>OX485804.1:61826532-64226532 GCA_950295325.1 Polytrichum commune
AAGGAAAAGTACTAGTATCAACCAAAGCATTACATGAGTAATCCGTTTTGTGTATAGTGTGGCTCACCTTACATCCCTTGAGAGTATCAAGCTTTTGAGAGCACTTGAGGTTGTTAACCTCACATAACACATCTTCATTAATTTCAAACACCAACCTTGTTAACATAGGCTCATAGTTCTAAGAATAATTATGCATGTATGTATACTACACAATGGACAAAATGGTGGTGGTGTTGAGGCCAGCTGTCGCCCTATTGTTCCCAACTGTTTCGAGAACGATGGACAAAGACAGCGAGGTGGAGGTTTGGACCACTGGGGACCACGTTGAAGTGATTGATAATTCGTATGCATGGGTGAGATGGGTTGTAACGACACATGTCCAAATTAGTCAACCCACATCAAAACATTTATCATCATCCACTTAACCCCTAATGTCCTATGCGACCATAAGTTGGTCGCGATCGGTTTGCTCCGACCCCTTTGAGTTCAGTTCAAGTGGTTTCTTGACTATTTCAGCCTATTCCTCTTGTTCATGTTCAAGTTTGTGATGTCTTGACACATGAATAGTTTTGGTTCAACAAAGTTAGCTATTTTTTTAATTGAATTCAAATATGGGAGTGTGCTCTCAATTGGGTTATCATGGAACCAGTCCATGAACCAAGACTTGACATTTGTCACATCGGCAGTTTAGGGGCAACATATCCTAAACATGTTATTTTGTCGATCCCTACGTGCAAATGATTCCCAATTGACATGAAAATTTGCATGACACTCAAATGCATCATATACTAACCATCTAATGCTGGAATTTGTAGTTGGGCATGTGTTGGTGGATGTAAATTCATGTGAAAGGTGCTCAATTGTGGCACCACTACCTCAAATTGCAAAGCTTCCCAAAAAATCACAAAATAATGGTCTCAAGATTTGTGAGTTGGTTTGAGTAAGTTTATTGTCCCTCTTTTGAATGAGGGTAACATCTTGTCATTTGGAGATGATTTGAGTGGAGGTTTCATCATAAAACCAACCCCAATTCAATTTCTAAACTACTACCCCTCAAGACCACTATTGACATTCCTATTGTAATCTCCTACATAATAGGACTTCAACGTTTAAATTTTGGATTGTGAGTAGTCACCTCTAACCTCCAAACATCTACACGATTGCATATGTCAAAAAAAAAAAAAAAAAAAAAAAAAAAAAAAAAACACTCTAGACTTTAAGCTACGGTCGTTGAAATTGAGGTCTCATTTTATGAATAGATTTGAGGGAAATTGGATGTGAGAAGTTAGGGGTTAAAACATGAACATCTTGTAGAATGGAATGTATCAAGTCAAATGACAGGAGCGTGAGGGACATCTTACATGTGGCATACATTGAACTAATACATTCCACCACATAATGCACTCGTGTAGGTGCATGAGATAGAATGCCCCGACATGCGACCTTGAGACCCCATAGTAACATTATGATTTATAGGGCACGTGTTGCTAATAAGTGTGTTACTTTGTAGTGTAAATAGGATGAGGCCGCCTATGCTTCTATAAACGAGCTTGGGGTGTCAACTAGAGTCACCACATGATGTGAGGGTCCTACAAAGTGTATAGAAATGTGGGTGTGGCTGCGGCCGGCGTCAGTGTTGACGTCCATGTTATAGGGAAACATGGAGAAAGTATGAAGATTGCCTATGTATGGTGGACCCTCACATTTGGGTCTCCCATCCTTGATTGCCATGTTTCTCGCAAGGTGTTTATGACAATTAATAATGTGAACACAATCGATGTTGTGGAATGGAGCAAGTTAGGATGCACACGCACATTCAAATTGTCCTTCACATTAGGCGGACGTTAAGCTTCTTCCTACGAGCTTCCAGGGGGAGGGGTGTCCAGGCTGGGCCCACGATCCAACACCTCGGGCAACCTTGCCAAAACAACTCCAACTTTTTGATGATCCTGACCGAAAACCGATGCCTGCCCCGTCCGACTTCAGAACATAAATCGTTCTTGCATTCTAGAAGGCCACTTGCCCACAAAAGGCATATTAAGTGCACTTCACCTTCAAGGTCCAAAATTCAAAAATTATATATATATATATATATATATATATATATATGTTCACTTCCCCTTAGTAAATAAGCGATAGACTGGGATTTCATTCTCAAAGTGAAACCATCAATGAAGCATGTAATTAACTTGAAAGTAAAAAATATTGCAAAATCCTCACTAGCATTTGAGGTTATAATCTATGTGACTTACCATTTGAAAGGGTCTTTGTCATTCTAAAATGAAACTTAAATTAGCGTGCTATTTTTTGTCTTTGAAATTCATAATAGTTTAGTTAATGCCTTCTACTTTCACAAGTACCATACACATTCAAACTAATTATGCATGATAAAATATAATAAAGCATACTAAGACTAATTATGCTGAATGAACCTAATTAAGCCTAACTTACCAAAGTAATTAAGCCTAAATAAATCTAAAATGATCTTAATTGAATTAGGATGAACTACTAGATTGAAGTGTATGTCACTTATCTATGTTTTTTTTATATCTTATGTGGGGGGTTGTTGATTCAACCATGTATGTTTTGGTACAAAGAAAGTGTTTTTGGGTCAAAGAATAACTCTATAAAAAAGTCATTGTGTTCTATAAATATATTTCTCCTATGCCGTACAAGTAATGGTAGGGTCAATCATTTTGACCAAAAGTTGCATTTTAATAAGATTCATGTACATTGTGGCCACTCTTCCCCCAAATAATTACTTCCTTAATGCACGTGTATACCACAAAGTATTCTAAGTGCATGCCCCAAGCTTGTAGATATATTGTAATGCCTAGTGGCACATACGCTCCCATGCAATCCACCCAACCCTCGTGCATTACACATGTATGAATCCCTTAGACACTACACTAAATATTTGATTTGGTGTAGCATTGAAATCAGCGTGTTGTGTTAATTAGAGTAGTCTTCGTGAAATGCCATGTCATGTAGCACCAAATGGCATATGACACCCTCTTTAATTGCCACCCAATGATTGCAACATTATTAATGTTGGTCGATGATGATAGTGTGGGCCACACTGAATCAAATGTTTAGTGTACTTACATGTGTGAAAGGACACTCAAACCAATGCATCCCAAAGTCACTCGTTAATTTACAGTGGAATATCATAGTAAGCTGTCAAATGAAAACCACTCTTTTGTTAGACATTATGCAAACAATGATGAAAAAGAAAAAATAAAGAAAGAAAAATGAACATCAATGTGGTACATTGAAGTGCGATGTCCATTCACCACCTTGAACATGTGCTAATTGTTCCTATGGATCTTTAATCGGAGCACCTCTAATTGGGATGATGCAAGTTGCAACTCTAATTGGAGCACCTTGCCAAAGAGTTGTAGCGGAAGGAATAGGAACAATTGGTATTGTGAGCCCACTTCACTTGTTTTTTGGGGGTTTAAACCCCTAATGTCCTATGCGACCATAATTTGGTCGTGAGCAGCTTTAACCCCTTTGAAACTAGTTCGGATGGTTTCTTGATTTTTTCAACTACTCCTCTTGTTTGTGTTCGAGTCTACTATGTTTTGCCACATGAATAATTTTGACTCAGTAGGGTTAGTTTTTTTATTTTTATTTTATTAGTTCAAATATGGGAGTGGGCTCTCAATTGGTTTATAGTGGAACTGGTCCACGAACCAAAACTTGGCATTTGCAACCTCCGAGGTTTAAGGGCAGCAAATCCTTACACGTGTTGTTGATTCCTGTGTGCAAATGATTCCCAATTAATATGAAAATTTGAATGACACTCAAACGCAATAAATCTTGATTATTGGAATATATAGATGGACATGTGTTGGTGGGTGTAAATCCATGTGGAAGTTGCACAATTATGGCATTGTTGCTTCAAATTGCAAAGCTTCCCCAAATTCACAAAAAAATGGGTTCAAGATTTATGAATTGATTTGAGTAAGTATATTATCCCTCTTTTTAATGAGGGTAACATCCTGTCATTTGAAGATGATTTGAGTAGAGGTTTGATAAAAAAAAAGCCAACCCTCGTTTAATTTCCAAATCGTTGCCCTCAAGACCATTATTGACACTCCTATTATAATCTTCTACATAATAGAACTTCAACGTTTAGATTTTGAATTGTAAGTAGCCACCTCTAGCCTGCAAACATCTGTACGATTGGGTTTGTCAAAAACACAATTAGATCTTCCCCTATGGTCGTTGAAATTTGAGATCACATTATAAGGGTAGATTCGAGGAAAATCGGGTGTGGGAAGTTAGGGGTTAAATGAGTTGAAGTCGAATGTCGTTGACTACTTGACTTGATGAGGTCACCAAGAGCATGGAAAGTCTAGGATCTAAGTGTGAGCATTTGCGACGAGATTGCTAATTGCACGGAGCAAATTCAGGATCTTGAACCACTAACGACTCTGCTCATCAATGGGGACCTGAGTCAACACTAAATTCCTTGTGTCCATATCACATGAAAACATGCACTTCCTATATTGTAGCTTAGTTGCATAACTCTTAACGTTTTTTTTGAAATATAATAAAATGAAAGGTGGGTCAACCCATAACCGGTATGAGGAGGGATCTTGATGATGATGTGGCTATGAAGAGGATGGTCGTAACGCATCGCCATATCCCCTTGCGATTGGTGTGCTAGAAACTCAAAAAATGATATGAAATTTTGACTTATCATATGCTCAATTCTTCCTCACACACATGATTATGTATGACAACCGACCTAAGGAGCCAACTATGGGTTTACAATAATGCCCACTTGCTATTCCTACAACTTTGGAAGATAAGTGGCTATTATCCATAGTTGAGGTATTTGTGTCGGTTATCGTGAGTTCATAGCAAGTACCTCTAGGATTGCACTCGCTTTTTATTGGACACGAAAACAAAAACTACACTAAATATGATATTTAATGTCACTTACTATTTGGAAATACAAAACGTTATAATTGTCTACCATGCATCTCACTTTTTACCAACAAAGATCGGACTAGTTGTTTGGACATTATAGAACATTAACACTAATTTGTAAAAAATATAGGAATATGTAACCCCGAGTAGGAAGTGACACTAGTTATCATATTTTGTGTACCATTTTGTTGATTAGCAAATCCATTGCAAGGTCAACAAAATTGGGTTCATGATTTTTGAACATCGTGTGAGTTAGAATTGAATTATCAAAGTCAAGATGCTCCACTTAGAAGATTAACAAGGAGCATACAAAATGGATAGCTTTAGAGTGGGCATTGAGGGGGTTGACCTTCCTTCATTTGAGCCAACGGATCATATGTTTGGTCTTCAGACTAACATCATAATTGTCCACATATTTTCAACACTTTCATTACTTAATTCATATCTTAAATGTTGAGAGAATTTGACCTTTTTGAGTGAGCAAGTAGGTTATTGCTCTTGAATTTGCGTACTTGAGCTTGGATAGGGCCCATGGAGGGTCATGGGTCTAGTACGGCCGGTTAGGTATTCCTTTGGAGGTGTCGACCTCTCCTAACCATTTACCTACACCTAGGTATTGGCTCCCGAACCAAAATAATACTTAAAGTGCCTACGGGCCTACAAAGGTGCCAACACCATTGAACAAATGATTGAATTACACAATAACATGCTATGATTGGTGGACCATAGGTGGTAGGGCACATACAATTTCGGGTGTTGAAATGGTCAAGTGAATGTCGAGTTGGAATCCTACGGAGCCCATTATGTTATATGACACATCATTCGATAAGTGTCATATATATATATATGGCATTCAATATCCATAATATAAAGGGAGAAACATAGTTTTGGGACAAAGCTAGAGATGATGCCAACCTTGGATTGGTGTGAACGAGGAACACCTCACATTGATCGTATTTGAACTTGTTCATATGTGAACTTGTAACGGGTTTACACGGTTTTAACTATATTACATTCTTGCAATGTGGTCATCATCAATTTTTGTTATTACTTTGCCTAATGAATGTTGTCGAGATCTTAGACAATTATTGTATGTCAGAGAGAGAGAGAGAGAGAGAGAGAGAGAGAGAGAGAGAGAGAGAGATGTCAACCTTAGGTTGGTGTGAGTGAGAGATGCATCACCCTTGATCAAAACCACAAACTCAAATGTAAACATGAGGCAAGTTATGTCTCCTCTCGGAGGTGGTCCTTATATTTATATATAAAAGGTGAATGTGCAAGGGCCCTTTGGTATCCGATGGTTGTATTTATTGAATAGGTGTTTGTGTGTACAATTGGTAGTTGGGTCCTTTGGGTAGTGGTAATTAACAAGTGGCCCAAAGCATGATAACTGAACAAAAGTTGTACTTGTCGATTTAGAGGAACAAGGAACCTAGTTATATAACCCAAAACATTAATATTGCTTCATATTGAGGTTGCTAATAAGGTGGATCGTGATGTTTTCATGAACATGTTTGCAAACTACATGATATACATCCACAGAAGTAGATTCTTGAGTTTGTAATAACTACATCCATAATTGTTGATTTTTGGAAAGCGAGAGTGAAGTAGACTTGAGGAAAATGTATTTTACTTCAAAATTTATGGCACACTAACATATAATATGATCTTGCCAAATACTTCATTTATACATACAAATCTTAACGAATTTTGAAATCAAGTAGGTTTTAGCTCAAATCCACCACTGAGCTTAGGATCTACTTCACGTATATCTTCATAGCACTAAATAGGCACACGTTTTGTACTAATATTTAGTTTAAATCCATTGGAGGGCTCCACGGTTTCATAATGACATTTTGTATAGAATTGAGCCGCCTTCCCTTGTTATATATGAAAAATATATCACAGTTGAAGGGCATGCCAATATTCTTGTTCACCTTACCATGCTTTGGCCAAAGTGAGTGAATAGGTGGGAGGGCGGTACCTTGAGGTCGAGTAGGATGGTTGGTAAGTGCCCTTGTTTATTAGCCATGGGGGTCCGGATTCAAAACCCCGAGAGGCCCAGGCATGAAGTTAAGGTTGGAACTTCCATAATTGATTGAAAAAGAAAAAAAAGAAAAAGAAAAGAGTTTGCATTTGTTAAGGAGGAGTGATAGCGAGGATTTAAAAAAGAATTAATTTGATTTTTTTATAGTCGGAAGGGAAAGAAATTCTAAGGAGAACGCGTAAGAATTTTTTTTTCATGAATATGGAAATTCCTACAAATTTTGAAGCGGTAAAGTTAGGGCAACACATAGTCAATTTATAGGTTAACATATAAACACTCATCTAAATGCTAATGCTTGGCTACGATAATTATCAAAACACTTATGAGGGTAATAAATCACAAGCTTTCACCACATAAACCTTAACTTTGTTTGCCTAAAAAATGTAGATCTCATGCATGTCAACATTACATGATCTTAATGAGCACTGAAACAAACATGGTTGACTATGGATGCCTTGACCTTAGAGGCACAAAATGCACTAGCAATATTAGTGTACATACATCTTCCAAAGTAGTCACTAGAGCAGAGGCACATGTAACCAATCACTTAGGAGATTATGCACCAAACCTGGACAAGTATAAAACGATGCAGATTTTATTTGTGTAGGAGGATAGAAATTAGGAGAACTGCAACTTTTCTGGTAGTTGTATTCCTTAACACAAATTTTTTGTGCATTTTGAAGCCAAAAATCGGTCCAAGCATATTACCAATGTCTAGAGTTTGCCAAAGCCGCTCATTCCTCCTCACGTTAGCACTCAAAACCATGACATGTGTCATGGCATTATTGGTCCCGGCTTGATCAAAATTCAATGCCAACCTGATCGAAATTACCAATGAAGTCCTACTTGGAAATAGGTGCCTCTACTATATACATTACAACCACCAAAGAAAACATAGTACCCACATTGAGATTATATTAAATGACATAAAAGCATGCACATATTTCTATCCTAGATTCTTGTAGAGATGGTTTCTTTCTTAGGAACTTATGCTAGTTTTTTTAAGCGATTCAATTTCCTGTCTGAATCTCCAAAGTTTAATCCCACTCAAATCCGTGTCGCAGCAATCCGATTGTTTTTCTGCCATAGTCTTTAACAAAGGCATATCTAGTCCAAGTAATAGTATAGGGGGAAAAAAAGCATTCAAAATAGCCCCTGATCTTCTCCATTAGTCACATGCGAGTCTTACAATATATATGGTCATCGACGGCGGTCTGGCTTGGTTACTTTATTGTGGATAAAATCCACCTCCAAAAGGGGGACATGAGCTTTTGGACAAAGATGCTCTTCACACATGTGCGCTTCCATGCACGCCAACCGTTTATTCGTTCAACTTTGAAAATGCTCATGTGGATCATCTCATCAAATCACATGGAACCGGAGGCTTGCTTGTGGATGAACCTCATGTGGTTCAATCCAACAATACACACATGCGATATACATATAGGAAGCAAGGGTGGAAAGAACCCAATTTTTTTTCGCCTAGCAATCGGGTTATTAGTTTTAATGGAATAAAATCCGATTCTGTCGATTAAAACCTGATTCTATTTCAGCGTGCCGTCACATGGCTACACATGCAAACCAGTCATTCGCTTGCTCGTTGGCAGCCGTCGCCGATTCGGCGTCACACATATTCAATTATATTCGGAATAAAACCATACTAAACCGGATTATTTCCCGCCTTCAGATATTTGGGTTTTATAATAAGACCCAATAAACACCGACCGAATGAAACCAGACCATGGCACCCATGATAGGAAGTGGATCAACGACTACGACAATTGCAACTCCTTACCATTGGTTCTCCTCATTGGATGGTTTTCTAATTCATTAAATATAAAAGATTTCCAACCCATACTCAATGGAAGAGCACCGGTGCTAAGAAACTGATAACGCGTGAAAGACACCTTGGGCCTGTATATTCATTCCATTGTATGATGCACCAATATCGATGCATTCCCATGGGGGCAAAATGCCATGGCAAACCACCTTAAAATCTCCGAGTGAGCTACAAAATATGGAATGAGTTGGGAGTGGATGTAGTGTTCTTGCAAAAACTTGAAACCTTGAGGCATTGATGCATAAATGTGGGATGCACGTGTGTGATTGGGCTTGAAACATGCTATGGTCCACTCGGTACAAACATGTGACTTATTGGCAATGGGCTTTGATTGGGCCAATGCACTCCATGGGGTAGAATGTCATGGCAACCCACCTTGGAATCCCCGAGTACACTATGAAATATGTAAAACAATTGGGTTCGATGCAATGTTCCTATGGAAACTTTAAAACCTTCCCGATGTTGATACACATAGTACCAGTCACGTGTATTTGGGTTCCAAACTTTCTATGGTCTAGGAGGGGGCTTTGGTCTGTACAAATCGATGACTCGTTAGCAATGAGCTTGGCTAGGGCTAGTGCATTTCCTTAGGGTAAAATTAGGTCATGATAGACCACTTCGTGATCCCAAGTGCACTACAATGTTACAAAATATATGTAATAATTTAGGTTCGACGTATCCTATAGAAACGTAAAGCTCGTGTGAAAACGATACATATATATTTAAGGCACGTGTATCCAAAATCAACACAATATATCATTTTTATATATTTAGGGGATTCAAATGTATGATAATGATACAAGGTCTTGGTTATTGGTCTCATTAACTTGTTCTCTAATTCTCCTAACTAGGTGGTGCAAGCGTTTTGAACATGATCTTAATCAATTGGTATTTGGTTAGCTAATCCTCACTCACTCACAAGTTAGCTAATTCTCTTAACTAGGTGGTGCAGGTGGACCTTCACTATAAATCACATGCATGGGTTTGGAACATGCTATGGTCGAGGAGAGGCCCCAGTTGGAACGAATAGGTGACTACTAACCAATGGGTTTGGCTCGGAGGTGCACTCACAAAGCCAAGCCAAGCCAGGTCAAGTCAAGTCAAGGGGGAGGGTGCATTCCCTTGTGCACACAAGTAAGAGACATGGGTTTACACTAGGGTCAAAGACCAAAGAAACTCCGTAATCGAGCATTCCTATCGGTCAAGAGCCCAAAAAACTGAACCCGAGCAGTTTCGACTAGGCTTTGGGTTAAGACATGAAACAGAAAGCTAGACGTTAATGTGACATCACTTTCTTGCCAAACCTCGGCACTCCTCGCCCAAAAAACACACACACACTTCTCGCTACAACTTTCAAGCTCGGGACCAATCAATCTTGAGTCCAAAATTGAGGTGCAGGCTAGGAAGGGGTGTTTTGGACCCCACGTGTCTTAAACTTGGACCCGGAGCTTGATGTAAACGCACCCTAAGTCACATAAAAATATATGAGTGGATGTTGGAGGAGCTGCTGGCTGATGATGTGGGTCCGTGATTTGAAGCCTAATTGTTGTGTTGAGGCGTTGGACTCACATATATATATATATATATATAGACACACATACACACACACATTTATATATATACACATGGGCAGCCAACGGTGGTGGTTCTGCTGACAAGTGAGCAAGTGAGCGAGCTTGGGGTTGATGAGAAGGAAGGGCCAGCCAAGTACGCCTCATGCATCAGAAGAAAAATACCTGTCTGCACCTTCAAGATCGGGTCCCCAGATATTTCACAGATACAAGCCTGAGGATGGATCGAGTTGCTTATTTGTTAAGCGCGCTTACAGAGGTAAATCTTGCAACAAACCACCATAAATGTCAAAAGTTCGCCCGATCGATTCCCACCCGTTGTCCCCTATAAGCCTACCCCCCCCCTCCCCACCTATCTATTATACATGGACGGGCGGTACTTTTTGTTGTTTGCGATCATAAGACAATTCCAGTTGCGGAAAAAAACCCCACCCCACTCCTTCCATGTAGTAGTGATGTATACACACACACACACGCATACAAAAAGAGTATTTGAACTTTTCACGTAGGGTCTTTAGTTTGAACTGGACTTCTTTGAGCTTCAAACAAGTTACACTAAGAGCCTTGGATGTTAAGTTGGCCTTATTTACAATTCCACATGTAATAGAGGTTATTTGGAACTTGTTGTGTTTGAGACTCATATGGTTGAATCGGCCTAATAGATTAGGAACCCTAGGGTGAGGTAGATGGGTTGTGTTCTTTTCTTTTCTTTCTTTCCTTTTTTATTTTATTTTTAGATTAACCCATCTCTCCTAGGACATTAACCATGCAAACAATACAAGATGATTATCTAATCCAAATCATGACCACATCCCGTTTCATCACCATTTTCAGAGTTCATATGCCAATATCCATGGTGTTGTTTAAAAAATAATTCCAATACGTATGTCTTGAATAGTATAGTCACCGAACCGGTGTCTGGCGCATGCCATCACTAGTATCTTATATATTGCTCCTCTCTTTTTGTGCACATGAATCGATCCGTCATGGGAGGAGCTAGCGGGACTCACTCCCACTTTAAGCTAAGGTGTGCGCGCCTATAATGGACACATCCGACTCCACGTAAGGTATGTGGTTGTTATTCGGTTTGGTTTTTCATGTTCTCCAACTTCTACTAACTTTTACATAATGGAACTTGTGTTGCAATAGCAAATCTACAATGAAGCATTGACAACAATTTGGATTGAAAATTGGACCTCTTTTCATTTAGTTATGATTATAAGAATTACATGTGTTGTTGTTTCCTTGATTGAATACATGGGTCCTTTCAATTATGTTCATTATTGAGTGTGGAGTAGTTAATAAAAATTGAAGATGCAGTCCAATTTCTTTTGAAGATTTGTCTTTATGGTGTTTGTTCTTTGATCCTCATGTAACCACACATCAATCAAATATAGGGGTATAATTAAGACAAGTAACCAAATAACACCCGTATATCTTACACTTTTGACAATTGCATGGGATTGTGAATTGTGGTTTAGATGGCACCATAGACCGACCCCTATCTATTTGTAACATGCATGAACCAAGGATGACCATGCATAGATGATCTTTATTCATGTGTTCATCTGGTTAGCAATTGTGAATCAAGATTGTTGTTTTAAGTGTGAAAGTCATAGTTGCAATGAAAAAGGTATATGAACTTAAATTGAAGACAATTTTTTCTCTTAAATTCTCCCACATGTTCTCCTAATTTGTGTTGATCGTTGAACTTAGAATGGTGTCCTTATTTTGAAGATACATTTCAATGCCATCATCACAAATGTATTTTTTGGTGTACCTTTCTGAACTACAAGCCTTGCTATAAACCACTCAAATATATGTGATAAGGCTAGAGCATGAGTCTTACATCACTTATGTTTGCATAAGACTAGTGTCTGAGCCCCAATGTGGGCACTCTCATACACACGGTGCTTTGAATTTGTACAACGTGAATATAAATTGTGGTGTGACTTTTGATAGATAGTGATAGCTTGTTGTACTACAAGGTCATTCATTTTGACACCCACACAAAGTAAGTTTGATGAAGATTTTATATCATCTAGTATAAAGAGAGAATACACAATTAATACGAACATAGTGAAAGCATTTAGGGGTCAATCCTTAAGCGTTTGAGAGATCTAGACTAGACTTCTCTATGCACAAAAATATGTATTTGAGATACATACTTTATTTTTAGCCAATTATGTCCGGAATGACCCTATTACATAAAATCAATCGAACATTCAATTTCATTTTTTGAGTTGGTTGAATTCCTTTGACCTCATTGAAGATTTAAGTTCAAGTATGTAGCCAAAACGCCCTTGGAGACAAATATATATGTTGTATTTTGATCATCAATGTGAAGTGTGAGTAAAAAGAAAAAATTCTATCCTTCACAAAAGACAATGTAGAAATTAAAATTTCAAACCCATAAACAATGAACGGGAGAACCAACAACTAGTTACAGATGAACTGGTTGAAGTTCAAGACTTTAGGATAAACTACCGATCATTTTAGAGGATTTTACCATTCATACCCCAATTTAATAAAGAAAACCCAAAGATGTCAACATGTAACCAGTTGGACACGGAAACATGAGAGATATCGACCGATTATACCCAAGAAAACTCCCCAAGCACTATCCACACTGATTTATACCACATGATTTCTACACTTGGTGTGGTCCGTATATTTGTGTATAAAATTGTCTCCAATTATAAGTTCTCGTTGACCACGACCTATAGGAACCAGGCTATCTACCTCTTTTAATCTTGTTTGCATGGGTTCGTGCACAGATTTACGTGCAATAATCTTGGGAGCTTTCACTTATGACTCGGAGGCGGCCATACCTCCTACAAAGGAAGAAGAGTCTATATGTATAGGAGATTGTTAAACCGACCACATAGTTTTGTTAAAACGACCACAAAGACATGTTGTGAAGTCATGTGACTTGTCAAAGTTTAGTTATTCATTGCACACATGAAGAGGAGCAAGGTATCAACTCTGCTTCCTCTTCCTATACATTTCAGCTTACAACTAGAAATGTTCAAATTTTGATAAGTCACATGATCGCATGACACATCTATATGGTCGAGTTCACAATTTGAGATCATGTGTCCTTTAAGGGTTAAGCTACTTGTGCCGACAAGGAGTGGAGCTTGGCCGGCCTACAAAGTCCTCCTCCTCCTCCTCCTCCTCCTCCTCGCCGCATGCTTGCGGCAACCTCCGGAGGGGCCGCCTAAGTAGGTCACTTAAAAAGAGGAAAAGGGAGAAAAAGAGAAAGCGGGTGGAGGATTTTTCCAATCGGTTAAACACACGTTGGATCTCAGTCAAATGTGGGGTGTGTGAAGGCCCAACCCAACGTGGTCCATCGGATTGCCGAGGGGGTCAAAAAAGGGGCCCAAAAACCTAGTATGACAGGATCTGGAGCGTAGCCTATAAATCTTTTCGCATGTGGGAGAGGCATGCATGTTGTGGCCACAGGGATATGGCATAGGCTCAAAACTCCAACACAAAAGGGTTTTTTTTATGTCATGGCCTTATGTCAAAGCGACCGGGTTTCCTTCTAGCTAGTGAGACCACCCCCGCCCAGGCACCATGTGAACGCCTCCAGCAGCAATGGTAGCACCATTTACTTAATAAGTCATATAACAACATGTGCAATAATAGTCGAGCTCATGAGCTCCCCTTCCCTTCCCCACCGTTGTTTCCTCTTTAAATGCTCCACCATTACTCCCTCCCTCCCTCCTAACTTACTTGCATCCGAGAGCCTCTCTTCCCCTTCTTCTTGTGTACTTGCTTATTTAACTTACTGCGCTGGATTCCTCTGGACCTCATCAGCTTCCTTAACTCATAAGCATCTAAGAAAATGCGTAGGTGGGTCTTAAATGATTACTTTTCCCCAGACTACCCCACTGCTCTCTCTCTCTCTCAGAGGATTCGAAGCATACGATTCATGTGAGATGGTTAATTACCAGAGCCAAGTCGAGGCCATTTGAAGAGGCCACCAGCTAGTGAAAACCCTTTTGGAGAACTTTCACAAAACACACAACACTTACCTTGAAACTCGGAAAGAAGCCAACGTTTTTGCCGAATTTCTCCAAAACCATTTTTAGAATGAATGGGATCGCCACCAAAGTACTGTTATGGGTAACTTTCAGGATGGATGTCACACTACATCCAAGTAAATTCCTACAATAGGAATATTCTCGTGACTTTGATCACCACTCTTGCTCTTGGAACAAAATGAATGAACACACACTGGTAGCCACGTTCCTCATAAACCTCGTATAAATGTCCTATTCAGTATCAAAGTGAAGATTCTTGTGCTTATAAATGTTCGTATAACCCTCCTCCCCCTTGATTATGTTCACTATTGAGCCTAGGATGGTTATCATATTTCGAGCATGTAGTCCAATCTCTTGTTACGCATGTCTTTTTGGCATCCATTTTGGAACGATATCTAACCACGTATCAACTCAAATATAGGTGTCCGATTAAGAAAAGCTATCTAATTAGGCATGCCTACCCTAGTTCTCATAATGTCCTTCATCCCCTGTTTTTTATTTATTTTGGAAACAAAGCTAAGATGGTTACTGTAAATTTATTCAGAAGAGTGGGTGAGTGAAGGAGGGGTTAGGGCCAGGGGCACCACATGGCGAACGCCAACCGTTAGATGTAGTTATCCCAATATTAATGGTCTAGATTTGTCAAAAGTGAAGGTCAAGATTTATTAATCATGCAAAACCTCTTTGCCCTTGTTTGTCCAAACGGTAAAAAATCGGTGATGGATAGCAAACGTATGAGTGCAATTGTGCATAGGATCATCAAACGAATGTTTGGTGAGCTCCGCATGGCCCCCATTTTTTAAAACACAATATTTACATGGCAACCAATTTTGATTTGGTGCAATGTGTGTGTGTGTGTGTATTTATATATTTATTGCCCAATTAATCTGGTTTTCTCCTAAACCACTAGAAATCAAACATAATAAATGCACCCATATCCATCCTTTTGAGTATATGAGCATAGACATGATTTTTGGATGACCTTACTATTTGTTGTATCTTGTTGATCATTATAACACATTTGAACATGTGGTTGTTGAACACCATATAAATGACTTTTGACTTTTCAAATGATAAGAGTGTCCAAGATTGACCCTAGGCTCTCTTGGTCAATGTTTTAGTTTAGAAAATAATTAATAGGAATCCATTTTGGATATGGGCCACAATTAGGTGTAGTTATCATAAGCCCTCATGTTCTCTTCTTGTGTAATTCTTCATACAACTTATTGTGTTGGACCACTTTGTGACTTGAGCTCCCTTGATTGCGAAGCTTATGAGCATCAATTCTCATCAAGCCCTCCTTAATCCTTACTCGTCAACCCAACCCTCATCTTCACTTCTTGTGTATTTAAGTCTTACTTATATAAGCTCCTGCAGTGGATTTTGTTGTCGTTGAGCTCCATTAATGGTGAAGCTTATAGGTATCTTCTCATCATGCCTTTTAAATCTTTTAAATGTCAATAGAGCCCCAACAGGATCTTGAAGCCATGAGATTAAGTATTGTGTCGTTTTTTTTTTATCACAAATCTTTTAATGATTATTAGGGGGTTAATATTTCTTGAGTCTTATCCTTCTAATGAGGTTCTCCGCTTGAAAACATGAGCTGAAAGTAGAGTGTAAGTATTGGTCAAGCACTTGAAAAAAATCTTGTTATGAAATTGTTATGAAATTGCATTTCAAAAAACTATACATAAATTTTTGGCATGTCAAGATGTTACATTCAACTTTCAACCACAAGGATGTGATCCATAAGTGATTTGTAACATACCTATCCTTAAAATCAATTTAATCTTCAAAGAACACTTTTGATATCAAAGGGTTATTGTGAGCAGGGTAAGGCAAAGAAAACACTTGAAAATGTAAGGAATTGTAATATCATTGCGCCTCAAACACTGGTGGTTTTTGTATTTAGATGTGGTGGTATTTAGGTGATGGTTGTCTTTTCATATTGTCCATGGCCAAGGATCTATGACATCCATGTACGTTGAAGATGAAAACATGGGAACTCCTCATAGTGTGATATTTTATTTTATGTATTTAACCCCCCCCCCCTTTTAAAAACATGATTGGCCCCAAAATTAACATCAAAGACCATCGATTAGTAGAACCTAGTGAGATAACGTTAGGAAAAACTACCCATATAAGCCTATTGTGGATGGATATTTACCAGACCATCCGACATGGCACCCACGAATCCTAAGCCACTTCACACATGAGCCAAGAGCCGTGGCCATGAAATTGTGAGAGCCCAAAAGAAAGTGTCCAAAGGCCATCCCAAGACACTTCCAATCTCATGTAGTGTGGTCACGGACCCTCAAGTGTAGTGTGAAGTCATATGTGACCAAGCCCTCAACCAAATGCCATTTCAACGAATTCCTATTCATGCGGGTCTTCACACATGATAAAATAAAATAAATCAACGGTTGTGAATGTTCGGAGTGCCATGATCTCCCGGTTTTGTGTTAGGCCTACCTCCAAGAGGTGGTATTTGAAAATAGTCCAAGTGACCATGAAACATGATCCATTTGATGCCATGTAGGAATCAATGTCAACTTTACATCCATCTTGCATTCACATACTCCATTGGTCCCTCAAGCGTAGTGTGAAGAAGCAACTTGGACCGGCTCTGCCTTTTCCACCAACGAGGGTGCTCGCTCAAGGTGTAATGGTCACGGGCTCTCAGTCTCGGTCATGTGTGAAGTGACCCTAGCTAAGATAAAGCGGACGGTTTGGTATAGCTTAGGGCCACTTCGCACACGAGCCAAGAGCCGAGACCATGAAATTGTGAGAGCCCAAAAGAAAGTGTCCAAAGGCCGTCCCAACACACTTCCGAAATCATGTAGTGTGGTCACGGATCCTCAAGTGTAGTGTGAAGTCATATGTGACCAAGCCCGCAACCAAATGCTATTTCAATGAATTTTTATTCATCCGGGTCCTCGCACATGATAAAATAGAATAAACCAACGGTTGTGAGCATTCGGAGTGCCATGGTCTCCCAGTTTTGTGTTAGGCCTACCTCCAAGAGGTGGTTTTTGAAAATAATCCAAGTGACCACGAAACCCGATCCATTCGATGCCATGTAGGAATCCATGTAGACTTTACATCCATCTTGCATTCACATACTCCATTGGTCCCTCAAGAGTAGTGTGAAGTGAACTTGGACCGGCTCCGCCTTTTCCACCAATGAGAGTCCTTGAAGTGCAACGGTCACGGGCTCTCAGTCTCGTGTGTGAAGTGGCCCTTAGAATGCATGAGGACATGACGAGCTCTTGTATAAAGTCCAAAACGGGGACATGCATGGCGATGCTTGAGGATGCTTTCAAGTGGACACACAGCACAGCTCGCGGGTTCAGTGTCGTCTGCCGGAATGATGTGAATGAAGTGTATTCGAATGAGGCCTGGGTTAAAGTGCCTATAATGTTTGGTGCCCGATGTGCCAAGATTATTACCTCCTTGAAGCCCCCCTTGAATGCCAAACTCTCACCAGAAGGAAAGCAAGCTCCAGACGTAAAGGTCCCATTCCCACAATCTTTAGTATTTTGATCTGGTTACCCATTTCAGGATCTTCAATAAACCAAACATTTATTGAATGATACCCTGGGATTTATCATACTTAGAAAGCGAAACGCATGAAATAGCATGACTCTACATTAGTATGTTGCATGGAGATGGAGGGGGAAGGGGGTGGGGGGGGGGGGGTATGTGGCCATAATGCCCCTTTTATGTTGGGTCACCTTTATGAAATGAACAGGGTACGACATGAACAATGTTAATTATGTAAGGGTGAATCGACAGATGGTATATCAATCCGTGCTTGTTTAGTTGGAATGTGTGGGTATTGTATGTCGGATCTTAGATTATGATATTAATTATGGCCGCAACCGAGGACCCATATGGGGTGGTGTACATGCTAGGCAGGTGAACGTTGCATCAACTAGAACAAAGCCGGGATTATAAGCCACGAATAAAGACCACTGAGCAAAAGCTAATTAGACAGCTAGTAGTTTAGGAAAAAGAGCATAAAGATAGCGTTGTGGAAGCCATCGTCCAAGTCGAAAGTCACACACTATGCAATAATGACATTCTACATTCCATGAATCCCTAACCCTTTTTTTGGATTAAAAATAATAACGGGCAATTCCAACAACAACGGTGCCATGACATGTCATGAACAAACGCATACATCATGGCAAATGCCTCCACAACATGTCTGCATTTGCACAAGACGAACGTCTGCAAGTCTTGCGACGAATATATATACATATATATATTAATATACCCCCACCATTATCCTGCATGATATATAGTACCTTTAAAGACGAGCCTCTCCCCTTGAAAACATATGTATGCATCAGTAAGTAGTAAAGCTTTCCCTATGAACCCTCAGGGCTTCGAATTGTGCCCTGATGAGGAACTTATATCATCACCAATAAGTTTCCATGCTGTTTGCTTTATCCCACAAAGTTCTGAATCATTTCTTGTTGTCTCTACCTACGTTACCCACAAAGTGTGGGAATATGCAACGATCCCAATCCAACAATGGGGCAGCCTGTCATATACCAACATCATACACGTCACCTCCATATATTGTGTGTTGATTCTTATTCCATTCTCATCGTTTATTCTAAGCAAGCCAAAGTTGTCCAGAGATTCAAATACCTAAAAAAAGGGCATGTGCAACTAAGTTTTGACTTGAAAAACCATCCATTAGTAGAAAGATCGAGTCGCTAGCTATTATTGTAATGAAAGTGCTTCTGGAAATGGAGACATTTGAGTTTATGGTTACCTTTGGCCTAGGAATTGGTTTTACGCCAAAAAGTAGTACCCGATAATGCATGCTTCTGAAAATCCTTCACTGGATTTGGTTGCTTCTCACAATTGCTTGTTAGAAACCTGACCCGTCCATAATATTGATCAGCTATGAAGCCTTTGTTCTCTTTCTACACCCCGTATAGCCTATTCCTTCTCTTTCATCCTCTTCATATTCATGATCAAATTTGATCAAATTTGATCAAGATTGTGCATTCTACGCTTTTATCCCCCAATCAAAGTGCACCCCAGGGAAAAAGAATATGTTCTCCCCATTCATGTCTAATCATCTTATGTTATATGTTAAATGACCATGACATGCCTCATTGTTTTGTTGTTGGAAATTATTAAGGCACATGCATAAAGCATGTCCCTAGATTGGGTACTTTGTTCTCATGTTTCCACTTGTGTGTATATTGCTTGATTGGGGGGGGGGGGGGGGCGTACATTGAGTCAAAGCATTTTGCTTTTGAAGTCCTTGTTTGTAGTGGGCTCAATATTCTTGAAAGGGAGGCGATTCTTATGAACCAATTACCCTTCTTGGTCTCTCTCTCTCCATGATATAATTATTTAGGGGGTGTTATGTACGGGACCCTTATTCGAGTGCACATTTTATTATAAAAAATGATGCCTTTTGGTCAAATTTATTGACCTATCGTTACTTATGCAATGTAGAAGACATAAATTTATTGCACACCATGTTTCTTAAAAAGTTATTTTTGACACCCAAAAGAAGTTTGTGTTGAAACATACATGCTTGAATCCAACAACCCCACACATAGCATACATGGAACATATATAGGTAACATACACTTCGATCTAGTAGTTGAAGCCACCCAAACTCCCATGCACATACCAAAACCATATGAGACCCTTCTTACGGCACCCTAAGCAAACAACAAGGATATCCCACCCTAAGGAAATACCTAAATTAAACGCTCTTCCACCCTAGCCCACTTAAATATATCATATTGATTTAAAATGATGCATTACAGATGGTAGGAGATGAAACTTGGTGAGACAATTCCAATAAAATGCCGCATGCATTTTCCTAAATGTTTATGAACACTAAAGACAAACATTTGATCAATTCAAACAAGACCACATGAAATAAAAAATTTATGTCCTATAGTCCTAGGTTTAAGGTTTTGCCTAATATCTCACAATTTTGTAGAATGTACCACTCAAAGCTCTAGTTCCCTAACATAGACACATGGGGTTCCTTTTGTTCCAAAGAATTTATCCAATAAGACTAAACTTCCTTTCCTATTGTACTATGCAACACATGCATTAATTACAAATGATACTGTCACCCATGGTCACAAAGCCTAATTTTTAATTTCAATTCAAGTTCTAATCTTTGGACTTGTACAAATGGAAAACAACAAACATGCTAATGCTCACAATAGCTGGAGTGTGGAAAAATGAGCATGAAGCTAGGACTTGAAACCCTAAAATAAATAGAAGTTGGGTCCCATTTGCTATGGATGATGAGGGATGATAAAAAACAAATCATCCAAGTTTAAGTAAACCATACATATGATACTACATAACTTAAAATTGTTGATCCCTTTTTTGGTATGTTATGTATTTTTTTGAGTGACCACAAAATAATAGGTATTAAGTACATTTTTCTTTAATAAATTTTTTTAAAACAATAGAAGACCCTATGTATCAACCCACCGAGTTTCTAAATTTTTCTAAGTGCCCACCCCAAAGATAAAACGTTTCATTTGCCTCAAAAATTCGGATTTCTATAAAAACATAATATCACTAAGCAGTTTTGGGCCTTGGGAATGTAACCTTGGGATGCTAGGAGCTCACTTTGAATATGATTTTCCCTACACAAAATTTCACATCCCATGGTTATATTCCAAGGGCCCACAAAATGAACGAACACTGCGTTAAAAATGTTATGAAAATGGTTATGAACAAACAAACCAACTTTGTAGATGGATTTCCACCCAAATGCGAGCAGGAAGGAAGTTACCTGACATGGTTGAGGGGCTCTTATTCTTTTCTTCTTTAGTGGATCACACAGTCTACTAGAGACCGGGCATGTGCTTTCCATTGCCTACTCGACTTCGTACAATTGTGTGAAAGAAAAACGTATGATGTCCATGGGGTCCAGTCAGGCCTTCTTATTGGCAGACCATGAAGGTAAAGGGTGAGCCCATATGAAGAAAAGTGCAGTTGGGGATGGACACGTGTGAAAGCCACATGTATTCCCTACTTTGCCCTCATGTCGAGGCTAAATTCTTTCACCTTGGCTCACCGAACTCCATTTCAAAAACGGCGTTCTCAAATGTGTGTGACCCCACTCCACCACTGAATTTCTCGATGCTTGTTAAATTAGCAGACCATGCCATCACTTTTTTGCCCAATTGCTCTGGCTCATGGTTTTATTTTTATTTATTTTTCAATAGTAAGGTTTCGAAATGCTTGCAGATATGTATTTTATAACATGCTCCTTCTCTAATGTTTGTTTGGGTGCAAGTTGAGTTGCTTCTAAAAACTATCACATTTTAGTTGCATGCACACTGTGTTATTTGGCGAAAAATACACACCTAGAGGGATTAGTTGACCAAATTACTTCTCAAAGTATGTATTATTGGGATTCCAATTTTCATCATATTCTTCTAGTATCTTCTCCCAAATAACAGTCTTGCAATGTGCATGTCTCGACTATACAAAAAGTACTTTCAAAAGCATTATCAAAATTGGATGAGTCTTTTGTATCTCAAATCATATTTGTTGTTTCCTTATTGCTTTCTCTGGTTCTTAGTTTACTTGTAATTGGCATGACACTATAACATATGCAACGGAATACTATTTGACCAAAAATTATGGAATTATGGTCATGATCGGGTGGGTGATCTTGTCTTACAAAATTTGGTTGTCAAAATTTAAATAAAACATCACGTAGAAAATTTAACTTCCAAAAAATCCCCCACTTTGTCACCTTTATTTTTTACCATGTCAAAAATGTTTGTGGCCACTCTAGCCCTATAATAGGCCCACAAACACTGCTACCGCTCACTGCTAGCCCAATTCATAATGAGGGGTTCTCTTGCTCCAGCTATTAGCAATAATCCACGCTAATTGCTGTCCATACCAATGAGCCTATAGGGTCCTTAAGCTTCGTCAGGCTCCCGGCCGGACCTCTTTTGTTGCATGTACCATATTGCAAAGCAATGTATCACCCGCTGCATACATACTTACAAATGGTTGATTTTCGGGGAGAATCAAGGCAACAATGCGAAGATCCTAATTGATGTTAGCTGGAAAACCTAGCCAACAACAACATCACCAAAGAACACAAAGTGTGGGTTTTGGGTGGGTAGTTGGGGGTGTCATAAGCCAATGATTTAAGGTTAAACCCACTTGTCATAAACTCCCAATGATTTTGGAAGCAATTAGAGAGGGAGGAAACCCTACTATGTAGCACCCAAGCAAGCCAGCTAGCTAGCTAGCCCGCCCCGTCCCACCCCATTCAGGCCCATTAAAGGCCACTTAAGAAGGCGGGCATGCAACTTAAGTTGACCTATAGGCATTCCTCCATCCTGGAATCAAAGATTGATGCGTATGGGAAGTAGTACTTTACCACCCTCCCTTCCCTCCTAGTCCAATGGTACTAGGCGCCATACAACCAACTCACTCCCGATGAAAGCAAAGCTTCCGAAGGCCGATGTGTAAAGACTCGCAAGGACACGGGTCATGGAATATATGTGCACTCTAACTTAGTA
This sequence comes from Polytrichum commune, assembly GCA_950295325.1. Lineage (NCBI taxonomy): Eukaryota > Viridiplantae > Streptophyta > Polytrichopsida > Polytrichales > Polytrichaceae > Polytrichum > Polytrichum commune. The sequence goes on from OX485804.1 coordinate 61,849,536, forward strand.
GTAGTAGTAGTAGTAGTCGTCTAGCCCCCCTTGCTTGCTTGCTTGGTAGTACATATTGGTCGCGGAGACATGTTCACGACTGACTGGCAAGTAAGTTCCCGGAACCAAGGCTGGCTGGGTGACGTATGACTTTGCCACAATGACAACACGGGCCACAAATAGAAAACAGTAATAAATAATAATGGTGCACCAATTGTATGATCATGGGCAGCTAGTAGCAGACCTGCCATGTCCGGAAGTGTGTGTGTGTGTGTGTTTGTTTTTCTGGAGCAATTATAATCTTTCTTGCGGAGGAAGATCGAGCATGCAGGTTACAAAGTAGGGATCTTTCTTTCCTTTCTGTTCAAGTTTTTAGGTCATAAAATAGGGATCTTTCTGTCTTTCTGCCTTTCTTTCTATCAAGGGTATTGCAGGTTAGGAAGTAGGGATGTCTTCATCCTTTCAGCTTGGTTTCGATCGATACCGCTTCCGCTTCCGGTTTGCAACCTCCTGAGTGCCCGGTTTTCCGGGAGTCAGCTGTTGCGGCAGGTTGCGTTGCTGCTCCTGCTCCTATGTTTTGGGTGTTGGGGTATCTGCATTATTGTAAGAGAAGGGGGGGGGGGGGGGGGGGAGGGGTAAGAAAAGTCCTGGGAATAAGACTTTCCTGGGCCGGTGAAAGAAAGAGTAGAAAACTCCCCACTGCTGGCCACGTGATCCCTCGCCTCATCCTGGCCGTCCGATGCCTCTGTCAGTGGGCATCCGTGACAGGCAGGCCATCTCCACCCTGCTGCCGGTACAACTTTCGGACCCATCACCGCTTTCATCAGCAACCTCCCAAATTCACCTTCAAGCCACTTACTACTTAATAAGCACAGCAAAGCAAAGCAGCCCAAGTAAGTTAATCAATCAATCATCCACCCCAAGGCTCCTAGTTGTGCTACTACCTCATTAGTAGTAATCCAACTTAGCTAGGGGTGATCAATCTTTCATATTTTCTTCTAACTCTTCTTCCTAGGTGTTAATATATAAGCCACCTAGCGGCAGAGAGGGAGGGAGGCCATCAAGTGAAGTATGGATGTGTGTACCTGCGGATCATCTGCAGCAGACTTGTGTACCGGATGGAAATGGTGTAAAAACCACCCCTGATGATGGACCCCTGCCCCGCCGTGTTGCTTTTGCGGGGAGGGAAGCTAGCTGACGGTGCTAATAAGTGAGTCTCCTGCTGCAGTCACTGATGTAAACTTGCTTGTCCGGTGGGTTAAGCGAGATAACTTTCCAGCGCAGCGAGTGAGTAGTAATCACATAATGATCATGTAATGCAACCTCGCCACAAACCTTCACACTTCTTAAGTACTAATAACAACCTGATGAGTTAACTTTCAAACCGAGCAGGGAGCGAGTATAAGTAATCACCCCGTAATCACGTGTGCAATACTAATCCCACCAGAAACTTCTTAACTTATTAAGTACTAACCTGATGAGACTAGACTCGAAGACTAGGAGCAGCTCTGTAGCGATGATACCTTCACTCACTGTAGAGTGCTGATATTGATCGGGTATTGATCAAACGAAAGGAAAGGCAAGGAAAGGGAAGGGAAGGAGCATGGAGCCTGGAGAGTGGACTGCAGCCTGCAGCTAGCCCCTTGGTAGACGTGGATGGAGGGAGGGTAAAAATGGGGGTATCGTAGGAATATTGAATAGTATTGATCGGATTGATATGATTGGGGACCCAGGATTGAATATAAATAATTATGTGGCCTAATAAAGAAAATAACATGATGTTGTTTGTTTGTTTGTTTGTTTGTTTGCCTAATATTCTATTCTATTGCAGAGGAAAGGTAGGGACTCAAGGAGGGAAGGGAAGCTGGGTTGAAGGCGAGGATTAGGAGAAGGAGGGGGAGGGGGAGGAGGAGCAGGAGGAAGGGAAGGGCAAGGACAGTCACGACAGACCTGCAGGGGTGCCACCATGATACCAGAGGAGGCACACGTCTGTACCTGCTCTTGGCTCTTCACCCACTGTACTCAATGGTTTCCTTCCCAACACTACTCTCGCACTAGCAGCAGCAGCAGCAGTAGCACTACTATTGCTCCTTCTGCCTCCTAATTACGATTGCTGCGTCTCAATTATCGCCGACCTTCTTCTCCTCCTTCCCGGTACGTCTCTCTCCCTCTCTCTCTTGCCCCCAGCCCAGCCCAACCCAACCCAACCTAACCTTGCTGTGCAATTCGCATGCAGCTCAGCATCCCTGCACGCAAGCAAAGCAAAGCAAGGCAAGGCAAGGCAAGCAAGCAGGCAAACTCACTTGGGTGGGTTGCCTCCTGCCGAATAGGTTGAGAGTCTGATGCGAACCATGCCATCTGTGTTGATGATGTTACTGTCTTGATAAATGGTTTTCTAATCGCTTAGCCTTCTAGTTTGACTGTTTCCTTGGATGTGAATGCACTCGCTCGGCTTACATCGGCGGCCACTTGGATGCCTAGAAACTCTCGGAAGCTAGCCCTGAGGACCTTCGACACGTTTCTAACTGACCCAGCCGAGAGAGGGAGAGAGAAAGGAAGAGACAGAGAGCTAAGGATGGGCATCATCTGAGACTACCTTCTTCTTCTTCTTCTTCTTCTTCTTCTTCTTCTTCTTCTGCTGCTGCTTGTGGGTCATATGTTGTGTGGCAATGATTGATTGCTGTGTACCGGTAAATTGGTTGGTTGGTTGGTTCGATAAACTGAGAGATTTTCCCACATGATGAAGTGTGGCTGCGATGAACCCCGGAGTGGTGAAGAAGAGCTAGCCTGCTTGCGTGCTTTGGCTACCCTTGCTAACCTTCGAGGAGAGTTGGGGGAATCATATCCGATGGCTAATCGAAGTTTGAGCCCAGGAACCGGTTCCTGTTGACTACTACTCCGTGTGAGATGATGATGTGAGGCGATTATGCAGGAGCCTGGCAGGCAGTAGCATCACTGGTGGATCAATCTCGCCGGCCATCGGCAGGAGGGACGAGGAGTCGGAGGACTACTCTACTTACTACCTAGTCGAGCGTGTGAGTGGGTGGTTATGTTTGTGGGCAGAGAGCTACTTGTCAAGCTTGTGAGCCAAAGCAGGCTGCTTTTTTAGCTTACGGAGGAAACCCAGTACCCTGCTTCCTCCCATGCGTTGATAGAAGAAGCAGAAGCAGATGCAAGAAATTTTAAGGGCTGTCAACAAGCTCGTGAGTCTCATTCGTTTTATATTGCAACTATTGATTCTTCGGTACTACTTGGAGCTTCTTCTTCTTCGTCGTCCTCCTATAACTCTATATCGCCGAGTCTGGTGTCAACAAACTGGGTCAGAATCCACCGCTGGTCTCTCGACGGTGGCAGCAGCAGCATCTTTTCCACGTGGTTATTCGGAAGAATCATTTATATGTTGCCAAAGCAAGCAAGAGTTCCTAACAAGATCAAATATACCTACTGGAGTTAGGATCATTCACGGAAGCCCAGGGAAAGTGATGGCACGAAGACATGCTGATTGTGGGATTATTAGTATTAACTGGGTGAGAGGTTTCTGAGAGAGGGAGAGAGAGAGAGAAAGAGAGAGAGGTCTAATCAGCAGGCAACGATGCACACTCCCACCCACCCTCTTACCCTCTCTTTGACGGAAACTGATTCAAAACTGTAGGCTTGGAGTTGGTTGAGAAACCGTCAATTGATCCAGGGTGCTTGTCGTCTTGGTTAACAGGTGCACCTAGGCTGGTTCAAGATAGTGCGTTCTAAGGTTGTGTTTGACACCAACTTTCGGAGCCTTCCTAACTTCACTTCAGGTCCTGGTTACAACATGCACAAGCCGTTGTTAAGGTTCGTTTTCGGTGATTGATCAGTTTTTATATTTCCTTCGCAACAACCGTGATCATTTTCCCAACTTACTACAGTTTGTATGTGGAGTCAATATCCTCCTCTTGCCTTGTATTTTGGGAGAAGCTGGTAACTACCTACCCACTTCCTGTCAAATTTGCATTTAGGATTTCTCCCATGGCTATCGGTACCCCACTGTGTCTTCAGGCTCAGAGTTCATAGGTACACCACCACTATTTAAGTACCCATTTCCAGGTCTGCATAATCTCGAACATAGTGGTTTTTATGAACTGGTAATAAAATTGTTCTCCAGAGTATGTCAAGCTGCCGGCAGAATCACCAAATTGGTTTCAATAGCCTCCTCAATGCATTTCTGACACCATAGCACGGATTCCCCGTCCTGAGAGCGATGGCTCAACATAGCCCAGTTAAATGTATAGCACCGACTTCGGCGTATTTACCCTGACGATCTTAGATCGCCCTGGATTAAGAAGAGCCGTTGATTGAGGAAACCTAGATAAATAGCAGACGTCGCCTCCGTGCCGGTGGAGAAGTCGCCAGGAGTGCCTAACCCGTCAATCTTCAGGGGAATACCTAGTGTGTTAGCTACTCATTTCCTTATTAGCCCTTCCAATGTGTTTCTCCTTATTCCCACCAATTTGTCGGTAAGGGCCCGAGGTTTGGATGAGATGATAGTGTCCTAACCCTGCAAGCTTTCTGAAACAACACCGCATTTAAAATAGCCGCTTCAGCCCATCACCGATTGTCGAACTTTTGGGTTCTCTCTCTCTCTCTCTCTCTCTCTCTCTCTCTCTCTCTCTCTCCAATTTATCCTTTCTCTAAACAGCGTGATCGTGTCTAGGGTGATTGCAATAGCAAAACTGGTAGGTTATAGGCTTGCATGGCGCTTCGCACTCTACAGGATTCCTTACTCAAAACAAACCTGTTAACCCAAGTGCCTATTACTCAGTAAAGTTATGCCTAATCATCAAGGGGCCGACCTCCAACCACAAATGCTCTAATCTAGTTTCCAAGTCGCGGCCCTCTAGTTGCAGTTTGCGTTTGTGTGTGGATACAGGTGGGGTTAAGTTTGGGTGAGGGCAATAGGAGACGCATGTTTAGCTAGTATAACCTACCTAGTTACACCTATCATCCATCCCTCGTAACCTTTCGTAGCAAAAGCTGACGTCCGGCTTAGTGTGAAATGCTTTTACTTGAGACAGTATGCTTGCTGAAGGTTGTTACCCTTCAAAACTGTGAAGATTGAGTGGTTGGTGGTCCGTATAACCTGAGATGCAATAACATGCTCATTAACATTCAATGAAATGAGATAAACCATCATCAGTTTGTGTGCTGCTTGAAGTTCGTGAGGAAGTCACCTATTTGTGCTGCTGTCTGGTATCCCCTCAATTAGTACACATGACGTTTTTTAATATACATAGTTTCTACCATGCCTTTGCCTGCCTGCCTCCCTGCCTACTTCTACTGTTTGGAACGACCAATATATCGAATCAGCTTATTAGGATTACAGCTTGTTTGAAGTGCTCCGCCTGTTGCTTAGATTTCCTCTTTGCACCCACTGAGAGAGGCCTTGTGAGAAGATCTATAAACTTGTTGAGTTTCGTGTTTCTTGCAGCTACAAGAGGCTCGAGGAAATGGAGAGAAGGCGAACACTTCAAATGGCCGCTGCTCTGAAGAGCTCAGTACACTGAAGAACCCATCAACTTAATCCTCCTCGTCCTCATCCTGCTGCTGCTCCTGCAGTGAGCACCTTCCTGTGATCTGACCAGCCATGTGCAAGCAGGAGCTGTGAGGCCAGATTGGGAAGAGTGAAATCTATTCATGATATTGCATCCGTAGAGCAGCAGCAGGCAGCAGGCAGCAGTAGCGATACTCTAAAGGAAGCATAACCATGGAGCCGTACCGGGAAGGCTACGAGGACAACATTCTTCTCCAGCGTCGATGATGGGGGGAAAGGGATGTGGTGGTGGCCAAATCTAGACATGTAGATGCTTTGTTTACGAAGGAACCAGCAGCAGTGCCCGACTGCTGTGTCGAACCACTCAAACAGAGGGAGGGAAGGGAAGGGATAGGATGCATGCATGAGCATTTAAATTGGGATTACCCACGAGGTTTGAACATCACCATGGCGAAGACTTCCCATCATGGATAATGAGTCGCCGAAAGAATTAGCAGCAGCAGCAGAAAATCATCCTCAAGCCTCCCAGCTCTTTGTTGTTGGTTTCCCGAGATATAGGCTCTGGCAATCGACCTGCTTATCAGAAGTTGGGAAATCCTCTGTCTGTAGACCAAGCGGCTTCATAACCCACCAACAACAAGCTCTCTGCAACCTCAGGTTCGTACCGAGCCCAAACTGGCCTGGTTGTTGTAATTTTCCGCTTGAATAATGTCCTTCATTGCTGCCTCCGCACTAGGTGGTGAACTGGCAACAGGTAAACGAGGAACCGTTGAACAATTATATGGGATTGATTTATTGATTGGCTACTAATTAAAATGACCCCTCCCTGCACAAGGCTGGAAGTAGTGAGCCTTACTTACACCAGAAACACGAGAGTGTGAGATCTCCTCAAAGATCTGAGCTTCGTGAACTCACCAATGGTTATCATCCCTATCCGTCCAGTTGTGGCAGTATTAGTGTGCTCACCTATTATAGGTTATATTTCAATACTTGTCCTGCTGAGGAGCATCCTACATCAGAGTAGCCTCAGCTTAACTCACCTGATTAATTAGGTAGCTTGTTTAACCCTTTCTGTCATTGAAAACCAATTAGTTTTCCACTTCAAGGATGACTAGTCAGCGAATGGCAACAAGGGTCATTTAATGAATATTCATGGAACAATTTTCACTCTGTGGATGCAGGTGAAGCGAGGACAGATATATAGACAGACAGACAGACAGACAAACACAATGTACACAACGATGAGTTATGATGTGTGCCTCCGCTTGTATTAGTTCCAGCAGCCACCATGGTGACCCAGTCTTTTGCCTTCCGAGAACCCGTTTCCGAGTTGGGCCAGACGGGGGTGTTCACTGGTCCCAACATGAACATGCCATGGAAGCAGGGTGCGTTTGTCTTGCAAAGCGATGGGCGGTTGATGGGTCCCGGCACACCCGAGAAACCGCAGATCAAGAGGAGACGCAACTCCCCGGTCTCCATGCAGCAAGACGGCCGGGAGTTGAGGGGCACGTATAATACCACCAGTCAATTGACTCCCGGAAGGCTCGCCAATGGTGCTCTTTCTCACTCCCAAACACGAAACTAATCCACCATTTTATGTCTGTCGATGATGCAAGGCAGAGGGATGGGAAATTTCTCGTATCGAATCTAGTGAGCTAAGTCGACATGTCATGTCTTGATGACTTTTCTAAAAATAACAAACCTCTAAATTCAGATATCATCAACATTGATTTCACACTGACCCACTTACATCAGACCACATCAACATTGAATCAATGGGCTTACCAAACATAAGATTGTGATTTTGTTCTACTGTTTCTATATTTTATAATTGGTAAAACATATAGGTTGAGTGGTGAATTTAATCAATGTTGAAGGAACTATTCCCTCGATGTTGGGTGTGTATCATCAACACTAACTCATCGACATTTTATACATGCTGCCTGGTCACATGCATTTTAAGATGTAATTGTTGACTGGACGTTTCATACTAAAAGAGGGGACGCCTGTGGTCAGCTCAATTAGAGTCTTTGTTTGCCTATCCTAGATGATATTTTTGTGAGGATGCCTTTGTCGAAAGAATGAAGGGATGGGTGAATGGATGGATGGATTCTGTTACATAGTAAAGTTGAAGCTGAGGGTAATCTATAGACTGATGTATTGTTCATGTACAGGTTCGCTGCAGAGCACTTTGGAGCCTCAAGATCTTTCTGCTGACAACAATATAAACTTCGGTGACTTCGATCCGCAGTCCCTTGAGCTAGAGAACGGTGGCCTCCACTCCACCGTGACGCCTCCCATGGATTTCAGTACTGTGGCTGGGGATTTCAATGGGTCTGCTATGGCGGATTCCTTCAATTACCCAAACAGTACTGGGAACATGACACTTCCGACCACTCCTCACCCGGGTGGAGGAGCATCAGCTGGTCCCTTCGAAGCGGCAGAGGCAATGACCGCCCGGGCACTGACTGACCTTGAAGCACTACTGGCACCAGCAGGAGCAGCCGGATCACATCACCATGCATACAGTGGGCCAGAGGGACACCAACACCATCACAACAGCATCAACATCAACATCCAGGCCTCCTCCTCACCCAATGTGAACACGCCAGCGTCCTACATGCTAGGTGCTGCCAATTCCTTCTCCCCCAGCTTGTTCACAGGACCTAACTTCGAATCAGCTGCGACTAACCACCACCATCACCACAACAACAACAACAACAACAACAACAACAACAACAACAACAACAATCATCATCATCATAGCTACCTTAATCCACCTAGGTTTACAAACGGTCCCTTTTTGACGCCTAATTCCATTGAGAATTCCCAAATCAGCTCAATGCTGCGCCCCGCGAGCGTGTCATGTGACATGAGCAGCTGGGGTCATCACTTGAACAGTCAAGCATCATCCGTGGAGCAGCAGCAGCAGGGGGACCATCATCATCATCATAATGCGAGGAGCCATGCCCTGAACCATTCATCAGCTCAACCTGTGGTGCCTCGAAATGGTGGTGACGGCTTAATCATGCAGCAGACTCATGCGTATAATACCCATGTTAATGCAGTAGCAGCGACACCTGAAAAGAATCGTGATGGTCGAAGATTGTCCTATGTTTCTGCAGCAGCACCAGAGCAGAAATCTCCCAGTAGTCAGGTGGCAGCATTCCATGCCTTCGAAGCCACCACTCCTCCTCCCCGGGCTCCTAATTCTTCTATTCAGACGGAGGGTTTAGGCACTCTTCATGCCCATGTTTACAATATGTCAGGCATGTTGACGCATCAGCAGGTGGAACCGACCACCACCACGACACAGATGCCTGCGGCTATTGTGGACTCTGTTGTGGACTCTACCGTGCAGGAAGACCCGTCGCTGCAAGAAATGTTCACCCAAACGTATGACCCGCCTATGATGACGACGGCCGAGATGGACAGTGCGCAGAAGGAGGGCTACCAGTTCGACTTGAATGAGGTTCCGGTGGGTGCGATGGAATCCACTCCCAATAAGAGGAAGAAGTACCATCCCCGCGTTGCCAAGGACAAACGCACTTACAAGCCCAGAAAAAAATTGGACAATGCTGCTGCCCCTGTCACCCCGCACGGAATAAGTGAGTGCACACATAACCCGATACACGATACTTTAAGTACAGCTAAGTTAGTACTTGCTGCTGCAGACTTTTTCTTGCTCTGATGGCGATGATTTTTGTTTTATTATTTTGTCGCCGAATATTTATCAATGATCTATTCTTTTCGTCGGAGCTGAAATCTTGCACAGTGAGTTTCACTACCTTAATTAATTACTAAGTTAATTGACCACAGGTGAGGTGATTATGGAAAGAGGCTAGGTTTCATCGGTGTTGACTTGTCGTCGATCGTTTGTGCATGTGTCTGCTTAGGTGCTGCAGGTGTGGGGGGTCATGCGCTCGGAAGCAATGCAAGCACTCCAGCTGGCTCCAAGAGAAACCATACCACATTTATGACTAATATGACTAATGGTGAAATCTTTAAGGATGGCATGTACTCGGATGTGGACGTTGATATGGAGCCCGGTGCAGGGCAGCATCATCTGGGCACGGGGAATTTCATACCTGCCACCCCCGTGTCTCCAGATGGAACCCCAAATGCAGTGTACAACAACAACAACAACAGATATATTGCAGAGAATACGCCGAAGACGAACCATCTGAACACTGCAAGTTTAAATACTCCCTTTAACAACACGGCGCCGCACGATACAGCGATTTGCGATTGCGAAGCCTGTATCCGTATTAGATTGGAGAAGACGGGTAGTGTCCGGAGAATTTCGGGTAAGGGATCCAGGACGAGACAATATATCGACCCAACCAATGCCCCTCAAAGCCCATACGAGGAAAGATCCTTCTCGTCACCTTCTCATGTGCAAGCTTGGAGTGAGAACACGGGTTTAAACATGTTCATGTCTGGATTGCATCATCATCAGCAAGGGCCCACATCGGCGGCTTTGAGCAACAATGTTACTGAAACCGGCACTACCGAGTTGCCCTTCATGGATACTCCCAACAGTCGGTCTAGGCGACGAAACCTCTTCAATCAGACAATATTCACCACCCAAGCGCCCGAAGAACATGCCACCGCTCAAAATTACACCCCTGCTGCTGATGGGGATTCTTCACCACAGAATACAGCGAACTTCCTTCAGCCTAATCATGTCCAGCAAGAATTGCAGCAGCCCATCGGTGGCCATCCACATCACTCCTACCCACGGCCAGTCCGCAGGTCACTGATGGGACAGTTCACATTGCCCCCTGCTCCTCCCCCTCCTCAGGCTACTCCAGAGGAAAGCCGGTCTTTGAGCTCCAATTTCGGTGGTAATTCTAGTTTTGAGAGCGAGGAGGCAACGACGCAGAGCACCAGGAGCAGATTAGAAAATTACAGCAACAGTCATTCCCAAGCCATGGTCCCTCACCAACAACAACAGCAGCAGCAGCAGCAACAACAACAACAAGACCCATATACAGTGGTCCGATCCTACTTCGACCAGGCCCATCAAGACACATCGCAAGGCTCATCATGTCTGCAGCAGTTCAACCAAGCGGCCACGGAGAGGGGATTCATCCGCCGTGTGGACTCTTATAATGATGGGACAGCGGAGCTCATGAGGATGGGTGACATGGTGGCCCGGAGAAGAGAGCCTCCAAGCCTTCATCAGCACATGAAATCCACCATGTTCCATCAGGCTCACCAGAACCCATCCTCGACCACTACCGCACTCTCTGCATTGAGTTACCATCATCATCATTATGGTGAGCAGTTCCAGGGTGCAATTGTGCCCGCCAGCGGACGGTTGAATTGGAACCCAGATTTGATCCCCTACACACTTCACCCACGAAGGATGACATCCTCCTCCTCCTCGTTCATGAGCAGGCTGTGTCCCCGTGGCATTCTGTCTCCGCAGCGAACACCATTCCGGATGATGACCAAAATCCAAAGGATTGTGTATTTGAAGACCATTTTGATGTCTCACCACTTGGACACGTCGCCAACCCTGCTGCTGCACCATGTCCAGGAGCATCTGCCCAGCCATGAGAAAGACGCTTTCGAGCTTCTGTGGCCTCTTATCCTGGAGCCCGTCTCCAGGGAAGAGTTGCAGCGGTTAGTGGAGATTGCTGAAGCAGATACTACCACCAACATCACCACCAACATCAGCAGCAGTGGTTTGGAGCTCACGGAGTATGTCAGCCCGGTGGATAAGCGCAAACAGAGGGGAAGGAAACCAGGCACCAAGAATAAGGGACAACAGCAGAACAACATGGGCAAAGCCATGACTCTCTGGCCTGACCTCATCGAACAGGGGCATCATCCTAAACCAGGTAAACAGAAAGGGGACAAGGGCGGTGATAGACAGGAGCGACAGAACAGCAATGGCCGGGACACCCAGGGCCTGGAGCTTGTCCCGTATGAGGGTAAGGCTGTGGTTCCCTATGATGGGCCCTTCCTGCCCCTCCGCAAGCGCAAGCCTAGGCCCAAGGTTGTGCTTGACACGGAGACTGTGCGTGTGTGGAAGCTGTTGATGGGTAAGCCGGGTCCCATGGACAGCAGCACCGAGGCTGATGCCAACAAGCTCAAATGGGAAGAGGAGAGACGCCTCATGAAAACGCAAGCAGACATCTTCATCAAACGCATGCATTTGGTGCAAGGTCAGTTCTCTCTCTCTCTTTCTCTCTCTCTCTCATGCACGTGTCTAATAGGTAGAGTAAGAAAGAAATATGTCGATGTTTGTCTCACCTGATGAATATGCCATCCTCCGATATGAGTCTCGCAAAATGAAAGTACCACTTCTAGAATCAGAGAAATGATGACGATCTCCATGTGGCATCACGATACTCATAGTGAAGAAGAAGAGAGGGGCTGGGCTCCTTCGTGAAACACAGAGAGCTTACAGAAGCAGAAGATATCAAAAGCAGGACTCTTTTTTTGGAAGAAGAGAAAGTTACCGCAGGGATGACAGCACTGAGAAGGAGGACAAGACTCCGGCATATTGCTTAATTCTAGAATTTAACCCAAATTGTTTAGTCCTCGAAGTTCTCTCCCCGGCTCTCTGAGGGTATATGGGCTATGTGTCTAGAGCTTGAACTATTCCACAAATGCAGCCTCATAAAGATGAGCCATAGGCACCCTTCGCCCTTCCATCGAGAGAGTGAAAACGAATCCACTTAGCATCACGGTACCCATAATGAAAGAAGAGAAGAAGAAGAAGAAGAAGAAGGGGGCTGGGCTTCACATTCAGTGAGCTTGCAGAGGCAGAGTAGATCACAAAACGGGACTCTGTTTTCGGAAGGACAGAAAGCCACCACAGGCATGATGAGGAGAAGACTCCGGGAGATTACCACCACTTCTAGAACTTAACCCGAAATTGAGTGCTATACTTACACGATTAAAGCTGGCAGCCCTGTTCTGTTCTGTTGTGTTCTCTGAGGTCTCTGGAATGTGGGTTATCTAACTGTGAGCATGAACTTGTGATCACGGGAAGTGAGCCGCATTGAGAGCCACGGGTTAGGTACCCTTCATCCTTGCAGAGAGACAAATGGTACCCCTCCAGCGAACATGGTGAGGCTAGCTGAACTAAGAAAAGTACTAATTTCGGGTAGAGAGGATCTCTGGCACGTGCGAGAGCGGAAGGTGGGTGCCGGGTGGCTGGGGAGCGTGGGGGGGGGAGCATTGAATGTGCCAATGGCGTCATAGTGGGTGCTATTTCCGAGTGACAAGGATTCTCACACGATTAACTGCTGATGATGCTGCTGGCTGCAGGTGACCGGAGCTTCTCCCGATGGAAAGGCTCGGTGGTGGACTCGGTGGTGGGAGCTTTCCTCACTCAAAACGTCAATGATGTGCTCTCCAGGTGAGTTCACATACACATATACATAGACATATGTAATATCTGCGCCATAGCCACATATGATGCCTCTACCATAACAGTACGTTTTCCGAATTGGTTGTCAGAAATTTGCAACTTGAATACTTCATGTGCTTCACTCACAACTCCAACTGGAACTGAGAGAGAATGTCTGAAAATGAATGGCGAGCATCAAGCTGGACATAAAACAATGGACTCATACATGCACCATAGCCACTCTGGTGGGAGGGCAGATGCTGTAACATAACACTACGTATCCCGGATTGATGGTTGGAAAATTTGCATCTCTCATTTTTCATGTGCCTTACTCACAATTCCAACTGAAACTGAGGGGAAAATGTCTGAAATGAATGGTGAACATCAAGCTGGACATCAAAACAATGACACTTATATCCGCCATAGCCACTCTGATGAAGGGCACACGCTGTAACATAACACTATGTATCCCAGATTCATGGTCAGAAAATCCTAAATTCTCATTCTCCTTGTGCTTCACTCATAAAGCCAGCTGGAACTGGGGAAGACTGTCTGAAATTACTAGTAAATATCAAGCTGGACTTTGCGAAAGTGACATATATGTGCGCCATAGCCACTCTGATGGAGGACGGATGCTCTAACATAACACTGCGTATCCTGGATCATTGGATATCGCAATTCTCCTTCTTCTTGTGCTTCACTCTCAATTCCAACTGGAACCGAGGAATAATGTCTGGATGGCTGGTGAACATGAAGCCGGACTTCAAAAAGTATTGCTAACTACAAGTAGAAAGAAAATAAAAATAGAAGTTCCGAATGCACCGTCTTCTTCTATAGATCGCTTGTTATACAAGCTCTTGGAAAACTTGGGCACAAAGTGGATGCGCTCACCGCAAGTCATCAACTCATCAATATGAGTGTTTGAGCAGACATAGCATAGTGAACACAATCTTCTTCTTCTTCTTCTTCATGATGTTACGTGGGTGGTTGCAGCTCGGCTTTCATGTGCATGAGATCACGATTTCCTGGCCGAGGTTTCAAAGGTCCACTGCAGAGCAAGGCACCTGAGGAGGCACTCGGTCAGCCCTTGGAGACGGAGGCTGGGAATTCAAGCCCTGCACCGCTTGCGGAAAGGATGGGTGAACCCCAAAGCAGTAGTGGCCATCAAGAGGAATCTTCGAGTGGGGGTGCCACTAGTCACATAGTGTCAGTTGAAAGCCGGCCACCATCCCTCGAATCTGAAGAGAGCCACAACGAAGAGAGATTGTACCCTGCCCATCTGGGCGTTAGGCATGAAGAAACAATGTCTTGGCCGGATCAGGAGGGAGAACAACGCCAACTTGGCACCCTGGAGCTTCAACAACAACTACTACAGCAACAAATGTCAATCCCCACCGAACTGAGCCAGACAGCTGAGAATACTAATTCTCTTAATGCATCAGACAGCAATTCAGCTGGGACTTTCCCTGTCACGAACAGCACCGAGCAAACAACGGCGGAAGAGAGCACGGGTGCCAACATCATCGACACTCAACTGGACCTGCTGTCACTGGCGCAGCAGGGCACGAATGAAGTGCGGGACCTGGCGATAGAGAATGATGTGGGCAGTGAGCTTGTGACGAGCAACATGAACAACAACAACCCACAGCTGCAGCAGCAACAGCAACAGACACCAAAGGGCCCCAAGGTTTTCAACTCCAAATCTGGCCTCACCGGCCCCGAGAGGGCAAGGCAGGAGGAGAAACAGGTGACGGCCAGAAAAACATTTGACTGGGAGCATCGAAGGGAGGAGTTCAAACCGAGGGGACCAGGCGAGGAACCGAATGCAGCTCCTCCCCGCACCGAGCTCACGGAGGATGGTGTTGACTGGGAGGCAGTTCGCCATGCTAACGTTGAAGAAGTCGCGAATGTCATCAAAGAGCGTGGCCTCAACTGGATCCTTGCGGGCAGAATCAAGGTCTCCACTCAATCTCGCTCTCCGAAATCTAGTCTATTCTATTCTGGCAAACTAGCTACCTTCACTTTCTATCTTTCAATCTTTTTCCTCTTCTCTCACATGTCAATTCCATGTCTGCGTCTTGAGAGTGCCCCCAGAATGAGTTTGTCTGTGAGGATACTAATTCATAGGTGCCAGAGTACATCTGTAAATCTTAACCTACTTCTCAAGTGAAACTGCAATTACAAAATCATTGTCTATATCACCTTGTTTGCTTTACAGGCCTTCCTTGAGAGATTACAAGTCGAGCATGGAGCTCTTGATCTAGAATGGCTTCGATCCATCCCCACCGACGATACAAAGTAAGTACAATCATATTTTGCATGTCAAAACTCAGCAGAACATGCATGTCCGTGCTTAACTGCAAGCCTTGCCACATAGTACCACTCAATTGTAGGTGTGCAATCAAGATGAGTGACCACATAAGGCACACATACCTCGGCAGGGTGGGGGGGTGCTTCATTGTTCAAACGAGTTGGCTGTGATGATGTCAATTGTAGCTCTCAAAACTCAATTTTTGCGTTATTTGTGTGTTCAGGACTATGTGTAGAAATTTGCACTCGTGTAAGTGTGTAGTATAGATCTTGATGATATCAAATAGTAAGTACTTGGAATCCTCCGATCACTAAGTCACCGTGTGGGCCGTTTCTTTCTTCACCAGCGCATGGTGGCAATAACGTGTCATTGGCTGACGTAATGGTATTTGCTGTTGCACCTGGCAGGGAGTATCTTCTCAGCATTCGAGGGCTAGGTCTGAAGAGTGTGGAATGCATTCGTCTCCTCACACTTCACCACCTTGCGTTTCCCGTGAGTGCTGCAGCACTGACTCCTCCCGTGATTCTTTAGCGAAATCACCCTTCAAAATTATTTGATTCTGGGTCCAAGTCTACATAGGTCCAAATGTTTGCTCGTTTGGCAGACTGGCTTAACGTTTTCTGTCTTCACATGTGTGCCAGGTGGATACAAACGTGGGTCGAATATGTGTGAGGCTGGGTTGGGTGCCATTAGAGCCTTTGCCTGAGGAATTGCAGCTGCATCTGCTGGAATTGTAAGCTTCACATTCAGAACATCAACTAGAATAATAGGGGTTGTTGGGATTATAACTTTGCAAAAAAGAACCAGGTTATTAAACAATCATGATGTTATACGTGAGTTAACAAACATCAGCTCTATGTTGATGCGAAACTCTTCCCTTTCAAAGCATTTCTGATATAGTAGAAGGTTATCTGAATCATGCATTTTTGCATTGGAGGTTCAAGAGCAATCAAGATTAAAATGCTGTCTTGGTCGTATTGTGCAGGTACCCTGTTCAGGCAACTATCCAAAAGTACCTTTGGCCTCGGTTGTGCACACTCGACCAGCAGACTTTGTAAGTAGTGTCCAATGTCAAGCCAAGTTATATGTGTACCAGGCCAAATTACAATGAGCCTCTGATGCAATTACTGATGAAAAGAAATTAGTGCCATTCCATTCTAGCGAGTGGGGTGTAGTTCTGACACATGAAGTTTCCAATGTTTGCAGGTATGAACTCCACTATCAGATGATCACATTTGGAAAGGTCGGTCCCTCAGCATTCTCCATAGCGCTGTGTAGCAAATAGATTTGATACACTAAAATCTGCCAACAGCCCATTTGGATGCGAATTGTGAGATCATAGATGATGTAGATGTGTGTTGTATCTGCATTATCATCCTATGGCAAGCACAGAATTCATATGCATGACTAACATAAGATAGCCTCTTTACAGGTGTTCTGCACCAAAAGCAAGCCCAATTGCAATGCATGCCCCATGAAAGCAGATTGCAAGCACTTTGCAAGCGCCCTCTCCAGGTTAGTTTTCACCACTACTCAATCTTCCGTGGGACCTTGTAACAAATTAGAGTATTCTATTTGAAAACAATTCGTTGCAACTCACAGGCATGCACAGTACCATCCCAGAGTACTGCTTTTGTCTAGCGGATGACTTCAATCCCTGATATGGATCCTGACTGACCTTGTGTTTCTGGGTCAATAATGACAGTGCCAAGCTAGCTCTACCAGCTTCAGAAAGGCCAAACAATGGTCCAACGCTGGCACTTCCTCCAGGAACTGCAAGTAGTAATGGAGATGCAGGGGAAAGCCAAGGGCAGGGACTACCCCAGATGGTAGAGGAAGATCGGCCAAGGAGTATGCCTGTGTCTCAGTATTGCCAACCCATTGTAGAAGAGCCGATGACACCTGAGTCATCAGAAGCAGACGCAGAGGACTGTGATATAGAGGACTATCCTTTTTCTGTAGAGGAAGTAGAGGAGGATTCAAATATGAACTTGTATATAGAGGAGAAGAGTACAGGACAAATAGTGCAGCAGGTTGAGATTCCAAACTGCTGCAGCACTTCCGACCTGTCTGTAACCATATCAGAATCAGAACCTGTACAAGAGATGATCATGGAAGATTGGGGGGGCTTAGCCATGCCCTCTCAGACATCACATTCACAGCTCAACTCAGAGCAAGATAGCTCACCAAATACTGCCATCAAAATCGTGGAGAGTGAGGTGGACCCAGAGAGTCCCAGTGTAACGCAATCAACTGCTGTTCTGATACCCGATGCACCTTCACAAGAGCTCGTGCTCGTGAATCCTGAAAATGCTCATATCCCTGTCCCGAAGTTGAAAAACATTGGACGCCTTCGAACTGTTCATTATGTGTAAGAGTCTGGTCCTTGTGCAAAGCTGAAATAGGAAAGAAGGAAAAGGTTTCTTTATGACTAGCAAAGTGCTATAGAATGAGAAGGTTTTATCTATCAAGTCTATTTCATCTGTCAGTATCAACAGTTTCTAACACTGCTCTATCCTCGTGCAGATACGAACTCCCCGACAATCATCCTCTTGTAGAGGGGGTACGTAAACACTTACCATCCTCCTCAAATTGCAAACCTCAAATAGTAAACCAAACATATAGTTACAACATAATCAAAGTGGCTGCTATCAGTCATTTGAAGTTCCTGCACATACAAGGCACTGCATTTATTGTTGTTGACATCTCTAGGCTTGCCCTTTGTTGATGGGAACAGATGGACGTCAGAGAAGCCGACGACCCTTGTACCTACTTACTTGCAATTTGGAGTCCAGGTACACCTCACTCTTGCCTCAACTCATAACTGCATTATAAAAATGTTCCACAAAAATTTCTATGAAAAAGCTAGATGACTTTCAAAACAATCAAAGCTGTAGCACAGTCTAGGATCCCCTGCCTGTATAAAATGGATTGGCCATGTCTATAGGTGAGGTGCCTGAGTCCATTCCGAATATCAACGACAGAGACAACAGCGATGAGAACCCTTATGCGTCATCCAGCTTTGAAGGCGAGGCAGAAAGCATAAAGGCCACTCTCTTGGTAAGCAGATATTGATGCACTCTTTGGAAGTCAAAACTACACATCAAGTCACACTATTCAACTTTTAGATTCCTATAGGTACCTGGACAGGTGTATCACCGGATAACCTTAGAACAACAGCATAGACTGATACATATTGTATGTGGCAGGTACCATGCAGAACAGCCATGCAGGGCAGTTTCCCTCTTAATGGGACATACTTTCAAGTAAATGAGGTACTGGTCCTTTTTCACATTCTCAGCTCTGACCTGGATACACACATGGCTTAGCCTAATCTTTGTTCAGAAGTCTTGAACAGATGTATTAGTTTTGCTTGCTACATATTGACTCTAGACCTGCAAAGAAGGGGTTTTAGTTTTGATGTACAATTACCTCCTTTGAACTGGTGCCTGGACTGACATCTGACGTTCATCGGCTCTGATATCCCTCCAGGTATTTGCAGACCACGCAAGCAGTTTGCAGCCTATACTTGTTCCACGGACATTACTGTGGAATTTACGGCGACGATTTGTGTTCTTTGGCACATCTGTAACAAGTATTTTTCGAGGTGCACATTCTCTCCCATTGCCGATCTTCCTATCAAACATCGATATATTGGACGACGGCTCTATTCTTGCAATGCCCTAAAACTCACATCAGTGAACTTTGGCTTGTAAGTGTCCTCTGTTGCTTGCTTGTAGTTTCTCAAATTTAAGTGACTCAAGAGCTACTTCTTGTTGATTCTCATGAACAGGTATGACCGTAGAGGAAATTCAAGCATGCTTCTGGCGAGGTATGTTCTGAGAGTGAATCCTCTGCATTCCAGCCATTTCAAATGACAGAAACCTACACTGAACCACAACGTGCAATTTACAGCCACTTAAATCTCTGATTGACCTCACCAATACCTGAATCGATTGGCCTAATTGAAGTGCAATGTGTCGTGCAGGGTATGTATGTGTAAGGGGGTTCGATCGAACCACAAGGGCACCCAAGCCCTTGGTAGGTCGATTGCATCTCCAGGCATCCAAGACTTCTGGGAAAGGAGCACCTATGGAGAACTAGCCCACCCTCGAACTAGCACAACAACATGCCCCCAACACCAACAACAACGCCCGCCATCCCACCCAATGGAGGACAAATTTTGTGATGCTTTTTACTTACACTAGAGCAGCAGCAGCAGCAGAAAAGGAAGCAAGGAAGGAAAGAAGGAAGGAAGGAAGGAAGGAAGGAAGAACCTGGCTTTAGTTGTTGCACCAGTCCCGAATTCAGGGTCGTTGTGGCTGTACAAGACGACACACAACGGTTTTCCCCAACTTCAAAGCCCTGCTTGCAGACCAGATCAGCACAGCTTCAGATGTCATTCCATTCTTGTGTAGATAGAAACAGCCACAGCACGCTCCCTCCGGCCAGCCGAGCTTCGGAGCCATTTTCTGAAGACATCGGTAGGTAGCGCCGCATGCTGTGATGGATTAGGGTTTAGTCCACATGCACCCAATTGGGGAACAACATAAAATGACACGATGCAAACCCCCAGACTTCTCCGAAGCAACTTGGGTTTCTGTGTCCATTCTTCCACCACCACTCTTCAATCCAACGCCACCATCTTTTTTCTTTTCACCCATTTGAATCTGTTCACTCATCTTCTCTCCTTCCAACCAAATCGACTCTCTCACATGTGATGTGCAGGGTAAGATTCAAATCTGTTTGTCCCATCTCGTCTCCTCTCTTCCATCCTCGCCTGATAGCTTTGTGCTCATCAGCATTCTCACAAAGTTGGAGGTATTTTCTCACAGTTACAGTCAATTTTCTTCCTCTCCAAGGGAGGAAATACGGTTTCACTCTTATGGCTGAAAAGGCTCTCCAACTCACTCCGTCGTGCTTGAACAAACCCTTCATCATTCCAAATCTCAACAGCATCCAACCTAATATCATCGCAATTTGTGTTGCACTTGATTTTCCTCTGCACAACAGAATGATTGCTTGCTCCACGCAAACAACAAAACTCGAACATCGTATCATAACAGATTCAAGGAAGCAAGTTAGGTTTCAAATTCTAAATCTACTTAGATCGACACCTACCGAGAATATTTTATGAAAAACTCAACGTCAATGTGTAGAAGCTCTGGTACCAATTCTACACCACATTGATGGGCGCCGGAGGAATCTGGCAGGTTGTAAGGAAGCCCTAACAGAGCCTTCCACGAACAGAAATCGTCTAGATCATATATTGCATCCATTATGCCTCGGAAATCTGAGTAGCATCATTCCATATGAAAGATATCATCCATTTTGTGCGTTGACAGTGAGCCTTCAAATAGGCAGTTCATCCCATGTCTCGCGGGGCTGGTTCGTTGGAGGGAGGATGAGTCGGGGTGCGTCGGAGGGAGACGACACAGAGGCCGTCGATCTCTGATCTAAGGGTTGACGTCCCACCACGTGTCAAATATGATTCTCCAAGCGCGAAACGGAGCTTCCCGGGCAACCGCGGCAGGTTCCATCGCCACCAACCACCGTCTCGTCGAATCTCCACAGCGGTGGAAGCTACATTTTGCACGTCGAATACTGTGAGCCTAAAGTGGGCGCGTTTTTACTGGTTCTTAATTCATTTCTGGCGTTGGTTTATTGGCCTCCTATGTAAAAAAAAACGATACTTGTGGACCTAAAATTACATGTGAGTGTTAGCTGTTTCTTATGCGCAATTCCTGGTTTGAATAGCAGCTTGTGACAGAGATCTTCGAGCATCAAATAGATTTAGTTCGATTGATCGCTCCAAAATGAAGAGGAGAATTCGGCTCCTATCATTGTTTTCTCTTCAGATGTTTGATTTGCGGCTTTATTCTGCCTCTGCTGGTCCTGAATTCCGGTTACGATCGGACACTCTTCTTCTTTTTCCTTTTTTTTTTCCCTTTTGAGACAGGAGGCCA
Organism: Polytrichum commune; assembly: GCA_950295325.1. NCBI lineage: Eukaryota > Viridiplantae > Streptophyta > Polytrichopsida > Polytrichales > Polytrichaceae > Polytrichum > Polytrichum commune. The sequence continues at coordinate 61,870,685 of OX485804.1, forward strand.
AAACGCCAACGCCACATGCATTAACACCAAGGAAGACGCGCCCACTATGATCGGACACTCTTAAGTGCGCCACATCTGGCCATTGTTTTCGCAGTGTGTATTTTTCCACAGTTTACTTAGTTTCCTGAAAGTTCTTGGTCGGGTGTGGTGTGGCGAGAGTAAGTACTGAGCTGTAAGAATCGACAATGGCCATGGCGGATCGTAACTCAAAGCCGATGATTCGCGTGGATGTAGCCTCCGACACAACTTGTCCCTGGTGCTTCGTAGGGAAGAAGCACCTGGAGCAAGCGATAGCGGCGAGCAAGGATCGGTATGATTTCGAAGTGCGATGGCTCCCGTTCTTCTTAGACCCTGAGTTGCCAGCAACCGGAGTGAACAAGAAGCAAAACTATTGGGACAAGTTCGGAGAGGCGCGGACACGGATGATAGTCGATCGCGTGGCAGCTACATTCATGAACCTAGGATACAAGTTCTCCATCGGTGGCAACACAGGCAGCACCGTAGAGAGCCACCGGTTGATCGCGCTGGCCGGTCGCCAGGGTTTGGACAAACAGGACGCTCTCGTTGAGGAGCTCTTCGTGAACTTCTTCACGCAAGAGAAGTACATCGGTGACAAGGACGTGCTCCTTGCGGCTGCGGAGAAGGTCGGCATCCAAGGTGCCAAGGAGTTTCTTGACGATCCGCAGGCCGGTCTGGAGGAGGTGCTGCAGGAGGAGCGGAAACACCATCGAGTCATCAATGGTGTGCCGCATTTCGTCATTGACGGACGCTACCAAATCTCTGGTGCTCAATCCCCGGATTCTTTTCTTGAGGCGTTCGAACTGTCTGCAAAGCACCGTGAACAGAAGCAGCTCCTCAATTCCTCAACAACAACTACTACTACTAGTGGCGCTTCTTGCACTAGAGACGGCTGCCAGTAATTTTACTACCACTGCTCCGATGAGTATCTACCTACCTACTCGCTTCCGGTTTCCAAATTCTTATCAATCTTTGGTGAGTTTTTTCTTGAGTCGTTCGAAGTGTCTGCAAAGCACTGCGAACAGATGCAGCTCCTTAATTCCTCAAACAACTACTACTAGTGGCTCTTCTTGCACTAGAGACGGCTGCCAGTAATTTTACTACCACTTCTTCGACGACTACCTACCTCTACGTCCGGTTTCCAATTTCTTGCCCAATCTTTTGGAGCACTTTCTTGAAGCTTTCGAATTGTCCGCAAAGCATCGCGAGCAAAGCAGCTCCTCCTTCCTCAATAACTCCTAGTGGCGCTTCCGGTTTCGAAATTCTTGTCAAATCTTTTGGAGCTCTAGTGTCGTCCCACGCCTGTACTTTAAGCATTGCAGAACTCTTCGTCGATGTGGTTGCAATTTTCAGAGCATGCATTGTTATTCCGATGCACAACAGAATCATCTAAACGCTACGTCAACGACAATACCACCACACCCACTATGTAGCTGAACTAGGATTTGATGCCTGCCACGAAATTAACTTGCAGCCCTGCATACTTATTGTGCAGTAAGTACTTAGAGCAATTAGTTCGGTGCAGCTTTGAATCTCATTCTCTCAAGTAGTTCAGTCCCCGGATCATATCATTGCACCAGATATATACATTGTTCATACATCGTAGATCGGTACAGAAAGAATTACCAGCATTTCTATTTGCATTTTACTTACTTTCAGATGATAAGATAGACAGACAGATAGACAGTCAGATAGATAGATAGATATCAATACCGGCTTCAATATGGAGCAAGCATGAATGAAAAGTCTCTTCACCGGTATCCTACTGCCCCATTTTTACTTGGAAGGATATACATATAAGATATATAGGTTCACTACATGCATACGAGTCCTTAGACAATTGATCTGTGTCACTAGAAAATGCCCTATGTCACTGGAAACTTCACAAATCTAGCATAATGGCAGATTTGCATTGATCTTTCATTGACGTGGGACGATTGCATAGGACTCGGATGGTAGTTAGCAGTTACACTTTATATCTATCCATGGTTATGGAAGAAACCTTCTTGTTTGCATTTTTACTGGCAAGGTTGTAATTCTACATGCCCAAGTATATTGAAAAACTTGCAGTAATTGAGTCTGTTGTCTTGCTTAATAGCACACCTTATTGTCGATTCATAGTAACCTTTACACATTTTATTTCCACTACATACGCAATGGGGTTATCTGTGGTTGCATTTGTGGCGTGCAGATTGTTAGTCTAACATAACCTACCTTTGATGATAATGTTTTACGTTCTCTATACAAAGTTACAGTATTGCTCATATTGAATTGTAATCTTATGACACTAAGTGAAGGGTGTGCTTTGTTGGCTCAACCCATAATAGGAAGAAACTATGTCTGTAGGAACTTGGACGAAAATTTGTACCTTGTAATGAGATGCATGGCAAAGGCACAAGCTTTCATGATGTCTCGGTAGACTCATATATCATGGATGAAAGGGCTTTAAGATATACATGCCTCATTCCAACACAACAATAGTATGGGCACTTGTATTTTGTGGTATGCAGTTATACATGGATACGGACACCAAAAAGATGTGTAATCAAAAGAGATTGGCCTACATGCTCAAAATGTGCAACACTAGATATTTCACCTAGTTTGTGTTATTATTCGGAGTTACACAGTATTATAACGTCTTACTCATGAGTTCGATTTTTGCTAACAAAAGTTCAATAGATTGTTCGGACATTAAAGAATGTAGACGACTTTGTTTGGTAAAATATTACATTCTCATCAAATACTTATAGCGTTGCGTAACTTCGAATAGTAACACGCACTAATCGGAATAATCAGTGTAGTCCCATTCTAGGCTCAATGGTCGATATGGTTGGGAGGGGAGGTCTATAAGATCACTTAACCAGCACATTTATCTCCAACATACAGTAATTGTTCAAGATAATGAACAAGATATTCATATGACCTCTGGAAACCATGAAGCAAATGGCTACAGACACGATTCGGATTTGCTAATCATCTCGCACTAATTTGGGTGTTTCATATCCTACAAGAATCAGATGCAAAGCGTAAAGTCTCCCAAATAACACACACATCTGCCTTAGTAATAAGCCTAGCAAGCCTTCCTATAGGGTGAGGACCAATTCAGTGGCAATCAGACCCCACTACCTGTGTACTGGTTCGTTATCTTCAATGCCATTTTATGGAATCAAGTCCACTAAATTACAAAACATTGAGCTATACGATAACTCACAATTGGCGCTTTCCCAATGGACAAGTTTATGATTCGAATTCCAAATGAACATTCTTCTTGTGTTATACTCAAGCACAACCTTGATGAGGCATCGAACATATTTCACCTTCATGATACTACGGCACTGTACATCGAATTGCAACACGACTTGCGATTGTTTTAGTTCTGGAGAACTTCAAACTTGTTTGATGCTTGAGAATGCACATTTCATTGGCATGGCTGAAGAGCGCATTCACTGAGATTGTGGTGTATGTCGGTGATTTCTTCTGTTCTTTTTTGAGCAGCGATTGATTGACTTGAATCCGTACTGGTTACTACGTGGAAACTCAACTGTAACGCAAGAATAAATGGGGATAGATCATAGTGCCGTTCAAAGATCTCGATCGTTATATTGCCATTAAAGTTTGTGTGACGATTTGGGATGTGCAACAGACCCAAGACTGAGTCAAGGAGACCATCAATTTTAAGGGTTAAGTTATTAGTTGGTCTCCTGGCCACTGACTCGACTGACGTGCCTCCAGGTGTTTGATTGAATGTTGCTCGCTTTGTTTGTCCGATCCCTTTGAAATTGTGGATGCTGGACGATTGCTACATAATATTGAGCTTGGTTGTTGATCGAAAGCAACCACCGAGTAATGTGCTACTCACTCAACCCTCAACTTTCTAGAGCATATTGTGGTTTCATTAGGTCGTCCAAAAGGTAAGCTTTCTAGAGTTCAAATTTTACTGCACCTAAAAGAAAAGTTGTTACTAATTACTTGAAGATCACATCAGTACGGTAGTAATATTTAGTAATATTCATAAATTATTACGATGATTTTAGAATCATTAAATTTCAAGACATTGTGATGAACATATGCAACAAAATTATGGTCCAAAGTTCCAAGATAATGTTAGGAATAGATATAAGCTAGAGGTGAGAAAAAAGGAATTTATAGAGAATTGAAAATTTTCAATCAAAATAATATGAATTTTGCTATATACAATAGTGTATAAACAAAGGGAGGATTTCGTTCGTTCTTTGACTTTAAGAAGAAAAAAGTTGAACAACCATCTCTTTAAATTGGAATGGGATCAACGCCATTGCCGAGAAATTTTCATGAGAAACATAATGATACCTATCGTGACCTTCCTAGCACCTTCCTTTTGGATGAGTTTGCCTTCAAAAGTCATTCATAAGCCGAAAGATGGCCTCTCGTGACGTTAAGGGCTAAGTATTAGAGCACGTTTTCCAAATGGACATCTCTAACCAACTTAGACGTGAACTTTACAAAGTAGGCGTCTACACATTCTCATCATCACCAACTTAAAGTGGATCTCTCTCCTCTAAACTTCTATGCCTCTTGAAATGTGCAATTTATGGTGGGAAGAGTTTCAACGTCTCTATAAGGAAAATCAATTATCAATATCTCATCATGTGGTGATGTTCTAAGAACACGTGACGATGGAGGCCACATCCAACATGACCCATGCGTCAATCAACAGCTAAACTATCAATTATAACTTGTCATCCTCAATAAGTCACCTTTAAATGTCACCAAGGCCCTAACATGGCTATGGAGACAAGAAAAATGATAAATTATTGTTGTTAACTTCATTTTTAGTCATGTATTAGAAAATTAATTATTGTTGAAAAAGCTTAATTTGTTTAGTGAGCTTCCCCAACCCAAAAATATCAAGAATAGGGTGCAAATATAGCAAAATATTTTGTATATTACAATGTACAATCTTATGCAATATATAGTATTTTTGAGTCCGCAATTTTACACATGAATGTAAATTTTTCAATCTTTCAAAATAAATTCTATATAGCTTACTTTGAGCCTCAGGACACAACTTCTATATATTATATCCTGATGTGAATTGTTAATGATTATTTGCGATGAAAATCTTATACATGGATTTTATACGATGCCAAAATGTTAAATTTAAATCTTAATTATAAGGACATAATCGTCGGGTCCTTTGTAACAACCCTCATTTTTCTTTAAAAAAAATATTGATCATGAATAGTTGTTTAGGTTGAATTATTTTGTCTTCAGTAAACATCTGGTGACCTTTTAAAAGTTACCCACACTCTCTTTAGTATTATTTATACATGACTTAGATTGATGTCCCCTTTTCACTAAATCTCAAGTTGAGAGCTTGAATATACGGGTTTTAGGAGTGTAATGCTCGGAGTTGACAAGCGTTCGTCCAAAGCTAAAACTAAGGTAGTCTACAAGTGACATTCTTTTTGAGATTGATGCCTTTTAAGTGGCCACATTCAAGCACTCTCGTTGTTTAGAAACTTGCAAATGTATGAAGAGATCACAAAAGACAATCAGTGACAAATTCGTTTTCGTGAAGATTTTCATGTTTTTTTCGAAGGTACTATTTTCTTGCTCATTGGACATCCATGTAGACCCCCCTACATAGTTATGGGCTTGCATTGCCTTATGACTCCCTGCCACTTGCCCATTGAGCCACACAGTGCTCAAAATTGAAGTCTTCAGTGCCCTTCAAATGGGTTTTGGGACTTCAAAAAATACCTCAAGGAAAACAGCCCTTCAAAACATAATCCTCATGTCTAAGTGCTCCCTTCACTTGAAGTGCTGGATAAATAGTACCCTTCAAGTATTGTTCATCATCTCAAGTAGCCGTTTAACTCCGGATGTCTAACTTTGGGCTTCATATCTCAGATCCGGATGGGAATTAGTCCAGATGGGAATTGTATGTTGATAGGTTTGGTTGTGAGAAAGTGCATACTTTGCACTATGACTCTATGCCCGGGTGTGATGTAGGGGGCTCGTTGGAGGATTGCATCACCCTTGGTAGACTATATGTCCAAAAGGTAATTGACTCACTAAATGATCGCTTCCCCGACTTGCCCATTTTTAATGCGGCCAGGCTTTTCAGCCCAAAACACTATCCCATGGATGCATTGGATCGAGGCACTTTAACTGAGCAATGGTTGAACCGGTTGGTGACACATTTCAAGTGGAGCTCTGTTCTTGTTGATCAAGCCAATGCGGAGTTGCTCGAATTTGTGGAGATGTTATCTTCAGCTTGTCAACACCGAAGTATGCATGAAGATTGGGTTTTTTGTGGCCGTGACCGAGAGTTTAAGATCAATTGGCCAACCCTAATGTCGCTATGGCAAGCCATACTTGTGATCCCTACTAGCGCTGTTGTTTGTGAGCGTGGTTTTTCAAAGCAGAATTGGGTTAAGAGCGAAAGGAGAACATGCCTAAACCTTGACACACTTGATGCATTGATGAGGGTTAGCCTAAACAGTTTGGGAGTTGAAATCATGGATTGGAATGGCATTTTTGACACTTGGAAAACCGCTATAGTAACCAACAAGCGTAGGGCATTGTCACTTCAAGAGGTGGAGTTAGATAGTTGATTCTCCATTATTTCATTGTACTAGAAGCATGTACCATGCTAATAATGCATAATTTTAATATAAGTTTTATATTTCTTGGGAAATTTTCCATTGACGTCCTAGATTTAGATATGCCCTTCAATTGCAATGCTGAAATTTAAGAGCCCTTCAAAATGAAATTCATACGAGGGCTTCAATTTTGAGCACTGGAGCCACATGTTGCCCCAATATGGGCACTCACTTGTCCTAAATCCACCATCTAGAGAACATAAATGTTTTACACTCAAGCTTCATAAATATAAAAAAAAAGTGTAGATCGGATCAAGGGCGTTGGGCGGGGTAACAAGTTTCCTCAATTTGTTGAGTGTAGGCTTGACTTTCATATCTTGGGCACCTCCATCATGAATTTGTTGTTGGGTCTTGTTACATGCATCATCTTTCTTGGTTGATAATGAACATAAAAAGTGAACGTCACTTTCCAGAATTTGTGATTTGCAAAATCACCCCTGAAGTAGTACTACTACCATGTGCGTCCCATGTGTCGATGAAAGACATATGTAATTCTACCATTGTGCTATATTTATATGTCTTTTAACTACACATGACGATTTTCCAGCAACATATGACAATTGCCCAAGATTCGTATGCTTTGTATTGTAGGTGTAGGTATTGTATATGCAAGGTTGGATGAATACTAGTCTCCCTTATCTAAGAGCTTCACCGAATCGAGCAAATGTGAAGCCCCCTTTACACCTGAGAGGTCGAGAGCTCGAAGAAAAGGAATTGCTCTCATTGGAGGGGAGTCTCTCACGTATGCATGTTTGTTCACTCAAATCCACTTTATGCTTGAGCTTTTAACTGAACGTCGCCATTGTGGATGAGTCACCCTTGCCTCCCCATTGACATTCTTCTCATGTGGTACCTATTCATTGCGATAAACCGACCGCAAGTTGTATTATTGTGGGCCACAATAATTTTCCAGAGCCCATGTTGCATAATTCTCGTAATGAGAATTAATGTGGGCCACATATAAATTTTGAACCCACACTAAATTTGTCGTAGCAAATTAACGTTGGCCACAACAATCATTTATCTAAAAAATTATGTGAAAATTTATTTGTTTTTGTGCTACTTTTGATGTAAAGTGACTATTTTATTTTATGTAAGATGTTGGTTGGAAGTCTTCACAAAGACTCGGAGGAAGACCCGGGGTCTTGGATGCATGGTAATCCCACCTTGAACGCCTAATACTTGTCTCCAATTCTTGAACCCCGGGGTTTGTCCTTTTCTCTCCCATGCAAGTTGACATGGCGACAACTTCAAGCACGCTTTTTAGACCTGAAAACAAAACAAAATAATGGAAATGAAGACCATATTATATTAATATAGTATTTTATTTAACATTTAACATTATTATATATATATATATATTATAATGACAACTATATTACACTTACATATACTCGTCCACATATTAGTGTTCGGGGCTCAACCTTTATTTATTCAATGGCAAAGTAGGAGGAGTTACGAAATACAACCTTATTTGCATTGGTCACAATGGCCCACATAAGATAACTCGCACAAATTTCTAGGTGTTCAAATTTGTGTGGCCATGAAGGAAGCAAAAGATTTTGAAAACCACACTAAATAGTCTTATTTGTGCGGGCCACAATACTTCTCCAAGAGGCCACATGAATTCTCAATCTATATCATATACCATGTTAGAATTATAGCATTGATCGCATTAATTGTTATTTTCTATACAACTGACATGGGCGAAATTTATTTTTTTGGTACTTTTGATGTAACATGACTTTTTCTTTTCTTTTATGTAAGGTGTTGGTTGGAAGTCGCAAGGAAGAGTGAGGGAAAGGCATGGGCCCTTGGACCCGCATTATTCTCACTCCAACTAGACATTTAGAGTGGCTCACTCTAATTTTTCATCCACACCAATAGGATAAATTAGTGCAGTCTTACTACTTCACTTACTTATAACCTCGTTGAATACATAGTGGAGGCTACCTTGCTCAACACTAGTTTTCAGTTCTTCAACAATTAGTGTTAGAAGATAGGCTCCTTTTATCATTATTTAAAAAAAAATCATATCCTCACTAACACTAAATTCAAACATATAACTTCTACATATTACCATAGTTGATATGTAGTGATTGAGTTTACATTTATTGTTACTTACTTTTACAGGGTTATGGATATTTAGTGTATGCGTTCCTATTTAGTGTACATAGAGGGCACATCCTTCGGTATCATCAACTGTGACTCATGACGTGCATAAAAGAAACTACACCAAGTGTTTACAAAAGAGTTTAACAACAAAGGCGTGGGTTACAAGGGCCACACACATTAAACAAATAAAAAATCGAAAGCAAATGTAAACCATAAGAAGAAGAAGAAAACTTTCGGTGTTTGTACGGCAACATGAAATGAGAGCTGTTTACCTTATACAATGTAAAACATATTATAAGCATTCAATCATATTTTTGCTTTGCATGTCCAATTAGCTACTATTGAGTCCTCATTCCTTGGTGGGGATTCAATCGGGATGAATTGATCACAACCTTATAGGGAAGCAAGTTTTTTAATAACACCCTCTCCCCCCCCCCCCCCCCTTCCTTCACGTCTTCCCTTTATACATATTGTGTATGAATCACAAGATGGAGACATATGTACACATGTACAACATGCCAACGTTTATACTAAGTTTGTACTCATAGCTACAATGTGTGTGTGTGTGTGTGTGTGATTTAGTGTGACATTGAAATTGGAGTGTTGTGTTGATTAGAGTGGTCTCCATGACTCTTTATCCATCATCGTGTGACACCAAGTATCATGCGCCACCTTCTCCAGTTGCCACCTATTGATTGCCATGCAAATAATGTGGATCTATGATGAATTGTAACATGTGTTTATTTGTTAGTTACCTTTGCTATCTTTAATTGCAACTAGACTCTACTATTTGTGAGACTAGAGGACTCCACCCCGGGACTATGATGTTACACGATGTTCTCACCTATGTTAGGACTTGTCAAGCTTTTGAATTTTTTGCATGGCTCTTCGGTTTTAGAATATTATTTTCCATACATGATGTCCCACACCATGGCAACGGAAATGGATATTTCTGCCCCTGGTGATGAGGCTTCTCCTTCGACAATTAACCCCATTTCTACCTTCCCAACATCTAAGACTGCTAAGGAGATCCTAGACTAATTGCTCACACGTAAAATACATGAATACCGTGAAGGTAAGTTGATCAATGGCCACAATTTAATTGCGATACTAAAACTAAATTATGAGAAGCTTGAGACTTTCACAGAAAAACTCGAGGATGGCCAAATTTCCCAAAGATTAAAGCTTTGTATATTGAAATCAGTGCAAGAAGTTGAGAATGATAAATTTGCTGATGCCTCAACAAAACCTAAAAAGTTCCAAAAACACTTTAAAAATGACTAGTATGGCCTAGGTGGCCGAAATTCAAAAGTTCCTCATTGCAAGTTGCATTCCATGTGATAATTGGGTCAACACAACCTGCACTTGTTTGGATACTATTGTGGCATAGCATTTGGACATATTGGCATAAGAGCTACAATATGATCGGAAGGACTCATTGGATTGGCAACCTCTTCTCCATTTTTACGCGAGTCTTAATCTAGAGATGGTTGCACGTAATAAACTCTGTCTTCCTCCTTGTAAAGGGTTTGTGGAAGAATATGCCAATGAGTTTCAACAATTGTGCTCTTGCATGATTAAGTTTTTTTTATCTCCGTTGGTAGTAAGGTGGAAAGGTTTCTTGGGGACTCAAAGAAGATGGTAGAAACAAAATCATGTTGGATCCGAAGGGAGATGGTGGTCCTTGGGAGGACATCAAGCATCTCATTCACTACGTAGTCATCATTGACGCCACTTGTGCTCAAGCTGCAAAAGGGAGAGACGACATCAAACCTCAAAATGACATGATGCAACAAAGGGACATGTAAGTCATGGACATGTGCGTGGAAAGGAGACTCGCCAATTACACTTCCACCGCTCCAACTTTTACAAGTAAAAAGAAACTCCAAAAGAACATTTCACAAATAACTCAAACATAAAGGGCATACATTGTTATATGTGATATACCCATATTAAAAGATTGATGTTGGATTATGCAAGAAAGAACGATTAACCATACTTTGATGTACTTAGATGTGAGCAAATGGTGTTTGGAGTCACACAAGTTCAAATAAAGAATTGGTTCAGACATCCCAAGAGAGAATGATGCATAAGGGCTAGACAACTCATGAAGGAATTGTGCATGTGAAATAGATAGCTCCCGATCGAGGATCTTTGCATTAGAGTTAGAATATAGATAAGGATAGTTATTCTAAATTTAGTAGTAATTTGAATTTATAAAAATATCTTAGATACCATGGATAACGATGGATACGACTAGGAGTGCCTTTGGGGTATAAAAGGGAGCTCGGGGGAGGAGGGATGATCTTCTTTGGTCTCGTTTATGGTAAGGTGGTTGGAGCTCATAGCAATCGATATAATGTGTTTAAGTTGTCAAGCTTTTGTAATGTACAAAGCTTGAAAGTTCTCGAAATTGGTATCTCATATGCATTAATGTTGGAATTATTCTTGTGTAAAAGAGGAAAGTGACATTTTATTTGCCATTAAGAAGGTCATATGACCCGTAATTGTCTTTAGTATAAGGATGTGAGGTCATTCACGGTGGGGTACCAAGAATGGGTGTCTAACAGTTAAAGGACTAAATTAGGTAACTTTACATAGTTGGTGTGCTTAGATTTGTATTGCGGAGCATATTTTGGATCATACTTATATCTAATATTCCACATTGACCACATAGACCAAGTTAATTTACAAGGAATAGGGTTATCTAAGATATCATTTTGATTCCTTAACGGACATCTATGGTTGTTGTTAGAATTTTTGACCTTAGGATTAAGGAATGAAAAGGACAACATAAAATAATTGAAATGATCCCAATTTTTTTCCCTCATAATTATCGTTCAATTGTGTACCGATAGAATTAAGAAGGTATTGTATACAAATTGTATAGCTTTACATATGACACCAAACATGGCCAACAATACACAATAACATGGCTACATGAAAGAAGAACGTTTAGTATTAGAATTGGACACAAAAAAATATATGTATGGACCCATGACACTTACACCAAGGTACTAGGATGGAAAACAAGAAATAATTCACCTCCGATGTACATTTCAATAATAAAATTGTTAATGATGTGGCCCAAACAAGTCATATGACCTCTTTACAAGTCCTATGACCTATCTACTCATTTCATAAAGGATTTATCTATTATTGGTGATTATTTCATAATAATAAAAAATATTTCTTGATAAATCCTATGACCTGTCTACTTATGTATTTCAAATTTATTGATCAAATAATAGTAAATCATAATAAACACCGAGATCCAATGCGACATAGTCCTTAATTCCTTTGTCTCAAAAGTAGTACCCTGAGTGTGAATGGACCCATGTGGTGCCCAAGACTTCAGACAAAGTAAGCAATTTTATTCCCAAGTCCAACACTTAGTGGGCTAATGTTTGAACAAGGTAAAGTTTCGGAACAATTATTTGATTTGCCTATAAATGCATTGGAAATTATTCATACTAAATTCAATAAGCAATTTAATGTAATTGTGTGTGACATTTTGAATAAATACATCATTTTACCAACTCCATTACTCCCACTAAAGGTTGTTTATGATGAAAAGTTTAACATAGTTGGGACTTGTTTATTCATTATTTCCTCATATGAACAATTGCAAAGTTTATTAAGGGCCTTTTGCATGGTAAGAAGAAATAAATAAAAACCAATGATACCACTACATGTTTTGTTGTTGACAAAAATAAGGCAAAGAACTTTGACAAGGATAAGTTGTTGCATCAATTTGAATTTAATTCAAAACTATGGCAAATATATCTAGACGAAGCCATACCACACGTTTTGAGTGAGCTCACTCTGTCATCTCAATTGATGATGAATTGTTTTGGGCAAATAGCGCATGAAGATGCATATGTTTTAATGAATAGTGTTGCGACACATTGCTTTGTGAGCTTTGCTTTTGCTAATACCTTTCAAGTTTGCAGTAAAGAAGGGCACTAACACTTTGATATTAGGCAATAGTGATCGAATTCCTATGGACAAGCATATTAAAGTCCATGTTGAGATACAACAATATCAAAGTCAAATTAATTGTTTGGTTACCAAGTTGAGTGATACTATTGACATGATATTAGGCAATGATTGGTTAGTACAACAAAAGGCATGCTTGGATTCTAAATATGAATGTTGCAAGTTTTTTAAGGCCCGTCATAAAATGATTGTGTAGATGAGTCTAATGCACAATCATACTCCAAATCCTTATAGACTAACTGCCATGCAATTCAAATGGTTGATTTTGAAGGAAACAACCTTGTTCCTAGTTCAATTAATTATAGTTGGAGACAACATAGAGGACACAATGACACCACCTTATGCTAAGTGTTGGAGGAATTTGCTTATGTGTTTTAGTTTTTACCAAGCGGATTACCTCCATAGTGAGAAATGACCCATACTATCCTTCTTGAGTTGGATGGGAAACCATTTTTTAGGCTAATCTATAGGTTTGAGTCCTCTAAAGCTGCAAGAGGCCAAAATGCAAATCAAGAACTACTTGGAAAATGAATGGATTGAGCCATTTTCGTCGTCTTATGTGTCTCTCATATTATTTTTCAAGAAAAAGACGAAGCGTTGCGAATGGTGCTCAATTGTCATGCACCCAATAATCACATGATAAAGAACAGTCATCCATTATCTCACATTGATGATTTGTTTGATCAATTACCACTTGCTGGTATATTTCCATCTCTAGATTTGACACAATGATATCACCAAATTTGCATATCAAAAGAGATGCACCTAAAATGGCATTCAAAACCCCATTTGGGCATTATCAATTTAAGGTCTTAAGCTTTGGACTTACTAATGTCCCAACTGGTTTCCAAGGAGTGATGAACCAAGTTTTTCATAAGTTCATCAGGAAGTTTGTATTGGTATATCTTGATGTTATCATATTTTTCTCAATGAGTGAGGAGGAATATGCACAATATTTAAAGCAAGTACTCCAAGTTCTACGAGAGAATCAATTTTATACCAAGTTGGCTAAGCATTATTTTGGGAAAGAAGGCATTTAGGTAGATCCTAGAAAAATTGAAATTATTACAAAGTGGCATAGACCTCTTGAAATTGGACAATTACGGTATTTCTTGGGGCTTTGCAAATTCATCCATGAATATTCTCCCTTAATGGCACCTTTTGTCTTCTTTGACGTAAAGCGAGACTAAGCTTATATGGATAAAGGATTGTGAACTCGCATTTGAAAAAATAAAATATGTTTTAACACATGTGCACGTTTTGACCTCACCCAAGTTAGGGGAGTCATTTGAGGTCATTAGTTGTGTTTTTTTAATAGGGCAAAAGCAATCATGCTTGAAGGAGGAAGACCTATTGCACTTGAAGGTAGGAATTTCTCCCATGCTAAGAGGAAATATACCATTGGAGAACAAAAATTAGCAACAATTGTGCATGCCATGCAAACGTGGCGGTGTCAATTAGGGGGGATTGTCTGCATTGTGGTGACATACAACAACCCACTTGTATATTTAATGACACAACAAATTTTAATAAGATGTCAAGCTCGATGGTTGGAATTCTTGGAGTATAATTTTGTCTATAAGTGGGTATACCATATGGGACGGATCAATAAGTTGATCCCCTAAGTAGGATTCCCCTAGACATGGGTGTTCAAAAGCCTTTTGAACACCCAAGGTAGTTTCAAGTGATTTGGTCTTTCAATTAGTGGCAACCGACACCATGTGAGGAGATCCCAAAGAGCTATACAATCAACTTAAGGGGTATCATGAGTTTGTCATTGATTTTAAGTTATATCATACGATCGTTGTAGGGTATGCTCTTGATCCTTGGTTTACAAACCTGCATTATTTGAAGCATTTTGGTTTTGTGAATCGTATATGATGGCATGATAAGGCGATAATGGTTCTAGATGTGTCATTCCAAGGGTTAAACATTCGGTTTTTTCTACTCTATGAACATCATGATACAATGTATAACGATCATGTTGGGGTAACTAAGACTTGAAAGAGGGTGCAAGTAAACCTTCGTTGGCTTGAGATGCAAGGATCCATCAAGAGCTACATAAAATCTTGTAAGATAAAGATTTGCCAACGGAGTAAAGCTCCGACTTTGAAGCCAAGATGCCTATTACAACCGTTGGAGATTTCCGACAAGAATTGGGAGGTGATCAACATGGATTTTATCTTTGGCTAGACACCTTCCACTCATGACTATTATGATGCCATCTTTGTGGGTGTGAATAAGTTGTCCAAAATGACCCATTTTATGCCAACCGTGACACGCGTTATTATTGAAGGAACGACAAAGATTACTTCATGATCATATGTATAAACTTCATAGTCTACCCAAAGTAATCCAAAGCGACATGAACGTTAAACTCACAAGTAGGTTTTGGATAGTGTTGCATAGTCTTTTGGGGATAGATTTGGCTATGTCCACTCAATTTCATCCTCAAACCGGTGGACAGATAGGACATGTAAACCGCATCATTGGGGACATGTTGCAAATCTATGTAAATCCAATGTCTGATGATTGGGATGAATCTCTTGCTTTGGTACAATTTGCATGTAATGATTACTAGTTAGCAAGAGTTTGTTCATAATACTTTGTTTGTCATGAACACATATCAATATCCCTTGACACTAATCAGTGGGATCAACAAGTGTCAAGTCCATATTGCAAAGATTTTTGCCAAGCATATGTTTGATGTAATTAGCTAGGGCAAGAGACATTTGATTATTGCACAACAATGGTAGAAATATTGTGTTGATAAGAAGAGACGAGAAATTTCTTATGAGGTGGACTAGCAAGTGCTTGTAACCATTGCCAACATTAAGTTGTAGTTCTCATGTGCTAGAAAGCCATTACCATGGTGGATTGGTTTATTTCGGATAACCAAGAAGATAGGGGTCATAGCATACCACATGCACCTACCAAGCTTATTCAAGATTCAAAATGTTTTTCATGTGTCACTTCTTTGGCCATATACAATCCTCTCCTCCACCAAGCTTTGAGGAGGATGCATCATATGAAGTAGAACGTGTGCTTTGACATGAAGACAGCTCGGGTCTCGTTTTTGCCCCAAGAAATTATATTTAATTAAATGGCTCATATATGCACTTGAGCATGGTTATTGGGAGCCAGTGAGCAATTTGAGTGGAGAAGTCCTCAAGGAGTATTGGGATGCAGTAACCAAGTCGGATGACATGCTTACACATCATGGTCTTAAGTGTGACCACAACACCCTAGTTGTGCGTAAACATTTGAGGCAAAATGTATCTTAAGGGTAGGTGTCTTTTTGTTCTTCCAGGATTGCACAAGACCGTGTAAACAAGGTGTTATTATTAATATGTCTTGCCCTGCAAGTGGCATGGACATAGGTACAAATAAAAATCCCATAGATTGGTTTAAAGTTAAGGGGTGGTCTTGACTATTGTTTTAATGCACTACAGTTTGGGGTTTGTAGTACATGAACTCAAACGTTCATTTCTAAGTGGGGAAGTGTGTAATGTGTATCTATCTATTAATTACCTTGTTGTCCCTAACTCCAACTACACTCTATTATATGTAAGGCTAGAAGACTCTAATTTCAACCAAACTCTACTATTTGTAAGAGTAGAGGACTCCACCCTAGGAGATCCAATAGTTTTAAAAGGTAAAAAGCAGTTACCCACTAGTTGGGACTATGGTGTAACACAATGTTCTCACCTCATAAGTAGCAATCATTAGTTAAGAGCACTTAAATCACCCCAAAAGGCATGGAGGAGAACCGGTTAACTATATGCTTGAGGACTAGTTGAGGGGTGCTTAAAGTTTGAGTTCTACAAGTATATAAGGCTCATGTGTGGCTGGATCATACCTATTATTTTTATTATTTTTGGAGAGATGTTACATGAATAGTGTGGGCCATGATAAATCGTATGTATAGTGTGCTTAGTCATAGACACCTTGCAAGTGATTACTTACTCCTTTGCATATCAAGGCATAACATAATTAAAGGCATTGACCTTTTCACAGTTCACACACCCCCCACCCACCCATGCCATGGGTGGTGTGTTATCACAAATATGCTCTAGTTGTTTAGCAAGATATGGCAAACATTGATGTAGATTAGTTTTAGAACAAGAGTCCAGTTGCAAGAGTAATCTACCCAAGTATTATCTTGCACACATGGCCATCTATGGTTGGCTGTCCGACCAAGGCCATATGTTGGCTCATTTTTTTGGAGACAACTTTACATCAACATTCACTTGTAACTAGACTCCACTTGAGAGCAAATTACTAACTTCATATGTGGCCAATTATAATTGGTTGCCAAACTTTAACCCATTTCAGAGACCAACCCTAGGTCTCTTCCCACATGGCAAAGCCAATAAACTTCATTGGAACTTGGACGAACTTAACTTAAATAAAGTTTGTCACAATAATATCCATCTTCTCTTCCTCTTCCACCTTATCCTTATAGTCATCCCTTTTTACCATGTATATTCTCACTAGCTTATATTGACAAATTCCACAATTCCCATGGTAGTCTAAGTTGACCTCCTAGTCCAAGTGCTTAACTAGTACCCTTAGGTCTAAGCACACTAAACATTTCTACTAGTGTGGGCCACAATAAGTATGTAGAGCCCACAATAAGCATGGGCCAACACCTTACTTGAAATAAACTAATCACTTTATATCCAAATTACCATAAAATAGAATAATTATCCACATCAATTCCCAATATAACAAAATTAATTTAACCCACAATAATTTAAAACTAAAGATTTAGTGATGTTGAATGGACATAGCATTACTAAGCAACTCGGTGATGTTCCCTTTCAATCCGTGAGTTGTAAACAAGCAGTGGTTGTAGATTCATCTCAATTTTGCATATATGCTAGCACAATGTAAAAGGATTGATTTATTGTTATACCCATTTAGTTTGTGTGAGCTTGTACAAATTCGTGCGAGTTCATTTTAATGATAGGAAATCCACCAAGTCCCACATTGCAAAAGTGGGTGGTTTACATCAAGGTCCAAAACTACACCATTCATAATATTTAGTGTCAATTAGCGTTTGGGGTTACACAACAATGCTATCTTTTAATTTATGATTTGATAATATAAGTTTTTATCAAGTAAAGATGTCGATGTTCTACTATGTCCAAACAACTGATTTAAGCATTTTCATAGTAGGTAGTTTTATTTATATATATATAGTGTAAATATCATAACATCATGTTATTTCAAATAGTGAGTCTTTCTAAATACCATAAATAGATGTATCGAAGATTTTAAATTAAGCGATCTTATTGGTCAAGGGTAAAGTTTTGGACTTGAAAGGAGTTTACACTAAGATTGTGATTACACTAGGAATTGGAGTTCATGTCACACCACTTTGGTGTCAAGTTTGATCAGTCCCATCTCAAAAAAAACACTCCTATTGTAAGGAACCCATTCTCAACCTTGAATGCAATCTTGATTATAAAGAAGTAAAGTTTAAGGAGTGTTTTGTACCCCATCTTCATTGATGGAGGGATGGCTAAGTCTTGACGGAGGTTCAATTTTCCTTCAAGACTCGGAATTCATCTTTATACCAAAGTTTCTCCATATCCTTTTACATATTCCATCAAATTTTTTTCCCTCCAATTTTCTTCTTTGTAGTAAGTACGACATGTACAACATGTAGAATATATGCAAAGTCTAGGTCATTGTATAGTACTATTATCACGAGCATTTAACAATCAATGAAAGATGAGCTGATTAGTAGTATGTGAATTAGGTATGATTGGGTAGGATTTGGATTAGCCTTAAGTGGGTGATATCATAATGATTGTTTTTTTTTTGTTTTTTTTGGGTGCAATGGGTGACTTGGGCCATGGGCAAAAACATGGATTACGCTTGTACCTTGAGGAGGACCGGAGTCCTCACCTCCCACGGATGTTTTGTTTTGTTTTGTATTGTTTTTGGGTGCAAATTGAAGAGAGTCGGTTCTATGAACAATCGTAGTAGACGCAAGGCCCTTCAAAGGTCGGACTCTTATGTATTGGTTCCAAGTATGTGAGAACTTGTGGATTTTGTGTGTTTACTTGGTGATGCAATAGAGTAACATGTAATGTCTTGGAGATCAAACATATGTTGGGTTGGTCGAAATGTGAGTTTGAGAGTGCATTCATAACGCCATCCAAGTGTATGGAAGGTTTTAATAACATACTCAAAAGTGGTGTCAAGCTATTTAAAATCAAATGTCTAGCTTGTCATACCATGACTACTTCATCCCCACACTGGGCATTCCCACCTGACATTAGTTAGAAGTAGTTTTAGTCTAAAAGTAGTTTTAGTTATCTAGGGTTCACACATACGGCTCTTTTTAGTGCCGAGCCTAGTTGGCAAATGATGTGGCATGGCTTAAAAGTGGAGGTTTTAAGCCTCAACCACCGACCCTCCCATCGGTACCTAAACATGAGGCAAGAATATAGGAACTTTAAAAGTGTCGCCTCCCATCCTTGTGATTGGTTGCTTTTTAGTCTTAGCTATGAGGACACGAGGAGCCCCATTAACAAAAACCGATGGTAAGATAGATGAGTAGTAAGGCATTTGGGGATGGGACAAAAACTACCCAACATTCATTGCTTGGTAGATAGAACAATGAACATGTGTGAAAGCTACTTAACTAAAACCTACTTGAAAATCTCCGGAGCAAGTTCTTGTAGGTGCATTGGGATAGTCGGATGCCTCCGCTATAACCGAGGGAGCTTTACCTGGTTTTTAGGAAATACTTTGGGTCTTAACTAAAGTCAGGTGGGAAGGGGGCATTACTGTATTTTTGAGTGGTGTTTGGGAAGGCTTGTACTTATGGATGGACACCGTAAAAGACATGTGTTACAATGAGATTAGACCATGTGCTCAAACTATATGAACTATTATATGTTCAACACCTAGTTGACACAATTGGGAGGGCTTATGTGATCACTTAAAGAAACAAATACTCCCTCCGTCCCAAAATGATTGTCCTACTTCCCATATTTTTTTGTTCCAAAATGATTATCTGGTTCATCTGCCCGGCTAGAAACTCGAGGCTTGAAGTCAAATATTTTTGTGCCAAACTTTCTATATCAAGAAGTCTTTCGACACCGCAACTTCCAGGGGCATTTCGGAGTAGTCGATGTTTTATTTATTTTAAGAATCATACTTACAACTACTCGATCAATGGTCAACGGGCCTTAATCTCACCAAAGTTAGAGACACAGACAATCGTTTTGGGGGCAGAGGAAGCAATGCTTGCTCGACTTTCTATATCTTTTGCATTCAACCATGCTTTCAATCTTGAAAATGTGCACATGATTTTGCTATCGCTATCCATCGAGACAACTCCAATCCAAACCATCCAAATCGTCCGTCGCTTTAAAAGTACCCACAATAAAGGCCACACTCCTACGTTGCACATTCCTTATTTAGTTATTTATTCATATTTCTATAACTTTTGTCTTTGTCATATCTGAATTCATGATGGGGCGTTGGCTTTCTTGTCTAGGAAACTTTACCTATAAGAGTCACACTGAATATTGTACTTATTGTCACCCACTAGTTGGAATTACACAAAGCTATATCTATTTAATGTATATCTCATATTCCCAACTTGTTCCCAACAACTGTCAAATTGGTGTTTGGACTTTATAGAACATCAACAACTTTACTTGGTTAAAAAACATAACATCATATTTGGTGTAATATCCAATCCAACCAAATAGCCAAAATTGTATGTGGCACAACAACAACGATGGATGACAAAAGATGAAAGTGACCTTACATACTCTCTTCCTTTTTACTTTCAACTACTCCGGTGAGGTGTTATTTGACGTTCTATAACTTTTGTGTCTCGACTCCAACAATGAAACTAGAAATGGCAATATGCACAATATGCAATAGTAACCAAATGAGACGATCTCCGATCCAATCCGATGACCAAAATTGCATGTGGCCACACACCTACCTACCTCACATACTCTCTTCCTTTTACTTTTGGTTTTATCACATGGGGGAAGGGTGGGGGGCCCTCCGTGGACCCCTATTTCTTCTCATCCATGGGGGTGTTGGCTTTTTCATCCACACAACTTATGTACAAAGAGAGTCTTTAAGTTGCTGCAGTTGGGATAAGTAAGGACAATCGTCATCAATTGACCCTACTTACTTACTCCCTCCCATGGCCATGCCCCGTATATCCGTCTTGGTTTTACATACGAGCTTACACCGATGATCAAGGGTGATCTCTCTCTCGATCTCGGGACGGTGGCTTTTTCATCCACGTAACTTACCTATGTAATAGTCTTTAGGGTGAGTTTCCATGTAGGCCGCTCACCCACCATATTCTAGATAGTAGTGGGTTGGAGGTGTTTGCATGTAGATAAGCACAAGCCGCCAACCAACCACATTACGGTGGCCTACTAGAATGTGGAGGGTCACTAGACTTGTTTGCGTCCACTAAAACACTTTTAACTCACAAGTGTGAGTCACTGTAGGATTTGAAGACTGAGGGTATGGAACTCCATCCTTGGTAAGTTGAAGAAAGAGATGAGTAGGTCAGCCTGGATTTGAGAAGATGAGAGCAGCTAGCTGCATACAGTAGTTGGCACATGTGAACCGTACCCCAAGCATGATTCCATCTACATTTGGGCGAGTTTGTCCTTATTCCCACTAGAATCTGGTGCGCGAGCGGCCTACATGGAAAGTCCCTAAGGCTGGCGCAGTGGGGATAGGAAGGGGAAGGAAGGGAAGGGAAGGGGGGCTACACTTACTGTACTTACTTTGCTTTATTACTTACTTTCTTTATTTACCTCGAGTGTCGTGAAGTTTTTCATCCAGGAGCGGAGCAAACCCTAAGCATGCCGGCAGCGAGGGGCTGGCGATGGTGGCAGGAGCATCACAACAAGGGAAGCGATGGTGGAACGGATTGTTCTTCGCACAGGCATGCCCAGGCCTCTGGCGGCCGCGACGGCAGACGGACGGAGTGCATGGCCACACATGAGCTGAGATGACAGGAGATGAGATGATGCAGGCTGTGAGTTGACGTGAAGCGATTGGATTGAGGAGCTGAACAGGGGAGGGTAAGGGTAAGGGTAAGGGTAAGTGTGGGAGGGAAGATATTGAGAGGGAGAGGGAGGGAGGATGGAGAACGGAGGTGGAGGAGTGGAGACGATGCAGTTTGCGTTAGAAAAGGATGTGCGGGAAGAGGCCGCGAAAAAGCAAGGGGTGGAGGAAAAGAAGGGAGGAGGAGGAGGCGGGGGAGTGGGTGAAGTAGACGAAGCGGCGAGTGGCGGGATGGGAAAGATGATGTTCGGGGAATTGGGGAAGAGAAACAACGGGGATCTGGCAGCGGTGCTCAAGACCACCACCCCTGCTGCAATGGTGCCCACTCTGGATATGAATGATGTACCTAAGGAAGAAGAAGTAGTACCGCCGACGAGTAGTATCATCGGTGGTGATGATGATGAATCTGATGTGAAGGCGAAGGCTTATGATGATGATGATGCGAGGGGTGTTCATGTGATGAAGAAGAAGAATATGGCAGCATCCACAACAACAACAAAAGCGGATGTGACAGATCTCAACGAGACACCAAAGCTTGAGCTAGAAAATGAAAGCGAAGTGATGAGTGCAAATGAGACCACTACTACTCGCGTGATGATGCACGATTTTCTACAAGCAAGTGAAGCTAAAGCTGGCCTCAACCTCCTCATCAGCTCCTCCGAGAAAAGCATAATGCCAACTCTGGATGTCAATGAACCTCCAGACGTGTACAACAAAAGTGCGCAAGACACACATCATATTGATGAAGAAGCCATTCCCCTTCCACAAGAAGGCAAATCATCATCATCATCATCATCATCATCACAACTTAATGCTGATTCAAAGATGGCCACCACTACTGCCGTCATCTCGGAGGTTGTGATGAAAGATGATGCGGACGAACCAAAGATCGGCCAGACTGCTACTAGGCAGCTGGCGGAGGGCTCTAGTAAAAGACATGTTGATGATGATGATGTAAACGATGATGATGTGGCCATGGCAGCGGGAGATGATGGCTCGATGAAAGCGGATATGATTGAAAAGACCGAGCTAGAAAGGGAGATGGAATTGTTCGAAGCTTCGGAAAGAGCCGAACAGGCTCTCTTGCTGGAGCGAGGAGATGACATGTACTCGGGAAAGAACGAGTTGCTGAACGAAAAGAAACGTGCTTTGGAAAGCCCGCTGCAAGAGCGGCAGAGGAAACAAAGTAGAAGATTACATGCACCTGATGAGAAAAGAAAGGACGAAGAGGACGTCTGTTTCATTTGCTTTGACGGTGGGGACCTCGTGCTTTGTGACCGCAGGTATGTACGAGCAATTTGCGTGCAAGCGTTGCTGATTTCCATACCTATGCCATTTGTCTTGTTTTGGCCATGTTACGCAGTGATTGCCGATTGTTGGTAATATGTTTTTCAAGAAGGGTTTTAGAGTCCCACCTCCAAGTCGTCATTGTGACGAGGGTGGGGATGTTTTGTCTTCGGTGGTGCAGATCTTGCCCAAAGGCATATCACTTGAGCTGCATTGGGCGTGATGCAGCATTCTTCAAGAAAAAGGGTGCATGGCTGTGCGGTGAGAGTCCATGAACCTGAGGATGCTTTTGTTGTGGGTCGATACGGGCTCTGTCTATCAGGGGAGGAATTTCTTGAATGCATATGGGCTGAACATATTGACTGTGTTCAGGAATTAAGGAACATGTGACGGGACATCTCGAGGGTATTGTTCCTTGCGATTCTTTCAGTTGACGGATACACACAGACGTTGTGAGTTGGAGTCCGGCGGTTTTGTATGCGGGGTCATGGAAAGACGTAAAAAATATTTGTGGGCCTGCGTGGATTGTTTTGGGTCCTGTTGTGTACATGCCAGGTAGAGAAGATAATGCCTTGCAGGTTCTGACAGATGTTTGTGTGTTCAGGTTGGCACTTCTGCTCGGTATGCACAAAGCCTGGCAGCTTTCAGTGTTACACTTGTCCTACTGCGTATTGTGGGAGCTGTATCAATGATGCGGAATTTCTTTTATTGCGGAAAAGGAAAGGGCTGTGTGAGGAGTGTCTACCAATCGTTAGTATGATTGAACGGAATGAGACTATCAACGCTGAGGGGGTAATTTTTTCAAGCCTCAATAAGCTGTTGCACAATTGCCTGTGCAAAATGGTTTGAGCTTCAGCTTGCCTTTATAATTGCTTCCTACTCACCCATACATGAGCTGTTGAAGGAGCATTGCTTTCCAATAAATGATCTAACAAATCTACACTAGGTTCACTCAAGCAATACATTGAGGTTCAGAACATGTTGACATGGCTTTCCTTAGGTGAATACTCATCACCTTCTGAATAAGGTGGTAATCAATTGTGTGAATTGCAATTTGTTCAGGTTGAAGTGGATTTCGATGATCACGAAACTTATGAGTGCTTGTTTAAGGAGTATTGGGCGGATCTGAAGAGCAGACTTTCATTGATTATTCCGGAGTTGGATAAAGATGGAAAAGCTGTTGAAGGAACTAACGCTGTACTTCAAAACGGTGGCTCAGACACAGAAGACCATTCAGAGAATGATGAGTCAGGAGCTGACACGGATAAGGAATCTGATCACGATGACCTGGAAACCTTAGACAGTTCAAGGCGCAAAAGGATCAAGAGGAAGAGTGTCACTCTGGACCCTGAGAATTTGGAAGGGGATGCAGAACAAGAGGATGCAGAGGATGACGATGAAGATTATGACAAACCAGAAGTTCAACCTCGAGAAATAGATGGCTGGGCATCAAAAGAGCTGCTTGATTTTATAGAATATATGAAGGAGGACCGAGCAAAACCTCTAACAAAATTTGCAGTGAATAAATTGCTGTGGGTTTACATCAAGCGCCACAAGCTCCAGGATTCACGCACAAAAAGCCAGATAAATTGTGATGAAAGACTCCAAAAAATATTTGGGAAAGAATCAGTAGGGCAATTTGAAATGTTCAAGCATCTGCAGGCACACTACCCTGAAAAGGGTCCTGTTGGTTTGAAAAAGGAAAAGGAGGACCTCAATGGTGACGACCTAATGCTTGAAGATGATCCATCAGCTGCCGACAATGTTGACAGTAAGCTAAGCAGAGGCAAGGATAGGCGGAGAAGCCGCAGAAGCATCGATGAAAAGTTTGAGAGACCTGACAGCAATGACTTCGTTGCTATCACACCCAAGAATATTGGCCTTATATATTTGCGGAGGGCACTGTTAGAAGATTTAT
This sequence comes from Polytrichum commune, assembly GCA_950295325.1. Lineage (NCBI taxonomy): Eukaryota > Viridiplantae > Streptophyta > Polytrichopsida > Polytrichales > Polytrichaceae > Polytrichum > Polytrichum commune. The sequence goes on from OX485804.1 coordinate 61,895,741, forward strand.
TAGATGATCCTGAGTTCGAAAATAAAGTTGTGGATACCTTTGTGCGGATTCGAGTTCCAGGGATGTCTAGCAAGTCAGAAATGTGCTACAGACTTGTTCTTGTCACAGGTGATTTTTTGACCATGTTTCTCTAAAATTTTCCTGAGCTACTTAGTATCTTTTGGGTACTGCTGCTCCCATGGACTAAGACACAATGTAGTTTCTCAAGTTGAATGCCATACTATCTTTCAAATTTTAAATAAAAGTATAAGTAGTCTAGAAGTTTGTTGGTAATTTTCCTTAAATACAGTTTTTTTTGTTTTTTTACAGATCTGCTCATTTTCTGTAGTCTGTATGAATTAAAATTCTAGTTTTGGGTTCTGAAATACTTTTGAGCTGTAAAATAGTTGCTCATAAAAAATGGTTTTCTATCCAGGAACACGAGTGCAACCAGAGACATACAAGGCAGGGCGGAAGTCGACAAATATTGTCCTGGAGATCTTGAATCTTCAGAAAAAAGAAGATGTCACTGTGGATCTAGTGTCAAATCAAGATTTTACTGAGGTAAGTCTTTACTGTATTTCATAGGAGTACTTTCAGGAGAATTTTTATGCTTGTTGTGTGTACAAGCTCCTTTTTTTTCTTGGGAGAGGTCACATAAGTTCCCAATGATGGAGTTTGTAGTGCTTGAGTGGTTGAAAAGAGTCGGTGTTTTGTTCTGGTTTTTCATGTGTGTAAAACATACATTTTCATTTTTATGTTATTGTAAGACTTTCAGAGAGGCAGGCAAGTACTTAGGGTAGGGGCCACAGCTCTTTTATAGAGAGCAGTGTCTTCTATAAATGATGTATCTGGATCCTGTACATGAGTGCTCCACTAAGAGTTAAAATAACACTTTCTGTTAAGAAAAGTAATACTAGGTAGTACAGTTGAATGGCCAGTATCTCTAATATACCTGATTGTAAAGAATGTTTTTAGTAAGAAAAATTGGCTGCTGTTACAGGAAGAGTGTCAACGGTTGCGGCAAAGTATCAAGTGTGGATTCATTAAGATACTCACAGTGGTATGTTATTTGGAACCCTTGAACCTTTGTATTCAGCAAGTAAATATAGTGTTCTGGAGCCTTTTCTTGTTTAACTGCTATATATTTCTTCTAACCTGCATTTTTACCTGTCTGAATCTTGTATTCCTGTACACAGGGCCAACTGGAGGAGAAGGCGATTGCTCTGCGGGAGGCTAAAGTGAATGATGTAAGTGTGGGATATCTTCCAGCACCTGGACTTTGCTTTCTGCAATGGTGTCAAGGTTGGTATAGGCATACACATATCTCTTGTATGTAAATGTTATCAAGTAATCCCAGGTGGGCTTGCCATGGCCCTTGATCTTCTAGACACACCCCTTTGTGTAGGCTTTTATATGGTACCATTTACTTATGATCTGATGACGGTGGTCTTGGTTGTGTGTCTGTGACCTCTAGTGGTTTGAAACTGAGCGGCAACGGCTTATCAACCTTCGAGACCGAGCTAGTGAGAAAGGACGGAAGAAAGAATATCCTCTTCACTTTTATATTCTACATCTAAGAAGAGCTATTGACTTTTGATTTCCAGTAAGAGCTTGTATGGCGAGATTTGATCTTGGTTGCTTCTTTAGAGTTTTAGTCCATTCTTTGGTTCTAGTGACCAACCTCCTGCGGTGAGCGGATTCTCATAATAAACCATGACCTCTAGTTTTTTCCCTTGACCTATTACCTTCTTCCACGTTGCGCGAGTGTGTGGAGAAGTTGCAGGAGCTCAGCAGCCCAGCCTTCCGGGCTGCAAAGCTTCAGGCGAGACCTGAAGTGACTGCAGACCCACACATGGACCCTGGTTACGAATCTGATATTAATGAGAACAAACCTATTCAAGGTACCTTAAGTCAGCAGCGACCTAATTAATTTCAATACAACCTTTATGTTATTCTTGACCTTATTTTTGGGCTGTCAAATGACTCGGGCGGTGTGCTGTTTCTTTCTTTACATGTTCACTTTGTTTGGTATTAAAGTGAAGGGTACTTTATGCTTGGATACTTGTAGTTTTTCATGGTACTTACATATTCTTGACAGGCTACAATATTTAAGAACCATGTTAATACTGAGGTGCATGCTATACAATTGCTGCAGAGGGGTATCCAAGCTCTCGGACAAGGATTTCCCCAAGCATTCCATGGGACAGAAGTATTGGAAGTACAGTTGGCAGCTGGGACACTCCGAAAAATGAAGAAGCTGGGTATCCAAGCAGGAAGGGGGATTGGGATAGTCAAAGAACAAAGCCATCTTCCACTTGGGATGACACATTGCGCAAGAGCTGGGGTCGTGGTGGATATGAGCCAAGCCGATCGAGTGATAGGACAGTGTATGGCCGTGATTACAGTGTGGATGAAGAGAAGCCCTACAGTACTGACGAGAGGGACAGGAGCCGAGTCTGGGACAACAAAGACTGGGAAAAGGATCATCCACGAGATCAAGACCGTGAGCGGGACAACTCTCGATGGAAAAGCAATGGAGGAAGGGGTCGAAGTGACCCATGGACCGGCGGGGAGGTACCTGAGTCAAAATATAGTCGAGGTGAGTACCGGGCTGCAACCACTCCCGTGTTCGGTCAATCGAGATCAGACTGGGCAGGTAGCAAGAAGGACGTGGTTTCATCGGGCACCCCACTTTCCGCTTCAAGTTTGCTTTATGGAGTAGCACCACAACAAAGTGCTCCGAGTCAAGCTGTTTTAGAGGAAAAGAAAATGTGGCATTATCAGGATCCTACAGGAACAGTACAAGGTCCGTTTAGTATGGAGCAATTGAGGAAGTGGAACACAACAGGATTGTTCCCCCTGACCCTTACAATCTGGAAAACTGGTCAGCCAAGGGAGACCGCTATTTTGCTCACAGATGCATTGGCAGGAAGACCCGTAAAACAAGACAGAGATTTGTGGACAACAACAGCTGGGGCTGGCAGCAGGGTACGCGACGCTGTAGGTAATTCTCCAACTGTTTGGGGTGGTGATGCTGGACCGTATGCAGAGACCCATAGCCGAGGTGAATTGGGTCAGTCAAGCCGTGTTGTGGATTGGGATTCACGGGATCCTATAGATGATCATCGAGGGACAAGTTGGGGGAGAAACCAGAGTAACACTGCTTCTTATGGTACTTCTCCCTCAGTGTCTGGACGAGTCGCAGATGACTGGGGCAGTTCTCGGTCACGTGGGGACAATGAGAATTGGGGGTCTCCTCCTCGTAAGGGAGATGACAGTGGAAAGAGTTCCGGAAGGATCCCCTATGGACGGAGTAGCTCAGGTCGTGATTATGACCCTTCTTCAGGGGGTCGAGATGCACCTCGGAGTACAAAGGGACCCAGAGGATCAAAGAAAGATGTTCCTTGCAGGTTCTTTTCGAAGGGCTACTGCAAACGAGGAGAAGCATGTGAATTCTGGCATGGCTAGGAAAGAGCAACCAACATATATTCACCCTGGGATGATGATGTGGGTCTCTCAAAATTTTGGTATCAGATATTTGTCAAATTGTAGACCATCCGACTCCTTTGGTCTGAAATTTACGCTACATGGAGAAGCATCTCAACAGAGCCAATGTAGGCTTAGAAACTTGTTCAAAATGTTGGAAGGATACCAAACTTGGAATGGCGTGTTGTTTTGAAAAAATGGCCAGAACTTATTGACCTCTGGGTTACCACTGCTTCAACAGATTGTAACACTATTCTTCCCCTGCAACTCTTCTTATGGAGACTACCAGAGCTCTGATATGAATACTATATCTTCCTAGTGGAGTCAGAAAATGGAGCTCGGTGCACAAGAAAGATGTCCGTAACAAAGATCTCTAAGTGCTCGAAAAGGTCAAAGGAATCATAACAAAACTTGGGCATACCACGCTTGGCGTATGTCCTGCTTCTGCCCAACTGATTCTGACTGCTGATGTGAGAAGAAGTTCCAAGAGCTTTAGCCACTCTGACCATCATCATGGTCTGTTTATTCAATTGGTGATCAAATAAATGCTTATGCAGGATCACCAGACATGCTGCAACCATGCACAATCTAAGTGCATGCAAGTTATAAAGCAGGATAAAGCAGGATTCACTTTAAGCAAATGATGACTTACAAGGGGGAAAAGCAAATCAACGAAATCTTCTCATTCACAACCCTTCCTTCCAGCTTATGTATGCCACTAATTAAGGTCACCAGAAAAGCATCAGTGTATAACTGTTTGCTCAGCCTGGAAGGTTTTGGGTTTCAGAAATGGCTCTTTGACAGGTGCCCTTCACTATCAACATGTAACCTGTGAGGTGTTTCACTTTGCCATCAATTGAATATTTGTACAGAATTTGTCCACTATGCTTATATCTTTGCAAGGTTCAGTTGGAGTTAATAAACAAGTGCCAATCAGTGCGCCGCCTTGTGTGAAGGTTTCTGTTCTGTAACACATGAATCTTCCATATCCCCATTGCAATCTTTTGCTCACGTAAATATTATTAACACTGTGGACTGTGCTGGCCTTGCACATAACGCTCACTTCTTCAAGAAATGTTATTTCCAATACACAATTTAGTTTCCCAGGCATTTGTGCGAGACCATCAAAACAGCTTCTTGCGGCCGAGTCGATAATTGTGGATCTTGATTTTCTCTCTCAACTGTTGCCAAATAAGTGATGTTAAGGATCAAATAATGTCAGGAGTGTCAATAATGCTGTATGTTTCTTATAAAAATGTTTCCTAAAGTATAATATAAATATATAGAAGAACATGTGACAGGGCAAGATTGCTCAAGATTCCAAACTCATGTGCCTGGGGCCCACAAAATTTGCAACATCAACTCTTGACAACCCTAAGCTACACACATTATGGTGATTAATGTGGACCACCCTACTTTGTAGGAATTTGTGTGGGTGCCATATAGGTGCTTTGCAATTCCGGAAAGGTTGACGTATTTATTCTTTAATTCTTGCATGTGCCTATTTTGTCCACACTTGTTTTCATTTCACACTAAAGTACAGGACCATAATTAATGTGCCCATATTGAAGTAGATTAAAAATTTGAGGTAGCTTAGAGCATCTCCACTACTCCCACTACAGCTTCCTCCAACACTATTTTCAAGGGGAGTATAGACATACAAATCGTCATTGCATCCCATCTTGTCTCCCTCTACACCGGTCAATGTAAGGTAGAAATACCATAACCTGTGAAAATAAGGTGATTGGCATTGAAGATCTGGTCTGACAATCATGAGATAATTTTCCAACATAGACGAGAAGGATTCACGAAGAATGCAAGTTGCTTCATATTTTTTTGCCCTATACAAAAAATGCTACAATTTTTCAAAGTAGAAAGTTGTCCAACCCCCTACTCATTCACTAGATTCTCCCTACACCGAACATGGTAATCCCCATTTCCACACAAAACATCGCCTAAATCGGTTATCTCATGAGTACATTAACACTTGACTCCCATTGGCTACACTAAGTGTAAGTTACACGCATTAAAGTTGCCGCCGAGCCATGATCCGTTTTAGAAATGGCACTTCACCATTATGACGGTGGTCTAGTGCACGGCTAGAGGGTGGTTAACGGGTTATGGTCCTTGCCAACGAATCTTAAATTTACCCGGAAATTTTTGAAACCGGCTGTCATATAATAAAACTAGGTCACCATCCTTAATGACTTTAGTCTTTATTTTACTATCATAGTAGGTTTTATGCCATTTTTGGATTGCGGCCGTATTAAGATAAGCATGTCCTCTAATTTCATCCAACTTTTCTAACGTGGCAATTCGAACCTCTAATGACTGTGGTTCATCCAATCTCTCTTCAAGAGCTATTCATAGAGAAGGTAATTCTAGTTCAATGGGTAGGATAGCTTCTTGACCATACACCAGTTTAAATGGGGTGAATTTAGTGGTAACTTTATAAGCTGTACGATAAGCCCATAAAGCATTCAACAACTTAGAATCCCAATCGCTCATGGACCCTTGCACTGTTTTGGTGATAATCTTACACAAAATACCATTGGTTTTTTCAGTTTGACCATTTGCTCATGGATGGTATGGGGTAGTGAGACGGTGTTTAATCTTATACTTATAAGTTAATTCCGTAATTACATCATTGACAAAATGTGTTCCTCTATCACTCACCAACTCTCGTGGACAACCAAATCTAGAAAATATGTTTTCCTTTAGAAACTTGGCCACGACTTCTTTATCATCTCGTTTGGTTGGTTCAGCCTCTGCCCATTTTGTGGCGTAATCTGTTGCAACAAGGATGTAACGGTGGCGATCATTCTTACTTGGTGGGTTGATAGGACCTACAAAATCAATGCCCCATTTTTCAAAAGGAGCTAAGGCTAGAATAGGGTGTAATGACATTGCCGACGTGTATGTGGGTTTACCAACTCTTTGACATGCATCACATTGTCTAGCATAAGTGACACAATCATTAAACAAGTGTGATGCACAAGCATAAACACATCCATCGTCAATAGTCTTGCATAAAATATCACATTTTAGTTTTTTAATCAAAGCCAAGGGCACTTTGGTATAGTCAATAATCTCGTCTTACTTAAATCATTTTAATTTGCCTTGAAAAGGAAGTGCAATCATCCTTCTAGGATTACCAATTTTCCTTTATTAATTAGTTTTTAATTGCATCGTTCGACAATAGTCTTTTACTTGGTCTTGGCCAAAGTAATTATAATATCCATGAATTGTGACAATAGGCCAATCCACATATGTGAGTTAAAGGGTCATAGCGGGACTCATTAATTTATTTCTTTTAAATTTGGAAATCTAACTATCTATCTATCTACTCTCACTCCTTTGCCTACTAATCATTGGAATATTTCTCCCATTAATATTTCAAGAAGATTGTCTAATGAGTTTAATTACCATACCTTGATTAATTCACCGTTATCACTCTAGAATTTTAGAGTGAAACCACTTTAGTACATCCAATGAGAGCACAATACACACTGGAATTCAACCATCAAATCCTCTCGCCTTCTTGGCCTCTTCACAACCAATGGTCTTAGACCGTTGTCCATTCAAGTTCTTGGTCTTGTCAACATTCACAAAAATCAACCATGATACCAAACAAATACAAGACTTTTGTCTCTTAACCTCCAAAGCAATCATTTCCTCTGGTTTTTATTGGTTTTGCACTTATACTACATCACTCACATATCATAATGACATTCTTCTTAAAGACAATTGCTCATCTCTTGAATTCTAAAAGACCATAGTGTCTACCAAGTCCATATTCTTATGTTCTTCACTCAATATTTCTCTAATTAGCACTTAGGACTTGATGTTCAGATGTACTTAACAATAAGATCAAACAATTGGTTTCATTCAATTCTCCCTAGATCTTAGAAATTATCAAAGATTCTCATCATGAGATGGAATCCATCTTAATTTTCCCTCCGTCTATCTTGTCATATGATCTGCACTCTATCAAATAGTCAGACAATCGGGTCTCAAATATGAGACTATGGTGACATCAGATAATGATTTACAAAGAGAAAATTTTCCTCCTGTAGACCATGAATCCACTTACGCACTAGATACACTCTATGGCATTTTTCAAACAATTTGAGTCCTAACTATCTGTAGAAGGTAGAGCATTAGATTGTTCATGATCAATAAAAGTGTAATGGACGAGGCATGAGAAACAATAAGGTTAGAATAAGGCCACAACGCTAGTCCAAAGAGGGATAAAAGTTATTTCATATTGTTTGTATGAACCAAGGAAAAGAAAAGTGCAATAAAAGGCAAAGCAAGGAGAGCATGAGACCATCTTACTCCAAGCATTGTTCATATTGCTTTGTGTATGTGTTCTTGCTTGTGCATTCTCATCTCTAGTCCTATTGACTTCCAATACTATCAATAATTCACTTCACACAATTCCCTGTTAAATTCCTTTGTGTCACAGACTCATGACTTTGTACTTCTCCCAACATATGCAACAATATTTGTAAATCTTTCACAACATAAACAAGACCATTGATTCAACCTCTCTGAATAGAAATCAGACCATCAACTTGCACATAGAAATCATTACACAACTTCAACAAGATTCACTCTAAACTAAAGTTCTCAATCGTACACAAAAACAATTAGACAATGGAATGGAGAATCACTCTCCATGCAACAAAACTAGAGTGCATTTCATTCACAAAGGATCAATCTCTGGTCCTAATATTATCACAATTAATTATCTTTTACAAGTTAATTGTCATTCCATCAGAGATTTGATGTAGATAAAATTATGGTCTAAGACTTTCTCTTGAGAAATCCACCGACTCTATATATCAACAATAAGGCATGTGCTGAATTTGCATGGTGGTGACTACTTCTATCAGACCATAGCTTTCTACAATCTCTTTTTCTTCAAATCTCCTAGTCTATGGCTTGATTTATCACATGCTAAATAAATGTCTTGTTTTAATTGGCCTATTTTCATGATTTTTTTTAAATTGAGGAAAAGGTTAAAGAAAATTGACTCCACAGGACTTGCAAGTCAATTGGTAGGAAACCCACTAAGAAGAACAAAATTATTAAAACTTTGGCCAATGCAACATGGCTTCCTCTCCATCCAAGGTACATGCTTTAGATGACTCCAACCAACGTCAACCTTCTAAATGTTTGCAATTCCTTCATCCAATGTCTTTGAATGCTTCCACTCATAGACATATGGATTGATCTCATCAAGAAAATACCCAACGATGTGTTTTTTTGTGTTGTTCTAGTGATTGTTCATAGTGGAAATTGCATGTCCTCTCTACGCTTTCCATGGGTTGCTTTGCATTTCAATTTCTCAAGACCATGTGCATTGCATTCCAATTGGTTTGGGCAAAATCTACCATAAACCCAAGGAAATAAAGTTGTGTGACATCATGGAGCTTCATATGTTTGATTATTGAATACCACGTGCAACTCTATGATTTAATGTCTTCATATTGCATCTCACAAATTGTGGTAGTGAGGACTGACTTGAAGGCTAGATCGTACATGTGGCAAGCGATGGTCATCCATCCCTATATCCTTTTCATGTGGTCAAACATTAGCCATGTGTCTTCTAAAGAATCTCCAAGTTGCATGGGCTTGACTAGGTTAACCCTAGAATAAGGTCCTATGCTACTCATTAAAAACAGGTAAACAACATGTAACCCCCTGGCCTGAAAATGAGGCCCTTACCAGATGGCTGGCATGCAATTTTGCCGTGCAGGCTAGGAAAACCTGTAGGCTCGCTATAGCCACTTCACCTCAATCTCGCTAGAGCCACCACACGAGCGGCATGAAGTTCCTCATCATTGATGACGACTAGGCACGGAGATTCGGCGAGAGAGGGCGGGAGAGAGCGGGAGAGGACGGTCTCGGTGGGCCAGGGGGTGGCCACCACTGGATTCCATGGGTTTCCAGTGGGAATCCCCTGGTACTTCCGATGGCCTAAATTCTTGGACACGTCATCACGCCTCCCCTCATAATGCCGCTTGTGTGGTAAGCGGCAAGGCTGCTCGGCCAATCAGGGCCACCGGTTCATGGAAGTTGCCGGTGGTGTGGCAAGGGTCTGAGTTATCATGGATGTATTCCACCTTGATGGTGCACTTCAGAATGCAGCCAATGATGCATTTTTGGACATATTGAGACTTGAAAAAAAACCACATGGAGTGGTTACTATTCGAAACGTAGACATGAAACTTTCATGACCTTTGTCGTCAATTTATGGGTTGTGCGGCCCTTGGGTCCCAAAATCTTGGAAGACATCCATGTCTTCTCCACAACAAGAGCAAATGGCAGTTGCCTTTGCTCTAGGGGAGATTGAACTTTTTTAGACCAACTTCATGATTTTCACAATCTCTTAGGTGTTTGTTTTCTCTTAGGTATTTGTTTTCACCTAGATGAATACAAACCATGTTCACATACTATACGTATTGGATAATGAAAAACATTTTTACAAAAGAAACTTTGACACATCTAGGTCTAGTCAAACAATGATTATAAGCAAGGGTTGACTTCTTTAATATCTCGGTAGATGTGCTTGATGGTTGGTTTCTGGTATTTCCCACCTAAAACATCATGTTTGGTAAGGTGTGTGCTTTATGGTAGATACAAAAGTTGTTGGAGAAGTCCAAATGACCAACACAAATTGCATACAAAGAGAGGAGGGTGTGATTATTCTTGCTGTTGCTTGTCTTGGTGATAGCTAGTCTAGACATCACCATCGTGATGCCGATCTATCCCAGAGATGAGATTCATAGAAACAAGAGGTGGATGGTACAATGCCTTGTAAGGGCAGCTCAAACATAGATGTATAAGGGACTTAACCACTTAATGTATTGAAAAATGAGAGGAATCGCCACACTGCAAAAATGCCTACAAATCATTATTTCCCTGCACAGAACATGTTCACAACACATGTAGAGTTCCCACCACTGTCAAACATTTTCAAAGAGAGACAAGTGCCTTCAACTGCATAAGTTTACGGATGTGTAAATTATTAATTAAACCTATATAGCAAAAGATTCCAGGCTTTGGTCAGTACCATCAGAGTCCGCCATTCCTGCAAAGGACTCCTCCAGCCCTTGCACAGATGCTCGTTCATAAACTTTAAGACCTGAGACAAACGTCTGCCAAAGTGGGCCCAGAACTGCTCCACAGGAAATCTGATATAAGATAAAGTATAGCACAAGAACCTGATATATTTGCTTTGGTCATGAAAGGATTGCCAAAAAAGGTGTTCTCAATTTTAGTACATTGTCATCAGTGTTCAATATTGAAGTCTTCAACACCTGTCAAATGCCATTTTAGCTGTCAAAGAATCTTTTTTTTTTTGAGGGGGGGGGGGGGGCACTTCACAAAAATGTGCTATGCAAAGTTTCCACCTGTCACAGTGAAGGCCTCTCCTAAAATCGCATGTCACAAAATACAATGGCTAGAATTTGCAAATAAAAACATAGTTGGACTCCAATCTTGGCACTCTAGCAAAAACTTCCAAACTCCAATAACTGTATAATTTCAACTTGGCAACTTTGACTTGGCAAGCACAACTATATGTGAACGTGGATTTTCCAAACAAAGTTGGGCGAAGAGTGATCACAAAAGTCAATTGAAAATTGAAAGATTGGATGCATTAATTCGAGTGTCATTATGCGGTCTTCCGACGGAAAACATGTATTGGGCTAGATTTTTGACACATGGAAATTGACCCAAAACCGGAGAGCTTTGCTTTGGAGTGTGATGATGATCAAGTGCATTATGTAGGGAAAATCTAAATAATTTAGTGCATCATTTTATTGCATGTACTTCTTCATTATAGTGAGACATCATATTATTTTCTTATTCAATACAAAACGGCCAATATCAAGTTTTTTTTGGTGAAGTGTTGCAAAAAAGTTTGAAAGTTTGAGTGAAGTGTGATTATTTGAAGCCCTTCACATTGAAATGCATGTGCACACTTCAAACTTGAACACTGATTGTCATCACAGTATCTGGATTGTGACCAGAGAATTGTGCTCCAAGACAGTCCAAATTATTGCAATGTAGAAACTGTATTGTTGAATAACCAGAACAGATATCCTTATAAGTACCATGGTTAGACAACACTTATGGATATTAGTAGCCAGGGATCAAAGCACTAATAACTAAGAGAGAGTGATCCAGCTATCCAGGAGTTACATGCTCAAATACTAAGCAAGAGAAGCGAAGCAGCAATAGTAAAATGGTTACAAATCGTTTGACCAGCAGCCATTCACCAGAAACAATATGCACCAATATTAGATTCAGATCTTTGCACTGAGTCACTGACCAATCAATAAAAGTACTCCATGCTTTGGGGATTTTACCTGGAAATTCCCTTACAGCCAATTTAGGGAAAATATCTACAACTCACTAAAATCTTCAAGGCCTGTAATCAATATATCCAGAGCACACATGACTTGTTCTGCAGGTTAGTAATTTGACTTGAAGGCAAGTTTCAAACTGTTGTATTTACTAGCTGAACTTCTTAAAATCCAGAATATGAACATTTGAGTGAACGCAGATGCCCTTTGTTCATTTCAGGATGCACTTAGTACAAATTTGCACACTAAATTAAACCACACCAGCAAACTCTTGAGTTTGATAAAGAGCAAATTCCACTCCTAGTTAATTGTTTTTTTCTCGCCACCTATCACCTGGAGTACTACCAAGGTTGTGAAGTCCCTGACCAGCCTTTTGGAAACGCTGAGAGTGATTAATGTAACACGCTATAGATTCTGGGTGATCCTTAGCTATAAAAGGCTCAGAATAACAAGACAAGGATCTCAGTTAGAATTCTAATGAGAATTTTCCTGCAAGTAGAAACTTCTACAGAGCTACACAATTGCTGGTCCATGACAATTTCATGTAATCACAAAATAGACTGACGGTGTCCAGAGTAGGATCAATAGTCACTACACAAAACAAAATAGCTCCCAATAATCACAGGCCCCAGTCGTCAGCATCTTCAGAGGGCACAACAGGTGTCAATATCAGAGAAAACTGCTCCATCCAAGCTTTCAGCATGGGTGTCATCAATTCCTTCATTTGCTGTTGATAAGCACCACTCAGGACACCCAGAATTGAAATACAACTGCGCAAAATGATTAGGCCTACCACCGTAAAGAGCTTTCATAAGCCTGCATAATAGGACACAAAGACATTCTAAGGTCAACCAATTTTGCTAAAGCATTCAAATGCAACAAACCAATTGACCCTTCTCTATTAAGATATAACATCTGATCTGCCATCTGTGACCAAGACAAGAAAAGACATCAATTCAAAGTACTACTCGCCAACCACAGGAGGCTTTTATCAAAACCATCTTATGGGTTTAAAGATGCGTCATTACTTGAGGTACCCACAAAAGCAACAGTTGAGAATCTGCTAAACAGTAAGAGGATAGAAAAGCCTTGTAAATTCATAGCAATAGATGAAGCCTCAGCCAATCGAAGTATAACTGGAGAAGGAAACATGCTTACAAAACTAAATGCACCACATTCCATGCCCTCCAGTAGTACTCTTCAGAAAATGTTAGCCATATATTAACAAAATAAACCCCACGGCAGTTGCCTTAAAATTACAACGTTAAAAATACTTTAAGGTTGAATTAAAAAAGTCAACTGTGTAATTAAAACAGAAGAATCTCTCAACTGCTAATACAGCTAACAGATACGAAATACCATAATCATGGAGCCATTGTAAATGCCCACCCACCTCCAACTCAACGTCCATCAGAATGGACTGGAGAAGGACTGCGGGCCTGGTCAGGAGTTGGACTACGTCGAGGATGCTCTGGAGAAATGCTACGTTGAGGTGGTGAATGGCTCCTGGCTCCAGGTAAACTTGAAATTTGGCGCCGAGGAGGCGATGATTTCTCTTCTGGAGATTCACTATCCCTGATTACACAAACACCTCCGTGAGAACAAATCCAATAATTGATACCTTTTAAGTTAGAATTCACTAGATTCAGTCATCCAAGGACTTCGGTTGGCCTTTAAAAGTCAATGCATTTGAGGGAGGTGATATCCTGAATGTAAAGAGCATACTTACCAAAACAGAAAAGAAACCTTCTCAAGAAATTAGTTATAAGCAGCTACTTCTACGCCTTTGATCATTCACTTAGCTACCTGACTGGATCCAAAGGAGATGAATCTCCATTCCTTGCCACCACTTCCTTCATTGGTTCTTCAGATTCTAACCACTTTGTTGGACTGCAACTCACGCTACGTTTTCTTGTAGGAATGGCACTTTGCTTCCTTCAAGGGCTTTGTCCTCTGCTTGGACTGCAAGATATAAACAAAATTCGTTCAGGAATAATGAATATGTACTAATTACTAAAATTCTATGGTAGATTCTCTATCACAAATGCAAATATCTTCTTTTTATGTGCAAACCAAAAGTGACTGAAAAATTCTCATATTGAGAATTCTGTGCCTTCAGTTACTGTGCCAGTACCTGTGCCTTGTGTGAAGGGAAGCTTTAGGTCTATCAGATACACCTCGAAATGAACGCTTTACATCTCCACTTGCACGGCCACGACTTCTGCTTCGACTGCGGCTGATGCTGCGAGAGGGACTCGGGCGTCTTGAACTATGACCCCGTTGTCTCTCCTTATCTCCTCCACCTCGGCCTCTCGTCACGATACCTTTCACGCTCATAACAGTCACGACTTCGACTGCACCGACGTGTATCACGTGGACAACGTTCATTTTCCATAGTGTGCCTTCTATCTCGGCTGCAAAATTGACAAAAAGAACTTTAATTTTGTTGGAAATCTGAAAAGACAAAAAAGTACAGCACAGCGATGATGCAAGATGAATAGAATAAATATCGACACCTTGGTTACGTTGTTATTGATGAAGTGCAAGTAATTCCTAGTGTCTATAAAACTCAAAGGCATGATATAGAAGAAGACATGACCTTGATCAACACTGTTTAAGAGCAACCAGAAGAGAAGCTAGCAATACCTTGGGCGCCATGGGCTTTAACTTCTGGATCTACTGACTTTCTTCAAAGTAGTTTCTGTGAATCTTCCTCTTTGACTACAGCACATCAGGAAAGAAGGAATTACCAGGTGTCAAGACACATTTGTCAGAAAATGTTAGCTGCCAAGTATTAATAACTCATTCTATCACCTTCTAGGATGTTACGTAGTAAATTGAACCGATTATCATACCACATGACATATACTGTACATAAAATCCACAGATCCTAGAGGGAAAAACATCCGAAAGACGCACAGAACAGTACCAGCTTCTAAGAAGCTCAAAGTCACTGCTCAACCAATCATCCTGACTCTAACAATGTTTTCGAAACTATGACTAAACCCTCCAAGATCTGTGCAGCAGCATGCTAAGCATCCGACAACTAGTCCTGATATCCTTGGAGGGAATCAGCAACCATATAGGGTGCAGTTGGGTAGTATGTAGAAGGTTTTGAAACAAAACCTAGATGATTCGAGAAATCTCCTGCAAATAGATTGTGTATAGAGACAAAAACTACTGATTCTACAGAACCTAGCATGTACATCCAACAACAGAACCACATGTGCACAACTATAGCTGAGTTAGAGCCAAGAACTAATCAAGATGCCTTCTAGAATATAAATGCTGTAGAACTTAGAAATGACAATGTCCTTCTCATGCAAAGGTTGCATGAGATTTGGAAGCTTGAGATTGAAAGCCCTCCAGAAGGGCATCATCACACCTGCCCAAAATTACACAGCTAAGAAGTAGCTGAAGACTCACATTGGCTCATAATTGCGACCATACTTCGCAGTCTGCACGACGATGTGTCTTCCATCAGCTGCCCTCCCTGCATCAAAGTGACATGAATGACGGAGGAATTAGGTGACCGCGATAAGCTTACATGTTTCCATCTCCCGACCATACTTCGCATACTGAACCACCATGTCTCGCCCATCAACATTCCTGCCTGCATCGCGGCAGATGAAATGTAACAATACTTAGCAGTGGCTTCTACATTGTAGATATAATTAAAGCATGGGAAACCGCACGTCATCGACTTAGACTCAGATTACAAGTTTACACCCAAGCTGAAAGAGCCACTAGTCACCAAAATCGGTTCCCAACTAAGACAGTCGCAATCAACAGTGACCAAGATTCAAAAGGACAGGTGGTCCACCATCCGAGCGCTCTGTGGCTTTCTGTGCCTCGTCAGCATACTTGTATCGAACAAATGCAAATCCTCGAGATTCTCCAGTCCTGGAAAGATGACCCACCATTGAAAAGCAAGCAAGTCATCAGCAGACCACTTTGAAAGCCCAAAAATTCCATTGTCAATCTGTAGCTTCTGAAGAATCCATGTCAACTTGTTTGCATAATGAAGGGAACCTCACAGGTAATAAAATGCAAGACAAATGAAGCTAGCATTGCCTTCGATCTCTTGGGATAAAAATGCCCACCACCTTCCCGTCTCGATCAAACATTTAGGGGTAAAGATTCATCTGCACTTGTACCTGTTCTAGAAACAAATAAAGCACATTACAAATAGGCAACTTTTCATGGGCATGAAGACAACAATCTCATTAACCTCACAAAACCCATAAAACGTTCTAATAAGTACAAATAAGGCGTTTTTCCCTGAACTATGTGTTCAAGACCAGGGTGCCTTAACAGTGACCCCTTTCCGAACAATGTCCTCTTTAAATGTGAACGTGCAGGTCAATCAAACAGCAATTGATGCAATTGCCATGCCAACAGCAGTCCGGATCTTGTCATGTGGGTCCTCCAATACTGGAGGGAGAAGTTCTTTGATGGCTGCCTGTAACAGGAGTCGATGACGACTGTGATTGGAAAGGTGGCAAAAACTCTACACCATTTATGGTATTTAGTGTCCCGCACATTACTTACGAAGGGCCTAAAATAGATGCCTAGAGGTCTCAAAGTGTCACGTTTGTAGATTGTCAATATGGTATTATTTGTTGACATAAGTAAATGTTTTGAGTGAGGTTTTTTTTATATTAATTAATTAATTTTTACATTACAATCATTTAACACAGCACATTGGGATATTTGACATGTTAGTTTTGTGTTTTAGTATGTAAGGGGAAGATATTATTGAGCATACTAATGGCAAGTATCATGTGTTGACATTTTAATATGTAACAAGAAGATAGAGCATAGTAAGGGCTGCTTTACACTACGGTGGAGAAGTCCTACGGTCATGAATTCTAGGGGAATTATGAAATTTGATTGGCCGAGAGTGACACTCTTGTCCGGTGGTGGTTTACACTACAGCCAAGAGTCCTTTGGTGGAGAACTTTGTATATGGATGAAAAAATGACATGGCGGCCAACATGGCGACACTTTTTGAAGGGGAGTTATCTAGAGGTCAAGTTTCTTAGGCAACCTCAAAGCCTTGGACAAGAAACTTGGCCTCCAGAGAACTCCGACTTGAATAAAATATTTTTTCCTAAGAGAAATTTGAACGGTTAGATTAAAAGCTTGTCATGTTCCAAACCTACTGAGGCGGTTGGTTCTTCCTCTTTCACTTCGACATCTTCTCTTGCTTGATTGTAGAGGCTATTTGGAGGTTTTTGTGTGAGAAATTTGTGTGTAGATTTTTTTTGCAAGGTGGTTGGTTATTGGCACCTTCTGTTTACTTTTAGTCAAAATGAACACTACGTAGATAGTGAGAATTTTTCTCAACCTCCAAGTCAATTTCCAACTAGTGCTTAAAGATCCTACAATTAGAATCTTTCTTCAACTAGCAAAATCTTGATTTGAGAATTTGAATCATGTGAAGACAACATAGAGGTTAGAGGAAAAGAAGCATATGAAGGGAGTGACATGCAAATTGTAGAACCTTCAACCATATCCACAAAAAAAAAAAAAAACAATATAAAAATTAAATTAAAAATAAATAAATAACCTTGGCAAATAAGAAAGCTACAAAAGTGAAGATAGTAGGAGAAGAAGATGAAACCAAGAAGAAAGGAAGGCAAAAAGAAGAAAAACAAATTGGCTGGATAGTGAAATTAAGCACTTCATTGCGCTTTGAAGGGAGACACATTTAGAATTAAGTAGAATGAAAAAAAACAAGGTATGTTCTCCATTCAAGAAATTTTCAAATTTTTTTTTGCCATATAATAGTTTTTTCAATAAAAAAACGTATAAATTTTGATGTTTTTGCCTTCACCCAAAAATGCCGGATTGGCCCCAATATGTACGTCCCCATTCTCCCCTATTTGGTCTTTACATCAAAGAGGCTTCAATCCTGGGTACGCAACTCCCATATTATACGCAGGGGGCATCGTACTTAAAACGGCTCAGAGGATGGCTTTTGTAAAAATTATATCAAATTATATCAAATTAAAATGATCAAAAAGTTGGGTGAAGACCAAATTAAATAAAATGAGATGAAAAAAAAAGTTGGGTAAAGACCAAACTAAATAAAATGAGATGAAAAAAAAGTTGGGTGAAGACCAAATTAAATAAATGAGATGAAAAAAAAGTTGGGTTGCATATTTATTAAGCCTCTCATTAAAATTATAATTCATTCACAATGTTAAAATTTTATTAAAAATTTCAAAAAGTTGGGTAATTTGACCTATGGTACATGTATTAAAAAAATCATATAATTAGGTTTTTAATGCAATTATATGCTTCAAAATATATTCATTTCCTATATATAATTACATTTTTGGATTCCTTGTTAGAAGGGCTACAAGGGTTTCCTACATTAAAACAAATTGTATCACTCAATATTGGACTAAAACGCCTTATAAGTGATTATAATCAGGACCATATAATACGGGAGTTGCGTACCCGAGGCTTCAATTGACAAAACAATGATATTGAACATTGAACCATGGACCTCATAGATTCAAAATTTTATCCCTGCACTTCACCAAGCTTCTTTTTGTCTTTTTTCATGCTAAAAAAATCCATACATTGTTTTAATGTTTATCCCACATTATCCAAGCATGTGTAATCTTAAACATTTCAAGGTCATTTTTTAAGGTTCAGAATTTATTTTTTAGTATTTTAATATGCTCCATGATATGATATTGCATAGTATTGTAATGTCATATTCAATCTTAAGCAAAAATTAATACATGAGTTCGACTTTAAGCACAAATATTGACTGCAATTCTTAGATTTTCTCGTATTGTTGAAGCATGTCGAAAGAAATTTGAGATTGTTTTTAATTTGTATAAAATAGACAACCTTGCCAATTCAGTTTTCAATAATGATAGGCACAAATATAAATTCTATGATTCTTTGGATCAGTGGTCATACTAAGTTGGCTTTGTAATAAAGCATATAAATAAAACTACAATGAATGGTACAAATGCTAATACATAAGATAATTATGAGAATACAAATTAAGATATATCTCATGATATATAATTAGAACATGTCTCTCAATATGAATCGACGTCAGCTTCAAAAAAGGATAAATTTCAAGACCAAACATATTTTAGTTTGAAAAGATAGCACACACTAAAATTGAAATGTTGGGTACTTAACCAAGACCAATGAATTGCTGCACAAGGTAGATCATTAAATAGATCATCTCATTCATAAGCACTAGTCTTCTTTTATATATTTTTGTTATTTACCGGATTTTTTTTTCCTAAATGTTTCATATAATAGTTTTTTTCCAACATCAAATGAATTCGGGTGGCTTCTTTTTTAAAAAATTGGATTTTTCCATCATAGTCTACTCGTATTTTCATAAGTTTTTCTTCCGACTCTATAATATTCAAGTTGGTTGTATTATTTTTTACATGGTCATTGAATTTTATTTGCACATTTTGATTTATATCTTCTTTATTTTAGTTATGTCTTCTTTTAAGACATGAAATGTGTCTATATTTCTAAGATTATCAAATAATTTTAATGATGTCACTTCCATATCTTCTTCTATATTTTTCGTCCAATTCAAGTTAAATTCATAATCATGTATGATGCACAGGTTGTGAAGGTATAAATAAGCTATAGCAATACCTGAGATAATTTATAATGGGATATCAATCTTCTTCAATAATATTCTTCATCTTCCTTTTAAGATGTCGAATGTATGTTCAACTGCTATTCGAATGTTTAATTTAATAAAATTCCAGTGTTATTTTTCTTTTGAGAACCCTGTATTTTTTCCCCTAAAATGTATATAAAACCATAGACACATTGGATATGCAACATCCCCAATAAATTTGTATAGTGTAATTATTCTATTTATAGTTTTCTTTCCAATTTTTTATTTATGAAATAATGACCAATCATGTATACTTTTGGCCCAACTTAAATCATAATTTCAAAATTTGCATTGACAATTTAGTACATCTTGAAGTAAATATTGAATAAAATCTTTTTTTACAATAATGTGAAGTAAGACCTATATTTAGAGCAGTATATGGAATGTGATTGTAATCTATTGCCCTTAACATGTATAAAATTTCATGCAAGTTCTCAGATTCTGCAGATATTTACTTCATTATTCCTAGTATTGGTGTTTGAAAAAACAAAGGCCCCAACAATTTTTTAATCCCCTCACAAGCCCTCCTAGGAATGATCAAAGCACTAGGCTTTGATATACCATATGAATGTACAAGTGTGTGCAAAGTATCTCCAAAATCCGATCGATGTAATATAATTTTAATTTTAATATCTATTGATTTAAATTTTGTATATTTCTTGCTTAAAAAGAGTCCAAGCAAACAACATAAATATGTGAACTCACCCGTGGACAGTCTTGAAATATTCTTGCACTATACAATTTAAGCAAATATTGTGATACATATCTATTTGGCCGATCGAATTTCTACACTGAATGCTTTTTGTATCCAAATAAAGAAAATATCATGATCATAAGTACAACATTATGTTGATAAATGATGGTTTTGTGAACTACCATAATTGAAACAATGATATGCCTTCTAAATCATAAAGATTGCAAGAAAAACTAGAATTTTTTTACTTTGATTGTCCATGATTCAAGATCAATGTAAAAGAAAGAGAAATTGAAGAGGAAGATTAAGAATAATGTATATACTATATAATGAAGAAGAGTAGTGTTTCCTACAATTTATATGAGATTTTTCCTCTTCACACTTAACTATGTTCTCCAAAGACCCCTCAAAATTTGCCTTACAAGTACAAAGACCAAAATCGGAAAAAAAGCATGCCCTTCAATATCCGACCCTCGGATCTTGTTTTGGATTTTTGAACACATCTATGGATTTTTATTTTTTGGGGGAATTTTATTACTACATGAATTGGAAGATTATAACAATTGAAGTGAAGAGAATTAATCTTTTAAATCTTTTCTACAGGGTCATCCCACTTTGATTCTCTAAAGGATGATTGTTTTGCACTACCAACATGTAATTTTTGTAAAAATCAATAAGAAAATAATGTTACCTACTTATTTACCTTAACATGGATGTATTTTACAAATGGAATATTTTCAAAAAATTATTGTCATGAAAGGAGTTCTAAACCATTGCCATATACATTTTATTTTTTTATTAATGAAAATTTTTAAAATTTCAATACAATGGTCTTTTAGGGGGTTAGGTTTCTACTATGGCCAACTATGACCATTTTGTGAAGTTGTCCGGTGGACTTCTCCTCTTGGTGAAGTTGTCCAATACACTTTTCCTCTAGGTGGTTACACTACGGCCGGTCAAGACTTCTTAAGGCATTTTTTTATTGAATTTTAATCGCCTCCGACATACCATCCCTCACCTCAAATAACCATGTCTTGGGCTGAAATTCTTGACCGACCGGTGCACTTCTTCTCTATAGTGTAAAGCAACCCTAAGGCCAAGTGCCATTTGTGCACACTTTAGTCAACTTATAGACCGTTGTGCAATCCTAGGGTGACCACAGCTGGGATACACTTCAGGGTCCTTAAACAATAAGATCAATTGAGAGCTGATCATCGCTCTATAATAATGTATCATAGAATTATTATAGTGGACTTCAAAACAAGATCTGGATTGAAAATGCTATAGTGCTTGTATAATAGTTTATTATATTATAATATTTTGTTATACAAATTTAAACTACTACATTTTATATTAGAACTTGTCTCTTTATCGATATAAGAACTTCATAGTTCATAACCATTCAGACATACGAATTAATAGTTTTGTATTACAATCCCAACTATTGCCACCCCAGGTGTATAGAACATACTCATGCCAAGGTATTAGTAAATGCCATTGAATGTCAAGTGTCATGTGAGGTGACACTGATGCTAATGATGAAGTTGTTGGTCATTGGTGTAACCTAGCATACGCCTCACAACTAGGGTAAGTGACACTATTATGCATGTCACACTAATACCATTAAACAATACATTGAAGTGGGACAATTTATTTAAGTTCCAACAAGTATCATACCAAGAGGTATAAAGCTAGAAAACAATTTGCCTTTACACAACATAATTCAACAATCCCTTTACGTAGTCATGCAAGAAGTGTAATCTATATATAAAAGTACATATGAAGTATATTATATACAGTAGGATGTACAGTGAACCCTAAAACTGATCCAAAAACTACATGCGGCCACCATATTTCCTTAACAGTTTTCTGAAATTCATCATACATATCTGCACCTTTCCTCTTCCCTCCTTGAATGACCATCTAAGCTTACATCATCAACAGTATGAGGAACATCGTCTATTGCAAGAACATCGTCTAATGCAAAGGCATCGACAGAAAGTAACATTATCTATCATCAAAGGGTTGTCACAAGGCTGTTGATAGCCAGCCAGGAAGGAGGTAGGAGTTAGGGTTACTTGAGGACTCTCAACATATGTGCCATAATATGAAAATATTTTTCCTTCAAACCGTGCATCACAAAGCCTCTCATGCAGGTCATCAACAGTGAGAACGGGTCTACAATAGTCCATGGAACACAAATGAAGAAACAGACCAATGCATGCAAAAATAAAATAAAATAAAAATAATGAGTCCAATGAGCTTACCTCGAGGTCCTAACCTGGATTGTCTAGACTACTCCCAAAAAAGTAAAAAGGGGAAGGTAAAAAAGGAAGGAAATGACTGCCCATTGACCCCCCCCCCCCCTTTACTTAACGTAATGCGACTAATGCCCCCTCCCCACCTGACTTTAGCTAAGCTTAAAAGTTGGTTCTAAAAACACAGCCTTCACACCATCGACATTATCTAGTGCGGAGCCTAGTTGGCAAATGATGTGGCATGGTTTAGAAGTGGAGGTTTTAAGCCTCAAGCACCGACCCTTCCATCGATACCTAGACTTGAGGCAAGAATGTAGGACCTTTAAAGGTGCCGCCTCCCGCCCTTGTGATTGGTTGCTTTTAGTCTTAGGGCACGAGGAGCTCCAGTAACAAAAACCGATGGTAAGATAAATGAGTAATAAGGCATTCGGGGATGGGACAACAAGTATCCAACATTCATTTCTTGATAGATAAAACAATGAACATGTGTGAAAGCTACTTAATCAAAACCTACTTGAAAATCTCCGGAGCAAGTTCTTGTAGGTGCATTGGGATAGCCGGATGCCTCCGCTATAACCAAGGGAGCTTTACCCGGGTTTTAGGAACTTTGGTTATTTGGTAAAGTCAAGTGGGGAGGGGGCATAAGGTTGAGTTTCCATGTAGGCCACTTGCCCACCAGATGCTAGTGTGAATAAGGACAAACCCGCCCAAATGTAGAGGGAATCTGGTGGGGTAGGGTTCGTACATGCCAACTAGCTACTCCCATCTTCTCAAATCCGAGCCCACCTACTAACCTCCTCCTCCAAGATAAACCCTCCCCCTCCTCTAGGGTAAAACTTCCTCCTCCTTTAGGTAAAAAACTCCTTTTAAAAGCGGTCTTCAATCCTTCGGTGATCGACACTTGAAAGCTTGAAATTATTAATGAGCACATGAAAGTCTAGCAGCATGTGTCCATGGCCCTCCACATTCTAGCAAACCACTAGAATGTGGTTGGATGGCAGCTTGTGCTTAACTACATGTGAACACCTCCAACCCACTAGATACTATTATCTAGAATCTAGTGGACGAGCGGCCTGCATGGAAGCTCGCTGTAAGTCTACTCCTGTGAGTCTCTTGAACCGAAATAGGTGCCTGGATTTCCTAAATATAATGACACAAACTGTTCACAATCCAATCAAATCTCCTAGGCTCTTACAGTACCTGTAAAATTTGGCTTTTGGCATCAGGAGTCAATACGCATGGGACCTGCAAAGCAAACAAATATCTTGCACACAATTTTTTTTTTAAATTAAAAAAAATTGTTCCTCAAATATGAGAGCCATACAAGGAATGTGAAGCTTGGAAGTTGGAACATGTGAGCTCTTATCCACTTGATTGTGGCACAGAACATTTTTACTGGACTGCTTTTTTGTCATGAACTAGAGCAGGACAAATAAGTAACAATGTGGACAGCACTGCTTGGGATGCAATCATTGCAAGGGAAACATCAGAGGCCGGAATCAGTTTTGCACCAATATTTTCAAATCCTCTTATGATTTCCATCTACTGAATCAATTATTTCTGAATTTACTAAATCTGCTCCAATGGCACTGAAAACATTGTCAATGGCCAAGTGCGATTCACAATATTTGTCCTTGTCAGGATCTTGTTTTAGACAAGAATTCCAGATTTTAGTAACCAGTACACAACAAACTAGAATCAAGAGAGATTGCTAATCTAAATGCCTTAAGAGTTACATACTCAACCAACAACAAACAAAAGGAAGCAAACTAGAACGAGAATAAAGCAGAAAGCAAACAGACGTTGCAGCTATAGCCAAATGATGGCAAGCCATTTGACTACCCAAAACAATCTGCTCACAGAAGCCACCTTCCACAACATATTTTACATGGGCACTTTACAAGACAAATGCATGGTACATAAACTTCAGGGTTGCATTTACCTGGCAGAAAGAAATAAATACGTGCCTCCTTTTCTCCAAACACCTCACTCCAGTGCATGTAGTCATCCTGGAAAAGAAAGAAAACTGTGAGAAGACAAGTTTTGTGATCTAAAATCAAATCCATTGCTGGAAAGCTTACAATAAGTACTCCATATTAAAGTGATTGCCTTCCATATTACAAGTCATAATTATTTCCACTCTTGGCGAATAGTATTGCAGACTCCACTTGTAAAAACCAAACTTGAACTCGACAATCACCATAATGTTTCAACTTGTAAAAGTGCAAGAAATCAGTAAGAAATATTGACGAAAATACCAGATATCATTTATTGACCAACGCACCTCAAAACTTGCATGCTCATTGACAGCGACACTGTAGAATTCTGAATAAGGAATTACTTATTTTCTGTGATCATCAATAGCTGTGCTGCTCTGAATAGAATTTTAAAAAAAAAGCTGGTGTTAAGTTTGCCAATAGATTTCTGTCAGACTAAGATAGTCCCTTTAGTGTAAGTTATGTTTGGAGTTACATGTTGCTATAACCTTTTACCAAGATTTTCATTTTCTACTCAGATAAGACAAATTGATAATCCAATAAACAGTTATAGTAACATGTAACTCCAAATGGTAACCCACACTAATAGGACTATTTAGTGTTGTTCCACATTGTTCACGACTTCCAAGTAAGAATGGGCCAGACAACATAGAACATCTCCAAAAAATTGATTGTATTCCTCACACAAAATGACCATCAAAAACACCCTTGGAATACGTTCTTAGCCAGTGGTTGATTTCCTGTCAGAAAGTTAGGAGCTAAAAATTCAGTACAAAATCCTCTTGCAACACCACACAGAAAGTAAGTGCTCTAGCATATCAATTTAAGCATCATTCGTAGCCACTTGATATGAAAGGATTTCCGATGGCAGGATCTCAGCTTCATAAGGAAAAAATCAATCTAAGTCTTTCAGCAGACAAAGAGATGCGGCAGAAAACAGCAATGATGACGGATGGAAATCAAATCCCCACTGCCAATGACCAATGTTAAAATAAAATTAGACTTTTCACTTTCAATGTATTTCAGCCATACCACACAGCTAAACAACATAAATAGGATGGAAGAGATACGAATTGAGATGAGTCTACACTCCCCAAGCCTAAGAGTGGTACCCTATCTCTGTAGATGCTGTTCTTAGAGTCTCAAACTTACATGTCCATCGTGTATAGCAGTCACAAGTTCACACCACTAGCCAATATTTTTGTCACTTCCTAATAGTTAAAAGCACACTTGAACATATCATTTTTCTAGCCTTGAACAATGTATTCTAAAAATAAGATGTGAATGCACATCCTCTGCCACAACTCAGGAAGCGACACAATAACTCGGTGAAATGACACCAACCGCACAGAAAAGCTTTGCTAGTAAGGAAATCAAAGTCTCCCTCATTGGTGACTAAGCTTAACATTTGGACTCCTTGGTCTTCTCCAATACAGAGTAATTGGTTCTTTTGAAGAGGGTAATCAGGATCCTTGCAACATCTACTTTAAAGCGTATCTCATAACAGTGATACCAATTGGTGGCAGGATAATTTTCAGGATCAGAATAAGCAGGGATACGAGAACAAGATAAGCAGGGACACTTTAAAGTGACAACTTATCAGATCCAAACCATTCAAGGACCTTCAAAAGGATTTAAGTGCAACCCAGATAACTACACCATCACTCCACCTTGCATAGTATGACAAGCTTACTCAATTTCTCTTTTAACACTTCATGTTCTGACAACAAGCCGTCCATATATAGAGACTTCCAATTTAATCGGATCGTGTAATGGGTAGGATACGTACGCATCCTCTGCAATAAGAGGGATCTGCAGACCAATAAGAAGTACCTGCAGCCAATCCCACCTTGCAGTTAGGAGTTTACCATCTGCTGCCATTTGGAAAAGACCATGAGCACGGAATAACATATATTTCTAGAGTTAATGCTACTTGGAGAAATACATTCTGCAAATGAATTGTATCCGCTTACATCAAGGCGAGTGCATATAAAGGCAGACGTAAGCATGAAGCAATGTACTGCCACCGGACATCCAGGACACTAAAATATGATATAACAATTCAACAGATCTACCCTTGTCCAAAGTGGTTTCCGAGTACTCAAGTATGCTCTCAAACTAGCGAATCATGGCCTCCCTTAGCTTTTTCACTATCTGCACAAATATACAATAACTCATTCTCAAAGAAGCACAGAAATATGTCAACTGTAGAAAGTCGTTCAATATGAAGGTGAACCATACAAATATCTTCAGATGCAACAACATGCAAAATTGCCAGGCAGCTGAAAGAGCCTGGATTGACAAGTCCATATTTTGCATTCTCAAAATGAAAATGAATGGCTCAGTATTTTAGAGTACAAGTAGCACCTCAGGTTTGTAGAGCTGTAAAACACCATGATATGTGTCTCGGATTAGTGCAATGTCCACACTTGTTCTTAACTGCCACCACTCCAATTTCAGCCCATCTTTACCTCTAAGTTCCATGCTAGATTAATGGCCAAGTAATTTGGTTCATGAGCATTATGAATTTCAACCACAAAATGTAGCACAAGACAACCTACTTGAAGATTTTTCACGAGTTAGTAAAACATCCAAGTGCAAACTCATAAACAACCGTTTTACGACTTAAATTTCAAAACATCTCAACAGCGGCTCATAGAAGGCTATTATCATGATGACATGCACAGCAGCACTTAGGTTGCAACTATTACCCTTTTCTGATAACATCATATTCAGCAAAAGATATAATTTGCTGAATAGGTTTTCAACATTATATACTTCAAACAAGTCACATTGCAACCAAAAGAAGACACTTTTATATGCAACACATACATAGATCAACATACTTAAATTGTGTAGCTTTCTCTGAGACTTTAATTTCTAATTCTCAGCCCTAATTTGCCTTAATCAAGAAGTATTACAATAAACTTAGAATATTGCATCTCCAAAAGAAGTTCCAAGAAATCTAATCAGATCATCTTTTACACAGATGGTTCCAAATGTCCACGGAAACCATACTAGAGTGTAACATGGATCTTCTGGGGGGAGCCCTTAAATATACTCACGCCAGTGCCTTGTACCTCGAATACATTGCAGGAATCCATGTGTCCAACAAACTTGTTAAAAATAGCAACTTCTAAATTGAGACTCCAAATTAGGTCAGGAATATTGCCCCGTTGTCATGGTCCGCCACAAGAGAGATCGAAACTTTGCACATCATGGCAGTTCAACAAATTTTATATAGCCTACTGATCTGTGATTTATGCCCATATAATCATGGAAGGAGAAACACACCCAACTACTCACGAGACCAATTATCTTGTTTCGATCAAATTTCCAGTGACTTCCAATAACTTCCTCCCATCCGATCAAAATAAAGACCAAATCCGCGCCATCCCTGTACTCATCGAGGGCTTTCAAGAGCGGGACCATCAGCCCTGTGACCAAAACATTACCATGTAGCGAGGCCCAGAATATCAAGATTCAGAAACCAACCTGTACTAGTTTCAGGAGTAGTGGTACTTGGAGAGGTTCAAAACCGACACCGTGCCTGTTGTCCACGACCTTCACCCTTGCTGCTTCTTTGCCAGATACTTCACTGGCAAGCCTTAGCCATGGGCTGCATTTACGATCGCAAATTTTGCGCCCCTTACCTAGGGCTCGGACAACGAATAGATCCACAAACAACATACACAAATACATTGAATACAGAAACAAATCAGAAACTCACTCCGAACAGTGAAATCAAACGCAAGCAACATATCCAAAAGAGTTCCGTGCACGGGAAGGTTAGTACTGAATAGTAAAGGGGCACAAAATTTGGCTGCGTGCGTAATGTTTGGAAGGAGAGAAGAGAATGGTGAGAATTGTAGGGCAGCGTGTGATTGATATAGGAGCGATTGAGGCCCAATTTGGAGCAGCAGCTGAGATCCAAGGAGATATAAGCACCTTGCATGCCAATAAATCCCTGTGTGCATCTTCACGATCCAGGACCAACGGCCACGCTTGTCATTGGCATACAACACGATCTCAGATCCCATCTCTTATCCATCTCTTCCCAAGGAACAGGGATCGCCTCATCGTCTTCCGGTGCTTCAAGGCACAGATTTCTAGGCATCCTCCGCTGACAATTTGCATGCTTAACTATCAACCGCTCCTGTCTCATCAATCTCTAAC
This sequence comes from Polytrichum commune, assembly GCA_950295325.1. NCBI lineage: Eukaryota > Viridiplantae > Streptophyta > Polytrichopsida > Polytrichales > Polytrichaceae > Polytrichum > Polytrichum commune. Next base: position 61,924,393 of record OX485804.1, read on the forward strand.
CTCCCCACAGTAGGTTCCTGCTGCAAGCTTCGATCGTACTCGCTCCTTGGTCCGGGGCGTAGGCGCTTCCGCTTTTCGCGAAGCTCCATCGCCACGGGGATACCAGCTCGCCCAACGACACGGTCATGGGGTCCCCATGACGTGGCTCTCTTTCTCTCCTATTCAGAGAGACTCCTAGGGCTGGCTATTTCATGGCCCAGCTTTTGCTGCCCCTCTGCTGTTTTTTTTTTTTTTTTTGCCGCCGGGCAGGCAAAGCAGCTATTGTATGGCACTGTGAAAAAAGTTGTTGCAGCCAAGGCAAGCTACCATGCAGGCTATAGAATGTAGTAAAAATGTAGACTGTCTTTTACCCCAACGTAATAAGCATATTGTCTGCGTTTTACTCGACCGTAAAATAAAATAAAATGTGTGTAATCGAAATTGTTTATAGTTTTGTTCATTTTTTACTTTCTTTTTATTATTCAGCCCAGGTTCTTCAAGGGCCACCGGGGCTATGGAAGCCCAGGTAAGGTGTCCAACCCTTCCAGAGTAGGCTTGAATCAAGAGATGGACAATTGAGATTGGATGGTTGAGGTCTTTGTCCTATCAAAAACCTTCACATAATGAACCCCCCCCCTCCCAAATAAGATAGAGCCAAAAACTGGGTAAAAACTCTCTTGGGTATGGCGGAGGCATCCAGCTACCCCAATGCATTTACAAGAACTTGCTCCAAATATTTTTTAATAGGTTTTAGTTGAGTAGCTTTCACACATGTTCATTAGATTTATTTTTTCTATCAAGTAATGGCGAGTTGGATAGTTTTGTCCCATCCCTAAAAGTCTTACCACTCATCTAACTTATCATACCATCCATTTTTGTTAATGGGGCTCCTCATGCCCTCATGGCTAAGACTAAATGCAACCAATCACAAGGGTTAATTGGAACCAACGCATTTAAAGGTCCTACATTCTTACCTCGTCTTTAGGTACCGATGGGAGGGTTGATGCTCGAGGCTTACAAACTCCGCTTTTAAACCAAGCCACATCCTTTGCCAACTAGGCTCGAGACTAAATAGCGTCGATGGTGTGAAGGCCACGTTTTTAGATTCAACTTTTAGGCTAAGCTAAAGTAAGGTGGGAATGATGCATGAGTTAAGTTGGATAATTGAAGAAAAGGCTACTATCGGTAACAAAATGGTGACCAATTGAGAACTGAAAATAAGGGTACCTAAGTAGTATAGCAAACCCGCACACTCGAAGACAGTGTCTAGGAAGATTTTTGACCATAATCAGTCAAGATCCTAGTGTTTCCAAATCCAACTAATTACATATTATGATCTTTCGGGAATTTTTAATTAATTTGAGGTATATTCCATATATTCCTCTTAAATGATCGGTAATTTTCCGGAAGTCTTAAACTTCAACCGGTTATGTCTCAAATTCCACTTGTTCATATGTAACTAGCAATTGGTTCTTCCCCGTGCATTGCTCAAAGGAGAGGAGGGAAGCCATTAATTATTACCCTTAGCACATAATCATGCAAGAGGACATGCAAATGTTGACGTGGCATGTTCCCGTTGGACATGAGAAGGACATTTATATACCTATCCCACAGCAAGTCGTCCTTGTGGAACATTGTTTGTTTTATCATAAAGGTACATGTGTGTTACTTGGATCTTTTCTCTCAATGCACCCAGTTCTAATAGGATATGAATTATGCAATTAATGCAATATGATTAGCAAATCCAAATCGTGTCCATAGCCATTTTCCTCGTGAATTTTATAGATCATATGAATATATATTTTTTATTATGAAAGTGAAGATTACCGTGTTCGTTAAGACAACATATGGGTCTCCCCCCACCCCAACTCTCCATCATGTTGACTATTGGGAGTAGAATTGTCGAGAAGAAGTCTATGGGCGATGAAAGTAGCTTGTGGATTCTGGTGAGGCCACGTTGCATGTGCTTTCTCGACCGTCGGATTTGACCGATGTAACCCTCCTCCCTTGATCTCCTCCGTTCCTGCCACCACTCATCCACTGCGTGTGCATACAGACAGACAAAGAAGACAGACAGACACTCACTCTCTTCACCTTCCCGATTACGATTTCTTTGTCGATTCTCTTCGCCAGAGGTCATCTGATTACGTTAGCATAACATGAGCGTGTAATCAATTTTTTTGTAAACACATGGTTTTTTGGTGTTGGTTCTTAGATTTACAACTAATCACATATCACTAAAATATTACATCGTGTTTAGATCTATATTGTTTCTAAACCCATAGGTGTCTAGACTACTATTGTGTTTGATTTAGACATGTCAATCATACATCTGAAATTCATTGCAAAGTTCAACTTGACTTCTTCAAGTTGTCCTCTCACCAATTATGAACTAAGGTAGAGGGTGCTAAAACCGACACCCATAAATGCCTCCCAATCGTCAACATTCTACTGCCTTGAACCATTCCGCATGGTGTAGGAGTGCCCGGGCCCACAAGGAGATGATTTTAGGTGTCATTAGTGGTGCCACATCATACCAGCCTCTACTACCTTCATGTAGGGTAAGTAACATGCCTCTCATACCTTGGGAAAGAGAGGTAAATGGGTGTATTGTAAATACATTTATCACATATTCAAGTCTCTATGCAAGGTTGATTATGACAATGATAAATTCATTCACGCTCCAGCATATACCTATAACGAGGTCATGCAACTCCTTGAGCTCACACGAGTTGTTGAGCATGAGTAGTGAAGCTAGTGTAACGTTTGCCATATAGTTTTAAAATGTCATTGAGTGACATTATATGTACAAAAACTTATGTGGTTGCCCATACAAATGCTTCGGAATATTAAAATAAAATTTAGAATTTGACTGAAAGTGTTTCCACATGTACATGGTAATAGGCAACCATCGTTCATGTTACTGAAATGCTTGTTATTAAATTTTAATTCAATAAATAATAAAGTAGCCAATAAAGTGGACCCTAACATATGCAAATTTGATAAATTTGCAATCATTGCTCACATGTGACCGCTCACTACTCATGTCTAAGCTTCCCTCAGTCCTCATCATATGCAAAGGTTGTCATACACAGGGGCTAGAAATTGGTTTAGAAAGCTAGTGATTTTGACTTTGAACATTCATCATATATTCACATGAGGCTAACTTTTTTTTCTTTGTACCTTTTTTAAGCCCAAAGTCTTATATATATATATATATATGAACCACATGGCCATATGTATGTGCAATAGCTTAAAGTGTTGGTTTAAGCATCCTCTACCTTAGTTGCTCGTCATTAGGTGAGCCCAACCAAGAAATATGTTGGACTATGTGACTTTTTTGATTGAGATGAATAAACTTAAATGTGTACACTAAAGATTTTTATTAGTGTCACTTACTATTTGGAATTATGCAATGCTTTATTTATTGATTGTATATCTCATTTTTTTTATCAACAAAGGTCAAATTGATTATTTGGACATTAGTGATCATCAACATATTTACTTGGTAAAAAAATTATATTAATAGCGATAAAATAAATCATTTTTTAACTCCAAATAGTAAGTGATACTAAATATCATATTTAGTGTAGTTATTGTTAGAAAGATTGCACAAAAGGCATAATCTCTTTGTTAAGGCTCCGCCTAATAGGGTGGCATATGAGTGTGAAAACAAATTGTATGGTATCAACATGGTGCACTATGCAATTTAAGATAGTCTTTGCTCACATTGTCATTAACTCGATTTTATCATAAAACACAAGCTCTATTTTTCATAAATAACCAATGTTAGGTAATCCGACATTGAATTTGAGCATGTAGACCCTACCTTGCTCAAGAATCCTTTTGGTGCAAGGTGGGGTTTATTGCCAAGCTTGCGGCGGGTGGGCTTTTGGCTTCCTACCTACCTGGCTAGTTTTTTTTTTTTTTTTTTTTTTGTTGTCAAGTAGAGAGAATATTTCACAGCTGGAATCGAATCGCCAACCACTTCAATTCGGAAATGAGTACCTCTCCACTATCACCCGGTAGTTTAGGGTCATCTTGGACCCTTTATTTTTCAAAAGGGCTGCCACTATGGTAGTACGCATGTTGTCACACCGAGCACGAGGAGTATGCTTTGAATCGGCTAAGTCCATAAACGTCGACTTAGAGATGATTTGCCACTGCCATGAGGAGGATGAGTGCCACCTCTATATGACTCGGGATTCATGGTGTCTACTTAAACTTATCCATTGTGAAGGTGAAAACATAGTTGATTATATTATAACTTATGAATGATTATTTTAAGATATTCAAACTCCGAAAATAATGTCAAAGACCCTAAATTAGTCTATTGTGATGAATTGGAATGAATTGGCCCTCGACCCTTGTAGGAGTTTTTTTCAACCATGGCCGCTTCATTTATGATGGATGAGTTTATGTAGACACCATGAATCCCAAACTCTTTATCTCATCCCTCAATGATAACAAAAATATATATAATTCTATTCTATTATTGTAATTACTCGACCTTATCTGTTATTTTCATTGTAGCGTTTATGTGTAGTAAAAATATTTTTGATATATTTGGTAATCAATGTAATTAACACTCTTCCTTATGGAAATCACATATAAGAGTTGCTTTGCTACAAGTAGCAAGATTCCTTAGAGCAAGCCCACTCGTTCCTGGATCTGCATCTGCATCCGGCAATGAAAAGTGGCCTCCGTCCAGAATGCAGATGCAGACCCAGGCATACGTGCCACTCATCCTGCATCACTTTTTTTCACTAACTTCAAAGTTCCTCTATAATGATCGGTAGGTTTCTGAAGTCATGAACTTCAACCCGTTATTTCTTGAACTCATTTGCAAGTAAGTAAGTGAGCTGACGAATTTCCCCAGATTTACCCTAATTCTCATGTGGTTATTTCTCAAACTCATTCTCAAGTAAGTAACCCAGCTCAACGAATTCCCCCATATTTACCCTAACTTTCATGTAATTATTTCTCATGTGGTTATTTCTCGAACTAATTTTCAAGTAAGTAACCGAGCTCAAGAATTCCCCCAGATTTACCCTAACTCTCATGTGGTTATTGCTCGAACTAATTTTCAAGTAAGTAGCCCAGTTCAACAATTCCCCCAGATTTACCCCAACTCTCATGTGGTTATTTCTCATGTGGTTATTTCTCAAACTAATTTTCAAGTAAGTAACCCAACTCAACAATTCCCCCAGATTTACCCCAACTCTCATGTGGTTATTTCTCATGCGGTTATTTCTCAAACTAATTTTCAAGTAAGTAACCCAGCTCAACAATTCCCCCAGATTTACCCCAACTCTCATGTGGTTATTTCTCGAATTCACCTGTAAGTAAGTAAGTGAGCTGTGGAATTCACGCAGGTGCCTTGTCTTATTTGACGTGTACCCTTAAGGGGTTGCGTCTTGTTCAAATAGCATATTCCCTGCATAAGTTGACGTTATGCAGGGAGGGTTGCAGTGCCTGCAATACTTTTCATCCGGAATTAAAATTATCAGGGACCACTGGGCGTCGTTCCTGCATCCGCATCTGCATCGCGGATGTAAAAGTGCAGATGCAGATGCGGATGCAGGGTGAGTGGCCTTGCCCTTGCCCAAAGAAGAAGAAGAACTCTGGTCTCCATAGGAGGCCGGAGTGAATAAAGTGTATGTTCGTAGAACATCCTAGGCCATGCCTTACGGCAATAGCTTTGGATGTAAAACTACTTCGCCCTTTGTTACTATGCCCACTATTTCAATCCAATTATCTATTCATATGATGTGTTGAAAGCAAGAGCTTAATGGACCAAAGAGTGGTCCAAACAAAACGAAAATAAAGTAATCAATATGTATACAATGGAAGACATGATGTGGACTATTGTCTATTGTTTCAAATAGGTAGGGGGACAACAATTGCAATGGGTCGGGGCCCGAAATGGCACAAGTCCAAGCTATTATTCTACATCCAAAATGGATGCATGCATATATGCCATCTTGAAATGGAAACGATTGTGAGCTTCTTCTTTTTTGTTCAATTTGTTCTAATTATCCCAATTAGGACGTGTTACTATTTGGAGTTACGAAGTGCCATGAAGTCTTACTCAAGGTTTCAATTCTTTTTAATGAGTTTAATGGGTTGTTCGGACATTGTAAAACATAAATGACTTTGCTTTGTAGAATATTACATTTTCATTAAATAACTATAGCACTAAGTAACTCCCAATCGTAACATGCATTATTCGGGATGATCAAAGTCATTGTGGAGGGCCGCGTGAATATTTTTACACACTAAATAGCAACAACCAACGAGAGCAATGAGACAATGAAAGTTGGAAGATAGAGACAATGTTAGGAGGATTGGGATAGGCACATATTGGGTCATGTGCATATTGCTTGAATAATGGCATGCCCATTACAAATTAAAAAGTGCAGTGGTAAAATTAAGGTTGTCAATGTAGTATGTCTTGTGTTCACTACACTAAAAAGGGTATTTAGTGTTCGATACACTAGTAAATACGAATGCATACACTAAGTGTCAATGACCCTAAGAAAGTAAGCAACATTAAATGTAAACCTAAACACTAAATATCAACTATGGTAATATGTGGAAGTGACATGTTTGAATTTAGTGTTAATAAGGATATGGGAAAAAAATAAAATAAACAAAAAAGTAAAAATAAAACAATGATATCATATGAGAGATCAACCAACAAGAAGGTGGGACGGCATCCTTAAAATTGCAAGTCCAGCGAAATCCATGTTTCATAAGAAGGGAGGTGACAGTAGGGAAGATAGCAACACATTTATGTATAACACTAATTGTCAAGGAATTGAAAACTAGCATTGACCAAGGTAGGGTGGTAACAACATTAAATGTAATCAAACATTGAATATCCTTTTTAGTGCAGTAGTCACACGTCTTTCTATATTCCTCTTATAATCATTGGTTTTTTTTCTTAGTTGTTTCGTTGAAACATACACTCACAACATTGGATCTTATGGCCAAAGACTCACAACGTCTACATGTGTTCATCCGGTAACAAATTTTGGATGAGTTCAATGTGTATATAGGATGAGACTTGTTTAAAGGTTGGGTTGCAAGTTAGCGGGGAGGTGGGGTTAGTTAGTTACAATATTAAAATTGAACACATTGAATTGTAATAGTTCCAAATTAGATATGATTACATGATATTGTTAAATCACATTCCACTCGTAAAGCACGTTTAAATACTTTAATTAGGGTATCAACCTCAAGATTGGGCTAAATTCAATATCCTAACCATAAACTCAACGCTCCATACCCTAATATAAACTCCAAAATACTGTAAATTTCATATATTGGTGTAGATTAAAATGTTGATTCTATTTATGTAGTACTAGTTAGTGTAGATACCCTGATGTTACATTTTTTCGTGCATTGATTTTACATTGCTCATTTCCAATAAACGATCATATATGTTCTATATTACTTCATGAATTCTACACCAATAATATGTAATAATTAAATTAATATTTACCATATGCCTTGATTTATAATAATAAAACTATCTTGTTTATAACAACCAACTATTACATGTTTATTACACCTATCACAACTAACAAATACATTTTTTGGTTTGGGGTTTTGTGCATGGGCATAAGTTCAAAAACATGTTCTCCAACATTCACCTTTGAAAATGAAGAAGAAGGAGAAGAACTCCGGTCTCCAGAGGAGGCCGGAGTGAATAAAGTGTATGTTCGTAGAACATCCTAGGCCATGCCTTACGGCAGTGGCATTAGATGTAAAACTACTTCGCCCTTTGCAGGATATAGACACTATATTTAGTAACCAATAGTAAATTTTGGTAGCCATTTATTGTGTATTGAAAATGAACCTAAAAGCAGTCGGGAACCCTCGTGTGATGTACATTTCATGATTACAAACATACTTGAATTGACTCCAAAATAAAGAAACACCATTATTCACGCATGTGGCAACATTGGAATAGATTCTCATTTTTCTTCTTTTCTTTTCCTTTCCTTGTGTGGTCTCATCCTTCAACACATGTTACAATAACTTGCAATCTTGTAGGGTTTAGGTTTGGCTAGCATTTAGGGTTCCCGGGTAATTTTATTATTTTACTATTATTAAAAACATTCTATTTAAATATGTGTTTATGTAAGTCATTATTTAAACATAGATTACATGTTTTATGGATTTTTGGGGGCTTAATATATACTTTTATATATGCCATCATACATCCATTGCCACACATATCCTAACATTATGACATATTAATCATCATGAACTTTAATTTGACTCCAAACCTTATGTATATTATTGTTGTTTTTTCAATTATTTTTATTATGATATAGTATGAAAAACCAATTTTATCCCATTTTTTGAATATTTTTAACACATGTTGTCTCAGTAGGGTTTTTTTGTAGTTAATATGCATTATTGGCATGTAATCTTCTTCTTCTTTTTATAATATTTTCTCAAATTTTAATAAAATAAACAATTTACACTAATTATAATAAGAGATACTATCTTATCAACTTACAATTTTTAAATGATGTCTTTAACATTATATAAAAATATTTATGATTTATGATGGATTATTATGGATACATTCCATTCAATATATTGTAAAAAATTAAGGTTCAGATCATTATCTTACAATCATCTTTTTTCCATCAAAAACTCCTATTGTTCAAGGCCTTGATCTATCTTTCCAATTGATGGGGTATATTTATTTGTTATTTTAATTATTATAATAAATTAACTATATTTAGGTTAAGATAATCACATTAATGTTTTTGCATGTTATGCGAACTTTAATCACATATGTTACATTAAATTATGGTTAGGGTATGCGACTAAATTTAAACTGACAAATACTTCATCATAAAAGTGTTTCCTTCAAAACTTGTGAGGAAATTTTTATTTAATTCAAACGAAATATTATATACCAATTAGATTTATCGTTCTTATGCAACATAATTATGATATCAATTTGTGTTAAAAAAATGAACCCTCCATCACGGATTTTTGTTGAATTCATCATAATGAAAGTACCTTTGAATGACTAACCATTTAATGAATGACTAATCACATTCTTGCTTATTTAACATTGACTGTGGAATTTAGGGCAGTTGCTATTAAAATGACAAGTATCAACCGAGTGTATGTACCACAATCAACACCTTCATTTTATAATTAATTATACCCATATTTACATTTACATTGTGGATAGGGTATCGACCGTGATATATACCCTCAATTGATATTTGAACTTATTGTGCTTGTAATCTTAAATAAGAGATTATTGGGTAAAAAAAGCCCAAAGCTCATGTATCAACCAAGAATTTATTATGCGTTGATACCAGTGTTGGTCTGTTATCTAAAATTGGACATACCAGTCGGTTCTAAGTAATAAAGATTCCTTAGAAACTAGGATTAGTTGGATCCATGGTATTACAAACAATGCATTTTTGCAAATACAGTAATGATATGAATACTGTAATTTTGGGGAAATTCCAAAGAGCATAAGAAGCTCAATATTATAAGATATGATACCAGACATATATGAACACGGGTCGGATATGTTTTACCCCACTGAGAGTATTGATTTGGTGAGAGTATTGATTGGCAAACCACTTATGTGCACCATTACAAAACAATTATGTAAACAATTACGAGTCTCTGTAAACAATTCGCTCTCTGTAAACACTTACAGTCTCTGTAAACAATTCGCTCTCTGTAAACACTTACAGTCTCTGTAAACAATTCGCTCTGTAAATAATTACGAGTCTCTGTAAACAATTCGCTCTCTGTAATTATTCAGACAGACAATTGAGCTACAGATAGACAAAGCAACTACAAGCCACAGGCTTCACAAAGCCTTTTTCATAATACATTCACACATGTCACATAAACCCATCAAAGATATACAGCAGGAATTTCCTTTGCACAAACAACAACATCATTTTCATGTGCATCACAAAGCATCACAAAGCATCGTCATGCCCTTCGTAATCAAATTTAGTCCTAAATAATCAGCCTGCTATTCAATCTAATCAGCTTACAATTCCTACTCCTCATCTTCAGCCTGCTCTTCAAAGTAACCAGCTTCCTCAATCTCATCTTCAGCTTCGTCAACTATTTCCATCTCTTTGGCAAAATAATCCTTGACATCTTTGACCACCTCAGTGACCTCACATTCATGTCTTGAGTCATCAGGCCAATTCTTGTTGATCATGATCAAGCTATCCAAATTATTTAAACCAAGGCGGCAACGACGCAGACTTGTAAGCACACCTGCAATGCTAAAAATCCGCTCCGTTTCAATTTGTGACCCTGGAATAGCCAAAATTTGACGTGCAAGAAAAGAAACTGAAGGGAAACGCGATGCATTGAGCTTCCACCACGTCAGAGGCTCCTCCGCTTCTAGATGCACTATAGTGAGACGCCGGAAAAGTGACAGCTCCGCAATGAGAATGCCCTCGCAAGCTTCTTCAGCAGACGCTGGAGCACCAAATAGAATATTTGACGGAGCATGATCAAGAGTTGTGGTTGGGGACCCGCCAGGGTTCAGGAACTTGTGCACCTTCACAAGGTAAGGAATCAAAATTTTCTTGTCATACTCCTCCACCACTTGCTTCGCTTTGGCAACTCCCACGTAGTCAATCACGTACTCCAGCCCCTTAAATCGAGGGTCCAACATCAAGGACAACATATTGTGAGCTTGGTCTGCCACAAATTGTAGAGAAAATCGGAGAAACGGCTTCATGACATCCACAGCTGTCCTCGCCATCCTCGCCTTCAGAATTTCAATCTCAGACTCGAAGTCACCCACCTGAAAAAATTGGACACCCTCAGTAAAGCTACGGAGGTTGAGGCAAATAAAATGCAAATAAAATACAAAGGCAGAGGTAGACCAAATTCATGTCCACAGGTAGACCAAATTCATGTATACAATATTAACACAATCCTAGCTCCTGGTGATTGTTCCATTGTTCCTCAAAGTCCTTGACATGATAGAGACTGGAGTTGAAGGAACAATTGTAAGTTAAAAGATGAATAATGCCTCAGTACACTTGGTTTGTTAATGTGACATAGCAATCCACCTATATGAGAACTGTACCAGTATAGAACTCCACAGCCCCAAAGAATCCCATATTACTCGAGGGGACTCTGCACAATGGTGACATCTCAAACAGAGCCAAGAAGTTTACATTACTGACAATATCCAAGGATGCAAGTAATGCCGTCACAGTGAGCATGATTAGGAGCTGCATCTGCTGCCCTTTCGATATGAAAGAACTGCTTTTGTAATTAAATAAATAAATAAAATTCAACAATAACTGTGCTCAGCCGTGAAGAGTCCCAATGTGGGAGTTCAACTGTGGCTAATCATTCACAGCCTCCAGAAAATTGTAGTACATGTACAATGATAGAAAACACAATCCGTTACGATTTGCAGAACAAGCTAAATGACTCCAGTCTTAGCTGAACAAAGGATCACAATTGTGAGCAAAGATGATATGTTCCCTTTCTTGATTGTGTCGATTTGCAGCCCCCGAGAGGACACTTATATCATGAATAGATGCAAGACAATGACAATTATGATTCCATACTATAATGCATTATGAGGAGATGATGGGGTCTAAGCATGAGACTGAAGGCATGAAGAAATTGATTTTTGTAGTTCTTTAGCTACGGCATCTTGTGGAAATTGGAATAATTTGAGAGTTACATTCTAAAGAGAACAACAGTAACTCTCACTCTGGTATGTTTTATGTGAATTCCTAAACATCTTATCTAATCTTGAGTTGGAAACTGGAGGTTGCATGCAACTCACAAGTTACCACCGAACAAGGACACAAATGGGTCAAGAATACTTCGCAAGGGGTTTACAAAGATCACAGAGGCAATTCATGTTCTCTTCCATCTAAATTGACATAACCTACTTGAGATGTGCTTTCTAATTACGGTAGACTCGAAGTCACCCACCTGAAGAGGGTGAAGTACGCGTGACCTCTGTTCATGCACTCCCTGCAACTCGATAGACATGCGGAAGGCAGCAGCTAGTGCATCTGAAAGCAACCAATATCCACGAGTTTGATTAAGCACACATTGTTGCACAACTGGATTGAGGGTTTGAGTGACGGTTCTTGCTGTAGCCCACGTCATCCCGCTCGGTACGCGAGCTTGCAACTTCAAAGACTGCCTTCTGTAGCAAATGCTGATGGCGTCCGCATACTCTTGGGTCTCCTGGAACAACACAACTTTAGAGGCAAATCTAGTCTTCACAGGTGTTTTCAACTTCCTAGTAGGCAACCCAACATCGATGCAAGCTTTATCCCACTCCTGACGGCCTTTACCCGACTTCTTCGTCCAAGTGATGCAAGCCTGCAATGATTTCTGGGCATTCTTCAACGACACTTCCTTCATCCCCTTGCACATTTGCTCGTCATTGGTAGCATACTGGCAGACCTTGGACATAATGTGACCAAAGCAGGCAGATGAAAAAGGTTTAGCTAACCCAAGAATGTCACAAGAAACTGTAAGTTGTAGAGCACGCTCAAGCGTTGCCAAATTGGCACCCTCGTCTTTCACACAAGCAACAATCTTGTCTGTCAGTTTAAATTTGTCCAACAGAGGCTTTACAATTTCGGCCAAAGCAGCACCACTAGTATCCTGTGCCTCAAAGAGTCCGACAGTCACATGGCGAGGCACCCAACAGTCATCGATGAAGTTCACGACTAAGGCGAATGTATCCCAACCAGTTCTAGACATCCACAAATCGAAGGTGATGCTAGCAGTCTGGCAACTACCAATCAGAGGCAATACAAAGCGATCCATCGTCTTCTCTAGCATGGCAGGTATATGCTCGCGGACAAGTTGCTTGCGACTTGGACAGATGACCTTTGGGTCACGGCGCATCACAAGTCGCCGCAACCAAGCCGATTCTACTATCGACAACGATTCATACCCCTTGGCAATAAACAACACAAGGTCTTCAATGAATCGTTGTTGTTGCACATCATTCTTTGCATAGGGTTTAGTGTTACCGAAATATGCTGTGATGGATGACGGTGGTGCGCCTTTTCGCTTTTTAGTTTTTTGCCGAGCAGTCTCTCCTTCGTCGGCCTTCGATTCTCGCACATAGCGAGCGAACTCCTCCGCATGCTCGTTCTCAACGTGGGTCTTCATGCTCGTGATCCCATGAGCAGGGTTATATTGCAGAATCCCCTTTCTGTTGCGAGTGCCCCTACCAGAAGAGTTACTGAATTCTGCTTCAGTTGGGTGACAAACCCAACACCTCAGCTTTTGTGTCTCTCTCACGTTAATGCTCATATCCTCTCCCTTCAGTCGGAAGAAAGCCCACACGGCCGAGCTTCGGTGGTAAGGTGTCCAGAAGGATTGAGTGGCCTTCAAGGAAACATAACAAGCTCGCCAAGCAGCGTCGTCTTCAGCCGCCTGCCCTTCGCCAAGTGGCCGCTGTGCATCCTCACGGCCTTCGGTAATGCGTGCCGAATCTTGTCTTTCCAAGTCGATGCTCTCGACGTTTCCTGCATCGTCATCGAAACTTGGTTGAACACTGCTCGACATGGTAAGTGAATACAAAAAAATGAACCCCAACCTCAGATTCCAAGCCGCAACCCCAGATTTCCAACCCCAACCTCAGATCTACAAGCCACAAACTGAAATGCTTCACAAAACACAAAACCTAGAATTTAACAAGAAGAAGGAGGCATACTCTTTGAAGTACAGATCTGCTCCCGCTTTCGGCATTACAACAAACACCCACTCCGCGTCTTGCATTTACAGGCACTCCGCTCAACATTGAAGAACACTCTCTTTGTATTAACAATCCACCAACAATTTCTCATCACTCATAACCTACTATACCTGCTCTCAACAAATGCAGCCAACAACCGGTTTCAATAATCACAATGTCGAGGAGAAAACATCCCAATAGTGGTAGCTGCCGCAGTAACCCGTGTGCACATACACGGCACGGTATGAATAAGAACCGGGTTTCGAGTTTAGGGTTACTGACCAGGTCGGGTTTTGGATACCCTATTGATACCCTCGGGACATACCCGCCGAGACCCCAGATAACAGACCAACACTGGTTGATACCTTAATTTGTTATGTTTGAACTTTTAATTACTAGTTTGTGTTGTTAGATGATCATGTCTTGGAATAATACCGATACAAACAATCATTCAATTTTATTGGAATAATCTTTGATCAATTCATGTTTATGACTTGTTATATTTTATTTTAACTTTATTTACAATGATTGAAGTTGTTGAATAATATCCTTATATTAGGGTACTGGATGATGTTATATTTTGTGTTAAAAGTTAGGTTTTTTGTGTTCATATTGTAAAAATAGTGGTAGAGGTTGTAAAATATGCCCATGTTAGGATAGTGCAAATATATAATTTGGAAACCAATAGATAATTGACACTAAAAAATGTTTAAAATCAAAAGAGTTGTTTGTGCATAAGTGATATGAACGAGAAAGTTGAGAGACTAAGAGAGACCCGATATTGGATCAAAGTCAAGAAATGAAAAGAGATTCAATAATGGTTCAAAGCAAGGAAAGTAAGAGATATCCAATAATGATTCAAAGTGAAGAAACTAAGAGTGAGATCTAAAATTTGGGAGAGATCTGAGAGAAATGAAAAACTAAAAGAGAGAGAGAGAGAGAGAGTCAATAATGATTCAAAACTAAGAGATTATGAAAGATTCTTGAATGGTTCTTGAATGGTTCTAAGGTAATAAATTATGAGAGATCACTAAGATATTAAGTACAAATTAATGATCACAACCATTAAGAACATTAACCAAAAATTCTTGAAAGCATAATCCAATAGTCACAAATAAGTCTCACACAAACCGAGAGTTACAAACACATATTCTACAAGCCAAGAGTCACAACCACCGAGAGTGTAAGGAGAATAAACAAAAGACGAGAGTGCCACAAAGACCCTTTATGAAGTCCTTTGTGTGGGTGGATGGGACTAGAAGTGCTCATGGTTGCCCTTATTAATACTCGAGGAATGTTGGTTGTGGGTAAACATATACATACAAGGTCAACAACATGTTAGTTTGGATTTTAGTCATGAGAGCCCTTAGGGTTAGTTTCCATGTAGGCCACTCATCCACCAAATTCTAGTGGAAATGTAGATTCCACGTGGTGCAATCTACATTTCCATTAGAATTTGATGGGCGAGTGGCCTACATGGAAACTAACCTTTAGCCAAGGGACCGTCCTACACCACGTGATAATCTTAGAACCACATAAATAGACTCCGTTTCACAAAGACGAAAGTCCATAGTGTTGGGCTTCAAAGATGAGAATATGTAGATGTTTTGAAATCCAAGCCCGAAGCTTCCTAGGCCTTACTTGAATACAATGTACACAAGGGCAATGGAAGACCCAAGGAATATACAATGTAGGAAAGAAGGAAGAGAGAGGAGGATAGATTGACAAAGAAGAAAGGTAGAAAGGAAGGAAATAAGGATGGGGACGAAAGGAGGGAAAGAAAGTAGATATTACTTGTTTTTGTTAGACTCAGCTTTTATTTGTAGTCTTTCATATTTCCAATGACTCACATGGCTATTCTACATATATTTTTCTTTCTCTATCAAGATATTTATGGAATATTATATTCTAGAGAAGGTCCACGTTTGAAAGCACAACTGATTGCTCATCCAAGAGCAAACTTGGTTGATGGAACTCATCACAAAATTTCATCCATAAAGACAATATATCATCCACATTTTCCCATATCTTGTTCATGAGCCGATCGACTATGACTAATAACCAAATCGAGGAGGTGGATGACGAGCCTCGCGATGGTTACCTAGCTTATTTAGTCCAAACTGGCTTGATGAAATAGATAAGGAGCGATAAAACAACAATAAATGGAAAAGAAAAAGAATGTGATGAGAAAAAAGGCTGACTTGAGACAATAGAAACAACTCCCCAAAATACTCACACTCTCTCTCCCTCCCTCCCTAAAATATTACAGAAATCAGTTTCCAACGGAGAATGACTCACTCGTTTCCAGATACGTTAGTGAGTCCTCTCTGCCCAATCATCAACCCAAAATCCTCCGAAAATCCTCCAAACCAAAATCCAAACACTCTATCACAACACCAAAACACTCGCAGAAGCAAGCAAAAGCAAAACCCAATGGCAGAAACAACAACAAGGGTCACGTGAGGAGGAAACTGGAAAGATGCCTCACAAATACATTACATTATATTACATTCAACCCAAATAACAATGCGTTGAAGCATATACCTGAAAGCCGAGGAGGGAGCGAAGGAAGCATCCTGTTCGATCACACCTCTCTCTCTCTCTGTCTCTCTCTCTCTGTGTCTCCCTCTCTCTCTCTCTGTCTCCTAAGTTCTCCTCTTTGAGCCTTCAAGGTAAGGTAAGGCTGTAAGGTAAGTAGGTGTCACACATATCCACCCTTTTCAAGCCTCAAGGGCTCCCAAACAGCTTGCTGGGTTGTGGGCTACAGCATTTTTGGGGTTGGGTTTTCGTGGGTTTCGCATTTTAGATGACAGGGTGATGACGACAGGATATGGTGGCTAAATGGAGTGTTTCTGCCATGGCGTGAACACATAAAAAGTGGGGTAACTGGATTTTATGGGTTTTTTGAAATTTTGACTGGTCGGTGGAGAAGGGAGGCGGGGTTTTGGAGGAAGCGAGGAAGGAAAGGAGGATGAAGATGGGTGTACGGTGATGATGGTCGGGGAGGAATTTTTGTTGCACGTGGGTGTTTAAGATTGTTTGAGTGTTCTTGAGTAAATTTCTTTTGGGTCGTTTTTTGTGGTTTTTTGGAGGTTGTGGAGAGGTTGCGGTGCGGTGGAGAGGTCACGTGGTGGTGAAGGGGGTTGAGGTTACACTTGCAAAGGTTGGAAGGGAGAGTGAGGAGAAGAAGAATAATAAGATAAAGAGTAAGAGGAATAAGAAGAATAAAGGAGGAGTGTATCTGTATTTGGGTGCACCATGCCGGCATCCGCAGCATGGGCGAGGCCCGAGGATCTGGTGGAGAGTTTGAGCTCTCTGGACAACACAGCGAGGTTGAAGGCACTTCGGGATGTCAAAAACCAAATCATCGGGAACAAGACGAAGAAACTGTCCTACATAAAACTGGGGGCGGTGCCAAGGGTGGTGGAGATTCTAGCTTGTGAGACCGAAATCCCTTTGTTGGTGCAGTCGGCTGCTGCGGTGGGCAGCTTTGCCTGCGGGATCGATGCTGGTGTGAAGGCTGTGTTGGATAGTGGTGTCTTGCCCCACCTTCTCAAGATGTTGCAAAATGGAAATAGCAAGGTAAAGCATACATCATACATCATCCTCTCCATCATCATCACTTCGATGTCTTGTAAACCTCGGTATGTGTATGTGCTTAAATTAGCAAGGTATCACCATCATCATCGTCATCATCATCATCAGCGCCCATCATAATGTGCACAATGGGCTTGGATTGAATGCATCCACTACCATCAAGTCTCAAGGAGTTTCATGTATTTACTTTGTTTTCCTTTGAGGTTTAAGCAATTAGGATTCATGTATGGTGGTTGTGATGAAGTTCGAGATTCAAGTTGGTGCTTGCAAAGTGGTGTAAATGTAGTGGGGTCAATGGAGATGTGTGCTTTAGGGTCTTCAAGTGGGAGGGGTGTTGCATAATGGAGATTGAAAGATATCATCATCATCATCATCGTCTATTATCATAATTTGTAGATTGGGCTTGGGATTGAATTATGTCACCCACTTTTATCAAGTCTCAAGGATTTTAGTTTTTTGTTATCCTTTGAGGTTTAAGCAATCAGGATTTATGTGTGGTGTTGGTGATGTTCGAGATATAACTTGATACCTGCAAAGTGGTAGAAATGTAGGAGGGCCAATGGAGATGTGTGTTTTAGGGTTTTCAGGTGGGAGGGGTATAAAAGTCTTGATATGTTTGGCGACAATAATGGCATTGTGGTTATGTGGGGTTGGCCAATTGCATGGAATGAAAGTGAATGTGTTCATGAACATAGATGTTAATCACAACATCTCCATACTATTGTGTGTGTGTGTGTGTGTGTGGGTGTTACGTTATGTTCTGGTATCCACAAGTGGAAGGGGTGTGAAAGTGTCTTTGCATGTGGCAATGATGATGAATCTGTAGTTATTTGGGGTTGGCCATTTGCATGGAACAAAAATGAGTGTGTTCATGCACATGGATGTTAATCATCACCGCGTTTCCCATTTGTGGGTTTCATTTTATGTTATGTTGCACACTTATGGGATTATTACTGGTGTTGTGGCAGGTTGTGGAAGCATGCGCGCGTTCTTTGAAGATGATATTCCACTCGCGTTTAGCGCCAAAGAGTGACATGTTTCAAAGCCACCGCATGGAACTGATACTCCAGCTTCTCAACCATAAAAATGAGAATGTATCTGAAGTTGCGGCATGCGTGCTCGCCCGATGCTGTGAAACAGCAGAGCATCAGCAGGTGTTTGCGAATGCAGGGGGCTTGCGAAGCCTTGTCGTTCTTCTATCAGGCTCCGTTAAGACGAGAGAGGCGGCTTTGGATGCATTGGCTGCGTTAACGAAAAACAACAAGCACCTTTCGGAGACGGTCATCAAGATGAACCACGGGGAGTCTTTGCGCTTGATTATTAAGCTTCTTAAGGAAAAACCACCCGTCACTCGGCTCCTAGCCTGCACGTGCCTAATAAACATTGAGAAGGCGTGTCCAGAGAAATTTAAGTTCGCCTCTTCAGACTTGCTAACGCGAGACAGCATGTTGGTGATTTTGTTGAAGTTGCTGGATGAACCTGGCCAAGTTGGAGAGGATGCTCCAGGTGATCCATCCTACCCACAACTATTTTTTACTTGGTTTCATAGATTTTAAAACCTGGTTGCAGCTGTAGAATAAACATCATACCATGTTGGAATAGGTCCATGTGCCGATGGATACATGAGGCCTGAAATTGATCATCCTTGTTTACGTTTCCACATCCACTTAACCTAATGAAGTTTAAAATTGTGTGTTCTATGAAAATCAGGTGTTTTGGCACATTTGTTCTCGAATAATGAAGAGCTCCAGAAAAGTGCAGCTGAGCAGAAAGTTGTTGAGAAGTTGGCGAACTTTCTACTACGAGAGGAAGTTCCCACAAAGCAGCTGGAGGGTGTGTTGTTGGCACTTACTGAATTATGTTCCAGACTTGAGGACAGTAGACGGAACCTGTTGGATTTGCAGGTTTGTTTTTTGTTATGAAAATCACGCAGTTGAGACAGGATTGTGCAAGCCTTCACATGTATTCATTGTAGTGACAGCAGTTTTCTTTAATCCCCATGTGCACATATTTCTGACGTCTCAGCAGCCTCTTTGACCTAATGTTATGATGTCTGGGCAAGGTAGAGAAAATCTCAAAAGTCCTCAATAGGTCACAGTTATCAAAGGGGTCTAAGACTAAAATTAGATTGGGGATGGGTGTGATAGGACTGAAATGTCTGAACACCTCGTTGGCTTTGGCTGCTCCATTGCTGCTCCGCCCATTTGGTTAGTCATCTCTCGGGTTGCTACTTCGTCAGGAAATAACTAGACGCAAACGCAAATCATACCTATGGTCCCTATTTGTTGATTTATTTATTTGTTGGGAGCGTCATACTTGCGCTATGTAAATCTTGCAATTTGATGGGAACACTTATCAACACAGGCCTACTACTCCTACTAGAGTAGACATATATTGATTGTCCAATGTGACCAAATGCTTTGAGAAGGTAGGATTTTGAACTCAATACTGAAGTTTGGGGTATATACCAGTGTTGGACTGGTATTGTCTTTTTTTTGATATCATTCGGGTATATATAATGAGGATTTCACATTTTTTGATACCAGAAGGGTATATGAGGAATTTTGTTGTTCTGTACCATTTGGGTCTATATACCATACAAGAGCCTTCATACCATGGAAAATCATTCAAGTATTTATATATGGTTTAGAATGGAATTGACTCAAATATTAACTCGGGTAAAGAAAGATTCTCTCACCTTGACATACCCACCAAAATATCATTATTTGACTGGCATTGAAGTATTGATACCCACGGGTAGGTTCTGTGATACGATGCATTCACCTATATACCAGTCCAACATTAGTATAAATGTGCAGTTGAAAGCTTCTCAAGAGGGGAGAGAAACTATGGTTTGATAATCTGGTCTATAAATGGTTGTGTGTAGGTTCAAGGACCAATTGTGGCAGCTTTGTGTCATCCCTGTGAAGGAGTGAAGGTGGCCGCCTGTGCTTGTGTGAAGAGTCTCTCTCGCTCAGTCAAGGTAGTTCTCTGAATCTCTTTTTTTTCATCCTTTCATTGCTTCAGTAGGCTGGGGAAAATGTGTCCGAGTAATGGAGAACACGAAAATAGCATAAAGTCCCCCATACTGATAAAAATCAGATTCTGTAGCTACAAGGGAAGCTGCATATTCTTCAGCCTGCCGGCCCCTCAATAATAAAAATAATGTTTATAATCCTTATATTGCTTAGTTTACATCCAGTGTAAGAATATTGATGATGTTTTACTGCACAATGAAGGACAAGTCATGATAGTGTTTTCTGCTGCACCAGAACCTGCGCACTTATTTAGCCACAGAGCAATTTGTGCGACCGTTGTTGCAGTTGCTGAACGATTCCTCTCAACTAGTACAGGTCAGTCATAAGCTCTGCTTAGTGTAAGAGTTTGGAGATTTTTGTTGTTGGAATTGGTATGGAGAATTCATTTTGGAGATCTAGTCAACTCGTGGGAAATAAGAGGCTGATAATGAGAAAGTAATAGGAGCGTATGGTGACGATTGTTAGGTCATATTTCATCACATGTGTTCTACGCTAGCATTATTGTTGGTTGAGCATGTTCTGGGAAGTAGACTTGCAGCTACACTAAATAGTCCTATTAGTTGTGAGTGGAAAAAGTAATGTGGAATTAATTAGTATGGCCACTCTAATTGTCTAGTCAGGACTGAAGACCCCGGGTCTTTCCATAAGCCTTCCTGGAGACTTCTGACCAACACCTTGAATTTTAGTTCAAGGACAAAAGTAGCATAAAATACTCACCCACATCAATTTTCCTAGACAAACAATAAATATGCCCCACACCAGAATTGAACTAGAGATTTGGCTTGGGTTGAAGATCAACGTAGCCCCATTGATTCTTATGTTGAGAATTATTGTGGGTTCTACACTGATATGTGTAATTACATTGCCCCACACTAATTTGTCAACATTTCACACTATTTTGAATAAATATGACCACAGTCACAAAATACAGTAATTATTTTGCTATTGTGGTTGCTATATAGATCAATGAACAAAGTTATGAGTTTTTTCTGATCTGGTTGAGAGCCAAGGTAATTTGCACAGTTAAAGAGGCAACCTAGTTGTACATATCAGTGTAGAGAATTACTGTGGACTATTTATTGTCCTGAATTGAGAAGAAAGCATATTGTCAGACATTTGCATAGACACTTGCTGTGCAAGTATGCTTTATTTAATAATAATAGCTATCAAGCTGCCACCATAGATTGGTGTCTGGTTCAACACTTTGAGTGTTGAAATTTTATTTCCATGTGGATTTCAACAAAGGTCTTCACCAATGTGATGTGACATGAGGCTTTCAAATATTTTGTGTCGAAACAGACAACACCCTGCGTTATCTGCCAATCGATCTCCTGGATGTAACTGTTGGTGAACTGTGTACTGACAACAACTTTTTCATGTGTTTATTGAAGGCGGAGGCCTTGACTGCATTTGGGAACATAGTCCTTGATTTCAATCCACACAAGATTGTTGTTATGCAATTAGCTGGGTTCATCCAGCTCATCAATCTTGCACAATCTATGGAGCCTGCATTAAGGCGGAATGCAGTTTTGGCTTTGAAGAACTTGTTGTACATGGCAGACATAACAGTGAAGCGTCGGGTGATGAGTGAGCTGTCAGTGTCAACTTTGTGTGATCTAATCCGAGGTGAATCTTAATTTCAATGGGCTACTTTGGTTTTCTTCAAAGTTGTTAGTGCTATATGTGCCATTTTGATCATTAGTTTTTAACTTGAGACAACAGTGTTATGTTCTATATATATGAAGGTATTTTAAGCACAAAGGAGATAGCCTACTCTCACACATCCTCTTCCTTTCAAAATTTACAGCTAAAAAGAAACTTACCTGGATATTTATTGACAAAGATGGAAGGGAGCCAATATCTTTATACCTCCCTAAACTGCTTTGTTTCAATCTAAACATGACAAAACTTCTGAGGTCTAGCCATTTTTGTTGAGAATTGGCCACTAGTATCAAGAAGTAAGCCATAGACTCCATTGTCCATGCGATCTCAGCGTGACAAAGAAACCAATCAAAATGTAGCCCTGTTCATATTTATAGCGTTTGTTACTCAAAGCATCTCTGTTGATATGAAACGGTACTTGGATTCTATTCTTGTATTCTGCTGATCAAACAACTCATATGTGACTTGATCTCAACATTAAAAAATTTGTTGCATTACTAGCAGATGCGGAGGAGGATGTGCAGGAGCAGGCTATCTCCCTTGTGCAGAACCTTGTGTATGGAGATCCGGATTCTGTCGAACAAATATTTGCAGATGAAAGTCTATTGCTTCAAGCTGTGGAAAAGCAGCTTGTGACCTCTCGCCCAGAAATTTCTTTACAGGTTGGACTTCATATTGTACAATCAATTTCACTCGATCTTTGCAGTTCCTTCCTTATTGACAAGTATACAATCTATACAAGCCCGATCCAATTGTAATTCTGTAATCTGTCTTGGTGTATTCCTTGACCTCAGGAAGGCCATTTTAACCATGTTAAGAGTAGTAGTGCTCAGAGTCTCGTGATCTCGTCGAGGATATTTTAACTTTCATCAACATTGAATTTTAACCATCTAAGTAAGGTACATATATCAAAAACCAACACCTAGGAATCTTTACTTTAGTAGATATTGAATATGAGGGTGTACACCACCTGAACATCTTATATAGATGTTAGTTTTAGGTTGCCTACAAACGAATGATATGTTTTTACTGCAATGAGATCCTCTTAATCTTGTGTAAAAGAAAATATAATAATCTGGTAATTCTAATGATAGAACTGGGCTTGGTGCTTATCATGTTGGTTTTAGGTGTGCTTATGTTGCATACTCTCTGTGTGCACAGGCTCTTCGTGTTATCAACAATGTTGCAGCTGGAAGTGAATTGCACAAAGAGGCAGTGATGGCATTAGTTCTTCCACAACAATCATTAAATTACAGCCTGCAGACACCCTGGCTTATCCGCTTTTTGCAAGAGATGAGCAATCCTCAACTTAGGGTAGTAGCTGTTTTGTGTATTATCAACCTAACGTATCCCGGAGAGAATGGCACAAGTTCACGAGTTTTAAGGCTACGAGAAGCAGGAGTTGAGTCTCAGCTTCAGAAGATGGTGGACGATCCATGCTTGGATGTCAAGGTCACCATCTACTACTTTTTTAAACTCCCATTTATCATGTGGTTGTCTCCAATCCTATCAAACAACCTTTATCTCAATCTTTATGAACCACATCTAAGATAAGGGGGCCTAATTTGGTTACCTATCTTAAATGGACACCTATATTTGAGTGGTGTGTGGATCTAAGAACGGACGCCAAAATGGCATCATGTGTTTAAAAGAGATTGGACTACTTGTTCAAAATTTGTTAACTATTCTAAGCTCAACAATCAACTTAATTGGGGGGCTTCAAGAAAAAAGAGAATTTTCACTTTGATAATGATTAAGATATTCATATGAGCTTTGAAACTACAAGGAAAATGGCTATGGCCTCAATTTGGATTTGCTAATCTTCTTGTACTAGTTCGTGTTAAATATCATAGGAGAAGTGGGTGCACAGCTAAAAGTGGCCATTTTAGGCCCACTTACCTAAGAGGATTGGTCTTTCAATACTTTCTTATGATTACCAATCCAGAGAGTAAAACATTAATCAAACATTTTGTTCATAGCAAATAATCTAGTCTTACATCAGAATATATTGTATTAGTTGATGGAAAAGCAATTCCACCACAGGTGAACAGTCGCTAACGCTGTGATGGTTTTTGTGCAGGATCGTGTGAAGACAGCCCTTGAACACTTCAAAAACAATGGTTTGCAAGCTAATATTGGGATCAACACTTGAAAGTAATTCCCACCATTCCAAGTGACAATGTGAAAGCCACCCAGTGATGCCAAATGGTTCTTTCAGTTCTGACCCCCCAAATTTGGTCAAGGGTAAGTCTGATTATCATCTAAATTTTAGATACACACTTTGAGGATCTCAATTCTTTGATACCCTATAAGGCTCTCCGATTCAACAGAGTGCCGAAAGTAATATCCACATGGGAATCTGTAAGGCTCCTACCAATGCAGTAATGACACGCTGCAAACATCTGTCATACATTAATTATTTTATGTTGAACCATACATGTGACTACAGTTAGTTGTAAATCTAATCATCAATTCCTTAGGTGTGTGTGCAGGTTAGCAATTGTGAATCATCACAACAATCTCAACAAAGTTGGAGCACATCAGATTTAGACCTCCTCAATGGAGTGGGAGGTTGGTCCTCTGTTTTAGGTGTAGCAGTAGCTTCTTTTAGTGGTGCTGTACATTAGTTGTAATTGGGCCAGGATTGTTTGTGGCATCAAAGATCAGAGGTACTTTTTTTGGTCTTTTTTCTTAAGATTTTTAGAAACCCTTAGTCTAGATTAAAGGTGAACTCATTTTTGCACGTCATCCTGCCAAAAGGCCTTTGAGCATTTGCTCCAGCTGTAATTGAATAGATTTGATGTACCAAAGTAAAGAGGGTGAATCCCGTAGTCTACAAGGCTACGAGCTTTCCAAAGTAAAATATTGTGTTGAGATGGAGTTGTTAAGTGCAATCTATAGGTATTATCATAAGATTAGATTTTTCTGAGGTTCAGATCTCATCGGACTAGGTAAAGGGAAAGAAAAATATACAAACTCCCTCACAATTACTTATTAAAACTTGGTGAACCGTGTGCTATTGAACATAACTGTAACAAATGAGGGGAAACAAACTTGAAATACAATAGTGCAGGCAAGCAATTATTTGAGAGGACGCATGTTTCACCCTTTCCATCTGAGTGTGTGTTGTCAATGCAATCACAAGTGTGAGTTATCCATGATAAAGTGACAACACAATGCGCTCAATTGTAGTTTTGTGAGCAATCTTATGGAGTCACTGGGTTTGGAGTTTGGATTTTGGATTTTGGGGGATCAACAACTTTCATATATTGGTTATGATACATGTTGCAGCTTTCATTTAGGACAAATTATTAGTGGCTTACAGATTTGAAACTGAACTTGATGGACTAGGTATCCCCTGAGAGCTGGGAGATCTGAAGGGTTTACAGACCTCACCATATGGGTGCCATCTCCTCTAGGCCATCTGATCATGGAATTTCATGGGTTAAGGTAGACGTGCCTTAGGTAGATGCCTTCTCTCTGCAACCGCTTCATGTAGGATATGTAACACGTGATTAGCATGAGATGATTAGCAAATCCAAATCGTGCTTGTATCCATTTGCCTCATAACTTTTGGAGCTCATATGAATATTTGATTCATTGTCAAATCGAAGATTCTCATGTTGATTCAATGGTCATATAAGTCTCCCCAACTATGTTGACTATTGAGTCTAGAATGCTCAGCATATTTTGAGCATGTGGTCTAATCTTATTCCTTAAACATGGTTGGGGTTAGAGCTCATGCCAAATTGCATGGGCCATGCTTTGCCAAGCCATGATCCCATCATATTTGATTTTTGTGATCCTGACCGAAAACTATTGCCGGACAAGCCCAACCTCAAAAACAAATTCTTGAGGTCTCCGTTTGTTCACAAAACATATATTGAGTGCACTTCACTTCAAGGTCCAAAATCCAATATATATGTTCACTTCCCCCTAGTAAGTAAAGCAATTAACTAGGATTCATTCCCAAAAGTGAAATTATTAGTAAAACATGTAATTAAATTGGAAGTCAAAAATATCTTGAGGATCTTATAATTTATGTGACTTACCATTTGAAAGGATCTTTGTGGTTCTAAAATGAAACTTAAATTAGTGTTCTATTTTTTGTTTTTAGAAAATAATATTTTAGTTAATTCCTTCTACTTACACAAGTATTCATACACATTCAAGCTAATTTAGGGGGGGGGGGTTGATTTAGTTAAGGGTATTAAGCCTAATTAAACATAATGAAACTAATTAAGACCAGTTAAATAATAAACTATTCTTACCAAAGTAATTAAGCCTATTTAAATAAAGAATGTGCTTACTTGAATTGATTATGAACTAATTCTGATTTAAGAACATCAATTTTTATATCTATGTAATAAATGTAATCAACCATATTTGCTGCTCATGAGAGTAGCAAAGATGTTTTTCGTTGGCAAATTTTCCTTGATTATATGATCCATCATATTAATTTAGTAAAAGCATTTGATGAGATAATTGTGAGATAAGATATATAAGTTAAATCTGAATTTTTTTGTCAAAACGAAATCGATCATATTTTATCTCACATTAAATATGCTTACATAGTACAAACATAAACATTTTATTATATTTATATATTTATAATTAATTTTATTCATTACAAATCAATTTACTTAAAAATAGTACAAACATATAAGAAACTTGTTCATGAAAGAAAAAGTTTAAAATAAAAGAAAAAGATAATTTGGCTATGACGACATATCATAGTGGCTTGTCACATGTTACACATGTGGACACCTACACATTCTTATTAAAAATTGCTTTGTAGAATCAAATGTCACATATGGCCTTGGCGACAACTTGTGGGAGGTTAGAATCTAAGCCTAAAGTATCAATAGCTACATCACGACCCTTTCCCATTCATTTGTTATCTACAGAACAACAAATGCTTCACTACAACTAGGAGGGGACAAAAGTGTATTATGTGTCAACTCAAAGGTGTTTACCTTAACTAAGCTCCATCCAACCCTCTTCATAAACTCATCCAATTTTTGTTACCAGATGATTATACTTGAGTGCCACGAATCCCTGTTGCACCTGTGGCCGCCCACCTTTCTAAAACGGTTGATATCAATGAGGAGCAATGTATTGACAACCATGACATCCTTCGTTGTATATTAAATGATACATAATGTTCATGTTTAGTACACATACCTTAAGAGGGTCAAATTTCACTACTCAAGTTTTGTCCAAATGCCCTAAACTTTTGTGTGTCGTCAATCTAAGAAAACACATCGTTGCTAGCCACTTGTTGTTGACTTTCAAAGGGTTCTACGGTTTAGTTTGGTCGTGGACTTTTTGCCAACATGAGACCTTCATTAGTAGGCAAGGAAACATTAAGTCAGCCCAGAAGTTTCCATGGGTTTCCTTCAATGTCAAGTTTAATGTACATTACATTAGATAAATAACACCCCTTGGACCTTATTTCAACAGGTGGGCCTTCATGTTGCGTATTAGAGAATGCTTTGGAAGTCAATAGCCGATGTCAATGTGCTTTGGTTGAATCTTTGTCCTTCATGTGCGTGCTCTCAATGCTCCTCTTACCCCCTATTTGTCCACAAATTTTACCTTATGGTGCCGCAACTACACTAATTATCCCAACCACACTACTAAGGATATTTAGTGGTTGAGTATATTTAATGTTGTTACCACCTTGCCCTACTAAACACTAATTTTCAATTCCTTGACAATCAATGTTAGATATATATGTGCCGCTACCTTCCCTACTGTCACCTTCCTTCATGTGAAGCATGGATTTCACAGGAATATGAAATATTGGAAGGCTAGAATGCTAGAAGATATGCTAGAGTTCTCCTTTTATCATTGTTATTCATATCCATACTAATACTAAATTCAAGCATGTAAGTTCCACATCTTACCATAGTTGGTATTTAGTGTTTGAGTTGACATTTAATGTTACTTACTTTCATAGGGTTATTGACATTTAGTGCATGCGTTCGTATTTAGTATATTAAACACTAAACATCCTTTTTGTGTAGTGTGGGAGGGCTAATAGTGTGTGTGGGAAATTCGTGAAGGCAATACTGAATTTCTTTACCCTATGAAATTAGTGCCACCAAAATATCCAGGAAGCATCGTCATCTCAACACTACTCATTGAAAATACTATTCATAGCAACACTCTTTGCTAAGAGCACTGGCATTATACATTGATAAGCACGTGCTTGCATATAATTTCTTTTTATATCTCTACAAACACTTGAGAGCACGCAATGATTTTCTTGAATTGTATGGTAAATGAGCATGTATTCATGAATTTAGTATCACTCAATAAAAAATTCAATCCTCACTAATTTTGAGACTTGGCAAAATAGTGCATGTTTTAGGAATGAGTACCACACGCACTTATTGGGGTAGTCAGCGTAGTCGGTTGCTTATATAGTATCGTAATTTTGTTACTTTTAAATTGTTTCCCAACACCTAACATCGAGGTGTAGTAGCAATTTGTCCTTATAGGTTCATTGCCTATTCATACTAAACTAATTTGAGTAATGCAGGGTCTTGGACCTAATCTAGGTATTGTGTTGGCTAAAAATAGAAACCCCCCCCGAGGTGTACACAAGAACCAACATTTTCACCCTTCTCAATGATAAGTGTTGTGAGCATGTATGCGGAAAGTACACTAAACATGATACTTAGTGTCATATGGTATTTAATAACACTTCTTATAAATAAGTGAACAAATATTGTCATGGATGATGAATGAGGTCATACATTGGCCAAAACCCTACCTTCTCTTGTCAGCAACTTGGGATGAAATATTGTCATGGATGATTAAATTTTGGATGAAAAATCACTTGGTAAGTGACAGTTATTGCAACACTGTAAATCTATAATCCCCCATTTTTAAATTTTTTTTCAAGGAATGAAAAATAATGTTGGTTTAACATCTAGTGTTGGTGACACTATACCACAGTTTACAAATAGTATTCAACAAAAAATTAGAATTAGTGACACTAAATATCATATTTAGTGCAGTACACCATTTATGGTATTCGGTGTCACTTACTATTCAGAGTTACACAATGCTATAACTATTCACTAAGAATATAATAATTTACCAAGTAAAGTCATTAATGTTCTCTAATGTCCGAACAACCTAATCAACCTTAACTAGTAAAAACTGATTTCCAAAGTAATTGTTATGGTACTGCATAATTCCAAATTGTAAGTGACACTAAATACCATAATGGTGTACTACATGTTAGGCAATCTCTCCATTTGCTCTTGTTTTCTTACAAGTGCCACCATAGCTAGCCTTGGTAAATTTAGCCTCTCTAAATCTAGCACTCTCTTTATTGGAGAAATGTGGTGCATATGACTAATACCCAACATGACCGTGCAAGAATGCAACTTACCTTTAAGGTACATGTGCTCCTATATTTTGGGATTATGACCTACTATGGATACCTAATACTAAGGATATACTTCAACACTCCTTTTTAACGGTCCCACCTTCGTTTCATGTGATGAGATTCATTATTTATTTACTTATAAAAATGCCTTTCAATGTGACGGACAACATCAAAAACTACCTTTTCAACTGATGGGTTACGAAAATGTAAATCCTTCACAAAAAATGAAGATCAAATCATATTCTTTCAAAAAATAAAATATAAAGAATTTTGAACTCCTTGCAATATTTAGTGCAAACTAAGAATTCTCCAATTTCTCATGTTGCACCATAATTCAAATACTACTCTCCAACCCATGTTCTCCAACTCTATCCCACACAATGATGCTTGCATCAAAGCATCCAAAGTGTCCAACTTCAATGAAGCTTGCAAGTGGCTCTTGATAGAATTTCTTTTTGAAAATCCCCTTTCACAAATTATAATGACAAGTTATTTTGGCCAAAGTTTCATGAGATGTGGCCAATCGGTATACCACTCGTTGATGCTCCCACAAGATTGCCATGCCTTGTTCAATGATTTGTTTACATATTCATGCCTCAAAGTTTCTACAAACTCAAGCAACTCGGCTCTATTTGCATCGTTTTTTATCGTTGTCAATCCAAATTTTACGATCAATCTCTCCAACCATTGCTCTGACATAGTCATACAAATTGGTCTTGGATAATACGTTCAGATTGATTTTTTTTTTTATGCATTGAAAATACGTAAATTATGAAACCTTTTGTTCAAGCTATCCACAATTGCTTGCATATACATGACAAGCAACAAAAACCAAACCAATTAGAGGAAAATGAAGAGCAACCCATTTAGCCACAGCAAATTGTGATCATTGTTTTTCTTGTGGTCACATATGGATGATTTTTACATTCATTGCAACTTGCCTCCAAACCCCATGGTGAATTAACACAAAATTCCTCACACGCAGAGCATGACATATAACCATGTGTAGGCCCACCATGTGGTCTCATATGCATGAGCCGTTTCCTGTTAATGTTCCAAGATGATGTAAACTTCCTTCATATGTACGTGCCTAAGTTCTTTTGGGTGCAAGTTGTTGAAGTTCTTGGAAGGTGAATGTTCACTACTTGAAAGTTGCTCATTCACTTGTGTTTGTGATGTAATTTATAGTAACCCATCCTTGATTGATTAAAGTGTAAGAAAATTAAAAATAAAAAACTTCTATGAAAAATAACACATAGTGAAAGGAACACTCTACAAAAACTAAAACTTATAGGGCATTGTTATTATGAGTTTACAAGATAATATAAAGTACAATTATTCTTTGCATATTATTCATATTTCAATCCTCCATATATAAAAATATATATAGTCAATAACTTCACAACTTACATAGCCTTACAAAAACAATTTGAAATATGTACCTCTTGAAAAGGTTCATGTCTTTGTGAACCTTGAGAACCAGATAAAGATGGTATGGAGAGTTGGTCAGGACCCCTCCTTGATCTGCCAACCTTGAATTACTTTCCGATGCCATGTAGAGGCTGATTTAATAATCTAGTTTGATAAAAAAACAAACAAAATTTAAGATGCACTCAAATATAATATCTTGGTATCTTTATGCGGACCTCTACTTTTGAACATAATATGAACTTGGACAAAGTTGGAACATGAACACGAGCATGTACATGAATTTGTATATTGACCTTTCCTTAAATTCCAAGGATCCATGGATTACTTTTCAGGTTGCCCATAAAATTACACTATTTTACAGGCAACCCGGAAGATATTGGAATTTTTTAACTGGTTGTAAATATATTGTGGAAGGATGTTGAAATCCATAGTTGGTGTCGGGTAGAGATTTCTAGGTGATTATAGGAAACCTCCGATAAATCTAACGATGGGGCCCACATGTTCACCAGGGTGGAAAATCATGGGCCAAACTGTGATTTTAGGAGGATGAAATCCACATCAGGTGCATGCTATACATTGCAACCCAAATTTGGGAGGTTATTGATTACAAAAGAGTCGGGCGCATGGCATCAATTATATTGATTATTTTGCGAACAAGGGTCTTCCAAGCTCTAACGCACTCCAAGTAGGGTTGTGGATACAAAGGTCCACATAAGGATTTGCCCTAAAGACAACAAGGATCAAATAGTCTAGGTGCCATACACACAATAGGTTGACAAACACTAGCCACATGATATCTACCCAAATGACATACTTAGAAGTTGTGACCAAGCTCATTTTGACGGGCCATATATGAGCATAACCAATGACAACACCCAACGGACCTACAACATCTTTGGAAACCACAATGGTGTGTAACTCAAGCCAAAATGACATAGTAATTAGGTATTTGCTAACTTCCACCTTAATTAGATGCACCGAAGGAAGGAACAAAAAAGGGAACATATCGTTGCATGATACAAACAAACACAATGCTCTAGGATGTTGAAATCTTCTTAGAGGTGGAGTATCTAGTAGAGCACGATAATCTTCTAAAGGAAAAAAAACTTAGCATTAAAAAAATGATGTGAAGAATGAGACAAAGAAACCATAGATTGAGACAACACTTAAGTTTGGTCTACTTGAGATTGTGCTTGGGTCAAAGGAAGAACTACATTAGTATTGTCGACATGGTCTTTCATGGACAAGGAATTTGGAAAATGAGGATTTAATGAGAAGGCAATGTGTATATAAGAATGAGTGGACATCCGTGATCAACATTAGGTTAACGGGTTCAAAATCATGCCGGTACCTGGATACATGCGTTACTTTTTTATTTTATTTTATTTTATTTTCTATATAAGAATGGTAGGATACCCCTTGAATATGGGAAGAGACAATGATAGAATGGGAATACCTAGAGAAAAAAAAATTCAAACAGATGATACAGAGTGCACAAATCCATGATGGGCGATAATGCATTGTTAAGAATGCAATTTGTGAAGAGGATCTCCATTCAAATGCACTGCCACAAACTTACATCAATAGAAGGACAAAAGACGGAGGGGATGAAATTTCAATAAATGATTAGCCCAAGGGATGGATGGATGGAAGGCCTTCCAAAAAAACATACGTTTACGGAGGACACTACAATGTGAATGGCTTATAAGAAATAAGGGCATGTTTTGGGATGATTCATGCAATAAAGTAAATGCAAATGGCATAGCACGATCCACAATTAAAAATATTTCTACAAATACATCCATGCCATACATACATGGAACACATTTGATAAGGAAATAAAATGTCTAAGTGTCAAGTAGGCACAATACAAATGCATGTGCAACAAGACAAGACACCCTTAGGGCTAAGTTCCATGTGCTGGTGCCGGTCCATTTTTTAAGTGGGTGAGAAATGGGTGACATCATCCAAAAAATGAGTGACGTCACCCATTTTATGGAGGGGTACTTCTATGTGGGGTGCCAGTTTATTTCAATTTCTTACTTTCTTATCAAATTTGGTGAATAATGAGATGTCAAACTTTATGAAGGTGACTGGTAATGAATGCCATCATCGTTTAACTTTTGATATTTTACTTGTACAAGAATTCCCGTACATTTATTGAATGAATTTTCAATTCTGTGTTTTTGGTGTCCATAGGTTGATACAGATGTCATCTATGAAAATATATAAATATTATTATATTATACTTTTAGTTGAAATCATAATAATACATTTATTATAAGAATTTTTTTATACATTTGAATAGTCTTTTATTTTATTTTATTTTATTTAACCCAACACTTACTATCACATTGCATTTAATATATATGTATTTTTTGTTATTATGATCCAAATTCTTGAAAAGATCATGAGATACACGTTCCCATGAGTTCACGATGAGAACTCCAACAATATAATATACAATCATTTTCTATCTCTTCTTTCCTTTTCATTTCTTCTCACAACTAGGCTTTGAGTGTACAAAGAGTGCGCGATGCAAGAGCAAGGAGCCCTAGGAGTACCCCAAAAGAAAGGACTCGAAGAACAATATGGCCTTTAGTACCCAAGGGTGTACCCAAGGTGACCGGCTGTTCCAGTCATCGGAGCTCTCTAACCGGCACATGTCCTTCTCTTGACCGTTAGGACTACCGGTCCTTTGGCGCCCATTCTTGCACAACGTATAATGCGGGACACCCATCCATGTGGGGTACCAGTCCTTGGGTGAGGTGGATGGGCACATGGCACCACCCTTTTTTTCACCCGTCCACCCATTTATTTTTCAAAAAATGAACTGGGACCAGTACATGGAACCTCGCCCTTAATCCCATGATTGAAAGAGTCACAATGTCAAAAGTGGAGGAAAGTCTTGAAGACGCCCGTGCCATCAAATTAGAGTGATCGATGATTTGATCGGAGTCGTAGGAAAAGCAAGGCTTGGAAAGAAGAGGAGAGGAAAAAGTCAAGCACACATAAATAGAACACAAAATAGAAAAGTACATGAAGTCCATAAATTGGAAGAAATGGCGGGACTTGGCGAGGAAGGGTGCATATCACACAAGGGCAATAAGGGGATGTTATAGGGGATCGGATCTTGTTGAAAGTATTGGTGACATGGAGAAGAGTAATAGGTGCCAATCAGGTGAGGCAACCCCCTAGAACATGAATAGACCTGGTTATAAATTGAAAATGTATAGAACAAGTAGGTATCTTTGTATGCAAAAACCAGGAGGTGGTCACACCATAGTCCGCCAAGAGCTTAAGGCTAGTGTAAATGCAGCCTACAAAATTTGTGACTTAGCCTATAAAATTTTGAAAGTGTAGGACAAAGAGCCTATGGACAATTTAAAAACATAGGATATCAACCTATGTGATAAAAAACATGTAGGAAATTTTGCCTACAAAGTTTTTAAAAGAGAGGATTTTAGCCATTCATCCTTCTTCAAATTGGGAAATTAGTTGACCTAAGTACATATCTTTAGGCTAATACTCGGGGCTCTTGGGTGGCACATAGACGGATATCAATAATAGCCCTAACTCCCTTCCCGCCAATCTTTACAAATACCATTCATCACAACTCCTCTCTCATCAGCTCCTCTCTCTCTCTGTGTGAAGCATCTCTCTCTCTCTCGCTCGCTCTGTTGAAATTCAAGTGTCGCAGTCTCGCAGATCAAGCAACTCTCAATCTCTCGCGCAAGCAGCGTTGAAATTCAAGTGTCGCAGATCAAGCAACTTTGTGTGTGTGTGTGTGTGTGCGAGGTCAGCGATTTGAACTCTGTCTGTGTGTGTGCGAGGTTTTTGCTGGATAGTTCTGTGGTTACGAATGTTGGCAGCAATTTAGCAACCTTTCATTATAATCAACTCTTTAAAAAAGAGTTGGTTAATCCTTGGCCTTCAAACGTGGTGAAGGGCTTAGCCAGGTTCAATTCTTGCCAAGGATACCACTTAGTACTCAAATTTTGAATTTAAAGCCTACAACATTAAAAGATATGAAGGATTTTAACCTACTAAAAATTAGTTTTGAAGGCAATTGGCGGGTAACTTAAAAACTCAAAAGGTTTTCAACTTACAAAAATTTGATATTGTAGGATGCAACCTATGCCATGAGGGAAATAGCCTATGCCCTTTTAAAGAGGTAGGCAATTAACCTCAATAACTTCAAAAACTTTTTGGACACGCCGCCACACAGACACAGGTATCTTGCCACGCAAACATAATTAATGAGAAAGTAGTAATCCTTTGCTACTTCCCACAATGCACTGTTGAGAAGATGAAAATGTTCCTCTGAGCAGTTAAATCTTGCCAATGAATTTGGGCGAAGAATGATCTGCATATCAAAAGCACTGACTTGTTGTTGAGAGATCAAATAAAATCTCAATCCATCTACAGGTCTGAAATTGCCTTACTTCCGTTTCTATCTGTAATGCCCTTGTCCAGCCCTATGGAAAAGGTTGGTGGTTTTTCCCTAGCTAACAGTTGGGAGCATGATTGCAATCTTTGTGACTGAATATCCCATACACATTGATGGAGACTTGCCTTGGTGAGCACTATAAGAGCCATGGCAGGAGAGGAGGTTGTTATGTCTTTGAATAAACCCAAAGACTGCAGCAAAGTGAAGATATACTATTCCACGAGGGATGACACTTGGACCCACCCGGCACCCCACATGCCGGATTCACAACCCTACAGTCTGACGTGGAAATATGTTAAAATCTAATGGCTTGGTTGTCATCTGTTCTCTCTCGAAACTTTTGCAGCGTTCCACACCATGCTTCATACAGATTTTAGAATGATAGGTGGGATCAAACTTTACTTCCAAGGAATCATCAGGAGTCTTTGATTGTAGAATGAATGCCAAGGGTTGCGGTCGAATAAGTTTGTAAAGTCTAGGCTCTTGCAGAATTTCTGCCACACGATTTACCTCGTACTCGCTTAAGGAGTTTGAGAGAGATTTGAGAAACCCCGTAGCGTTGGGATCCGAGGACCGAAGGATGTAAGTATAAAACCCCGCAGATAAAGACACTGATCCAATGAGGCAATCCAAAGATCCATGATTCCAGTATGAAATGTGTACAAGAACTAGTGCCGGGCTTAGCGGATGATGATAATGGGCAGTTCTGGTGATGAGCTCAACAACACAACTCATGAGGAGAATGAAATATGTGGTTATTCTTTTTGAAGATGTCTACACACCATCTGGCGATCTATCTCTCTTAGGATCACCAAACATTCAACCGTACTAAGCTTGACGGTAAGTTTGGTTCTTGGTTCATGTTGGAATCAATCAGGAGCTTACCATGGTTTGTCTTTCTGGTTTCGTTTGTTTTGTACGAGGTTGTTAAACCCCTTGGATTTCCGTACGTGATTTTGGTGATGAAGACACCCAAGGAATTGCATGAATTACTCAAATGTTTCAAACAACAAAACTTATTCACTTTGGCTGGGCCCAAACTACAAGTACTTTCGTGGCTCTTGCAAAATTTCTTCCACACGGTTGATCTCATGGTCGCTTGCTAAAATGGAGAAAGATTATAGAAAACCCATACCGTCGGGATGGGATGGACGATGAAAGTGAGAATAAAGCCCTCCAATGAAGACAAGGACTTCACTTACCTGGGCGGGGTGTATCCATGATCCTGAAGGTGGACAGCCTGGAGGTGTCTGCCCCATTGCACTTCGGGCCGGGTGACTCTAGTATCTTTCTAAGGAAGGCATACACGTCATAATTTGTGGCAGCGGGAGCTCGCGTTCGCGCGGCTCTCTCCCCAACAACTTCAATCTGGAAAGAAATCTGTGCATGGATTATTGACATGGAATTAGATGATTTACTACGCCAAGCATCATTGCAACTTCGTCTGCGCATCAAATGCTCTAACTTGTCGATTGAGGAATGAAATAAGATCGCAATCAGTCCGGAGGTTTGAATTTCCTTTCTCTCCGTATTGCCATCGTCTAACTCTGACGCCGCTCCATGTTCTAAACAACATTGTAATGGACAACTGGAGGTGATTCTCAATGACATCGATAGGCTATGTAAGACAAACTGAGTGAAGATTGCAGCCATTGGAGAGATAAAATTGTGGGTGTGAGTTAGTATGAAGTGGTTCCTAAGCAAGTTTAATCCTTGATATGCATGCTCCATCTTTTAATTACGTCCATCGTGGTGCGTTTAAGATGCTCATTGTTAGCACATGCGCAGATTTCAGGGTGCATACAAATGCCATTTCTAGTGGCAAGGGTGGTGGTTCTTGGCCAAGGTTAACTTACAGGTTGAGAGGACGATGATTATAATGCTTTGTGATCCGTAGGTTCAAAAGGATGATCTCTTTATGAGTAAATATATACCATACCCATTGCTGAATACTGCAGAGGTGCAAAGTGTAAGTCCCAATGCCGGAGAGCTAATGATTATATCTTTGAATAAACCCAAAGACTACAGCAAAGTAAAGATACACTATTCCACGGAGGATGACACTTGGACCCAGCCGGTATCCCACATGCCGGATTCACAATCCTACAGTCTGACGTGGATATGCATTTGAACTACAAATCCTCTGGGAATCGTTGTAAGGTAATCGTCATCCGTGTTCGTCAGAAAGCTTTTGCAAAACCCTACCTCATTCTTGACACATATCGAGAACGATGTGTAGGAGCGTAAAAAAACGCTTTATAATGAACCATCGGGAGTCTTCGAATGTTGGTTGAATGCCAAGCATTGCGATCGAGTGAGGCTGTAGTGTCGAAGCCCTTGCAAAATTTCTTCTACACGGTTGAAGTCATGGTCGCTTCCTAAGTTTGAGAAAGATTAGAGCAAACCCATACTGTCGGGATAGGATGGACGAAGAAAGTAAGAATTCCGATGAAGACAAGGATCTTACTTGCCTGGGCGGGGCGCATCATGATCCAAAAAGTGCATGGCCTAGAGGAGCCTACGGCATTGCACTTCGGGCTGGTAATCCTAGTATCTTCCTACAGGAGGCATAGATGTCATAATTTGTGGTAGCGGATGCCCGCGTTCGCGCGGCTACCATGTCAATGTGTTAATGCGGCTCCCATGTAAATGTAGCAGAGTTTCTATCTGGAAATATTTATTATCAGAATCGGAGTACGTGTGAAGCTTATGGCGGGACACCGGTGTCCCGCCATAAGCTTCATGTGTGTATTCATTTCACAATAGTAGGACGTCGCTGTGTGCTCTATTGAAATGCGTGTGATGCTAACTTGCACATTCTTCATATTGGGGGAATTGTTTTTCTCGCGCACACATGTAGACGGTTCGTTAGCACGCATGTTTTCGTCTACCACAGGAAATGCTTTCATTGGATACAGCTGATTCCGAGAATATGAGTATGTCTCATGCTACTTGTTAGAAGTTGTTAACTATTAGTACGTAGAAATCGTCTTCTATTAGTTTTCAAGGAATGAAGAAAGCCATCACAGTTTCAGCACTGCTTTCCAACGTAGACGTGGTTTCTGAATATCGGAGGCGGAGTTCTGAATCACCAGAATCTCGTACAAAGCAGACGAAAGAATAACGTCAACGCTTGTTAGTTTGGTCGCAGCCTTGGCGCCTTCGGAGATGACATACTTGTGCAACTCCACGGGCAACACCAAATCAGAAGCACTGCAGTCTGGATCTCGCGAGAAGTGATCAACCCTGGGCTTCTTATTGTAGTGCGCAACCTCGAAGATATCCGGAGAACAGTGCAGTTCCTGTACCGGTTAGAACCAGTTAAGTGAATACTCGAAGAGAAGTGACCTAAAGGGCATAAAGAAAAGCATAGTGCAAGGCGACTCGAACAAAGACTTCGGGAAGCCGTGATAGTTGTTCTGACTCTAATCTTGTCTCCCACATTCGCTATGGATCACGAAAGAGAATGTCAATCCACCCGGAGGTGTGAAAATTTTAGTTTTCTTTGTATCTGTCATGCCATGTCCAACTGGAGGCGATGCTCAGCAATCTCAACAACCTCAATACTTTGAGTGAAGCTTGAGGCATTGGAGAGCTAGATTGTAGCAGCGAGTTGGTAAATGGTTCTAAAGAAAGCTCAATTCCTGATATGCATCCTCCATCTTTAAACCGCATTCATGATGCTCATGTTTGAGAAACCCCGTAGCGTTGGGATCCGAGGACCGAAGAAAGTAAGTATAAAACCACGCAAATAAAGACACTGATCCAATGAGGTAATCCAAAGATCCATGATTTAGGTATGAAATATGTACAAGAATTGGGGAGGAGCTTAGCTGATGATGATAATGGGCAGTTCTGGTGATGAGCTCAACAACACAACTCATGTAGAGAATGAAAAATGTGGTAATTCTTTTTGCGGATGTCTACATACCATCTGGCGATCGATCTCTCTTAGGATCACCAAATATTCAACCTTACTAAGACGGTGAGCTTGGTTCTTGGCTCGTGTTGGAATCGATCAGGAGTTACCATGGTTGTCTTTCTGGTTTGGCTTGTTTTGTACGAGGTTGTTAAACCCCTTGGATATCCGTACGTGATTTTGGTATGAAGAGACTCAAGGAGTTGCATTAATGCATGTCCTTGGTGGAATGTTGCAGTGGTGGCGAAGGTTTGAGGAATGATATTGACCAGCTGGTTCCTGAACCGGCACAACTTGTATGAAACAACCAGGAGGTGGCCACAGACACTACACAAGCAAATGAATGTAATAAGAGGCCGGTTACAGTACCTTCCTTCACTCACGTTTTAAACTCCACGAAAATGAGCTGCTACATTAAGCAGGCACCTGCACTGCTGAACACTTCCATC
Source organism: Polytrichum commune (assembly GCA_950295325.1). Classification (NCBI taxonomy): domain Eukaryota; kingdom Viridiplantae; phylum Streptophyta; class Polytrichopsida; order Polytrichales; family Polytrichaceae; genus Polytrichum; species Polytrichum commune. The sequence goes on from OX485804.1 coordinate 61,964,079, forward strand.
TGCATGTTTTTAAAAGCACTCACTTGTTGCTTGAGAAATGAAATAAAATCTCAATCCACTCGGAGAATAGTTTCCTTTCTATCTGTAATGCCATGTATAACTTACGACGATGCTCAGCAATCTCAAATATAAATATACACTTGGCCAGATTTCGGGGTAATATGAATGCCATTAATTGTGAGAAATCTTTGGTGGTTGCAGGCCGTGGTTCTCCCCTACCTTACAGGTTGGGAGCATTTATGCAATTCTTATGTGATTCATAGGTCATGATCTCTTTGTGAGTAACCAGAATGATATGCAAACACCTCGGATTCTGTGCTTTTTAGACATGTTGACCACGTTGAAAACCACTTTGGTCTATCTAAAGAATTCATTTAAAAAAATTTCTACATAGATTAAAGGGGTGTGGTCTATCGGAGATGTTATTGAAACTTTTAGATAATTTCGATGGTTCACATACTACTTATTCACTTGAGCTGGGCCCAAACTCCGATCCCCACAAGAAACACCGTCGATGCTTCGAGAAATATTATCCCATACATATTGCTGAGTATCTGAGAGGTGAGCACTGTAAGAGCCGAGGCAGGAAAGGTGGATGGCATGTCTTTGAATAAACCCAAAGACTGCAGCAAAGTAAAGATATTCTATTCCACGGGGGATGACACTTGGACCCAACCGGCATCCCATATGCCGGATTCACAACCCTACAGTCTGACGTGGAAATACACTCAAACTCAGCTCCAAGAAGGTTGGCTTTCCCATCTGTGCTCTTCATAGAGCTTTTACATTCTTAACTCCTACAACATTCTTGCCATAGATCGTTAACGATATCTACAACGATCACTATTTCTGTTCATAAGCAAGAGTGAGGACCATTTGAATGTTGGTTGAATGCCAAGGATTGCGATCAAGCGACCTTGTAGTTTCGAGGCTCATGCAAAAATTCTTCCACACAGTTGATCTCATGCTCGCTTCCTAACATGGAGAAAGATTTGAGAAAACCCATACGGTCGGGATGGGATGGACGAAGAAAGTGAGAATAAAGCCCTCCGATGAAGACAAGATCTCCACTTACCTGGGCGGGGCGCATCCACGATCCAGAAGGTGGATGTCCTGGAGGAGCTTGCCCCATTGCACTTCGGGCCGAGTGACTCGAGTATCTTCCCGCGGGAGGCATACACGTCATAATTTGTGGCAGCGGGAGCTCGCGTTCGCGCGGCCCTCTCCCCAACAACTGCAATCTGGAAAGAAATCTGCACATGAAGAGTGTCGGGGCAGAAAGAATCCATTCCCGAATCAAACCGGTGACATGTTCACGTTTTTCGGTTCTGTCTACATGAATTTGAGGTTATATTCTTCAAATTCCTCTGAGTGATCGGTAGATTTCCTTAACTTCAACCGCTTATTCTTCAAACTCGATCGGTTCATCTGTAACTAAGGCAGATGAGGCTAATTCAGTTAGCTTCCTTAATCGGACACCAATTTTTGGCTCCTAATCGACAGTATAGTAGCTCTAATTTGGTGGGTGAGTAATACATGTTGATTTTGATGTCACCTGGATAATATTTGGGTTAGTCACCTTTGCAAAAATTGACTACACCCACCATCCTCCATAATTACGAGTGTTATCCTCTGAGCTTGACTATAGTGATTGGCATGTGACTGTGAGGTGCCGACCAACTTGTATCGTGGGTATTCTATAATGAAACGCCAATTCGGTAATAATTTATCTTATCCGTGACCACCTTAGAGACATGACACAACCAATATTGGCATTAAACTTGGTTTTGTACTGACAAATGATGCCATGTAGAATATGCTGAAGGTGTCATCCACTTATACAACATTGAATGATAAAAGAGTTCCTCCCTACAACATCAAATTAAAAAGCAAAGAATCTTTCATTCTAGACTCTAGATCAACACCTTCCTCAACCATGATTTAGACAATTTTGATTTTTTTTGGGTTCTGATTCACAATTGCTAACATGCTCAAGCTTCTAAATTCTAATGCTTGATTCCATTGGTTGGATGATTCCACATAGCTGGAGGTGTCCACATTAGCCTCATCTACCTTAGAGGTCAGTGGTCCCCATTCATTGTCCATAAATTAGGTCTCTCTATCTAGCCTCAGGCCCCATGGAAGCCACTTATCTTCTTCTTTTATTGATTTGAGGTATATTCCATAAATTCTTCCAAAATACTCGAGCCAAGCACTGAGGCCTATCTTGGACGCTAGCCACAGTAGAGTTATCTGTAAATCTCTCAAAGAGGGACAAAACTGTGGGTTTGATCCTTCTTTGAGAACACATTCTATTAAGAGCTCATTAGCTCATTGTGCATTTGAGCCAATTTTGAAAATTGGGTGAAAGTTTTGGGACTTCCTCCTTTCACTTCCCAAATTTTGAGAGAATTTGAGGATTTAAAATAGGGTTTGCGCATGGGACTCACTATTCTAAATCTTGGATCGGCATGTGCAAGGCTACCTTGGCCCACTTAGGGCCCCTTCACACATGAGCCAAGAGCCGTGACCATGAAATTGTGAGAGCCCAAAAGGAAGTGTCTGAAGGTCATCCCAAGACACCTCCAAAATCATTTAGTATGGTGACAAATCCTCAAGTGTAATGTGAAGCCACATGTGAGCAGACCCTCAACCAAATGCTATTTCAATGAATTTCTATTCACACATGATAAAATAAAATAAACCAACGCTTGTGAGCTTTTGGAGTGCCATGGTCTCCTAGTTTGTGTTAGGCCTACCTCCAAGAGGTGGTTTTTGAAAATAGTCCAAGTGACCATTAAACATAATCCATTTGATGCCATGTAGGAATCCGTATAGACTTTACATCCATCTTGCATTCACGTACTCCGTTGGTCCCTCAACCGTAGTGTGAAGCAGAGCCCTACATCGGGCGCCCATACCCATGCCCATGCCCATACCCACCCATGCCCATGGGTTTTGGGTGGGCATGGGTGCAATATTATTGTTCATGGGCGGGCATGGGTGGGCATGGCTGTGCTATTATTGTTCATGGGCGGGCATGGGCGGGCATGGGTGGGCATGGGTGGGGCATAATTACACAATTACACAATTACACAATACACATTACATAATTTTTGAATACATGGGCACAATTTGAATAGCATGGGTGGGCATGGGTGGGCACATGTCATGCTATGTGTGGGCATGGGTGGGCATGGGTGGGCATGGGTGGGCATGGGTGGGCATAGGTCGTTGCTGATGGGCATGGTCTGGGTATGGGTGCAATTAGAAAGGAAAATGTTGGGCTCTGGTGTGAAGCGAACTTGGACCGGCTCCACCTTATACAAGTGGCCATAAATGTCAGTGATTGAGAATTTTTAAAAAAAAAAGTGGAATAAACTTGAGAGAGCACGTGATTTGCTCTTGAAAAACATCTTCTTGTTAGAATCATCAAACCATATATTGAAGAATGGTTTGGTTTAGGATGTAGGATAAAAAAAACTTTCATGTATGGCTAAAAGTTCAAAATATACTTATATCTTACGTGTATTACAAGTAAAATAGAGGTTGCAAGATTCAAATCAATATAACTCTATATTTAAATATACCCTAATCGAAGTATTGTCCTTGAAAGTATTTGTAAAACTCTGGAGTATGTGGAACATAGTTGATATCACAAAAAGCAATAAATTTCCTCAAGGGGTGCAACAAATTGTTGATTTGATTCCTCATAATCAATTGGCCAACATAGGATACTTTGCAATATTTGGAAAAAATATGTTAACCTTTTAAATAAAAAACCCTTTGCTCCCTTTCCCTTTGAAAGAAAATTTTAAAACTACATGAAGTTGTCAGTTTTTCATCACATATTAGACCTAAAAGTATACATGCATGTTGTTGTTTTGCCACACCTACTTGAAAAACATGATTAATTTGTCAATGAATACAATATTATAAATATATACCTATTTTTTTACATAAAACATTTATTTAGAATGAGTGATAGTTTTCACATATTTAACAACATGTATCTGTTGAAGTGCATCATCCACATAAGAAGTTTGGTTCACATATCTCATTTGTTGTCAAACCTCAACTTCATATTTTTTTGCCATGGGGTTTAAATGCCCAATCTGAATGGTAGATTATTTTATTGTTCATGTTCTTGAAAGAAACATATATCATTTGGATATTTTGGTGTTTACAATTTCACTTCAAGGAGGTCATTATTGTTACAACACCATGCACCCAATTGTGAACAATGGACATACTAAATATGTCTTAAATCTAAAAAATCATCTCTAACCATCACTTTTCTACTCTTCACATTTTTTAGTCCTCATATCCTTGTGTAATGCATATATTTGTCTTGTTGTATATCCAAGATCTATCTCATCCAAGATCCAAATTTTAATTGTTGTAGATATGTAAGGTGCATACGAAGATTTTTTTGCTATAGAATCAAGATCATTTGGGCTATTGGATGCACTTTTATCTTCTCTTGTACGGTAAACATGATAACGCAGTGGATGAGTGGTGGCAAGAACGGAGGGGATCAGGGGAGGAGGGTTACATCGGTCAAATCCGACGGTCGAGAAAGCACAGGCAATGTGGCCTCACCAAAAGCCAGAAAATGCTTTCATCGCCCATAGACTTCTTCTCGACAGGTAATCTCCACAATATGAACATGTATAAACAAATGATTGATTGAAAAATGAGCTTTACAACCTTTATTTTTGGGCTTAGATTGATTTGATTCATTCCTATAATCTTTAAGGATCATAAGGGTACTCGTACTTCCATCATAATAAGATATGGGATCAATTACCTCATACTCATAAATACATTCAATTAAAATAAGTAGAAAAATCATATTTTAAATACCAAGTACGCTCAATATATAAATTTAGTTGGGAATGTTTCATATTTGGATCACCATCCAATTTTTCACTAATACTCCATTCCATAGGTGACTCATCTTTACAAACTTGTTCTTCAATAAAATGTGACATTTTCTCCTACAATATGTAGACACATGAGGCGCTCATTTTTGTTTCAAAGTTTTTTCTTGTCTTCATTTCCTATTTCAAACATTGAATTAAATTGGAGAATTATTAGGCTTTTAAATCTTTTTTTTTCGTTCCTCTCATAAATCCTATTTTATTTAAATTATATAATTATATATAATAATATTTTTTGATGAAACTAGCATAACATTTAACAAAGTCTGATATGATTTCTACAATTCATGTAGTGTTGAATCTAGAAAATATAGGAAGTAGTCATTGCACATCACATACACTACAACTAACCAATGTCATCTAGAAAAAATGATGACACAAAGTTATTTGTAAATTGAAGACAATCACATTAACTTTAAGACATATATTCTTACACTATTGTGCTATATATATATATATAAATTTTTAGTCCAAAAAATTAAACATATACACAAAGATGTACAATACATGTACTAAAACATGTCTTGCAATATGGGATGTACTACCTCTGTTTGCAATACTGGGATTCAAATTGTATATCCTTGCACTACAAAAATGATTGTTTTTTATGAATAATTTTTTTGTATCCAAAAAAATTAAAAAAAGATTGAAACTTACCTTATTGAAATCCACGGGGGATGCACTCAATGCGGCATGTACGGACCAACCTGGGTGCACAAAAGAGATATTGATTGTGCCATGAGGTTCAAAATATACATAAGGTACGGGTATTATTTATTCTAACTTTCTAATATATACTAGGCATTATTATTTATATACTCCTAGTTGTACTTCTACCGTTAGGCCATAGTCAATTATAATAAAGTGGATAATCTACAAGAGGTTCAAATGAATATTCCATCCAACATATGAGTTGGGTGGTAATCCCACATTGTCCAAGGATAGATTCATTATAATTAAGTATGGTATGTTGTATGTCAAATCTAAAGTCAACTGTCCAAAGCCGGGGATAATGATTAATTATTGAACTTGAGATGTGTTTGTGTGGTATTGTTTGTTTCTCAAGTAGTAGTTGAGGAGTGAAGAAAAGAAGGATAAATATAGCACGGCGGCTAAAACATTGACCACCGAGACTTGTACTTGGGAAGGATCTATAGGATGCACCGCAAAATTGGCAACATGTGGATTGAGTATAGACAACCAATTGACCTTTGGGACCAACCTTTCAATATGAGAATAAAGTTATGCTTGTATCAGAATAAGAATGGATCAATGTGGACCTACGATTTGACAAATTATTGGATGGTAGAATCAGGAGCCATCATTGCATTGGCTATAATGTTTTATATTGAAGACTTTTTTTTTGTATGAGTTACATTCAATAAGTGAATGAAAGTTCAATGATTTCATCGATCATTAATAAATGTGTCTTACTAAGAGTATATTAACCATATTTTTTACATGATCTTTTTGGCATATACATATGAATGGGGTCTATATGATTTATTTATTTCTCACTTGTGTAAATCTTCGAGGGGATTTCCTAGCTACATATTGTATGTACATCATTTTTAAGAGGCAAAAAATCTTGTAAATTATGGATATTGATTTCAGGGTCATGCACACATGTGGTTCGTGGTTCTCACAATGAAATCACCCCTCATGTTGAAATCTCCAAAAAAAAAAAGTTAAAACAACAACAACAAAAATACTAAAGAATTGTTTGGTATAGGCTTTGTATTCATTTGGACTTGAGTTGGTTGAGGATTCATTCATTGAACTATGCGGATGAAGGAGGCAGATGGGTTACTAAACATAATCAGAGCATAAGAGATTCAATTTTTGACAATTCATTTTTTTTTTGAGTGTATGAAATACATCAATACACATATTGCATAATAGAATGGCCGTAGATGGCACATTCATGCATTGGGTACCAATGTATTGGCCAACATGCCTTGGCCCTCATTGCATGGGTGACAATTATACAAATCATACTAGGGTGCTCAAACAATAAATGTAAGACCTTATTATGTATACTCAATACCCAAAATTTCTCTATGAAAAAGGAGCATGGAGAAGGTGCCCTGCAAATAACATAATAAATACCTCTCCATCAGCGTGTCGTGAATGTTGTTGGAACTTGTCCAATTTTAGGTGCAGACTTTAACTTATTCTAGCTCTTTATCTCTCTCCTAGTAAATTTACTCTCACAGCAATAACAAAGGCTTCAAATCCCCGGCTTCGAAATGACTTAAGAGGCAAGTTACAACAACATGCCTAAGTTCAAGACCCTAAGTTAGTACATAGATTTGCTTACTTGTGAAGAGTTCTGTGACTTTCTTGCTTTCCCATTTCAAGCCTAAATTTCCAAATGAGTGTGCACATCCATCCAAGAATTGGTTCTAATCAATTTTACGAACTTTGTTATGTTGCACTTCACAAAAACAAGTCCAAACTTTGTATGGACACCCCTATAAACTTCTTATTACTTTCCTTATTATATACCCATTATTTGACCTATTATTTTCCGTACATTCCTTTACTATACTCTAAAGTAACTAGTATACAATTACTCTGGACGTTGTGGTTGATTTGGGATTGAATTACTGTTGCACGTTCATTGTAATATCTCTCCACTATGGTGTCAAAGGTCTTGCACACATCATGTCCACGTTCTTTTAATATACCATCACCTACATCATGGCTCCATGATGAATACAAGCTACATTACTTGAAGTGCACACAAGTGTTCATTTTCAAAATTTGCTTGCTTGTTTCCAAACTCATCGATAGTCAGGAATTGCCAAAATACTAGTTAATTGGACCAAAATTAGTTCGATAGAAATTTTTGGATGCACTTTCACATGATGTCGACATTTTCACAATCACAAACTTTTGAAACAAGTCTACATGTGTCTTAAACATAATCCTGAAAGGAATGAGGGGGTTTACTTGATATCAAAGATGTGTTATGAAGTGTGGCATGGTGGTCTAATTTGGAGTTGACACATAAAAGATGTATGTGAAGCCTGGTGATTTTGAGACTACATCGATACGATTAGAAGCAAGGTAACCATGAACCAATATCACAATACCAATTTAGGAGTATTTCCTTGTTGAAATGAGCAGTAAATCTTTATATTATCAAAATGAGATGAAATTTTGATTGATTAAAACCATGAATTTTAGCATATGGTGTAGAATGACATGAAATATCAGGTAAGTAACCTTTGTCTTTCCTTTAATAGTAGATTGTCACAAACCAATTGACAAACAATGTTTGGAACTTCAATAACTAAGAAGTCAACCAAATAGTCAACCAAATCAATACCTCTAGAGCCATGTCATCATAAACACATGCAACCCACTTTGGGTTCATCGGTCCTTTAAGGATTAAAGAATAAACTCTTTCAATGTCAAAGTTGACCCCGAGGGACTCATTGCCCCTTGTTCTCAACGGATGCAAGCATTCATTACTTTCTATATATTATATATAGTCATGGGGATCCCCTTGTCCAGTGGGCATCGGGTCATTGGCATTACGAACGGACACTTTATTCATGCCGGCCCCTTGCTTGAAAGGGGTTGGAGTTTCTATCTATCTAGTCATGGGGCTCCCCCGTTGACATGGAACAAGGGCCACCTATTAACTTCATTGGAAAGTTGGTGCAGGTGAAAAGAAAGTGAGGATGGTGGACTGCGAGGATTGAGGTACGTGGATGACATTATATTACCAACTTTAATGAACAGGGAGAACCAACCACTACCACTAGCTATACCAATTAGTGATCAAGGGTGGTACTAATTCAAGTCACACACACAATGTAGCCAAATCTCAAAGTTACCGAGGGTTGACATTTTTATCAAACGACACTAAAGTCATGAATACATGCTTTGAGTAGATTTCAAGAAAATAAGTACGTGCTTGGGATTAGTCTATGCCACATATTTCTTTGTGAATAGTGTCAAGTTCTTTTACACTCATTGAAAAGTGCCAAGTGCCGGTACTTTCAATGAATAGTAGTAGATCTTTTGGTGGCACTAATTTCATAGCATAAAGACATTTAATATCACCTTCACTAATTTCGCCACCCTCACTAATTTCCCACACTCACTAATTGGTATATTTAATGTAGTTACATGTTAACCAGTTGTGGTTAATAAATAATAGGTTCAAATTCAAGACTTTAGGAAAATTACCGATCAATTCAAAGGAATATACCTAAATAGAAGAAAAAAAACCCCGCAAGATGGCAACCTCTAAGCCCTCGACTAGATCACAACTTCATTCGGATGGGCCCTACCTCTCCCACACCTCCTTCACTACCCGGTCTTCCTGCCCGCACCTAGGTGGGAACTCTTATGCGTTGGGAACCAATGTGGCAATACCCGGTCACTTAAGCCATTGAGCTCCTTTGGCATGTGAAGAATCCCCATCAATTAACTTGGGAATAATGAAAGTGATGTCAACTTGAATATTTGTAATTTTAAACGGGTATTGTCACATTGGATCCCAATAGGGAAGAGTTCCCACACATGTGCGGGCAAGAAGACTAGATAGTGAAGGAGGCGTGGGAGGGGCGGAGCCCAGTTGAATGAAGATGAGGTCTAGCCCGGGCAGTGTTCAAGATTGAAGCCCTCATATGAGTTTCATTTTGAATTCATATTGAACTTGTGCATGAATTATAGGGTACATGTTTCTAGTACAATGTGAAGAATTAAGAATCAACCATCTAACTCCACTTCTTGTAGTGACAGTGCCCTACGCTTGTTGGTTCTTGTGACGGACATATGATATTGAGGACTTCAAGTGATGTCTTCATTTTCAAGTTGTGTTGCGTTTTGAAGGGCTATTTAGAGAGAGGTATATTTTGAAGGGCTAAATCGCGTTCGAAGGGCATTGAAGACTGCCACCTTGAACATTGAGCCTGGGGCAACCGCTACCCTGGTGGACTTGGAAACACCAGGTATCTAGGATCTGGACTGACTATGTCCAAGAATCTCCCTGGACACTGATCCATTTGCGTAGAACCACCAAAATAGTTCAGAGCCGTCTAATTCTTGACGGAACTCTTATAATTACGTAATCTTCCCAAGTTGAGTCAGACAAAGTACTGTAGTTAGAATTTTTAGATACAGGCCATAACAGGGGGTTCTAAAGGATAATTGAGGTGCCAAAGTTGACCATGGGCTAACCATACAGTCATAAGTCACGGTATTTTGAAGGTGACAGTGAACAAGGAACTCCACAGAATTGCCATGTAAGCACATATGGCAACTTCAATACCCACCTATAAAACCATCTCGCAATACCATGGTGGACACATGAGACAACTTCATATTGCTGTAGATCAACCTCTATCTTGTGACTTTGAAGCCAGCCGAGATGAAGGATCTGCGTCAAGTAATGGCAAGATTTGGTGCATCAAGTGTTGAACTACTAGTCTTGATGCTGATCGTCATGACAATGCTAATAAGCTTGCAAGGTGGAGATGCAAAGCTAGTTCATGATCACCACCGTGACTCCTACGAGAGCCTGGGCCCCTATTTCTACCATGACGTTGTGAACGGCACAAATGTGACCGATGTCATAGTTGTGGGTGGGAGGGGTGGCACGGGGTTCGGAGCGCTCACGGTGTTTGACGACCCTCTCACGGAGACGCCGGAGATCAACTCGACCACAGTCGCCCGCTCCCTCGGCCTCCAAGTAGTGGTAAGATTCTCAAGTGCACTGAACTTCATGACACTAATTCTTAGAAGTCTAGCTCATTTGAGTTGTATCTGTAGTAGGAAGTTGGCGGTCTGTGCTCTTGATAGCATGCTCGAAATGCATGCAACCAATCAGTTTGATATAAGGTACCGATCGTCAGAATACTGGTGCCTCTAATAGACTTGCAGCTATGGTACGAGCGAGGTTAGTTCATGACTGCACTGGAGTGAGTTAGCGAATTTTTATTTTATCTTGATGGAAGCATTTCGTAATGGGCTCCACAGCAGTAGCTTAAGAATGTTCATGTTATTCAAAAGCTTTTAAAATTTCATCACAAGTTGGAAACTTGTATTGAACATAGGCGATGTCCTACAAAAGTGACGTGCTTGACAAAATGTCATTGGGATATTTAGTTTTCCAACATTTCATCCTCACAACTCCAAGATTTGATATGTCTTCGTACTTCTGATTTTGCCTAGTATTCTTTATTGACAAACAAAGGTCGTTTTGCCTAGTACGCTAATGAACTCTCCAACAAAAAGAGAAAGATTGATGAGGATGCCAAACGGAAGTTGGCGTGAATGAAAGACACTCCACCCCTGATCAAAGATGCAAACTCAAATGTATCAACTGAGGCGGGTTTACAGAGTATGGCTGAGGGACACGAGCTACTACTAGCTACCTCATGTCGGAGAGAGTCTTAAACATGTGACATTTCTGGATTACCTGATATTGTTATTCATGTTCATTGTGACAGAACTCCTTCGATGGCCAGAGTGCTCTCATCACCCAAACAGTGGTGTTCCCAAATGGCACCCTCAGCTTCACTGGCGCATTCATCACAACGTTGACAATCAACCGTTTCCATTGCCTGGGGGGAACTGGTGCCTTCCAAAGTGTCACCCACGGATACATGGACCTCACAGTTTATGAGTTTGGCCCTGGTTTTAATAGCATTATGAATGTAACAATGTATTTATGGGGAACTTGATTAGATGAACCGTAAGATGGTATGACCAATGCTAATGTGTGCATATCTAGGTTCAATTTACGTATGAACAAGGATATGTGTATGGCCATAAACTACCTGATATAATATAGTATCACATCTTTTGTTGCCAATTTTCAAACCCACTTGATGTTAAATATCTTTAATACCATGATTTGCAGGCCCTATCTCAATTTTATTTATCTATATGGTTTTCTTTCAATGTTCTCAGGCCCACTACATTGATTATTCCAATTAGTGTGTGTGTTACTAATTCCTAAAACACAAACTATTTTGTCAAGTCTCAAAATTAGTGAAGGTTGAAATGTTAATTGAGTGATGAATCATCCTAAAGTCATGAATACATGCTATGAGCACTTGACTGCGCGGACAGTCAAGCATCATAATAATTGGGCTGAGGGGTTGCGGTCTAGTTATCTTCAAGCAATAGACTCCTACAAGGTGATGGGATGCAACAATAACAAAGGGATTGCCGTGGCTAAGAGGGCTAATGAGATGCACCAAGGGTTGATTGAAGGGCCAAGCGCCCCCCCCCCCCCTCAAAGGATGGCAACACACCTAGGTGGCCCAAAAACAAACACTCCATCACAAAATACTCCATGAATTCAACCGTCATTGCCTTAGGTAACTTGGGTACCTATTCATGGTCCCAATGGTCAAATAATCATCAAGAAGGGAAAATTTGCACCCTCGTATTAAAAGGATAGCACCCCAAAATAATGTGAAATGGTTGCTCCCACATTTCAATCACACCCACTAACACCAAAGCAATACCCAATAATAATAATGAGTCCCACACTTATTACCGCTTGGCCAATGGCCATGGAATGCAATCAGAAACATAATTATTTGGAAGGGATTGGATGGCGCTTCCGCGTCGTGTCCACAATCCCAACTTTAGTTATACCTTTGCCTACCAATCAGGAGCAATTCCATCTCAATTGGGACCGAAGCCTGGCGCAAATTTGGTAGCGCTACCGTACTATACCATGCACTGGGAGCTTCAGTTCGCAAGGACAACCCAATGTCTCTAACAATTGGACAACGACCAACAACCTACAAGAAATTAATGAGATAAAGACCACGTCGGGATATCCAAAAGGGGCATATAGAATCACAACCCAACTAGAAGGGAATTTCTACTACAACTGCCACATTAGAAAGATCATGTTTACATGTGCAAATTCCAAGGACTAGAGGAGAGGGAAATGGCCAAGCCCTCCCTACGTTCTGGGTGCCATCACCTTCTTGGCTGCGGGACCGCCGTCGCGTCCTGATCGGTCTGTCACCCTTGCTTCCCATCGGTTCATTGCTCCCGTGTCCTGACAGGTTCGTCACCCTCATGTCCTAAGGGCCACTTCACACACGAGACTGAGAGCCCGTGACCATTACACTTCAAGTACTCTCATTGGTGGAAAAGGCGGAGCCGGTCCAAGTTCACTTCACACTACTCTTGAGGAACCAACGGTGTATGTGAATGCAAGATGGATGTAAAGTCTACATGGATTCCTACATGGCATCGAATGGATCAGGTTTCATGGTCACTTGGACTATTTTCAAAAACCACCTCTTGGAGGTAGGCCTAACACAAAACCGGGACACCATGGCACTCCGAGTGCTCACAACCGTTGGTTTATTCTATTTTATCATGTGCGAGGACCCGCATGAATAAAAATTCATTGAAATAGCATTTCGTTGCAGGCTTGGTCACATATGACTTCACACTACACTTGAGGATCCATGACCACACTACATGATTTTGGAGGTGTGTTGGGACAGCCTTTGGACACTTTCTTTTGGGCTCTCACAATTTCATGGTCTCGGCTCTTGGCTCGTGTGCGAAGTGGCCCTAAGTAGTTCACCCTCGTGTCCTGATTGATTCGCTGCCCTTGTGTGCAGATCCATTCCCCATTACTCTTGATCGATTCGTCGCCCTCGCTCTTGAATTGCAAAGCCTAATCCAATGTGTGATTTTGTCCAACCCTGCCCTCTCTCACATTAAAACCCAATTGACATACAAATATGCAAAAGCTATGGATAATCGTCAAACATCCACTAATTCATGCAATCTACACAAAGAATCAAACTCACGGTAAAACCTCTAACCGACTACTAACTATATCACTAAAATGCCTCAATCATTCAAATTTGACAAAACACATAAAATAAAAATGAGGAGTATAGAGAAGATCACCAAGTACCACAATAGTTGTGTTACCATGACTTGTGAACCGTTTGGATGGTTCACACATGCTCATATAACGTAGATTTCAAGAAAATTAGTGCATTCTCTCAGGTGCTTGTAAAGTTATTTTAAAAAGAATACAAGCACGTGCTTGTTAAGGAATAGTTCCATGACAAATAGTGCCGATAATTTCAGTGAATAATGTTGGTATGAATAATATTTTTAGTGAATAATGACAAGACGAACAAAGCTTCCTAGATCTTTTGGCGATACTAATTTCATAGGGTAAAGAAATTTAGTATCACCTTTATTAATTTCCCACACACACTATTAGCCCCCCCTTAGTAATCGGGATAAACAAGTGTAGTATAAGAGAAGCAACGGTACCCACATAACGTGTAACTTTTACGTGTCTTCTAGACACTTGAGGTTTTGGAGCTCTAAATCATGTCAAAAGTCTTGGAGTAAGAATTTGACAATCTTTTTGCAGAGTACTGTACATAATTTAGCACAAGTCTTGTTGGAGTATGACTTCCGAGGCTAGAATGGCCTAGCATGAATGGATTACGCATGGACTTTCAAGGTTGTAATGTGGCAATTTCGTGCCCAAGGAAACACTAGAAGGAAGCCCGGTCACTTTGACATGTGGCCACGACATTTAAAAAAATTGTGTTGGAGTTTTGAGTTCCGCGCAATGTTTTTTACATGTTTGGGAGTTGTGTCACTTTATTGTCATGCAAAAGGTCCGTGAAGAAATATTCTATCTTTTTTTAGATGTATAGATCTTCTAGCTAGATCTAGGTGTAGATCTAGGGACACTAGTAGACAGTAGACAATAGACAATATATAATACTCCCTCTGTCCCAAAATATCTGATCGGTATAAAAAACTACATGGGATTAAGGCTATTAATGGGAATTAGGAGTGTTAGGTTAGATGCTTGGATAGCTCTCACCGAGAGCTTTGCGGCAAGATTTAGGTCAATTATGTTGCTCTTGGCATTGACAAAGCTTTGGTGTGCGAAAAGTTGCGGTCAAGCTTCATCGATCAGGAATCCCCGCTGAGAGCTCAAACAATGTCAGAACACGCTGCAATCGCTGAAGAAGGTCGGCAGGCACCCAAACATGTGGTTCCCTCCAACGACCCGCGCCAGGCAGTGTATGAAGCACTTTTAGCGATGCTGAAAGACGGTAAACCGGTGAAAGGCTCATTCTCTGTCGTTGCTGCTCATTTCGGTGTCGGGTGAAGGACAATCAGCTGCATCTGGAGCAGGGCAAAAGAAGCTGTCGCTGCGGGGGCGGTGGTTCCTTGTGTCGCCACCCGCTTCAAGCATTCTGGTAGGACTCAAAGCAACAAGGACGTTCTGTCGGTGCTGACTTCCATTCCGCTTAGTCGTTGAACCACTCTTCGTTCAATGGCCGCGGCCAGTGGCATTCCACGCTCCACTTTAGGCAGATTGGTCAACGAGGGAGTGATTCGTCCACATTCCAATTCAATCAAGCAATTGTTGACGGACTACCAGGGTTGTCTATTGTGTCGTGACGGAGGGTAATCCCAACATAATGTCGTGCCGTCACGACACGTATCCGTCATGACATTATGCCGGATGCTGTCTTTATCCTGACGGACTTGAATTTTACCGATTTTTTTGTGTAATTACATTAACCCATTTCTGACACGTAGGATTTACAATGTCCACGTGTGATGACATGTCAGTAAAGTAAAGGTAAAGTGGGGAAAAATTTACTAGAGCCCGTCCGCCCCCCCGTCCGCCTCCGTTCCCAACCCCCGTTCCCCCCCGTCCGCTCCCGTTCACAATCCCCGTTCGCCACCGTTCCCCCCCCGTCCGCCCCCCCCCCCCCGTCCGCCCCCCCCCCCTCCCCCATCCGCTCCACCCCCGTCCGCTCCACCCCCCTCCGTCCGCCCCACCCCCGTCCGCTCCCCCGTCCGTTCCCCCGTCCGCCCCCCCGTCCGTCCCCCCCCCTCCCCCGTCCGCTCCCCCCCCCCTCCGTCCGCTTCCCCGTCCGCCCCCCCCGTCCGCTCCCCCCCGTCCGTCCGGTCCCCCCCCCCTCCGTCCGCCCCCCCGTCCGGTCCCCCCCCCCTCCGTCCGCCCCCCCGTCCGGTCCCCCCCCCCTCCGTCCGCTCCCCGTCCGGTCCCCCCCCCCCCCCCCTTCCGTCCGCTCCCCCGTCCGATTCGAATACTATAAATTGAGGGTTCAAGGTGCCATTTTTGCCTCCACTGACATAGTGTGTCTCAAGTCTTTTGATTCTCCTTTGAGGAGTGAGGATTGAATGCGTGAGACCCGAATGCAGAGGATACTTTGTCCAATCTAGTGACTGTGAATTAGGGTTGCCCTTGTGGCACTCTTGAACAGGACCTAATATGCGATCAAAGTTACTTGCTCTAACTTGTTTGTATTTGCAGGTTTTGTTGAAGTCATGCCACGCCGAAATGATGCATGGGATCATTGGTACGAGGATAAGGGGATGGTTCCCGGTAAATCACAAAGGCAAGTTAAATGTAGGTTTTGCCCGTTCGTCGTATCTTACCGAGGAAATAGAATGTTGGCCCACCTTGGTTATAGACCTCCTGTAGGAGGTGCTTGTGATGTTTCCACATGTAGGATGGTACCCCCGCATATTAGGGTCTTGTTTGAACATTGCGGAGGCATTGTGCCCTTACATGTAGGCATTGTAAATGAGGACTCTCCGGTGCCAGATATTGTACCTCTAGAGCCTATTATAGCGGACTCCGTAATTAGTGAAACAGAGCCTTTGCTTATGTCCCAATCCACTCAACATTCTGATGTTGTGATATATGGCACACCTCCTCGTGAACTACGTCAACTCAACATAACGGAGGGGTTCAATGTGTCAACAAAACAACTCCTTGATAGAGCATGGGCAACGGCTTTTTATGAAGCTAACATTCCTTTCAACATTGTGAGACATCCTGCATTTGTTCATGCTGTGCGTGAAACTGCCCGTCATCGAATGCCAGCCTACACACCACCATCGTACAATGCCATCCGTACGAAGTTGTTAACTGATAAAAAGGTTGACCTAGATAGGCAAGTGAAGGAGAAGATGGGGAATTCCGTTGAAAAATACGGTGTTACAATATGTTGTGATGGATGGGACAACGTGCAAAACCGACCTCTCCTAAACGTTCTCCAATGCGGCACAAAGGGAGATGTTTTCTTGGGTACCATTGATACCACGGGAAATCACAAGGATCATGTATACGTTGCTGCTCAAATTCAACCATTTGTGGAAAAGGTTGGTCGACATAATGTGGTCCAGATTTGCACCGACAATGCCCCAGTTATGGCCTCCGCTGCTCGCGACTTGATTCAAGCAAATCCCGATCTATATTTTCAAGGATGTGCTGCGCATTGCCTAGATCTCCTCTTAGAAGATTGGGGGAAGGAGGAATGGGTGAAAAAGTTGGTAAAAAAGGCGCGCCATATTTGTGTTTTTATCAAAAACCATCATGCTTCTCAAGCTATATTCCGGAGGTTGTCACCAAATCTCTCACTCCACCTACCTGTAGAGACCCGTTTTGCAACAAACTTCATCATGATAGATCGTCTTCTTCAAGTACGCAATGCTTTGGAAAGAATGGTGGTTGATGAGGATTGGCCTACTCTAATGCGTGATATGAGGAGGAGATCTCGCACCTCTTACATGAAGGGCTCTGCTGTGCGAAGCTTTATACGTTCTGATGGATTCTGGAACACGTGCGAAAATTTCTTGTATATGGTGATCCCGGTTGTTAAAGCTCTTCGTGTATTTGATGGCAAGGCGCCTGCAATGGGAATGGCTTGGAGGGTCATGCATGATTTACAAACCCATATTCGTGGATTCAGTAAACCTCCATTTCGCTTAAGCCCTGAGCTTGCTGCAAATGCTATGCTAACATTTCAAAATAGATGGAGGTTGATGTTGAATGATCTACATTGGGCTGGAGCGATGTTAAATCCGCTTCTACGTGGTTGGGCCCCACTCCATGAGGATGAGAATTCGAGGACAATCCTAAATCGAGTTCTTCGCAGGCTTGCTCAAGATGAGGACACTTATGTCCAAATCCTCCACCAGTACCAAGATTTCCTTGAAAATCGAGGGCCTTTTGCTGATTCTACTGACCCGAGCGTGCATGCCGCACCTCTCCATGAATGGTGGGATGCAATGGGAGGTGGAGCTAAAGCCCTCCAAACAATAGCAAGACATATCCTTGCACAAGTATGTTCCGCATCCGCATGTGAACGCAATTGGAGCATGTACTCATATGTTCACAACAAGAGTCGCAATCGCTTAGTCGTGCCGAGGACCTCGTCTACATATATACCAATAGTAGGCTCATTCGACATCGGAGGGGCCCAAGACCTGTGCAATGGTACGAATTGAATGAGGTCCATTCTGACGATGACCTTGACGAAGAAGATGACAACGAAGATGACGTGGATCCAAATGATAGTGCCGGAAATGATGATGACAACAATATTGATGACATCGACTTTGATTTGGATGACCTCGATTCCGAGAATCATGATTCAGAAAATGAGGATGGCAATGGTAGTGATGGAAACCTTGGGGTGTTTGATTTTGATGAACCGGATGTCCCCCAACATAACGACGGAATGCATGACGATCATGAGGGGTCTATTGGAGGACCGCCTTTTGAAACTCTCCACATTGGACAAGGGTTTCGCCCTACCCATAATGTTGCTATGGGGGCAAGTGAGAATGTAGGAATTGAAGTAGATTCTTTGCAACCTCGGAGCGATTCTCTTTCTTTTGGTGAAGGTGACAATGTACTACCCGCAAATGAGCCAACGCACGTTCAACAGGATCCATTTCCAGCCCGAGTACATTCTAAATCCATGGACGCCTCCCTCATATCCAACCATCGTATAGAAGATCAAACGCCCAATGTTCCTGAAATACCTACAACTCGATTCCGTGCTCTTCAAAGAATTGCATCAACCTCTACGGTGCAAGTGCATGCACAAGGTCAACGTCGTCCTCTCACTCGAAGTATTGCCAATACTTCTAGATTGGGTGTTTCACGTGCAACTGCGGTGGGTGCTACTTTGGTTGCTATACACAATGTTTCAAGAAATGTTACTACAGAGGCGCCACGTCGTCATTCTGTTCGTCGACATGTTGTTGAGAACATACCAATTGCAATTCCATCCGCATCAGTTTCACTTCCACACAGTCAATCCAATGGAACATGTGGCCTTGGAGTTGGAGACGGAAGTACAACGGGGGATGTTTTTATAGATGGAAGTAGAGATGAAGTGCACTCAAGTCGTGGTACGGGTGGAGGGCGTCAGAGAACTACGAGAGGTGTCAAACGTACTAGGAAGAGGTATCAGGGAAGATCGCTTCCGTTTACCGCTGAAGACTACAATGAAGATGAGGGTAGACCACATCTAGATGAAAATGGCATATAGGATGCAGAGGGCTCCCGGCCGACCAAGAAGATAATTTTCTCACAACGTGACCGAGAGTTGCATCTTCGGAGCGCGACTCCCCAAACGGATGATGATTGCAGCACAGACGAGTCTGAAGAGGACCCAAGATGTGTCGAAGCAAATGATCCCACAGTACGGATTCGAACGTAATGGTTTTGCACAAATGTGGTATTTCGGAGCTCCCACGTACTCCCATAATTTATTACTTACGTCAAAATTGATACAAGTTAGAACCTTAGGGCCTTCGGTAAGACATTTAGACCACAAAGCAAACATTACCTTCGAAGTTGTAACATTTTATTATAGTAATAAAATTATTTATTGCATATTTTTTAAAATTTTGAAAATACAATATGGTTGTCAACTTAGCATTGCAATTAATTTCCAATAACATGTTATGCCTTTATTAATTACTATTTTGTATAATTCTTACTGTGAATGGAGTTTTATGTTTATTTATTGAGCTTCTTAAAGAATATGCTTTTATAAATATTGCAATCCCCTATTGCTCGATTGTACATGCTTCGTTGGTGACATCCTCTTTTTGAGAACCTTTCTATCCGTTTTATATAATTATATCTTTATTTGGTATTCAATATTGACTATGTAGTCAATAGTACTTTTGGTTAGACTATCATATGAATTACTAATATTCAAGTAAGTTTTTAAAAGTTTCAAATAACATTAAAACATGTGGCATCCATATGTTATCTTTTACACGATCTTAGAAATGACAACTTGTCGGTAAATCCTCTTTATATTACATATACTTTGAACATGAAATATGTTCATTGTGTCCAAAGTCTTCATCCGTTCCTATACAACTTCCTAAACATGGTACAAAAATGCCTAATCCGAATATGAATCGAGGTCTATTCTAGCTGAAGTAGATCCTCGTCGTGCTCGTGATGATTCCCCCGCTTCCATGCTTCGCGTTGTTCCACGGGTGAGGTATGGACGACTACCAGGAGACAATGGAACGGCATTACGTGGTCTAGGCCCACCATTTAGCCATCTCAATACCACATCATCCGCAACTCTATGCAAGACTGCATCAATTCCAGCCAACTGCAGCCTGTTCTTGTGGTACCCCACCTCTAACTGCAATTCATATCTCGGATCCCGTTCCGTTGGCATGTCATCTGCATCTTCTTCCAAATCATGCTCCGATACTGATTCGAGACCTGCTGCATTGTACCAAGGAGGATGAATGCCTCTCTTTAATTGTCTGCTGGTTGAATCCCAATGCCATTCAAGAGTTTGGTACAAAAATCTTTTCAAGCCATGATCGGGGGCTTGTTGGGATACAACTCGTCTGCAACATACAAAATTTGACGTGCATTCCGTGTCCAGTCGCCATCTCTGTTCTCGTGCCATAGCTCAACCTTGGCACAATTGTATAACCAACTCCACTCAACATTCTCCCCATCAAACTCTTGAAGATCGAAGGGAAAGTCCCATGGCTTTAATACCCAGTCGTTAGGCATGGAATCCCGAAGGCCAAATTGGAGGTACAAACGAGGGTGGAAGGGTGATCTGCAATGAGGACATTGGTGTGTCTTGATCATATTCCCTATTAGACATTATGGATGGAATTGGGACCCACATGATCCAACTTGATAGCATCCCTCTGGGCCAAATGGACATTGGCAAATCGCACATGCGGTTCCGTCGAAGACCATTGTATGTGGATTTGGCCATGACAACTCACCCCTCATGCGGAATGGATATTCATGCACTTGGGTCACATCCCAATGGTGATCTGGGTCGGTCACTTGACGCCAATCGATGCTTCCGCTTGGCAATGTCCACTCATTATCCCTATCCCACCTACTAGGGTACATCTGCTCATCTTCTGGCCATGACGTGAGCATCATATTCCGCATTCTCTGATTGCGGTTCCATTCTTTCTGGATGCTCTCAAACTCAGCTTCAAATTGATGACCCTTGGCCATAGCAAGCAATGTGCTTGTCCTCATATTTTTGCGCTCCACAATCGCATCCAACAGAAATTTCTTCAACCTTGCATTCTGCTCCTCCAGTCCGCCAATTTTGGCTTCGTGATCAACAACCACTTCATTGACCACTTGAAGTTGTTGTTGCATGTCCACCACCTCCTTTTGCAAAGCCTCCATCTTTCCTCGCATTACTTCATTCCTCATACATACCTCCAGAGCTTGTGACTTTGCAATCTTGGCCTCTTACAAAGTTGCATCCCTCTCTGCTTCCAAAGACTGAAGGTTAATTGGTGTACTACTTGAACTGCTAGCCTCCCCCATCGTAAGTGTTGCAACTCGATTTTCCAACTCGAAAATCATCGTTTTATATTCACGAATTTCCAACGCATGTTGTGTCGCAACCCTTGCTAGGTCCCTTAACAATCTTGCCAATTTTCGTTTCTAGCAAAGGTTACGAGCGCTAACCATTCGCATTCCGCCATGCTAATGGATAGCTCCTCTTACCCCGGACCAATAGTTCATAGGAGGGAACCAACCCTCCTACTTTGCTTTCGGGACTCACCCCTTAATCGGTAACCCATTTTCCCAATGTGGACTTCCATCCATGGAAGTCCAATCCTATGTTGATCATCGCGTTGCCGGAGCAACACTACAACAACCCGAAGCATACTAGGCAACTATGGCCTCACAATAGGCCAAAGCCCATGGAGTCCTTGCCGTTCGGCCTCGGGTGGGTGAGGCCACACCACCTCACCCATATAAGCCTCTAGGACTCTACGCGGAGCCCCTACCCCACCGCCAACCAACCTCTTGTCTCTCTACCAAGAGTTGGGGCCAAGTGGACATTTTCCCTTACCTGCTGGGCCCAGAACCCCCCAAGCAGCTCCAGACCATCATAACTTCCTTGTATGATGTCTGATCATAACAACCAACCACTCCATCCTCATCTACGCTTCACGTAGATGCCGATGGACTCCTCACTTGCCCCATTCGGCCAAGTCTTGAGGAAGTTATGCCTGTTTGAACCTTGGCAGTCCCGGGAATCACTCCCAGGTACTGCTGCACCAGGGCGCTGTCCCGGGACAGCACCCCACTCAAATGGCCATAACTCCTAGCTCACACCTCCGATTGAGGTGATCTTGAGCTTTCTAGAATCACCACGCCATGAGCTACGCATAGCTCATGGCCTCACCCTCATGCCTCCTAGTCTTTGTGGGTGGGAGGCGTTCCCAACGCCCGGGGCCCTCACCCACACTAGGATCACTTGGGCCCTCTCACCAACGGCGCCACAAGTCCCGGGTGTCACACCGGGGTCCCCCTTGTGCCCATGGTGTTTCGGCCACTCCTCATGGAGAGGTGCGCGACATGTTGCTTACGCAATTCCTCCATTCTGCTCTCCGTCGGATCCGCTCCATGTTCACCAAGGTTTACCTCGTCTAGGACCTCGTTAACCACGTCGTTGATCAGGTTGTTGACCTCGACATTTGCCTCCATGCCCTCATCCATATGCTCAAACGCCTCCTCGATGGCCATCTCCACGTCATTGGCTGGTCGTTTACGATTACGTGGCTTTTTTGGTTCCCGACCCTCTGGAATTGGGGCCCCAGGCTCGTCCACTAGTCGAGGATTCCTCCTGAACCACTCCGGAACGGGAGTGTATGGAATATCTGGAACTGTGCATTTAGTGAATGCAATTCCAATACCCCCAAATTTTTGACCATGCAGGGTAGCCAAACTTGACCAATCCACCCTAACTCGCAACACGTGCTCCGCATACATCATACACGCCACCGACTTTGGAATTGCACTCTTGGGCCATCTATCCAAATTGGAGATACTTCTAAGTATCGTTAGGAATCTCTATTTTGCCTCCACGTCATCAAGCTGCATATAACTCGCACTGATGGCCTTGCAATGTCGCTCGTGACAAGGTCTTGGCCACAACCGATCAAAGTGAGGGAAGCCCACGTACTGCATTGCAGTCTTCACTGACCACGGTTGTGGTACATTCTCCCAACCTGCCCTGGCTTTTTGGGTGTTGTCATCATAAACATTCCACTCCAACCCAGCGGCCTTGCGTACATGTGATCTGTGACAACCTGATCCCCCACTTGCCATGTCTCCAGATCCTCCACTTGCCATGTCTGGAAATCCTTCACTTGCCGGATCCACCCAAATTGTAGTTTCTAATTCTAATCTAGAACTCTAATTTTTAAATTACTAATTGCACTTCATAATAGTGCTACAAAACATCCAAGCATACACTTCAAAATAATGTTGCTGTGGAATTAGTTCAAAAATGTCGTTAAAAATTAAAGTACAAAAATTCAGCACACCCTTCGAGCACCCCGCTACCAGCGCTCACGCAGAGGCCAGTTGACTGGGCGCGTCACAAGGAATATGCCAAAAAGGCAATATGCCACGTCACAAGGGAACGGGTCCACGTGGATCACACCCACAAACAGGTCAGTAAAAAAGTATAAAAGGATCCCAAAAAAGGGATCCTTAACTCCTCCGAGCACCCCGCTAAACCCCGCACTCTGTAGTAGAGGAGGGTCGTCCGGGCGCCCACAAGGAGTGGAGTGGGGTATGTAAGTGGTCCCCTCCACTTATATACCCCTCCATCCGCTCCCCGTTCCCACCCTGTTCGCACCCGTTCCCCTCCCAGTCCGCGCCCGCGTTCCCCCCAGTCCGCACCTGTTCCCTCCCGTCCGCGCCCGCGTTCCCCCCAGTCCGCACCTGTTCCCTCCCGTCCGCGCCCGTTCCCCGCCAGTCCGCACCCGTTCCCAAACGTCCGCATCCGTTCCCCGCCAGTCCGCACCCGTTCCCCTACGTCCGCCCCCCGCGTTCCCCCAGTCCACACCCGTTCCCTCCCGTCCGCGCCCGTTCCCCCCCAGTCCGCACCCGTTCCCCTACGTCCGCCCCCCGCGTTCCCCCCAGTCCGCACCCGTTCCCAAACGTCCGCATCCGTTCCCAAACGTCCCCTACGTCCGCCCCATGCGTTCCCTCCCGTCCGCGCCCGTTCCCCCCAGTCCGCACCCGTTCCCGCCCCCGTCCGCACCCGTTCCCGCCCCCGTCCGCACCCGTTCCCAAACGTCCGCCCCCTCGTTCCCAAACGTCCGCCCCTCGTTCCCTACGTCCGCTCCCCTCAGTCCGCTCCCGCGTTCCCCCCGTCCGCTCCAACCCGCCCCCCCCCCTTCCGCTCCCCCCCGTCCGCTCCATGTTCCCTTACGTCCGCTCCAACGTTCCTATAAGTCCGCCCCATGTTCCCCTACGTCCGCTTTAGAGTTCCCCTGCGTCCGCTCTAGTGTTCCCATACGTCCGCTCCCGAGTTCCTTTGAATCTGCACTTTTTAACTTTTTTTGGAAGTTTGGACATAGTCTCGGTTTTTTGGCTCTCAAAAATTCATATGAAGTCCAAAAAATGATTTCTTGGTATCCATGGATAGGTAATGAAGTCCTCTACATGAATATGCAATAATATTTCTACTGCACATTCCCGCGTCCCCCCATCCGCACCCCATCTAACTTAGGCCCTTTGCAAATAATATATGTGACACTAAATATCATTACCGGTGTACTTATCCACACAAAACTAATGAAGGATCCCTCAAGCAACAAAGTAACCAATGTAGTATGATGACCAACAAATTATCACCCCTATGGAGACAACGATGTACAAGTAATGACTTTATTATTGCGACGACGGTATAAATGCCCTTTATAAATCACATACATGAACAAATTATGCACGATTTAATATTCCACTTCATTTCGTCAACTTGACTTCCGTCAGGGCAACCTCGTAGATGCTTGTGGCTTCCGTCGAGGGTCCATTTTTGGGAGAGGATTCGGTCGAAGTAAATCAACATAGCTAATTGTTCGGTCTTTCATCCGTTCCTTCAATGGTAGCCGATGAGGCGATAATCCTTTCCTCTTCTTACGAAAAGGCAAAGTCCTTGAAGATTCTCCCGCTACCTTGACATCTTCAATGTCGATTGAAGTCTCCTCCACATCCACATCCCCAGGCTTCTCCAAAATATCCGCACACAAATCAATCAGATCATTTAGATCTCCACCCACGCATTGTGTGTTGTCATTCTCCACCGCATCGATCTCAAAGTTGTCCGCATATCGTCGTTGGTCCTCCTCCGCCCTCATCCTCCAAGCTTGTGTAGATTGTGAGAAGGGAGTCATGACATACTCATCACGAAATCGATTCCTAGCACATCTCTCATCTCTCTCACGCTCGGTTGATGGATTGAATGGAATATCGGGTTCACCTAAATTTTCTATCTCCTCATCACATCCTAGACCCTCAAACATGTCTCTCTTCTCTCCCATCCTATCCATGATACTCTACCCTCGTTATATGTATGAGTCTAAATGCTCTACTTATATATTGAGCTCAAAGGACTTTATGAAATATATAATATTTGATGTAATCCAAGATGTAGAAGATCCAATTCTCGTTGGTAGGATAAAGATAACACAATAGGAATAAAAAGAAAGTTGGTGAAGTCAAAAAGTTAGTTGCACTTTTTGAAAAAGTCCCCCGACACCCGCATTGGAAACCTCTTTGAAGCTTCTATATTTAATGGGTTGTCCTTTCATTCAACAATTCACATATTTGAGCTTCAACCTTAGTGGTTCGTATAGTTTCACAACCCACACGCATTCGAATGTCATATTAATTCAACAAAGTACATATTTGTGCTTCAATCTTTGTGGTCCATATGGTTTCACAACGCATATTAGGCATCCGAATGCCATCTTCATTCAACAATTCACATATTTGAGCTTCAACCTTAGTGGTTCGTATGGTTTCACAACCCACACGCATCCCCTTGCCCTTTCATTCGACAATTCACATATTTGTGCTTCAACCTTTGTGGTTCATAAACCCTAAACCCTAAACCCTACGTCATTCCAAATTGCTACCACATATGTGCCGTTGTTTTGTTCTCTCACTCATGTAGAAGTGTTTCCATACATGGTTTGAGGGTTTAGGTTCCCAGCTTTCCAACGAACCCACCCGCTTTTTTTTACGATGCCTACAACGAAAGTTAAACATTCGTAAATCGCGAGGACTACTTCAAGTTGGCACAATCTCTACTTAGACATATAACTTATGGTATACATTGGGGTTTTTAGAAGGGGTCATGAACGCACGTGATTCTCAAACATAATGTAGAGTGCATCCCCCGAGTTCCTATAGGCTTCATAAAGATATCTTACCAACACCTTACACAAATTAGAACATTCTAGAAAAGCAAATTAATATGGTCCACATTGATATTAAACTAGGGATTTGGTGTGGGCTTAAATTTAATGTGGCCCACATTAGTGATCATTTGGGGGGGGGTGCATTATACTAAATCCGTATGAGTATATGTGAGTACACAAAAGAGGTATTGATTTGAACTTTGTTGTATTATGTATTATTCTTCACAAAATTATAAGTTGTAGTTATGTAAATATATAGAATAATTTTAAAAAATATACAACATCTCTACTAACTTGTATGGTAGTGTCATTAGATTTTATAGAATAAGGTTCATTTTATTTTAGTATTGGCTTAAACTGGTACATAAAAAGAACCAACCACAAGTGAACATACGATCTTACATATCATTTGATGGTAGACTTCAAAACAATAATTGCATTAGCTTTTATGACATGTATTACAAATCAGAGTATGGGAGGATTGAATGGAAACAGATGCTTAGGGACTTGGAAAAAGCCCCGGACGTGGCCTACCATAACATTCTTAACAAATTTGATTTGATTTGGGGGGTCAAAGGTCTTATTGTGACCCGTAGCAACTTAGTCCCTACTTGGAAGGATAGGCCTCAAATGAGCATTATTTCTAGATTTCCACTTAGGTTGCGCTGTTTCGGCTGGGTTGGTTGTATTTTCAATTTGAATTTTCAATTTGTGCCAAAAAAAGAATAAGACATGTATTGCAAATATAAGGGCCGGTTCACAATATGGCCAAACTTTGAGAGGTTCAACATTTGGACCAATGAAAATGCTGAAATGCCCAAAGTCCGTCCTCTCGGCCTTCACACTAGAGGCCGAAGTCCAAAGGACGTGGCCTCCAAAAGAGCCTAGGTGGCAACACTTTTAGGAAGTTATGGCGCCAAGAGTTCGGCCTCTCGAGCAAAGATTGGGTATAGCAAAATGCTCAACCCAAACTTCCATCGAGAGGCCGAACTTTTTTTTCATTAAAATAATCAATCATTGACAAGATCTTGGCCGTTAGATTGGAGGGGTTATTTTGAGCAAGGAATAAAGTGGCATGCTCCTTTGAGTTTGGACTTTGGGATTGGCCTTTGGAGGCTTCACACTTTGGCCATCCAAGCCGAGAGGCCGTGGGAGTTCATGGCCAAAGGTTTGGACTTTGCGCTTGGCCTTTGGAGGCTTCACACTATGCCCAACTAAGGCTACCCTTACTATATTTTCTTGGCTATTTTCAGTTCATTTCTTTGGACTATCAACAAAGTTGGGCCACTTAATCGCACGGCCTCTCAACTTGGACGGCCAAGAATATGTCCAAACTTCCAAAAAAAAGTGATTGTGAATTATATAAATATAAATATAAGCAATTGTGAAGATTCCTTGTGAGAGAATACCATTCATAAAATTGCACATCCAATCAAAACTTTATTCAATATCAAGTTTACAAATCACGAGTGAATATGAATCAATGTAACTGGATGTGTAGTTTTTATCATCCATATTATGGTTGTATTTCATCCGTTAACGTTTATAGAGTCAGATTTACAAAGAAGGGAGTACCATTTTGTTAACTGTTAACACGTTTAACATTTATAGTGTGCAATATGTGGGGAGTAGAAGAAAGATAACATTTAGAGATGTTTTGGATCACGTGTACAACCGATATAACTATTGCAATATTGTGCTCAACTTTAGTTAACTAGATATAACTATAGTTGACTACATTTTGTGGCATACCAAAATTAGAATAAATATAGGTAACTGCATTTTTTCAAGACATATCACAAACAACTATAGTTAACTTGAACTTAGCACATGGATGTGATAACAACGATGTGAAAGAAGGATGTGGCCTCACGAGAGGCGAGAACCTTGGTTAGCCTCCCATAGACTTCTTCTCGATTATGGAGCAAAGGCCTCATGGAGTAGTATGAACATTGCACTAAGATCCATAAACCTCATACAATATACAAGTTTTGTATGAAAAAATGATGGCTTTATTTACATCTCCAACGGTTACAAAATTGGTATGATTCAAAATTGTTGCAAAAAAAACAAAAAAAAACAATTTTGCAGTGTCACGGAAGCACATTGTCGGGTTAACCATGTTGTATGGAGGGGACTTCAAAATGTTCACTACGTGTGTGATGGTTGACCTTTCCGCTGGATTGGTCTTCGTCAATGAATCCAATGCTAACTCAAACCGCATATTCAAGCCATTTGGATCACTGTTTAGCTGAAACAAGGGGGAAGTCGCATCCCTGGCATAAATCTTCTTTGCCAAAGCACCCACTGAGAAGGACTCCGATAGAAACGTGTGCCTATGTTTCCGAGCCATCCTCACCGGAGAGGTGGATGTTCCACGCTGCCCTCGTACATGGAATAATTCTGGACCAGCACAGTTGTATTTTGCTTTGTGCTTGTTCATCTCATCCACTGAATCTTTTCCATAGTTGGAGGGTGCGTCTTCACCTCCCCATGATGCCATGCCCCAATCACACACACCAATGTAAACCGTGTTCTCACGGTCTTGTGGGAAATGCAGCATGACATTATTGGGATTAAGGTCATTTTGCAACACGTCATGCTTGTGCACTACATCCACAATGCACATTAGAGCCCATGCCAAATAAGCTCGATGCCTTCGATATACAACCAACCGTTTCCGTGCTTCAAAGTCTGCCCCAGGCATGTGAAGGATTGTGCGCTCGTGGGTTTCCGGAACGCTGAAGTCATAGATCCTCATGTTTTTCAAGGAGCCTCCATTCCACCACATCGAATAGGATTCGTATGTTTTCATATTGAGGTATTGTAGCTTGATTACCCCAGGATGATCTACTGGACACGCCAATGCTTCAACTGAACGTTCCTTTCGATTCTCCAAACTATTCGTGGCCTTCATGGTCTTCCCAGCCCACTCTATCCAGCTAGGGATGAATGATGCTCCATGAATTGCGACTCTCCGCACCACTCCGAAGGTCCCTTGGAAGATTTCCTTATCCAAGGCTTTGATCTCCGCATTCCTAGGCAACCATATGACACCCTGCCGGCCCTGAGTGGCAATGTTGTCTGCCATCTGCCTGTCAATAAAAATGGGAAGGTTGCGGGCGGATGTTCCTTTTGCTGCTATTACGCCTCTTTTCCAATTCTCTAGCTTCATGTACAGCTCGGACTTCCTGCCACTACTACTTCCCTCGCTAGGATGCACAACATCATATGCCATTGTTGGATTGTAGATTGCTTCCACGGCTTGTTGTTCAATCCAGGTGCCCCAATCGCTCATGCCCCTAGCATCTTCAAACTCCGCTCCAGCCGTGGCTTCCGTGAGAATAAGAATCAAATCGTTCCTCACCAAATCCAACCCCTTTGTACCATCATTGAGGTATTTTTTTTCCAAATAAACCATGTTGTTATTTCTAAACCACTCCAACAGCACGACCCTACAATGGTTTCGAGCCTCATCGATCCGCGGGTCGCATTTGCCTCTATTTTTCCTTTTCCTCGATTGCGAACCTGAAACCCCGGACCCCTCCTCCGTCCCTTCCGAAATTGCTGGGCGTTTTTGTCCCCGTCTTTCACCATGCTCCGAACCCTGAGGTACATCACGTGCAGGGCTCTCCGGTCTTGATGTCCGCCGTGTCGGAGATCGTGGTGGCACGGACTCTCCATGAGTGGCTGCATTTATATCGGTGGAACTGCCTGAGCTTGGTCCCCTTCCTGTTCTCCCTCTATGTCCACTGTTTCCCCGACTCCCACGTGTTCCACGGCTTCCACGTGTTTGGTTGCCTCCTGAATGGCCAACTGCAAAGAACTCTTCGTCAAACCGAAAAGGATCTGGACGTGGGGGACGTGCTGCAGTGCTTCCACTTCCGGCCTCGCTTCCCGTACCCTCTCCAGTATGCGCAAGTGGAGTGCTTTGGAGCCAAGCACGGTGCAGCCTCGTATCCTCGTCTTGGTAAGGAGCAATGTCCTCCCCCTCCATCGTGAAAAAAACCGCGTGAGTGAGTGAATGTAAAAAGGAGTGAGTGAATGTAGAAATGAGTGCGTGAATCTGGAAAAAAAATTGCGAGGGTTCCCCCACAATTTGCCCTGCCCTCCCAAACCCCCTGAGACCCGCGCGGTGCCGCTGTCCTTGGGACGGCAACAAGGTCTCGGGTCCCTTTGTGGTGGGAGGAGAGGAAAGTGAGGGGAACTAAAACCCCACGGCTTTATATAGGCAAAGGGGAGCACAATCATTATGGGATCCCGGTCGGATTTGACATGGGGCACGAAAAGGACGTATGGGGAACGTGGGAACGTGGGGGCGGACGGAGGGAACGAGGGGGCGGACGTAGGGGAACTCGGGCGGACGGAAGGGAACGGAGCGCGGACGGGAGGGAACGTACGGGAACATGGGGCGGACGGGAGGGGAACGTGGGGCAAACTGGAGGGGAACGCGGGCGGACGGGAGGGGAACATAGCGCGGACGGGAGGGAACATGGGGCGGACGGGAGGGAACGTGGGGCGGACGGGAGGGAACGTGGGCGGACGGGAAGGGAACGCGGGGCGGACGGGAAGGGAACGGGTGCGGACTGGGGGGGAACGGGCGCGGACGGGAGGGAACGGGTGCGGACTGGGGGGAACGCGGTAGGGAACGGGTGCGGACGTTAGGAAACGTGTGGGAACGTGAACGCACGGCGGGGGAACGTGGGGCGGACGTGAGGGAACTTGGGGCGGACGGAGCCCTCCGCGTTCCCCCCGTCCGCCCCCGCGTTCCCCCGTCCGCTCCACCCCCGTCCGTCGTCCGCTCCACCCCCCTCCCCCGTCCGCTCCACCCCTGTCCGTCCGCCCCACCCCCGTCCGCTCCACCCCCCGTCCGTCCGCACCACCCCCCTCCCCCGTCCGCACCACCCCCCGTTCGTCCGCTCCACCCCCCTCCCCCGTCCGCTCCACCCCCCGTCCGTCCGCACCACCCCCCTCTCCCGTCCGCCCCACCGTCCGCCCCACACCCTCCTTAGTCATATTTTTCTACTTTGATTTTAACAGAACCCTAAACACAATGGCAAAATGGTTTACTTGGCAAGGGAAATATGCACATCCACGTCGGCGTTTTCTGCCACATAGGACGCCACCTTGGCAAGAAGGTAAGTATTTTACCCACCCTAGTCCATTCCCCCTATGTTGACCCTACGTGGACCCTATTGTGTCGTGACGGAGGGGTCCGTCACGACACGACCTGACATGACGTGTCGCGCACCTCTCCATGAGGAGTGCCCGAAACACCATGGGCACAAGGGGGACCCCGGAGTGACACCCGGGACTTGTGGCGCCGTTGGTGAGAGGGCCCAAGTGATCCTAGTGTGGGCGAGGGCCCCAGGCGTTGGGAACGCCTCCCACCCACGGAGACTAGGAGGCACAAGGGTAAGGCCATGAGCTATGCGTAGCTCATGGCGTGGTGATTCTAGAATGCTCAAGAACACCTCAATCAGAGGTGTGAGCTAGGAGTTATGGCCATTTGAGTGGGGCGCTGTCCCGGGACAGCGCCCTGGTACAGCAGTGCCTGGGAGTGATTCCCGGGACTGCCAAGCTTCAAACAGGCATAACTTCCTCAAGACTTGCCTGAATGGGGCAAGTGAGGAGTCCATCGGCATCTACGTGAAGCGTAGATGGAGATGGAGTGGTTGGTTGTTATGATCAGACATCATACAAGGAAGTTATGATGGTCTGAAGTTGCTGGGGGCTTCTAGGCCCAGCGGCTAAGGGAAAGTGTCCACTTGGCCCCAACTCTTGGTAGAGAGACAAGAGGTTGGTTGACGGTGGGGTAGGGGCCCCGTGTAGAGTCCTAGAGGCTTATATGGGTGAGGTGGTGTGGCCTCACCCACCCGAGGCCGAACGGCACGGCCTCCATGGGCATTGGCCCAATGTGAGGCCATAGTTGCCTAGTATGGTTCGGGTTGTTGTAGTGTTGCTCCGGCAACGCGATGATCAACATGGGATTGGACTTCCATGGATGGAAGTCCACATCTAGGAATGGGTTACCGATTAAGGGGTGAGTCCCTAAAGCAAAGTAGGAGGGTTGGTTCCCTCCTATGAACTATAAGGTCCGGGGTAGGAGGAGCTAACCATTAGCATGGCGGAATGCGAATGGTTAGCGCTCGTAACCTTTGCTAGAATTGAAAATTGGCAAGATTGCTAAGCGGGTTAGCAAGGGTTGCGACACTTGGTATCAGAGCAGGGTTCCAATATTTGAGCTAGCACTTTGAGGGAGACATGGCTATCAAACGTGAGGGTTATTATGGTTGGCCCGGGGTTTCCAAAAGGTTGTGAGGCTCAAATTGGAACAAAGATCATGTGTAAAGGGAATTTGACCATACCATTGGTTCTAATGACAATGGTGGGCATGATGGTGGATTCGGTAAGGAAATTGGTGGAGTCCTTTGAAAGGGCTCCCGCACACCTCAAAAAAGCATTTGGGGCCTAGAATGCCGAATGTACCCAAAACCTTGGAGGGCATTAATGTTGGATTGAAATTCCAATTCGAAATGCTTGGAAGGTATTGATGTTGGAATGAATTTGGTGGAAATGAGGCGTGCGGGCCTCTTAAGGCGTATATGCGCGAATTTCACATCCAAATGAATTGTGCATCTTAGATGAACGAGTTTTCTAAGAAGTACATCGTTTTAGGTGGGGTTTCAAAAGCGGGTGGTGAATACCAAGTTCAAATTTCCAAAAGTTTATTAAGGTTGTGGCGGGGATCATCAAAATTGCAACGAGCATTAAGGCCGATGACCCCAATAAGAAATTTGGTGGTGCCTTACAACAATGGACGTTGAGGGGAGATAGGTACCACGCCAAATAATACTTATGCCGCGGACCGAATGTAAGACGATGGCATTGTGGCCAAGGCTAGTAGCCTTAAGCCGAGGCCAAGTCTTTTGTACTTTGAGGCTCAAATGAATGGGACAAATGTCTCATGGGTTGATAAAGAGGCTACCATTCCTTCTTGAGCCCAAAACTCGCAAGGGAGTTGGGGCTTGCCGATTGATAGAGCGGGCAAGCCCACCAAGGTGCGGTTTGGAAAGGGCGAACCGCATGAAACAAAGGAGGCCGCGATGCATGTAACTTTTCAATGTGGGACATTGGATTTTTGTCAAAATTTCACACCATGTGAAATAGATGAAATGCATGTCATTGTGAAGGCTACCTTCTTTGGAACTCACATGATAGATGTGAGGTGCAAGCCGGTGAGCTTGCGGTGCATTTGTGATGTCTTGATGGCAAAGAATTGCACTACAAATTGACAAGGACTCCTATGGTAGGAGGAACCAACTCGAATTTGGTCTTAATGGACCAAATGAATAAACGGAAGAACATAATAATAATGGTCGTGGTTCAATTGGAGCAACTCCAAGGAACTCATGGGGAGGCTAGGAAAGATAGGCCTCCCCAAAACCATATTGGTGGGATGTTGGTGAGGTACAAGGATGTATTCACCAATGTGTTGTCCAAAATGTTACCGCCAACGAGTGGAAAAATAAAATTAAAAAAAAAAAAAAAAAAAAAACTTGCTCAACGAGAGGTTGAGTTCTTGAGGTATGTGATGACAAAGGAAGTTGGTGGATGAACATGACAAATGTCAAGGCAATCCAAGAGGAGAATTGGCCCTTGACTCAAGAGAAGGGCTAAGGTCATTTGTTGGCCTAGCCAACTACTACCACCACTTCATTCGAGGTGTTTCTAAGGTTGCTAGGACCTTAGTCAACTTGTTGGAAAAATGGCTATCCCAAGAGTGGGATGAGCCTTGTCACCAAGCCTTTGGGGAGTTCAAGAGCAAGTTTCCTTCACAAGATGTGGTTAAGTTCCCGAGCTTTCACAAGCATTTTGAGATGCACATGGAGGCGAAGGACTTTACCATCGGCGGATGTTGGTCCAAGATGGATGACCATTGCTTATGGGAGCATTAAGCTCCATGGTTGTCGAACCTTGTACGGCTTGTGCAAGAAATGGCTATCTTAAGAGTGGGATGAGCCTTGCCCCCAAAGTCTTTGGGGAGCTTAATACAAAGTTGTCTTTGCCACCCGTGTTCAAGTTCGCGGAGCTTGACAAACCTTTTGAGGTGAATACGGGGTGGCGAGTGACTTTGCCATTGGCGGATGGTTAATGTAAGATGGATGGCCATTGCATATGAGAGCGTTAAGCTTGATGGTTATCCGACCTTATCCGACTTGTGAAAGAAATGGCTATCCCAAGAGTGGGATGAGCCTTGCCACCAAGTCTTTAGGGAGCTTGAGAGCAAGTGTTCTTAGACGCCCGTGCTCAAGTTCGCGGAGCTTGACAAACCTTTTGAGGTGCATACGGGGTTGATTAACTTTGCCAATGGCGGATTGTTGATGTAAGATGGATGGCCATTGCATATGGGAGCATGAAGCTCGATGGTTGTCAAAGAAGACAACCAACTCATGACAAAGAACTTCTTTGTCGTAGAGCATTGCTTGAAGATGTGGCGACACTATTTGGGGTTGCACAAAGCAAAGGTCTACATGGACAATGTGTCCTAAAAGAATTTTGACATTCAAGCGCAAGTAAGCGCCAAGTCATTGCGGTGGCATGATAGTTTGGCGCTTATGAAGGTGGATTTGATCCACAAACCGGACCGTGGAAATGTGGTGCCGGATGCGCGAAGTAGACCGGATGAGTTCCAAGCAATGAGAACCATTCAAACCTTGTGGCTAATGTGTGCCGGCGAAGGAAACTTGTGATGCAAGATACGGGAGGGGTAAATTAACTACCCCAAAAGCACAAAAACTTTTAGGTGAACTTCGCAAGAGCAAGGTGCTCAAAGAGGTTAAGTTGGTGGACGGATTGTTCAAGTGCAAGCAAAGTTGGGTGTATGTGCCACAAGGCAAGTTGAGGCTATCGGTTTTGAAGGAGGAATTTGATAGTCCTATTGCCGGCCTTAGAGGAGAAAGAAAAAACCGCCATAGAATGGTATCATGGAGGTACCATTGGCGGTGCATAAAGCAAGATATAGCCCACTTTGTGAAGGCGTGAATAAAATGCCAAGTGAACCGAGCCTCTTACCAAAAGCAAGGCGGTTTCTTGCAACCGTGCCCATCCCGTCGGCGCCATGGCATAGTATGTGCATGGACTTGATCACAAGTTTGCCGGAGTCACATGGGTATGATGCCATCTTGTTGATGGTAGAGCGGTTTGCCAAGTTGGCACACATGGTGCCGATTGTGGGAATCGCGACCGCGTTGGAGACCGCATAGCCTTT
Source organism: Polytrichum commune (assembly GCA_950295325.1). Classification (NCBI taxonomy): domain Eukaryota; kingdom Viridiplantae; phylum Streptophyta; class Polytrichopsida; order Polytrichales; family Polytrichaceae; genus Polytrichum; species Polytrichum commune. Next base: position 61,999,863 of record OX485804.1, read on the forward strand.
TCTCAAAGGATGGTTGAGGCACCACGAGTTGCCAACAGTGATTGTGTGGGATCAAGATCCAAAGTTCACAAGTGCATTTCCAATGCATTTCTCTAAGGAGGTTGTATTGAAACTAAGGCTTAGCACGGCCTTACATTCCCAAATGGATGGGAAAACAAAGCGTGTGAATGGAGTCTTGAAGCAATACTTGAGGAACTTGGTGGGGGCGGACCAAGGAGATTGGGCGGACTATGTGGGTCGAGCGGAGTTTAGTTGTAATGTAGCCACGCACTTGGCGACCAAGGGGTTGTCTTTGATGGTGGCTTATGGAGTGGATGCGCTCCAACCTATTAACCTAGTTCTCGAGGGGGCACATTCAACACTAGAGTTCAACCAAGATGATGAGGACTTGGCCAAGGATGGTAAACAAGTCTTGGAGATGACCAAGTTGTTGGTGGAGAAAGCCCGAAGGTGCTACGGAGTGCAAATCAATGCCGGAAGACGCGAAGTGGAGTATGAGGTGGGCCAATAAGGTGTTGTTGAATGTGGACAACTTCACCTTGCCCAAAGGCCTTACTCCAAAAGTTCATGTCCAAAATTGGACCTTCGTTTTCCATTGTGGAACAAGTGTTCAAGGACATGTATAAGTTGGAATTACCGCCGGACATCAAAGTGCATCCGACATTTCATGTCTCATTACGAAAGTCATTTTAGGACGACACCTTGTGGCCCGATCACAAGCAAGTGATTAGGCCACGTCCCGACCTTGTGGAGGTCATTTGGAACATGAGGTAGGAGGGCATCCTCAAGTGTAGGAAGTCCAAGTGAAAATGAAAGAAAATGTACAAAGGAGTACTTCGTGAAATGGTGAGGATACCATGAGAAAGAAACCGTTTGGGTAGCGGCAAGAGACATGATGAACGGCAAGGAATTGGTGAAGCACTTTGAAGAAACTAAGGCTAAGGATTCCAATAAAATGAAGCGTAGGCATTGATGAGGACATCAATCTCCTTTAGTGGGGGAGAGACGCTAGTAGCACACTTAGCTTCGAGGCTAATTACTCCACAACATGAACTTGTTCTTTGGCTTGAGGAAATAAAGTCCAAACTTTAGTGGTGCAAAGAGAAAAGTATGAGATGAGGTCCTAGTCTTGTACTTGTGCTTGGTTAATGGAAGAGGGGGAATAGATATGCCAAACTAGGTTGGGTAAGCCGAGTAATTGGGGGCCATGGCTTGGAGGGGCCTTGGATAAAACCAAGAAACTTCTTAGTTGTGGGCTTGTCCGGGCGGGGACAAGGTGATGGCGCGTGCTCATAAAAGTGCTACCCGCGAGCTAACGAGAGTTGGCGCATGGGAGTCATGAACCCATGTCTCGAAAGAGCAAAGTGGGAACCGAGTCGGGCGGGACTTGGCATCACCCCCGTGCGATCGAGGCGTGGCTTAACAATGGAAAGCCATCTCGGAGTTGCAACCGAGACAACTTAGTGGAAGCGTTGAGGTCTCGCCTAGATGTGTCATGTTAGGCTAGTGGAGCCTAACGGGGGAGGCCCCAAAGGAGGGGCAACCCAAATGAGTCCCAAAGTAGGTGGGTCTAGTGTAGGTTAGGTCCTTGGAGGAGAGATCCAAGGTCGCTAACAGACCACCTAGGAACAACACCTTTGGGACTATGCCCAATTTGAAGATGCATTGTGGGGGTCGCGCCCTAAGGTAAACACAATGCCGCACCATAGAGGATGGCAACTTGAGAATTGGTGTGCCGACTACGAGTATAGTCGATGAGGGCATCGACTCCGTTTGGTGGGGGTGAGTGTCGCGCACCTCTCCATGAGGAGTGCCCGAAACACCATGGGCACAAGGGGGACCCCGGAGTGACACCCGGGACTTGTGGCGCCGTTGGTGAGAGGGCCCAAGTGATCCTAGTGTGGGCGAGGGCCCCAGGCGTTGGGAACGCCTCCCACCCACGGAGACTAGGAGGCACAAGGGTAAGGCCATGAGCTATGCGTAGCTCATGGCGTGGTGATTCTAGAATGCTCAAGAACACCTCAATCAGAGGTGTGAGCTAGGAGTTATGGCCATTTGAGTGGGGCGCTGTCCCGGGACAGCGCCCTGGTACAGCAGTGCCTGGGAGTGATTCCCGGGACTGCCAAGCTTCAAACAGGCATAACTTCCTCAAGACTTGCCTGAATGGGGCAAGTGAGGAGTCCATCGGCATCTACGTGAAGCGTAGATGGAGATGGAGTGGTTGGTTGTTATGATCAGACATCATACAAGGAAGTTATGATGGTCTGAAGTTGCTGGGGGCTTCTAGGCCCAGCGGCTAAGGGAAAGTGTCCACTTGGCCCCAACTCTTGGTAGAGAGACAAGAGGTTGGTTGACGGTGGGGTAGGGGCCCCGTGTAGAGTCCTAGAGGCTTATATGGGTGAGGTGGTGTGGCCTCACCCACCCGAGGCCGAACGGCACGGCCTCCATGGGCATTGGCCCAATGTGAGGCCATAGTTGCCTAGTATGGTTCGGGTTGTTGTAGTGTTGCTCCGGCAACGCGATGATCAACATGGGATTGGACTTCCATGGATGGAAGTCCACATCTAGGAATGGGTTACCGATTAAGGGGTGAGTCCCTAAAGCAAAGTAGGAGGGTTGGTTCCCTCCTATGAACTATAAGGTCCGGGGTAGGAGGAGCTAACCATTAGCATGGCGGAATGCGAATGGTTAGCGCTCGTAACCTTTGCTAGAATTGAAAATTGGCAAGATTGCTAAGCGGGTTAGCAAGGGTTGCGACATGACGGCACGACACCGTCATGACGTCGCGATAGACAACCCTGCGGACTACTGCAACAAGATTGCCTGCCTGCAATTCTGTCTGTCCATGTTGCAGCCGTCGTCAAATTCCTTCCAAGACATGTACGACGTCATTCACGTGGACGAGAAGTGGTTTTCCATGACTAAAGCCACCAAGCGATATTACCTGGCAGATGGCGAGCCTGAACCGTTGCGATCATGTAAATCGAAGCGCTTCATCGAGAAGGTAATGTTCTTGGCTGTTGTTGCTCGGCCCAGGTATGATCACCACTGCAAGACAATGTTCAATGGCAACATAGGCATGTGGCCGTTCATTGTGAAGGAGCCCGCCAGGAGCACAAGCAAAAATCGTCCTGCGGGGACGATGGTTACGAAGCCCGTCATGGTCGGAAAAGATCAGTATCGCAACATGTTGTTGGAGAATGTGTTGCCGGCTATTCGATTGAAGCGGCCCCGTGCCACTGCCGCACGTCCGGTCTTCATCCAACAAGACAACGCCAAACCGCATATATCGACGCTGGATGATGCCTTCACGGACGCTGCGCAAACCAACGGCTTTGATATCCGACTTCGTTGTCAACCACCGAACAACCCGGATATGAATGTTCTGGATCTGGGGTTTTTCAACGCCATTCAATCGTTGCAGCACCAGAGCGCCCCCAAAAATGTCGATGATCTCATAGACGTTGTTGAGAAAGCGTTTCACGATCTGGATGTGAAGAAACTCAACTATGTGTTTCTCACTTGGAAGCAGTGCATGCTGGCGACATTCGGGGATGGTGGCGGGAACGGCTACAAGATCCCCCATATGGGCAAGCAGAGTTTAGATCGTGCCGGAACACTGCTTGTCACCATTGATGTTCAACAAGGATTGCTCGATAGCGTGCGATCGGCAGTATCCTCCGCGTAATACACACAGTTGTATGCATAGCAGAGCCCAACATTTTCCTTTAAATTTGCACCCATACCCAGACCATGCCCATCAGCAATGACCTATGCCCACCCATGCCCACCCATAGCATGACATGTGCGCACCCATGCCCACACATAGCATGACATGTGTCCACCCATGCTATTCAAAGTGCGCCCATGTATTCAAAAATTGTGTAATGTGTATTACTCGCCTACACCAAGTCTTGGTTGGATCGGACAAATAAAAGGTCGTTCACTATCGTTGGCTTCAGCCCGGAGCGCTTCTTGGTTAGCGTATTCCCTGCATTTTTTCCTCTCGCTCCTTACCACTTTACAACATCCTCTCTTTCTTGAGTTTTGGAATCCTCTTGGCAGGATTGGGTTTAAGGTAGGGTGGGAAAAGCAAAAGCACAAGAAAGTGACAAAAAAAAGACCGAGGATTCTTGGGAGCCTAGGGACACACTCAAGAAGGAGGAGGAGAACAAGAAGAAGACACACTGAAGGATGGACTCACCTTACGGGGTGAAGGTGATTCGGTGCTCTTACCCTCCAAAGCATTGAATGAGAGCTCATTCAATGACCCCTTCCAATATGCTTTGCTTTAGCCCATGCTCACCCATGAAAAATAATATCGAACCCATGCCCACCCATGAACAATAATATCACAGCCATGCCCACCCATGCCCACCCATGAACAATAATATTGCAGCCATGCCCACCCATGAACAATAATATGGCACCCATGCCCACCCAAAACCCATGGGCATGGGTGGGCATGGTTATGGGCATGGGTATGGGCACCCAATGTAGGGCTCTGATGCATAGAGACGACATAATTAGTAGTAAAGTTGGCCAACGGGCACTATAAACTGTTGTGTTTGCCTGCAATTTCATACCGCTCAGACTTTCTAGGACAAGAGAGTAAGTGTGTACCGATCAGATATTTTGGGACAGAGGGAGTAAATCTTTGACAATAGATAGTCAACAATGAATAAAAAATAGTAGACAGTAAACAAAAAATAGTAAATAGTAATACTAGATGGTAAATATTAGACCAAAAAAATAGTAAAATAAAATATAGCAAATAGAAATCAGTGAATAGTAAATAAAAATATTGAGTTGTAAATATTGGATAGTAAATAATAAAATAATTTTATAAATAGAAAAATACATAGTGAATAATAAACAATAGATAATAAATGATACTCATTATACAATAAGTAATAAAATATTAAAAAATAAGTAGAAAAATTATATACTAAATTGTAAACAATAAATACTCAATTTTAATTATTAGATAATTAATTATAAATAGAAAATAGTATATAACAGTAGATAGTCAACAATAAATTTAAAATCATGGAAAATAAACAAAAAAATAATAAATAGTAAATTTTGTATGGTAAATACTATATAAAAATAATAAAATATTATACAATAAATTTTAAACAATAAATAGTCACAAGTAATAAGTAGACAATAAATAGTATAAATTAAATGGTAAACAATGTACAGTAAATAATACGTACCAGAGAGTAAATAGTTGCCTTACTCTAGAAAGGTTTGAAGAGCTCTTTGTATATCATGTGTAGTGCGATGGCTTAATGGCGAAGGCTCTTGGGTGGAAGCCACAAGGTTCAAGGTTTGAATCAATGATCGGGGAGATTTTTGGGCATAATCGGTTGAGATCCTAGTGTTTGCAAGTCCAACCAGTTACATGTTAACATTCTTCGGTTTTCCTTTATTAAATTAGGTATATTCTATAAATTCCTCGAAAATGATCGGTAATTTTTCTGAAGTCTTGAACTTCAACCGGTTATTTCTCAAACTCAACCGGTTCATCTGTAACTAACTGCCGGTTCTCCCCGATCATAGGTTTGAATCCCTTGGCCTTTGCTCCCAACCTAGCCTTGTAGGCGGTCGGTAGGTGGTAGCTTACCAAACCAAAGGTACAACAGGAGGGTATCTAACAATCACATATATTTTAATGATATATATATATATATATATATATATATATATATAAAAATTACCCCTAAAGTTTACCTATAATTTGAATTTATTGTTTCGGTAAAAACTTATACCTGCTGAAACCACAACATGATTCTGACATCCCGTTTGTGTTAAATAGTAGGACTGGTCCATGATGAAAGAATATTTATAGTGGCTGGAACCTACACGACATGTGTGTTGGTTGCGGAAAAGTGTTAGTTTACTGTCCTTTTGGTGTGGGAAAAGACCGGTCTTCCTACTAGTGCTAGGTACGTTAAAGTCAAATGTGAGGAATGAATCTTAGTGGAGTCCTAGTACCAAATCCCAAGTTAATGCAATCCTAAAGTCAAAATGGAATGTTTTGGAATTGTTGTTGGGTTTCGAGCTGCATCATCATATTGCGTTATTTGTAAGGCTGTAGTAAAAGTTATAGACAATGATATCTCCCCCTAAACAAGGCTCCATCCTAATCCCTCCCTAACTTTTAGTAGATCCAAACTAATTGTCGAACTACATCATACTATGTTAGTTTGTACGTCGTATGAATAATGAATCCCCATTCTCAACACAATATTTTGACTAATGTGAGAATTTCATTTCTTGTGTCACTATTGGGAAGGGGGCGGGGATTTCAATGGAGATTTGAAAGAACTCAGTTATATCAACACACAACATTGATATAGCATGCCCCATGTTTTAAAGTGTAGCTCAAAGAAACTTGCCTCTATATCTAGTACCTTTTGGAAGCGGACTCTACATATCACGTACAAACTAATGTGAGGGTAAGAAGGAGTATTAATTGAGGCATTAGCGTACATTGTACGCATAAGGGAGAGGTGTTATTTTTAGGTTCTAGTGTGTACACCTAGAAAGGTTATTAGTTTTTTTTGGAAGTAAACATATGTACAAAATGGGTCCTTAACGTTTAGAGAAAAAATTGATAATAGATGTCTTAGTTTCATCCAAATCACATTTTCATTCATTCTTGTCATATGGTCATAATCCTTGATGATTACCTTGTCCATTCTTGTTAGGGTTTGCATTTGAATTCTAGGTTTTTACAAACTAGGGCTTTGGGTGCATTCATGGGCTTCCTTGATTTCTGCTCTGTGGATTGTGGCTAACTTTATTGTGCTCTTGTCTTTGTTTATTTGCTATAATCATTGAGCTACATCCTTTGGATGAAAAATCGTTCAATGACTTTCTCATTGCAAAGTGAAATTGAACTTTATATGAAGTAAAGTCTAAAGTAATTCATGATTTATATTTTGTACATTTAGTGGAGGCATTTATTGCATTAAGTTTGAAAAGTTTAGTATAAATACATGAGTCCATTTTCTAGCATGACATTAGTACGTATTTGCATCTCACAACATTCTCCAATATTTGTGCGATTTCATCCATGTTCTTCTATTGTACATGTCTCAAAATGCCGAAAAAATCCCAAATTAATGAATATAGTGCTCTTGGAGTCTACAATAGCATGCAAGAACCTTCTGACCTAGGCAAGATCTCCCCAGTATCAAAATGGTTTAGAATGACAATGATCCCAAGGATAACCCCATTACACAAAGATTTTGTCACCTTAACAAACCCACTAAATATGAACATGTGACTTGGTGTTACAATTCCGTCATTCATGGGTGGTTCATTGATACCATTGTGGATGTTGATTATTGATACCATGCACTCACCTACATACCAAATTTACAATGGTCTAGACCAATTATAGCATTAAAACCATGCATCTAGCTTGGCTTAAATGGTAGCCAATATTCAATCTCGTGTCAATGAGTAATGTTAGTATTACAATTTCATAACATAGATACGAGGATTGTCAGTCGATGCCTTCATCCCTTCTACAAAATACCTACAATTTGCCATTGTTTTGATTCCAATTCTTTGATTCATAGTTTAGAGAAGAATTAGATTCAAATACATGTACTCCCCGTAAACCCGATGGTCATGGGAAATCCCCCATGAAGATGGATGGACATGTAAAACAAGCATTTAACTAAAAAGATAATTTGAATTCAAATTGGACTAAATTAGCAATAAATGACTACGATGTATGATTAAATAATAAATAAATACCCTTAAACAACTATAGTGTGTAGATAGAATCTTTTTAGCAATAAATATAAGATTTATGAAGACAAAGCCATACAACATGGGGAGACCTCATAGTCTACATTACATCAAACAACATTTCATTATATATATATCTTGACATAAAATTTAATAAAATGGATTTTTTTCATTGTTATAGACATGAATATACATGTTGAAATATATTGTAAATTTATGTGGTCCGCAATATTAGAGAATTCACAAATATGTTGCGGCTTGTATGCGAACCTAGAGTGGGATTAGAAAGCATGGTTGTATGATAAAAAAATACAACGTATTGTTGCAACTTCAAAATCAACAATTATGTCCCTCCATTCAAACAAGCATTTTAACCAACAAATGATTTCTTTGTATTACACTATTTATGGTATTTAGTGTCACATACACTATTAGTGAAGGGCTTAAACTAGATACCTAGAAGTCTCAAAGTGTCATGCTTGCTATTTGCCAATGTGATTCCATTCATAAACATTAGTAACTCTTTTAAGTGAAAAATTATCTACATTATGACATGTAGAGTAGCACATTGGGATACTTTAGATGATAGTCTTGTGTTCTAGTATGCAAGGGGAAGATATTTTTGAGTCTAGTAATGGCAACCATCATGTGTTCATATTTTAGTATGCAAGAGGATAAGATTCTTGAGCATACTAATGGCAAGTGTCATTTGTGTACACTTAAGTCAACTTGCAAATAATTGTGTAAAATAAGCATGCATCTCATCAACACTATTGAGAATACTCATGTTGAGATATTAGTAAGCACACTTGAAGGCCAAGTGTCATGAGGTGACACTTATGGTGGAGTTGATAATCATCAATGTTACCTAGCATACGCCTCAAAATAGGGTAATTGACAATAATACACATGTGATACCAAATACCATAAACAATGTAGTAAGACTGAGCAAAATTCCCCAAGTTACATGAAGAGGTAGTCCAAAACAACCCCATGCAAAAGGGAAGCATAAAGGAGAAACTCATTGAGAGTGCTCCTGATGATTCCCCTACATTGGCTTGTATGACTCGTTTGCCAATTCTAGATTCGTTTTATTATTCCTAGTTGCACAACAAAAATGTTGTTTGTTTTTTTCCAAGTGCGGTTGGATTAAAGCACAAAATTACATTCTATCCCCATTACTGTTGTGGAAGCCAAATTGCACTCTCATTTACCATTCCAAGCCCCTCTATTATGTTCAAGGTTGAAGAATTGTTTTTTCTTGCTTGGTTTCAATGTTGTAGTTCAAATTGTAATGAGCATGATTTTTATTGAGTTGCACATGTGTAAGTGCCCAACCCATCCACACAGGGTAAATTTTAGTGTATGGAGGATGGACAAAAACAAAATGACCTAATAAAATAACAAACCAATGTAACCTCCCAAAGTTGACTTTTGATTTTTTGATTTTATTTATTTTGGTAAAAATTCAAAATACCCATATTCACAAAATATACTTGGGAGGCCTCTGGAATTTTCAGGATAATTTTTTCTAATTACACTAAGAGGTCACATACACAACAAAGAAAAGAAAAGAAAAGAAAAGAAAAAATAACGCCCGTATCTTTATACCGGCATGAATGTGAGCCCATTAACCTTGTATTGATCACGGTGTACCGTGATGCAATATAAGGTGATTTGCCTCCGTGGGGAGGTGGGCTCTAGTGTAATCACATACACAACATATTATAGCACTAGGAGGCCCCCCTGATCCTCCATTATAATTTCATTTTCTAGGTTCAAGTGAAGGCCTCCCATTGATTGTGATACATTCTAAAATACTACAAAGGAACCACACACCCACTACATAATATTAGAAGGCCTCCCGATGCTTAAGTTTCAATATAAATATCCAAAAGCATAACATAAGATATCGGGAGGCAATATGAAATTATTGGTTCTACAAAAGAACACCATCATTTTTGAGGTTACCCACCTCATTAACTTCCTCATGCATCTACTCTCGTGATGCACTTGGGAAAACCTTTCGCACGCCTTGGGCATCCATTTCCAAGGCCTTTCATTTGGTGTGCAATTTGATCAACTTTTGAATGCCAATTATTGACTCCATTGTCGCATGTGCATGTTCGGTTTGACTTGGCCTAGGCTTCCAAATTCCCTTGATACTATGGGTAGATGAGCGCTTGCCATTTTTGCACCTTTGTTTATATGCCATAAATGTGGCTTGAGATATGCCATGAATTTTTTATAATTATTCCCATTCTAGATCTTATACTCTAAATCTTGTTGCATACTCTGAATCTTCCCTCCTATCGTTGAAGGATGCCAATAATTAACTCTTACAAATTGGGTGGATGCTGAAGGAAACGACTAAGAATAGTTCTCTGAGCAATTTGTTGGAGCACTCAACGCACTAATGGATCCTAGATCGAGGGGATGGCATATTTAGGCACCTTATTTTAAGTCCTTTCTTTGTCCAAGTGAAATTGTAACATGTAGCCTTCTTGATACCACTAAAAAAATTTCATCACTCTCACTTGACGGATTTCCACAAAGAAATTTGTTAATCTTAGAAAGTACAAGATCATCAACAAAAACACAATTCAATTAGAGGCCACAATCTTAAGGACATTATCTAGTCATCATGTCTAACCATTGTGTTGTTGACCATCTCGCCCACGTGATTGGGTCCTATCTTATCCATCACAGAAACCTCACGTGATAAGCAAGCATAGATGCGACCCATAGCCAACATATTCGCCTAATTAATGGTGAATAAGTAGGGTATGTATGTGATTTGTCAAAGCCTTGTAAGTTGTATGCATTTCATGTAATCAAGAGCTATGATTGTGATTCATAATATTGCTAAATGGCATGCTCCCTCAAGCTTTCCAAATAAAGGAGATTTTGTGTTCCATGGGGACCTTGCCATGACACAAAAACCTAGGCCATTGTCTTTTGAGAATCACAACATGTGTACTTCCAAACCTTGACCGTATTACCCTCCTGCCCAAAGTGATAGAACATGAAGTTTGGCAATGTCATTCACAAATTGTTTCTATAAGATAAATTGAAAAGGAATACTCAAACTAATCATGAAGTTATTTTCTAAAACAATTGATGAGGTAAATATGATATTTACATGGAGTTGTATATGGGACACTAACACAAAAATATGCTTCATTCTTTCATTGTATTTGTAAAGCATAATTGGCATAATCTTAAAATGTTTCTTTGGAGAATTCATCTTCCGTATATTTTTCTAGTTTAATCTATTATTTATTTATTTGCAAAATTATAGGCTAGGGAATATTCCTCCAAGCTTAGGAACCTCCAAAACGTGTTGTATTTGCAACTTCGTGACAACTACTTGACGGGTCCCATACCCACAACATTGGGTAACTTGACACACCTTTGAAAACTATGGTTATCCATCAACAACCTTATAGGTAAATGTGCCTTAAACGGTTGAGTTTTGAGATTTGCCATGATTCTCAATTTGGATTTTTCTTGGATTCAAGAATGTGATATGAGATTTTAGCATCAACCTATTGATTTTTAGGAGTTTCCATGTTGTTATGGTTATTCAAAATCAAAGAAGTGTCAAAGCCATAAAATAACTTGGATCCTCCCATTTTTGTTATTTGCTGAGCTTAGGATGGTATGCACATTTAAAGAACGTAATCCAATCTCTTTGAGCACATGTCTTTTTGGTGACTAATTCACACCTAACCACACACCCCTCAAATATAGGTGTTTGATTAGGATAAGGTATTGAATTAGGCACAAACTTCCGTTAATTGTTTAAACAACGTTGCAAGTAATGTCCATAAGAAATACAAGTTCCGGACTATTCCAAAATCAACTAAACTTATTCAATATTTGATTTGAAATCCAATGGGGAAAATGAATTATGAAGCTTGATGTATTTAAACCTATAGGTGCACCTTTCACACCTATTACTATGGCCCACTAAAATATTGACATACCAAGATAATTATGGCCAATGCATCTTATCCTGACACACACCAAAGTTGAGTCTATAATATTGTCTACTCAAATCCATGAAATATGAAATGAAATTTTTCTACATGAACATGAATTATTGTGGATTCAAAATATGAGATCAATAGAAGATCAATATTATCCAAAAATACTAATAGTTGTAGAAACTTTTAGCATTTTAGGTTAGAATACTTATTATATTAATTTATAAGCCATCCTAATTTTTGATCCACACAATAAAATACGATGGGCCATGGAAATTTGTTTGATTCTCATTTTACAACATTATGTCGTTAACATCATATCTATTGCTATGAAATCCAGACTTTTGTGGATTTTATCATTTTTTGTTTGGATGTGATGCTTGTATTAAGCAAATGGGACTCTATGTGTTTCCATTAAGAAGTAGAAAAAGAACATTGATGTAAACAAGTCGTGTGGCCTTCTCCAAGTAGACCTAGTCTATATTAGGACGGTCAAGATTAATTCTTCATTTTGTAAGCTTTGTGACATTGATATTTTAAGCTCCGGAAGAGGTGGAAAGTTTATCCATAAGTTTTATTTACTAGGCAAAAATATGCAACAAATTCTTTATGACATCAACATTTCTTCTAGGCTCCTCAATAGAAGTGCATTTGGCTTATGAACAAACAAAAACCCTTTTGATACATTTTACGCAGTGATGACCCTCATTTAAGCTAATATAATTATTCTTTACTGCAACCTAGTTTTAGTCGGGAGTTGGTTGTTTTGCGTATAAAAATCTTCATGTTCCGTAACTCTTTAGTGCATGCTTGAAGTTGATGTAGAGGTTTGAACCAAAAACATTCTATATCGGTTCATTGAGGAGAGACTCATTTTAGCACCTCATAACATGCCTTCCATTTACTTCCTTCCAGTTACTTTCATACTCAAGTTTGATAATTGATTGTGTATTTTTTCTACAAGTGTTATTCCAAAGACACTTGGATCACTGAACAAACTAACAGACATGGACTTGAGCAACAACAACTTCAATGTTGATAAGAATACAATCCCTTCATTGTTTTGCAACCTTGCTACTCTTATGGGGCCTTCCCACTTGACATTAGCTAGAAGTAGTTTTAGTCTAAAACCGGTATTAGTTATCTAGGGTTCACACTTATCGGTGGTATTTAGTGCCGAGCCTAGGTGGACAGCTGATGTGGCCACTTTAAAAACGGTTTAAAACCTTCCCGGTCACCGAGCCTAGTTACTATTACTAGAAATCCGGCACACTATCTGGATACTTAAGTATGCAATGGCAGTGGCCCCGGATTGGCTGCAGCAGGTTTTAGCTATCCTGGGGCCAACTGCCATATTTGCAAAAACTTAGTTTTTAAGAGCCTTGCTAAAATGAAGTCAAGTAACCCGTAGTCGTCATTACCGAGGTTGTGAGAGTCTGATTGTCATCGAACACTTGAGCACCATGGCAACTCCACGCGGGAGCTGGAGCTTCGGCAGTGTCCCACAAGGTAAGTTTTCCAATTCATCACAATGTCCATTGCCAATTCATCACCATGTCCTGAAGCTCTTGAACTTCAACCGGCTATTCTTCAAACTCAACTGGTTCATCTGTAAGTAGCAGTGTGTTTTTCCTGTTCATTGCTTCCTCACAATGTCCGGGGGAGATTTTGGGGCATAATGTGATGAGATCTAAGTGTTCACGATTCCAACCGGTTACATGTCGACCTGGTTCGGTTATGGGTTTAAGTTTTCCAATTCATCACCATGTCCTGAAGCTCTTGAACTTCAACCGGTTATTCTTCAAACTCAACCGGTTCATCTGTAAGTAGCAGTGTGTTTTTCCTGTTCATCAGTAGTGCCGAACTACTCTTTGTAAGAAGAAGCGTCACAGATTTCAGCCAAGCCTCTGTTTCTTGTGTCTCAGAACTCTCGCAACAGTGGTCCCTGCTCTGATTTCTCAGAAGATGTCGGTCTAGATAAGTTTCAACGAAGAAGGTCAATTACTTTGTATCTGTGTATGACGAGGTGGCTTTTGACAAACGCAAAACGCAGACCAGGTGGAGAACACTGGTAAATCCCTAAACCCGAAATAGTAGGTCACACAACAAAAGTTCCTCCGACCCTGAGAGCAAAAGGGACAGCTTAACCTCCGGGGTTCTAGGGCACCCCACCTGGTATTAGCTAGAGCCAGGTGGGAAAGGGGCATTACCTCATTAATGTTGACTAGATCTTACTTGAGTGGGAGCATCCCAACATGCCTTGGAAATCTTTCGTTGACTTGCTTAGACCTTTCATTCAACAACTTAGCCGGTCCCATTCCTCCTTTATCAAATCCTAAATCCACACTCCAATGTGGTCATCAATACGCAGTCCAAGAGGTATTCCTATCAAACAATCACCTTACAGGCCCTATCCCCAACGAATTTGGCAATCTCAGCTTTATTAGCCACTTGGATCTAAGTGGAAATCGTCTATCGGGAACAACACCGGAATTCATTTTTCAATTGTACCAATTACAACAGCTAGACCTATCAAGTAACATGTTCACAGGCGAATTTCCCTTGGCACCACCTATATATAATCACTCGTATTCATACTCTATGTCTTTCTTGGATATATCAGACAACTATCTCAACAATAGCATCTCATTGTTTTTATCCAATCTTTACAGCACACGGTGGAGCATGGCATTAATTACAGGCACTTCGGATTGGGGCCGGGGGAACCTTTTTTATGGGCCACTTCAACTAGATTTTAGCCTATTTAAGTCTTTAGAGTTATTTTCAGCAACACGCAATCAAATCACATGATTTATCCCCTTAGATTTTGGAACCAAAAATTTTAGTATTGTCTTGATTGATCTTAGTCATAACCAACTTACTGGGGACATTTGTTTAGGATTAGAGCGGCAAGTTGCAGCTAACATCCTTGATGCTCTACGTGTTTTGACCCTTGCACATAACATGTTGATAGGTCCAATTCCTCTATGAATTATGAGGCTCAAAAGCCTTCAGGTGCTAGACTTGTCATCCAATACCCTCACGGGTTCAATCCCTCCGGACCTTCATTCTTTGTTGGTTGACAAAGTTTTATCCTCAAATCTAGGTGGCTTGAATGACTTCACCTTGATTCAGACCTTGCAACACTCAAATATACCCATATTCTTCTAACCCACATACATGGATTTGTCCTCCGATGTTCTCACATGTGACATTCCTCCAAGCATCGTGCAATTGAGCGGATTGTTGTACTTATATTTGTCCAACAACAAACTCACTGGCAATATTCCTATAAGCTTAAGAAACCTTTCACAATTAGAAAGACTTAATTTCTCTCGCAACAATCTCACTAGGGACATTCCTTCCAATTTGAGAAGTCTATCGTATCTTCAAATCTTCAATGTGTCTTTCAATAATCTAAGCGGACCAATACCTACAGGTGGCCAATTTATGGGGTTTTCAAACACTTCTTACCTTCCGGGAAACAATGGGCTTTGCGGAGAGGTGATCCATCGATTGTGCAACTCGACACCACAAGCTCGGGAGCCACATGTCTTAGAGGAGGCGGTTTCTTATAAAGACGTCATCTCCTTACCAAACTTTTCAATTGGTGTTGGAGTTGGATTCTTTTCGGTGGCATTTTTCTTGTTGTATCGACAACATGGTCAGGGACTATATTTAAGCAACGAAAGCCACAACAAGCCTCTCAACCGGCGATATGGAGCCTTTAAACACCCTTGTTGATGGAAATTTGTAGTCTATACCTTTTTTTCCCCTAAGAATTGAGAATTTATTGGTGTGTGGTACCAATTATATATCTTCATCTAGTATGCTTGTTAACTCATGATTAGGTATTATTACAATCATGAAGCAATCACATGACTTACCTTCATTTGTAAGTACCTAACATGATTGTGAAAGTAACTCTTTTGATTTACTCAACTTCAAGTTTTTGTTAGACATCTTTTAGAGAATTGATGTTGTCGATGTTATATAGCTAAACAAGAGTCATATGTACACCTCATACATGTTATTTTTAATACATTAATTGAGACATTGTTGAACTCTTTCAATTTGGTTACTGAATCTAAATGATACTTTTAGTGTCATTTATATTTTGCCCACCACTACATCCAATTAATCTTGCTACCATCTTCTTTTGCGGTGAGTATCTTAACATGTCAACCTACTCTCCTTGAAAAGGACTTTGGAAACAAATGTGTTTTTTGAAGGAATCAACAAGAAAACTAAAGGTATTTGTAACTTTGATCGCATCAAAGGTAAGTTCGAAATTGGACTTTCAAAATAGGGTTGACGATGATGAAGATTGTTGCAATTGTTGAGGGTTAGACTAAATCGGAGTGGTTGCAGTTTGGAGTTGATATACAGAAGTTTGCTTCCTTTCGCTTTGAAAGAAAAATTTTAAACTATATGAAGTTGTCAGTTTCTCATCATATACGAGACCTATAAGTATATATGCATGTTTTTTTTTTGCCACACATGCTTGAAAAAAAATGATTAATTTGTTCATAAATACAATTATTAGAAATCTAAATCTAAATTTGTTACATAAAACAAATATTTAGAATGAGTGATAGTTTTCACGTATTCAATAACATGTACCTCTTGAAGTGCATCATCCACATAAGAAGTTTGGTTCACATATCTCATTTGTTGTCAAACCTCAACTTCATTTTTTTGGGGCCATGGGGTTTAAATGTGCAAAATGAATGGTAGATTATTTTATTGTTCATGTTTCTGAAAGAAAAAAACACATCATTCGGAGATTCTAGTGTTTACATTTTCACATGAAGTAGGTCATACTTGTTATGGCACCATGCACCCACTTGTGAACAATGGACATAATAGCAAATATGTCTTAAATCTAGAAAATCAACTCTAACCATCACTTTTCTTTTCTTCACATTTTTTAGCCACCATTTTTCGTGTAATGCATATATTTGTCTTGTTGTATATCCAAGATCCAAACTTTAATTGTTGTAGATATTCAAGGTGGGTATGAAGATTTTTTTGCTATAGAATCAAGATCATTTGGGCTATTGGCTGCATTTATATCTTCTCTTGTATGGTAAACATGATAACAAGTAATCTCCACAATATGTAGATGCATAAACAAACGTTTGGTTGAAAAATTAGCTATATAACCTTTATTTTTGGACTTAGATTGATTTGAATCATTCCTATAATCTCTAAGGATCATAAGGGTAGTCATACTTCCATCAATAAAAGATTTGGGGTTAATTACCTCATATACATAAATATATTCAATTATAACAAGTAGAAAAACTATATTAGAAATCCCACCTTCTTCAAGGATAGATTCATGAGGATTAAGTATGGTATGTTGTATGTCAAACCTAAAGTTAATTGTCTAGAGCCAGAGATAATAATTACTTATTGAACTTGAGATGTGATTGTGTGGTATCATTTGTTTCTCAAGTAGAAGTTGAAGGAATGAAGAAAAGAAGGATAAATATAGCACAGTTGCTAAAACATTGACCACCGAGACTTGATATTTGGGAAGGGTCTACACGATGCATTACAAAATTGGTAATAGGTGGATTGAGTGTCAACAACCAATTGACCTTTGGGACTGGCCTTTCAATATCATGGAAATAAAGTTATGTTGGTATTAAAACAAGAATGGATCGATGTGGACCTATGATTTGACAAATTATTTGATGGCAAAATTAGGAACTGTCATTGCATTGGCTACAATGATTTATATTCTAGACTTCCTTTTGTATGAGTTACATTCAATAAGTGAATGAATGTTCAAATGATTTCATCAATGATTAATAAATGTGTCTTACTAAGAGTCTTTTAACCATATTTTTTACATTATCTTTTTGGCATATACATATGATTGGGGTCTAAATGATTTATTTATTTCTCACTTGTGTATATATTTGAGGGGATTTCCTAGCTACATATTGTACGTACATCATTTTTAAGAGGTAGAAAATCTTGTATATTATGGGTATTGATTTCAAGGTCATGCACACATGTGGTTCGTGGTTCTAACAATGAATGCACCCCTCATGTTGAAATCTCAAAAAAAAAAGTGTTAAACTCAACAACAAGAATCAAAATAATAAAGGAATGTTTGGTATAGGCTTTGTAATTATTTGGACTTGAGTTGGTTGAGGATTTATTCATTGAACTATGCGGATGAAGGAGGCAAATGGGTTATTAAACATAATCAGAGCATATGAGATTCAAATTCTGACAATTCATATTTTTGAGTGTACGCAATACATTAGTACCATAGTCCAAGGAGCTCTGTAGAGAAAATCGATAATTTCCTAGCTTCTAGGAGGTGGCTCACATTTTTCAAATTTTACCCAAAAGTGGGCCTAAAGAGTGCAAATTTTATCAGTTGATATCCCCCATTTCCTAGTGTATTTAGGCAATGAGCCGACATTTTTTTTTTCATTTATCTAGTTTCCTAAATGTCTAAAATGGGGTCGGTTTTTTATTTTGGTGGTGGATGTTTATTCCCTCCCCATTTTTTTCGTTTAAGTTTCATTGTCATTCATTCCCCCCTTTTTTTTCAAGTGTTCAAGGTTAACAAATGTTGGCATTCACTCTCTATATTTTTGTCTAAATAATATCCTTAGTAGGAGTTGAACCTAGCAAAGCCCCTACCATCTTAGGGCCAAGGATGTAACCTTTAGAAAATACAAGATCCACAAAGGGTCCAAGTATTTTCCAAAGGCTGGTTAGTATTGAAAGTCACAAAATTTGCGTACCATTGCCCTTAGTATCAACTGGCCCAAACGAACAAGACACATCACTCACACTCATTGTATTAGGAGAATTCAAATAAGGAGAGGGACTAGCATACAAAAAATATATTTACTATCATTCTTCCAAAGTGGGACAACGTCACCAATAATGTCATCTACCCCCTCATTCGGCCCTTCCAAGGCCATTTGCAGCATTGCCTCAAGATTCTTACTGCCCAACATATTTGTAACTTTAGTCTTGATCAAACTCTACACACTAAAAGCACGCTCACAAGTCACTGTAAAAACACATTGCACATGAGCTAGCTTTGCAATAACTAGGAGGTTGGGGTACCGTCCTTGCAAAGAATGATTCCAAGTTATCATGCCCCACAAATCCCTCAAATTCTTATCTCCCCATTCCGTGTGCACTAAAGTTTAAACGCTAAAAATTCACGCTTACATGTTGTCTGGTCCACAAGAGGAGGGAGTTTGAAGCTTCCATGTGAGCGGTAACTCCAACTATGCATAGTATCAAAACAAATTCCTAAAAGGTATACGTCTGGTCGGCTGCCCGCCGTGAAAAATGCCTTTCAATGGGTAATTTGCTGTGGATATTCCGGGGCAGCTTGCCTAAATGCCGGTATTTTTTTTTCCTAATCGGCCCATTTCCGAAAACCTTGAATTTTCTTCTGGAACCCCTTCCTAAACATTTCTATTTCATTTGGAAATTCTCAAAATCAACCGACTAACTTGTAACTAGCTGCCGGCACTCCCCGTACATTGATTGAATACACGTATTGCATAATTTTAGAATGCATGTGGATCGCACATTCATGCATCGGGTACCAATGTATCGGCCAACTTGCCCTGGCCCTCATTGCATGGGTGACAATTATACAAATCATACTAGGGGTGCTCAAACAATACATGTAAGACCTTATTATGTATACTCAATACCCAAAATTTCTCTATGAAAAAGGAGTATGGAGAAGGTGCCTTGCAAATAACATAGTAAATACCTCTCCATCAGCGTGTCGTGAATGTTGTTGCAACTTGTCCAATTTTAGGTGCAGACTTTAACTTATTCTAGCTCTTTATCTCTCTCCTAGTAAATTTACTCTCACAGCAATAACAAAGGCTTCAAATCCCCGGCTTCGAAATGACTTAAGAGGCAAGTTACAGCGACGTGCCTAAGTTCAAGACCCCAAGTTAGTACATAAATTTGCTTACTTGTAAAGAGATCTGTGACTTTCTTGCTTTCCCATGTCAAGCCTAACCTCATTTCCAAATGCGTGTGCACATCCATCCAAGAATTGGTTCTTATCAATTTTATGAACTTTGTTATGTTTGCACTTCACAAGAACAAGTCCAAACTTTGTATGGACACCCCTATAAACTTCTTATTACTTTCATTATTATTCACCCATTATTTGACCTATTGTTTTCCGTACATTCCTTTACTATACTCTAAAGTAGTTGGTATTAGATTATTTCAAACGTTTTGATTGATTTGGGATTGAATTACTATCGCACGTTCATTGTAATATCTCTCCACTATGGTGCCAAAGGTCTTGCACACATCATGTCCACGTTCTTTTAATATACCATCACCTACATCATGGCTCCATGATGAATACAAACTACATTACTTCAAGTGCACACAAGTGTTCATTTTCAAAATTTGCTTGCTTGTTTCCAAACTTATCGATAGTCAAGAATTGCCTAAATACTAATTAAGTGGACCAAAATCAGTTCAATAGAATTTTTGAGATGCACTTTCACATGATGTCGATATTTTCACAATCACAAACTTTTGAAACAAGTCTACATGTGTCTTAAACATTAACCCCAAAGGAATGAGGAGGTTATCATGATATCAAAGATGTGTTATGAAGTGTGGCATGGTGGTCTAATTTGGAGTTGACATATTAAAGATGTATGTGAAGCCTGGTGATTTGAAGACTACATCTATACGATTAGAAGCAAGGTCATCACGAACCAATATCACAATACCAATTTAGAAGCATTTCCTTGTTGAAATGAACAATAAATCTTTATATCATCAAAATGAGATGAAATTTTGATTGATTAAAACCACGGGTTTTATCAGATAGATAGATAGATAGATAGATAGAAACTCCGGTCCCTTTTTAGCAAGGGGCCGGCGTGAATAAAGTGTCCGTTCGTAATGCCAATGACCCGATGCCCACTGGACAAGGGGACATTGGGACAATACTACTCTCCCCTTTCGAGGATGGACACTATAGTGACACACTATACTAGTTCCTAGCTAGCCACTAGTGCCTTGAAGATACCGGACATGGTATCCCCCCAAAGGGCTTTGAGGTACCCATACAACAAGGTCCAAGGACCCCCCACCATAGTTGGGTGGACTAAGGCGGTGAGCACCACGCCGGCATGGGGAATAGAACCCACAACCTCCTCATTGGGGGCCATGAGCCCTAACCACCAAGCCAAGGCCCGTGGTGCCTTCGGGTTTTATCATATGGTGTAGAATGACATGAAATATCAAGTAAGTAACCTTTGCCTTTCCTTTAATAACAGATTCTCACAAACCAATTGACAAACAATAACTACAAGTGGGAAAAAGTCAACCAAAAAATAAACTTGTTCACTACCTCCAAAGCCATGTCATTATAAACACATGCAACACACTTTGGGTTGACCAGTCCTTTAAGGATTAAAGAATGAACTCTTTTGATGCCAAAGTTGCCCCCCGGGGACCAGGGTTCGGGAGATTTTTGAGCTCAACCAGCTAAAATCCGTCCCTTCATAATTTCTATCGGTTTTTTTAGGATTTGATCGGTTGCAAACTTGTTGTCATTAATTTGGATCGGCCAATATCCTATATTTTCTTTCAAGTGCCGGTTAATTTCCTCTTCATTGTAATGACAACCGGCCAAAAACTCGGGCATTGATAAGTAAGTTGGTTTTCCAATCTTATCTACAAACAACATACACCATTCAACAACAATGTCCAAAGAACATATCAACATACAACAATAATATGTAATGATATTAGCATCCAACAAGAATGATCAATAATTTATCCGTAGCAGGAATTGAACCTAAAATAAGCCATCAACCGGTTGATGGCCATGGATAAACTCTTCTATCATACCTAGGTCTTAAAATCTCATATTAGATTTGAGGCCACAACATGATAAAAGAGTAACCTAACATACCATACTATATACAAAAATGAAATTCACCAACTGTTAGAGTCAAAATCAACAATATCATCTTCACCTTCAAGAGGAAAACGCCCTGAAAGGTATCTTTGTGGATGTGAAAACAACCATCTAAACTTTGTAGAGTTCCTTCATAAAGCTATGGCTTCCATTAGTACATTATCAAGATCACCACAAAGATCTTCCATAGACACTCATAATACATTCTAAACGCTAGCTGTCAACAATGAAATGCAGTAATGAAGCAAAAACATCGTTAAGTTTCCTATGACCTACACGGCTGAGAACCTCCCTCATTCAATATCCGCCCATACCCTCGGGAGACCAGCCAATATCTGCCTATACCCTCGGGAGACCCAACTCATTTCCGCCATTTTCTGAGCCTAAGGGGTTAAATTTCCTACATTATCTCATATTGGTCGGTTGATTTCCTATACTCTTCATATTTAACTCGGTTATACAACCGAAATCTCCCCAAAAAAATCGGTAATTTTGCAATTTCACTCGGCTAACTTACAACTAGCTGCCAAATCTCCCCGATCATTGCCGGGGACTCATTGCCCCTTGCTCTCAACGGTTGCAACCTTTCATTAGTTTCTATATACTATATATAGTCATGGGGCTCCCCCATTGACATGGAACAAGGGCCAACTATTAACGTCATTGGAAAGTCGGTGTGGGAGAAAAGAAAGTGCGAGGATGGTGAACTATGAGGATTGAGGTATGTGGAAACACTGGGACTATGATCGGGGAGAACCAGCAGTTAGTACCAGATGAAGCGGTTGAGTTCGAGGAATAACCAAGGGGTTGAAGTTCAAGACTTCAAGAGGATTACCAATCACTGTAGAGGAATTTATAGGAGAATATGCCTCAAATTATTAAAGGAAAACCGGAGGATGTCAACATGGGACCGGATGGACTTGCAAACACTAGGATCTCAACCCATTATGAATGCTCAAAAATCTCCTGGATCATTGCAATATGAATCTAGGATCTCGACTGATTATGTCCAAGAATCTCCCTGGACATTGATCCACTTGATGTCACCAAGAGACATTAATTGGACCCAAACAATATACATAGAACCTCCGAAATAGTTTGGAGCAGTGATCGGGGGGATTTTTGGGCATACTAATCGGTTGAGATCCTAGTGTTTGCAAGTCCAACTGGTTACATGTTGACATCCTCCGGTTTTCCATTATGAAATTGGGGTATATTCTATACATTCCTCTGAAATGATCAGTTCATTTGGCACAAAGCTATGACAGTTAACGAATGAAGGGCTCACATTGCGCCGGCATCTATCTGCAAGCAATGTGTCTTTTGCCTACCTAACACAAGCGAATCAGTCAAACACAAATTTTGGGACTATATTCAACCTAGGAGGGCGTGGAGATGGGCTACCTATATCATGCATGGACTTTGTGGGGTTAGAAATGGCAACTATGATTGTTTTAATTGGAAGCAAACCATTTTTGGGAAAAGGATTCCTAAGAAATACAGTTAAAAGATCAAGATTTGGCACCTCCTTAGGGGCATCACGCTTTGGACCATTTGGATTGAGCGCAATGACAAAGTGTTCAACAACAAATAATGGCATGAGTCTCAGGTCAAGCACCGTATTTGGGATGAGCTCATCGTCTATGCCAAGGCGGCATGGGAACAGGTGATCAAACAAATTAAGATTAGTAGCTTCTCCGTTGCGGCCATGCTACAGGGGTTTGACCAAACTTGGGGTGCCAAGAATGTTCCTTGTAGGAGGAAAATTTTGCATATTGAGTGGAACTGAAAGCGGCAGTGTAGGTATGTTGACCAACTCTCTAATGAGGGCTTCTTGGTGGTGTGGAGGTCGTCCTCAACAAGTGGAGTGGGGGTAGTCCTTTGTTTGGAGGGTCCTCTGGGTTGTCCTTGGTGGGGGTCAGTTGTTGTTACTTTTTACGTGGTGGTGTTTCACGTCCAAGGGGCTCTGCCTCCCCTCGTTGTGGACATGTTTTCTTGGTTCTTAATACATTTGGCGTTGGCTTTATTGGCCTTTTGTCTCAAAACAAATATATATATATATATATATATATATATATATATAAATAAACCTTCTGTGGCTACGGTGGGATACACGGCACCCACACAAAGTAAGTCACCCATTTTTATTTTTTACTTAAAATCTCTCGCTCTAGGCGTCTGATAGCCTATAAGAAGTTCAACTTATGGGCACATGAAGCGGTAAATTTAGTCCAGGAGGACCGGAAACTCAGACTGGGGGCCGAGATCAGTGTCTGTGAGTTTGTGTGGGTTAAGTTTGGCGAACCGGAACCACTAAGTAGAAGCTGCAGTTCGAGTTCCGGGCTTCAAATCTGGGAATTTAACATGTGGGTTTCTCTTTATGCTTCTTCTTCCTCTGCTTGTGTGCTCGAAACGCTTTTGACAAGAAGAACACGAGAGAGAGAGAGAGAGAGAGATGTATTCAAAGTTGTGTGGGTTTTGCTTGGGTAAGTAGAATTTTTGGTGCAGCAAGTGTTGCAACCTTTGTTTGATGTGGGTTGATGGTAGATTGTGACTTTCGTTTTCTTTTTTTGAGTCTCTGGGGGGATTCAGGAGAGGGGTTTGTGGGCTGATTGAGGCATTATAGGTTGAAAGGGAAGGAACCCATATGGGAAGTCCAATTGAGTCCAAGTAAGTTGTACTTGAAGGTTTGGGGGTTTTGGATAACCAACCATAATTGTTGGAGCAGCATGCATGTGGAAAACTTTATTTTAATGTGGGTTGATGGTAGATTGATGGTGGATTTGACCGTGGGTTATTTTTCTGACGCAACCTTGGATTTCTGGAATGACTTGAGGCGTTTCAGGTTGAAAGGAAAGGAATCCATATTGCCCAAATATGTAGGGATCTTTAGATGTGAAGAAGGAATTTGTCAGTGTTGAGAGGATTTTAGGAATTTGTCGGTGTTTTGTATTTCATTTCTATATTTTTGGATTGACGTCTTGGATTTGAACCAACTTTTCAACTGAAGGGCTGAAATTTGAGAGCCCTTCAAAATGAAACTCATATGAGGCTTCAATCTTGAACACTGGTAGCACATATGGCAACTTCAAAACCAACCTATAAACAACCTTGCAATACCATGGTGGACACATGAGAAAACTTCATATTGCTGTAGATCAACCTCTTGTGACTTTGAAGCCAGCCGAGATGAAGGAACTGCGTCATGTAGTTGCAAGATTTGGTGCATCAAGCGTTGAACTACTAGTCGTGATGCTGATCGTCATGACAATGCTAATAAGCTTGCAAGGTGGAGATGCAGAGCTAGTTCATGATCACCACCGTGACTCCTACGAGAGCCTGGGCCCCTATTTCTACCATGACATTGTGAACGGCACAAATGTGACCGATGTTATAGTTGTGCATGGGAGGGGTGGCACGGGGTTCGGAACACTCACGGTGTTTGACGACCCCCTCACGGAGACGCCGGAGATCAACTCGACCACAGTCGCCCGCTCCCTCGGTCTCCAAGTAGTGGTAAGATTCTCAAGTGCACTGAACTTCATGACACTAATTCTTAGAAGTCGAGCTAGAAGAATATGTAATGTATGTGGGTGTTATTTGCTTCGTTTCCATATTCTTCAGCTTCTACCGATTAGATTTACACAACAAAACTTGTGTTGCATTAGCAAATCTATGATGAAGCAACAAAAATCGGATTGAGAATTGCATCTCCCATGAATTAGTCATGGTTATCGGAAGCACATGTTTGTCGATTCCTTAACTGAATCCACCTACACGTACTCAAGTTGATTAATAGTTATAACTGATCAACACATTTAAGAGAGATTGGACTACTAACGTCTTCCAATTTTACTAATTATTCGTCACTCGATAGTGAACACAATTGAGAGAGCCTATATATTCAGTTAAAGAATCAACCAAACATGCACTTCCAATAACCATAACTAGATCACAGTAGGTCCGATTTTCTATTCGATTTTGACAGATGCTTCATCATAGATTTGCTAATGCAACACAAGTTTTACTGTGTCTATCTAATCGGTAGCAGTCGGAGAACATGAAAAATGAACCGAATAGCACCTGCACACCTTATAAGTGTGCACATCAGCTTCCATTTCTCAAGGATCTAAGTGCATTCACCTGGTGCACTAATTTTCCATCCCCCAAGCAGACCCTCTATTGCACTGCACTGGCTTCTCAAAGTTGAAGACTTTTTTTCTTTTTTTGTGAGACGAATGAATTTGAAGACACTTTCGAAATGCATCAGGTAGTGCTGCTCCTCTAGTTTCTACTCCTCAGTTGTCTACACTTGGTTTTGATCCCAGCTCAATTAGTTTATATCCGTAGTAGGAAGTTGGCGTTTTGCGCTCTTGATAGCATACTTGAAATGCATGCAACCTGGTCCAAGACGGCCCTAAACTACCGGATGATGGTGGAGAGATACCTAAATCTCAAGAAAGAGGTTGGTGGTTTGATTCCTGGTTGTGAAATCTCCTCTCTACTTGACGGAAAACTTGCTAGATGGTCAACTGTCTCTTGTGCTTTGGGGCTGTCCTATCGGCCTTTTGTCTCAAAAAAAATTAAAAATACAAAAACAAAAAAAATGCAACCAATCAGTTTGATATCAGTTACCAATCGTCAAAATACCAGTGCCTCTAATAGACTTGCAGCTATGGTAGGAGCAAGGCTAGTTCATGACTATACTGGAGTGAGTCAGCAAATATTTATTTATCTCGATGGAAGCATTTCGTAATGGGCTTAAGAATGTTCATGTTATTTAAAAGCTTTCAAAATTTCATCACAAGTTCGAAACTTGTATTCAACAAAGGCGATGTCCTGCAAAAGTGACATGCTTGACAAAATGTCATTGGGATATTTAGTTTTCCAAGATTTCATCCTCACAACTCCAATATTTGATATGTCTTCATACTTCTGATTTTGCCATTTATTCTTCATTGACAAACAAAGGTCGTTTTGCCTATACTAATGAAATCTCCAACAAACAGCGAACGATTGATGATGATGCCAACCGGAAGTTGGCGTGAATGAAATACACTCCACCCTTGATCAAAGATGCAACCCAAATGTATTAACCGAGGCGGGTTTACAGAGTGTGGCTGAGGGACACGAGCTACTACTAGCTACCTCATGTCGGAGAGAGTCTTAAACATGTGACATTTCTGGATTACCTGATATTGTTAGTCATGTTCATTGTGACAGAACTCCTTTGATGGCCAGAGTGCTCTCATCACCCAAACGGTGGTGTTCCCAAATGGCACCCTCAGCTTCACCGGTGCGTTCATCGCAACGCTATCAATCAACCGTTTGCATTGCCTTGGGGGAACTGGTGCCTTCCGAAGTGTCACCCAAGGATACATGGACCTCACAGTGTATAAATTTGGCCCTGGAGTTAATGCCATTCTGAATGTAACAATGTATTTATGGGGAACTTGATTAGATGAACCGTAAGATGACATGACCAATGCTGATGTGTGCATATCTAGGTTCAATTTAGGTATGAACAACGATATGTGTATGGCCATAAACTACCTGATATAATATAGTATCACATCTTTTGTTGCCAATTTTCAACCCCACTTGATGTTAAATATCTTTAATACCATGATTTGCAGGCCCTATCTCAATGTTTTATTTACATGTTTTTCTTTCAATGTTCTCAGGCTCACTACACTGATTATTCCAATTAGTGCGTGTATTACTAATTCCTAAAACACAAACTATTTTGTCAAGTCTCAAAATTAGTGAAGGTTGAAATGTTAATTGAGTGATCCTAAAGTCATGAATACATGCTATGAGCACTTGACCATGCGGACAGTCAAGCATCATAATAATTGGGCTAAGGGGTTCTAGTCTAGTTATCTTCAAGCATAATAGACTCCTACGAGGTGATTGGATGATTGCCATGGCTAAGAGGGCAAATGAGATGCACCAAGGGTTGATTGACGGGCCAAGCGGGCCCCCCCCAAAGGATGGCAACACACCTAGGTGGCCCGAAAACAAACACTCCATCACAAAATACTCCATGAATTCAACCGTCATTGCCTTAGGTAACTTGGGTGCCTATTCATGGTCCCAATGGTCAAGAATTATCAAGAAGGGAAAATTTGCACCCTTATACCAGAAGGACATCACCCCAAAATGATGCGAAATGATTGCTCCCACATTCCAATCTCACCCACTAACACCAAAGCAATACCCAATAATAATAATGGGTCCACACTTATTACTTTTTGGCCATGAAATGCAATTGGAATTATAAATTTTCGGAAGGGATTGGATGGCGCTTCCACGTCGTGTCGACAATCCTAACTTTGCTTATACCTATGCCTATTAATCGGGAGCAATTCCACCTCAATTGGGACCACAGCCCGGCACAAATTTGGTAGTGCTTCCGCACTATACCATGCATTGGGAACTTCAGTTCTTGAGGACAAACCAACCTCTCTAATAATTGGACAATGACCAACAACCTACAAGAGATTAATGAGATAAAGACCACATTGGGATATCCAGAGGGGGAATTCCTACAACCGCCACATAAGAAAGATTATGTTCACATCTGCGAGTGTTAAGGACTGGATGAGAGGGAAATGGCCAAGCCCCCTTGAGTTCTAGCTGCCTTCACCTTCCTAGCCATAGGACCGCCCTCGCAACCAGATCGGTTCATTGCACCCGCATCCTAATAGGTTCATCGCCCTCGCATCTAATCGGTTTGTTGCCCTCACATCCTCATTGATTTGCTACCCTTGCATCCTAATCCGTTCCCCATCGCTCCTAATTGGTTTGTCACCCTCGTGTCCTAATAGGTTTGTCGCCCTCGCTCCCAATTGGTTCTTCACCCTCGCTCCCTAATTGCAAAGCCTAATCCAATGTGTGATTTTGCCCAACCCTGCCCTCTCTCACATTAAAACCCAATTCACACACAAATATGCAAAAGCTATGGATAATTCAAACATCCACTAATTCATGCAATTTACACAAAGAATCAAATTGACGGTAAAACCTCTAACCGACTAATAACTATTTATTAAAATGCCTCAATCATTCAAATCTGACAAAACATATAGAATAAATATTGGGAGTATAGAGAAGATCACCAAATACCACAATAATTGTGTTGCCATGACTCGTGAACCGTTCGGATGGTTCACACATGCTCATATAATATACATTTCAAGAAAATTAATGTGTGCTCTAAGGTGCTTGTAAAGTGATTTTCTTTATTTATCTTTTAAATACAAACACATGCTTGTACATCAATGGATAGTTCATGACGAATAATGCCTATACTTTCAGTGAATATTGTTGGTATGATAATATTTTCAGTGAATAATGACAAGATGAACAATGCTTCCTAGATCTTTTGGTGGTACTAATTTCATAGGGTAAAGAAATCTAGTATACTAATTTCCCACACACACTATTAGCCCTCCCTCACTAATCAGGATAACTCAGTGTATATAAGAAGCAAAAGTACCCACACAGCATGTAACCTTTTTGTGCCTACTAGACAATTGAAGTTTCAGCACTCTAAACCGTGTCAAAAGTCTTAGAATAAGAATCTGACAGTATTTTTGCAGAACACTGTACATAATTTAGCACAAGTCTTGTTGGAGTATGAATGGATTTCTGAGGCTTGAATGGCCTGGTATGAATGAATTACACATGGATCAATGAACAAGGAGTACCAGTAGTTAGTTACCAGGTAGTCGGTTGATTTTGAGAAATTTTTAATGAAATAGAAATTTTTAGGAAGGGGTATCGGAAGAAAAATCAAGGTTTTTGGAAATGGGCTTATTAGAAGACGAAAACAACGTCGGCATTTAGGCAAGTTGTCCTAGGAGTATCCACGGCAAATTATTGATTGAAAGGCATTTTTCATGGCGGGCAGTCGACCAGACATATATTTTTTAGGATTTTTTTTAATACTATGCATAGTTGGAGTTACCATTGTCTTATGGGCTTGTGGTTTAGGGTGGAGCTAATCGGCAAACTTGCGCAGTGCGCAGGCGCCACAGCTTGCATTCCGAGTTTACAAGTGCTTGAAATCTTGAATTGCTAAATCGTTGAATGAATGAGTTTGTGTGAGTGTTGAAGTTGGATTTCCGGATTGCTGGACTCTTGGTCGGACTGGTCGCCAATCTTCTACTCCTTGCTCTGCTTTGAGTTCATCACCTCGTCACGGTGCTAGCCTAAAGCCTACATTTCAATTGCTTGTATTTCATTATTGTTTCTTTGCTTGCCAGTTTTTTCACTGTTGTTTTCTAATGGTTGAGGTGTTTTCTTGCATGTTTCCATTGTCCACATTTAAATCCAACTCTTCATCTAACTTGATAGCAGTGCGTGGTTCCAACAGATCAACTAGGGAGTCTTCTATGCAAACTCCTACTCGTTGTAGCATTGTATTTGTGCGATAGCACTCATTTCAAGGTTTTAGTTGTCCTCAAAAGTAATAAACTCTTCATTGTTTCATCTCCTCACATCCATGAACTTCAACTCAAGCACCTACAACTTTACATACTTGTCATTGGATGAGTTTACTTGGTTGTCCACGCTCTAGGTTATCAATATAAACTCTCCACCCTCTTATGGAAATTAATTGTCTAAGTTTTGAAATCCATGTCTTTATCTACCAGTCAAGAGTACTTGAATACCTAATCGCATGAGCAACCCCAAAGAACTAATTACAGAGTCTTTTGTGCAGACTCCCAGTCGTAGGAGCATTGTATTCATGCAAGTACATTTACTTTCAAAGCTTTGGAATTCCTCTTAATAACCTATGCTCTACTCCCTCTCCTCGCATTCACCAGCTTCAATCCAAGCGGTTTTAATTTCACGGAGGAGACTCTAGTAGTTTTGTCAACTTCACATTATGCAAAATTTTAAAATGTGTTTGCATACCGAGTTCCAAGAGTATCACAATTAGTGAACAACTAAAGTCACTTGCAAAGGCTCCCCATTCACTAGAGCATGGCATTTGTACAAGCACATTTATTTCGAATGCTTAGAAGTCCTCATAATAATGTCTTCCATGCTCCCTCTCCTAACTTATTGTCGGATGAGCTTCACACTCCAAGGAAGATCGTCAATCATTGGCTTGAGATGGGAAAAATAAAAGCTCAAAAGTACAAATTTAAGCAAGTCATTAACTGGGGTGTGTACATTGCAGTAGGTTCTTGCAATGACAAAAAGACAAAAATTGATCCGAGACTCTTACTTTGAAAGATCACATGAAACGAATTCTTCAGATTTCCTATCTTCTACAAGTGACAAAATGAGATCAACTGAGAGCCCATGTACAAATCAAGGAGACCCTTCTCAAGCGGAATTAGCCCAAACTCTGAGGAAAGAACAATGGGCGAGTCGATTCCAATGGCTACATTTCTTTTTGCCTCGAAGGGCAACCTCTTTTGCAAAGTTTGTAGGGAGAAGAGAAGCCACTCAATGTACACCAAAGAGGGGTCAAAATATTTCAAGGTAAGTGCATATATAGACCATTTTGTTCAAATAAACACCGCAAGCTTGCTTGGGCTTGCCATAGCAAGGAAATAAACATGGAGAAAACAATTTTCAGTGGATAGCGTGTTTGTGATGAGGCTTTGCACACCTCTTTAAAGCGGCCTACTTTACAGGGTAGTAATCTCTCCCAATTCAAAATTCCTTGTATTGTGTAAATTGTTTCTATTTGTAAAAGCTCCTATTATGTCTAGCATGTATCAAGATGAAACAACTTGCAGTGTTCTCATTTGGAGCATCTATTTAGTAATCCCAAAAAAATTAGGATTCAAAATTCTCTATTCTTTGGCATTATGGTTGATGAATCTACAGATTTCAGTGTCACTGGACGTCTTGACATGTTTGCAACGATTGTAGAAGAGGGTTTGTCCAAAACTATTTATTTAGATCTACTGCAGCTAGATGGCGGTAAGAAAGATTATGCTTCAATTTTTGATTTCATGATATTTCAACTATGTTTGTAGAATTTAGATTTATGTAAGTTTGTGGCCTTCGGCAGTGATGAAACAAACAACATGGTGGGTTGCCAAACCGGTATTTTAATGCAACTCCGCAATGAGCTGAACCCGTTTCTCTTGACATGTCATTGTGTAGCTCATTGTACCAACCTTCCTACTTTGGATGTTGCCAAAGCATCGGATTGTAAGATTTTATCCACTAAAATAGATTCTTTGATAAATTCAATTTCAAGTTTTTTTTCACAAATTAGGTAAGCGTAAACATAAGTTGACGGCCTTGCAAGAACAATTCTTTGATTCTTAAAAGACTATGAAGCGCTATCACAAAATTCGTTGATTGAGTAGGTGGTAAGCGATCAATGTCCTTTGTGTTCCCTAGAATTTGTCATTATTTGTATTTACGAGGTTGATGAGAGCGAATCATCTATTGCAAGGTTTATTTTAAACAAATTGGATCAATTCAAGTATATCTACATCTTGTATTTTTTGGCTAAACTTCTTTAGTCGTTGGACATGCTATCAAAGGCATTTCAACTAAAGTTTGTGAATGTTACAACTGTGGGCAATATTTTGCGTACTGAGGTAGCTCAAATTCGTATGATATTTATTGTCGATTCATGTGATTAGAATACTGATATTTTTAATGAATTCACTAGTTACCATGTTTTGACCAATTACAGTCCTTACGGTGGGTACTTCAGGAGGTTGCAATCTGAGGTGAGAGAATCCATGTTTCATATATTCTAGATGATACGGTCTAGGCTTGGCATTGACTTGGAGGAGGCATTGATGTTTCAATTTATTTATTTGTTTGTTCCACCCTTAATGCACACTTTAGTGTCAATGACTTGATTTCTTACTTTAAGATTTTGAACCCAACTAATTTATTTTTTTGGTGCCAATTATTACTTCAAACGAAGTAACAACCCACAAGATTGGCCGGATGGGTGGACTACCCTAGTGCCTCCAAGCAATGACGACACAAATTCTCTCCATCCCAAGGGAATAATGCTTTCACAGAGTATGCCTCTCATTATGAGGTTGGAAAAAACCAGATTATTGCATCAGCATTCTCTCACAAATTTTGGATTATGTTTCCAAGCTTCACACCGACCTCTCATCACAAATTATCGTCTTAATGGATCACCACTCCAGTACATAGATTGTCATTCTTATAGAACTCCCCACTCCCATTCAAAATCAGAGTTTCATTACTAATAGGGTGTATTAAAATACAAGCATTTACCTTTATTTTGAAAAAAAAACATACCTTATAATCTTTTCTACAAAGTTAATAAACCCCCCCCCCCCAATAAATAGGTCATGAGCGCACATGTATGCATTAATATAAGAGGGAGTGACCTCCCCAAGTCATACTCTCTCCATCCCAAAATGATTGTCCTACCCCCCGGAGTTTTTTGTCCCGAAATGATTTTCCAAGTTCAAATGTTTATTGATTTTATTGATGTAGAAATTGTTTGGCACACCAAAGTGTTTGGCAAAAAATTTGACATCAACAAAATCAATAAACATTTGAACTCGAAAAACCACTTTGGGAAAGAAAACTCTAGGGGGTAGGATAATCATTTTGAGACGGAGGGAGTATAAAGTTTCAGATTGCTAGGAAATCCATAAGGAGGTTAATGCAGTTGAGTTCATGGAATCTCTCACTACAAGCATATGAACCCCCCAGACAATTATCGTGGGTCATTGAAAATCTATAATTCTAGCATAGTGGTAAATTTGGCATACTTTCTTTCACCGACCTAGGATAATTGCCTAGAACTCATATGTTGGTAGTGTTGACATCATGTGATTTACATAGAATTGATGAAAGTCAGTGCTTTTGTGAGCTATAGTGGTTACCTAAGCCCTCCCATAGCTAATAGTGTTGGTTATTGACTTTCTTTTTTTATCTCTCTCAACCAGTGAACCGCATTTTATTTTATCCTTGGAAAAATATCATTAGTACTCATTTAGAAGCACAAAGTTGCTCCAGTTGGGTGCAAAAGAGTAAGTGCCGGAATTGGGTCATCGTTAACAGAATTGGGTGCCTCTGCCTTATGCGAAAACTCACCAACGGGGATGGACGCAAAGCTCAATTTGAGCGGTATTCGCCTCAGTGAGATGAAGGTCAGGGTGGTGATTCTCAACAGCCGCAATGGTCGCAATTCATTTAAAAAAATCCATCCTGGCTATGAAGTTCCTCAAATTCCAATCGCAATAGAGCTTGAGACCCATACCACTGTCAATCAAACTCCATCCTGGTACCTTCCAGACGCAAACTCGCATATACAAGAATATGGTGAAGTTCAATACTTACTTGAGAAATATTATATGATTTTGCTGATGGGTTCGTCTCTTGGCAACTTTAATCTCCTCACAATGTTTCATTGAACTTAAGGAATCCGTAACTGCCCCTCGGATAAAAATTGAGGTGCTTTCCACACGATTGAAGAGAAACACACTTTTCTGAGAAGGCTATCTGCATGTTCTTTGGAAAGTGCCTCTTGTCCTTCCATGAACTTGTGAGAATTGTTTGCTCGCAAGTGCAAGAGACTCACTGTCACCTACACCTAGCAGCAGAATAGAATACGACATAATGAAAAGAAGAAGAAAAGAAAAAGCCACACATTTATCGTGCATGGTCATCGGCGAATGCACTTTGAGTTGTGAGATTAATTCTAACTCGTGCAATTATGTCAAATTATCATCCTGCGGCAAACTTTACTTCAATGGAAGGTCCATCATACCCTAAGTTTACAATCCACACCACATTGAACCAGAATCCCACACATGATGCAATGTAAGGCAATCTTCTTCTCGGGAAGACATAATGGCATTGAAGACAACATGGATTTTTAGATTCCACAAATAGTTAGTAACAAAGTAGGGTTCCATACATAAAACCAAAATTACTTACAAAGAGTAATTTTGTTGGGCAGAGCAATTTCCCGAAATAGATTTTACCATTCACATGTGTTTCCAAGAATTTCTCCATTCTCAAAAAATCTAATGTGGTAACAACAACTAGTTTCTGAAAATTAATCCTGGTAGATGATGCTTTTTGAATACCAATGAATTGGGTTATGAATGTTGTGGTGCCCGTAGAATGGACATACAAGTTCCGGGGGAAGAAGAGAAAAAAAAGACTATGACAACGATCGTACAAAGAGTAGGGTGGGTACCGAAGAAGAGGTTTTGAGGAAAGCTTAGAATTGGGCTTGTGCTCAAGGGCGGGCTAGAGAAATCCGATCAACCCAAATCCAAGCTTTATCCCCCTGCCCGTTGTAGGTAATTTGGACGTCGGGGTTTTGGATTGAGATGTGGAGAGTCTCGAAGTTGGTTTCTTCTTGAATACGAACGAGACTATGACGCTTCTCCTCAAAAAGCTCTGGGTGACCCCAACCCCCAATCTCTTCCTCTTCCTCTACACTCAAGAGCTTGCATAAGTATGTAATCGATAGGCACAATTAGAGCAAGCCCAGTCGATCCTGGATCTGCATTTGCATCCGGGAATGAAAAGTGGCCTCCACCCAGAATGCAGATGCAGACCCAGGCAAAACTGCCACTCATTCTACCTTACTACCTCAGAATTTCCTCTAAAATGAGTTGTAGTTTTTTGCGGCCCTACCGTATTGAGCTGTCTTTAGTTAAAAGCCGCCATGAAGTTGTTTGTCCTTAGCTGATAGCAGGCACCCTGCATATCTCGCCGAAATGCAGGAAGTTTTGCACTTCCTGTATTATTTTACATCCAATTTTAGGGTATAGCAAGGTGACTAGACCAATATCTTGCATATGCAGGTGCAGGGTCACTGGGCTTGCCCTTACATCTCCCATCAGCTACGCACAGTGTTATCATGTCATTGGAATCTAATGGACCTGCAACTCCTACATTAACTAAGTAAGATGTTGTATCTCTCGCAACCAATCACTGACGTTGCTCTTGGAGCCTACAAACCTACGCAAAACCTGGAGAGTGGAGAATTGAGCAGCAACTTCGGTGATATGGATGCGTTTTACAAAGTGCAGCTAGGCTTCCAGGTAGGCTCAGCACTACTTATTAAGCAGCGATGGTGGGAAAGCCAACTAAATCCTAGCTACAATTACCCTAAAAACTCCAGTGGTAGTGTCAAGTGAGCACATACCCTGATTGAACTTTGTTGCTCTAGCGTTGGTTCATAAGTTGGAGTTGGGGACAAACAACTGTGGTGTTTTTCTAGAGAACAAATTTGTTGTGGGTGGAACTTCGAGAAGTAGGGTTCTATGATATCTGTAGACAAATCAAGGTATCGATTGTCAAAGTGGTCCATTTGTCTCTGTTGTGGAAGTGTAGATGTTGTGAAGCATTCAGTTCCTCATTGGGTTGGTATTTGTGGTGATATGAAGCCATTGAAAGTTACTTCAGATATGATTCTATAGATGTAACCACAACATGAAGATTCTTAGTCGGACTTGAGCTAGTAGATTTGATGATCAAAAGTGACGCTGCTTTATCGTATAGTTTCTTGTCCACTTGCTTGTATAGAACATGTCAATCGTAGAGATCAATTCTGTTGTTGTTTACGTTTCCAGAGATAGACAACTCCTCTCATGTCTTTTATATTGTCTAAGATGGCATGCTTGTAAAAAATTGGGAATCAATATGTGCCAAGATGATGAGAACACGAAAGCTTTAGCTTTGCTAAGAAAGAATAGTTGCCCAAGCAGCCGTAGTCACATATATCGGGGCTTGAATAGGACATCGTGTCAAGGGCATCTGTTGTAAAAATATCCTTGACCTTGGGATTGCATAGGCCTAATCACACGCACTTTATCACACATCATTTCTGTGGTTGCAAATGGCCAAAGGGGTAGCTTTGATTCTTGTCCATTGGTGTTACATTAATGAGATAATAAATGTTGTTCCAAGGGTTGGATAGTAGCGTTAATCCAAGGATCGAGTTGTGTGAATGGAGTTGGAGATTACCATGTCAATTGGGAATACACTCACGATGTTGCATGTACTGAGGCTAGTAAATGCTAAAGACCTATAACAATTAGTTTGTGAATATTTTGCAAAGATAATCTAAAATTGTTCATGTAAGATGGCGAGGAGGAGCTTGCTTTGAAGCAGTCAGAAGATGAAGACGAAGGTGTCGGTACATGAGAGCTTGCCACTTGACTACGCTTGGTATTCATGCCTGTAATTAGGGCCTCGGTTCTTGGAAACCTATTGTTTAGACACTAACGTGATGCAAGTCATTGTTAGAGGAGGCTCTCATGAGGCATGTCTTGCTCTGTGAATTTGTGATTGTGAAAATTTGACTATATATTGTGGGGTTGCATTTTTGTCTTACGAGCAAGCAATGATTATTGTGGATAATGTTGGATCAAATGTAGTTCTAGGCATCTTACCACTTGCAAACGAGCTCCTCCAATGAGGTACAACGGTCTAGGTCTAATTTCTGACTATGTTTTCTTATTGTTATTTTTTTTCCCACTCTCTAATGGTTACAAGTTTTAGCATTTTTTTTAGGCAACCTAGTGCTTCGGATGTGGCTCTAGGTAATCAAGTACCTATTTGAAAGAAAAGAAAAAAATCACGTACTTTACAGATAAAGTTAAATATATTTAAGGTTTGCAAATTTTGTTGGGATTTACTGCTCTTCTAAGCAAACTTCTCTTGCATACATGAATTTCTTTGGAGAGCAAATAGACCTTATCATAAGATGTTAGTTGATGAATGTTCAAGGGATGTTGAGTTCAATAACCAAAGTGCACCAAATGTCATTCATCTAGGAACTAAAATTTTCAATGTTATGGAATTCTACTTCCCAAGTCATTTATTATTGTTTTTCAAGGGCATCTATGATTTGAATAGGAATCAAAGTTTTGGCCTAGAAATAGGACTATATGTTGTAAGTATGAAGGTAACCTATTGTTGTATTAGGTAGTATGGATGACAATGTATCTACATTTATGTTTACATGGATACATGCAAAATTTATTTGTCTAATAACCATGCATTGTCTCAATCTAGTAAGATGTTGATGTGTTCTCCTCATGCTAATAATATGTGTTTGATGTACAATTGCTCAAAAGAAGGATGTTGAGAGAACTAAATAGTGTTTTTTACCTACCCAGATTCCCCCTAGCACAAATAGAATGCCAAGAATCTTTGGATAACCAACACCTAGAAGTAGTGAGGAAGTGTGAAAGGCTACATTGAATGACTCCTTGGTGGAATCTTTGCAATTCCCCTACATTGGTGACAATCTTCAATTGATTGCCGAAAATCAAATACTTGCATCTAAAAAATCTTCATTGATCAAGAAACTAAGAAAGGCATAAGTATTTCAAGAAGCTCTTAATTGGACATTTACAAATCAATTTTCAATTGAATCATTGTACTATGAAGTTGTTGATGCGGAAGGAGGTGCAAATCGGTTAATTCCAGGCCCATTGAAGCACAAATCAAGCACTGTGATTTGAAAACAAATTATGGAGTTGCAATTGATGGTTGGAAGCTTCATTGGGATGGAAATAGAGATGAGTTGTCAAAGGGTGGGCATTCACTGTCTTGTTTTCAATATATGAATATTGGTCTCTAGACACATTCTTAACATCCGGATGGACTTGGCTATCATAGTGGCAATAGTGAGATGAAATCGGTGACATTGAAGCGGTTGGTGAAGAGTGGGAGACCAAATGGGAAGACATTGTTTTGAATGAGAAGATTGGGCATGTATGTAACAAAAATGCAAACATGCAATCCCAACACTCTATTGCATGATTAAGTGTGATCCTTGATATGTTGACAAAGGATTCCACACTAATATGCACCATCTATCATTTATGTCCTTGATCAAGATTTGAACAGCTATCTAGGATACACTAATAAGATTACCAAGTGAAAAATGTAAGCAAGAATTTTGGATCTAGAGTGTTGTAAAAAGGTTTTGATTTGCATTTGTTATCCTTGAGAGACAACTTTGTTGATGTCCTATTCTTAGGTACCTTGATTTGAGCCCATATAAAAGCAAGAGAAACAAAGAAGTTTGATAGTTTTCTTCTCTTGGGCAATTTATTATTTAGGCATAAATTAGGCAATGTCCTTTGCTTTATAATTACATTTTAGCACATATATGGATCATTTTGTTGCAAGTTGCTGATATTCCTCATAGATTTGAAAGAGGATTGATGTAAGCTTTGTGGACTTTGTAACTCATAAGTCTCATTGGAAGGTCATTAAGATACATTCTCTAACCTCCACATTGCTCCAATAATAACTGCATCATTTGGTCTTATGGGTTATGCATGTGGAAACTCATCTCATATGTGCATACTTATTTGACATGTTCTTTTGGCTTTGGGCATCATGGAGATTGGCAAGGCTCGTAACATGTTCATTCCTCGTTACCCATGTTGTTTGCATACATTTTTTCATTCAAAATGATTCAAAACAATCTTAGGCATTGGCAATTTCTAATGTCCCTAGATAGATTCATTGTGTTTGCTTAACCTATAAAATTTTGCGGGTTATAGCTTGAATCAAATTCGTATTGTAAAGCATGAATAAGAAACTTTATTTTGTTTTGGCATACAGGAGAAAGTTTTAGAAAGTTAATTAAATCACATCCATGCGGTTGGAATACGAATCTTTATTCTTGGTCTCCACCAAATCATTTTACAAGCATTTCCTTCATAAAATAATGAAAATTCAAGATGTATCAAAAGAACTTTATCTCTAATATGATTGGCTAAAAATATGAGTTGCATAATTTGGTGGGGAAAATCTAAAAACATTCATGTCACTGACATTGTTATCTTCCCAAAATAGCCTATTTTGTGACAACAAAAAATTAAGGGTTCTAACCACTTCAAGGTCCATATCTTAGAATCATTGATATGAAATTTTGATTGGTTTTCTCTAGATGGTCAAAAACTTTATTATGCCAAGGTGCAAGAAAAGACGGGGGGGGGGGGGGGAACTTGAGAAATATATCTCTGGAAAACACTCACAACCGTTTTTTAGCTTCTTGGGCATTTAGGGGTTTAATGTGAAGAAGTCTTCATTCATTTCATATCCAAAATCAAAGATAGACTATGTCCTTCTACTTAATTTTTTTTCTTATGTTGTCTTTTCTATTTCAAACCTGCAATGCCTTTCTAAGTAAGGATTACCATAGGATCATTTATTAAGTACTTGTTGATCTTAAATATGGCAGTTCACATTCACAACATACATTGATTGACTCTTTACATTTAGTCCCAATGAATAGACGTTTTGGAATGCAAATTGATATTAATTACTGACAGAGCATTGGATTCCTCATGATGTGGCTATGAAGATATTGATGGAGCAAGATGTACATGATGAGGATTTGAAGGGATACACAAGAGAGGTAGATAAGCTATAAGTTATGTTTGGTTTGTAAATGAATGCATGTGTTATAATATATGACATGCTTTCTTTACATGACCAACATATATGTCATACATATAGTTATGGTTGCAAGTAAACTAGACACTAAGAGGTTTTTTAGAATACATAATCACTACCCAAGTGGTAATCATTGGGTATTTACTTGGACCTATACATAATTTTTTGGGCATGGGTAAGAACCAAAGTGAAATGTTTGAAGTGTTTGAGAGGAATGACACAAATGGGCATGTGTAACATTACAATCACAAAATCAATGTGTAGCCCCTAACTTGATAGGCAATGCTTCTACACAATATAAAGACTTGCATCTTTATCTTGGACAATCGTAGATCATAATCCTCACTTTCTTGGAAGCATGCTTGTAATGTCATGGTTGCCAAGCTTTAAGTGTTCCTCTTGACTTAGTTAGATCCTAGCATGAAAATAATTTGAATTCACCAACTTCCACATCTATATCTTTCACTTTGGAATATCTTAACATCATCCACCTAACAATTTTCTCATACTCATTTGAAGGCCCACTGTCCCAATGTGTGCGTGGTATACTCAATTGTAAATGCCTAAATAATTTTAGAGATCGAAGCTTGTAGTTAGATTTTTGCTATCATTTAAAACAACCAAAAACACCACCCAAGGAACTAAGTCTCATGGAAGATTGCCTATAAAGATTTATTGTCACATTGGAAAGTAAAGTTATAGCAATCTATGGCTCTTTACAGTTGACTCCTATTCGACAAGGGTGATTATTTATTGTTTACTCCCTTCAAGGTTCATTTGTGCTTCTTATATTCATGTGTGCTTTTGTTCTATATGCAGACTTGTAAGTGTTCTATTTCATACTTCCACGTCAATTGTGAAGCTCAATAGCTGTTGGAAATGGTCTTGGTCACTTGGCAATAGTCTACCCAAAACTTTTGTCATAAATTTTTGCATTGGTCCATATATAGTTGTAATTAACATAACATTTCATTAGCCAAGCTTTGAACATTCATTTATAGATTATCTTTCATGAAAAGCTCCAACAACCTAAGAAGGATAGTATTGCTAAGGTACATACACAAAGCCATCGTTACACATACCAAAATGAAACTCATGCTTTAGTTGAACAATGTGATTGGCCTCCTTATTGATCTTCATACTTGGATTAGATAACAATTGGACATCATAACTCTAATAGACTAGTTACTAAAGGGACTTCATGATGTATGAATTGACAACTTTAGTGGCGTTCAATAGATTATAGCCTTTCCATCTCTCTCAACTCTCAATTGTTTTTGTTTTTCTCTTGTGCAAGTTATTTGCTCATGTCTTGCCATTTTGTTCTCATTCACTAGCTTCATTGCTCTACTTTCTACTTAACCAATCTCTCCTATTCATTCAAATAGGTTTCAAATCTTAACCCCTGTCCTTCCATCTTGGACCCCACTCTTAATATTTTAGTTCTTTGGCTGCAGTTGCTATTCTTTCTATATGCCAACATTGGCTATAAATCATGAGGATTATCTCCCTCTTATGATTTTCACACACTCATGGTGATTAATTACACAAAATGACAAACAACTTCAACACAATATCATACTTTATATTAGCTATATTATGCTTGAATCAATGTCTTCTCCTGTCACATAAGATCCAAATGTGTGGCTATAATCCACTCAACAATCCTCTCACATGCATTGTTTACCAATCTATGGCTATATCTATCTTCAATCACCCAATCACTAGGGCTGCAAACTCTCTCTCTCTCTCTCTCTCTCTCTCTTGGCATGTACCCTTCACACTACCTCAACAACTTCTATCATGACAATGCCAAAAACTACTATGCCTCTCCATGCTTCTTGCCTATCACCTTGCCTTCTTGTAGCCCCGCTTGGCTATCCACTCTTGAAGTGGTTACAACTGATTATGCCTTCCTATTGCCAATTTTTCTCACTTAATATCCCTTTTCACATTTGATTAGTGTTTTGTTATTGAATGACCACTACTTATGGATGAAAAGAAAAGACTATGGCCAATAAATTCATACTGCATAGCCCCTTATTGTAGCAACTTCTTCTTCCTTTGGTTTTCAACATAGACCGGTTGTGAACAAGATTATAGGTGCGTAGGGGTTTGAGAGAAGTCAATCTAAGCAGGAACAAAATAATGGACAAGGATTGCAAGGCAATGAATATTACACTTCTTTGGATCCTACTCAAGGGATCGTATCACATAATATAGTTTTACTTGTAGTCTAATGTTTCTAAAAGTATTTGATGAAAAATAACGATGATGCTCCTAGTTCTAGCTGTATGAATGTAGTTTTAAAATCACCTTGTACACATTTCTTTAGATGTTCGCTCCAAAGCAAGCATATAGATTAAATTACACTTTATAATACATCTTTGATTTGACTTGGAACCCCAATGACTCAAAATGATCATTTTCTTTCATTTCAGTTTACATAGGGTAATATAATGCAACATGATATTTTACTATTGTAATGAAAGTAAACGTGTAGGGGATAATTTTCATCGCCCCCCCCCCCCCCCCCAAAAAAAAAATACATGTTAATATTTTAAAAAATCATAAAAAAACTCAATATCCAAGTCTAAATAATACATATTCAACAATACACATGGTAAATTGAAGAAAACAAATTGAAAGATTATTTGGAAGAAAAAAAATCATGCTCCCTAAAATCTTATATCGTCATCTATAGTTGGGTGGAGCATCGTGGAGCCCTTTAATGAATTTGCGGAAGAAAATTTGCAACATGTCATTATCGTGTTGGTTGAAACAATAATGCAGATTTCTACATGGAACGCACATTTTGACAGGGCACTCAAAAGTGTTGAAGCAGAGAGGGAGCCGGCTATGGTAGACGGAAGTTAAGTTATGGGACCTGACAACCAACACAAGAAAAGTTGAATTGTTCAAGGTACGGTCGTGTCTTCTCCTCAACAATTAATGTTATTGTTGTTGGAAACTCTTCACCTGGCCAGGTACCCTGGATCTGCCTAAAAACCCCCATCGAGCGTGGCTCGGAGGTTAGGTTCGGGAGGGGGTGGCAGGGTTGGGGTAAAACTTGCCCCCTATTTTTTTAATTGGGTGGGGCCTTACTTAATCTCATGGGGGGCTTCCTAGAGTAATTTGGGGCCGCAAGACCCAAATTTAGCAAAAAAAAACCAAAAAAATCCCCAAGGGCCAAAACGGGGAGGGCCAAAAAATGAACCCCACCGAACCTGGCCTCCGAGCCTGACAGCTGCAACGCTCGTCGGGGGTATTTAGGGAGCCCCAGGTACCCTTCTCACTACTCACCACACAATAAGGGTCTTGAGTGGCTACCTTTTTTCCTCACTAGCCTAGCCCACCCACGTCTCCAAGGATATGCAACTTGTAATTAGTACAAGATGTTTAGCAAACCCAAATTGAGTAACTTAAGTAGCCACTTTCCTCATAGTTCATAAACAATATTATTCATGTTCAAAGTGGAGATTCTCGCGCTCATCAAAATGGTCATGTATGCCCCCCACCCACACAAACCAAAAAAGAAAGAAAAGAAAAAAGGAAAAGAAGAAGAAGAAGAATGGTTATCACATTTTGATCATGCAATCCGCTGCATTAGACATATGTCTTTTTGATATCCATTCTTGGAGTCACACCAAATCACACACCACTCAAACATAGGTATCCTGATTTGTTTTTAAAAATATAATACGGGTTATCCACCTTATATGTAATTTTCCTTACAACTCGTTTTTAGTATAGTTCAATTTTCATTGAGATTGAAGAGCGATATTTAGTGTCACTTAGGGTGGGTTTGCGTTGGGGTCCCGGTTCAAGGAGTTTGAGGTCTGATACATCCCTTCATGAAACTTTATTTTCAAACTCAAGATTGGACACAAACTTGAAGATTAGTTTCTCAAGATAAAAGGATTATTGTCTTGAGGTAGGACTACTGAGATTCGGTGGGGAAGTGGTGCCACATTAGAGCCACTTCAATTTCTCATTCTTTGGACTTGGACCCCAGTATAAACTCATTGGGCCCAAGAAACTTCTCACAACCAATAGTTTTTCTCAATTTCCTAAAATTAAAAATATAAATAAATAGCCTTGGTTATGGTTTTAGAGAATAAATACGCATATTGCCATAACCCAAACCCACACTTAGTTTGAAGGCGATCCATTATGTAACAATGGTGGTTGCCATGTGGAATTCAATGCATTCGTGATACCATTGACTGTGCCCAACCAAGGCCAACCACAAGTCAACCTAATTTCCCTCAATAATCCTATGGGTGGAGTGCATGGTATACACCCCCGTATGGAACAACCCATACCCCTTTGCCAATGGGGTTTAGAGTTGAGAGTTCAAGAGATGCCCTTATTGAAGCCCAAATAGCTCCATTGGACTAAGGTAGAGGGTGCTAAAATTGTGTGTCTCCCCTTGCCAAGCCCTACAAATGGGTGGAATGTCTGC
This sequence comes from Polytrichum commune, assembly GCA_950295325.1. Classification (NCBI taxonomy): domain Eukaryota; kingdom Viridiplantae; phylum Streptophyta; class Polytrichopsida; order Polytrichales; family Polytrichaceae; genus Polytrichum; species Polytrichum commune. The sequence goes on from OX485804.1 coordinate 62,044,474, forward strand.
TCATGCAATGACATTGTACACACTTGTATGGATGGATTATGGACAATAATGAGATCTACCATGTGCACTTTTTAGGATATATTTCATTGGTTTTATTGTCCTCTGAACATGGCATTAGGTGATTGCTCAAGGTATTAGTTATTGGAGGTTGCCAATATCTCATGCCGTAAAAGTGGTGTATATGGGAAAATCAACCCATAATTAGTGTAGCCCTCAAATGAAAACTAGGTAGTGTAGTACATGATTTTGGGATTATATGTGGGAGATATTACATCCCTTGTCAAGCGTTGTCAAACATGATCATGGTGTTCTTCCTTGTATAGTGCCACAAAACCGGATTGTGGGCAGAAACATAATTTAGTGGCCTTGAGGACGGCTTTCTACACTTGTTGAATTGTGTTGGGTTCCACTATGACCCACATGTAATAGTTGATCAAGGGGATTGTCACATGAGAAATTGTGTGCTCCATGCAACAATGATGGCATCGCCAAATTGGGGGTTATGTTTGAGTCTTGACTCTAATTGGCCCAACAAAGAACTTGCCTACACTAAGTCTTGCCTTAGTGTTTGGACCCTAAGTATGGTGATGGTAACACATGCTTTGTAACTCTCAAATAAAGGTAAGTTTCAAAGCTGCTTTGGGCAGCATGGACGTACATTGAGTCAACAATCGGATACGCACATGCCAAATTTTAGTTGCAATGGACTCCCAACTTGTGGCGAAGCGCAAGGACTTGCACTACAAGAGAACATGGGAGGTTTGAAGGTGATCATGCAGTTGCCAAATGCTCGACTCGTTGCAAGTACAAAGTAACATACTCAATATGGACTCAGTGAACGCTCTATATGTGAGCCTCTCTAGGACATCACGAACCGCCATGGCAATGGAAGTAGAGAAGAGGGAGGTTGCAATGAACACATCGTTGTCAAAGATTTTGTATATACAAGGTGGTCATTACTTACCCATCAACAATGGAGGAGGAGCCTAAACTAATCCCTCAACAAATTGCAACAAAGCAAACTTAGAGGAGGAAATATAAATGATGGTAATTGGTTCACTAAAACACTACATGCAACTCTAGATGCCATAGACAAGGGGACGAATATTGTTGGGGCATGCATGACATTTGGTGTCCCCTTTAGCAATCTTAGAGATCATCTAAATGACACTGCATAGTTTGGGAAAAATATGGAAAACATGATGTGTTTAAGGGTGATGAAGAGGACACCATTATCAATTGTATATTTAGAATGCAAGAGGTTGGACTATATGTTTCCATGACCCAACTTAGATTAAAAGTAGCAAAAATTACATAAAATAAAGAGACGCCCTTCACGTAGGGCATTTAAGATGAATTTGTGCAAGGAGAGGCGTACTAAACTTGTCATGGGAGTTGCACAAGGCCTAGAGGTTGTTAAAGCCAAGGGGTTATCACTTGAATTTGTCAACTATTTCTACAAAAATATGAAGAAATACTATGTCGAATTTCTATATAGACCCTTTTGCGTCTAGAACCACAATGAGGCAGGAGCATAGGTGTCTGCGAACATGCACGCTCCCATAACATGCACAAATTGACATAAAATCAATGTGAGTGACTCACTTGCTTGCAATGTGTCATTGGAGGAGGAAAGAACATTCCCACTTTCTACATATTCAAAGGCATAAGATTTAGATAAATTTCCACTAAGAAGTGCAAGGAAGGGGCAAAATGTCTATGTAGCATAATGCTTGGATCTCAAACATCCTTTTAACAAAGTGTACATATCATTTTGTTCATGCTATGCAAGAAGGGCCAAAGACCTCACCTCATAATAGGCTAATGTTGATCCTCAGTGGCTGTGGATCTCATGTGTTCATAGAAGTGGTCAAGGCTACTAGAGCTACAAGATTAAATATGCTCAATCTTCCCTCACACACCTCTCAAGCTCTCCAACGATTAGATGTAGCCAATTCAAGTTATTTAAAATTGCATATTACAAGTATTGAGATGTTTGGACCTTGAAAAATAAAAGACGGCATGCAAACAAAAGATCCTCACCTAGTGGATGTCCATGGCCATGAAGAGAGTATGCACACCAAAGAACATTTAAAAGGGATTTTTAATCGTGTGGGATTTGGCCTCTCAATGACCATAAGATGAACAACAAAATGGGACCTTCAAATCAATTTGTGGAGACATCTTTGGTCTTTGGCAATAGTGGTTAAGAGGGAGATCTTTGCGAAATCAAAGTCTAAGAGATTCTACTAGACTTCGTACCAACCACCCAAGAAAATAGTAGGCAATGCCACGTGATTGTAAAATATAGAGGACGAGGAATGCGACATAGCAAGGCATGATGGGGAGCAATGAGAGGCGATTGAAACTAAGGAAGAGTTTGTCAACAACCTAGGCAATGTAATTCATAGCATGGGTGCCGTAACATTGCCATAGGATCCTCAAGTGACGAATGCAAGATCCACACAACCCTCCAACTATCAACTCCTAGTCCTTGCCAAATTTCTCACTCTCCCACAGGTCAGATGAATCCCCAAATGCAAATCCACTAAGCCCCTCATGGACTTCAACATAGTGTAATGATTACCTCGGATGAATATATCCAAGCCTTGGAGCAAAAATCACAATAGTAAGAGGAAGCTTTGAGACGCTCAAAGGTGAAGAAAGTGGACATAGCCCTCCAAAATCAAGAGAGGTACATAAAAAATTGAAATTGAAATTGAAATATAACAAAATAAAAAAATAAAAAAAACAAACAAAAAGATTATGCTAAGCAACTCAAAGCAACTGCTAGAGCGAAGCAAAAAGAACATAAGGAGCACGAGCATTGCCTAGCCAAAGAGTGGCCCGACAAAAGGTGCAAAGAGACTAATGACACCGTCCGTGCTCGGATTCCCACCGGAGCCCCTCTTGAAAAGTAACATGGTGCCCATGTGTGGCACAACACCTACCAAGTGTAGGTGGAATCCAAGAATAACCATCAAAAGAAAAATAACAAAACCAACAAACCAAGCCTCGGAGAACACACACATTGTTGCACAACTCATTTGGGCTCATCATGCAAGGATGCCCTCCATCTCGGAAACTTAACACTTTCCAAGGGAGAAAACATTGAAAACAACACGGAGACTTAGAATGCCAAGCAGACCGTTGCCAACTGCAAAACTTAGTGAGCAGTTGGTCCGAGATGACCTTAAACTACCGGATGATGGTGGAGAGATACCCAAATCTCAAAGAAGAGGTTGGCGGTTCAAATCCCGACTGTAAAATCTCCTCTCTACTTGACGGAAAACTTGTCAAGTGGTGAACTGCCTCCTGTGCTTTGGTGCTGGCCAGTTGGCCTTTTGTCTCAAAAAATAAAAAATAAAAAATAAAAAATAGTGAGCAGTGGACCAAAATGGAGCACACGGAGCAAAACATCATAGCACACAATTTAGGCCCATGTGGATTGCAGCATTTGATCTCCCTTTTCATGGCAAATTGTGAATGTAGCAATGGAAAGTGTTATGGTAGGTGGTGTCGTATTGTACGGTTGTGGGCACCCTCATTGACAAATTAAGTTGCCCTAGCCGACAACAAAGGCCCATACCAACGCCAATCAAAGGACCGTTGGTGATGATTTTTGACGTGATTTTTTTTGCATAATTAGGCATTAATTATTGATTATTAGATGTCTATAGTTGAGCACTGATGGGCTCATGAGTAGAGTGTTTAGCATGTGGATCGTCACGGTTGTGAGTGGCCCTATTGGCAACCAAGATGTTTTGCTTGGAATGTTGTTTAATAAAAGTTGAAATAGTATGGAGCCCATATATTTTTATTTTTAAGCTACCTGAATTAATTTCAAAGGCCGTGAAGTACTCTAGCCCAAGTTTTTTGAAATGAATCAGCCACAACCATGTAGGGGGTCAACTTTTTATGTTGGATGGATGAGATGCATGCTTATATGCAATAATTCTCATCCCTCGACCTTGATATTTATAGGTGGACCGAGGGTAAGTTAGATGCCCGGGAGGAGGAGAAGTTCGCATGTCTAAGGTAGACATACCTATATCCAACATAGCAATAATCTACACACCTAGATTTTAATGGTATATGGTTATTTGTGGATGTAAGAATAGACATCATGTTTAAAAGAGATACGACTACGTGCTAGAAACTATGGTAACCATGAAATATGCTCAATAGGTAACATGGCATTAATCAACTCATGGTTGTGTTCCATCCTAGATTTATCCTTTGACCTCCGCTATCATACCTTCATGGGAAGAAACTTAGAAATTAAGAAAATTTGACTCCGGTAAGAATAATGAATAATTCCAATATGAATAGTAAGAATATTGCAAATTGTGTCGGTATTTTTAGTGATTCATGTAAATAGTGTCGGGATTACAACTCCACCTAAATTTTCCAAGTGTCAGCTTGAATGTATGAATAGCAAATGGATATTCTTACTTTGTTTTAGGGGGGGGCACAGACTATAATTGACATATTCCAAGGTCATGGAACCGACCCACATGATTGAATAATGTTATGAACATACCAAAAGAACCTATACGACCACTTAATGAGCACAAAAATCTTCACATTAATAATGAAGAAGATATTCATATAAGCTCCAAAGCTTATAATGCAAATGACTACAGACAGGACTTGGATATGCTAATCATCTCGCACTATCTTAAGTTCTTGGTTTCATATCCTAGGAGAAGTGGGTGCAAAGAGAAAAGTAAGTTATCCGAAGAAATCGTGTCTACCTTAGGTTGGTCAGTTGGCCAACTGTTCCTCCTTGCAATGGTTGTTGTCTATCAACATAAACCTTTGCTAAAGTTATGTTACCCAAAGGATAGGGAAAGGGGAAAGAAGCCACACTTTCCTTCCTTCAATTTAATGTGCACATTGTCCGGGAGATTGTTGGGCATAATTGGTCAAAATCCTAGTGTTTCCAAGTCCAATTGGTTACATGCTCACATCTTCCAGTTTTTTTATCTTCATAAGTTTGATGTATAGTCTTTGAATTCCTCTAAAACGATCGGTAGAGTAGAGGAGCCCACAACCGATCACTTCAGAGGGTTCTGCATCAAATTTGGAGAAATGTAAGGCAGTGCAATTTTTTCCCGCGCAGGACGATAGAAATTAGGAGGATTGCAAAAAATTCTGGTAATTTTATTCCTTAAATTGAAATTACTATGAATTTTGAAGCCAAAACTTGACCTCGAACATATTACCAATGTCTAGAATCTACCATAACCGTTCATTTCAACTGCTTGTGCCACCTTACATTACCACTAAAAACCAGGACATGTGTCATATTATTATTGGTTCCAGCCTTATCAAAACTCACTCCCAATCTTATCAAAATTCCCATACCCTATAGATTGCCGATGGGGTCTTGATTGGGATTAGGCGCCTCTAGTGTGATTTTCCCGAAGTCTTCAACTTCAACCGGTTGTTTCTTGAACCTAACCGGTCCATCGGTAACTAGCGGCCGGTTCTCCCCCATTCAATAAATGTGCATGTACAAAGGACATCCGACAACCCACCGACCCTGGCAGCTTGGAGCATCACACCGTATACGAAGGTAGGAGTCAAAGATTTGGCCGGTGGCAGTGAATTTACTTCTTGCCAAATGCGGGAAATAGTACCCCTTTCTTAACCCACACACATAACATTATTCAGCCATGTGGGTCGGTTTCATGACCCTAGAATATGTCAACGATATTTCATGGGCCCCTCGAATAACTTGGGAATATTCCTTTAGTATTCATACATTCAAGGTGAACTTGGAAATTCGAGTGGAGTTATACTCCCAGCACTATGCGCTGGAAGTATTGTTCACCCCATGAACATTTGCAAAAACATCATTCATCTCAATATTATTCCCTTGAATTACTATTAACAACAACATTGTCATTGAAGATACCGACACTATTCATAATATTCTTACTATTCAAACCGACACTATTCATTATCTGCACCGGTGTTAGTTTCTACCCGTGAAGGTAAGATAATGGATGTCCATGTCAAATGCTACATATAGAATGAAACACAACCATGTAGTTGAATGATGTTATACATTTTCATGTACAACTATGTTAAATTGTGTTGAGGGTGGGTTTATTCTACGCTAGGGTCCGGGTCCAAGAAACTTGGGGTCCAAAACACCCCTTTATATCTAATGGACTCCTTTATAATAGAGGCACCTATTCCCAATCAAGACCCCATCGGCAATCTATAGGGTACCATAATTTTGATCAAGTTGGGACTCAGTTTTGATTAGGCCATAACCAATAGTGCCATGGCACATGTCATGGTTTTGAGTGCTAATGTACGGAGGAACAAGTGGTTCAAATGAGCAATTATGGTAGACTCTAGACGTGTTCAAGTCAAGTTTTGGCTTCAAAAAAATATAGTAATTTCCATTTAAGGATTAAAATTACCAAAAATTGCAAGCCTCTTGATTTCTATCTTCCTACATGGAATTTTTTTGCACCGCCTTATATTTTTCCAAACTTGACATAGAATCTCTTAAGTGAACAATTGTGGCCACCTTTTCTCTATTTCTGGGCTCAAGATCATACCCAAGCTCAAAGACTAGTTTCTCAACATTGGGAAGGATACTTAGAGTAGACACGCCCATAACCGATCACTTAAAAGATTTTGTGCCAAATCCATAGAAGTATTAGAGTAGAGGCACCCATAAGTAATCACTTAAGAGATTTTGCGCCAAATATGGAAAAGTATAAGGTGGTGCAACTTTTCCCATGTAGGAAGATAGAAATAAGGAGTATTACAAAAAAATTCAGTAATTGTATTCCTCAAATTGAAATTGTTGTAAATTTTTAAAGCCAGAAGTTGGCCTAAACATAGGACCAATGTCTATAGCCTACCATAACCGCCCACTCATCCTCATTATAGCTCTCAAGACTAGGACATGTGTCATGACACTATTGGTTTCGGCCTGCTGGAAATTCAATCCCAACTTAGTCAAAAATTTGGTATCCTATAGATTGTTGATGGGTTCCTCATCATGAATAGGTGCCTCTATTGTGGGTGGTGCAATTTCTCATGTAGGATGGTAGAAATAAGGAGGATTGCAATTTTCAATTATTTTATTCCTTAAATTGAAAATACTATGAATTTTTAAAGCCAAAAGACGGTCCAAAAACATAACTAGTGTCTAGAGTTTGCCCTAACCACTCATTTTGATATGAAATCCCCCTCATTTTAGCACACAAAACCCGGGACATGTGTCATGGCACTAAGAATACCCTAGTGATACCATAACTGAAATTGGAGAGTAAGGGTTAGTTTCCATGTAGGCCATTCTTCCACTAGAATCTAGTAGCCCTTAGAAACCATGAAACGTGGAACCTTATTCTAACCACCCACAAAAGTAAATTACCAATCAGTCCCAACCTTGTTGAAATTATGACACCCTATAGATTCACGATGGGGTCCTAATCGAGAATATGTGGTTCTACTCTAATTGTTTTGTGTTAAAACCGCCGAGATTGGGTACTAGGAAAGCAATGCCACATCAACGATGTTTCATTTTTCCGTACCTTGGACTTGGATCTTGATGTAATTTCTCGGGGTTTAAGACTAACCCTAGAACAATAGACTTGCTCCATTCTAAAGCCTTGGATCCTAGTGCAAACCCATCTAAGCTAGTAGACCATAGATGATTACTTACATGCTATAGTTAGTAGCTATGTCAAGAACTCGGTGATAAAGAAACAAGACATAGAGTGCTAAAATCAACACCCTACCCAAAAACCAACACCCTTACAAACTTGCACTATAAGAACATGTCGATGTCCACCATAACAACATTAGGCTCACATGTGGATTGGGTCATCCACAAATAAAGCTTTGGACCCTTATAACTCGTGCATACTTATATGCAAAACAAAACATACTTTGGTGGGTTGGAATTATGTTTAATTGCTATACCTAAAACATCTAATACAACTTTATCAAAGTTATAATAATATATACACTTAGCACTTAAACTGATGGTTCTAGCAGGCTCTACCTTATCCAAAACCATGGATTGTCTGGGTACTATATTCAAGTGAGACTCGAGCCCGTTTATTTCATTACTTAGACTAGCTTGGTGGGACCCTTGTTTAAAAGTTGGATGTACCTACACCGTTTATGGTATTTAGTGTCACATGTGTAATAGTGTCACTTACTCTATTTTGAGGTGTATGCTAGGTTATATGGATGATTGATAATTTTATCATAATCGTCACTTCATGACACTTGGCATTCAAGTGCGTTTACTGATATCATGGCATGAGCATGTTCAACAATGTTACGAGGTGCATGCCTATGTATACAATTGTCTATGAGTTGACTTAAGTGTACATATATGACACTTGTCATTAGAATGCTCAAGAGTATCTTCCTGTTGCATATCAAAATGTAAACACATGACACTTGCCACTAGTACACTCACAAATATCTTCCCCTTTGCATACTAAAAACGCAAGACCATCATTTGACATACCCCAATGTGCTACTCTAAATGTCAAAATGTAGATAATTTTTTCACTTAAAGAATTCACTTATGTTGACGAATGGAATCATATTGGCAATTAGCGGACGTGACACTTTGAGACCTCTAGGCATATCTAGTTTAGGCCATGTGCAAATAGTATACGTGACACTAAGGGCCGCTTCACACTATGGTTGAAGGTTGAGAGGCCGTCAATTTCCACCAATCAAATTGCAAGAAACCAAGAATACAACCTCTTGACCCTTCACACTAGAGGCCAAAGTCCAAAGGCCATTGCTCTCCAAAATGCCTACATGGCAATACTTTTTGACCAAGGCGACATGCTCTTGAAGGAAGTTTGGGTTGGACAGGAATGAAAACCCAAACTATGGTCGAGAGGCCTTTGATTATTTTCATTAAAAGAAATTGGCAAGATCTTGGCCGTTAGATTGGAGGGGTTGTATTGGGCAGGGAATAAAGTGGGATGCTCCTTCTTCCTTTGGACTTTGGGCTTGGCCTTTGGAGGCTTCACACTATGGCCGTCCAAGTCGAGAGGTCGTGGGAGTTCATGGCCTGGACTTATAGTTCTAGACCCTTTCACGTCCACATACATTTGTGGCCATTGGATTGGCTCGGGAATTGTCTCATCTAGCTAGCAATTGCAAGTTACGTATATCTCTTTGTTTGAACTTCGGAATCGAAGTAGGGATGATAAAAATCCAGAAGAAGATTGTCTTTCTTTTTAAATAGTCACATAGGCCCTCCCAATTGTCCTCACTATGGAACCTAGCATGGTGTCTACATTTTGAGCACATAATCCAATCTCATAGGAATGTGTGTTATTTTGATGTTTGTTCTTAATTACAAGCTTTGCCATGTACCACTCGTATACATATGTTATGTTATATAGAGTGACCATTAAAGGCCCACAAATTTTGAAGTGTTAAATTTGAAACCCCAACCTCCACCCCAAGATTAGGAGCATTCTAAGGTAAGTGGGCCTAAAATAAACACTTTTAGCTTTGTGCCCATTTATGCTAGGACATCAAACACACCATGAGGATGAGATGATTAGCATACCCACATCGAGGCCGTTTGCATTTTTTGCATAATGTATAAAGTTCATATGAACATCTTATTCATTATCAAAGTGAGCATGCTATTTTTCTTTTTTTAATAATCATATAGGTTCCCAATTGTGCAGAGCATTGCTAAGCATGCCCCCTCTACATTTTTTTTCCTAAAGGGAGAGGGGCAAGCAACATGCTTACTTAGCTCGCATGGGGTTCAAGGTGAGACTACATATCATTGGCAATGACATGACCACCAGCTTGCAAACCCATGTGGGCCCTTAATAGGCAACATGTTGGCAATTACACTATGTCACAAAACCTAATTTATTATGATATAGTTAAATTTGTTGCCCATGCATGAGTGCCAACCCAACTATTGGCTTACCCTTGCAGAACAAACAATACTCATGTTACATATTTTGCACTTTGTAATGGCTAAATATCTCTAAATAAAGAGACAAGAAAAGAAAAGGAAAGAAAAAAGAAAAAATTATGCTCTCAAATCCTTTGACCCTAGGGTGCAACATTTGACTGCTGAGTAAAAGGAAGAAAATTAAAGGAAAAACAAACAATGGTCTTGTTGCCGATGTGAATTTGAGCCCATTGGCCTTACTTTGTTCAAGAGTCTCCTTGGTACACAATGGGGTTTACTACATGTCTTGTGATTAGGGGGCCTTGATTTCTAGTAACATGGTTTGATAAAAAGAAGTGGGGTGCGTTACCCCTCTGGAGGTAGTATGGGTATTTGCATGTTGTCTAGTTTCCATTTGTTTAAGACAAATATGTGAGACATTTATAGTTGTTTGGTGTGTGGTTTTCATAGTGTTTTTGATTGATTTGGGGATTTGTAGATTTTTTTAGTTCTTCCATGTTGTTTGTATGAATGGCCCCTTGAACTCATGTTGTTATGACCTTTTGGGGGTCGATTTTCCATCCTTGTGTTTGGATTACGTTTATAAGTGGATTGTATATATATTATATGGTCTCTATGGCTTGGCGGATGTATATATCGTGTGTAAATGTGAAGTTGACCATTGGTATGGAGAGGTCATGTGTGGAGATTAGTGGGCCAGAGTGTTCACGTGTTGCACCCTTGATGTACAAGTATATATGGGCAGAGTTTGGCTAGACATTGACATTTTGTGGTGTCACATATACATCAAAGTATCCATGATGGGTTGGCGCTATCTTGGGTTGTGTCGATGTTGAGTAATGTTATGTCTTCACAATCAAATCTTTCATATTTATCAAATTGGAACACTTCTCTAATATCTTTTGATCACATGTTTGTTGTAGTTTAACGGTTTCTTCAATCCATACATGAACACACACCACTCAAATATAAAAATTCCAATTACAACAAGTAATTGGAGTAGGCGCCGTTTGTAACTTAAACCAAATATTTCCACACCATTTGAAAGATATTTTTTTTGAAGAGCCATACAATTACAATTGGTGTTTGCAACTACATTTGATAGTCTTATTATTGTGGACCACAATAATTTTCATAATGAGAATTAATGTGGGTCACAATGTTTTTCAATCCACACTATATTTATACTAGGAAAATAGCATGGGCCACAATAATTTTTTTCCTAGTTAACTAACGTGGGTGATTATTTTATTTCATGTTGTTTTTTCTTTTAACTAATATTTAGTGTGTTGGTCGGAGAAGTCTTTTTGAGGACTTGGAGAAAGACATGGGGTCTTGGATCCATGTTAATTCCACCATGTCTAGAAAATTAGTGTGACCCACTCTAATTATTTCCACATTAACTTTCCACCCACACTAATAGGACTATTTAGTGTACTTAGATATGCGAAAGTGACATTTTTTCAATTACTATCTGATCCATTTGTCAAATTGTTGTTTACAAGTAACAAAAAGGGCCACTTCACACATGGGACTTGAGGCCTGTGACCAGTACACTTCAAGCACTCTTAGGGCCAAGTTCCATGTGCCGGTCCCGGTCCGTTTTTAAAATGGGTGAGAAACGGGTGACATCATCCAAAAAATGGGTGATGTCACCCATTTTATGGAGGGGTACTTCTATGTGGGGTGCCGGTTTTTTCCGATTTCCTACTTTCTAACTAAATTTGGTGAGTGATAAGACTTGACACTTTATGAAGGTCATCTAGATTCTAAAAACATCATAAAATACACGTTCCCTAGGAGTACTCCTCAAAAGAAGGGACTAGAAGAACAAAGTGGCCTTTAGTATCCAAGGGTGTACCCTAGGCGACCGGCCGATCCGGTCACCGGAGCTTTCTAACCAGCACATGTCCTTCTTGTGACCGTTAGGACCGCCAGTCCTTTGGCAACCGTTCTTGCATAACACAAAATGTGGGACACCCATCCATGGGGGGTGCCGGTCCTTGGGTGGGAGGGATGGGCACATGGCACCACCCTCTTTTCACCGGCCCACCCATTTATTTTGAAAAAAACGGACTGGGACCAGCACATGGAACTTGGCCCTTATTGGTGGGAAAGGAGGAGTTGGTCCAATTTTGCTTCACAACACACTCGAGGGATCAACGAAGTAAGTGGATGCAAGATATACGTAAAGTCTATGTGGATACCCATATGGCATCAAATGGATCATGTATCATGGTTACTTGGACTATTTTCAAACCGCCTCTTGGAGGTAGACCTAACACAAAATGGGGAGACCATGGCACTCCGAAATCTCACGAGTCACAACCATTGATTCATTCTATTTTATCTCGTGTGAGGACCTTGCATGCATAGAAATTCATTGAAATAGCATTTGGTGAGGGCCCCATCACATATGACTTCACACTACACTTGAGGGTCTGTGACCACACCAAGGTCGAGGCATCATAGTTGACCAGGTCCATTTAACCGCTCACTAGGATCACATAATGCCAACATGGATGAGATCTTTATTTTTAGGTGAACAAAGTCAAGGTTTATGTGGTGGCAAGTTGTGATTGATTACCCTCAAAAGAGTTTTGACAACCATCATAGCCAAGCATAAGGATTTAGATGAGCAGTTGTGGGTTAACCCTTAAAGGACAATGTTGCCCCACGGGCTTGGTATTATTTTGGGAGAATATTGTTCATAACTTCTACTCCATTGCACCAAATGGGGTTTTTAGAATGCCAAATCGAGCACCTTAGCAAGATCTATACTTCTTTAGAATAGAGCCTATGTAAATTAATTGGTTAATCATGCTTTAAATGAATTTTAAAAGATATTTTGGGTGTGGTATCGGGAAAGCATATGTCCTTTAAGGGTTAACCTATGGATCAATTGTGTGTTACTCTAACATTACGACTTCAAAATTTATAGCAATTTCTATATTCATGATTTTTATTTATTTTTTATTGCATTCTCCTTGGAAGTTGTTTACCTACACAAGAAAATAACTCCCCAACATTACTCCTCCTAAACACATACAAACTCTCTTATTTTATCAGTTGTGGATGCCTCAACCTTACATGATTTTGGAAGTGTCTTTTGACAACCTTTGGACACTTCTTTTGAGCTCTCACAATTTCATGATGACGGATCTTGACTCGTGTGTGAAGTGGCCCTAATATATGGGCCACTTCACACACGAGTCAAGATCCGTGACCATCAAATTGTGAGAGCCCAAAAGAAAGTACCCAAAGGCTGTCCCAACACACCCCCAAAATCATGTAGTGTGGTCATGGACCCTCAAGTGTAGTATGATGTCATATGTGACCGGACCCTCAACCGAATGCTATTTCAATGAATTTCTATTCGTGCATGTCCTCACACATGATTAAATAGAATAAATCAACGGTTGTGAGCATTCATAGTGCCATGGTCTCCCAACTTTGTGTTAAGCCTACCTCCAAGAGGTGGTTTTTGAAAATAATTCAAGTGACCATGAAACATGATCCATTGGATGCCATGTAGGAATCCATGTAGACATTACATCCATCTTGCGTTCACATACTCCGTTGGTCCCTCAAGCAGAAGGTGAAGCAAACTTGGACCGGCTCCACCTTTTCCACCAATGAGAGTGCTGGAAGTGTACTGGTCACGGGCTCTCAGTCTCGTGTGTGAAGTGGCCCTATAGCGTGGGTGATAAGCAGAAAGAGTGTTTTTAGCAAAGGATTGAGTCAAGTACTGTACATGCCACTTTTCTATATTAGTTCAAACCATGGGCCTCGTTTGAAGTTTCCGTTATATTGAAATGAGCGGTTCAAGTTTCGATTTGTGTGCACTAGAAGCATTCCGAGTTTCGACTCAGGGTGGGCCTTAACTCATTTCAAACCAAGAGCCTGCAGTTGATGTAACTTAGAGTTCACATTGTCCCAAATCCCAAGTCCCACTCATGTTAGCAAGTCCCAACATGGAGGCAAAGTCCCCACTTCTGAGCCTCCAAAAACTATTAAAACATGGTTAATTATCATTACAGTTGGATCTTGATTATTTCATGCAAAAAAGCTCGTTGGACTTGTGTTGAGAGTTGGGTCCAGGTTTTTGCTCGACCCAACTCTCAACACGAGTCCCAAGCCTCACCTCCATAAAGTGTTGCCATGTAGGCATCCATGTCATACTTGGGACTTGGGATCTCATGTGAAGTGGTAAGTCCCAACTTCCATGCTCTCAATAATTGAGATTGCATATGATCAACATTGAAATACCTATGATCAACATTGGCCTAGTATGGTATGAGGGTGTTCTTCGGTTACTTTTCTTGAAAAATGAACACCTATGATTGGCGTGTGGTTAGATGAGGATCGAGTAACAAACTCCATATAGGCACATGTTCAAAAGAGATTGGACTACCCCCTTCAGATTTAATTGACCAATCTACACTCAATAGTAAACACATTTGGGAGGACATGTGTCTTCATTTAAGGAATTGACAAATATGCAAATATGACAATCGTTACATAATTAGGGAAAATTTGATTTTCGATATGGTTTTGTTGATGTTGCATCATAGATTTGTTAACGGAACACAAATTTGAAAGACGCAAAGTTGATCGATAGAAGATGGAGAACAAGAAAAACCTAAAGATTGTTCTCATTTTGATCGCCTATTCCAAAGTAGAGAGGCAAATTTGTAAGAGTCCAATCTTATTGGAATACATACCATTTTGGTGTCCATTCCTAAGTACAAGCCTTGTCATATGCCACTCAAATGTAAGCATCATGTCATGAAGAGCAGTCTAATACCTATGTGGCAAAATAACAATGCTTGCATATGTATATAAGGCCCCGGGCTAGATCACATCTCCATTCATCTGGGCCCTGCCCCTCCCACGCCTCTTTTATTGCCCAATCATCATGCCTGCACATGTGTGGGAGCTCTTCCTCATTGGGAACCAACGTGATAATACCCAATCAAATTTACAAATATCCAAGTTGCCATCACTTCCATTTTTCCCAATTTAATTAATGGAGTTCCTTCACATGCCAAAAGAGCTTACTGGCTTAAGTGACCGGGTATTGTCACATTGGTTCCCAACGAGGAAGAGTTCCCACGCAGGTGCGAGCAAGAAGACCGGACAGTGAAGAAGGTATGGGAGGGGCAGGGCCCAACCGAACGAAGATGTGATCTAGCCCAGAACGTATATAAACACAACATTACTATTGAGAGAATGACCTAATTTGCCACTCGCATCTATTACATTGCGGCTGACGGTCGCAACTTGTGAATTGCATGCTCATCAAGAAGAACTTGTTGATAGTTCCTAATTTGTAAAGCTCAAGCAAATCCACATTCATGAATTGGAACAAAAAGGTTGTGGCTATCCATGTTTTATTCAAGGATGACGTGGAAATATCTACATTGTGATGAAGAAGAATCAAAGTGACTAGAAGCACACTCAGATATGGACCAAGTTAGGTGTATATATATGTTTATATATATTTCTTGAAAGGCCCACCTAAGCATGTTAGAGTTGGGTCCAAAAGGGCACGATTCCATCGGAGAGATGAGATCGTTCAACCTTTCTATCATCTCTACGTGAACTTTGGTTCGCTTGTCATTTGAAGCAAATGATGAGAGGGAGTTGTTACTAATGTTCTAAGTTAAGGTTTGAGTGAGCCCTACTCTATTCCTCACTCCCCAATACTTCGGGACATGTGGCAAAATTGCAAGCCCATCTCTTCCACTTGTGTTTAGAGACCAATTCAAATTAGGTAAGTAGTCCATGTGGACTCTTAAGAGCAAGATTTTAGTTATTTCTCTAGGCTCAACACTCTACCCATTTGTCGTGACGTGTTCTAGTGTTATATTATGTACTTAAAACATATATCTATGTGTTATGTCTTTATACAATATGGACATTATGTTATGCATCAACGTTATTATAGAATGTCCTACAAATGTAAGGTATCCATGATGTTCACACGTATTATGTATCAACGTTATGCAATATATTCTTATACCAAATGGTCAGTGTGTTAAGGAAACTTTGTCATGCATTTATGTTTTGGTACTACATCGTTGCTACATGATCGCTATGTTATGTACCAATGTTATGAACTATGTAATTATACGATGTAACATATAATTATTATTTACTTAATATAAATACATACCTCATAATTAAATATGAAATGTTTCAAGCATGTCCAACCAAGATGCCTAATCTAGCATGACAACCTCCAATTTGGATGTCTAAGGCGGGCTCCACACCCCATGAATATGTTGTGGGGTTTTAACCGCTTCCCAGGCGTTGTCATATGTAACTCAAATATAGGTGTGCAATGAAGAAGACTAACCCCATAAGGCTCGTACACCTTGGCCCATATCAACTTTAAAACAATACTATGTTGTTGGGCATAGTGAGTAGTTATCTACTAATAATCAAGCTTGTGGATGTCATACTCACATAGACCAAGAAGATTGAACCCATGACCACCACGCCCACTAAAAGGGCCGTGATTGGTGCGTCATAAACCCCAAACCAATCACAACACATAGGTGTGAGTCACTACTGTCCGTATGGTTAGGCTAGTTTAGTCTACTTCCATGTGGATGGAGGAAGACCAAGTCAATAAATTGAGTTTGGCTACAACTCACATGGTTCTCTGGCTTTTGGAGCAGCCTCCTTCAAACTTAACATACCCTTGGCTCTCCAAATTCTAAGCCACCCATGGAGGTTGAGGAAATGGCCCCTTTGTCCAACTTGTTTTGCTTTACACATAGAAAGAAGAATTGATCAAGGTGACCCAACTCACATCATGAACCTAAAACCAACTTGCATTGGGCTCTATACAACCGCTATATTACACATTTTGGTAACTGCACTAAATAGTCCTAATAGTGTATGTGATAAATTAACGTGGGGCACACTAATTTGCTAGTCTACGCGGAATTAACGTGGGTCTAAGACTGTGCATCTTTCCCTAAGTTTTCAGGAAGACTTATGGCCAACACATTAAATATTAGTTATAAAAAAAGTAGCATAGAATTAAATTATGACCCACATTGACTTTCCATATAAACAATTCATGTGGCCAATGCTAATTTTCTACTAGTTAGTGTGGGATCTAGGAATTGTTGTGGCCCACAATAATACGACTATATAGTGTATCTCTCATAGACTTCTTACTATGCACAAGGATGACGGTTGAACCCCAATTATGGTACAATAGAATCTAAAATCCTCGTGTATCCAATGGACCTTGTACAACAATTCATTTAGATGACAATTTGCATGTTGACTTTGGAATATTGTAGTTGTTGTTAGAGCTTACTTTTGCATTTGCATGGACAATGTTAAATGCTTCCGTATTATGTTCACATTGTTTAATTTTCATTTTTATTGTTAATATTAAAAAGTTCATAAATAAAGCACATTCTAGTTAATATAAACCGTAACTCGACCCGCACAAGTATTAACCAAAGTTATAGTATACCACAACACAAAGACAAATTATAGCATGGGTTTGAAGTTTACCATTTATGCACTTGTGGGATAGTGTAAACGATGTGTCCGAGATGACTCTAAACTATTGGGTGATAGTACGGGTGATAGCAGAGAGGTACCCATTTCCGAATTGAGTGGTTGACAGTTCGATTCCCACTATGTAATCTTCTCTCTACTTCATGGAAAAAAACTAGCTAAGTGGGTAGGAAGCCAAGAGCCCACCCATCACAAGATATGCAGTAAACCTCACCCCGCATCAAGAGGATTCTTGAGCAGGGTAAGGCCAACATGCTCAAATTCACGTCGGATTGCCCAACATTGATTATTTATTTATGTAAACGATGTGTCAATCAAAACATTAGAATATTGTCGGGCTACGATTTATAGCATACATGTAAACACATCCATTATGGTATGTAAATCAATTCACCATAGTCAAAACTTGTTTTGATATTTGTGGTGAATTCAATCCAAGTAGGTCCCACTAGAACAAAGGTGGGTTCCGTGATGCTATCATGGGTTCAAATCTACTATAAAATTGATATTTCAAGCTATAAAACATCGCATTGTGTTTTCTTAGTGGAAATATGACATGCATGCCACTAAGCCACGGGCTTAATTGAGTGGCTAACACATACATGCACACAAATAAAAATAAAGTTGCCTTGCACACCCATGGCCCTATCACTGCGTATGTTTTTACCTCATAGTGCCTCACCTTCATTGTACACTCTTTCCTCTTTCCATGTGTAATCTCATGCTCTTTGTTGTTGTTGTTGTTGTTGTTTGGCGTCAAGACTCAACAATTCTTTAAAGAAAACTTGGTTTGGCATGTGCAAATGATAGGTTGAGGTGACATGGATATGAATGATGGATGAAAATAATAAAAATGGATATGAGCACCATGATGTGGAAAGGCCACACATTCTTGTAACGTTTCTCATGCAATTGGCAAGTGGGCATTTAGGTATTAGACAAGATTTGTGGGAATGAAAAGAAAAGAGAGAATCTATAAACAAAAAAAGGAAGATGGTTGAGGTGATGCATACATGAATGCAAGGACTTTTTCTAAAAGATTTTATTTCAAAAAGTTGCAAATTGGTTTTTTTTGTTGTAGCGAAATTATAGCCAAAAGGCAGGGAAAAAATTAGTTTTCCACATAAAAACTCATATAAAAATCTTAAAACACTAGAATGATCCATTTCTCTCCCAATTTAATTTTTTATTTTCCATCCATGTATGGCGGTTTCATTCAAAACATGGATAAAACTATTAGATTGTTTATTTCATTGGTACCAAATGCACGATCAGCAAAAACAATCATAGATAAAAAAAAACTAGCTGGAAACATCTAAATTTCTCAAGCTTATTGAAGAGTTTACATTCAAAAGAATAATAAAAAAAATCAAGGGGGGCATTAATTACTTCAATCATTGTACAATGTGTGGATAAATGAGAACCGATTGGCACAATGCACCACACTAGGATCCAGTGGACCAAGCCAATCCCATCAACTTGCCACCACCACCCTTTCTACTTACTTACAAATGTTAGCATGGTAAAAATTTATGCTCATATATTCGTAATATCTCTAGGATATTTCGCGGCCCACATAACTAAACCACAAGGTTGAGTAATGTTATGAAATGAGATGGATAGAGTGTATATATTATGTTGGGGATGTTAATGCATGAAGTGTGAAGACATTTGATGAAAGGATGGGAGAGTGTGAGTTTGTTGGTGCCAAAAAGCCACACTTCCATTGAAACAAGTGCATCACCTTGCATAATGCATCGCTTTTGAGTAACTCCGTGCAAAAGAATGCCCAAGCACGTTTTTTGAAACCCTAAAGTGCATCATGAAAGTATCTATGACAACATAGATTGATGCAATATGCTTGTGTATCAGATAGATGAATAAATAAAGGGATGGAAAATTAAGCAGAGGTGTGAGTTTATCGGGGGAGGTGTAGATATTAGAGGGACTCATGGCTTGCATGCTTTCACGGGGTTCCTTATCTTGTGTTGTTTGCATAATCACTCCTCTTTGTTGCAAAACTACATTAGAATGTGGGCAATCTCACACACCACCATGTGGCCACACACAAACTTGCATCCCACAACTAGCCTCAATCTCATTTCACATCACAAATCGTCCCTTGTTCCTCACAATTTCATTTCTTTTCCTTGTTTTTAGCCTTTGTCAATGGAGGTGTTGCATCACCTCCTCCTTCAATTGGTGGAAAGTGGTCGCAATAGCTTTGTGAGAGCCTTTGTTTGGAGAATGATGGCCTTTTGCATTTCTTGCAAACATGAAGAGGAGATCAAAGGGAGTTTGGAGCTTTGGTGCAATCTAAATGTCGATACTGCATGCAAACATGGTGGGTACCATATTGTATAGCATCTTTCAATTCTTAATATGCACTTGATCTGAAAGTTATTTCGTTGTTTGTCTCAACAAGCATTCAATTTTTTGTAGATTCAATTTTGATATACGGTGTGCAATGCAAATTGAGTTGTGAAAACAATAACAACAATAATAAAACCTTACTTCTACCTTGCTTCGATGTAGTTTTCCAAAATCAGTTTATAGAACTTTTCATGTTCATAAGGTAATGCCTTGCAACTAAAATAATATGAAATGTTCACTAGAGGATAATGTTGTCATGTTGATTTTACTATATTTTTGGAGGTTGGTCAAAGTTATTGCATTTTGGCTTATCCGAAGGTGTTGATTTGGTTATTTTTATCAATCCATTGGCCATAAAAAGTAGCAGTCATTAACTTAGTCCTTGCCCAACTTGATTATGTCTCATGATCATTCCATGCATATATTTGTTGCAACAGACCTAATAACCAATTGAATGGTCAACATTTATAAATCATTATCTTGCTAGGGTGTGGGTTTTTTTAAGCTAGCGCCTACAATGTCAAAACTATTCACCACAAATCTATGGAATGTGAGTAAAAATGATAAGATGCTTTTGATTTCACCCTAGATTTCTTTACAAAGGGTGGTCAAAACTATCATTCTTCATGTTTTGTACTTCAATTTTTTTGGGGTAAGAATTAGGTTTTTTGTTGTTTAAATTTTTCTTTCATAATTTTTGGTGTCATGAATGCTACGAAAAAGTGAGAGAGAAATTATCCTAGAGGCCATTAAAATATTAATTTACTGATAAATTATACCAATTTCCAATTTTAGTTTGCTAAACTTCACAATAATCAATCGATGGTTGACTCTCAATCCCCTCTCAATTGATGATATAATTGATGGTTTTTTAATTTTTAATTTATTTAATAGGAGTCACAAGTTTGTTTTCTTGCTACATATTCTCATGCTCGTACATATTTGTAATTATATTGTAGATGGAATTCACTAGTTCATCTCCATTCATAAGACTAAGGTTAGGATTTGGAGAATGATAGACACAAAGAGAAAGAGGACACCAACCCCAGGGGCTTAGCATGAATGAACACCCTTAAGCTTGATCGTAGCCTCAAGCTCAAATGTGAGCCCAAAACATGTTTACAAAGCACGATTCACATGCAATATACCTACCTAAAATCTAAATCATGGTGTATGAAATATTATTTTTCTATTGTCTTCAATGTCAACATTATTAAAAGTCCACTCATTCTCATTGGTTAAATCTTCAATCTTATAGCCTTTAGTTTTAAATCCTTAGACACTCATGACCCATGAAGGTAATAACTTGCTCAATCACAAATATCTTCCAAGAAGCTATCCTTGAGCTAAGTTATAATGAGGATAGCGTGTTACAACAAACATAGAGAAATAGCTTGACATGTTTTGTGAAGTATGCATATCTATAATACTACACGCATGGAATCATAATTTTGTATAATATTGTTTCATGAGCATGAAAGTAACACCTTGCAAAAAAATAATTAAAAAATTAAAGTTGCCTAGATACCTAACCTAATTCTTAGACTTAGATTGGATAAATTCCAGTCTTTGAAAAAGAAAAGAAAGAAAAGTAAAACAATTATGCACTTGAGAGTGATTAAAATTTCATTTTCTTCAGTTCATTGATGCAAAATTTAAGTATCTTGGTTTGTTCTCATTTAGGTTGCAAATAAGGGTATAAAAAAATAATATTGTTTGTTGTCATTCTTTTTGCAAGCCATGTTACAAATGTAACAGGTAGTTGGGTTGAATATGTTATCAATGTGATTTGATGATTTTATTAGACTTGGCAACCATCTTTGAGAAAACATCAAGTTGTGATTGTTGAAGATGATGTATAGTTATCCATCCAAATGTTGAGAGATATTTAAGCAATGGGTCATGTGATGTCCCATCAATCCCAACTTCACAAAAATGTGTATATACTTGTGTTATAAAAACGACACTTACTGTTGGTTCAACAAATTACCCCTAAGGTTAGGGGTAACATAAGTCAAACATTAGTCAACACATACCTTCACTTGGGTGGGCTATGGAATATAGGAGTATAATCACAACATCTTGCAAATTTTTACACTCCATACTATAATGTCAGCCTGATGATGTAGGAAGACCCTACTCTATTCGGTAATGTTATGGATACAAGTTAGGTATCCCAATATGAATCTTACATACTCAATTGATCAAGAAGTGATTATATGAAAACATGTGTTGAACTTGAGCCTTGAAGATAATAATGATCCCAACCTAAAGGGCATGCTAGAGTTTGATGAAGACAATGATAAACTAAAACAATGCTAAGAATGAGTGGAAATGTGAGTACTTATACGACCAATTATATGTGCAGAGAGATAGAGAAAGGATACAACTAACCATAGGTTGATGTGGATGATGGACTCTTCACCCTTGATCAAAGTCGCAAACTATTCAAATGTACCTTGCCTTTGTTGGGACTCGATGGTGTACAACTAGTATACTTGAATATTTTGAACCCTCTTTAAATATTTTAGTTAATAAATTTTGATACTGTAATATTTCATAATTGATCACTTATTTTGTAATTAAAGAATATTATGTTGTGAGGCCAAAACCATCCCCCTTAAGCGTCCTAGTCCGGGTGATGGCTTTGAGAATCACATGTGTTGCCTAGAAATTTGAAACAAGTGCGAAGTAACTCTCATGTTCAAGAGAGCGCGTATGGCTTTGAATCATCGTGCTTTATTAACATTAGCCTATTGGCTTGTGGTAGCGTTGCCTTTCTCAAGAGTCCAACCCGCGGCTTTGGCCACGCACGCCTTCAAGGATATTCCCCTTGTCCTCTCTACCTTAACCTCCGTCGTGGGTTGTGAACAAGGGTCCTTGACCTTCTCCATCACTTGTGTAATTGATTTAGTTGGTTATAAGATGTGAGCGTTGAAAAACGCTATTCTCTGTAATAGCCTCTAAATACAACCGTCTGTCAACCACACATGCCCCTACCTAGGCTAATGTGACTACCCCCCTATCTATGGGTTTATAATTTGGGCTACATGCTAATTGTCCCTAGCCTCATTAACTTTTAACAATTTGTAGTCATAGCACCTAATTCAATTCCATCCCTTTCCTAATTAGCCAAACACCATGGTGGCTCCTTGACCCCAACTTAACCCCAGCTGGGCCATCTGCCTACTTATTTAACCCCTTCGCTAATATCCCAGCCACCTTAGCTACCCTTCACCAACTTCATACTTGAAAGCCCTTAACTGCCCAAGCAGCTGCAGTCCCAGCAGACGCAGTTCCAGCAACTGTCTCCCAGCAAGCTGCGGCCCAGCACCGTATCCCAGCCACCTTAGCTCATAAATCTGTATTTCCAGCAGTTGCGGCCCAACACCGTATCCCAGCCACCTTAGCTCAGAAATCTGTATTTCCAGCAGCTGCGGCCCAGCAACTGTATCCCAGCCACCTTAGCTCATAAATCTGCATTTCCAGCAGCTGCGGCCCAGCACCGTATCCCAGCCACCTTAGCTCAGAAATCTGTATTTCCAACAGACTGTAATTCGGGAAACCCTTAGCTACTAGGCTGATGTCCCTTAATCCTTGTAACCACAATCTTCTAACCTAGTAACTAGTCAAGCATTCCCCTAATCACCTAACTAATGACTAACATGTCCCACTAATTTAACCAACTAACAACCACCCATAGGTGTAGTCTAATGATTCTACACTTTCCCTCCTTATGATGGGGGTTAACTTCCTAACTTCACTAATCACTAGCTACTACACACATAAAACCTCCAGCTCTAAGAGCTCGCTCCCTTGAGAGGACTTGAGAGAGAGCTTAACTAATTCACTTCACTAAAAACTACTAACCCACACACGTGGCTCAAGCTCTTAGGAGCTTGCTCCCTTGAGAGCGCTTGATGGAGAGAGAGAAAAAATGAGAGAGAAACCACCTTAAGTAGCAAAGAGGGAGAAAGGGAGAGAGGGAGAGAGAGGTGAGGATAGGGTGAGAGGATTAGCACCTCCAATCACAATCCCTTAACCTTCACCTTCAAAGTAGGGACTAATCCCCTTCCACCAAGCTTCCTTCTTCCTAAACTAACAAAGTGGATCCAAAAGTGGGCATTTAACCCGCGGAGCTCACCTTGCCTCACCTTACCCCCTACTCACATAATCAAGGCATCCTCTTATTGAAATCAAACCTTGAAATAACTACACAACACATTCTAATGCCTAAACTTAAATCCACACCACACTTCACTCTTTTTATGTTTTGTGAATAATCATAACACATCAAAGTCAAACTAAAATTGGTTTCGAAGAGTTAATCACCACATGTGGGCACCATTTTGGGCTCACATATGCATTATGTTTACAAACCCTAAAAGATTGGCAATATAACCTTGTAATTATTGGGCATTATCCCACTACATGATTCAAAAATGATGGAGTTTGTCAAATATATCAATTGGGGATCTTCATATGAGCCACATTTTCCAAAGTTACATGTCATCATAAAATGAAAATGATTATTTGAAGTTTAACAATCTTCAAAAATGTTGTTGTTTGTGAGGTTGGGACTCCAAATTGCTTCTTCTAAACTAATTGGGCATCTTGGAATGAATGGTTGCTTTCTTGGTGAATTGGGCCTATTTTGGGGATTGATTTTATAAACCCATTCACTCGCTTTGGTCTAGCCATACCCTCTTGCAATCAATGTGATTATTCAAATTCACTTAAAATAAATAAATTTGCTTATAAAGCTTCATTCATGTTACATATTGGCAAAATCTTTAGTTTGCCTAATCTTTGGGGAATTTTTTAGAGATACATGTAAAATTTGGTTTCATTCAATGTAAAATCACATTGAGTTGAACATTTCTATGAATTTATGATTCTTGAAGTTCACAAATTTTGGATCCCACCTTCTTCTCCAAAAAACACTGAAAATATCAAGCTGGATTCGTTTTGGTATAGAGCTTGGTTCATCCGACGTTGTCAATGCATTAGGTGGTTTCCTTATGGATGTTGATTCAAGAATGTATGCACATGTAACACCAAGCAATGTGAACAATCTAGACAACATATGGAGTACATAAATACATGATGCTTTGAACATAAGAAACAATAAAAACAACAATGAGAGGGGTGTGAAGAAAAGGTTCGAGGAATGAAACATGGAAAAAAAACAATGGGAAAAGGGTTGCATAGGGAGGTCACTCCATTGTCAAGTTGAAAACCATGTGCAAAAGAAGTTTGCTACCCCTATATTATATGCCATAGATAATTTTAAAAATTATGATATTTTTCCATATATACATATCCATTGATAATATCTTTTGTATATATTTTTTGAAATTTTTAGTCATCTCCATTTTTTCTAGTAAGTTTTTTAGTTCAATTCTGCGTCATTCTAGTTAGAAACGGTATGTTTTCTAGAAAAAAACAAATTATCAATTTTGGTTATCAAATTTTACTATGTAATAGATACCATGTATATGTACTCATAAATTTTTTTGATAAAAGTTTGATCCATTTTGTTGATGCAATTTAGAAAAAGTATATTTTTTTTCTTTCGCACATGGTTTTCAACTTGACAATGGAGTGACCTCCCCGGGCATAGGGAGGATCTCAAGAATGTGTGTATTCAAACACAAACCCGTGGAGAGGATAGATATACACATGTGGGAGAGTGGGTGGGGACTCCACCCTCATCATGAGGCACGATTCCATAGTAACTTCACTTATATCAAAGGGAGCTTCTTAGGGCCAGGTCACATGGGGTCCCAAGTCCCACTCGTGTCAGCAATTCCCAACATGGAGGAAAAATCCCAACTTTTGAGCCTCAAGAAACCATTAAAATACAGTTAAATTATCATTAAAGTCAGATCTTTATTATTTTATGCATAAATATTTGCGGTACTTGTGTTGAGAGATGGGTCTACCTTTTTGCTCGACCCAACTCTCAACACAAGTCCCAAGCCTCCGCTCCAAATAGTTTTGTCATGCAGGCATCCATGTCATACTCAAGATTTCGGACTTGGGATCCCGTGTGAAGTGGTGAGTCCCAACTTCCATGCTCTCAATAGTTGAGATGCACGGATTGACCTCCAATGATTTGGACTAAGTACTTGGGACCCCATGTGAACCAACCCTAAGACCTCATATTTGTGCAAGGAAATTGTACAACAAGGTCACAAACTCAGGCAAACAATGAATTTTCACCGAGATCAACCCAATGTCGCCTAGAATGAGGGTTTCTCACATGTATTCCACATGAGAACCCTTGTGTTTCCATTGAGCAAGTGTGTAATGTACAAACCAACCCATTCAAGAATGCTAGAATGCACTTGCTACACTAAATATGATATCTAGTGTCACCACTTCTAATTGTCTTGCTCGATACTAATTGTAAACTTTGGTGTAGTGCCACCAACACTAAATGTGATCCCAACATTATTTGTCATTCCTTATACATTTTTTAAGATGATAGATTTATAGTGCCACTTACCAAGTTGTTTTTTAATCCAATATTCAATCATCCATGACATCACCAGTTGCTGACAAAAAAAGGTGGGGTTTTGGCCAATGGATGAACTCATCCATCATCCATGACAATATTCATACGAAGTGACACCCAAAAAGTTGACATAGTGACATAAAGTACCATATGACATTAAATATCATATTTAGTGTAGTTCTAAGTGGTATTGGAATAGCCTAAACAATCAAGAGACTAGAGACGCAAGTCAAACCCCATTTGCATACTCCCATATAACATAACATGTCTTATAGATCTCTATGGTGGCTTAAATCGAGTGCCTTAACCTAGATGCCATGGGAACTCCAAGGTTAAGCCACCTAAGGTTGGAATAGTAATCGAATGAGGGACCTTCTTAGCGCACCCTATGACCCACCTAGTCATAGTGGGGGTATTGGGGTGAACCTTATATTTTCAATGAACCGTCTAGGAACCTAGGGGCTTCCCCTTGGGGGAGATAGGTGCCAGCTAGCTTGTCCATGCCTATTCAAGGTGTTCACCTTCAAAAGGAGGCAATAGTTGGCGCCCCCCCCCCCCTCTAATTCTCGTTATGCATGTTTCAAGATTACATATGGAATTAGACCAAGTAAAAAATGAAGCAACACCATACTTCACGTTGGTGACAAGGTCGGAGTTGCTTATGCTTTTTTTTTATATACCTATTATATATCTCTAATTAGCATCTCATAAGGTGAATAGATCCAATAAGCAAGTAAGAGGAAGAAGGTGCCATACATCATTTCTGCACAAAGTTCAATTCTTGAGGTGCATCCTCACATATGCCTACACAAGACCCAACACAAGAAAGAAAAGAAATGGAAAATCAATGTTTCTTACCCTAACATGCGATGTTCATTCACTACCTCCCTCCTATGTCACATGGGCATGGGAGTGGGGGCGGCTTGGTGCCTATTTTCACAGGTGGACCGTTTGGTTAATGACGGGGCTATGTGTTCTATGTTGGTTTTGGGTTTTAGTGTTAGTAAGTGCGTTTAGTCAAGTGAGATTGGGACTTGTTTCTTTTCTTATTTCCTTTGTTTAGGATTGTATGTCCTAGGTACCTTATAATAATTTGTAAGAAAGATTCCATTAGTTTATGCATTTTGGGGTTGGGGATTTGTAGGTCTTGGAGGAGTTTAACGGTTGTTGTGTGTATAATGCCTCTTATTCCTACTATGGTTATAATGGATGGTAGTATTGTTCACTATAGTTGGGATAGGAGTGGGTGGAGAATGGTGGAATTATCAATTTTTTGGTTTGTGGCTTTTGTGGGGAATCTACGTTGTAGTGCGTGAATTCAAATATTTGTACTTTGAGGTTTGGGCTAGGTGTGAAGGTTGGTTCATTTGTAGGTGGGGCTCATAAGATGCATAATATATTGAGTCTATGTTGAGTTGGACATTTACGTATTGGTAGATAAGATGTGCATGGGAGTAGCCATTAGGGTATGGTGTTGTCAGGTGTGCGGTCTTTGATTTTACCAATGTTGATTAGGGCAAAGCAACAAATTGTGGAGTGGACTAGTAGCGTGTTCGCTAGTGCATGTACTACTTTATTGTGTCAGTTGGTCCTTCGATTGTTTATGTGTTTATTAGTGCAACATGATAGTAGGTGGAGGCATGTGTCATTATGGTGGGATGTGCATAGGTTACATGTTGAGGATATATCTTGTTTGAGGATGTGTTTTTTGGGCAGTTCCCTAAGTATCTTCCATATTTTAAAATTTGAGAGTTTGCATTATTTGTGCATCAGTAATTTAGGGGCATCCCATAATAGATTTGATTATTTTATGTGTATGTTTGTGTCGGAGAGCCATTTGTCTATATAGGGGACTATATTTTTTGCATCGGAAGTGAGTGCGCTTACCTCTTCTTTTTTCTATGTAGTTTTTGAGGTCAAGGACCGAGCCGTCATGTTACGTGGATGTCAAGTGGATAGATGGCCAATACAATGTTTGATGTTTGATGGTTGCTAAGGTGGAAAGGGGTTTCTATATTGCGGGATTATTATGCCCCTTGTTTGGCCAAATTATTGGCCTCGTCATTGCCAATCATGTTTGTGTGGGCTCTAACTTTGTAGAT
This sequence comes from Polytrichum commune, assembly GCA_950295325.1. Taxonomy (NCBI): domain Eukaryota; kingdom Viridiplantae; phylum Streptophyta; class Polytrichopsida; order Polytrichales; family Polytrichaceae; genus Polytrichum; species Polytrichum commune. The sequence continues at coordinate 62,072,966 of OX485804.1, forward strand.
GATGATATTGTGGTGGAAGTTTGGAGTGTATTTTCTATTCTAGTTATGGGTAGCTTGTCTAGGTGGTTGTATTAGGATGATGGATTTCTTATATGTTGTTGAGGCTACATGCGAATATGGATGTATCCATTGGGAGTGTCTTGGTGTGTTTCCACGGCAATCAAGAGTGCATATAATTATGATATGAGAACATTGGGGTGTTTGGGTAGGCGTGCCACAACATTAACATCTAGTTGTCCATTGAAAATTCCAGCTCTTGCAATATTGTTTTCTTCTTTTCTTTATCCAGTGGTGTGAATGAGCTATCCATATAGTAGGATTGGACAGGTGGAAAGCATGGGGGGGGGGGGTGTTGGGACGTTGGGGGGAGGGGGGAAATTGGGCTATGTGCCATACTTTAGGGATGTTGATGATATGTTTGTCTTGGGGGTGGGGGTGGTGGGGTGGGTGGTGCAAGTGGGGAGGAGTGTTGTAAGGAGTTGTTGGAGGAAGGTGGGTATTTATGGTGTGGGGGGTGTGAGTGGGGATTATTGTTGTTGTAGTATGCAGGGAAGGGCAACGTTTCGGTATATTATAGAGTGAGGGGTGGAATGGTAAGTATAGGAGTTACATGTGGTTGTTGAAGCAGGTTGTTTGGATTGTTTGTCCAATCATCGTGTGTGATTATAATAATTGTATTGGAGTTGTGATTAGTGTGTGCGGCTAGTCTTACCCATTCGATAATTTTGGGAGTAGGTCCAAGGTGGTTATATGGGCGTACCCACATCCTTTTCATTGAGTGGAGAAGGTTGGACCTCCCTTGTCTCTAAGGGCTCCTCAAAAGAGGGCCGACGACTCTGCCCGCCCAACCCAACAAAAACTTCTTTGAAGGCCACTTGTCCACAAAGACCATATTGAATGCACCTCGCTTCAACATCCAATATGTATATGTTTGTTTCAACTTGACATGTAAGTAATTGTTTGAAATTTTATTATCACGTAAAATTGTCACAAAAGCATGGAATGGATTCCTCATTAATATTGGTGTGTTATATCTTTTGCGACTTACCACTTGAGAGGGACTTTATCGTTTCAAAATTAGACTTAAAATCCTTAGGAAAATCCACTCATAATTTGTGAATTGAGTGGGTCTTTTGAATGTGTATGATTATCTGTAAAAATTAAAATCAAAGAATCTGTTTAATGATATTATAATATATGCCTTCACAAGTAATCACACATGTTCAAACTAATTAAGTGCAATCAAAACCCAAAACCCAAAACCCAAAACCTTTATTTAATGGCCCCAAACTCTAACCTAAACTATAAACCCTTAACCCTTACTTAAGGGCCTTAAAACCTAAATGCTTAATTAGTTATACTTATCTTATTTGAGCACTTATTACGATATTATAAAACGAATTAGTATAAATCTGCACAAGTATTCATCCACTCAAAAGAACCATGCAAAGGCAATTTACAAATAACAAGTGTATTGGTTTAAGATTTAAAGTTGAATAAAAAAATGAGAAGGCCCTTTCAAATGGTAAGGGTCCAAAAGAATGTAGCCTTGTTTGAAAATCTCTATGCATATTCTTACTTCCAAATTGCCTACAAGCTTTTCAAAGGACATTTTCAAGATAGAATCCATTTACTTGTATACTAAGCTTAAGTGAATGAATATATATATATTCACTTTACATTTATATTTAAGAGTGGTGCATTCAATATGGGATTTGCAGCCAACATTTTTTTGAAGTCGGGTGGGGTGGGCGGCAACCATCTTGAGTGATGCGGGCAAAGGCGGTGGCCCCATTTTGAGGAGTTGTTAATGAGCACGCTAGGCCCTCGTGAGCCCAAGATTACACCTCTTTCATATGGGGAGTGGTTATGTGATAATTACATGGGACATCCCACAACTTACCCTCCAAGGGTAGTGACATATCTTTGGGATGTTACATATGGGTTTTGAGAGTTTGATGAGGAGTTTATGATGTTCGGGACAAAAAAAAAGCAACATAAAAGGCATATTTGATGCATGAGCGAATGACTGTATTGAGGATCTTAATCTTTTGTTGCAGTGATGTGGGTGATAGTAGTAAGGCCGTGATTTGTTTTTTTGATTTGTGCTATATTATTTCATTTTGTATGGCTCATTTTAGGGATGAGACTAGTTGGATTCCTAAGTATGTGTATGGTTCATTTTGTGAGAGGATGGGGAGTTGTTGTTGTCGTTTTTAGTTGATGTTTTGGGCTTTTAATTTGTTGGGGGCATCATGTGACTATGCATTTGTTTATTCCTAGTTCCATGTGTGCCTTGTCGGAATATTCTCTTAGTTTGTTGAGTAGGGCTGAATGTGTTTTATGTTGTTGGTGAGGATGGCTAGATCATTGGCATAAGTTATGGTTGTGATACTATTTGGTGATGTGCTAAAATGACACCCTTGTTGATCTTTATCTAATCGTCTAAGTAGGGGTTCTTAGAAAACAATGAATAAGTATAGGTTGAAGGTGAAGACCCAACACAAAAAGATTGTGTTAGGTTTGTCTACAATGAGTGTCTTCAACTACATTGACATGTTATTGCGGTTACAAGAATGTAAACAAAGCACAAAAACAATGGTGCGGTCATTACGCGATGTAATCTCCATTGTCTTTCCATTGGGCTCTTTGAAACATCTTGAGGCTTGATTTGACAAGTGTTTATAGTTACATGATTTTGTAGTTTGCAGAAATATTCGTGCACTTTCTCTCCTGATCTTTGTTAATACTTACATCATGTGTTTGTAACCATGTTCTAGCAATACATTATGTGTTATGTGAGGGGTGGAGGCCCTCAACTTGATTTGTTCCAACATATTTGTGCCATGTGCTTCATGTATGAAACATTCCTACGTTTGGCAATACATTCATACAAATCTTAACCCATTATAGAAACGTATCACTAGATGTATTTGCTCATATGCTTTCTAATTCGTGCAAGTTTTGCTTGTCCTTCATACCTTTATCAATGCACTTGTGGTGATTATTATTATTATTAAATTTTTTTTGGGTCAAGGTGTGATTCAAGGTCATTTGATTTGAAATATATACATAATAATAATAAAACTAAATAATAAATTAAATACTTGATTGAAGACTTGCATATTTAAGGAAGATGTGGAAAAGAACAATAAACATGATTTTTATATGTCAAATTATTGACTATGGTAGCCAATGTTGCTATTTGTGTATCAACAAACACTAATGCAATGAAATCACTCTCGGTATGCAATTTACATGAACATTAAGACACAAAAATTGTTGGGTTATATTAAGCATGTCTCTAGGATTTGTCTTAAATAAACCATTATGTTTGATTGTAGCAGAGAGATCTTCCATCAATTGGACAACTATAGGGGTGAATTGAATAATTTAAGTTCGTATAGTTATATGTTCTATATATATATATATTTCCTCTTAACTTATTGTGTCTTCAATATGTGCAACACCTTGTTCACAATATGTTCACAAATCCTATTGTGTTTTACAAGATGTTGGATGAGTGCATTATTGTGATGATCACCATCTTAAAAATATAGAATTTTGTCTATTGGTTTTGCTTGTGATTAACATCCAACATCCATTTTCTAAGGCGATTGTTACCAAAAGTTAGAACACCCAACTCAAGCAGATTAAACTAGTGAATGTATTTCACAACAAGGATGTTGCAAATGATGTTCCTTATGACATTCTTGAGTTAAAATGTTGTATGTTGTATCTATCCAAAGTATTGGATGTAGTTTGGCTTGGTTGAAGCTTCACCATTATTCTTGGAGCTTTGGATTGAATGTTGCAATTATGCTCTTTGGGGATGTTGTTCATTAGGCTTACGTCAAAGCTTGTTCTAAGAGATATCATGGAAGTCACAAGTTCAATACATCCCAATATTATTATATGAAAATTAACTATATCTAGTGCATATCATATGTGATGTGTCCAATCTTCATCGATTTGCATTAGCTTTATAATGCTAATGTGGGGAACTTGGTTGTTGTGTGTGGGAACCCTATATGAAGTTACACACATGTTTAGGAATAGCAAGGTGCATTGTCGAAGGGGGTCACAAACGATGGGGGTCACAAATACTTAAGATGAATTAGCAAACATGTTGAGGCCAACATTTGTGTATGTGCTAGAGCACAACCGAATACTACCTTGTTACATTTATTGAGTGTGTTAGCCTTGTTTTCCTTGATGAAGGGGAAACATAATGTAAGCAACCTTTGGGTTGATTTTACTATTGCCCTAGCCTAGGGCATGGCTAAATAAGTCTAATACCTAGCAACACGGGTTGGGAACTTGACTTGGTACAAGGGGTTAGGGTGTGGCTAGGCATTCGTGGTGTTTGTGCCAACTTCATCCATAAGGAAGGTTTTAAAAAAACACAATGAACTATTATATAGCTTGAAAATCCTTATTTATGGATTCAATTAACTCCAAAATTGGAATAATGTACCTAAGTTAGTCTACATTAGATGTTTGATTTAGTGTGGCATCATAATCAACGTGTCATGTAAATAAGAGTGGTCTTTATGACTTGTCACGAAGTACCAAATGTCATGTGATACCTTCTCTAGGTTTCACCCAATGATTGCAAGGCATTCAACTGGGGTCAATGATGAATAGTGTGGGCCACATTGTATCGAATTTTTATAAGCTTGATGGGGTCCAATTAGAATGAATTGACCCTCAACCTATAGCGGACGTGCTTTTTCTACTAGAGCTCCTTCATCCATGATGGACAAGGTAACATAGATGCCACAAACATCAAGAATTGGTATTTAGGTAACTATGGACTTTGGATGAGTTGAGAAATGCGCAAGCATTGTTTAGAAATGTGGTCACTCATGCTTCAAATGTTGATATTTGTACTTGCCATGTTGCCCTTATGTAGGTGACTGTATATATAAAAAAAGCCGTGGGCATGATGTGCGTAAACATTGCCACCATTTTGGAGGTATTCAAAGAGGAGTGTGGCAGCAATTTAATCCAAAATTGACCCAAAAGTTTGGATTTACCTAAATACTACACTAAAAATGACATTTAGTATCACTTACTATTTGGAGTTAAGCAATGCTATATATGTGTATTATATATCTACTATTGTACCAAAGATGTCAAATTGGTTGTTTGGACATTATAGAACATTAGCAACTTTACTTGGTACACAATTACATCAATAGTAAAAAGGTGTAGCGTTGCGTAATTCCAAATAGTATGTGACACTACGTGTCACATTTAGTGTAGTTCTAGCCTTAGGATGTGATGTAGTGTAGGTACACCGGGGTGAGGGTGTGGCTAAGGACTTGTGGTTTCAAAGGAAACTCATCCACAAGAATGAGTGAAAATGCAACAAAATCACTTTATAGGAGGCCACGATTGTTTTTAGTCGATTTGACTTTGAAAGTGGCATCAAATACCCCTACTTAGGTGGAGCCCAATTGGAACGAATTGGCCCTCAACCCATGTATAGCTTAGGTTGGGGCTTGCTTTTACTAAAGCCCCAACTTCATCCACAATAGAAGCCTTAGGGTGGAGTGTTTTTGGTGTGGCTAGGGATTCGTGGAGTCTAAGCAAAACTCATCCTCAAGGAAGGTGAAAATGCAACGAATTATATTACACATAGCATGTGAATGACCATTTGAAAAAGTTTGACTCGAAAAATGACATCAAATACCTTGAATTAGTCTAGTAAAATCCAATTGGATGAAGTCCCCCCCCCCCCCCCCCTTGTTTAGAGGGCTTGTTTTTACGAGAACCTCGACTTCATGCATGATGGATGAGTTTACTTGGATACTGCAAACTCCAAGGCACACCAATTACTCCAAATTAATCTTTTGCAAACCAATTGGGATGAAATAGCCCTCAACCTATAACCTATAGAGGACTTTGTAGCCCCAAGTCTATCTGCAATGGATGAGTTTACATAGACGCCACGAACCCCCGACCCTTAGAGTGTGGCTAGGGATTTGTGGTGTCTAAGGAAACTCATCCATAAGGAAGGTGAAGCATAATGAATTATTTTACAACCTGCGAATGCCTACTTTTAGACATTTGACTTCGCAAATGACATAAAACACTCCAAATTAAACTACTGAAGTCCAATTGGAATGAATCGACCGTCAACCTAACGTAATGTATGACCCTATAGAGGACTTGTAGTTCTCTCTTACTTATAACCCCAAGTTCATCCAACAATGGATGAGTTTACATGGACGCCACGAAACCCAAGCCTAAGCTTAGGGTGGAGTGTTTTGAGTGAGAGGGGGTTTGGGTGTTTGTTTCAATGCTCGCCCACTTCACTTCTTCCTCAACAACGCTCTCCTCACGCTCACGCTCTCCTCTCCTCTCCTCTCCTCATCTCTCCTCGACTGCTTTGAGCATGAAACCGGAGCTCGGATTCTCCATGCAATCTTCGGTTTGTGTGTGATATTGGGTCCTTCATCAACAAGGATTGATGAAGGACAGACTTAGAGAAAGAAAAACACTCGCTCTCTCTTTCACTTTTTGTCTCTGCCAAGTTTTCCCTTCCTTTTTTCCCTTCCTGCACCAGACAGATTTCTTCGCATCGTCCCTCACCCCCATCACCTCACCTCACCTCACCTCAACTCGCCTCACCGATAGGTAGGTAGGGTTGGGTTGCATGCATCCTAACCTAAACACTTTTATCATGTTTCCATCATCTCTCACTAACTCAAACTCCTTCTTGAATTCATCATCATCAGGAATTTGCCATCAACACATCCTGTTTTGTTACGCCATCGCCATCAAATGTCTCCTATGAAGCTTTGGATGATCTGGTGAAAGCATCAAATCTGGCATGTTATCACCTTCGCTACATACATATTTTCACTGAGCAGATGTTGATTTGCTCCGTGATTTGATTCAATTCGATTTTTGACCATTCTTCAAGTCCTAATTGAATGGCCCTTGTTGATGTGGGTACGTCTTGTTGGCGAGGGTTCCATTCGGCGATTGTAACGAGGTTTGGCTTAGAAGCTCTTTTGTGTATCAATCCCTATTCACGGAGACTAAATCTTGGCGATTCTTCTCATTGTCCTTTTTATGGAATCCTCCCTAACATTTGATGTCCTTTGAGAAGGCGACAAATGCTGAGCTTAAGCCGGGTTTTGTGTCCGTTTGTTTGTTTATTTGTTTGTTTGTGGAGCATCGATGATGTCGATGCCGAGCCCTGTGGGTTGTTGCCAGAAACCCTAAGAAAAACTACTGTCTCTAGTGTTTAGCATGTTGTGAATTTATGATTCTAGAACAAAACATGCGGAGTTCGGGTATGGGGTAAATTTTTTCAATTTCTGTATGATTTTCTTGACCGGTGCAATTTTGGGTCCTTGCTAAACAGTGGAATGTACCATTTGAAAGTTGACCACTGGGGATCCTCTGCTTTGAAACTGGTTGTGGGCAAGTGCGAGAATTTTGGGAAATTGAGTTTCTAGGGTTCAATCTGTGATATTTTCGATGCTTTCAGAATGACAGAATTCTCAATGTAACCTGTGGGATGCGGTTGACAATTTCAATAGTTGCGTGCATATGAATATGAATTTCTAGTTTGCTTGTTTGTTCTTAGGGCAATCTGGCTCCACATTATTTAAAGTGTTTTTGAGTTTTTTTGAGGGCACCGATGTGTTTCTTAATCGCCAATGTAATATAGCACCGAGTTTTGCAAAATGGGGATATAGGATATGTCATGGACCAATGTGCTTTTGTGATGAAAGTAGTCAAAATGTGGTGTTTGTTGAGAAAATCAATTGAATCCGTTTTTAACATTCTGAATTCCAACATTTGAGCTCATTCATTCTCTTTGTATGTTTGTGCAGGCAACTTAAAGTGGCAGCACTGTCAGACAATAATGGGAAGGAGCTGAAAGCTCTATCACTCTTGCTGCTGTGAAGTTGTCTCTGATTTCAATATCATTGTTCATCAGGGAGAGGAGGCCGGGGATCATAGGCAACGAAGATGGTGGAGTACATAATTTCAAAGGTTAAACACTAAGCCTAAAATGATGGTTGCAAAATTTGATTACATTAATTGTATGCTTCTTCTTTTGTGAGGCCCGAACCTATTTCCTCCTACACTTTGCTGATGAGTACTTGTATATTTTCTCTCATACTTTGGGATGTCTAAAACAAGGTTTCTGCACATTCAAAGTGGACTTTATGATCAGTAAGCAAAAGCATTTTAGACACAAGGCTCAAAGTGCAGTAAAACTGTCCAATGTAATCATCTGCCCAAAATGAGACACATCATTATCATTGCAGTTGAGCAGCCCAAGGAGTTTGATCTTAAAAACCATGGAGAATGTTCATTCCACAGAATCCTACAGATGAGATTTTGTGTACATGCATTTTTGTATCTAGTAAAGTTTAAACTATCAGTCTTATTAAGGTATGTAAGTGTTAAGTGGCTATTTTTTCTTGTTCTCCATCTTCTATTGATCAGCTTTCCCTCTTGAAGTTTGTATCCATTAGCAAATGTATGATGAAACACCAACAAAAGTTGGATTCAAAATCAGAACTCCCCTTATTTAGTTATGGTTATTGGAAGTGTATGTATGTTGATTCCTTTAAGTGAATACATAGGTCCTCCCAATTGTGTTGACTATTGAGTGTAGAGTAGTTAATAAAATCTGAAGACATAGTCCAATCTTTGTTAAACATGTGTCTCTATGGTGTATATTCTTAAATTAGACCTAACCACACACCATCTAAATAGAGGTGTTTGATCAAAAAACGTAATCAGATAACATCCACATACCTTATCTGTCTTTGCATTCTTATTGGCAGGCTATTCTTCATTCTATCTGATGGTGGCCAGCTCAACAGAGGACTTGTTTGTGTGGTGCTAGCAAGATTTCCTAGCAGTAGCCTAGGAGATTCGTGAACATGTAAATCCATTCCATTGACAGACAGCTTTCAGGTTCTCCTACTTGCTCACTAAAATTCCATCCCCTGGTTGTAATATTTGTCTCTTTGGGCTGTAATTATCATTATCATCATCATCATCCTTGTGACTACTCAATCAGTGGAGGAGGGCATGGATCCAAGAAGAGGAAACCAATGGGCTTCATTGGACATGAATTACCAGCTGGGAAGTAGTAGCAGTGATCGAGGCAGTGGGAGCACCAGCAATATGAACAACAACAACAACAGGATTACTAAATTCCAAGAAGATGCAGGGGAGTCATCATCAAGTGGAAGTACTTTTGGTAACCTAGAAGCAGGTAAAGGTGTAGAAAGTAGTAGACCATCATCACAACTGCCTTCTCCAAAGCTTGTTGTGGCTGCGCGCTCTTCATCTGGAGGTCAGAGAGTGCAGAGATCATTACTACAAGGGCAGTGGACTGCCTTACAAGGTTTTGTTGCAGACAATGACCTCAATGATGCTGGTTTGGATCATCATGGTGGAAACATTGGGCTAGGACTAGGGCTTAGTAGTACATCATCTCAACAGTTAGGTGTTTCGGAGGAGATCATTGTGCATCCAGCACATGTACAGTCTGGGTTTTCGTCGGGACGAGGTAGTCGACCAGGGACATTTGAAGGAAGGACAGGAGGGCAAGTAGTAGGTGATGGTATAATAAATGGTGAGGGTATAGGAAACAACAGACAGGTTTCACATGATGGAGATGATTATGGAGGGAGGAGTGGACTGGACGAAAGAACACTGAATGATAATGTGGGCGGAAACCTGGCTTATAATTCCCTTTCTATGATGAATCAGCTAGATTTGGGTAATGATGATGGCAGGAGTGTCATGGATGAGCAAGGAGAAGAAAATAGTGGAGCTGCAGGGAGCATCTTGACGACAACGAATTCGTCGTCGTTCTTCTTAGAACAACCACTGGACTTGCAAAAAGAAGCACAATTCCAAGGTGGTAGCAGCAGCAGCAGCAGCAGCAACAACAACAACTTTGTGGGTGCAACCGAGACATTTCTTGCAGGTGCTAGCAGCAGAAGCCAAGGCTTATACAATGATGTGGTGGTAGAATGTGGTACTGATGATCTGCACTATGTGGAAGACATCCATTCTTTGCGGAGCAATAGTGGAGGTAACATGATGTCTGCTTTTGATAATTCTTCTGCTGGTGGTTATGGACATGTCAGTATGAGCTCCAGAAGCTCGGCTTGCAAGAGAAAAAGCTGTGCACCTGTTCCATCAGGGAGTTTATCAGCTCCCAGTATATCCAATTCCCCTCATAGAACTGCGTTCCGAGAGAATCTTAGTGGGAGTGCATTCAGGTCTATGGAAATTGTGCCTTCAACCTCCGATTCACCTTCCATGGAGTGGTGTTCCGCACCACCTCAAGTGCCATCCAGATTAGAGCAGGGGACAAGCCTATTAAGAGAACGACCTACTGAGGATTCGTTTCTAGAGTTGTCGCGTCGAGGAGAAGGACGGCATGGAAAGTCAGTAGCAGGAAGTAGTAGCAGTGCAAGTGGTACAACAAACTCTCAAAGATCACTTCGAACTGGAGGAGCTGGAGTCGTGTTGACTGATCCTGCTGCAAACCCTATACCTCAAAATTCTTCCTCCCCTTTTTCGCATGCGTCAAGAAGAGCATCTGCAGCAGCCATGCCGATATTGCCTGACAGTTTCGCACGACAGCGGACATCTTTGTCTTTTTCTTCTTCTATGGATGCAGCTGATGAGGAAAGCCCTAGTTTTGTTGTTGATCACATCTCTAACACTGGTGGCCACCAAGCTCGTCAACAAGCTGAAATTCCATTGCTGGGCGGAGGAGGAGGTAGCCGTCGCGACACTTTCTTTGGGACAACAAGCACACTTGGAGAACGGTTCACACACAGGTACACAGGGGGGTCAAGATCAAAAGCACATGTGATATTAAACAGAAAAGTAATACTTTGTAATACATATCTAAATATTGGTCAATATTTTATCAACGTTTTTCATGACTAGATATACTTGGTATCTACTACGTAGGGAAAAAGATGAGAACCAAATTTGGTGAGCTCTGTTTTGTATGAAACCTTACTGTTTTGTTTCTAACTGGATTGACATAGAAATCAACTAAAACAGTTCCTTAAAAAAATGATGTTAATGATATGTAAAGTTTAAAAAAGCAGTTTACAATTCAATATGTTGTCGAGGGTTTTAAAGCTCTAGTGAAAACACATTCATGATTTTTTCAATTATCTATTACACATAATATAGGGGTAGCAAAATTTTGTCACACGGAGTTTTCTAGTTTCCTGATAAGCCTGTGCACAGGTACTTGGGAAACAATGCCGTAGCAAGTGTGTCGAGTGCGAACCACCAGCGCAGTCTTCGCGGCAGCAATAATCATCATCATCATCACATGGAATCTGCATCTATGCCTTCTCATATCTCTCCTCCACAGTCACCTCCTCTCCCACTCACATTGCAAAGCTCTGTACGCACATCTTCCTCGCCTTCACCTTCAAGACCACCTCCACACCCCCCAGTTCTACGTCGAAGCAGTATCAATAATTCATTACTACCACCACCATCACCTTCCTCAGGACCAGCACCTTCCCGTCTGCCTCCCTCACCTCCTCCTTTGAACCCTCTCTTGTTTTCACCTTCGATTCATTCTTTGCCGTCTCCTACCGCCCTTTTTCGAGGGTCATTGCTGCCTGCATCTTCTTCCACAGCTGCTGGGGCGCATGACAGGGGTTTTGCATCAGCAGCAGAGAGCCTCCTTGGAATGCCATTTCGAGGCTTGCATATGTCAGCAGGAAGTGACGGTGGCACGCAACCACGAATCGTGGCCGAGGGTCTTGCTGAGGTGGGCCTGTCTTTGCCTCTTGACCATAGTGAAAACTTGGTGATGAAATATGCTGGTTTTAGTCTCCCTAACATATTCAAGTTATCCTCAAACTCAATGGGACTTTTGTTGGGAGTTGGTCCCTTATAATTTTCTATTGGTTGTTTTGCATACACCATCTATAATTTCTTTCCACTTGCAGGGCATGCTCAGAGGTAGTGTTTGAATTTGAATGATGAGCAACCTATTTCGTGAGGTTCATTGAGGGCCAAAGTCATTTTAGCACCTCTTGGCATGCCAGAATGAGTTTGACCCTCAATGGGTTGATATGGAATGTTTTTCATTCAAACCTCCATACCACTCCAAGCATGCACCAAAGACTTACCAAATATGGAAGGTGTTGTATGGAAAACAACCAACTCCTGACCAAAAGTCATATTGTGTTAGAGGATAACTCCAATAGGCGATCAATTCACAAACGCATAATCTTATTACTACACACGTGACTGACAATTTTGAATTTCATACAACAACAGAAGATTGTTAGTTTACATGAAATTTGTTTGCTTCTCACTAGATCCAAAACAAGGTATACTGAATAGTCGATTCCTTTTATAGGAGGATGTGATGGCCACTCAAGAGATTCTGCAGTTGTGAAGGGGATCGAATCTGGGACATTAATACCACTCTGGTGTTCTTGAAAGATTGTATATTTTATGTGAGATACAGTGAAAATGGATTCAGAACTCAATTGTCATCAGGAACTTGTGATGGAAGGCTAAATGTCATTCTCATAATTTTCTTAACTTTCACATACTCGTCTAAACTTTTGAAAGAAATTCAAGCAGTATTTCCAAGTGTTGTGATGTCTCCTCCCACCTGTTCCTCTGTCCTTGCCTACATTGGATATTTTTGCTTTGCAAGTTTTTGTGTTCATGTGTCCCTCTTGCAAGTGAATCACAGATTTGAAAAGTGACTGGAGTGACTGTCCTCTAATAAGGCTATGGTTGGTGAATCTACAGATTCTTTTGGCGCTGGAGCGTGTGGAAAGGGATGAGGACCTTACATATGAGGTATGTACAGCCTCTGTTTCATGACTACATTTCTAAATTTTCTGATTCTTTATCAAAATTTGTTGTGATATTTGGTTGAGGTCTGAAGATAGTATTGTTTTGCTTGTCCTGTATGGGAGCAGTGGAAATTCAATCTGACCCAATGCATGTTTTAACTTCTATTTTTCAGCAACTCTTGATGCTGGAGGCGACTTTACTATTTGGAGGGATGGGTCTCCATGACCAACATAGTGATTTACGACTTGACGTGGATAACATGTCTTATGAGGTGCCCCATTTTTCTGTTGTTTTTTATTTTATCATTTTGACATTTAGGGCTGGACTTCAGGCATTATTGATATTTTGTGAGCATGTGCAATGCATTTTCGAGTTGTTCAATGTAGCCACAAGAAAGAAAATGCATTTTTCTGATGGGTACTTCAACTTTATTTTCTTGAGTGATTGCAGGAATTGCTAGCTCTAGAGGAGAGGATTGGCAATGTGAGTACTGGATTGACTCCAGACGAGGTAGTGGAAAAGCTGACAAAGAGTTATTACTCCTCCCTAGATGCTGTGACTGCTTCCTATTCAGAGGAATATGACATTAAGTGCAGCATATGCCAGGTAATTATGAGCTCGTTTGATAACATGGCATTGAGTTATTTGTCATGTCTGGTCTGTGATATGAGATACTTCTACTTTGTACATGTTTACGAAGGTATGAGTTATCCTTTAACTTGATGGGACTCTTTGTTGGGCGTTTGTCTCCTATGATTTTTCATTGATTGTTTTGCATTACAACAAAATAATATCTTTCCACTTGTAGTGTATGGTTGGAGGTAGTGTTGAATTTGTACGATGAGCAATCTATTTCAGTTCATTGAGGGTCAAACTCGTTTTAGCACCTCTTGGCATGCCAAAATATAAATAGAATGTTCTTTGTTCAAACCTTCACATTACTTCCAAGCATAAAACGAAAACTTTCTCTAACATAGAAGGTGGTGCATGCAAAACAATCAACTCTGACCAAAAGTCATGTTGAGTTAGAAGCTAAATCTGTTCTGTTATGTAAGGTAGACGTACCTAAATCGAAGACAGCTATAATCTGGAGACCTTCATTTGACTGGTATGTGGTTAGGTGTGAATCTAAGAACAAACACCAAAATGACATGAGATGAAAAGAGATTGGACTATCTGCTCAAAATTTTCTAACCATTCTAGACTCAATCATCAACATCACTGGGGGAACCTATTTGACCACTTAATGAGCTGGAGAATTTTCACTTTGAAAACAAATAAGCTATTTTTATGAGCACGATTTGGACTTGCTAACCATCTTATCAATTGCATATTTCATATCCTACGAAAAGTGGGTGCAGAATGAAAAAGTATCTGAATAACACACAACTACCTTAAGTAGTGTACAAAACTCTGGATTTGTAGTTGATCCTGTGGTGGTTTCTCTTTCTGCAGGAAGAATACGAGGATGGTGATGAGTTGGGGAAAATTGATTGTGGACATGGATACCATGTGCAGTGCATCCAGCAGTGGCTTGTGCAAAAAAATCAGTGCCCTATTTGCAAAGCTGCTGCTTAGAACCCTAGTTTTGGTGGTGGTTTAATGAATTCGTACATACAATTCGTAGTCATTTCTTGACAAGCCCACATTTGTCGGTACTGGCTAATTTGCTCTAACATTGTGCTGTTAGGTGCTATCATGATGTCTGTTTCCTCATAGGTTAGGTTTGCTCCCTCCTTAATTAGTGACGTGCTTTATTCTAGGTAGTATTCCTCTGCAAGCTGCAGAATTAGGGTGAAAACTCTACTCTCTAGTCAACCTCAAGGTGTGACATGGCAGAGTGCAATTGTTGGGAGGTGACGGTGTTGTCAAGTGTATATAATATGTGTGCCTGAATCCATATTTGGATGTCGGTGTTTTACCATAAGCTTTGTATTTCTCTATAATAGAGAGCTGATAATTGGGAATTTGGACTTGGGAACACAGGCATGTGCTATTTGTCCAAGGCATAACGTAAAATGAGGCAAATTTTGATGCCCTCATTCCTTCTATGAGGGCACAGGCATGTATGATATCTAAGGTAGATGTGCCTAATTTGTCTACTTATCTTAATTAGACACCTATGTTTGAGTGGTATGTGGTTTGGTGTGGCTCCAAGAGTGAATACCAAAAAGACATCTTTGAAAGAGAATTGGACCGTGTGATAACTGTTCTAGGGCTAAGTAGATAAGGCTAATTTAGTTAGCTACCATAAATGGACACCTATTTTCGGGTCCATATCGGTGAGGCAGTCGTTTTTATTTGGTGGGTGAGTAGTAGATGGTGATTTGATCGTTGCCTTGGATGATATTTGCGTTAGTCACCTTCGCAAAAGTCAAACTACACCCACCATCCTTCGTAATTAGGAGTGATGTCCACCGCGCCATGACACGCTTAATTTTTGTGCATGAGGTGGGCAAATTAGGAGGTGGCATGTGGTTGTGAGGTGCTAACCAACTTGTATTGTGGGTATTCTATAATGAAAAAATAATTTCGTAGCATTCTATCTTACATGTAACCACTTTTAGAGACGTGACACAACCAATATTAGCATTACACTTGGTTTTCATTGGCAAATGACCCATGTAGAATCTAAAAAATGCCCGGCCTAGAAAGCCATTGGTGGAAATGATTGAAGCACTTTGCTCCATCCATGATGTGATTGAGTTATGTGGCAAGGAGAGATAGAAATTTCTTGTATGCTCATGGCTAAAAAATGCCTCTTGGTGGATTCTCACATGTTGTGTGAATGGTTTGAAGCATGTAAACTTTAGAAAGTGGTCACCTTAGCCCTGACGCCTAATAAAACGGGATGAAGGTAAGGAATGGGCTCCCATTCATGTTGGTGCAAAATAAAAGCAATGATGGCATTTTTATTTTATCTTATGGTCACCTTATTTCTCATATGTATCATCATGAATTTGAATGATCACAATGCCTTGTTTAAGGTGTGGGTGATTTGTAATGTTAGGGCTAAGGTACATTGATCTATTGGTGCAATGGTGAGGATGTTGTGGCGATATGGTTGTTCGAGTTTGAGTGGCTTCAAAACTAGAATGAGATATTAATGGCATGGGTTTGATTCATGAAGGCTACAAAATACAAAATGTGTAGAAGTTTGGTAATATGGGGAGAAATGGAAGTAGTTTGATAACATACTCATATAATTATCATAGGATATCATCAAAAGTGATATAATATGTAGTTATTATATGTATCAAGGGGTACGGTTTTTTGGTGGGGAGGTTCTTATGGACTAGGATCCAATGCAATGATGATGGGTGGATCCAAGGGCCAATGTATGGATTATGATGCAAATGTTGGATTTGAAAGATGGTAGGGATTAACTCAATAATTTTTTCCTATACTCTTCATTAATGACATATGGTCTACTCATACATGTTGTGTGTGTGTGTGAAGTTATAAAGTAGAGTGCAAATACATACAAGACCAACAAGGTGTCCATTGAGGAGAAAGTAGGAGAGGCTTTGCAACCTCCTTGCAACTCCCAAATCTGTAACGATAAAAGGCACATTAGTTGAATATTACATTAGTCAACAAGCTTAGGCACTTCCCCACATCATGCTGACATTTTTCCTTTGTATGGCGAAAAGCTACAAGATTCCCAAGAAATACTCCCTCGATTCCATGGCCCACCCAAGTGCCTAAGCTTGTTGACTAATGTTATGAGTGGAGATCACATATAACTACACTTTGTACACCTATCGATGTGGCCCACTTTACTTTTGAAATACCACAATAATTTTGATCAATATAACTTTTCTTGAACCATGACCTTTATGAACCCACAATATCATATGTTCAAAACTAGAATCTACAATGAACGTTTTTAAATATATGTCAATTTTTTGAAAACATAAATACAATTTATTGTGGGTAGTAACAAGATTGTATCAAAATATGTATTATTTCATTTTATTTTCAATATAAATATATAACTAATGATAAGGCCCCTTAATTTTCAACATACACATAAACTATAGTGGGTCATGGCACTGTCTACCCATCCTAACTTCCAACCATAGTAATAAGCGTAGACAATGTACTACTAAAATCAATGATTACAACTACTTGACTCCATACAATAATTGATTGCCCAAGGCATTCTTCATGGCAAATATTTATGAAAGCCTTAAGTTACACAAGAATTCCAAACGGGTCATTGGCAACATAGCCTAATGCAACGATGTAAAGGAATGATTGTGTCCTTGACTTTGCACATCTATTTCTTTATCTACCCATATTGATGGACAACAAGCTCATACAACTTGGGGCATGTTTACACAAAAGCCATTAGCTCATGGCTCTTGAGAATCCTAGAATTCTCATTGGTTGAGAGTGTCACATGCCCCCACTTTAGGTTTACAAGAGGGTAGTTTTGGACCACAACCCATAACATTTTTAGTGGATGAAAAATTTACATGGAATTCCACATGCCAAGTTTGGATAATGTTGGCCAAGATTGTAAGGATTTTTTTCGATACAACTCTTGCAAGTAGGCTTGATGGAATTTTCGGTAGGAATTTGGGTTTACACTAAGGACTTGTGCCCTCCAAAAGACTACTGCACCAAGTTTCAAGTGCAATTTGTATTCCTTTAGTCACAACACACAACGTGACCTAATCATTTCTTACGTAAATTGTATCAATTGTGACCATAAGTTGTTTATGCCCCCTTCCCACCTGACTTTAGCTAAGACTCAAAATTGGTTCTAAAAACCCGGCCTTCACACCATCGACATTTATCTAGTGCCGAGCCTAGTTGGCAAATGATGTGGCATGGCTTAAAAGTGGAGGTTTCAAGCCTCAAGCACCGACCCTACCATCGGTACCTAAACATGAGGCAAGAATATAGGACCTTTAAAAGTGTCGCCTCCCGCCCTTGTGATTGGTTGCTTTTTAGTCTTAGCTATGAGGGCACGAGGAGCTCCATTAACAAAAACCGATGGTAAAAAGGTGAGTAGTAAGGCATTTGAGGATGGGACAAAAACTACCCAACATTCATTGCTTGGTAGATAAAACAATGAACATGTGTGAAAGCTACTTAACTAAAACCTACTTGAAAATCTCTGGAGCAAGTTCTTGTAGGTGCATTGGGATAGCTGGATGCCTCTGTTGTAACCGAGGGAGCTTTATCCGGTTTTTAGGAAATACTTTGGTTATTAGCTAAAGTCAGGTGGAAAGGGGGCATTAGAATCATTAGCACAGGTCATTTGCTTGAAGAAACACCTGAAAATGAGCAAGAGCTGTTCTACACCGACATGGGAGGTGGTTGTTATAGACAGAGCAGAAAGGAAAGATTGGGCCCATCTTGGATTGCGAGCGGTATGAGCCTATCTCACAGTTGCAAGAAGACATTGACGCAAGAGATCGAATGTTGGCATTTCACATTCAGTGGTAAGTGGATATTTCTCAGAATTTGCTTGAAGAGATGGATCTGCTAAAAGACATTTGATCATGGAGTTGAGCTTTTCACATTGTGTGGAGGTCTGGCCTGCTCATGAGTACTTTGCAAGGTAAGTTTGAGTGATGACATCTAAAGCTCTTGTACTCGGGTACTACCCTCCAAGCTTGCGTAACCTTCTGAAGGAGCGGCTTCCGAATTTGACCGAGAATGATTCGAAGGCCTTGAAGGGCTCATTTGATTTGACTTCATTGGCTAGAACCACTACACGATGCATTGGTCACGGAACCTGCCGAATGGTTCAATATTCCCACAATACGATGTTGAAATGTGCGATGCAAAAGTCGCCATCTCTGGTACGTCCATTCACCTTATCAGACTCTCTCTCTGTACATTTCAAAGAATCAAAACTGAGGAACTTAGTGACTGAATGTGAGATTACAGCCTTCTAGAGAATGCTTACCCTAGGTTCTGCATTTTAAGAGGTGATGTAGGGATACAGGTAGAGCTTGATATTACTTTCAACTTATATCAGTATCTCTTCTCATTCTTGACTTGACTTATGGAATTATGTGTGTATGGGTTCACCGGCGGCAATAAGAGATGGAGTTCCTATTGGACCTCAGGTAACTTATCACCTCTTTGACTAATATGAATGTTCCATGCCTTGCGATGTTGTGGACTGTACAGATATTCCTGAAGTGTATGCTGATGTAGTGGATTTTGATGTTGTCATGGTTCTGGAACACGTTTTGTTGATGAGGGTGGATTAGGATACAGGCAGGTTCACCGTGGCTTCAAATTGTGCCATGGGGGATGGGGAGAGTGCTTAACCAATTCAACGTCTTGTACAACAACAACCCACTCATTTACATAACTGAGAATGGTAAGCTTTCAAAACCTCTTCATCATACGTTGAGTTTTGTGGAATTCTGTTACCTGAATTTTTTTTTACGTTTGAGAGTCTTCAGATCTAACAAAAAAACTATGTCTGTATCACTCAATACTACAAACACAGACAAATGATGGATCTGCTCATTTTATAGGTGCGGATGAAGCAGAGGAGCCTGGATCGCCACGAGAAAAGTCCTTACAAGACAGATTTCGCACCAAGTAGCATCATGACTATCTTGTGTATGTACTTGACGCTCTAAGGTATAAGCTCTCTTGACTGTGGAGCCATTGAATCAGTTTTCTGCAATCTTGTGCAAAAATAATACCACTTGAATCTGTCAACTATACTAAACAGTCCTCTTAGTGTGCATTACCATTTGGAGTTACACGTTGTTGTAACTTTTTTATTATCGAGAATAAATTTTTTGTATCAAGTAAGTTATTTCATTTTCCTTGACGTGCACAATACACTAAATAGTCCTCTTATTGTGGATGGAGGTGGAGACTTCATCCAACGTGAAGTTTTTCAAGCTCTACCCGAGGGGAAGAGAAGCCAGAAGCTGGGGCAGCATAGGAGCCTTTAGATCTCTCAGACCAAAATCGACGGCCCAAATCTTCCTAGCGCGCAAGTTGATGGGAATGCGTTCACAACGCCTCAGTGACGTGGCAGTGACAAACCCATCTATTCTCACACCACCTTATGATGTTGGTGCCACTGCTCGGGAAGAACTGGCGGTTAGTTAATTAGTTACAGATGAAATAATTGGTTGAGTTTGAGAAATAACCGGTTGAAGTTGGAGACTTTGGGAGAATTATCCATCACTTTAGAGGAATCTATACAAGAATATACCTCAAATGAACAAAGCAAAACCGGAAGATGATGTCAACATGTGGATTTAGAATCACTAGGATCTTGACCGACTATAAAAGCCCAACAACTTCCCAGGCACCGGTTGGTGCATAGTAAGACTCAAACAAAACACCATGATGCCTTCGGCGTTTCCCTGTGATTGTTGTGAACCACATAGCAAAGCTTATAAAGCTTGAACCCTTATTTAAACCTCTTATAATCATTCTCTTATGTAGGGTTAAGAATTCTACATATATAATAGGGGTGAGGCTTGGGGTTATGGGTAGGGTTCACCATATTTTGAAGCATTTTGTAGTTCTGGATTCATACATGAATCATCAAATAAGCCTTCAAAAGGTGATTAGTTGCAGGGAAGCATGTGACGACTGTGAAAAAGCCCCCCAAGGTGGGGGAGGGACAAGAACCACATGCAATAAAGGGATGTTCTCGAGGGGGTTATGAAGTAATGCGAATATTCATGAGATATTCTATACATTTATGAATGTTTTTATAGTAACTTGTATTTATGTTAATTGTATTATAATTTTATTCCTTTGGCTTTTATTCTACCCTTTATCTTCCAAAGAGTGACCTCCCCAAGTGAAAATGATGAAGCAACATTCAACAAGTCTTGCAAGTGAACATGGCAATTGATTTAGAGTAGAGTCTTTATTCATGGCAGACATGTATGCATATGCATCAGACATATCACATTCATCAGTGTAGTGGATCATATTTACATAAATTGAAACTTAAATGCCTTTTTTACAGCAGTAGTAGTAACTGCACCGAATGTGATATTTAGTGTCACCGATTCTAATTGTCTTGCTCGATACGAATTATAGACCATGGTATAGTGTCACCAACACTAAATCTTAACCCAACATTATTTGTCATTCCTTGTAATTGTTTTTTAGGGATATAGATTAACAGTGTTGCAAGTACTGATAATGACACTTACCAAGTGATTTTCCATCCAAATGTCAATCATCCATGACAATATTTCATCACAAGTTGCTGACAAGAGAAGGTAGGGTTTTGGCCAATGGATGAACTCATCCATCATCCATGACAATATTTGTTCACTTATTCATAGGAAGCGTCATCCGCAAAGTTACCATAGTGGCATTAAATAACATGTGACACTAGGTATCATATTTAGTGTATGCAACCGACCCAACACAATCACTTGGAATTTCCAGCACGCACGGTGGCCATATGTGTTGTGACTTGGGTTGAATTCTCAATCCTTGGTCTTCAACATGCTCAAGTTTCCAAATAATGTTGAGTGTTTGACTTTGGTCACTATATTCGTTAATTGGAGACTTTGGAAAGTCTCAAAATAAACTTTACTCATAGTTTGGGATGCAATATTGTGAACGTGGGGAACATTGGTAATGAACTTTCTACATATTCATGCATGAGGAGTATATATATTTCTAAATAATATAAGTATCTATATCATAATCAAAACATGCACTAAACACGATATTGGACTTGAAGTCCTTGATTAGTCTCCAAATCATGAAAAAGTCTCTAATTAACGAATATAGTGATTTAGCATTTTGTTGCAAGGAACTGCATGCTCGCGGCCTTGAGTCCATGCTCACTGTCGAAGAAACCATAACGCTTGTTCTCGCATACCTCCATCGCCTTCAAAACCTCACCACAATTTTTGTGATGCTATTGACTTCATCTCAACAATGTAAGCTTGCTTCACATACTGTTCTCCCTCTTTAGTATGACACGTTTGGGAAACACAAAAAAAAAGAGGTTGTATTATCGAGGTGTCGTCTTCTCATTAGTATGACAAATGGCGTAAAGTTGTCGTGTTATCGAGGGAATATGAAAACGTAAGTATTCTGAGCTTAAAAACATACACAACGAGTTTAAGGAATATAGATGGTATGAAATAACAACTTATAATTCCAAACAAATACAAATATTCTCAAGAACTCTTGAAATAGGAGTTCAAAGATCTCTGTTGTTGCTTACTCAAGTTATTAGAGAAACTAGACAACAATGATGCATGACCTTTAGCATCACTAAGCTCTACTGTAGGTGAAGCAACATCGTCCATGTCCATTCTACACTACCTTGACCATGTCCATTCTACACTAGTATTCCTAATCATCATTAAGTTCCCAATGATAAATGAAGCTCCCAAGTAGTTCCCAAGTGACAATGGATGTATGTTAGATGTACAAAACATAGATGAAAGAAATTTTAGCATCAACTACCTCTTTGGATATGACAAAACGGAGATTCTAAATGTCGCATCATCAAGTGCCGTAGTCGTTCAAAAGAGGGAGTTTTGTACTAAAAAGTTTGGTCACGTAAAAATGTGTCGTAATATTGAGGGTGTTGTGTAAATGAGTGTCGTGTTAACGAGGTTGGACTGTTCCGTGAAGAAGCATCCATCCACCACTTTGGGACCATGAGGTCATTGCACGATTCGTTAACTGCTCATTAACTTCTTCTTCTTTTCCTACAGAAGATGCTCATTAATCATATCTACCTTTTGATCAACATTTGTGTCAATTCGGATAGATTTAGTATACAAAACAAAAGATCATATAAGGTAGAAATACCATAACCCGTGAAAATAAGGTGATTCGCATTGAAGATATGGTCACTTGACCGCTTATGGTATTTCTACCTTACATGTTCAGCTACATAAGGTAGAAATACCCAAACCAGTTAACTACCCTCTACTCGTGCACTAGATGGCCGTCATAATAATGAAGTTTCATTTCTGAAACCGATCATGGCGAGGCGGCAACTTCAATGCGTGTACACTTAGTGTAGCCAATGGGAGTCAAGTGTTAATGTACTCATGAGGTAACCGATTTAGGCGATGTTTTGTATGGAAATGCGGAGTACCGTGTTCTGTGTAGGGAGAATCTAGTGAACGAGTAGGGGGTTGGACCAACTTTTCACTTTGAAAAATTGTGGAATTTTTTGTACAGGGCAGAAAAATATGAAACAACTTGCATTCTTCATGAATCCTTCTCGTCTATGTTGGAAAATTATCTCATGATTGTCAGACCAGATCTTCAATGCGAATCTCCTTATTTTCACGGGTTATGGTAGTTCTACCTTAATCAAAAGATTTGAGTCTCGTGAGAGTTCGAAGGGGTGTTGCAAACGTTAGAGGTGTAGGGTAGGGGAACGTTGCTTGAAAAGCGGGCCTCGTTTGTTATCGGAATGCACCCGCGGGGGGGGTGGGGGGGTGTGGAATGCCGTGCCCGTTGGAAATGTTTCTTGTCAAAACTATGTGAAGCCCAAGAAATAACACAAGACAAAATGAGCCACGTTTTAAATTAAGTAGTTGTGCAGAGCTGTCTGAAAACAAGCTTCCATGATAGAAAGTTCCATGGCCACACACACAAGACTGAGAGCCCGTGACCAGTACACTTCAAGCACTCTCATTGGTGGAAAAGGCGGAGCCGGTCCAAGTTCGCTACTTCACACTACGCTTGAGGGACCAACGGAGTATATAAGTGAATGCAAGATGGATATTAAGTCTACATGGATTCCTACATGGCATCAAAGGGATCATATTTCATGGTCACTTGGACTATTTTCAAAAAACCATCTCTTGGAGGTAGGCCAAACACAAAACTGGAGGTCATGGCACTCCGAATGCTCACAACCCTTGATTTATTCTAGTTTATGATGTGTGAAGACCCAGATGAATAGAATTTCATTGAAATAGCATTTGGTTGATGGCCTGGTCACATATGACTTCACACTACACTTGAGGGTCCGTGACCACACTATATGATGTTGGAGGTGTGTTGGGACGGCCTTTGAACACTCTCTTTTGGGCTCTCACAATTTCATGGTCACGGCTCTTGGCTCGTGTGTGAAGTGGCCCTTATGCCCATATAGTCACATATATGGCCGTTGCTTGACATGTGATAAAGCATGTGTGGTTTTGGTAGATCACCTTGTAAGGTTGTTCTACAATGGGACTTGTGGAATGTAGCTCAACTCACCCCAACAAACATGTTATCCAACTTTCAATTTACGGATGGACACATCTTAGCATTAGTGATTTGATTGAAGTCCAGTTCCCAGGGAGTGCACTATTCATTAAAACCAAGCATCACGTGCGTGCATGCCCCTTATTAAAATACCCTTGTATACATTTTATTTTTGCTAAAATCAAGCAATATACTTACAAATCTCATTGCTTCAAAATACATTTCCATACATACACAAGGGTCCAAAAACAAATACAGAAATTGTATATAACATGTGTACAAATGTTTGGAAATGCAAAAATATGGCCCTATTATATGTATAATATCAAATCATAGATTTTTAGTTATAAAGTCGTTACTTAGTGGATGAAAAAACACATGATTCTTGGTCCAGGTCTGACTTGAACGCGTAAACGCGTAAATGCGTACTTTACATATATTTTTCTATAGCCTCATGTATATCTACTTCTTGCTTAATAGCAATATGTCTCTTGTACGTACATTTTGTACATGCTTGTTTTAAATAATACCCCTTTTGTGCACCCACGTGTATAAATACAGTACTTGAACAGTGCACTCCCTGGGGTCCAGTTTGACTTGAAGGAAGTAATTGATCAGCTCCATAGTTCAAGTGAAGGTGGGTGTAATGGGCAACATTATTTACCTGGAAATGAAATGAAATTGCAGATACACAACTGAACCAGTTGATTTCGGCAACATCAATTTCCAATGAAATGTAATTGATTTTAAGTCTAGGAAGTCAAAAAGGCTAATGGGAATGAAAGTGCATCAGGGTGGTCTCTAACCAACTACCTCTCTAGAGTGGCGGAGCAGTAGCCTCTATGAGATAGAGGCTAATGTCAACTTCATGGTCCAATTGACAGAAAGACTTGCGGCTCCCTCAAACTACTTTTTCAATTAATGATGAAAACTTATCTCTAATGGGGTTATATAGCGGACATTTCAACACGAAATGTGCCTTGTCTTCAACTGCATTATAGGAGCAAAAATGGCACCGTGTAGTATCTCTAGAGGTAGGGATAGTCATCCATCGTCTAGTTTCAATAGCAAGTCTATGGTTTTAGGTGCAATAGGCATCAATGATCTTGCGTTCATGGTGGTGTCAACGGTTGCTTCGTGTACAATTCACATTCTTATTTGAGAAAATAATTTAGGTGGAAATAATCTTGTTTCTTCCTTGACAGATGGAAAGAGTTCCACTTTTTAGCAAGAAAAGCCTCCTTGATGTCAACATATGTTGTTTTTGATGTGGTTGGGTTGTCATAGGTTTCCAATGAGATATACCCTATGATGTCTTTAACTTGGTTGTCAATTTGTGCCAAGTATTAAATCCTTGTTTCGCCAAGTGTTGGGAAAGTGAGGCTACTTTACTGATTAATGAAGATGATGATAGGTGGACAAGCCATAGTTGAAAGCCCATAGTGAGCTCGAGTACGTGTAATTCTATGGGAAGTTCTCCAAATTCGGCCAACAAAATATGATAGGTAGTAGAAGAAGGCACTTTGACATGATACATCAAATGTATCTTCATGCCCTTGTCAAAAACCTTCCAATGAGAATTTCTCAAGTCACCTCCCCAAATTTTAGTGTCATGTGAGAAAGTTGGAAGCACCAAAGCTTGAATTGATGGGATTGGAGTTCCCAGCATGTGACTCCGAGTACTGCTTCCTTCCTTAAAGTGCTCATTAAGGCTTTCAAACCTGCGATTCTTCACTTTTAACTAGATGGCTCATAATAACCATGTGAACAAAAATCAATTCCAAGGTATTTGAATTCATGGGTTATCTCAATATGGTCCTTGTCTAAGTAAAATGCCTCTTGGTACAATGGGAGAGCAACAAACAATTCCTCAACAAAGAGTTGCAACTACACTAAATAGCCTATTAGTTCGGGCTCGGGGGGGGGGGGGGGCAGTGTGTTAGAAAGTTAAGGATATAGGTGCGAACAACCACTATTTTATAGGGGGGTATTACTTTCAATTCTCTTCTTTTTTTCACATGCTATCATTATGTAAAATTCTACTTTGGGTTAATAGAAAACTGGCTTGCATTACTTATAATTCCAAATTCCCTATTATTCCATACCCTATAGTACTTTAAAGATGTCCAATGTCATTTTTGATACCCTATATTACTCTTAAGTCCAATTATAAATTTTTGCCCCCATGTTTTTAAAATACCCTATCATTTGTTCGCACGTATATTGCTACTCCAACCAATGACTACCCCCCCCAAGAGTTCGGGTGAAAAATTAGCAGGGAAATAATTAGCATGGGTCACTCTAATTGCCTAGTTAGGGTGTAAATAATTTGAGTCCAAGACCCATGATCTTTCCCTCAATCTTCCTTGAGACTTTTGACCAGCACCCTACATAAAACAAATAGTCACCATATATCAAAAGTACCATAAAAAAAATTCACCCACACCAATCTCCAAGAAAAACATTCAATATGGCCCATATAAATTTCAAACTAGAGAATGACTATGGGTTGAAACTTGATGTGGCTTACACTAATTGTGAGAATTAGTGTGGACTCTGGAGAATTAGTGTGGCCACACCAATAGGACTATTTAGTGTCGGTGCCATTCACATGCCCTTGAGTCTTGGATTGCTCCCCCGACGTCATTTTGTCAGTCAGTATCCTTCAACGTGGTAGACAATCTATGATATACTAACAAACCTTCTACACCAATTAGTCCTATTAGTGTGAGTTGCCATTTAGAATTACACACTTTTATAAATTTCTATTATTATTTATCAAGAATATCATTGTTTACCAAGTAGGTTATTTCTTGTTCCTTGATATGCATATTATTAATTTGTCTTAAATGAGCACACTACGAAATTCTTAATAAAAAGTCCTAATAGTCCAACACTAATACGACTATCTACTGTACCTTTGGACACCTTGCTTGCTCGTAGCCTTGCCACACCGGCCGTGCCTGGGCTAGCCAGCCGGTGGCCCTGGCCAGAGAAACAACAGGTTGGGCCAGCTCCATGTGGCAGGGCACCAACCATTGCTCCAACGACTGCCTAAACATGGCAGTGGTTGGGACCCTAAACCATGCCCACTTGCACAAATGCTCCCGCACTTGCACAAATTCTCCCGTTGCATAGGCAGCTTACGCAACATCTATTTGTTTCGTGAAGATTGACAGGCTTCTTGATTTCTGACTGACTTGGAATCCGGAGGAATTGCACGAAAGCTCAAGCAAGCAGGATGATCATCATCGCCACAGATCTTCCTTTGGTCGGCGCTCCAAGAGCTCTGATCAAGACTCACAAGATGCTAATAATCTGGAGTCTCTATTAGTACTTACCATCAAAGTACGTGACTTGATGATGACGAAAGTTGTGACCGATTCTTCTTGAACATGGACGAGAGACAGAGAATATTGGGAAAAGTGCTTGAAGGTTGACAGGCTTTCTTCTCTTTGCTTTCTGACTGACACAAACGAACGCTCGAATTGCACGAAAGCTCAAATGAAACATCCACTTTCGGCGTGCGAGGTGCATGCAGACTCATCACGAATCTAATGCTGTAAGCAGAGATTGGGAAACTGCAAGACTCACAAGAAGCTGAATCAATCTGGAGTCTGAATGTATAATAACCATCTTCGTGAGTGGCCGAAAGTTACGGCTTCCATGGCCGAAAGTTGTTGTTGAACATGGATATTGAGAGTTTTGGGGAAAAGTGTGTTCACTAAGATTGACAGGTTTTTTGGAATCTGACTCGCCTATGCCCCCTTCCCAGTTGACTTTAGCTAATAAGACTAAAAGTTGGTTCTAACAACCCGGCCTTCACACCATCGACATTTATCTAGTGCCCAACCTAGTTGGCAAATGATGTGGCATGGCTTACAAGTGGAGGTTTTAAGCCTCAAGCACCGACCCTCCCATCGGTACCTAAACATGAGGCAGGAATATAGGACCTTTAAAAGTGTCGCCTCCCGCCCTTGTGATTGGTTGCTTTTAGTCTTGGCTATGAGGGCACGAGGAGCTCCATTAACAAAAATTGATGGTAAGACAGATGAGTAGTGAGGCATTTGGGGATGGGACAAAAACTATCCAACATTTCATTGCTTGGTAGATAAAACAATGAACATGTGTGAAAGCTACTTAATTAAAACCTACTTGAAAATTTCCAGAGCAAGTTCTTATAGGTGCATTGGGATAGCCGGATGCCTCCGCTATAACCGAGGGAGCTTTACCCGGTTTTTAGGAAATACTTTTAGTCTTAGCTAAAGTCAGATGGGAAGGGGGCATTAGCAAACCCTTGCTTTGCATGAAAGCTCAAAACAAAGATCTATCTTCGGCGTGGTGCGAGGCACGGCTAGCTTGAGACTCAAGAAAACTTCATTGTTTGTTGGGAAAGGTCTGGCCCTACCGGAGGTAGCGGGCAAGTGCCCTAGCAGGCTGGCTGCGAGGGGGGTGCCTTGCAGCCAGCCAACCGGGGCACCTGCCCAGCTTTGGCCTATGCGTCCACACCGGCCGGACTGGCTAGTTGGGCAACTAGACCCCCCCAATGTGGCAGTGGTATCAATTCCCCTAGTAGTTGTTAAACACTAGCAGTTTGTGTAACATGCCCACGTAAATCCCCTAGCTCTATTACTAATCCAATTGTTGAGCAATACATTGTTCAAATTTATTTCAAATTGTGGCATTCTCGAAATCCATATAACCATCTTTGCTTGCTATCCTAAGACATCCTTCAGTTTAGTCCTGATGTTCAGAGAAGAGATTGTTCCGATGAAGGAACTTTATGACATGCAACACGAAATACCACAAGGACCACCTTGATTGTCCAATGTGTCCTTCAATTTTCTCATGATTATGCAAAGAATATGCGCATTGGTCTAATAGATCCCAACCTCAATTCTTCTAGCCTTGTCCCTAGCTTCCACACTTCTCATTACGCCTTGCTCTCGTTGGTTGTCACTAATTAAATTCTAGATACATATGGGTCTCCCCCACAACCGTAAATGTTGTTTTTGGTGTCATATGGTATTTTATGTCACTGTGATAACATTTTATGAATAAGGTTACAAGTGTTGTCATCCCAACTTAATTTTCATTCATCGAAATGCCAATTATGGAACTAAGTTGGGTATATTTTGCATCCTGACAAATTTGTGATGAAAAATCGCTTAATAGGTTACAGTAATTGCAACACTGTAAATGTATAATCCCTCAAAAAAATTACAAGGAATGACAAAAATTGTTGGGTTAACGCTTAGTGTTGGTGACACTACACTAGGGTTTACAATGAGTATTGAGCAAGACAATTAGAATTGGTGACACTAAATACACTATCTAGTCTATTGACCCCAGATGGAACAAGGCCCACATAAATATGCACTTGTGAGAATTTTCAGGCCCCTGAGGTGAATATATTTTGAGTTACATCAGTGACCTCCACTTGGTATTTCAAATGGTAGACCTTCTTATGCCAATTTAGAAGCATTTCATATACATGATCATATTTTATATTGAAAGATTTGGCTTACAATATCCATTCCATGTGGAGATCACTATATGGTTACACTTGAACCACTTTGCTCTTGAAGTAGCATAAGCATCTAAAACAATCTTAGTGAGCTCAAATACTTAGGGCCGGTTTACACCATGGGCCATGAAGTGCAACCATGGAAGGTGGCCTTTTTTCATGGTCCAACTTGATGGTCCAACTTCAATGGTCTGATTCCTTAAGAAATCAATTTACAAAGCCTTTGGATCCCTCACTAGGTGTAAACCGAATGTGGACCAAGAGGAATGACCATGCACCAAAAAGTGAATGTGTTGATTTTTTTTCATATATGCCTTAAAAGGGCAATTTTGAAAAGAATTTTTTTTCAAGTTTGACCATTCTCTTGTGTTCACTTCTCTTCACTTCTTGTTTTCGCATGTTTTCACCCGGAATTTCAACAAGGATGGTTACAGTAGAGAAAAGGAGGAAAAAGATTTATTTTTCTTTTAAGGTTATACATGTTTTTGTACATGCTTGTGAAGTATGTTGTGAACATTCATACATTGATTTTACAAGAATAATGGAAGAAGTTTATAATTTTGAGCTTGGTTTATGAGAGTAGAGGGAGGAGCACATGGAGTCAAGAATAGATGTACGGATTTATAAACCATTTGTTGTTGGGTTCACGAACAACAAACGTGTTTAGGAAATGAACTTGAGCGAAATACATTACATTCATATTTTTGTGAGAGGTTTGGCCCTCATTTGAAGAAAGATGATACCCATTTTAGGGTTACTCTCCCAGTAAAAGAAAAGGTAGCAATGCCATTGCATAGGTTGGATAGTGTTTATGGATTGCAAAACATAGGGGATTTATATGGAGTCCACAAGAGTACATTGTCAAAAATAGTAAAGGAGTTTTGTTAAGTTGTTAGGAAACATCTTCAACCAGTTTTTATGCAAACTACAAGTGAATCGTAATTTAGAATTTTATCTTCAAAATTTGAGCAGTTGCACATTATATCTTAAATCATAGGAGCAATAAATGGGTCACATATTCTTTTCTTTTTTGTAATTAGTAGTGAAGACTACTACTACATATAGTATTCTCATTCAACAATTCTACATGAAATTATTGAACTAAATTGTATGATCTGATATACGAGTTTGACTAGGCAAGAAGTCTTAACGATTGGGCGGTTTTTTGTGTTGCAAGAATTGAATGTGGATGCATAATATGTAAGTTTTAGACATATAAACTCATAAGAGACGTTGCAAATTTGGTGAGACATTGGATGTATTATTCATTTAATGATGGAAATGTTGCATTATTCAGGAATAAGGAAAATTGAATTTTATTCAATTTTCAACCAAAATGTGTGTAGAAAGGGTATTTGGTATTTGAAGAATAGATGGAGGTTGATAACAAAGTGATTTGAAGTACTTTTGAGAAACATGCTCAATATTGTAGCTACTTGCATGCACAATTTGTGCATTATAAACAATGAATGAATTGAAGATGAATGGATTATTGAAACAAAAAATAAATTAGCTAAAAGAGTTAGCGAGTGAAAAATACGAGGTGGTGAATTACCAGAAGAAAAACTCAACTTGTTGAAGTGATAAATAATGATTTAAGCTAAAAAAGATGTACCAATTGCAGATGAAGTCAATGATGTAGAAACATATTTATTTTTATTCAAAAAAATTAGAAGGAATTTTTTCTTTTCTTTTCGTAAAGCCACAGTAATGCATGAATTACTAGCTAAAACTTTGTGGGAGTACAAATTACGCACAAAATTCAGCATCACAAACACACACAATGATAGTGGAACATGTACAATAGAAGAGTAACTAGAATTTATCTAGGAGATCAACGAAATTTTTATTCACCTTCTTTTGAAAATTTGTCGATTCTTGGATTGATATAAGAAAAGCCTGAGAATTATGAAGAACATGTTCTAGCATAATTTTGATCTTCTTTTGGGTATTTTTTTCCTCTTTGTGTTGTAATAATTGATAATGTAGCAATTGATAATAATTGGTGGTATAGTAGTATTTGTTTGACATGAAGTAGATGTTAATTAAATGACATCTTCTTCTTTTAATTATGTAACATTTGTATGGATTTGGTTGTCACACTTGCACTACTGCCATGCCATTCATTTGTTTCAATATTTTTAACATTATTGTCAATCATGTATTCTTTGGTAATGGACTTGTTTTTTTTACAGTACCCAAAAATAGTTGAAACCATTGATTGTTGTTACTAATTTAGTTTGTAGTTTGATCAAATAATTAACATCTATATGAAGCATCCAAAAAAACGTAATGAAAATTTGAATGACAAACAAAAAGGCTTAGACCTGGTGAATGTAAAGAAAATCAACATAAAAGAAGTTAAAAAGATGTTTATGGGAGCAATGTGAGTCGGCAAGGACAGAAAACACGAGATGGATTAGTGGCTAGAGGGATGAGGAGGATAGACTTTGAATGGAAGTAAAGAGTGTTCAAATCCTCTTGTATGCGGAAAAAAAAAATTATTGTAGTAATCTCATTCAAAGTCCCCGTGGCAACAACCGTTGCACTCTGGGGGAAGAACTTATGGCTAAGGTGAAGGTCTTTCATGTCCACATACAACCTCATTCACCACATTCGTTTTTTGTTTTTAAAAAATTAACTTGTGTTTTAAAAAAATTACAATGTTTATTTATTGTTTTCAAAAATTCTTCGTCCATCTCGCCTCGAATAGCAATTAGGTGATGCACTTCAAAAAAAAATTTGATTATTGTCATATCATCTTCTTCTTTATCAAATTTATCAACTTCAATTACATTTTTTTTGTTAGTTTTTTCATCTTCCTCATTTTTTTTTGGTTGGACGTCTTCTCTTCGTTCCAGCAAATTGCTTCATTGATGTTACAACCACTTCTTCATTTCCTTGCAACATTCCAACTCAAATAATTGAAGGAAGACTCTCTGATTATCCTCTTTACCAAAAATTGAACATGGGTGTAATAGGAGGAGGGCGAAATGCACTAGGAGTGGGGAGCATATTAAGACCATGTAACATTTGATAAATCAATGTCTAGTTACTCTTAAAAATTAGAGTTATCATTTCTTGCATCCATTGTGAATTTTGTGACTCCTCATCAACAATATATTTTTTTCATTAAAAAAAACAATTGGACACACTATCACCCAAACCATGCCAAAATAAGAATGTAAGATAAATGAAAAAATGTTGCAAACAACGGCCCTTTCTACTATAGTTTCAAAGTATAATGTTAGTATATAATGAAAGGGAGCCGCCATTGTATCTACAACACCCCAAAAGTTCATTCAAATTTTATCATAACAACATCTATATGGCCCAATGTCTTTTTCTACCAAAGCATCTATTTTGCCTCTCCCACCGCAAAACATGTTGGACCATGTCAAAGGATAATGTAGGCCTTAAAATATGTCTTTTGGGGACCTTGAACTCCATGGTCACTGTAACATTTTTTGCCTTGGTGTAAACTGAAGTGGTCCCGGGACGAATTCAATAGCCAATCACAGATTTTACAAGGTCTTGGGACAACTTCATGGTCCATTGTGTAAACAACCCCTTTATGTGAGGCCTTCAACGTTCGTGTTCATAATCAAGGTATGCATGTGTTACTCAATTACGTTTCTATAATTGATTGGTATGCAGTTTAGTGAGGATCAAAGAACAAACAACATAACACACATGTTTAGAAGAGATCGGACTACATCTTCAATATGTATTAACTACTCCACATTCAAATATTAAGCACACGAAGACATGTATTCAGTCGAGAAATCAACAAACATGCACTACCAATAAATATAACTAAATCAGGGGAAGTCCAATTCTTGATCCGATTTGTGGCGATGCTTCATCATAGAACTGCTAATGCCAACAAGTTTCCCTGTGTAAATATAATCTGTAGAAGTTGGAGAACTTGGAATATGAATCGAATGACACCCGCACCTCAAGTTAGTCCAATAATTCCCGAGTCCGAGGAGTTCCAATTAAAAGTACCTAGGTGTCCATTGTCAATTAAATTTAGGTCCAGATTATCTACATGCAAGCGGGGCTCATCAAACTAGCCAGAATTAATGTGCTTTTCCGGATTCCAATCTCTATAATAAGATAAGCTACCTACCTCACTATTTCTGTGACCTTTGAATTTATTCTGCTAAATACCTGTATGCTTTCAGTTTCGATGATGGAGTGCGGCAGACAAGGTCAACCTCCTCGAGTGAACACCTAGATTACAAAGCTGGATAGGTACAACCCAAGAGCAAATGACAAATAAAGGGTTAAACCTCAATGTATGCTAAAACCAGAACCTGATGGAACAATTGCCTTAGAGGCCTGTTTGCAAGTCATCAAAACAATAACCTTGCTCACCACTTTGAGAGAATAATGGCAGGGGAAATTGACAACATTCCCATCTCACCCATGAAATTTTCAAAGAATATCATTCGGATCCAGACCCTCCTGAGCCAAGTCCGACCCACACACTGCAGAAGACTTGACATAAGCCTTGAATGATTGATTCTATCCAGCTCTCTAGTGCTGGCCTCTAAATGCACGCAAGATTGCGCTGACTAATGTGTACCTCGCCCAATCGTGAACTGTACAGAACCTACTCCAACAAAAAGAAAAAGAAATCAACTACAACATCTTTGAGATTTCTTGGTTCCAACGACATCATCTTTATCAGTCCCGGTCAGGTTGATTTTTGTGCCAGGTAGAAGAGGAGAGTTCCCTTGGTTCTCATCAGCAATAAGGGCTTTCTTGCTAACAGTCTTATATATCTCAGAGAGCACAGTGAAGAAGGCAGTCTCAACATTTGTGGACTCCATCGCTGACGTCTCAAGGAAAGACAATCCTTCTTTCTCCGCATACTCTCTTGCTGTATCTGTGTCAACTTGTCGTAGATTGCCCAGATCGGACTTGTTACCAATCAGCATGATCACAATATTTGAATCTGCATGTGCTCTCAGTTCTTCAAGCCACCTTTGTACATGCTCAAACGATTGTTGCTTAGTAATGTCATAAACTAACATGGCACCTACAGCACCTCTGTAGTATGCACTTGTAACAGCCCTGTACCTGCAAAATAGGAAGAAAAACTGGTCACACACAAAAATACATTCATACTGCTCACAAGTCACAGATGAAGAAGGTACTGGCTCAGAGGTACATGATATGCCCAACACAGTCAAGACACATAAATATTGGACAGGCTACAGCCTCTCTAAGTTGCGCTCTTTGCATTTACAAGTAGGCCACGTCAACGCATGGTGAGAGAACTTGGATGAACCAGCTTGCTCTATCAGATAAAGAACTATGTCATAGAAGTTGTTGCAGGTGGAAGGAAAAGCTGTAGGAAGGTAAAGTAGTCTGTACTCAAGTACTTTCAATATCACATAAAGTTTGTCCAATAAACTTAATCAATCTCAAGAAGTTTCTTCTGTTCAGAATCCTATACAGAATCCCCTGGCTTTGCATGCAAATCATGAGTAGCAAAGAAAGCTCATGCTTTAAATAACATATTGTGACGAATTAAACAATTCCTTTTGGCATGCCAAGAGGTGCTAAAATGAGTCTGACCCTCAATGAACTGATATAGAATGTTCTTTGTTAAACCTCTACACCAACTCCAAACATTCACCAAAAAACTTATTGAAAGTGTTGTACGCAAAACAACCAACTCCCAACCAAAACTCATGTTAAATTGAAAGATAAATCTAGTATGTTGAGATAATTTTATAATAAGGATTCAGTTCATTTAGTCCAAGGTGCACAATAGAGTAATTCACTACATGGTTCTACAACTCTGACTTGCAAGGAACTATCTCATTACCTTAGGAGTCAGAGGAAAAGACTGAGAACAAACGCACCTTTCTTGTCCAGCTGTATCCCAGATCTGAGCTTTGATGGTCTTGTGGTCTACTACAATTGTTCGCGTTTGAAACTCAACTCCAATTGTGGCTTTCGACTCAAGACTGAACTCATTTCGGGAGAACCTTGCAAGCAGCTGTGACTTTCCAACAGCCGAATCCCCAATGAGAACAACCTTGAACACATAGTCTATCTTGTGATCGTACTCATTGTATCCATTCGACATGGTCGCTCAAACCTCCAATGTCTCCTTATGAACTGAAATGCTGGCACATAGAATGACCAATCTTCTAATCTCAGAACAAGTTGGTGATCAATCCAAGTCCGCTTCCACTGCCACGCCTCCCAGAGGTTCTATATACATATCATGCATAAGACATCCTTTCAGTCTATTGAAACGACGATATGACTCTCAAATTCATATTTCAAAAAGTAGCAATAACCTGATGCTAATTGCATTACTCCAACTTAAACTTCCACTAACACAAGAGGTTAAGAATGTCATCCTACCGTTATATTTGTCAATCATCACAATTCATTGAACATTGAAACAATTAAGACTTGTGAGCACTCCTTGAAATAAGCTTCAAGCAATGCATACACATATAAAACGGCAATCACCTTTCACATTATATCCCTACTAAATTCCTACATCCTGAATTGCCTATTGCATCAGTAAACCTCGGTCATTAAATTTATCAAACTTGAGTGCCTTATGAAGCATCAAAGGCAGTCAGATTGCCATTTCCCTCGGCGCATCAACTTGTAAGGTGCTAAACAGCAGAATTAAAATCCTCTGTTCTGCAAGCCAGAAGGTGCTTTTATTGCAAATCATTCACTGTTGTTATTCGTACCATTAAAACGTGTGCAATTAAGATAAAGTCAATGCACACACATACAAGCAGAATACGACGATCGCCATTCACATCATATCCTTATTAAGAAGCTACATCCTGAGTTCCTATTACAATCCCGACGGCCATGGAAGACCACGGTCATCAGATTGATCACACTTGAGCCTTAGAAAGAATCAAAGGCACTCAGGTTGCATCTTCCCTTGGCCCGCAACTTGTAAGGTGCTAAACGGCAGGATTGGAATCGCCTGTTCTGCGAACCCGACGGTGCTTTCATCGCAAGTCATTGAATATTATCATTCGTACCGCCAAAACGTGTGCAGTTAAGAGACTTGAGCCTTACAAAGAATCAAAGGCAGTCAGATTGCACCATCTCTAAGCGCATCAACTTGTAAAGTGCAAAACAACCGGATTGAATCCTCTATTCTGCGAGCCCGACGCAACTTTCATTGCAATCCATTCGCTAGTATTATTTCATACCGTCGAAACGTGTGCGCTTAAGAGAAAGTCGAGCCTCATGCAGCATCGAAGGTAGTCAGATTGCATCTTCTTTCGACGCATCACCTTCTAAGGTGCTCAACGGCCGGCTTGAAATCCTCTGTTCTGCGAGCACGGCGGTGGTTTCATTGCAAATCATTCGCTATTCTTATTATTCATACCGTCGAAACGTGTGCAGTTAAGAAGAGAAAATCGAAGTAAAGAAGCGAACAGCTCATTCTCGCAGTCCGAACCATAGATCTTCTCTGATAACACGACCACAACCCCCGAAGATCGGAGAAATGTAGCTTCATTCCAATAACCAAAACCTAAATGCCAGGCAAGAACCTCTGATGAAGAACAGAAGAGGAGATGCTTCGAGCATTTCAAGATTCAACAGAGAGCACTCCGCCAAATACTACAGTGTTCCACGATACCGAATAAAGAAGCGAAATATGGCTAGTTACTTGCAGATCGGTGCCCGCGGGGAGCAACAACCTCGCGCATCTAACCTACACGAGCTTTGACCGGCCGCCGCTACCTCAATTCTTGAGCAACAGAAGCAAATAATACCTTGAAATGTCGGGGAGGAAGCGATCTTCGCGGCGGCAGGGCAGGGGAGGGTTGGAGAAAGCTGGAGATGTAGCGATGGCGCCGCGACGAAGGTGCAGTTTGCTCGAGTGACTCTCCCCTACGCACCGCAAGTGCAGTGAGACTCCAGTCTTCGCAAAACTTTCCCTTGCCCCCCTTCTCTCTCTTTTCTTCTCGCCCTCGTTCCCCATGGAGCTCCCGCGTTCCCATCTTTAAAGCCCCCATTCACACCTACTTGGGCACTGCTTGTATTGAACATTTATAAGTCCGGAGATGTATCAAACCTCCGATTTAGTGTGGCCCACACTATTCATCATTGACCCACACTACACCATTTATGATATTTTAGTGTCACATACACTATTTGCGAAGGGCCTAAACTAGATGTCTAGAGGTCTCAAAGTGTCACATCCACTAATTGTCAATATGATATTATTTGTCAACATAAGTTTTTTTTTTCAAATGAATACTAATTTGCATTATGACGGTAATTAGCGTAGCACATTGGGATACTTGAGATGATAGTTTTACATTCTAGTATGCAAGGGGAAGATATTTATTGAGCGTACTAATGCCAAGTGTTGTTTATGTACACTTTAGTCAACTTGTAGACCATTATATAACATAAGCATAAGTTATACCTCATAACATTATTGAACATACTCATGCCAAGATATTAGTAAGTGCACTTGAACACCAAGTGTCATGAGGTGGCATCATTGATGAAGTTGTTGATCATTAAAGTAATCAAGCATACACCTCAAGATAGGGTAAGTGACACTAAATACCATAAATGCCCCCCCCCCCCCATATCTCGTTCCTTCCCACCCTCGTTCCTTGTTCACAAGAAAATTTAAAGTCAAGAATGAACTAACTTTTGCCTTTGTTGATACAATACTCAATACAATACATTCATATTATTTTGATTGAAAATTGACAATTTTATATGGAATTTATTTATTTATTTATTTAGCACAAGATGATAGAGCTTTTATAAAGAATCAAAGTTCTTTTTAGGTCAACATGCCCTACATCGAACCAATGCGTTTCCGCACATGGGGAATTGCACTAACATTGTTATGCTTACATCTTGTTGGCGGCTGAGGAATTTTCTTTACCTCGAAGCGTACATCAATTGTTAATACAATATTCAACATTTGGATTGTAATTTTAAAACATATATTTATCAGAATTTCTTGAAGTTTGATGAATCTAAATTGATTATAAAAAAATCATAAAAATCACTAAATATTACTACCATATTGACGTGATCTTAAAATCATTAGCAACAACTTTTCTTTTAGGTACAAAAGAAATCGAGCTCTAGAAAGCTTACTTTTTAGATGATCTAATGAAATCCACAATACACTCCATGAAGTTAAGGGTCAAAAGAGATTGGACTATGCCTTCAAATTTTGTTAATTACTCCACACTCAGTAATGAACAAAATAATTCCATGAGGATCTATGTATTTAATTAAGGACTCAACAAACATGCACTTCTGATAAGCGCAACTAAATTAGAGGAGGTTCAATTTATGTTGATGCTTCATCATGGAGTTGCTAATGCACCACAAATCT
This sequence comes from Polytrichum commune, assembly GCA_950295325.1. NCBI lineage: Eukaryota > Viridiplantae > Streptophyta > Polytrichopsida > Polytrichales > Polytrichaceae > Polytrichum > Polytrichum commune. The sequence continues at coordinate 62,111,926 of OX485804.1, forward strand.
TGTTGCATAAACATAAGTTAGAGAACATGAGTAACCAACCAAATAACAAATACAATTTCAAATGATGCTAAATTACTTAGAAAATTTTGATTTACTTGTTCTCTACAATGGCAAACTTAAGACTCCGATATGGCATGACGTATATCCACATTGCTATATATTGGTGAAAGAAGAGTGTATACATCAGAACCCAATTGTTCAATTTTCATTCATTTTGCATGTATTATATGTGAATTTATTCTTTTATTTTTATATTTAAAATCCTTTATTATTTTTGTCATACTAATTTATTTCTACCTCAAACCTAAAGTGGGGGGTTTCCCCTTATGCTAAATTATATGTTTTGCAATTTAAATAGGCTATGGTAGATCCAAAGTGTCTATAATTCTTCTTGCCAATGAATAAAAAACACCCTATAGTTGTTCTCACGTGGTTTCTACATTTCAGCCGGTGACCCCCCCCCCCCGAGAGATGGTGCACTAAAGATATGAATTAGTGTGGCCCACACTATTAGTCGTGACCCACAATCGTTGTTTTTAAATCAATGGGTCGCAACTAGAGAGGATTTCATATGACTATCGGTCCTAGTACATGACAAGTCGTAAAGACCACTCTATTAACATGGCACACCAATCTAAATGCCACATTAATTAACACAATCAAGAAGTTATAAGGCACAATATATCTTCCCTTATTTGGCCTCACCCTTGTTTTTTATGAAGTACGTATATTCCCATCACCAAAGCTACGATTCGCACCGAGTTGGGCAATGCTTGTATTGTATAAATATTAGTATGGAGGCACACTATTCATGATCAACCCTCTTTAGTGTCTTGTGATCATTGGGTGACAACTAGAGAGGGTGTCATGTGAAATTTGGTGCTACGTGACAAGTCATGAAGACCACTCTAATCAACATAGCATACAAATTTTAAGGCTACACTAAAACATATGCTTAATGTAGTTGTAACACACAAAATATATACATAGCTGTGAGGCCAAACCCCCCACCCTTAAGCGTCCGTAGTCCGAGTAGTGGGTTTGGGCTCACATTCCTCCGCGGTATTGGATTTGGACTTGGATGAGTCCATAGTACAAGGTTCACCCTTCAAGTGGTCTTGGATTTAACTGGAATTTCACTTTTAACAACTCAATGTACAATTTCAATACGTATGTGGAGAATGCACAAGTTAACTATGTTATTTTAACCTCCTTATGCTCGGGTGCTATTTTGTCTTTGTTTGCTTCTAACGTCCATCCGGCCGCTTTAGCTACACAAGCCCTTAAGGATATCCCTCTCCTAAATTGAGTCCGTGCCGTTGACTCTATACTACCACTTGAACTATCACTTGTGTATTCCGTATCGCTACTATAAGAGGTCTCACTTGGTGTCTCCATACCGTACATAAGCCTTTAAGTATTAAGAAATACTTATGTGACTTATGTCAATCTCTCCCTCGCACCTTTGGTCTTTGCTTTCTTTGTCTTGCCATCGCGAGAGTGCTCCACATTCTCCATTAATTTGTGCACGTGGTTTATTTTTAAAGAGAGGATGCAAGTGTTAAAAAAAACACTATTCTCTATAGTCAATCTCAAATACATTTACTTGTGAAAGCCACCATAACACTAACTAGCATAATGTAACTAACTACTTGTCTATGAGCTAATTAGGTAGGCTATCTACTAAGCTCCTTCATGAACCCATCTCTTTACTTTCTAATTACATAAACCTAGCTCCTTCATAAACCCAGCTTCTTAGCTTCTAACTAAACAAACCCAGCTCCTTCATAAACCCAGCTCCTTCATAAACCCAGCTCCTTAGCTTCTAACTAAACAAACTCAGGTCCTTCATAAACCCAGCTCTTTACTTTCTAACTAGACAAACCCAGCTCCTTCATAAACCCAGCTCTTTACTTTCTAACTAAACAAACCCAGCTCCTTCATAAACCCAGCTCCTTCATGAACCCACAACTTTGTAGTTGTAATCCCCAACTACCTCACTAATTATTCAAGCCCTTAACTAATCTTCCTACCTAATTTCCCTAATTCTACTAACAACCCCTTTCTAATCACACAATTCTTCTCTAATCCTAAAATCCTAAAATCCTAGAGAGGAGAGGGGGAGAGAGAATTTCCTAACTTCACTAAGACTAACTAATCCACACAAGTATATTTTTGCACTCATCACAACATCAAGTGCTCAACTCTTAAACATGGAACTTGCAACCACGTGTATTCAAAACATGAACTTTAAGTACCACAAATTGGAATCATGAATTAACTTTAAAATCCTTCACGTCAACACTAATTCTACCAAGAGGTCAAGCCCTCTTCAAGGCTAACAAGCCTTGGCTCTCAAACTAAAAACTAAGCACACACATGTGCTCCAATATGGCTTCCCACACCCACACTTATAACTCGTGGGGTGCCTTGGAGCACAAAGGAAAGAGAGGATGAGTGAGGGAAGAATGAGGGATTATATAGTAAGCTTGAGGGGGTGAGCACCCTCAAGGCTCACGATAAGCCCTTGAGATTTCCTCCTACTTAGTAGGCGCCAATCCTATCTTCTAAGCCTTCCTCCCTCAAATGATCAACAAGGATCCTAATTCGAACATTTAACTAGCCTTGGCTTTCTACCTACCACACTTTACCAAACTTGGGATGCTTCAACCCAAACTTAGCCTCCTTCGCTTTCCGCCGCCATAACTTTCTCCCCTTACTTTCCCAAATCGTCGCTCACCACTTAATTCAAACCACGATGCTTAACTCGTGATTTGATTGGTGCTTTGAGAATTTGCTTATCCTCCACCTTGCATTCTTCCTTGGGCCTTCCCCATTAAGTGGCCATGATGAGGTGGTCCACTTGTGCGCTCCATGTGATCCTCCATTCATCCCAATTCGAATGCACTTGCCTCTTGAGTCACTTTGGTTGTCTCCATCCATTTGTACTAGCCTACTCACTAACTACTCAATCCAAGTTCTCCTTACCTATCTTCATTCACTCAAATCCTTCCGAAGGTAAAAACACAATAACAACTCACATCCTAGCCTCTTACAACATGGTACTTCTAAGACTAACATTTCACTCTTTTTATATTTTTGTGAAGTAACATGCTACTTCAAAGTGCATCAACTAACGTTTCAAGGGTCTAAGACTAAATGTGGGCACCCTTTTGGGCTCACAATAGCCAAACAACTTGCCACGTGTTATATGAGAGAGAGAGAGAGAGAGAGAGAGAGCACTTTACCGTTTAGGATAAACTTACCTCGTGTGTAAACTTGGAGGCGGTGTTGTATGTATGTATGTAAGTATATATATGTGTGTGTGTGTGTGTGCCACTTGAGTTGGAAAGTTGAATGTTCTAGGTCTCTATGAGGATTAATTGGATAGGCATAACATTACTCAGGGGCTGTCTTTTGTTCCTTTTTTATTTAAGAACAAGCCCCAGGTTCATATTGAGTCTGAAAAACTTAGAGATCCCTGCATCTGGCACTTATATCTAACCAACCCCACGGAGCAAACTACACTAAATATGATATTTAGTGTATTTGTTGTCTTGCTCAATACTAATTGTAAACCACGGTATAGTGTCACCAACACTAGTATATGTTAACCCAACATTATTTGTCATTCCTTGTGATTTTTTTTTTTGGGGGGGGGGTTATAGATTTACAATGTTGCAATTACTGTCACTTACCAGGTGATATTTAATCCAAATTTCAATCATCCAAGATAATATTTCATTGCAAGTTTCTGACAAGAGAAGGTAGGATTTTGGCCAATGGATGAACTCATCCATCATCCATGACAATATTTGTTCAACTTATTCATAAGAAATGTCATCCAAAAAGTTACCATAGTGACATTGAATACCATATGACACTAAATATCATATTTAGTGTAGCCCCCCTGAGCAATGTTATGGAAACTAATAATCTTCATGAAACCATATAATAATGAGAAAAAAATCTTAATGTCATGATCAGTTCAAGAACTTATGGAAAATATATCTTCTAATTGTGTAAGCCCATTATTAATAAAGTATATATTTTATTATTAACGTGGTTTTGAAAAATTCTAGCCAAACATGCACTATTTAGAAAATAAATTGTAAGATGGTCTACTTATCTTGGAACACAAATTTATGATACATATTCAAGAGTCCAACATGGACCACTTTCAAACAAATAAAAAATCATTTGATTTTTTTAGTGTGCCATAACATTATTTAGCCATGTAGATCAGATCCCTAATTTTGGAGTATGTCAATTATATTATGCATGCCCCCAAAAAAAGTGGGAATATTCTTTTAGTATTCATACATTCAAAGATGAACTTAGAAATTTGGGTGAGTTATGTTCCCAACATTATGCATAGGAGTCATTGTTTATCCCAATAATATTTGCAAGAAACAATGTTCATCTTGCTATTATTACCTAAAATTATTATTCATCATAGCAATAGCACTGAAATATCAGATGCTAAATATAGATTGGAACACAACCATGTAGCTAAATAATGTTATGGCAACCTAGAATGAGTAAATATTCCTACATTGTGTCCGCTTTAGACTATGTCCAATCAATCAGTTGCACATCTATGATAATACAATGGTAAGGGAAGCATGCTTTCCATAGTCTTTAAAGACTTTGTAAGCAAATACAAACATGTCTCACCTCGTTAAAAGATATTTGGCATCCACATGATTTCTATTTCCTAAAAACAACAACACCATGGAATGGCACCCAATGAAAGAGCTTGACCGTTCCACATTTCCTTAACATCCTCGTCATCAACTATTGAGGTTCCTCTTTAGGGTGCAACCACACCGCCTAGTTAGGTGCACTAACTAACTCAAGGGTTAAGAAAGATCAGTTGGCCAAATGCCACCCCTGACATGTTTGGAGGCCACACCACCTGATCAACAAACTCGACAAATTCAACTAGCTAGGAGCCCGAGCTAGGGCAGCCATTGAAATTTAGTGTTCCTTGCTTGATGGACCTCCAACCTTCCACACGTCTACACCATTCTCAGCCCTTCATGTCTTAGTTCTTCAAGGTATGAAAGGACTCTCAGTTCTTCATGCGCTTTGAAGCACCTCTGCACCAACTCTGCAATGGGGAAGATCATAAAGTCAGAAGTTGAATTGAATAAGTTTTGTTGTATGCTGGCATGCAAACACAATGCCAAGGAATTCGCTTTGTCTCCGCGATTGCAATCACCGCTTGTTCAATATGGGCATCCTTTATTGATTTTCTCTTTCACTTGAAACTTGTGAGTGTAAAAATTGGCAATTCATTAGCCTTGTCCGCATTGATGTTGTTGGTAACCAGTAAATGCAGTGAAACCATGTCAAAGTTAAAGCCACAAGTAGATCTTTCAAGGCTCAAGAAAAATGCAGCCTCACATGTGTTAAGTTCAACAGTATCCTCAACTCGGCCTTAATTGTATTGCACCGGTTCCAAAAACAAAAATACAATTGTACTGAGGTTAACATGCACATATGATCCCAAAAATGTGCCCATGTGCCCAAAAATGCCTTGATTCTTCTCAAATTTTATTAAAATGAAGAGATATTTCTTATTTCGGTTGGTTGTGCCCCTGCGGCCTTGGCGTTTTAGAGAAACATCAAACATGACCGATCATCAAACATGACCGATCATCAAACATGTTAGTGATAGTGAACTAAATTTCCCTTGACATCAAGAGTGATAAAATGTTCCGAGGTCATTGGAATGCACCCTATGGCAATAAAAGGTTAACTTCTATAGTGGTACAATTGAATGCTCCGATTCCAACTTTTGGGGTTTAGGTACACGATACGAAATAAAAAAAATACAGAAATATGCATTGCAGTGGGAAATTTCCTTCTATGTAGGGTTGTCATTTCTGGCTTGAGCTACCAGTACTAATATTGTATGTTGATTGACATCACTTATTTTAGCAAGGCACACCGGCTGATCTAAGGGCCACTTTACACATGAGACTGAGAGCCCGTGACCATTACACTTCAAGCACTCTCATTGGTGGAAAAGGCGGAGCCGGTCCAAGTTTGGTACTTCACACAACGCAAGATGGACGTAAAGTCTACATGGATTCTTACATGGCATCAAATGGATCATGTTTCATGGTCACTTGGACTGTTTTCAAAAACCACCTCTTGGAGGTAGGCCTATCATGAGACTAGAAGACCATGGCATTCCGAACGCTCACAACTGTTGGTTTATTTTATTTTATTATGTGTGAGGTATCCACATGAATAGAATCTCATTAAACATCATTTAGTTGAGGGCCCGGTCACATATGGCTTCACAATACACTTGAGGGTCCGTGACCACACTACATGATTTTGGAGGTGTGTTTGGGATGGCCTCTGGACACTTTCTTTTGGGCTCTCACAATTTCATGGTCACGGCTCTTGGCTCGTGTGTGAAGTGGCCCTAAGTTATCTATCATACGATCTGGCAACCTGTGTATAACTTACTGACAAGAAGTCAGAGGAGAATTTGTTAATTGAGCCCTGTCAATGTATTTTTGGAATATCCATAGAAGAAGCATACGTATACACTCTAAACTCCGTAGTATCACACGTGGCAACCAAAGTGCATGTGATATTATGGAGTTTTGTAGTGTTAACATGGATGCGTGATACTAGTGAATTAGTGTAGCATGTGACACTATGGAATAACACAAAGTGCAACATATTAAATGGTGTGGTGTGGTCCACTCCACTTGGCCTTCCCGGGCGATGTGGCATATGCATGCATCAACATTCAACAAGTGGCATAAGAAGAAGAAGAAGAAGAAGAAGAAGAAGAAGAAGACACTCCACATATTGACACATGGCGCAATGCAAGGGTGTGGGTTGACTTCTTTGGTGGTTTGCATTAATGACAAAATTTGTGATATAAGGGAGAGAAAGGTGACAATAAGGAGTGACATTTGAACTACAAACATTTGTTCCCTAGGGTTTTGGGATATTAGAGAGTGTGTGACATTATGGAGTTTAGGGTGTATAGGTATCAACTTCTTGGTGCTTGACAACAGGTTCCATCATGTCAAATCTAACTTATGTATGCCCAATGTTCACGAATATAGAGTAGAGAGACCCATTTCCGTTAACTCAAAGCACTTTCGCATAAGTGTAGTACATGTGTGATACTGGAGTGGTCTTTCACATGTGTGGAAATTGATATCACAACATTTAACCAAAAAAAATCACAATTCATTATCAAGTTTTGAAATTATCGCAAATTTGTAAAGGCAATATTCTCTCCCAACATATATTCACAACATAGGTTGACCTATTTCCAATCATTGGGAGACATAAACTTGTGTACAATCAATGCCCTTTTCAAGGAACCCAAATCCACGCCCTTTAAACTTAAGGTAGAAAATCCCGAAAACCATGAGTGACCTCTACTAGTGCACTAGACTAGGGGTAGAATGATTATTGTGTGAACCCAAAATGGCTAAACGTAACAGTGGTGGCCCGAAAAGGTTGCAATCATAGGTGGGATGCAATGATTGGCTGGATAGGTGTTGTTTCACACCACATGTGATTATTTTTGGGTGGCATTGAGTTAATCCTTTAGAGTGCATTCTTATGTAGAGTAGGCTATTTTGATGCTCAAATTAGGGAGATTCTACTATACAAGTAGGGGGTTTGACTTACTTGTGTCTTTGGGAAAATGTAACTACTTATTTACTTGAAATAAAGTTATGAAACAATTTGCACTCCTCATCATTTCCTCTATTCCATCTTTGAAAATATTGCACAAATTTCAAGCCACTCTCTCTGTCCGAATTAACTTATTTTAATTCTTTTATGTATATCTACCTTCCTTTTCCCATCATGCTAGATGTGATGGTGACATGTGTGGAATGTCACAACTTTAGGGGACACTATGTATTCAGAAAGGGGGGGAAGGGGGGGGGGGTATTGAAAATGGGTTTGTCTACTCTACATGTCAAAAACATCTTCTTCGTGCCCACCTCTTCGTATTTACCATAGTAGTGACCTTAGTTACCATAGTAGTACCTTGAGTACTAAAGTGTCGAAAAAATTGAATTCATGCCAAATCTTGGGGCAAGAGGAAATTATTGCATATGAGCAGACCTCTCATTCATTGGATGACAACATCCTAAAATGGCATGAGAGAGGACATTGCATATTTCAAATACTTTGACACGAGAATCAACTTCGAAGACCCCAACTTAGCCTAGTGAGCAACTTTTGAAATGAAATGAAATGAAATTGATTTTAGAGTTCATTAAGTCAAAAATCTCATATGAGAGAGCTAGGCATGTCTTGATCATATCTATGCTTACATTCAAGCTTAGTCATGTGTGAATACATCCTCTTGTATAGAGGCCAAACCATTCCTTCCACATATCTATGTATCCCTCAAACTCTGGGAGGGTGGGTGGGACCCTCCCTTATGGAAAAACACTTTCCACCATAACCAATACTTTTCACAACTCGGTGGACAACTCAATTAATCATCAAAAACTTATTTACTATATTGATAGGGTATTGGTCTAGGTAAACTTATGTATTATGCCATACCTCATACCCATCTCTCACTTAGTCAAAAACAAAGATGTATGTAATGTCAACACAAGCTAACTTCAAAGGTCTTTTTACTCGAATAAAAAATGCTTTGTATTCCAAACTTTCTTGTAGAATATCTAAGCAAAATACACATTACTTGTACTGAAAGATATGCAAAGTTTAAGAATACTGCCAAGTTTGTGAAGGGTTTGCCTCACCTATGCCCATACCACCAACCAAATCCACAAAGAGGGTTAGTAGCGTACATGAGGTGAATAACAACAAAGCCCAATTGTTATCTATGTCACACAATCAATCATGGTACAACCAAATACTTTGTATCAAAGAATACACATCCCTTTCATGAGTATTTTACATGTTCCTTAGCCATTCGGACCTTGTGCAACCAAAGCTTGTGGTAGGTTACACGCACCACCCGCTTTTAGTAGTTTGCACCACTTACACTAATCCTAAATTTTTTACTTAGGGTAAGCAACCACTTGTGGCTAAACCTTCGAAAGAAGGTGCTCACGTTTCTATGCGCTTAATATAGGATTAGGTAAAGAACATGCACCTTAGATGTGTAGTGTCACGTCTACGGTGGATATGTGTTAGGTAAACTTTGACGAACCCTAAGGTAATTTTCTTGGGGATGATATCTTGATATCTAGTAAATCATTAAGGCTAAAGTAAAAACATAGTAGAGAGAGAGAAAGAGAGAGAGAGCTCACTTCGCCTTGAACATAGTTGCAAGCTAATAAGTAAACTCAAAGTGGGTTCATAGAGCATGGCTATGGGACAAATGCTACTCCCTCATATCATAGGCGTTCCCTTATGGGATTGAAGTACATCGAGATGATGTCCAAAAGGTTGATTTCTTAGAGTAACATAGTGCAATGGCCTCCGTGAGACAATGACTGATATCAACTTGGTAGTTCAATTAGAAAAAAGACTTCAGATTTCCTAGCACTACATATTGGAATGAGGAAAGAAACCTATCAACAATGGAGTTGTAGAGGGAGCACTCTAGCAAAAAGTGTGCCTCATTTTCAACTGCATTGTGGGAGCATAATTGGCATAATTTGGTTTTTCTAGGGATAGGGATAGTCATCCACCACCCAATTACAATAGAAAATATTTGGTTTGAAATGAATAAACAACAAACATATAGAGGGTAGGTTTTCTTAACATGGATGGATGAGAAGTACGCTCGCATGCAACAATTTCCTCTCGCCAAATCTTGGAGCCATGTCAATAACATTAACCCTGGTAGCAACAACTAAGTGTAATGGCATGCAATCTTCATCATTTCTACATGACATTAAATAAGGGCACTTGATGCTATGGCCAAGGGCCATGACCATGGTATTGTGAGGGCCCTTGAAACTCATACGAAGGCTACACCATGGAAATTTGAGATTGGATTTGTGTGGTCATGTGCACTTCGAGTGAATTAGGTTATGTACCAAATGGTATTTCAAAGCTATCTTATTAATGTGGCCCATATACCCAATACGTTACCAAGGGTTGTGAGATATTGAAGCAATGTCATGGTCTCCTTGTCTGTGTTAGACCCACCTCTTAGAGGTTGCTTGACACAAATATCTCAAGATCATGAAACTTTATCCATTGCATGTCACATAGATTTTATATCCCATTCACACTTCCTTGGTCATGTAGGCCCTCAAGCTCTAGTGTAAGTGAAGTGGGACAATCTCACATTTTCCACCAATGAGATTTTAGATTTCAATGGACAAGGTCCTCAAGCTCTAGTGTAAAGTTCTCCTAATTTCAGTGCATTTTAAAACTAGTCATGAAAATACCGGAAGTTTTTAAATGAGCCTTACATAGTGTTTTCATCCAAATAAAAACAAATATATCATCACTTTAGTGATGAACTTGCCTCACTCGTAAGGTGAAATGTGTCAAGTTGGGTTAAGGTACTAAGGCCTTAAAGGACACTTTCTACAAACTTTTACTATTTTAAGTAGGTAAAATAGCTTGGATAGATTCCAAAAATTCCAAGTCTTTAGAAATTTTAAAAAAAATCATAAATTCATGTGCAACCTACATAATTTTACTCAATTGATGAAGATGAATTATGTTCATGGGCCCAACAATAAAGTCAAGAACAAAGAGTCTGGATGCCGAAATTCCAATGCTTCACACTGAATCCAAAGTCAAAGCAACTGAATAATCATAAGTTGAGTAATTTTATTCTCCATTAGGGGAGGGGGGTGTCTATTTACGTTGGATTACTAGGTGATAATCACCACAAAATCAACCTTATTGCCGGTGAGGATCTTCTATTAAATGAAAGTGTTATCCCCCTTTTGTGGATTATTTCTTTGTGGATCATTGATGATGGTGCCCCACAATTACTTATAAGATAATAGGAGTGTAAGTTGCACTTGTTCAATTCATCTCCACCTTCTTGGTGTGTATCGACTACTAACCTCCAAGGTCCAAGGGGGGGGGGGGGGTCACTCCCATATTTTAAGAAAACTATGTGAGAACAAATATAGGGTCCACTTTAAAGTTGCGGTCTACAAATTATAAAACTTGTATTTGTAACAAAGACCAAGTTATATATTGAACTTCATGGTATAAATTGATTAGGACGTTTACAAATTGATTATGTTAGAGATATTTAAAAACTAACATATCATAGGGTTCAATAAGGTGGGGAATTAAAATATTAGATTAGGGACCCACACTATGGATGAGCACCATTAAATAAGCACCGTTGGGAGATTATATGTGTCCCATGTATGAAATTATCAATTTCAGCATTGTAATGTTGCGCTTTGTGTTATTCCATAATGTCATATGATATACTAATTTTCTATTATCATGCATCCTTGTTAAACACTACAAACCTCCTTAATATCACGTGCACTTTGGTTGCCATAGGCATGGCTTTAGGGAGGTCAGAGTTTACCAAATGATACCCACCACCCTATGAGGCTAACGATAGGTTTTCAAACAACGGCTTGCTCACCTACCCTCTTGGTTGGTCAATCAAGCAACCTCACTTTCACGACACCTTGCTGAACAAGGATTTGGCACATGGCATAAATTGACAACCATGTGGAAGGCATCATGGGGTCTATCTCAATGAGAAACCCATAGCAAACCAACGCCGTCAAAAATCACATTTGTTGATCTCAAAGAGGCTTTTCTTGCTAGAGAACTCTTTCCATCTCTTGGGAAAGAAACTATATTACCTCCATCTCAAGGATTTTCTTTTAAATATGAATGTGAATTATACTTGAAGCAACCATTGACAACACCCCAACTCTACATCATTGTTGCTTATTGCGCCTCGAATCATAGACTTGCCATTGAAACTAGACGGTGGTCAACTATCTCTACCTTAATCTCTAGAAATAATATATTATGCCACTTTTGCTCTTATAATAACGAGGCACACTTTGTGTTCAAGTGTCCTCTATAGCATTCCATTAGTGATAGTGTGGTGTTAAGGAGTCTCAAGTCTTTCTTTCAATCGGATCATCAGGTCGATATTAGCCTCTACCTCACGGAGGCTTACACACTCTGCCACTCTAGGGAATTAGCTGGTCTAACACCATCTTGATGTACTTCAAAGTCAATTTCATTTCCTGAAGTTTGGGGATTGACTCTGCAATAAATCATGTGACTTTTCTCCAAAAGTAACCTTGGTATTACAGCATTCATCTGAGGCAAGTGAAACAATGAAATATTTCACCAATAATGTGAGAAGTTAGAATGTTCTAATCTAGGAAATGTAAAAGCACTCTGTGATTGGATTTGACTACTGTTTATATGCAGTACAATCATCAACAAGGCCAATGTACTCAGGCACTTGCAATCACCTAACTAAATGGTGGCTATGAAAACCAAGCTGTAATTCAAGGACACCAAAGACACAGCAAATGGAGATAATACAACGCACATAAAATTTGACATAATAGGAAATCGACATTGCACTTCACATCGAATATTCTTAACACATGGTGGTACAATAAACCTTTGTGACCATGGAGAGCAAGGTCATCCATGTTCAAGAATGGTAAAGATTACAGGAAACCAATGTAACCTGCTACAGGGAATAATACAAATTACCAGAGACCATCAACTAATCATCGATTGCCTGCACTACAATATATACAACACCCTCCCCTTCCAAGTGCTATATAGTTGGTTTGTCAGGTTATTCTGGTACTTTTCCAGCCCTAAAGCCATACTCAACAATGAAGTTGCATATTGACCAATTGAGAGTCCACTTCGAGACTCCCCAATTCAAATGACTCAAAGATGACCTAAAAATACGCGGTAGGATCCATGAAGGCCGACTCCACAGAACTGACCTCACAGATGGGAGGATCATCAAAGTTTTCATAAGGAAACTTTGTGCTCAAAATGCCAATCTCAAAATAAAGGCTGTTGTCATTACCAAGGGAGATCCCTGTGATGTTCCACCATATGTAATACGCCTTCACAGTGATGCCTTTGAGTCCCTCGAGCCGTCCATATGACAGCATCCCAGTGATCACTTTATCGTAAATGAGAGGGTACTTGTCTTGGATAAGCACACGGCACTTGCTTTCCAAGAATAGAGTGAATTTGCCGTTGGCTTCTAATGTATAGCCCGTGACGATGTGAGGTAACAATCCTTCTGGGAACCCATAAGTTTCCAGTTTCTCATACGCATCTGTGCCCTCTGAAGGGGATGCATACACTTGGCTTGTACTACAATAGCACAACACAAGGAGCACAAGCGCCCATTGAATCCTAGATCTATTTCCAAGAAGTCTCTTAATGCACTCCATTGCTTGCTATCAATGGATTTTGCTTTCTTCAAACTTTGCCCCCTGGTACTGCTGGATTGAGCTGCTGTAGAATCAAAATGTAAGACAATTTGGACTGCAGGAGGGTCTCTCTCCCTTATTCATCTTCCTAAAAAAACAACACAATAAAATTCATCTAGTCAAGAACTGGAGATGAATCATCATGTGAAATATAGACAAAGCTTGCAAAGAAAACATGCCGATGAGTTTTCATGCTTGCCCAGCCAAAATGTCAATCCGATTCGTTCAAACCGGCGAGTGAAATTAAAAATAAATAAAATAAACTAACCCTCTAGTGAGTTGACAAGCCTTCTCAACAAGCCCAAGAGAACTTCAAAATTGACTTTGAAAGGGTAATCACCTATTTGCACCATCTAATCATAACTTCCTTATGATCATCAGGAGACAATGTTCACAAGAAAGTTAGCGTCACATGATTTAACTAGACAACCAGAAGGCTATGGAACACATTCTCTGACCAGAGAAACAACCAAAAATATGGCCACCAAAGGCTCCGCACAAACCCCTTCAATGTAAACCTGACTGAACCTAGCATGGAAGACATCAGATGTGAGTATGCGCAAATCTCTCTTGAAAATCGTACTGGACTATTTGATCCACGTCAAATAAAAGGTGGGCTTTTTTTGGAGTTCCTTGAAGTGGTGGTGATGGCGTTGGAAAAGGTTGACAAGCCTGTTCTCCTACTCTTACGGACCAATTGTGTTAGAATTTTGTTCCAGAAACTGGGACTAGAATTGGACTCAACACCACCTCAAGGTCGTTCAAGTTGCACATTCTCTAACAAGAGCTATGATCTAAAAGAAGGACAAAATCTTAATATCCACCGTGTTGATTAGATTCTGTAGCGGAACTAGAGTACTGCCCGACAATTTAAATGCATCATATTTCACAAGATCATCAAAACTGCATCAAACTGCAGACAGCCATATAAAGCTCACATCTTGCAGGATACTATCAGAATCCAAAATGAAAATAGACACGTTCCAATCAAACTCAAAAAGTTCGATAGAAAGTACAAGTTAGTCAACCTAGGTGTAAAGAGAGAAATTGTTCACATTGCATCTGTCATAAGTTGTTCCTTTTCTTTTAACAACTAAAGCATCACACCGAAAGGCAAATCTCACTTTCAGATCGGAATATACAGTTAAGCAGATGCAAATTGCAGAACTCTACCACCATGAGAGGTCGTGTGTGCGGACCTAACCTTTCAGATTCATTCACAAGGCATGGACCACTAAACATGTACTAGAGTAGCAATCTAACATAAAAAAATCTTCCAATTCCGAGTAGTCTCCCATGTAGAACACCCTATTTGTGTCAAAGAGGATATGCTTAAGTATAAAGCACATGCAGAAATTTTGCAGCATTTCCAAATACGACCGAAAACAGCAGCCATACTAGCTGTTCACCTACTAGCACATAAAATTTCCCATAGGATTAAACTTCAAAAGCATAAAGCACCCAAATCCGGGGAGCTAGTATCTCGCCGAGAGCATCAACTTCTAAGACATGCTTTATTAGCGACTAAAAATACCATGCCCAAGACAATCTCGTCCATGTATAGGCTCTATAGGCTCTTCTACGAAGCGAAAGCTGGAGTCACGAAACTTGATCTTATAATCAGACTCAGAGAGAGATCACTTCCTCCATTTAAGAGGACATGAAAAATCAATCAGACACCAAAACCTAAACGCTACAAACATCGTTCGAGGGAACCAAAGCATCCGCAGAACCACAAACTCAACCAAATTTTACCCGTCATTCTTCGAGTGACACCTTCCAAGCAGCTGGAAACATCTCCAGGAAACCCTAGCATTCGAGGATACCTCCAACGCACCCCCTCCTGCACACCACCCCTACCTAACTCAAACTTTGACCTGCCACCAGGGCCGCAAGCCTTAACCGAAAAACGAGAATGATACCTTGAAATGTCGGGGAGGAAGTGATCTTTGCGATTGCGAGGAGGTCGAAGGGATCGCGGGAGCGGAGCACCGGTGCCGGATCAACGACGGAAGCAACTTCGGCTTCCTCTCCTTCCTTCGTTGTGACACAAAGAGTATCAGCAACCGCAACCGCAACCGCAGCAGCTACGGCTCTCCAGCCTTCTCCGACTTCGTGCCTTCCTTACGAGTTCCCATACGTTCCCCTCACGTTCTCAATGGGTTCGCGAATCGTTCCCTCAGGTGATTACTAGAGCGAGGTCTGCTTCACCACCTTGAGTGCAGAAGGGGTCCTTTCCACGTAGGATTTTAATCGTGTCGTGACCAATCTGAGCACGACACGTCTCTATTTCTTCCATTAAGAAACTAGTTTTGTGGCGTATCAAAGAGCACCCTACGGTAGCCTGCCTTTCCACCATTGGGTGACGTGTCCACATATGAGTTGGTGAGGCTCTTGTTGTTTATGGAAGTGCTTGCTTGGCTCGGAATTCCAACTTGGAATCAATTGTGGCAATTGTCGGTTTGGCTGCGAGCGCTTCCTTTTCTTAACCATGCAACGTACATTCAAGTCACTATTTAGTGTGGGTCATGTTAATTTGGCATCTCACACTATTTACATGCTATGCCAAGAGTATGGCTCCTCTTCTCTTGCAAATCCATGCCAAATCATATAATTCCTAGTTTTTCTTTGAATATGAATATGATTTACAACCAATTATTAGGTCAATGTCAATGGATAGAGCATCTACACTGATATGTGCGATTAGGTTGTCCCGCACTACTGGATTGACGTTCCATACTATTTTGATGATTTATTACCACAATAATAAAATGGTAGAACCGTGAGGGTTTGTCCTTTCTTATGAAAGACTACGAATTGTACTTGTACACTTTGCTCATGCCAATCCATGATTGTTTACTACACCTATAACCAACTATAGTCAATTATATTTTTTTCAATACATTTTAAGAAACAACTCTAATCAACTAGGTATATAAAAAGTATAGTTAACTACATTTTTTGGCATGTCAAATCGCGAACAATTCTAGTTACAAAAGGCAACTAGTTAATTAGTAGTTGAATTAGTTGGTTAGTTGTCCAAGGTATGCAAGCTTTCGTCATCCACGTTGAATAAATTGGACCAAAAATAGTAGGAAGAAGTAATGTCCAAGTGTTAACGCAAAGTGGTTAGGAAATTTGCTCTTGAACCATAGAAGTTGATGCATAGTCTCTGTTTGGTTTCAATTGGGAATCATCTCATCTAGGTAGCGATTGCGAACAACTCAAATTTTCAGTCAAGTATTAGAATTGGAGTCAAGATGCAAGAGGTTAAAATGAAGCTTCTTCTTCTATTTAAGTGACCACATAAACCCTCCTTATCATGTTCACTATTTAAACTTAAAATGACACCTATATTATGAGCACATCATCTAATCAAGGTCCAATCTCATTGTAACACATGTTTTTTCCATGTCCATTCTCAGCTACAAGCCCTTGCCATATACCATTAAAATGCAAGCGACCACATAAAGCCCACACAAGTTACATGTCGCAACCTATTACCCTACGAGTAGTGATTTTTTTTGGGCTTAATTTTGCAAAATGTCTATCTCAAAACTATTAATAAAATAACATTTAATTGGGGAAAACAATTTTTTTGTGCCAATTGTTCTAGTTTTCTAAATAGATGAATTTATCCAAACATGTTAAAGTTATCCTGAAAGTTACAAGGTTGTGAACCTTAGCTTTGACCCTGTACTATGGGCTTGAACCACCTTGAACAACATAATGGAAAGTCATGGAGTTCATTCCCAAAGTTAAATGGGTTTATTGTTACTTGTCCACTCCTTGCCAACCGACCACTATAAATTATTGTAAAATAAGCCAACATGCCATTGTGTTATTATGCCACCACCTTAGCGAATGGTTCCTATGGCATGTTCTTGATGCTTTCACCCTTTCACATTGTTCCCAATCCGTTCCCACAGTCGTTCCCAACATACTTTAGGACTAATGCATTTTATTTTTTTGAGTTTGCAAGGCTTCTAGGTTGAGCTCTCTTTCAAGGTTTAGGGTTTAGCATTTTAGTGTGGGAATTCATACACTTCCGTAACCCTTTCAAAATCTAACTACATGGATTATGTACTTTATGCAGACTCTTATATGAGTTATGGAATGGACACATATGAATTTTTTTTGTAAGAATTAGAAGAAGGCATCTTGATAATGCACACTATGACGATGGTTGCTTGCAACACTCATAACTTGTTCAATCCGGACAAATTGGAGGAAGGTGATCAAACAATTGTCAACCATAGTGTGGTAGTTATGAACGTTCTTAGTTGGATGCGAGATGTGTTGGCATTGTTTAAAGTTTTGACTAATCATGAGATATACGAAATTGATGAACTTGCTTCCCTTGTGTGTTATAAAATTTATGACAATGTCCGTAGCATGGTATTGAAAATGTATTTAGTGGCAGACCCATGAGCAACATTTGCTCAACTTCATCATGTATTTGAAGCATGACGCCAACACCAGTGTTTGGTGTCGTTTATCTTTATGAAGCACAATCATGTCATTAGCTATGATTATTTTCAATGGAATGTCGCCCAGTCGACATTGTGAGATGATGTGGTTTTCATTGCTTTGTGCATTACTTATGCACTTGCTCATAGATATCATGACCTAATGAGGTAAAGTGTAGGTGTTTGTTTGTATTGAATCCTCATTTTCCAAGTTGTATCAAAATAATTGACAATACATTTGTCAAAGTTTGAAAGCCATGGAATAATCTCAACCACACAAAGTAGTTTAATGGTTGGATGATGATGTATTGTATGATCAATATGGTTGTGGTGTCCCACAAAATCCTTTTCATTTACTTGAACTTGAGTTTTCTTGGTTCTTTCCATGATGTTATAATCCTTCACCACCTTGACTTCTATAGGCTTTGGCGTGCACACTTCATGATGACAAATACTTTCAATATTTGCTTAAAGATCCTAGCTACATAAGCAAAAACATATTCATAATGTGGAGATTTAGCAATGTGGAAAGGCTGTTGGATATGGATGAGGGAGCACTCACCGCATACAACAAAATGCATGTCGACTATCTGTGAGGGTAGAATGGGACGTTGGTGGGTTAAAACATAAGTTTTGGAGGCTCATGAAGCAATTAGTGGTTGGTGCATGATGATGCAATCATCCTCAACCTACTCAGATGATAGGCTTCCCATACCCTTAACCACCTACGCATCTTCTTGTTCCAACATCAAGTTGTTCAAGATAGCCATGTCCTCTTTGTTGAACTCCGTGTTGAAACATAGTGTAGGACCATTCATCTAGATCTCAAATGAAATATTCTCATAAGATAGTTGTGACAATTCCCTATATTCCATCTACAAGAGACATTGATAACAACAACGCGAAAGGAACATACCGTCACCCACAACATCATACATTCACACAATCAAATTCGCCAGTCACCAATGTGCTTCCCATTACAATTTTTGTAGGTCCAATTGGATTGTGCCCACTCCACACGCTCTTAGCATGGAGTGAGCTCGTCAGCTAGCTCATCCTTTAGAGCATTGCCACCCATGAGAGACTGAACTCAAAACTGGATGTAGAGTAGTTCAGTTCAGTCCGGAATTGCCCCACCCATTTGCAAAACGGATGACCTGAACTACTCTACATCCGATTTTCGATTTCAGTCCTGCAAATCTTAGTTGTTTTGCAGGGAGCCTTGCTGCCATGAACTCAAGCACTGGAAGAATAAGACAAGCGACTGACTTTACCCGGAGGAAAAAACGGGGACACTGGTTTTGCCCTTACAAGCTCGAAAGCTTTGAGCAGTGTGACGAGACTAGGGGAAACAGACATTGAAGGATCCCTTGCTGCTTTTCCTTCCTCCCTTGCTTCCATCAATCGCCACATACTCACGATTCACACACATACTTACAATACAGTATGTAAGAGGAGAGAGAAACGTCAAGCGGAACAGAAAGAGGGATATGTTAGCACTACTTTCTTTGCGTTCTTGTTTAATTACCGGTCTAAGTTAATCAACTTGCTAATTACCAGGAGTGTATTTGGCTATGGTAACTATGTATGTACAGTACTAACTCGCAAGCTTGAAGCAATGCGACGAGCATTACAACAGTGCGCAGACATTGAAGAATCCCCTGCCTCCTTTTCTTCCTTCCTTCCATCAATCGCCACAGACACACATGTGCTTACAGTTGAGTATGTTTACAGACAAACTTACTCACTCACTCACTCACTTACCCTGCGGCGGACTCAAGCAAGTCACGTCGAGCTCGGCGAATTCCATTTACGTGTTGACTTTTCACGTGGTTTCTCAGGGCGCTTGTTGAACTGGAACTCAAAAGCGAGTTTATGGGTGGGGCATATGCCCCTAACCCGCCCTGAACTCCGATGAATCTCTGTTTTCAGTTTAAGGTTTTGCAGTTCAGATTGACCCATGGGTGGTGATGCCCTTAGTGTTATGTAGAAATCATATGGGACTTCATATTTCCTCATGAAGTAGTTTTAATATCCTCGTATACAATTGTCAAATGAAGGGCCATAAAGCAACCCCAAATACCAAAATCCTCATAATCAAGCTCTTTCCCATCTAGTTTGCAACAAGGAGAATCTAAATATTCTCTCTCTCTCTCTCTCTACTATTGTTGTTATTGCCTTTAAACTATATAAATAGTAAAATGTGATACTCTTGACAAGTTGATTAAAACCTCCTACAAAGCTTGTAATACTTAGTAGGCTTTACACCAAAGCTAGAGAATTACACTGCACTTAATCATGAGTTAATAAACCATAGTTAAGGGAGTTACCACGCTCCACGATTTATGGTTTCAGTGACCTAAACTGGCCACTATACCTTACTAAACCAATACTTATACCCTAGACTCTTCCATGTGAAGACTCTTTTACACAGTTGGAGGAGAAAATACTTTGCTTAGATTGTTCAATAAGGCTAAGTAGATGCGCGATAAGTGTGGAAGTGCATGGTGTTTGGTGTGCAAAAGGTTATTATTGTTCAAGAAAGTTACACAATATGGCAAAAAAGTAGGTTTGTATACTCATTGTTTTGTATTGAGTATAAATGATTGCAAACATTCAATGGACTCGATAGGTGAGGTAAACGTGTGACATGAATTGCAATTGAGCTTAGTTGAATACACCTAACACACGCCTTTCTAACACACAAATGTATGTTTGGGTTGGCATGGATGCAGGTGAGGCTAGCTCTTCACATTTTCAACACCAACAATAGTGCATTACTCATGTTTGAATGCTCTTTCAATCTTGAAATATTACACTTGTGAAAGTTATTATGTTACTTTGAATTAGTATCTTGATGTATACACAAATTCCAAATAGTAGTTGAGACATTGAGAATACATACAAATGAGGTATGTAAGTCTACATATCACATCTTTGCTTTAGTACTTGGTTGTAGCAATAATCATTGGGCACAATGCAGTCATATATTAGATTTTATTTTGAACTCAGTTGCCATATGTGATGGATATTTATTACCATGACATATATCATAACATTTTAGTACTTTATGCCTTTATGACAAACCATGCTATTAAACTTTGATTTGAAATCAAAGAGACATAGTGGAGTATCTAACTACTTTGATAAGCATACATATTCCATTTTGAAAGTTCAATCAACTTATTATGATGTAAAAGATAGCGCTAAATCCAAAGTTACAATATTGGATGCTATGTTCAGGGAGGCAATAAACTTGTGATGAAAGAAAATCTCACCCACCCTTGCTTCATTTTGATGAAGAATAGAAAGGAAAAGGCCTCTGAAAAGAGGAAGATCAAGCTTTGAGAAAAACTTTGAAATATGACAACTCTCTCTCTCTCTCTCTCTCTCTCTCTCTCTCTCTCTCTCTCTCTCTCTCTCTCTCTCTCTCTCTCTCTCAATCCTTCACCTCCCACATTTGTGCAGTTTCTATTCTAATGGTCCAATAAAAGTCATCATATGTCAACAACACTCGCAGGGTGTTATCCACGAGTATCTAATAAATTGGATATTTCCCCAAAACGAATAACACTCAAGTTGAGTAATTGATCAAACCCCATAGATTGTCAGAATTGTGGGAAATTGGGAATTAATAGTGAAACCTCTCGTTGTTTGTATATGCGTGAAATAAATGAGGGTGATGGCCATGGTCAATGCAATAGCATCGTTTGTTGGAGTCGAAGAGAGGACCAAATTGTGTTGCTAGAGTTATCCCACAACGAAGGCGGAACATGTGCAGAGCAATTATAAAGAGAGAGTTGTGAAGGACCATAAGCAAGTAACACTTCATAGAGGCTTGACCATGACAAATTGTCACTTGGCCATTGTCTATTGACCTTATACATGGCCACGTACATACAAACTTAGGTGACTAGATTTCATAGATTTAGCTTCTTATTTTGAAGACTTATTTGTCTAAATTGGCCATCGCCTTTTGCATTATTTTAAAATTAAATTATTATAATCATTAGTCTTTTTGCAAACAAAAAGTCATATTAGCCTATGAATATAATATGAACTCCATGGAATTAACCTAGCTAAAAGTTCATTATAAAAGGAGCATAAACCATCACTATGTGAATTATTGGTGAGCATCAATGAAGTAAATAATTACATGCAATGCATTCAAATCACACTAAAGGATTCACAAACCATGGTATAGGCATGTACACTAATTTGTTATGGCATATGATTCCGGAAACTTACAGGGCGTTGTCCTTCAGTCGATCCAAGTAAGGACAATGGTCCCACTACCTCATTAAAATAAGATAAATTAACAAACGTCGTAACCCGTAGAGTTGGCACTATGATTTTTCATGACCCACTAAATTATCAATTAATTAAGGATAGACTATTGTTTAAGTTGGGGCGCCCTTGGCCCTGATTAAATGTGCTTGGGGGCATTCATGGTTGAGGTACTACTTTTGGGACAAAGGACTTAAGGACTTTGTTGCATTGATCTTGATTTTTATCATGATTTACTATTATTTTATCAATAAATTTTACATAAATAAGTAGATAATTCATAAGCTTTATCAAGAAAGATTTTATTATTATTTAATAATCACCCTAAACCCTAGGCCACATCAGTGGCATTTTTTTGCTATTTAGGTGTGCATTGGCGGTCAATTATTTCTTGTTATGTATCTTGGTACCTTGGTAAAAGTGTCATGTGTCCGTTCATATAATTTTTTTGTCCAATTCTAATACTAGACGTTCCTTTTACGTGTGGCCGTGAGTATATGTATATTTGGACATGTTTGGTGTCACATGTAAAGTTGGGCAATTGTTATTCAATACATATTTGGTTCTATTGGTACACACTTGAACGATGAGTGTGAGGAAAATTTTTGGGATCGTTTCGATTGATTATTGTTGTCCTTTTCATTCCTTGATCCTAAGGTGAACAATTAAGACAACACTCCTGAATGTCCTTTAAGGAATCAAAAGGATATCTTAGATGACCCTATTCCTTCTAAATTAACTTTGTCAGTGTACTCGATATGGAGTATGAAATGTAGGTATGATCCAAAATATGCTTCACAATACAAATCTAAGCATACCAAGCATGTGAAGTTATCCAAAAAAGTCCGTTTTCCGTTAGACGGCCAAAAGTAGTACCCCAACCGTGAATGGCCCCGCTTATTGGTTACTAAAAAAAAACTATTGATGAGCCGTGACTCCCTCATCAAAAAAACCCATGGTATAGTGAGTTGTGACTATTGGACTAAGATTGGCTAGAAGGGAGAGACTGCACATTTGCATGTATGACACTAAGTGACTCTAATAATCCCTTCCTTGATCTCTTAATTCCCTAAATATCACATCAAACAAAGTCTTACCTAAGTTTGGTACCCCAATTTCTTTCTAAAGTTATTATGACCTATCAATCAACCTAGTAGTGACACTTAGAGTTCAATCTGACTCTTATTTAGTCTTCCATGTGTGGTTTTGTTAATCGGGACCCAACCCAAAAAGTTATCTACAAACCCCAACTTTGTTTTTAGGCCTCTCACACACTCATCCCATGGTGGTAAAAAGAATACATGTGCCTCAACTCAGGAATATACTATATGTGTGACTTGAAATCTGTTAACTTTAAGGTTAACTTTATATTTTTAATAAAATTCAGGATGAATGTCACATTACATCCAAGTAATCTCATATTTACGAATGTTCCCATGATGTTGATCGCCACTCAAGCTATTACAACAAATGGAATAGAGTATAATCACCTATTCTCAATCAAGACCCCATTGGGAATTTACGGGGTGCCATAATGTCAATCATGTTGGGATTGATCTTGATAATTTATTTTCGTGGGTAGTTAAAATAAGGTTTCACATTTTACAATTTCCAAGGGTTAATTTCCATGTAGGCTGCTCGCCCACCAAATTCTAGTGAAAATGTAAATGCCACTAGGTGGAATCTAGAGTAGAGGCGCCCATAATCAATCACTTAAGGGATTTTGCACCAAATCTAGAGAAGTATAAGGATGTGCAAAATTTCCCCGTGTAGGAAGATAGAAATCAGGAGGATTGCAAATTTTGATAATTTAATTTCTTAAATTGAAATTACTGTGAATTTTTTGAAGCTAAATGTTGGCCCGAACATATTACCAATGTCTAGAATCTACCATAACTGCTCATCCCTCCTCACTTTAGCACTCAAAACCAAGACATAACTCATGGCACTATTGGTTCCGATTTGATTGAAATTTAGTCCCAACCTTATGAAAAATCAATCCCAACTTGATTGGAATTTTGTCCCAACTTGATCAAAATTCCGGTACCCTATAGATTGTTGATGGGGTCCTGATCGAGAATAGGCGCCTCTACTAAAACCCTAATTCTCCAACTTCGGTTATGGTATCACTAGGGAATTGATAATGCCATGACACACATCTCTGATTTTGAGTGCTAAAATGAGGAGAAAGTTGTCTCAAAATGAGTGATTATGACAAACAACATACATTGGTAATGTGTTCGGATCAACTTTGGACTTCCAAAATTCACACTAATTTCAATTTAAAGAATAAAAAATATCAAAAAAATTACAATTCGCCGGATTTCTATCTTCCTATATAGAATTTTTTTGCAGCGCCTTATACTTCTCCAAATTTGGCGTAGAATCTCTTAAGTGATTGGTTATGGGCGCCTCTACTCTAAATATATACGGTTGGGGGTGGGGAGTCAGATAAGGTGCAACATAAACCAATAAAAGTTAGTCTCAACGTGTCGACATGTGATTGATTGAGCATTATTGAAAGTTGACGTGACAATTGCATGTAGGTGGAAACGTGTCCAAATAGACCTGAACGAACGGTATGGTCACAAGCTTTTGCCTGTTAGGCGTGAGGTGTATCACCTTTTTTGGAGAAGACGAATGTTGATCTATCATCCATCCAGTCGCGCGTATGCATTCATCCATTCAGGGGCTCGTCGCATGTCTCCCTCCCCTCCTCGTCGTCTACGTCGTCTTCGTCGCAGACTCAAGCTTGTCTTCGACACTGCGAAGCATAAAGGGAATTGCAAAGTTCGTCGCCACGAGAGGGATTTCCACGGAATTCTTCAAGTACACATTATTTTAATCGCTGGATTTTTGACTGAATTTTATTGAATTGCGTTGCGTCACGGTTGCGTTGCATTGCGGTAGAGAAAGGGTGTGGTGATGGGACCTGCAGAGGTCTGGGCGAGCGTGGGGCCAGGTCTCGCGGGGGCGGTGTTCGGAGGCGGGTGGTGGTTCTGGGTGGACGCTGCGGTGTGCAGCTCTATGACGGTGCCTTTCCTGCACTACCTTCCAGGTCACACAATTTTCTCCCTTCCATCACCACCCCTCCAACTTCGATTTCTGGTTCCTATCTAATAGGACGATTGCATTGTTTGGAAGTTATAGAATCATGGCAATCGGTTGAAGGTAACAACGTTGGAGAGGCGTTCAATTATTATTAAAGAGTTTCATAGGTATAATTGTATCACTAAGTTTAATGCACCCTAAGTACGTCCTTGGGGAAGGAGGGATTGTCTGATTGTTTCAATGTGTGAATTGCACAATTAAGTGTTAATTTTAAGGTTCAGCTAATTTGTAATATTCCACCATTCCTCTATTCCATCAAAACCCCCTCCAAAATAGATTTTTAGTTCCTACTCCAAGAGGACAATTGCATTGTTTTCAGGAATTCGATCACAGCAGTACCGACATTGGAGAGGTGTTGAAATATTATTAGAGATTTTCAAAGGGATTAATTTCTCACCATGGCTATTGCACCCTGATTATGTTTCTGGGGAAGGAGGGATTGTCTGATTTTTCAATGTGTGACTTGCTAAATAAATTCTTAATTCTAGGGTTTAGCTGATTTGTAATATTCTACCGTTCCTCCCTTCCTTTAAAACCCCTTCCAAACTGGATATCTGGTTCCTATCGAAGAGGCAATTGCACTATTTGGATATTTTTAGGAACTTAACAGCAACCGGTTTAAGGTACCAACATTGGAGAGGTGTTGATATATTAATAGATATATTCATAGGGATGATTGTATCACAATGGGTAATGCACTCTAATTATGGTGGCCATGCATATGTCTTACTGAATGTTTCTGGGGAAGGAGGGATGACTAGATGTAGTTCCGTTAAAAAATATTTATTAAACTTTAGGGTTTAGCTGATTTGTAATATTCTACCACTCCACTTCACAAAACCCTTCCAAAGTGGACTTTTGGTTCCTCTCAAACACGCATTTGCATTATTTTGGATTTTTTGGAAATTGATAGCAACCGGTCAAACGTACCAACATCGAGATGTGTTGAAAGATTATTAGAGTGTTCCAGAGGGATCGTTGTGTCACCATGGGCAATGCACCTTAAATACGGTGGGCTACCTATATGTCTTAATGTTTTTGGGGAAGGAGGGATTGTCGGATTTTTTCAATGTGTGAATTGCACACTTGAAGACTTCGAATTCTGTCACCTAATATGATTATATTCTTGGGACCTCTATCATTGCATGGAAGATGCAGGCTTTATATCGGGGTCAGGTAAGAGATTACTAGATGCTAGGTCCTTTGAACAGGTTTTCTTAATTTTAGGCTTTATGTGATCTGTAATAGTCTGCCAAGCTTGTGGAGCTTCAATAATCCTCCTGTACTTCAGAAGCAGGGTGCCGATCTTAATTTTCAGACTTTCGGATGAAGAAAGTCTAGAAGATTTGGTTTCGGAGGATATCTTGACTATACTTATTTGTTCCAAATTTTTTAATAGTTATGGAATGAAATGTCAAGGTTTCTTGCTATTGTGATGTGTGAGTCATATATTGACAACTGATGCAGGAAACTTAGGGAAAAAATAATATTTTGCAAGTTGAAGAGGAAAGGTTTTATGGCATCCTGATCTTGCTTTGCATGTTGGAGCCAGCATTGACAAAGGCATGAGGCTGTGCAGGTATAGGTGCAACACTTGCAGCTTTGATGTTCAATTTTGTGAGAAGAGATGACATTAACGATTATTCAAACTTCGATGATGACGGCTGCCGGTAAATACCTGATAGAGATGGGAAAGCACTTCATGGTTTTTTCCCCTTTTTTTTCTTTTTAATTTTTTTAAAATTTTTGGTGAGTTCCCATAACTGACCTAGAATGACAAGGCTGCAACTCTACCAAGTGCTCTACTTTGTAAGATAGTGTTCTTATAATGTGAGATAGTCTGAGGCCTAGACTCTTATAGAGTGCACTTACATTGTTGTTGTGACCTCTTTGTATCTAGACTCTCAAAAACAGGTCTGTTTATCATTGAAAGTATTATACATTGTGCTTGTTAAGCCCCTAGCATTAACTTCTCAGAGGTGAATGTGGGTTTCAGATCAAGGACTTGGCTATTCATTGCATATGTGATCGCCTTTGTGTCACTCTCGGGTTCTGTAGGTCTGCTTGTCCAAGACGCATTGCAACCTGCCACTCCATCTACTTGGACTGGCGTTGCTGGGGTGTTGCAATGCTGCTTTGTGCTCGCCAGGTACTCATCTTCTCCTCTTTCCATTTGACCTGAAAAAGCTCAAATTTCCTGCCATCAGAGTTATCCTTCAACTCAACAGGACTTTTAGTCGGGAGTCCGTTGTTTTAGATAGAGCAACCTTCCATGTTTGGCAAGTTTTTGGTTCATGCTTGGAGGTGGTCATGTAGACCAATGAAATAATTGTAGTTCGTATGCATCATTGCATGGGCTTCCGCCACCATTGTTTGGCCACTGTCACCACTAATCTCAAAGTGAACAATATCGCTAAAAATCTCAACATGGCTTGTCATGCCTTGATGCTGCCACTGCTTGATATGGACAGTGTTTTAGATGTTTTGGGGGATTATGTATGTGTTTCGTAATTTAAGCCCATGTTCAATTGTAAATTGTGGTGTCTTGCACGCTACAGTAATTTATTTGTTGTGCAAATTAATGTGGGTATTCTACTATCTACTATATAGTGGACCACATTAAATCAAGATAACTAAACTAGTGACAAAGCTCTGAAATAATGAAGCCAACACTACATAAAAGAAAGAGTGTAGTTCGGGCGCCTGTGCTGTCCCGTCCCTTTGCACCCATGCATATGAATTAACGTCCATGGTCATCTCTGCATCAGCCATTCAACATGTCATTGTGGACTGCCAACCATTTTGGAAGTTTGGAATGGTGGATGCACCCATGCGCCCCCGCCGTTCACCCTTTCCAAAATGTAAAATAGATTCTGAGCAATGTAAGCATTTTTTTCCACTCAAACAGTATCAATAAACAATTTTTCACTCATATGTTGATGGTGTGTTCATGGTTGGCAGTGGTATGATGTATTGGACTTCAAGAAATTTGTCAGAGTATTGATATGCGACGTCAAGATTGATGATAAGTTATACCTGGAAGGAGCTCATGGGTGCTTCATTTGAGCCCTTTCAATAGTCTACTTTTCCAAGATTTTTTTTGACACCCCTGTTTTTTTACCGCCTAGAGGGAACCCACCTTTGGTTTTTACAGGAACGCTTGAAAACAAGTCGAGATCTCTTAGGGGTGCATCTAAAATTGCAGTTACTTGGCTGCCTCAAGCTGTAATTTTATTGTTTTGCGACAGAAAGCATTCCCATGCCATTTATTTGTCCATAGCTGTAGGCAGCGCCTTATCAACCATATTAATTGTGGAGGATTTGCTTTCTTGCATAAGTCCAACAGAATCCCCCTGCCTTTTCCCATCCAATTTGTGCAGGTTGTAGGAGCGCACTCAAAGTTTTTATCATTGGCAGAGTGACCAAGGGTTTTGTTTCTTGAAAGTGCAACATGCAGTCAAGGACTCACCAAAATGAGCTGTGCAACTCATTTTTTAAGTTGAGCAGGCAATAGTTGTCTCAGCTTCTTGGAATTGGGACCAATATCTCATGTTACAGTATGTGGGTGTTATTCGGTTTGTTTTCCATGTTCTCCAACTTCTACCAAGTAGATTTACACAACAAAACTTGTGTTGCATTAGCAAATCTACGATGAAGCACTGACAAAAATTGGATCGAAAATCAGGCCTCCCCTGATGTAGTTGTGGTTATGGAAAGTGCATGTTTGTTGGCTCTGTCCCCTTCGGGGGACAGAGCCTATGTGAAGGTTTTATGACAGGACAAAGTCCTTAGCTGGTAAAAGAAGGTAACAATTGTGCTTAGTAAAAAGTAAACGTGATAACTTTTGAGATGTTTATGGTGGAACTCTCAATTATATGAGTATTTGATATTGGTCGATTCTAGAAATTTCATAATACATAAATTTGAAACCTATTTAGTATTTTTAACTTACAAGTTTCTGAAAATGTCATCAAATGTTCATTTGCATCATGTTGCTTACTACATTCTCAAAATTTCCTTAGAATTTCAAGATCTCATTGAACATTCATTAGAATTTTATGAGAAGTTCATTCTAGGTTCATATGTTAATATCATGGTATTGTAATTTTATAATAGGTTTGGATTTAATAATTATTAAAAAAAAGACGCCAAATTTATTTTGAATATTGTTGAGTCAAATTGTTGAAAATATGAAAATTAGTAAATACCCAAGGAGAGTAGACATGAAGCATGTGGGATGTTGAGATCATGAGGATGAGGGTGCTTAAGCCACATGGTTATGGTCAAAGAGACTTGACTAGTTTGGAACCTAAGTGATTTTGATTCAAACCCTTCTGGCATTGCATTTGGCACTTTTATTTGTTAGAGTTGAAATTTGATCATTTTGAAAATTTTGCCAGAACACTTTTTCCATTCTGGTAGAAAGGTGCTAAACTTGCACCTAAAATACAATATTATGTCAATATTACATTGATACTACAATGTCAATTTATACCATCATTGTATTGTACCACCATTATGCCAATTTTATTAAATTGAATATATCAATTGGGATAGAGCCCATCATGACCATGCCATCTTGTTGATTCCTTAACTAGATACGGAGATCGTCCCAAAAGTCTTCACTCTTGAAAGGGGAGGAGTTGACGACATTCAAAATCGCTGTCCAATCTCTTTTACTCATCATGTGTCTTATGGTGTTTGATTAAGAGAAGTAACCGAATGACACCCTCATACCTCAACATAGAGAGATGTTACATTAGAATGTTGAATATAAGGATTATCTAGTCTCACAAGTTTTTGTTTTGTATTTTTTGTTTTGTGTTTTGTGATGCAGCAGGTTGTGTTACGTTACGTACTACTGCACTTGAATCATATGTGGTTGTACAGTGCTATTCGGCTCAAGAAGCTAATCAGAGATGTAGATGCGGATGAACACGAGAGTTTGAGGAGCATGAAGAACAGGGGGATTCTTAACATGGATTTTTGATGGAAGGAAGAATTTGTATCCAGTTCCATTCCCCAATCAAATGTCGAAGAGGCATCCTTAGGGTGAATGTATTCCATAGGGATAGGATTATGCAAAACTGCTGCGGCGGTTTGTCAAACTTCATCTGATCCGCTCATTGTCTACACTGTAACTTAACACCGACCTATGTATGTTTGTAGTTTACAATCTGAAAAGAATGCTTTCGGTCGGACGAAAAAACGATTGACAAAGCTCGAGAAATCCAGTAAACACACATTTGACAGGTTTCCTCAAACACAGAAATGGACGACAGAAGTGGCGACTCTTTACAGTGGTAGCAATTTACATACTAATTCATCATCGCCGATTGTATTCAGCTTTTTTCAAGGATGAGATATACACACTCGGGTTAGGATTTTGCAAAACTTCTGCGTCGGTGTGTCAAACCTTCTCGCATCGGTCTGCACTGTTGAGAAGCCTTTCAGCCTAAATTCGGACTGACAGAGGAAATCACATCCCAATGGTTAAGTGAGCCATGATCACCTCAACCTCTACGAAGTCTTTGATGTTGTTTGGCGAAGGAACAACAACATCGAGCCAGGGCTAAGCTACTCCACTGCTTCTTTCCTTCCGAAATCCTCTGTTGAAGCCGAAACAAGTTCCAAACAAAAATTCAAGAACGGGTGCAGCAACGAGTTTGCTTCATCGCTCCCTACCATTGAAGCCTTAACAAGCTCTAACAAGAAGCCAAGCACGGGTGCAGGAAAGTTTGCTTCATCGCTCCCTAGCAATAAAGCCTTAACAGAACTCTAAACAATAATCCAAGAACGGGTGCAAGAACGCATTTGCTTCATCGCTCCCTACCTTGAGGCCTTCACAAGCTCCAAACAAGAATTCAAAAACGGGTGCAGGTTCGAGTGTGCTTGCTTCACCGCTCTCCTCTTTGCTCAGGTGTGAGGCCGCCCGAGCCACAATTGGGACAACTGACGAGACCAAACCCCTGACAATCGTAGCATTTCCACCGCTCAAACATGTTGCCGTTCTTCTTATTTTTGCCGGAGCCTTTACAGCCCTGGCACTCCATGGAGCCTTTCCCCTTGCACTTGCTGCACCCCTTCCCCCCTCCCTTTCCCCCTTCGGCTGTTGCCTTGTTGCCTTTCCCTCCTATTCCGAAAAACGACGCCCTCACGCTTACCTGCTGCCCTCTCCTCCTAGTGGTGGTGACCACTCTGCTGCTTCTTCCACCACCGAATTCCAAATTCTCGCAGCACGCTGCTGCCAATTCCTGGGTTACTCTAACCGCATGCAACGAGCTCGTCATCTCTCTCTCTCTCTCTCTCTCTCTCTCTCTCTCTCTCTCTCTCACTCAGCTGAACTGATTCAACGCTACCGAAACCTGTGCGGATTGCAAACCTGTCCCTCGCACCAGAACACTCTGAGATTTGCCTCCCTCTTTTCTAGTGATTTATTTCAGAGTTTCTAGAGCGACATCATCAGACTTTTCTTCATCGTCAATAATGATGCTGTTGGATTACCTACGAGTTTGGTGTACGCGAGGAGGATTGATTTCGAAGAGAGATAAGTTTAGTGTTGGAGGCAATCCTGTGTACCAGTACTGCAAGGGTAACATCTGTGTGGCGTCACTGGACTAGGTAGCCTAGAGATGGATATTGGACTCATCGGTCACTTTATCATCATCATCAACAACATTTCATTCAGGCTAAGTTAATTAGTTCGCCCGCAACACCTTACAACGGACAATTTTGCCACATTTTGAACAGATACCTACCCGGGTCAATGATAACTTCCAGGCATCCTGATTACTTATTTGCAGAGTCGGCAATCATCCAGAAATGTATGTATATTGTAGCACCACAAGTCAACAACTCGGTACTCCTGTGAAGCTGATTTATGAATCTGAAGTGAACGTCTACCCTAACTCGATGATCACGAGCCTGTGGATAACGCAGTCTACTCCTTAATTTGTGGATTGTCATTTCTAAGAGGTGGTTTCTGAGATATTTATTGGTACTTGTTATCGATGTAATTGGTTGAACCTCCACCAGTTGTCATGCAGATGTGCTCAAGAAGCTTGTGCAACATTCCTTCCAATTCAGAAGAAATATTTAATGGTATGTGGCCCTACGGTGGGCATACATTTCCAACTCCACATGCAAATTTGACTGTGGGATCGAATTGAGGATTGTTTTCATCCAGTTAGTATTTGCAAATTACAGAGATTGTCCTTTCACGTTTCAGAGTTGGATTTGAGATGCAAAATAGTCGTTAACAAAGTAGAAATCGTTTGTAGTTCGCTGCAACACTCCACTCATTTACGAAATTCGACTCTAAGGAAAGAAACACACCCCGATCTTTGTAATCTGTGGTGCAACCTCAAACTCCGGTCTTATCACATGTCATTGCTATGTCACTTATCTTGATGCCAACATTCCCGCATCCTTGCTGCAAAAACACATCATCATAGACTGATGAGTGCAACACAAAACTACCTATGTCAGGTAATAAACTTATTGAACCGAGAGGACAGTAGAACCCTCTGATGTCCAGATGCAAAGTGCCCAGATGTCAGATAGTGCTAACAGCTTTTTCCACCAAACTGTTGTTTCAGAGACACAAAATTCTCATCATCCTCAAAAAAACAAGTCAAAGGGAAATAAAATGACAAGGTTTTCAAGGAAGCCAGACTATTTGTCAGCAATTTCCATCTGTTCATGTGGCTCTGTCTGCTGGATCGATTATATTGCATGTCTGTCGGATACAACATCTGAGTCATGCACAAGCCTGCAACGGAGTTCGCTCGTCCAGTTTGTTCAGCTTTGAACTGCATTCATTACTGCAGTTTCAAGTTAAATTGCGAAGGTGACTTCAAACAACGTAGGACAAGAAACACTCCAAACATTTCGACTTGAAATTATCACACAGAAACACAGGTAAGTTTTATTCTATTTGTTGTCTAAATCAAAGGGCAACCTGAACATGGTGTCGATACTGCCCTATGTTATCTGAGGTGACTTCTCCGGCCACAAATTAAAGTACCTTGGAAGATAAAAGAGAAACAAATTTCAGGTTAAGGAAGGCCAAGAAACCCTAATCCCTAATCGAGGTTGTGGTCAAGTGACGACTTCGAAGTGAGAAAGTTCGATGACATACCTTGAAAGATACAAGGGAAACACATTTGAGGTTGAGGAGTAAAAACCCTAGACCTACCTAATCGGTTTGTAAGATCGAACAGACAAATTCGAGGTTGTAGTTAAGTGACGATTACGAAGTGACAAAGATTGATGACATACATTGAGAGATACAAGAGAAACACATTTGCAGTTAAGGAGGAGTAAGAAATCCTAACCCCCTATTGGTTTGTAAGATCGAACAGATAAAATCAAGGTTGTGGTCAAGTGACGACTTCGAAGTGAGAAAGTGTTGATGACATACATGCATGTATTAATCCGGTGCGAGCTTGGTTCCACCGAGGAAGGTTTGAATCAGAGA
Source organism: Polytrichum commune (assembly GCA_950295325.1). Taxonomy (NCBI): domain Eukaryota; kingdom Viridiplantae; phylum Streptophyta; class Polytrichopsida; order Polytrichales; family Polytrichaceae; genus Polytrichum; species Polytrichum commune. Next base: position 62,145,681 of record OX485804.1, read on the forward strand.
GGGATGGAACTTCCCCCACGTTTTTGCTACAAATCGGAAGACAAATTCTGGTCCACGCAAGGTACTTACTACCCTGAGAAGTTTGGAGTGCAAGAAGGCGACAAAGAAGAAGTGAACCAACACACGACGATCATTTGGGGCCCAACCAAACACCGTTCAGCGTTCTAGGGTTTCAAGAGGTCAAACTGCGCGGTACATAACTAAACTCCATACGGATCAAGCTCCAACATAAACAGACACATCACGTTTATGTCTCTTTTGCTAAACCAGCTGGTTCTCCAAATCGTCGTTGGAGTAAGCCATCTGCACAATTTCAACTGCAGTTTCAAGAACTCCTCCTCCCCCCTCAAAGCAGATCACCTGGATATCAAAATCTCCAAAAATAGTCCACGCAAGCATGTCAAGTATGACGAGATAGCGGTCGAATACGGCGGGGTAGCACATCAACATCGATAACTGTCGAAGAGGATTTCATCTTGACAGGTTACTAATCATTTTCTTAATCGAACAGACATGACCTACAACTCACAGCAAAGTCTGAGGCACCGGTGGACAGTCACAGTATGATAATGACATGCTAGGGTTGGACCACTTCTCCATCAATTATTTATGTGTCACGTTCCATGATAGCATTCAAGCTGACAGTTCCATGGCCGTTGCAAAAAGACTATTGCCCCCATGTGACTCATGTTATCCTCACCTGCATGGCCTGATAAATGATTCAATTGGGAAACTTCGATTCGATGATGCACAGAAGCTACCCAGTCTATTTGGCATCTCAGTTCAAGCCCAGCTATTTTGGAGCTTTTGAACAAAGCAAGCAACTCCCGGCGGTGAGTGAGGTGCCAAATTAGTGAGAGGACCAATTTGCCACATGGAACTACTGCCCTGGAAGAACAGTTATACTTACTGGTTGGCACTGAGTGCGTTAGGTTTTCATACAGTTCATGTATGAAGATGAACCTAGTAATGAACCTAGTAATGAACCTAGTAATGAACCGGCTCTATGAACGGGGAGATACGACCGATAGTTACAGATGAGCCGGTTGAGTTTGAGAAACAACTGGTTCAAGTTCAAGACTTTAGGCAAATTGCCAATCGTTTTAGATGAATCTATAGAAGATGCTTTAGATTAATCAGGTTTTCTGGTTGGACTTACAAACACTTGGAACTCAACTGATTTTGATTCAAAATTCATCCAGAACAGTGTGCCCAGGTGTTGTTGATGTAACCATGCCTGCACTTGTTGGTTTCACTTCCCTGCAAAATAGGCAGATGATGTAAGTGAATGCACAAAGATATGATTACTCACAGTTGATGACCACAGCATCAAAAGTCATCAACTGTAAGTAATTGCGTGTACAGTCTGGCCCTCTAAGTCTTATCCCCACATGTGTTAACATTTCTATCACAGGGTAAGTTTTTCTATTACATTCTAATAATTTAGCTTGTAATAGAGATGTTTAACACTTATGGGGGTAACACTAAAGAGGGCAGACTCTACAAATCTCAATTTGCACAGCTTGGCACTTGGGCAGGCCGCTTGGTGGATTCTGCTTTGTAACCATACAAGAGGACATCACTTCAAACTCAACGAGAAGCTCTTTTGTCTGGTGAGGTCAACTTTCGCCAGATTGATAAGTACTGCTGTAATAAAGACAAGCATCGGTCTGCCACTGTGACAAGATTCTGGACTCGAATTACCACTTGTCACTGCTACTTCCAAGTATTACTGTCTTGATTCCAGTTGTACAAACCTTTTTTTGGAGGTCCTGCCTTCATCCACTGTCTTACCTTGGGCTGTCATGCTATGCATTGACAATGTATCTGCATTTAACAAGAAATTGACAGCAGTACTGTGCATCAGGAACTGCCCAAGCAAATGGTGACGCAGAGAGAAAGCTGGGGTAAAAGTTCACAAGATTCACTTTATTCAGAGAGGAAATTCTCCAACAAATGCTTTGCTTAATGATTAAAGAGAACATGAAAAAAGACAAGAAGCTGCAAGCCGGAGGTAGACATGAGGCAGTGGCATCCACCTTCAGAGTGTTACATACAAAGGAAGGGAGGCCACAAACTTCCAAAAAAGTTTTGATCTCTGAAATCAGCTCACATGTGTATCAACTATCTCAAAAAGCTTAATCTCTGTTCTACCTAACACCGGGGTTGCATGCCGAGCTAAGACCCAAGATTGATGTCTGCATAGTGCATGGATGCTTGCGAGGCGGGTGGACGTTTTCAGAATAGGCATGGGCGATAATCAATGCAACCCCAAGATGGCTGTCCCTGGTGTGCTACTTGTACATTTGTTACAAAGAATTGGTAGTAGGGAGCGCACTGCCACCTGCTCTATTTTCCTGCCCTCAAGACATGCCATAACTTAAGCCACAATGCACAGCTATCTATAACTGCTCATTTGCTAGTGGCTCCAATTGCAGAGAATGCTTAGCCAAGAGATCCCCCTCAAGAAGGCTCTGGCAGGCATCTTTCAGGGAAGGAAGTGCCAAGGATGCAATGGCTTTCCTTTCTTTCTAACAAAGGATCAGTCAGTGCTTGGGCGGCCGTCCAACTTTCTCCTCATCTTCCTCTCTACTTCTTTTGCGTTGTTGCTTTACCACCACTGGTTCCTTCACTCCCTCCTCCTCATCATCCTCCTCGTCTTCAAACTCATCATCTTCCTCATCATCATCTTCCCCAGGTTCGAAGTCACTGGCTCCTTCATCATCTTCTGGCTGGCCAATTGGTTGCACCAAGTATTCAGTCCCATATTCCTCTTCCTCATCTTCCTCTTCCTGCAACATTAGTATCAATATGTCAGACCTGTTGAGTCACACTATAAATGAGTACCCAAAACATGCACTCATGATCTGTCAACCAGTACCTCATGAACAACGCTTTATTATCAGTTTGCTAAGGTCATAGGAAATTGAGGGGGGGCACAAGGAATGACAGATGCATTTTCTTTGTGAACACAACTAACACAGTCCTTAGGAATGGGACTCTTGAGGCTTGCTTGACCAAGAACTGACGACACAGAGATCACTTATACCAATCCGTCCATCGACAATAGGACCAGGGAGGGTAGAAGTCTCAAACAGCCTATGCAAAGGTGGACAAAGATGAACATATGAGCATCATACCTCATCTTCTCCTTCGTCTTCCTCGCCTTCCTCATTTTCCACAGCATCATCCTCAACCTCATCATCCTCATCCTCTCCTAGTTCTCCGTTCTCGTCCTCATCGTTCTCATCATTTTCTTGCACATCGAGCTCGCCCTCTGTAGCCACAAGTGCCCCACTGGCTTGCTCTGTGAACAGTTGGTTTTGATATTTCAGCGTGGTAACGCATACCGCTGAGAATTAAGTATGAGAAAAATAGATGGCTACTCAAAGGAGTTGTCTCCTTGCATCCCTTATGGATGCTGTCTGATAATGACTTAATAGAATTTGTGGGCACACACAAAACTTAAGAGAGAAAATATGAAGACTTCAAACTATTTTCAGAAAGGGGAGAAAGCATTACCTTCATCATCTTCTTCCTCCTCCTCACCAACAGCATCGTCATCGTCTTCTCCAACCTCCTCCTCCTCACTCTCCTCATCAATATCTTGAACCTCAACATTGTCCTCATCTTCATCCTCCACCTCATCCTCATCACTGCCATGATCACTGCCATTTTCATTATTGACAGGCCCTGCCACCTCTCTTCCAGCAGTCACGCCTTCTTCCTGATAGCTTCCACCCTCATCTTCCTCCTCATCTAACTCATCATTCTCCTCTCCATCATCGTCACGCTCCTCCTCCTCTTCACCTTCCTCATCCTCTTCATCATGAATGGCCGCACCTTTAGAGTCTCCCTCCACCGCCTCCTCCTCATCGCCCTCGACTTCCACACCATCCCCATTGCAGTCATCAACATCCTCGTCTTCTGACTCCTCTTCCTCCTCATCATCTGACTCGGGCCTCTCGTTCCCGTTCACATCCGTCTTATCCAGATATCGGAGCGATTTCATCATGCTGAACACTTTGGCCCTATACTCCACCACCCGTGTCACAGGGCACTCATACAAATCCAAAGACTCGAGCTTCAACTGTGCAAGCGGCTTCAAGTCCTCCAGCAACTGAATTTTGTTGTTTGAAAGATCCAACTCTCGCAGTGACTTCAAACCTGCTTGCACCAGGTGTTCCAACCCTCCAGCGATACGGTTGTCACTCAGGATAAGCCTCTCCAAAAGTGGAAGTGCAGGAAAATCAGCCAACGAAGACAACCCTACATTCGCAATGGAGAGCCTCTTCAGCTTTTTAAATGGAGCAAATATTGCTGCCTTTGGCAACCTCCCTTGTGCACACTTGACCACCCCATCAAGTGTCAACACCTCAGTCTCATGATCCTCCTCCCTGCCTCTGGCCTGCTCCACTGCTCTCTCCCATGCATCGTCCATCCTCTCCCCTTCCTCCTCCTCCTATTGTAACAACAGCAACAACAACAACAACACAAACGTCTACATAAATAAATGCATTGACAACAAACTTCAAATAAACACATACGAAGCATATAAAAAGAGACAAAGTTCCACAAGTTCAGGTTGAACCTACACTGCCGCAAAAAAAAGGTAACAGGGTGATCCTGGCCTTGCAAATTGTTATTCAAAGCGTCAAGGACGTTACCAACATTATTACAAGCAATTTAGAGGTGCCATCACTACCCCTTTCTGAACGAGCTTCCCAGAGCGAGTACTGACGCACTCACACGACACGACCAAAAGGGTGGTTTACATAAACAACGGGTCTTAATCTTTGAGCAAAACTACGTCTGGAGTTCCTGTCGCATTTATCGAGGAACCAGAAACCTCAGCCGCAAATTTGCTCGCTCGCACTCAGAGGCTTAGATGGCATCCTCCCTCCAGCATCAACCTCTACAGCGCGATGTTCTATGGACACAAAATATGCCTAGACACACCTATCTGTCTTGCACAGAACCAATATCTAGGAGCTTCTGGTAAGCAGGTTTCTCCCTCCAATGCGCAAAGCCTCCTCTGGCTATCAAACCGGGGGTAGAAGCATTGCTGAACCAAAGAAACAGATGGCCAAACGAACTCCCCCCCGCTCCCAAACCTAATCGTCTCTCACACCACACCACAACACGGCCACGGTTACCCCTCCTGTCTTCTACCCTCCCCTCCCCTCCCCTTCCCTTCCCCTCTACCCTCCCCCGACCAAAACCAAAACCTAAAACGTCCGTTAGAGCGCAGGCTCCTCGACGGCCGTGGAGCTGCAGCGCAAAGATTCAGCAAAGAAGTTGTCAACCGCACCAAATCCCGCCCCCGCGGGCCAAAAAACCCTAGCTAGGGCCAAGAACCGGCCGCCGCTAGCTCAAAAACCTCCCCCCTCCACTGTACCTTGATGATGCGTCGGAGTCCGGGTGCGAAGTCGCCGCAATCTCCACGGCAAGAAATCGCCTTCCCTCCCTCGCTTTCCTCGCTTTCCTCCCCCCCCCGCACCACCACCACCACCACCACCACACCCCAGCACCCGCCTCCCCGCTCGCCCAGCAGCTAAGTGAGCCCGCAACAACAAGCTCCCTTCCTGCCTTTCACTCTCCCCTCTCGCGCGCGCTCCCTCTCTCTCTCTCTCTTGTGGTTGTGTAGTTTGTGTTTCCCTCCCTTTGCGAGCGAAAGGAAGGCCCGTGGCTGGGCTGGGCGTAGCTTCCCTTCCCTTCCCTTCCCTTCCCTTCCTTTGCCTTCCCTCCCTCCCTCCTTTGCGTTGCCTTGCGTTGCCTTGCCTTGCCTTGCCTTGGGCTGCGCTGGGCACACTGCAGTCGCGGCGGTTTTTCCCTCGCCCCACGTTCCCCCGTCCTCCGTTCCCTACGTTCCTCTCACGTTCCCCACGTTCCCACGAGTGTGCTCTTGTCTTCCCGCGGCAACCACCCGTGGGCCTGGCCTGCCCCTGCCCTGCCCGCCCCTGCCCGCCCTCAAATTTCAAACACACGGGATTTGAGTATTACTCCTGTAGCTTTACCATAAACCACCCCTGAATTTAGTTTTATCCCCAATGAAGTAAGCTTATAGCTAGGGGGCTTCACTTGAGGTAACATCCAAGGGTTAGGGCGCAACACGGCATCAAGCTTTGGCCCCTCCTCATCTCACATTGCGTTGGTTAAATGGACCTCCTAGGGCGATAACGGTTTTCAAGGTTTTAAAGGAACGAGAGAGGCCAAGGCTTTCCAATAGACATCATGCCCTTGTAATAACGTGTCGTCATATTTCACTTCCGAGAGCAACGTTGTCGTTTCACCATGGGGAATGAACGAGGCAACGAAATTGGTTGGGGCAAAGGAAAATTAATTCTTTAAACGGGTTCTATGTTGTAGAACACCTCGAGTGGAGGGATTTCTCCGGTGTGTAGGGACGCTCGGACCAAGGGCGGAACACCTCGATGACCTTGCATGTTGGAAAGCATGACATAAGAGGTGTGGTATCATACATAACATCATTCGACTATGGTCACACACAACTAATTAGGTGAAAGGCAAAGGAAAGTAGAAGCAAAAACACGGGCTACTTAGTCAACGTTGGTCTTTTAGTGGCCATTGTAATCAAATGTGTGTAGAATTCAAACCTATTTACAAAAACAATACATGTATTTATATGAACATCAAACAAGTTTTTGATACAAAATACACATTACAAATGAGAGATCCCACTAGCTCTACCGACAAGATTTGTAGACGAGAATGCAAAAAGGATGGCCAAGGAACCAAACTAAAAATGCTTTTGGAGCATGCCGCCCTAGCTAGTGGAGGAGAAGTTGCACAAAAGATGCGTTGTAGCCTACCACCACATGAGCTTCCATCTTCATGCCTACAAATGCCCCCCCCCAGGTGCAACAATCAACCAAATTAAATTAAAAAGTAACGCATGTATTTGGGTACCGGCGTGAATGTGAGCCCGTTAGCCTAATGTTGATCATTGATTATGATGCAACAACCAACCAATGTTAGTTTTTATCAAGAGATTGTGAATCATGGCCTTTGTCTGCTACTTAATTCCTAAAGGACCACATGTAGAGCAAAGTAGAATTTAAAACAATCTTCACATTTTTAATCGGGGAGATTAAAGTGGTGTTATTTTAGATTATTTTTTTCCCCTCAAATCATCTTTACATATTGATTAAAGTGGTCATGAGAGTACTTGTATTTTATTGGCGTTATTTGTAGGATAGAGACTATGCATCAACTTCTATGTTTCAAGAGTAAATTTCCTAATCACTTTGCGTTCACACTCGGACGTTACTTGTTCCCGTTATTTTTGGTCCAGTTTATTCAATGTGGATGTGAATTGTAGTTATATATATCTAGTTAACTATAATTGCTCCTTAAACTGTATTGAAAAAATTATTAACTATAGTTATTTTGGCAGTTTGTTAATTATTTATTTTTAAAAATAGGGTGATAAATGAGTAGCTTTAGTCCTTGACCCGCATTTGAGAAGAAGGTGCACAAAATCCAATATTTTTTTGGTTATAGGTATAGTAAATAGCCACGGATTGGCATGAGCAAAGTGGACAACTACAGTTGCAGTCTTTCATAGTAAAGGATAGAGCCTCACGCTTCTACCATTTTCTTGTTCTCATAGCATTTGACAACATTATGACCGCCAAGATTAACTAGTAGTTTGTCACAAGAGTGTTATGCCTTGTGTTGTCCTACACAAGTGGCCAATTCTATTTGGCTCGTTTCAAAAACTATCTCAAAAGGCAAAGTCAATAATCCATTGCAATGCAATCGAGCCTCAAAACAATTTCAAAAATCCACAATACAAACAAAAAAAAAAAAAAAAAAGTCTACAAAATAGGTATCCACTCGAGAACAACATGAGGTGTTCTTATTGTGGGACAATGATGTATGATATTTACCATGATATCATGGAAATAATATAAAATTAGTTTCATGAAATTTTTAGTAGGTTACATGTTGTGTAGGGCCTACTTTATTTTGAAATCACTTCAAACTCTTTGATACCATCAATAAAAGAAGACCCTATCTTTGGCCACTTGTAGTTTCTAATTTATTGGGGGTGTCGGCTTCAAGAAAATGTTTGAAAATTTTGTAGACAAGTTATTAGGCGGCTAAGGGAGATGTGCAAAATGACAATGGAAAGAGAAAACTAGCTCAATGTGCTTCTAACCCTTATTATTATTATTACTATTATTAAATACAATCTTCTCATCCACATTGGACCAAATTTCATCCACAATAAAACCAAAGTTCATCCCAACAAACCAAATCTCCTCCATAGTAATTGAAAGTCCGGTCATGTTCCCAACGAAAACCCACTATTTGTTTTTTAACACAACTCATTTTCTAAACATACTCATCTTCCAAAAAACATTATTCATTCCATTCTTGTTAGGCTATTTTACCCCAAAACAAATAAAAGTAAATTAGCACAATTTATGGTATCGTATGTTATATATAAATCACTTATGGATACTTAACAAAGCGCAATATAGTTCTATACAAATATATAATATTTTTGTCTTACAAAAATATTCCACCCTACCTTTTTTTCACACGTTATTTCTAAGTAAAATTGTATTGAACTCCCCTAGTTTGGATTTAAGACAAAGTTAGCAAACATGATAAAGAAATGGACAAATGACCATTTTTTGCCTTATGGTCCTTTAGGGGTTGAATAGCAACCTAATGAGACAAATCAATAATGGGTATAGCCTAACCTCCAACTTCACATACAATTTCGACCATTGGATCAGACCATGAGTTGTTTCGTTTAGTTGGCAATTACGAATCACAAAGAATGTTTGTCCAAGATCTAGAATTGGAGTTGAGATGCAAATGTTATAAGAGGTCATATTAAAATTCTTGTTCTCTCTGAGTGGTCAATAAGCCCTCTTGATTGTCTCTTATTTAAAGTCTAGAATAGTTAACACATTTCAAGCACGTAGTCCAATCTCATAGTAACACGTATCTTTTTCTTTGTCCATTTATAAATACAAGCATTGTCATATACCATACAAATAATGATGTCTAATTAGGAATAATGACCACATAAGGCCCATATACCTTAAGTGAACAATATGCAAATCTCATGAAGGGTTGAGGCTCCATGTCAACCCATGATTACTATTAGACATGACCCACTTAAGGGTGGGGAATGGCATCATACAAGCAATGAGTGGCGAGTGGTAACTTGTGAGCATTGATGAAGTTGATTTTTTGGTCATACACACACTTTTGTATGTGGATATGTAGCAACAAAACGAATGGTGTAAAGTTACTAAATACCAAATTGGACATGCAAATATGCTTAAGATATCAACCAAAATCAATACATTACTAGTGATTATATTTCTTGAAATGATGGCATTTTAGCACTTTAAATGGAGGAAAATTTGCACAAGCAAGTTGTTTGAACACATGGCGAAGATAATGATGAAAATATTAATTGCTAACACAATACAATGGCCACTTTGTTATTCATGAAAATGTAAGTCAAACCCACAACATATACACACTCAAATAAAGTAGCCATAAACTATTCATAAAGTACCCTAATCATCCAAATCATTGTACTCATCCGCCTCATCAAGTACGTATGAGTGACAAGCAATTTATTTAGACCTACGGGTGAGGAATCGGCATCGCTAGCTCTGCCATGATCCAGGCGACACTCTCCGCATATGGAGGCAAACACCATGGAACTTTTAGGGGAAATCATACATAATATTTTCCCACATAAAAAATTATAAATATTAGACTTGAATGGTGCACTTCTCAAGCTATATATATCAAGTTAACAAAAGATGAATGGTAAATCTTACATACTCAATTGGGTTTTCTTGCTAACGTCTTAACAAGTTCATCATCAAAACTGAAGGAGATGTTCTATGCCATAGAACCACGTAAACCAAGAATTAGTATTGTATCATGCATTGTAGATAGGAGGCCATAAAAGAATGGAAAGTTTTCCTTGTACATGACACAATGGTGGCCACTATGTCTATGAGCATAAATAAATGCACATGCCAATGAGCTGGCGAGAGGTCAATCAAAATGTAATAGTTAATAACAATATCATAGTGAAATATATTGACCCTTAAACATATCGAGAGTATGAGAGCTACCAACAAGTAGATGCTTAAGCATCAAAGACAACTGATCCATGTATTGTTAAAGTCTCAATTAGGATTTGCATCGATCCGGAGTTTTTTTGCTACCGCCTCTCCAGGACATTTTCATGTTCATGTTCTACGTGCTCACAAATTTGAGATTGTAGTACACAATCAAGGCCTCCACATCCACCTTGGATAGTGCACCCTTCTTTTGGATAACAAACTTTGACTTGTTTTTGAATAATTAAACATCATGGTGCAAAAATGTCGAGTTTGCACACCATAAGCTATCATTTAGTGGGTTCTAACAAAAACCAATTCAACATTCCAACACAATGAGAGATGAACAAACTGAAATAACGAGAGAGAGTAGAATCTAAGTTGTACCGTCAAAGATGCGTCAAGTGGAAAACATAATGACCGCTCGTAAAAATCCCATCAATATTTTTCCCAACACAAAGCCAGGTGAGGCAAAAAATGTCCTTGCATCATCCTACCTATCTTTCTTCTCATGGACAAATAGAACAAGGGGCCATTACCAATATGATGTGCAAAAACAAATTCAAATAACCTCAAATTGGTTTCTCTTGTGGTCGTCCCAAACAATGAGAGTATTTGGAGGACATACATATTAAGCACATGAAGACCTTTTGGCAAATATGCAATAATTAGATGAAACCCTCCAAATGTGCAAGCTTTTGGAGAAACCCTTGTCTTCTACCCAAATTCAACCTACAAATAAAACTTTAAAATTAATGAAACTCAAGTACGATCCATATGGCAACAAAATGATATTCATGTCATGACAATAATTCCAACATTTAATGTATAGAAATAACTTCAAAGTCCTATAATCCCATATTTTTTCATTTGGGTTGTGGTAAAAATGCAAAGAATACTAGGTCAATATGTGAACATAAATTATCTGGAATGGCTAAGGGACATGGCATTCGATGCCAACAACTCACACTTAAAATACCTACCAAACATAAACACCAATTAAATCATGCTTAGTGTATATGACATATGAGAATAACTTTAAGTGGGCGATTGAAAGGTTAAAGCTATGCAAGAAACCAAAGAATTGATTACATGAATATTACTTGTTTGACGGTAGTGCCTTCACCAAAGACTTTCTTGATTTGACGATATTTTGCAAATACACCTTGGCCACTGAAAATTGGTTAGAGTGTTTTTGTCCAAAACATAATGCATCATCCTCCAGTGTAATAAGAAGGTGTAAGGACATGTATTTCCCAACAAACCTTCCATTTATACATTTTCCCATTCTTTCAAGGGCATCCTCACAAAGGCATCCTCCCTTGAGCATCAATAAAATGATGTCCTTTAACATCACACTTAACATATTGAAACAATTAATGTTTTTATAAAAACAAAAAGGATGCCTTAATTAACCATGTCTTAGGCTCCTTCTCGATGACATATTCTAATGGAAAGCATAGAGACTCATAGGCCACGTGATTTGAATTCCACCACTTTAACCATCTAGCCTTGTAAATCGGCTCCATTGGGATTTTTGCAATTATTTGCAATTTCTCTAATTTCATTTCAAATTCCAAATGAATTCCAGATGTGCAATTTATTTGTGCAATGAGATGCTAATAATTCATTGAAAGCCAATATAAACACATAAATGACCAATGCTTAAAGATATACAATAACTCACCTCATTCATCAAATCCACACCATTAGTTGAATTTGCAATGGTTATAAGGGTTTTTTCATTATACTTTTAGGATGCCTCCTCAGTTATAGAAGTTATCTCACACTACAAAAAGAAAAATATGCATGAGTTGGAAACACTTTATTCAAATTAACTTGAATACCCAAATATTGAAGGAGATAGATTATGCACCTTGTAAAAAATTTGGGCGAAGACATCCAATGTTGTTTTCCTACCATGCTCACACACTCAGAATATTAATCTGGTGCAATTAGATCCTTAAGGTCCTCCAACTTGAGAATTTCAAAGTATATGACACAATGAAATTTTTGCATCACATTCGTCTTGACACTATCATTTTATGTAGATATGAGAGAGACAACAACAACAAATGTATATTAAATGTCATTTATCGTTTAGTGAGATCCCAATAAAATAATCTCACAACGAGAAATAGATAGAGTCATAAAGTCATGCCTATTAACATTGTGCATAGCGTTAAGATTGGCCACCGAACCAACAAATAATATACAATTGAGAGTAATGTCACTCTTCATCTTCATGACGGAGTCCATAAATATGATGGCACCAAGTTGTGACCTGATAGTTACCCTCCTAGTTGTAGAACATCTTGCCAATGAGCTCTTGCAGTCCTTGTTACCTTTGAGCATTTTCTCAAACAATTCATTGCATGATTGCCAATGTTTTCCCCAAGTCTTTGCCTCATCAATATCCATTGATCTTTCATCTTTGACACCTACAATACCTTATCACCCTCCCTAAGACCATTAACACATTTATTTTCCAAAAGTTGTACATAAAATTCTAAATATAGCATAACAAGAGGCAATAGAATCAATTGAAAAAGTGGGATAGATAGTCGTGATTTGAAATGGGTGTTGTAAGAAATCATCATATCAAAGAAATTGAAGTTTGCATTTTGCAAAATTTGCATGTGAGTCATGAGTGTTATTCACAATCAACAAAGCCTTTGGAAATGGACAAACGCCACCATTGTCCACATCATTATGGAATTTTGACCACAAAGAGATAATTCTTATAGTTGTGAGCATCATAGAAGAGACTATATTAGATAATGGTATTCATAAACAATAATTCAACAAATTATAAATCCATGGCCAAGGATGGCTCCTACCTTAGACCAAAAAAAAAACAAAAAAAACTTGTAAAAAATTAATAGTGCCTCAAGCTAACCTTGAATGGAAATAGGAGGCTAGGATCCTAACAAGCAAGTAGGACATACATGTGACATATGGTCCAGAGGTTGGACCTATAAGCAAATCAAACTCACACTCAAAGAGGGAGACCGCAAAAACAAAAACAAATAAGAATCTAGAAATTCAAAGCAAACATGAAATGTCTTGGTGGCGAGACATTGTTTTATGAGTTTTTGGGTTTTATTATGAATTTGTTTTAACTTTGTTTTGGTATGCTTTATGCTTTGATGGCTTGTACAAGGTTACAAGAGAAGCCATCAAACCCACCCCCACCATTTGAGGCCTTAGGTGGGGGAGCCATCACCTTGTCCCACTACTTGAGAATGCAAACCATGCCCCAAGCACACAAAGGGGAGCCCCTTCCAAGCATGTATGAGGTCCCTTAGACCAACCTCTAGGCACATCAAGCTCAAATTCAAAGAAATAAAAAATAATGAACCAAATAAACATGGAAACTCAAAACAAAAATCTCATTGTTGAGACATTGTTTTTGAAGTGTCCAAAATATTTGTATGAAATTGTTTTTGGTTTTTTTTGTAGGGGTTCCTCTTGCCATGATGGCGCGCACAGGGTAGCATAGGAGGACATCAACCCTACCCCATGTTGACACCTCAAGAAATGAATGAAACAAAAAATTAAAGGTTTACCTTCACATCCTAGTGTTGGGGCCTCACTCCCTCCAGCCACTACCTCGTTTGTTGCCCTCCCTCCATCTAAGGCTTCCCCATGCTACATCCTCATGCCAATATAATCATCCTAGCAACTGCTCTGACCTCACTCCTTTCTACCCTCTACCCTCCTCCCCCATCATTACTAACCCTCTCTCCACCATCCAAACCAACCTTCGTTCCCATGAACTTCTCCATTTCCTCCTTCTTCAAGCACACATTCAAGTTATAGGAGCAAGTGTCAACAATGAGGTCCTTCTAGGGTTTCAAGGGAGGTAAGTGGTTGTGCCCCCCACCCAGCCTCCCACGACCACTCATGTGCAAAGCCCACCACCAATTCCCAATCACCTCACCCACAAGATCACAAGCGTACTTGTTTGTTCCATTGGTTTGCCATTCTTGACAATATAACTCAAAAGTATACGAAACATCACTTGCAATTCCAACACATACAAATGTGCAAGGATCACAAAGATGGGAAGACAATGGATGTGATGTGTTCACGGTGGTTGTCTTTAGGAGTTGCTACAACAGAAGGCATGTTGAGCCTCTTAGAGTGGTTGGGGTTTTGGCATTTCCATTACATGCAGTGCGGTGGTCATATGCTTATTGTAGATACATCACCAAACTACATTTTTAATGGTGTTTTTTTTTCTCTCCACGACATGACCTTTGTATGTTGTGTTGTCCTCGAATAATTTGTATGGTGTTCACAAAATATGTCAATAGATGAGCGCGTGGAAATGCCAATATACAACCTTGTGGAGACGATGCACAACAAGTGGCTCCAACAATTTTGGCAACAAGATGACTCGCCTATATGAAGCCACAGTGGATGATTTGCCAACATCCTTGACATTGAAGGCGGTTGCCAAATGTAGAGATCCTAAGCTATTAGCGCATGCCATGACGTCTTATCTAGGGGAAAAAAGGTCATAATACCAAGGATTGTGCCTTGGAAGGCTTGAAGTTGTTTCTTGCACACAAACAAAAACTCAACTTGCGACTCAATGTCCATTGTCACTCATATCGACTCAACAAAGTCAATTACTCCATTCCTTGCCCAAGCACTTGGATAAGAAGAACATGCATAGAGGAGTCATGCACTTTTGTAGAGCGCGGTGTGCACTCATATCACATCAATATCATAGATTGATTGCCATGCTTCCTAGTAACACATTGCAAGATTGCCCCCCACCTCGTCCAGAATATCTTGGGCAATGCATGTACTTTGTGCAATGCCAAAGTCAGAAGTAACAAACATGGCACCTCCTCCAACATACAAAGTGTTGAAGAAAGAGTTCCATTCCTCTAACAATGTGGAGCATGAATTATGGTTTTGTATCGACGACATCAAGTGTTGTGTTGTGTAGGTGGTAGTAAAAAATATATACATTGTGCATTGGTCTATAGTACCTAGCATGTGGCCGGCCAATGACCAATCTCTCAAAGGAGGAGATGTTGGCACTTGAGGACACTAGGTTCCAATTGTTGTAGAGTGAGGCACTTTCACCGTGTTGTAGGCTTTTAGCAATTGCAACACTCTCCATTTTTTGGTTACATTTTTGGATGCAACCAAATTGGGATGCCCACCCCACTTCTAGATTTTCAAAGACATTTGAATAGAATCCGATAGCACCAACGGCGGATCACAAAACAAACGGGAGAGTGCCAAACTTATGGGAGAAAACTACGTTGTTGGAGTCACCACCATTCCCGTATCCAAGATTTGGAGTGATCATTAACATGGTCTCAAAAGGAGAACAACTCATGCATGTGTTATAATTGGTGACATCCCACAATGCACATGCCTGAACTTCACCAAAATGTCCTCCATGGATTTGGGAAAGAAAGGAAAATGAATGTACTACAAACACATGTTCTATGTGTTTAAATGTCTATGTGAGGTAGATTACGACATTGACAAATACATCAATGCTTCAACGTTTACCTACAACAAGGTTATGCGATTACTTGAGCTTGCCCATATTGTGTTCACCCTAATGTTCCAATATGTTACTACATGACATTAAGTGTTTTGGATTGTTATAGTTTTAAAAAACAACAATTGGCTTAAAGTTTTGCATGGATCCATGGTAATGGGCCCCTTTCCCTTGTGACTTTTCAAATTGCTACTACTAAAGAATGAATAGATTCGATTAATTCCTTGCCAAAGTCAAAGTATGAACCCTAAATCTAATAAATTTGACTATATTTGACATCATTGCTCATCGCTCATGTATGATTGGGGTTGGTGATGAGTGGTGAGTGGTTAGCCTCACTTGCAGTTGTCTTATATTGGTGTCTACCTACGGAAATGGGCAAGAGAAACTAGTAAATTTCTAATGGTGTATGTGCATTTCAAGGTTGCATTTACACTATGATCCAAGAGCAAAGAAACACTAAAAGCAAGTGATCTTATTGGTTGAGAGCAAAATTGTGAACCCGAGAATTTGCACTAGGGTCTAAATCCAAGGTATGAAGAAATGACGAGGTGCTAATGTGAGCACCATTTATCCCAACAATCCCCACTCAAGAAAACACTCATTTTAATTTGAGAAATCAATCTTCAAGCTTAGGTCCAATTTTGAATCCCAATATAAGGTCCATTAAGTTAATGGGTGTTTTGGACTATAAGTTTTTTGTACCCAAACCCTAATGCAAACCCACCCTAAGCATGTTCCCAACATGTTACAAGTAGAAGCATATATTGAAGCAGGCTTGTAAGGTAGAGGCTACCAAACCTGCCACGTTAGCCATTGAGCATATATATTTTTTATGATTAAATGACAAAGTTCTAAATGCTTATTGTTAGCAATTGAAAGGAAACTCCAACACACCAAGGTATGCCTCTTTGGAATTTATATGCAAGTGTCATAAAGTCCTCATTGGTCCAAAGTTTCATTGGTAGATTATCTAAGACCGTTAGAACAACCTAGTGTTAAGGTGATGGACATCCTCATAATCAATGTGTACTTTTATGCATGACTTTACGGTGGTGAATTCGGGTAGGGTGTTGGTTTTAGCACCCTCTACGTACCTTAAGCCTCTCCAAAATTCCTTGTGAATGCAAGGAAGCATGTTCGTTCAACTTATCCACCTATTCAAAATTCTCATTACCACCAACAAGGATAAGGAAAAAGCATCTCAGAAATTAGTATATTGGCTTCATAGTTGGTGAGTCAAAAGGGCTCCTCTAGAGGTCCTCTTTATAATTATTTATATGCTTCTCATCTTATCACCGTGAGATGTTTGAATAACTGATGATGAATAAGTAAATTTAGAATAACTTATAGAGATAATAATTACGATTTGGTATTGTGTGCATGCATAACATTATTCAAATCCAAAACAATATTATGTGGGATTGACAATATAATGTAGAATATTCTTGGATATTCCCCACACTCAGTCTGAATATGGAAAATATTCTATATTCTATAGAATATTGTCATTCCCATGTAATATTGTTTTGAATTTGAATATTGTTATGTGTTGTATGATTGCTAACAATAACCTTTAAGGGAGGCTCATAAATAATAGGAGTTCACAAGCATATACTTCTTAACATCCACTTGTTAATGAATGTGAGCATAAAGGAAAGAAAAAACCTTGATGGTTCATAACATTACTTAGTGTTCAACTCTCATTTTGTGGGCCCTCATAATATAACAGTGGGATGCTCAAAAAGATGCCATGGAGACTTAAATTTAGATTGAACTCCCAACATCCCACTATTATATTGGTGTGAGTTTTTTGGTATTTGTTCATTGGGTAGTATTGCTAACCAAGTACCGCATCTTGTTAAAGAGGTGAACATCATCGTTTTTGAACACATGGTATCTCATCTTTCTCCAAAGGCAACTTTCTAGGTCCCCACATGGTTTATTCCAATGTATAGTTTACCTAAAAGCCCCCCACCGACAATTGAGTAGGTTATAGGTAATAGCACTAACATGACCGGGGATATTGAATCTTGTGCCACTTTGGCGACACCCACAAGCTCAACCACTAAACCTAAGGCTTGATGTTTTCTCACCCGATACTTCATCCAACCATGAAACATCATTTCATATTTTTATTTTTATTTTTCCAATATTGTATCTGCACCAAAAACTATGATTTAGTGTGACCCACACTATTCATCATCACCCACATTGATTGTCTTGTAAATCAATGGGTGACAACTAGACGAGGGCATCACATGACACTTGGTGCCGCATGACAAGTCACAAAGACCATCCTAACTAACATGACATATCAAGTTCCGATGCATACTTAGTCAAGGTATTTAATGTAGTGTCTCTTAGAAATACCAAAGATTTTAATTTCCTAGCACCTACCATGGGATGTGCAATAAAACCTTACCCTTGTAATTTTATTGCTAAGTCACCTCAATTCAACATCGATCGATAGACTATTTCATGCTCTTTGAACCCCGATTCACCTATCGAGTTGGCATAAAATAGAAAAACCACAAACTATACATAGCAATCAACCTTTTCATCCCCGGGTATTAGGTGCTACAAAACATCACCTAAACACCAATACGATCTTGCTCTCTTTGATCTTTGGTGGCAAACACCCATCTTAATAACAAGTAATGCATGAGGGAGAATGCATCGTAAGAAATAAGGACACCATGCAAGACAGTCACTGAGCACAAGTGTGTGTGTTCCTCATAACGCACTCCTTGGAATGCATTATTGAACGTAAAGATCCAGGGATGGATTTTAACAACTCAGATTGGTTGATTGGAGAAACGTAATGCACTCTGAAATATGTGGGGTGCAATTACACGAGGTGAAGATGCCTTGTATGACAAAGGGGGATCCTAGTTGGGTCTCTTTACGGACATGCCTCCTCCGGGCTGCCCGTACCGGAAAAATTGAAAAACTTTTTTTTTGGGGGGGGGGGGCAGTAGGCTAGTGCTCCAGATTTGAAAAATAGGGTCATTGAGTAGGGTACCATGGTACTTAGTTAGGAGTAGTATTTGTGGGTGAGTTCCATTCCCTGCCAACAATCCCTTTTGCATGCTTACTTGGACTCGTGATCTCATAGCCGTTCCCGAGTTCCCATGCCAAGGTGGGTGTGGGTGTACTTTAAGTTCCCAACATAGCTCATTCTATAGGTAACTAGCCCCTAAGTTCCTATTGGCCAACATATTCCATAAATCATTTGTTCCCAACATGTTCCCATATGAATGAATGAGTGAGTGAGAGAGTGAGAGAGAGAAAGAGAGAGAGAGAGGGAGAGAGAGATTTGTCTTGTTATGATAGATTCAAAGCTTTTAGCAAAGCTTTTCATTTTTTGTGGGAAAATATCTATTATATGAAGGGCATATTCAAATCAAGTTCAACATAAGGTTTTGAGCAAGTGTCCAACAATCCTAGGGAGCACGCATGGTCAAGTGTACAGAAAAAATGCTCTAGTATACTAAACTCATCATTCTTTTGGTCCAACGCCCAAAAGTAGTAGCAAAGTGTTGTTTAAGTTGGAGTTTTTTTCCCATGGCGCCCTTTATTGTTGTGTAAGGTACTCAAATATAGAATGTCAAAGTGAGATCTTCAAAACTTCTCACTAAATGTACTACTCCAAAGGTAATGGCTACATCTAGTTTTGGATGTAGATTTCATGACCTTAAATATTTTGAAGCTGGATTGTTTTTTCATATTCCTTGAATTCATTTCTAACTCGAGGGCACCATTATAAAAAATCATAGAAAGACGTCACTTTGATGTAATTTTATCATATTTTAACCAAAATTTAAGCAATTACGTGTTCAATATACTTACATGCACATTACTTGCACCGTCTTCTAAATATATGTAGACTTTCTAGAAGAAGAAATTAAAATGGTCAACATAAATTGCTTGGCTATGTAGATCGATGTGTTTTTGCAAATGTTTATGATTTTTCTTGCACAAAATTCGAAGTTAGTATATAGTTTTGAATCACTTTCACTTTCACTTTCACTTTTAGGGTAATGGAGTTGTGTACTTGACCGTGCTCTCGCCCCCTAAGCACATCCATGTTTCCTTCCAACAAAACATTTTGGTGGTGGGTGGGATCCTGAGCCATTCATAACGCTAACACGACAATTCACTTCTTTCAAACACATTTGTTCTAAGCAAGAATATTACGAAAGTCGTATTTGCTAAACATGTGAAGTTGTGTGTTGTTGTTGCTGCTATTGGAGCACTATGTGACTATTCCAATGCAAGGCCTCTAAGAGGGGTAAGCCTCATGTGTGTCCATAGACTCACAACACCAAAGTGGTAATGTACGTGCAACATGTATCTACAACTTACCCAATTGTTGTTTGTGACATTGAGATAGAATGCATAAAGAATCCAAAAACACATCACACAAAAGTTGCTATCAATCACTTAGTTTAGAAAATACCTTGCTACTTGCCATTATCTAATTTTATAATTGCTTATATGACAACAAATGGAACCGGGTAGATCCACGTAGAGCATAGTAAAGTCAAGTGGTATAAGGTAGAGCAAGATAGAGCTAGGCTTCGGTGTAGAAGTAGTTTCCTTCTTTCTTTATTATTATTTGTGGTAGGCCTTAAAGTTGGCACTTTAGGGGTTTCCCCGAATCAAGTTTACCCCTCAAATTAGGGTTTGGTGATTGGCAACCACCTAATCTCATACTCCTTGATCATGATGGATTTAATAGGTTACTCATAAAGAATACTTCTCTTTAATAATATACTTAACATCATTATGGGGCCGTCATTATTTACTCATTATAGCTATGCCCAACTTTTTGTGCTCATGGTTTTTTTTTGAGAGTGTGAGAGAGAGAGAGAGAGCCACAAGTTCATGTGTGATGAAGTGCTATTACACTTTGTCAGAGGTGGTCCCTATTAGTGGTACCTATTATAAGTTTATAAGTCACGATGGGGAGAGGGTATTGTGTTCCCATCAAATGTATACGAGGTAACCCATTTTGTCCAACTTATAAACTTATTTGATATATGCTTGTAGTGTATCCACATTCGAAATTTTCCAGGGTGGTTGGCACGTATACCATAGAGGGCACTCTATCTCGTCTTTAGTAGGTAGTGCCATGATGTAATTTCCACATGGGATCGACTGAGTTGGAAACCACTTTAGAATAGATGCATGGCAAAATTTGAGGGGAAAATATTAGATTATGGTTGGGTTAGAGAGCCTTGATGTATCGTGGACATACCATGAATTTTAATATTTAGTATTAGTATTACATTTTAAAATATTAGTTGAAGTTTCAAATACACCCAAAGGCACATTTTTGTAAAGATGCGAGCAAATTATATTGAAAATAATAAAACTAAAGTACTAATATTGGATCATTTTCTTTAAGTTGTTGATATTCGAGTCTTTATCTTATTAAAATATTTAGGGATACTTGGCAACAATGGAAAAAAGGCTCTACTTTGGACAAAATGTTCCTTGACTACTCCTTGCCCACTTATTATTATGGGTTGAAAGTTAGCATGGGTAGAAAACACCATAGCCCATTATATTTCATCTAAGGGTTGGAAATTAGGGTGGTTTATAAGTTAATAAACTATTATTATTCAAATATAAATGATAGTAAGTGAAAAAATACACTTATACTTATTATTATTATTATTTTCAACCTTAGTGATTCACGTTCTATGAAAAAAAACTCAATTCCATATCTTTGTTTATGTACATATGAAATTGTGGGCTTCATAGTGACGTGGATCGAGGAAACAAATTTCATTGACCACAATTATCATGGTGGGTCAAAATTTATAGTGGGCCACAATAATAAGTGTAAATGGTGTGCCTATTATTGTTTAAATCGATTCCCCCCCCCCCTCCACCAACAACAATGCACTCTAAACCTCCCTAATATCGTGCCATTGGCAACCAAAGTGCACGTGATGTTAAAGAGGTATGCAGTGTCAGTATGGATGCGTGACAATAGAGGATTAGTGTAGAGGATTAGCATGTGACATTATGGAATAACACAAAATAAAGATTGCAATAATGATAATAGTTACAATGATGACAATGTGATGCGTGCGAGCGTGTGGTTTGATTCTTTGGTGAACTTTAATGTAAAGACCTATGATATATGGGAAGGAAATGTGACAACATGGAGGGATATTTAAACTGAGGACATTTGTTCCCCAAGGTTTTGGGATATAAGAGAGGGAGTGACATTACAGAGGAGGTTAGGGTTTATATGAGATAAATGGAAAGAAAAGAAGAAGAAAAAAAAAAAAACATAATTTGGCTACTAGAACCAACACGAGGGCCTTGTATGCAAGGTTCCATTGGCCTGCCAACAAGTGATCCATTGGCATGTCTACCCATGCTTGCTTGATAAGAGTTAGTTCACTTATCACGACTACGAACACACACGCCTTTCATTTTATTCATAAAGAAGTTGGGTCTTAAGTGTCTCGTTTTCTTAATGGGGCCTCTTTGTTTCATTTGTATGTTAGTTCATTGATGATCAAAGAGCAAACGTCATAAACACACATGTTTAAAAGAAGTTGGACTATGCCTTCAAATATTAATAACTACTTTACACTCAACACTACTTTACACTCAATAGTGAACACAACTGGGAGGATCTATGTATTCAATTAAGAATTTGACAAACATGTACTTTTCATACTCATAACTAAATAAAGGGAGGTCCAAATTTCAATCTGTTTTTTGCAAATGTTTCATGACATATATTCTTGTTGTAACGCAAGTTTGTGTAAATCTAATCGGTAGAAGTTGGAGAACATGAAAAAAGAAGAAAATAACACCCACATATAGTACCTTAATTTAGACCATCATTTATTTTTTGTTCCTTCCAAATGAAAATTTTCTAATGTGGATTTAACCTAAGTGGATTCCCAATTTCCTCCTCGAATCATTTTGTAAGGGCACAATTTCTACACTTCCTAAGATCTTGCTTTCTAACTTAATTCTTGAGAAATCGCCGGAGAAGGAATTATCATATATGAGTGTACCTCTCATATTATTGTGGGTGTTATTGGGAGATCAATTAATATAGTAGGGGTTGGATATAATAATGCAAAAAATGGCACCCAAAGAAGACACGTCAACTAGCGATAACCAAGTAACAACTTTGTTATATAAAGTAAACATTTAGATAGCTCCTTCGGACCACATACATGTACATATTGTAGCCCACTTTTTGATAGGACTAAACCTAGGAAAACACTCGTGGAGGACTTAACACGTGATTTTTTTTTTCTATCATCTAGATGTCTCATATAAGTTTTATTGAGACATTTTTGGGTATATTTTAGGTTATGTAAGACTTTAGTTAAGATTTCTTACATTAAAGGTAAAAGGTTTAAGAGCCTCTCAATCACAATACATGCATTTTGTGTTAATTAGTTAATGTCACATCATTTTACCCGAGCAATAGTTTGGCAATAAGTTTGTTTTAATAAGATCTTGTGTGGGGTGCAAGCATAGGCACAATCGTCAACAATTGTCTTGTAATAGCTATCCCATTTTTGTCTTTTTAGCAAAGTCAAGGGCACTTTGGTGTGGTAAATAATCTTGAGTTAATTAGTCTTCTTCATGTAACTTGAAAATGCAATGTAGTCGCCCTTCAAGGGTTTTCAATTCTCCTTGATTAACTCTTAATCTAATTACGCTATCAGGCAATTGTCTTTACCTCATCAACGGTCACAAGTGTAAGTATCCATTGCATGGGACAATAGTCTAAACCACAACTCAAGTTGGGGGGGGGGGGGGCATAGTCTTGGTTCATTTATGCCATCCTTTAATTTCAACACATAACCTCTTTTTAAGAATACATATTAGATTATTAGTTCACTGCTACTGGCCAAGTCTATTATTTGGTTGTGTGGATCAAAATAAGTGGAATAACATGTACTTGTGGTTATCATAATGCAAAGTATTATTTTGTATTTGGGTATAAATTTGACACTTACTCAGTGTTCAACACCTAAAGGTCATAATTCCTTTCACTAGAGATTATATTCCCTTCACATACAATAGTCCTACCCAACCACCCCTTCCCATGCAATAGTCTCGTCTAGCTGTCCTTTCTAGCCTACCAATGGTTGGGAATGTAGAATACAAAAAGGTTCCTAGTTATGGGAGTCCATGGCCTTTTCCACCTATGAGTATAACTAATGGTGCACCTTTTTAATCAATTGCTCAACCTCTATAAGTTGAGTTGGATTGACACATTTTTACATCAACTAGAAAGGCAACAATCTTGTAGGATACTTTAATCTATTGTTCAAATTCTTTCACCCGCACGATTAACTCTCAACCTCTTATGAAAGTATAACCAAGTAGATTGATATCCATGAACCACTCCTTCTATCTATCAAATTATAGATTTGACTAATCTCTCTCAAGGACTAATTGACGACATGGTTGTGTTATCCTAGGCTAAAGCATTGACATTATTGAATTTTGCTATCAAAGCATCATTAACATAATTAAAGTAGGAGTGTGACTCTAGCATAAATTTCATATCACATGAGAGATCACTCAAACCAGGGAATCGTTCCTTGATACAATCTTAATTCTACCTTCAAGTACATCATATCATGAAATAAAACAAGCAAATTAGCAAACCAATACAAATACTATGAGGGCGCTCCCACTTACTCAAACCTTAGACAATTGACTGGTAGAAATGAATCACATAAAGATTTCTACAAAGCAAGAGCAATGTCTAGTTCCTCATTTCAAAGAATTATTAATCATAAAGTTTCTTCAAAGACATGTTGTCACAAAGATATATATACTCAGTCATGAGGCAAACCAATTCAATTATGATCCATTTGTGAATCCAAGTAGAATGCAAATATGTGCAACCTAGTACACATACTTTGGATACTCTTTAATACATAAAACTCAAACAATGGTCTTACAAACATGAATCACTCATGGGGTACGAAAGGTAGAAGTCTAATTGCCCACCAACAAGACTACAATTCACACCACCCATAAAATTATGTCATAGTGTCTAAATTGCTATATATGAAGCTCACCTAGAGGGAAAAGAAGAAGCCTTGGCGAGAGTCCCAACTTTAGAATTGTTAATATATACTTCTCAATGAGCACATGTAGATTTCAACCTACACCTCTTTTTATATGAGACTATGGTTTACGCTTACTACTTCTTGATATCAATAGCCTATTTAGACCTTATGAACTACATTTTCTAGTTCACTTAAGGTCTTGTTCTCGTTTAAATCTTATTTGGGTTACCAAAATAAAATAAAATTCGCACCTCGAGTATAAAGGTATCCGGCTATTGCCGACACTAGACTGTTGGTTGTTAGATGTAGTTGCCTGCATGAGGCTCCCAACAAGTTGGCGAGATAGACCGTGTGATAACGATGGATGCCTCTCATGCATCCTAACTCTTGAACCAACACATGCATAGCATCCACTGCCAACTTTATTGACCCTAACTCGAGCGTTTTCCACCATCCAAGTCCATTCTAAATCCTCCATATTCCGAATATATCCCATCACCCTCCACAACAATATCCTCTTGTAATGCACAATTGATTTCTCTCTCCTTCACACGATGGTCAAGTGAAAATTGTTGTGCATTAAAGTACCTTATGTTTGACACCCTTGTGATGGGGTCAAAATATACACTGGATATGTCTTGTGTTTGGATATCATGTGGGTTCATCATGATTCTCTAAGTGAATGCCGCCCAGTTCACATCCATTCGCACGGACCTCAATGGGATCACCCATGTGGGATCCGGATACATTTGCCCACTATTGCACATGTGGTACAAAGTGCCGGAATAAAACACCCAAGTGCTTCTTCATACAAACTCGTGCCATTGGTGGGCCCTTGCAAAATGTTGCTATGAGATAGAATCACACAATTGTTCAAACCCACCTTGCCAAACTTCGTGTACTCCATTTTGCCGTCATTCATGTCCTCTGCCGATACATTACAATGAACAAACTCAAAATGTTCCTCTCCATTGTCCTTCATACAATATCCAATCATGCCCTCAAAGTATGCAAATCCTCATCCCTCAATTCTTGTATGAGGCAATATGACATGTTGGCGGACTCTCATCCCATCCCACCCCAAACAAACTTTGGATATTTTGTTTCAACACCGGAAGACTAGCAAAATTCCCTTTCACCACCATTTGGAAATGCTTGTGGGTCAACGCCCCACCCCTTTCTATGGAACACAACCCAACAATACATTGCTCCTCTTTAAACCTCTTCAGTTTCACAAGGATTGCAATATCTACATCCATTTCTCCCACAACGATAGCCCCGAAGCCTCAATATAATTAAAACAAGCATGAGTTTGCTCTTGCCCTTGAGGCATCCTTGGAGGCATCACAAAAACTTACTACACATGGTATTGGATAGAGAGAATCTTCTTTAGGAATACACATGGTACTTGGATGCAAATGTTATAGGTCATGACAACAGTAAGGTACTTCACTCAACATTCTTTGGATCACCTAGCAACTTCATCTTTCTCCTCTTCATTGCTCAACTTCACTGGATTCATTTGCATGCTTAACCCCCATTTCTTCACATCAAATAATAAAATTTCAGCCTCAGTACATCTCCAAACATCAAGTGGTGATTGTGGACATATTAAGTATAAATCCAATTAATATTCACTATTTCAACCCATCAACTTCACCATCCAACAGAAAAATTATACAAGTAAAATACTTTTTATTACCATACCTTCTAACAATCAAAATTAATCTTATACTACTCAGTTTTCCTTCTCTTCTTTCTCCCCCTTCTCTCCCTAGACAAAGTTTTTAGGGTCCTCTGTCAAATTGAAGTCTCCCTCCTTTTTAACTCCTCCGACAATCTCCAACTAATACTAACTACTAGGCCGGAATTTTTTTCTCCCAGAACCCCTATAAGGGATTTCCTCCATGTGGCCACATTAAGTGTTCGGCAACGATTTCCAACTTTCCATGTCAACACTTCTAGATTGTTTGACTAATTTTTATTTAGACTTAATCGCCGCCAAATATTAATGCAAACCTTTTTACCCAATACTTTATGTTTAACCTTAAAGGTAAAATATTTAACGTAATGGAGACTAAAATTTCAAAAGGAAGTAAAACCACACAAATTATAACGAAAACCTCTCAAATGATCGGGAGATAAATACAGCGATGCGTATAAAAATACCACGAGTTTCACCTTGATTGCCAAATCGTGGGAACAAGACTGGCAAAGTAATTCCACACACCATATTGATGGTATGGGTTCAAACCATTATGGGCTTGTTGACTGAATTGTGGGGCACGCGATTTGGTATTACTGGTGAGCAAGCAAGAAAAGTAAACCAATCTCCCAACTATCCCTACCGTGACAAGATAAAACCATGGTTTTAGCACAATTCTCACACTTTTGTCTAATTGCTTTACCAATCACACAACTCATGTTCTTAGCTTGTTAAATCCAACGCAAATAAATTCTCATGGTTATGCAACTCAAAGTGCAAAAATCAAACGCATAAATGAACATAGCCACAATTGTGTGGTCACCGCAAACACATGACGTCGCCATGGAAACTTACCTTCCCATGCACCGTGAACCGCCTTCCATGCCTACAATGGGCCACTTGTTGTTCAACCACCTTGGCAAACTTGATAAAGCTAATACCCTCCAGATAGGGCGAACCAACTTGTACATTGATTCCTTGGAGGCAAGGGTTTAGGCATCCAACATGGAACGAGTGTATGGGTTGGTTCATCCAAATCAACACCCTCCCCCACCAGCCAATCCCATTCTTGGCCCTGTAGATTTATCCACATTTTTGTCTCCCGTCCCCCAATACACGTACAAATATCCAATATATTCAGCTGACATAAAAGCCTTGAAATTGTATGAAACCCGTGGGTTATTATTCTTGGTTGATTCGACATCGTGATTAGCTTCAAATACCCCAAATTAGTGTACTCAAGGTCATTTGAGATGAATCAATAACATGCCTATAGGGGAGTCAAGTTATATTGTTGGATGGATGGATGAGAGGGACATTTCGTATCCTGGGGGTGGATTTTTCATACCATGTACGAACTAATGTGAGTGTAGGAAGGGGTATTATTTGAGACATTATCATACATGGTGTATATGAGGGAGAGGCATTGTTTTTTCTCTAGTGTGTACATTTAAAAAGGCTATTAAGAACTTTGAACGAAAGAAGAATGAACAAAAGAGGACCCTAAGGTTTAAAGGAATATTGATAATAGATGTGCTAGTTTCATCTAGTCTGTCTTATTTTATCCAAATGACGTGTGTTTAGGGTGTTACTACTATGAGTTATATTCTATGGATGAAAAAAATGTTCAATGACTTTCTCATTGGAAAGTGAAAGTGGATTATATATGTAACAAGGCTCGTTTATTTTAGGATTTATCTTTTGTGTATGTAGTGTAGGCATTTATCATATTAAAATGGGAAGTTGAGTTTAAATACACGAGTCAATTTTCTAGCCTATTGTTATATGTAGACATTTATTTTTCTCTATAAGTGTCTATATAGAGGGGTTTTAATTTCGTAGTCACCCATGCATGTTAATTAGGTTTCCAATGAAGAGTCCACCCCTAGGGCTCGTAATACAATAATTCCGTCTCTATGAAATTACCCATGCGGGTGTGTTGAAAACTTTGGGTGCTTGATTATGTAATGTGTGCACTTTGGAACTTGAGTATGTAATGTATATGACCCTATTGTGAGCACTTCCAACTCCACATACAATTTCCAGATGTTGGATCATACCTTAAATTGTCTCATTTGGTTAGCGCTTGTGAATCACACATGTTATCATTTCGAGTTTTGTAATCAAATTTGAGGTGCAAAAGTTATGATTATTCTTCCCTTCGAATGATCATAGCTTGAGTCGATTATTAGATCTATATTGATGTTAAATGTTGTCCACATAGTCCAATCTCATCCTAATACATGTCTTTTTAGTATTTGTTCTTGACTACAAGGCTTGCTATGTACTATCAAGTGTAGGTGTCCATTTAAGAAGAGTGGCCACAAAATGTAATGTTGCTAAAACCTCCACTTTAAATGTAAACCATATATAATGTCAACCATATGTATATATATATATATATATAAACCCCTAAATGATTCTCGTAGACATTTGACACATGATTCCAAAGCACCAAAAATAAAAACCTTTTTGAAATGCTCATGTAGAAGTCATAATGATTCACTTTATTTTGTTTTATTGATAGATGGCTCAAAACCAACACGAAAACTCAACATTGAGGTGGTGGACATTCATAAACTGAATATTGGGAAGGAATAAGCATGTGTTGACAATTTGGTGTCAAAATACTAATTTTTTAAGGTGACACATGGGATTTGGTAAGGATTTCAACTAGTAGAAGCATGACACGTGACATCCTTCTCAAAATTTGAATTATTTTGTGTCAAACATGCTTATCACCTCTGGTATGTATTGAAGACTCGGACGTTTAACTTTGGCCAGAAAATGGCTATAGGAAAACGAATTCCATGACAACTTTTGAAGGCACTGTAAAATAATGCTCTCTAAAGTTTGACAAGGATCTCGTTTTTGTTTTTTTTAATCTTTTTTTATATAGACAACCTTTTCTTGATCCTGTAGGAGGGGGAGATCCAATTTTATACCCACATACGTTACACCTTTTAGCCAAAGCCAACCGCCTCCCCCTTTATTTCACTAAAATGAGGGGGGGGGGGGGGTTGACACTCCTTGGATACTCCTTAAACACTATACAAAATGTCAAGAGTAGGTCAAAACCCCTTACCAAACCACAAGTGTTTGAGAACCTTCAAGGATAGCTCTATTGTGCAAGACTTTAGGAGCATGTTGGTTTTAGTGCCATCTAACTTAACACCTACCTTAGTCTCCCCCGGGTCTTTAAAAAACGGGGTCGCACTTCAAAATTCTTCGACCTATGTAATTTGTAAGTGTGTCTCTCCTGAGTCCCTCACAAATTTGAGTCACAAATTGGGAAGTAAGGAGCTCCAGCGTCTATAACATTATATGGTACCATGAAGCCTTCATCTTCCTTCTTCCAATTCAATGACCGCTACACTGTTTTTGTCTAATTAGTGTGGGTGGGAAATTCATGTGGGTGGGTTGGAATTTAGTGTGGCCCACATCAATTTTATAGTACTTGCTTTGTCTTGAAGTGTCATCCAGCCATGCACACAAAGAAGTCCACACTAAATTCTCACCATGAAAATTATAGTGAGACACTTCAAATGATAATCCAAAAATGGTGTGGGTAAGTAGGATTAGTGTGGCCCACGCTAATTAGACACGACATTATAGTTACAGTAATCTCCCAATTGAGTATGCACCTTAAATTGGAGTTGTCAATGCGCATTGAGTCGGTAGGTGCGTACTTAACTCGTATCGCTTTCTAGACCCTCTGATTTGATGAATCGCAACGGGAAATGGATGAAACCTAAGGCAACCCACTTGACTGAAACCCAACGATGTGGAATCGTTGTTGAATCCGAAAGTGCTACCGACTTCAAAGGCATTGAAGCTCTACAAAGAACTGTCCTTGACATCGATGACCAATTGCTTTGCGCTAATGTTCAAACGGAAGCTGAAGAAATGTATGATGAACTGCGACGATCGTTTGAGACGTTTCAACAAAACGTTAACAAACTGGCATTCAATGTCAAGCGTAAAGAATTCACACATTCACGGGAAATGACTCTACATGACATGTTCAAACAATAAAGTATGAACCCTAATTCTTGTCGAAAAAGAAATTGCGCAGTTAACCGGGATGCGTACTTAAACGGGTGCATACTTTAAGTGGGAGATTATTGTAGATGAACTAGTTGAGTTTGAGAAACAATCGGTTGAAGTTTAAGGCTTGAGGGTAAAGAATTACCCATCAATTTAGAGGAATTTAGAGAATATACCTCAAATTAATAAAGAAAACCGAAACATGTCAACGTATTACTGGTTTGGTCTTGGGAACACTTGGGGTCTTGACGGATGATGCCCGAAAGTCTGCCCGAACACTGTTCCGTTCAATTCCAAGCTGCCCAAAATGGGAGAGAATTTTAGTTTATTGGCAAAATTCCACTTCAATGCTCCCTCCCTCCCACCCTCGCTCAGCTCGTGTCCTTTTGAGCTTGTGATAAGGTGCTTCCACTGTAGGCAGTTGACTTGAGTCTTGTGCCCGACTCTGGATTGGCCCTTTTGTGGCCACTTCCAACTCCACAATCAATTTTGACCCTTGGATTGGATTGGCTTGGAAATCTAACCATCTACGGGCTCCCAAATTGCACACTACAAAGATTGTCATTCTCAAAGCTCCAAGATCGGAGTTGAGGTGCAAAACATATAAGAGGTCCCAAGTGATCTCTCTTTCTTTTTCTCGTGAATCTACCCATGTGACGAAAATTAACCCTAATAGAAAAGTTACTTTAGGGTTTGGTAAAATCTACATGACAAACGTCTACCGTAGATTGCTTCTATGAATCTATGGTCAAGAGAACTTACCTAATACTACAATGTGTGAAGGAGAAGCCACGAGAGCTTTCTTTCGTAGTTTAAGCAATAGCGGTTGCTTACCCTAAGTAATCCCTAAGATTAGGTTAAGTAGTGAGTTCAAGTGGAAGGAGTGTGCAACTTGCCACAAAGTTTAGTCTCGTGTGGATCAAATGACTAAAGAATAGGTAGAATACTCGATGGCAGTATGTGTATTTGGTGACACAAAATGGTTGTTTATGTTGAACACGATTACGTGACATAGATAACGGTTGGGTTCTGTTGATATTTACCTTGTGTACGTTACTAACCCTCTTTGTGGATTTGATTGGTGACATGGGCACAAGTGAGGCAATCCCTTCACTAATTTGGCAGCACTTTTAAGTTTTGTATCGCATCTTGTTTCTTCGAGCTTTTTGTATGTTGCTTAGGTATCCTATAAGATAATTTAGAATGCAAAGCATATGGTTTTAAGGCAAACACTTGAAGCTCTATTGATTCTTTCTTGCACACAATTTTGAATTTTGAACATGTAAACTTTGGATATTTAGCACAACACCTTACCTAAGCGTAAAGAGAGTAAAACCCTAATAGATTGATGATTGAGTTTGTAACTTTTTACTTTGAGGAGACAAACTTAAATGAGAAAAACACCAAGTTAGGGAAGATAATTAGACAAAGATTTTCCTTGTGGGATGGTCCCACCCACCCTCCCGTGTATTGAAGGATACACAAATATGTAGGAGAATGAAATGGCCTATGAACAAGAGGATGTTCTAATAAGTAACTAAGCTTGAAAGTCAACATAAAATTGCTCTCTCTCTCTCTCTCTCTCTCTACACATACACACATACATCTTCCCAAGATGATGTCTATATTTTATACACATATTGTGATAAGCAATTTCGGCACTTTGATCAAGTATGTGACCCTTTTGCAAGGACTTCAAACTCTACAAATAATCTTGACCAATGAATCAATACCGGAGATATTTTCATATGGTTAGCAATTGCGAATCATGGAGATTGCAATATCAACTTCATAATCGGAGTTGAGATGCAAAAGTTATAAGAGGCCAAGGTAAAAGATTCTTGTTCTTTGTGAGTGATCCTCATATAGTTCCTCCCAAGTGTGTTAAGAATCGAACCTAAAATAATGTCTACATTTTGAGCATATACCTAGTCCAAACTCAATCATAATACATGTATCTTTTTGATGATGTCCAATATGGAATACAAGCCATGCCACATACCATAAAATGTAGACTTCTCATTAAGAATAGTGACCAGATAAGGCCCACACATACCATACTGCATAGCTTGACTAGAGTGAGCCACAATTATGGTGGACATCCAAGTTAAAATCTTGATTGGGGAGCATAATGTTCTCATGAATTTAGGTCCATGAAGAAAATTGTGAGAAGGCGTGTGGTCATATTGAGGGCAATTCCAACTTTACACACAATTATGGTTGTGATCGGCTCCCAATTGTGTTCACTATTGCACCTCAAATGATATCTATATTCTCAAGACATAGTCCAGACACATCGTGAACGGATCGCTCATCCAAAAGCAAAAAGGTTATTAGAACTTCTCATGTTTTTTCATCCATGAAGACACGACATCATCCATCATCCTCATATTTTGTTCATGAGCTGATCAATTATGATTGGTAACCAACTTGAGTACATGGGTGACTTGCCGCTCCCGCAACTCATCATCCACTATGCTCTCATTGGTAATGTAGTTCGTAACACATGTCTTATTGGTGTCCATTTCTCATAATATTATTAAGAGGTGTGCGTTCGTTCATGTGGGCCCTCATAATATAACCATGGGACGCCCCAACCTAGTGCAAGGGGACTCAGATTAAGTCCAATTATGCACTAGGTTGAGACACCCCATGGTTATATTCTCAAAGCCCACATAAATGAACGCAAACTGCTTAACAATGTTATGCTTATCACAAGGCTTGCCATATACCACTCAAATGTGGGTGTCCGATCAAAAAGAGTGATTGCACAAGGCCCATCCATCTTCCCATAAGGTGCTACTTGGTTCATCTTTCTGATGCTAAACCTACAATTTTTCACGTGCGATTCGAATGGACTGAACCAATACAAGAACGCCACATGGCAAAATGTGTCCAACACCAACCCACTATAAACCAAAGCATGAAGCACTCTACAAGAGTAGGGTATAGATTGCAATACCCCGTACGGGTATTGTGTTGTCCGACATGAAACAATTCTTTATTACAAAGGATGCTGCCACGTGTCGTAACCGCATTGGGCCAAGACCCTGCTAAATCCAATGTGGAAATCAGCTTTCGGCATTCAAAGTGTTGAACCCGGCGTCACTCTAGCTAGTACACCAAAGCTTCGACTCTACAGGGATCATTGGCTTTGTCCTCAAAAAGAACGCTACCTTTCCATATAGATATTTGTATGATCCATACTAGATGACTTGGACGGAAGATGTGAACTTAGGACTCCCAACAGTCGTTTACTTGGATATTTGTCGTCATTTGCCCCGGCCGCATGATACTACATCATAAGTAACACCTCATGCAAACCTGTATTTTAAGTTTGCTGTTTGGTCAGAGTGAGCTCTCGACATCCGTGTTCTTGATACCGCCAAAAGCTCTCAGGAAACAAGGAGGCGCAGTTGTTTTGATGGCGATCTAACTTATCATGGATAAAAGTTGGGGCGATTGATCTTTTGGTGTCGAATCGTGGTGTTCATATTCCAGACCCTATGGTGTGCAGGTGTTATTCGGTTACTTCCCTGACTCGGACACCTATACAATACTTGGGTGGTGTGTGTGGTTAGGTGAGGATCGAAGAACAAACAAACAAACACCATAGAGACATATGTTTGAAAGAGAATGGATTGTCTTCAAGATTTATAGATTATTTCACACTCAATAGTGAACACAATTAGGAAGACCTTTGTATTCGATTAAGGAATCGACAAACATGCACTTTTGATAATGATGGGCAACTAATTCTCGGAGGCCCAAGTTTTTATATGGTTTCTTGGTTGAGGTTTCCGTCATGGGTCTCCTTGTGCAGCACGAATTTGAAGATGTAAATCTGATCAAGAGAAGATGGAGAACAAGGCAGACTAACCAAATGACACCCGCATGCATTAGTACGAAGAGGCTTCCGTAGTGACAGAGACATACTGTTCAACTTATTTGGGGTCTAATTAATTAAGTTAAGGAATGGAATTTGAAGTTGCAGTCAAAAACTCTGACATTAATTGTTGAACGTACCTACTCTCTATCACGATATGACGTGCTCAGAAGCATACAGCATCTGCTTTTGAAATTCTGTATTAGAGGGGCCAAGACTCTCAGCTCAATAACATCCATTATAAATGCAAATCCAAAATGAAGAACTTTTTCATTCCAGCAATGTTTACAAATTTCCAATCTGTCTCTTGGACAGACTTGTCTTTGATGTTTCAGTCTCACAAATACATCATTGGATGAAACAAATGGTTAAGTTATATTGGCAAAATTTCCTTCCACATTTGGTGAACGACTGCAAAGCATCCACATCCGTTTCACACATTCATTGGAAGAATATGAATTCACATCAGCAAACATGTCTGCTGCAGCTCCACACTCCATCAATAGCAGTCTTTTTGAGATAAAGGTAATATGCAATTAAGTTGGCCAACAAAAGTGACTTGCCTGCAGATTCTGTTTGTCCTCTCATGTTCTGGGTGGGACCCAAGACCTCTGAAAATTTAAGCTCAACCCTGTAGTTGACATTTAAAAGACAGAAGACATCTTTTCTGCGTGTACAGATGTGATAAACACATGCATTTGAATGTTATTTAAAAGCCCAAACTTCTCTTCTTGTCAAGTGCAATCATCATGAACATAAGTATATTTACTCATCGCGTGAATACACCTTGTTTTAAAAATACCACGTAAATCTTCTGATCACCTCTTGCTTACAAGTACCAGCAAACCTCAACCTCATTAACTATTTTGCTTCTCTGCCATGAAATTCTGCAAATGTAAATTCTGAGCTTAAATTGCAGCAGGCACTCATGACCTGCAGGAACCAAGTTCAAATCCACACATGCCTTGCACAGATTGTCACATGGTCCCAAAACAATACCAGTATAGAGACCAGATGAAGCCTAAAGCACCAAAAGTCCACATCTCTTGATTGTTTACATCCAAATTGAAAATCTTTTAGATCAACTTTAAAATAAGGTCGAATCTAATCAACACCCTAAAATGATAATGGAGGCACCAACAATAATGTATACATATACTTGGATCTTCCTGTTCTACCATTTCTATAGACATATACAGTACCCTTAGGGTGGATTATGCAAGTTTTCAGGGCACAACTGGGTTTAGGCTAAGCTTTATTTTCAAGTAGCTCAATCCCAATGGAGGAAAACATTTCCTTTATCCTGGCCAGAATAACAATTCTGCAGGCTCAACATTCAACAAGCTTGGAGTTCATACAATTGAAGCTGCAGGAGGATCTTAGTTCCCAACAAAGAATGAACTTATAAAAAAAAAATATCTCTCTAGACTTTGATTCTCAAGATCGTGAAAGCACACCCTTGGAGCTGCAGAGAACCAAAACAACCAGAAGTCAAGATTCCAATTTTGAATGTGCAATCGTTGTGATGACTTCAGATCAGATACTCTATTATTACTACAGTTGAGTACTGTTAGCACCTGCACTGACATCAGGAAAATGGTAGCTTCAATTTTGTAAATGAATGACAGGATGCTTACAACCTACATCAATTGAGGAAAGCGCTGCACTAGAAGTTACACTGTCTTGGTCTTGAGAAAACATACTGTTTAATCTAAAATACATGATCTTAAGAAGGGCTCACAGCCAAAACTGACCTTGGTATAGTTCCCAGGCGGCGAGGATCATACTCTGTTGCTTGACGCAGAGCCCTTGCAAAGGCTTTGAAAGTGGCCTCTACAATATGATGTGAATTATTGCCTGCAAGCTGAAACCAAGTATTTTGTTGTATTCAATGACAATATGTAATGCACGGTCCTTCCTTGACTGACCAGAAACTACTTAAAACCAGAGACTCATGCAATTGAGTCACTGTTTCATGGAGAGGATAAGATGCCAAATGTGCGTAGCTAACAAACACCCACTTGTAATTGATTAAATAAAATGGACAGGAGATCAAAAGAAGACCTAAACCTGGACCATTTGAGCAGAGCAAGACCATTGCAAACCTGGCGGATATGGAGAGTCATCCCTGATGTGTTTGCCAATGATTGAAAAAAGTGCTCAACCAACTGCATCCATAACATGACAAGTACTATAAGAGATTGATTAACCTTGTGAGTACTGAGTACACATGGGGCACCTTCTCAAGAAAGAAGTTCCTCTAAGGAATTACCTGCGTATCATAGTTACCAATTCGCTGTGTGGGTATCTCAAGATTATAACCCAGATATGGCCGCCCTGACAAATCCTGTAATCGCGTACAGTGGTCAGAAAACTTAGACTCGAGCAATTTAAGACCCAAATTGGACCACTCTTACTCCAAACTT
The DNA here is from genome assembly GCA_950295325.1 of Polytrichum commune. Lineage (NCBI taxonomy): Eukaryota > Viridiplantae > Streptophyta > Polytrichopsida > Polytrichales > Polytrichaceae > Polytrichum > Polytrichum commune. The sequence continues at coordinate 62,182,488 of OX485804.1, forward strand.
GTAATTATAGTATAAAAGGTTGAAAGTTTTGGGCATGTTCCATACTCTTCTGTAAGAGTCCCTGTTAATAATACTTTAAGGGTATATACTTCTAGCACGTCTAATTTTTGTGTATTGGCAGGTGCTTCTCTTTACATACTTATACGTTGTTCTTGTGAGGAGTTTCCTAAAATTCCATCCTGATGCCTGTAGAATGATTGTTGCAAATTCATAAACTGAAACAAACACAGTAGGAAAAATCGTAAGAAACAACTTTGCTTCACAAACTGGGCACATTTGGGCAATATTAAACAGCAACTTGAATCCACATATATGACATCCAACAAGACTTAAGTCCCTTAGGAGTTTAACATCCCCAAACTGAGTCACATCATTCACAAGAATCATTGCAAGTATTCACATTCACATTCACACTCACACGTCTAGATTCAATCGTGCTAATGTCAATCTAAACCAACTTTGATTCAAAAAAATGGGAGGGACTAACCAGCACAACATGCACTAGGGCTTCATCTAGAGGAGCTGAAAAGTCACCAAATCGCCTGATGCCTTTGCGGTCGCCCAATGCTTGTAGAAGAGCCTGTAAGGAAGGGGAAAGGTTGTCAATCCAAGTCCATGGGCTCTAAACCAAATTTCAGTTCTCACCATCTGCACTCTTGATGCTTGACGATAATAGACCTGATTTTATCTACTACAAAAAGATAACAAGAGAGGTATGGCCTCAGTATAGCCTAAACAAACTGCTGTAATTGTCATTGAAGAATCACAGGATGACTCTGTCAAGTATGTGAAATCTGTTTGCCTTTCTACTTAGAGGGTACAACCTCTCACTTCAGTGCTGGGAATCATATAAACAAGCTCAAAATGGAGAATCTTAAACTGCTCAATACGAAACTCCTAAATATGCCAGAAAAATTTGCTATCTGAAAGAGAGAAATTGAACAAATTGGTTTTCACTTGCATTACAGAACATTCAGCTATACGGAGCAATATCGATCAGAAAAAGCAGTTCCTTATAGACCACATTTGAACAGATGAGGAAGTCTGAAGAGGATCTGATAATACCCACAGTGCCAATAGCAAGCCCCACATCCTCATTTGTGTGATGGTCATCAATATGTGTATCTCCCTTAGCCTTCACGTGGACATCAATGAGCCCATGTGACGCCAATTGCTGTTATGCACAAAAAAGACTCAGATAAGCTCCATGCCAAGAATCATGACATATCACACCTTTACTATGTGAGCACAACTTGGGACCGTAGGTCTGCTCCTAAGTTGATAAACAATATGAGATCAGAATGTGGCAAATTACAAACTAAGTACCATCACCAGTGTGTATGTCAAAAAGAATCTGGACCCTTCTTGACAAAGAGGAAAACATTTTTGGAATAGGACATCGGAAAGGAAAAAGATGCATCACCGTGTGTAAATTGCTTACAACAGATTTGTTCTGTTATGAAAAGTATAAAAACTGCTTGAATGCAAGACTTTGCATCAGGCATAATTCTGGAGTGAAGAATGAGTAGAGAGAGACTCGAACACACACCCTTACCTGAAGGTCATGCAAACACCACAAACATTTCTCCACAAGTTCACTCGAGTATGCATTTCATTCCAAACATAGCATGTAGAAATGGCTTTCACAAACATCTGAGCAAAAAATAAGCTGATTTTGTAATTCAAGAATGTGACTTATTAGCCCATCAGGTAATCCGTCATTTTATAATAATACATAAATGTTTTCAGATTCGTCAAGACAATCCAGTGGTGAGAAAGACGGGTGAAAGGACTCATTCTCACATCAAGCATGTGGTCCAGAAATGGTATGCCAGTATCACATTCACATATTCCAGTCCCGTCCAAATTGATCTTCACATCCACGCTGGTCTCCTTCGTGACTCTAGAGACGCGGCCTACACGTAAATTCTCTGCACAGAAATTGCAATCCCACAAAATAAGAGATAGGAAATCATTCTGCAGCTGAGTAGGGTCCAAAGAAACCTAAGAAGTGGCTTAAACCCCAGGCCTCAACCCGGATCCCATGGGAACTCCAAGATTAAGCCAACTAAGGCCGGAATAGTGATCGGATGGGTGACTTCGTAGTAATTCATTTCTGGTTCACCCTTCCACCTATGATCCACCCAATCATAATCATGGTCCGCCAAATCATAATAGGAGTATCCAGGTGAGCGGGATATTTCCAACCAAACATGTTGGAACTTAGAGCTTGCCCTTGGGAGGGATAAGTGCAGGCAGGTTTGTCCAAGCCCTTTCAATTTCCAGCTGTTCACCTTTTAAAAGTTGAGTAGTCTTGGGGGCCCTCTAATTCTCATGATGTCTGTTTCGGAATTTCAATCGGAATGTCAAATAGAATTACACCAACTCTAAAGGAGGCAGTAGTCTTGGGGCCCTCTAATTCTCGTGCTGCCCGATAATGTCCATTGGGTGCACCTCCCCAAGCCATGACCATTATCTGATGTAATTTCCATTGGGAAGAGATTATGCATTATCATAAAGTACTATGTAAACAAATCTACTGTACCATATGGCATATTCTGAATGAGGTGGATGTGTTTGAATATGTAGTTTACCCAAAGGAACATCCGTCGGTGGAGGGCATAATTTCTTTCCGATGGAAATTACGGAATTACATGTAGACTTAGACAAACTCGATGCAAGATGAAGCAACGCCATAATTCAGCAGGGTGGTAAAAACATTGGAGTCATTGATTCCCTACAAGAAACCTCCTCCCGAACCTCTCGAAAATCCAGTAACCGATATGTGGGATTATGCGACTTATTACCTGTTGCGGCCACGGAGTTCGTGGACGAGGAGGCCCTGGGAAGAAGTGAGAAGCTTCGAGAGGTCGATGGCAAGGATGGCAGTGAAATGCTGGCAGTTTGGTGAAGTGGGAAGAATCCCTGCAAGAATCGGCTGCTGGAGCAGTAGTGCGATGTGGAGCAAGGATTATCGAGAATGGCTGTGGTCAGAGGCGGTGCCAGTCTAAGGGAAGTAGAGGCTGCCATTGCCATGGCTGTACCGCCCACTTCCTCACCAAAATTACACAAAATTCGCCACAGAAAGGATGATAACTTAGAGAGAGACACACACGGAGCAAGCAAGTAGCAAGAAACTGTGCAAATGAAGGCAAGTGCACAATTCGGAGAGTGATTGCTTTGAACGCAAAGAGTCTGGCAGAATCAGTGACACAAGAGTTTGAGAGATAGGGGACAAGGAGGGGGTTTAGGGTTTAGTCTGAAGGAGGGGGGTCCAATGATGATGGAACACTTCAAGACTTCAAGACTTTGTGGACATGTGAGGTAGGTTATTAAGGTATGTGGGCCTATTGTGGGCACTTCCAACTCCATATTCAATTCAATTTAGGCGGTTGGATCGGATCGGGAATTGTCTCATCCTGTTAGCAATCGTGATGAATCACAAAGATTGTCATTTCAAGTTTCATAATTTGAAGTTTTAACTATATTATTTGGGGTTTTTATTTCAATTTCTTTGGTTGATAAGAATTATCATTTTTTTTTGTTTTTAAGATGTTGAAATCATATATTCCATCATTTTGTATACTAATAAGTTATCTTGCTGAACCCTATACCCCGTAAAAAATCAAGAAATAAATTAGTGTGAATTTTTATGTAAATCATCAACAAGGGATTTCAATGCAATAGAAGTGCAATAAAAAGTAATTGTAAAGTCTTGGTGGATGATTTCTTGTGGAATCCTAAAATCTTCTTAACAAAATAAGTGCAAGCCAACACATAATTCACACTATTGACATGGGGATAAGAGGTAGAGATCATACACATAGATAGTACCATAGAAGGGTCTCTATTCTTATTTTAAAATTTTGAAATTGCCTTCACATATTTGTTACAACAAGCCAATCATATATTGGTTAAGTTCCATTTGAATTCCACTTGGAAGCTACGTTCCAACACTAATTCAGATTGAATAGAGCAGCCTCTACAATACAACTTTACCAAAAGTTTATACAACTTTCAACGTAGCCCAGGACCAACCACCAATGTAGATGCTCCTGTTTGGCGGTTTGTGCTATTCACGTTTAATATACGAGAGTTGTGACTTGATTTCTCTCCGCTCTTTGTGGTAGCTCCTTGGCTATTTGGTCCAACCACCAACCCAAGTGAAACCAAGGTCGACGATGTTGTCGCAATTGGAGAGTCGGAACTCGATGCAATCGCCGTATTTGTTGCAACTCCGTATTGATTCTTTTTTTGAATACTCGATTTTTGTTTTTGAATACAATGTTTGACAAGCGTTGTATGAGCGTGCTGCAATTCGAGATACTCGCGAGTCTTGATTTTCCTCATGTGTGGTGGATGTTTTTCAGGGTCTGCGACCATGGATCTCATCACGTAAGCTTGGTTGATTTGGGACCGAGTCGCATCTTCGTCCACGCCTAGGACGGAACAAAAGTCTGCGATCGTCATCCTCTTCTCGAATACATGAGATGTGTCGATGCGAGTATCTGGTTCAATCGTTGGCACACCTTTCTTCTTCTTCTTCCATATTTTGAAGCACATCCTCCCTGTTTTGTCTACCCTCTAAAAGATTTGTTGGTGGCAGGGATTTTCATTCTCTTGTGTTCAAGAGATGCAAAATAATTTGATGTTACACCACATATGCTTTCCAACAAATTACATGATGAAGAAGTTAAGTCTAACCATGAGAATTAGAAGTATTTAAATTTACAAGACTCTTTAAAGTTTCTAATTTTGATGAAAAAAAAGTTAACTTTGGTAAATTTATAATGACTCTAGATAAAGGGAGCTAAATAGAGGACCAAACTGGGTGACAAGGTCAGCATTGTAGGGCGCCTCCACTATACATAGACACCCTACAGGATCGTGGATCAACAAGCCATGTAAACTTATGTCAAATCTAGTGCAAATGAATCTAAGCTTGTACCTTCACCCATGTCAAATATTTATGATTAAACGTGTGATTTGAAATATAGATATTCAAAATCCCTTCAAAATCAACATGTTATTTATAAAATTTCAGTGAAACAAGTTATGTTATATTATGCATAAATAACAGAGTGAGAAAGGAACTTTTTGGATACTCAAAATTCATACTCGAAGTAAAATATCAATGATCTGATTTATTTAATAGATAGATTTTGGAAAAATGCTAAAAAATAGACATATAATTTGATTTTCCTTTAGAATAGGAAGTTGTATAGAACTGAGACTACTTCAAATGTTATCCATGCATCAAAGTCTTGGAATACTGTATTCAATAATTTTACAATGAGTTATGTTCAGATCCTTAATATTCGATAATCCCACAACATGCTATTTATCATATTTTGTAAATATATTATGATTTATGTTATAGAATATGATATAACTTGTATTATTGATTGTAGTATTGAATATACTGTCGCACATATTTCATCTGCAAAAAGACCAGCATTGAGTGCAAAAATATTTCCATCAAAGAGAAAACTCTGGATAGTGTTAGAAGTCTACCATGCTCTGATAATACGAGAAAGTAGTGAAATATGCAAATGAAACAAGTCTCAGAGCTCAAACTGTGTAACAATTACTGCTGAATAAGACCGAGCAATCGTGGTTGTTCGAGTTTTCCACAACATAATGCAGGGAGTCCTAAATTGCACCCATGCAATTTCAACGTGGTGGCTGGAGCTGATTCCAGCATGTTATAGCTATTGCAAATGCAGATGAAAAACACAACAAGCATTAAGTACAATTAAACCTGGCAACAAGTAGAAGCAAAAATTGATTTAGGGTTTAAAAAAAAAATCCAAGGCCAGTAGTAGTAGTAGTGGTGGTAAAAGAAGATGTTTGGCCCCATCATTTCGAAGGTAACAAACTGAGGCGTCCTCAAAAACTTCCAACTGCGCAACCTGGCTTTACAGCACGGGTACAGACAAGTCTAGGAAAAAGGGTGCCATTAGTAGAATGGTGGAATATGATGCTAAGTGGCAGTAGTAGTGAGGGCAATTTGTGCAGGTGAAGGACTCATCCATTAAGTTAAACAAAAGGAGTACCAAAACATATCCTTCACATGGTAGGGTACAATAACCACTTCATGTGCATTGTTATTGGAAGTGCAGCATCAAAATGAAGTTTGGTTCACATTGCTCTTCTCTGTACAAGAAGACACCCAGTGGCTTGCACTATAGCTGCTCTTGCAGTATAGAACTTGACCTACATTGGTAAGGTCTCATGCACAACTCAGCTGGCAATAACATTTCTTCTCCTCTAGAGCAAAATGAAACATGCATATGCATCTCAAACACATGAGGTGAGTTACAACTCCTCAACATAGCTACACAAGTAGCATCGGGTGACAACGGAGGGACCTGCATGAATTGTGGAAACCGTGTTTGGTTTCAATGTTAACAAATGGCAGCTCACCACCACTTTGTGTGCAGTGTGCAGAGTAGTACATAAATGATTATACCAGAGATTATCTACCTCTACCTATGAATGGGGATATGAGAAGGGACGGAGTCATCATCTTCAATAACCTCCACCTTGTACCCCTCAGGAACTTCCCAGGGTTTCCACTCGGCCATCTTAGGTATGAGCTGCAGCTCGTCCTTAGCTTGCACAATCAATTCCTCAACCTGCCCACCCTGAATCCTCTTCTCGATGTTCTCCCAATCCTCTTCTTCTTGGCACACCTACACAAAACCGACTATAACCCGTGAGAAAGAATGCTGCTATAGCCCGCAATCGGCTTGCACACATGTAAATCCTGACTTGAGATTGCACCGGACCCTAAATGACTCCAGAATTGATCCGATTGAAAATTGAGAAGCGATTACGTAAGCTAAGCATGCCTCATTTGATTACTCATCTTAAACCGACCCCTACATTTGAGTGGTCAGGTGTGGATCTAAGAAAGGGCATCCAAAAGGCATCATGTGTTTTAAAAGAGAGTGGACTACAAATTCAAACATTGTTAACCATTCATTCTAGATTCAAATAGTCAACATAATTGGGGGAGACCTATAAGATCATTTGAAAAGAAAGAGAATCTTCACTTTGACAATGATCTCCGAACACTATAAGGAAAATAGCTACATGCACAATTTGGACTCATCAATCAACTCGCACTAATTGCATGTTTCATATCCTACGCGAAGTGAATGCAGAGCTGAAAATGTCCATTTAAAGCCCGCTTACCTTACTCCCAAAACCCCCGCTCCGTGTGCAGACCTTTGGCCCCTTTCGCGTGCTCTTCACCCTAAAAGAGCTCGAATTATGCTAAAAGGGAAAAACAAAGGCTGAGAAAGATTGCAGATTTACCTTGAGGCGGTGGTGAGTGAGAGCCTCCACCGATTTCCTGTACTGTGCAGACTCCGGGATGGGAGTCACAGCTTTTAGGGTTTGCTGGTAGAGCGAGATGAGGACCTCCCTCGCATTGGGCACCACGTCCAGCCCCACGAGGCCCGTGGATTCCTTCACGCTCGCCAGCAACGGCCCTGCGAATCGCCTCAGAAACATGGTGGCGGCAACGCGAACCTCGTCTTGTCGCTCCAATCTGTGCCCTACTGGGATCCCAACCCTGGCTTATGTCGATGGCTTGGCTTCGCTGCTCCCCTGTCCTGCAATGCAAATGCGATGCGACCACCAGCCACTACAACCACAAGAGTATCTCCACCGCCGCCGCCACATCTCCCTCCAACACTACTTTCAAGGAAGCCGAGGCACGAGGTGTAAGGGCAAGGCCACTCGCCCTGCATCTGCAGATGCACTTTTACATCCGCAATGCAGATGTGGACGCAGGGAAGTGGCCCACTCATAGGCAAGCCACACCAGGGGTCTAGCCAGCTCGGCCGGTGCAGGTCCCCCCCCCCCCCCCGGAGATTGGGCCGCTCATCCAGGTGTCCAACAAGGGTGCTAGGGACACCGTCCCAAAGCCCCCCCAGTTGGTTGGATGCAGGGCTCTGGTTCTACATCCAGCCAGCCCGGCCAGTGCACCCCCCCCCCCGGGAGATTGGGCCGCTCATCTAGGTGTCCAACAAGGGTGCTAGGGACACCGTCCCAAAGCCCCCCGGTTGGTTGGATGCAGGGCTCTGGTTCTACATCCAGCCAGCCCGGCCGGTGCACCCCCCCCCCCCCCGGAGATTGGGCCGCTCATCTAGGCGTCCAACAAGGGTGCTAGGGACACCGTCCCAAAGCCCCCCAGTTGGTTGGATGCAGGGCTCCGGTTCTGCATCCAGCCAGCCCAGCCAGTGCAGCCCCCCCCCCCCCCCCGGGAGATTGGACCACTCATCCAAGCGTCCAACAAGAGTGCTAGGTACACCGTCCCAAAGCCCCCCGGTTGGTTGGATGCAGGGCTCCGATTCTGCATCCAGCCATTTGGGGGGCTTTGGGACGATGTCTCTAGCACCCTTGTTGGGCGCATGGATGAGCAACCCAATCTCCGGGGGGGGGGGGGGGCTTGCACTGGCCGGGCTGGCTGGGGCCCGGCTGGACCCCCCGGTGTGGCCACTGTATCACCACTACATAATATAGAATTGGATGAGATTGTTTACATGAACCGTTGAACTCCCTGCATAACATCAAGATACGCAGGGAGCTTTCTATCATATAACATTTTTTCAAAAGCAACGAGTCAATAGTTTACCTTCCTAGTGAATGATAGGTAAATATGCATGAACTGGATGTGTTTGGGAAAAAACCGGTTGAGGTTTGGGACTTTAGGGAAATTACTAGTTACAAATGAACGGGATGAATTTGAGAAATAAGCAATCGAGGTTTGAGACCTCGGGTAATTAAACCCACGGGTAGATCACTCTAAGGCATTTTTGTGCACCACGTGCGGCTGGGGGTTTTTTTTGTTTTGGGGCTATTTACCTTCAAGGGCTGAATTAAAGCCTCCCTATAATTACTTAAATTTCAAAAATGGCCCATTTGTTTGCACCCTTCCATTACTTATATTGTCCAAGTCATTGCAATTTTTCGTACTCTATATTCCTTTTAAGTAATAAAAGCTAATCTACTTCCTAACGCAATTGATGAGTGTTGAGGGAAAGCATGGAAACAAAGAAGGGTGCAAACAATAATACCATTGCAAACAAAGTTATGAAGAAAACACATAGGAGACCATAGCAAAGTAATACCAATTATCATCCATCCCCGTGAGTCCTAAACCCATTTACATACCATACTAAACATACCTTCTAGGATCCTTATCTTCAGCCCCTATATTAATTTTACAAAAAAATAATGGCTCGTGTTTTATGTTCATCTAACTTACTTATAGTGGGATTGTCTACATTTAATGGCCCCTTCATTATTTGGAAATCCTTTATAATTTTTATTTCAGATGATTTTAATCCTCTCTATATTATGCCGCACGTCGTTTTTAGAATGCACTAAGTGATCTACCCGTGATTAAACCATCACAAGTGAACCGGACGAGCTTGAGAACGAACCGGTTGAAGTTCATGACTTCAGGAAATTACCGATCATTTTAGAGGAAATTCAAAAGTTTTTATGCATGATGATGAGTGGCGGTTTTTCCTAGGTCTTGCATCTGTATCATGGACGGAGGCCACTTTTTCATTCTTGGATGCGGATGCAAATGCAATCCAAGAACAACTAGGTTTGCTCTAATAATCACCACCCGCATCTCCCTATGCACGGCAATGAAACGGACAACACCCTAGATTTAGAGGCACCATAATGAAAAGGGACTCTCTTTTGTAGTGCGAGCATCTCCACCAATGTCATCACACCTCTCTCCAACATTATTTTTGAGGGAGTGGAGGCATAACAATCACCATCACATTTTTCTCAACATTGGTCAACATTAATATAGAGGCACATAATTGAAGGGAGGATTTTTTTTTCCCATTTTCAATCATGTTCGACATAATTTTTTGACTTGTTTTGCATAGGTGTATTTTAAGATTGAGATTAGAAGATTTGATAAGTTGATGTTTGGACCTTATAGATTTGGTAGTTGGAGGTGCACAATAGTTGGAATGTAAGTCACAAAATTTTATGGTGATAGTAGATACCCATTCCATTTTTGAATTACAATCGGATCATTTGTGGCATGATCAATAAAATTTGTCTTACAACTTGAGCAACATTCTTCAAACCTCCAACCCTCACATGTCTTCTTTTATTCTTCAACATGTGAAGGTCAAACTTGGATCTCTAGCTACACAATAACTCCAAAGGTGGTGGTTTTGTATGAGAAATTTGATCAGTGTAGACGCAATTGAAGTGGTCGAGAGATCTTGTGAAGTTGCACATATTGGTATTCAATTTGAAGCTCAAGTGTTGAGCTTCAAAGCTTGAAACCCAAAATTTTGTGAAGATGGTACATAATGCAAGTGAGCTTGCGAGCTTTGAGCTGAAATGTAGAAACTCCAAGAGATCTCCGGCTACACAAGAATACATCAAAGTCGCCTCCAAAACCGTAAGAGGAATTCAATAGAGAAATTTCAATATAGTGTAACAAATTATCTTGGTTGAAGCATTTGATTATGTCAATCCGACAATGAAAGTGGAGCCCACAAGCAAACTCTCAAAACAAATTGTGAAAAGAGGAGTTGTTAGGGTTGAGATGGTGCAATCTAGAGAAGAGTGGGCAAACAAGAGCAAGTAGGGTTTTGGGCAATGAATGAACTTAAAGTTATAATCCATCATCCATGACAATATTTGTACACTTGTTCATAATGATTGTCATCAAAAAGGTCACCACAATGACATAAAATACCATATGACACTAAATACCATATTTAGTGCGGTCCTCAAGCATATAGTTAATTGGCTCTCCCTTCATGCCTTTGAGGTGAATTCAATGCTCTTAACTAATCGTCATTACTTATGAGGTGAGAACATTGTGCAACACTGTAGTCCCAACTAGTGGGTAACTCCCCTTTATTATTAGATCTCCCATGGTGGAATCCTCTAGTCTTATATAATCTTATATATAGTAGACTCTAGTTGGAATTCAGGATAGCAAAAGTAGCTAATAAATAGATACATGTTATAATATGGGACAATTACAAATATGTAATATCTATACGTATTTTTATTGCACATTGTTCCAATAAAGTGCAAAAGTTTGTGGATTCTTTTTCCTCTTTGTATACTAGTACTGTGTGTGTGTGTGTGTGGGTTAACGAGATGGAGTAGTTGAGTGGGAAAGAAGAGTGGCGAAGCCCTTGAGGCGCCGAAAGGCTGGGCAAGCAAAGAGTGGAAGCGGCAGGGATGCTGCTCCTCGAAACTTCCCAGCCACCCACCTTCTCGGAAGCTGAAAGGGCACCTGCTCCAAACCCACACCAACAATATAAAGGAAGCCTGCTCAAGCCACCCACACATCTCACCATCGACTGCGCGAAACTACACAAACTACATCGATCTGCTGCAGAAGACGCCCGCAAATGCCGCCTCCCGCATAGACCGAAGCTGCAGAGGACCAAAGACGTTGCCAAAGATCTCGAAGCCACCCAGATCCTCGAAGACCCAGATCCTCGAAGACCCAGATCCCGGAAGCTACCCTACACCCGTTGCCGAAGTCCCACACACCACCGGAGCAACAACTGAGGAAGCTGCATCGGCCGAAGAATCTTTCGACACCCCACTGAAACCAGAAGCCTTGAAGCAAAGGAGACACTTGCCGAAGAAGCCACTGCCGAAGCTACGACGTCAAGTTACCAAAATCACCGAAGTCGCTCTCTGTTGCCTAGATCGCCGAAGTCCTCCCACTGACAAAATCCCTGATATCAACGTTAGATCGAACACTGCTACCAAGATCGCCGTAGCTGCTACCTAAAATCAACATTGTTATTGAGATCAACATTGCTCCGGAGATCGCCGTAATCAGAACACCGAAGCCCGAGATCAACATTGCTCCCGAGATCGCCGTAATCAGAACACCGAAACCCCTCCTCTGGTGAAGCTATTGTTGAAGCCTCATCGATAGAAGACCAGATACCGAAAGTGCCATTTGATTCCGGAGTGCCGAAGCTGATATCTAATTGCTGTAGTGCCGAAGTACCACAATGTCGAAGTTTCCACCTGATTGCCGAAATCACTACTTACTTAAAACTGCCGCTCCCAAGAAAAGATACCTAGTGTCTGCTGCCAAGTAAGACGAACTACCACTGGTGCTGAGGGAGAACCCAGTGATACCCGGAAGATCTGCTGCTTGATTAGAAGCAGTTGCCTGCCAACGAGGAGGAAGCTGAGGGAGCTGTTGCGGTAGAGACCGAGCTGTTGTTTGGAGCAAACTCGAAGCTACTGCCAAGACCGAAAGGCTGCTGCACTACAAGCTCGAAGAAGTTCCTAGCTGTCTGCCAGGGAAGAAAAGAAGGTGCTGGGACATCAAGGAGATTGAAGGCGAAGTGTTGATGCTGGAGCTGTTGCTGACTGTCGTTTTGCTGCCCTTCATCCGCTTGGTAAGTTTACACGTTAATTTGTTTTCTCATTATTTGCACATAGGCACACACATATTCTTAGACACATCATAGCATTGATAGGTTTGTTAGGATAGTAAGCAAAATGAAGGTTGCATATGCAACCTACCTTGTTATCATTATGTGGCTAGTACTAGCCACACCATACTGGATATACTCTCATAGTGTCAACTCTCACACCACATGGGAATGCCTTACAAACTCTTGCTTTAAAAACACATATAAGAACGTCATAAATCCAAAGGTATGGTATAACAACCTTAATGTTCATATCATAAATGAATGTTCCATTAGAAATAATGGATCCGTGGTAGTAATGGTAGATGCTTGTGCTTTTAGTTATACTTGCCTCAAATGCTTAGGAGATGTATGGAATGTTAGAGTTGTGACAAATCATAATCTACATAAGAGCACTTACAACCAATTTGTAAATACTAATATGAAGATTCATATGAATAGGAAAAGGTGTTATCATAGGATGAATGCAAGTTGTACTCATACTAGTACTCATATGATGTTAGAACATGCAAATCACTTTTTCTTTCACTCTCAATTCCTAGGAGGCCCACAACTTAATTTGTGGAAATGAATAAGAGGAAAGAAAATAAGAAGTATACCCCATTCAAAACTAAAGTACAAAACGTTTGTTTGCTTTGCTTATATCAGAATGGCAACCATCATTCCAACCTCATCATCCCGTAAGTTGTTTGAAAATGAAAATATAGATTCTACAAGTGGAAAACGTCCAGTGTTTGCTGTGGTATTGTCAAGTCAAAAGAAGGTTAAAGGAATAGCACCCACTAAGAGAACACGCCCCCACTATTGGCTTGGTTTTCAAGCTATAAACACAATTGCAAAATTTGCCAACATGCCTCTCATTCAAACACATTTTTTCACTGAGTTAGTCAAAAAAGGTATGTGTGAGTCTGAAGCACATGAAATGGTGGAGTCATCTCCCTCCTTTCCGTTCGTTGCCCAAAAAGAGTGGCCTTCTAAACGAACGGATGCACTACAATCTCACCCAGATTCCTTCAGATGTGGAAGTGGGTGACCATGGATTTGCTTTGGACTATCACATATCTATCCATTTTGAAATTGAAAGAATAGAATTGGATAGAGATGTGATACTCAACTTAACAAAGGATAGACTAAAAACAATGAGGATAGAGGTCGGAGAAGTCCTAGGAGAGCCCATAGCTGTCATTTGTTTTCATGGGACCAAAAGATGGAATGGAATTATTAAACTCCACCTTAAAAACCCTGAAATTGATGGATATGGCCTTCTCTGTGGATTGAGACCTTTCATTCTCAAGCTTGGCCGATTTACACATGCTATAGGCAAAGTGTGTAAATCCTTTGATACCATTGCAATTGCATCCATGCTCTCCGTCAAAGTCACAACCCCGTCAATCAAGGGTAAAGAATGGTATGATTTGTTTGTAGAAATAGTTGGGGATGGATTTCGACGAGGCCTTGACTTTGAAATAACGAATGTGCAAAAATCGGCGGATGCAGAGTTTGCTTGGATTAAAGCACCCTCTCTAGAGGAAGCCAAAAGAATTAAAACACTCAAACTTTCGTTTTTCAATGAAATAGTAGATGTAAACTTTGCAAGTAACGAAAAACTCTCAGAAGATGATAAAGCCCGAAAGAATGCACTCATTCTAATTGCCCGTAACCTCAATAAGGTAAAAACAACCATGTAAATCGAAGAAGGAATCCGAAAATGCATGGGAGAACTAAATGTTCTCGGTTTTTACTTTAGACTTGAGAACGGGAAGCATACGGGCTCGTGCAATGTCTAATGCCTCAACTCGTTTGTCTACAAGAAATTTGTTAAGAAAAATGAAAAAATATTTGGTAAATATGTTGAATTTACCCCCCATCCAAAAAGTCTAGACGGGATAAATGCACCTAGTAAAGAAGAGCTAGTTAGACTTGAATTTTCAGACGTGAACACCGCACTTGCAAACACCATCCAAGCTCTGGAGAATGGACCGCATCAAAACATCACCAACAAAGATCTCAACAAGATGGTAGAAGCAGCGGTAAAAAATGGGACGGATGAAATACGAAAGGAAATGGTGAACCTTAAAGATGAGATTGTGCAAGAGGCAAAGGTTTATGCCAACCATGTGCAAGCGGAGTCAAACAAGAATTCCAAGCTCCAAATACAACTCCTTCAAAGGCAAATGAAGATTATCTTGGATGCTATCGAAGCGGCTCATCCGGACATATCGGAAATTGAAAACAATATGGACTTGACAAACTAATTTCGACAAACATCCCGGCGGCGTACAATTATAAATTACTTATAATATATTTATATACTAAAAACAAAAACATAATTAAATTATTAATATATACTAAAAATAAAACCCTACCTATAGTATTCATGAATACTATAACATCAAAAATTCACAAAAAAACCCCCCCAACACCTCACAAAAACAAATCTATTTACTCACAATACAACAATATCCTATCCAATACAACAAAATATACAATACGGCCTCGGCCTACCGGCCTCGCCACAAAATAAAACTAACAAGGTATATACACTACCACTCCCTCAACTCCATCATTAACACAATCACAAAGCCTATCCACCAACATACTAAACCTATGCACTACCTCCCAAAAACTACACAAAAAACAATAATTGCCTTACCTAATCTATTTACAAAAAGTAAATATAAACTACTCACGTTAAATAAACCTCACCTCAACATCAAACACCATCACAAACCCTATTTCAAACACCTATTAAACCCTCATTCAAAATACCAACCTCACCCAAAAAATACAATGGCCTCGGCCTACTGGCCTCGCCACACAAATAATAACACATACCATTTTATAAATTACTGGAGACCTAACTCAATAACAAGCCAAAAATCTATAAAAAATACAAACTCACACTTCTTACCCAAACAAATAGAAAACATCATACCCGCTATATCTAACCTCTTTACTACAACCAAGTTCACAATCATAATATATCT
Organism: Polytrichum commune; assembly: GCA_950295325.1. NCBI lineage: Eukaryota > Viridiplantae > Streptophyta > Polytrichopsida > Polytrichales > Polytrichaceae > Polytrichum > Polytrichum commune. The sequence continues at coordinate 62,197,951 of OX485804.1, forward strand.
AAAAAAAAACATGAAAAAATCCAAAAACACTCCATTCCCACGGATACTACTTTATTAACAAACTAGAATTGCTAAAATGTGGGGACATAGAACCCAACCCCGGACCAATGCCTAACATCCTACATACACACCCTGCTACACACACAAAAAAAAGCCAACATCTACTTCATTCCAAACACTATAAAACTACAACCTGAATACCAACACATAGCAAACACATTTGCCCCCATACTAAAAAACACACACCCACTACACCCTCAAGCAATAACCACCTACCCGCATCTACATCAATATATCCAAACACAAAGGCAATCATCACTAACCCATATGCTATACGCTCTAATCATCACCATCCACCCCTCAATAGACACATGCAATAACATACTAGCCCAACCCCAAAATCACCACTTTAATAACATATGGACGAACACATTGATTATCAGACTGGCCAACTTCACCAACCCCCCCGAAAGGCATATATCAACACCTCAACCCTACACAACTTTTGTAGAAAACAATCAAGATATAATATACCCAAAAAAATCAATACACACAAAGATATATGAATTTATTCACAACCAAGATACTACACCAACACCAATCACCCTTCAAATTAAATTTTCCTTCCTCCCAAATCAATTGATCACCGAAGCACTCCGATGCCTAGAAAGCATCAACAAATATTCACACCCACCCCCACCCCAGCTACTCCCACACCGAGCACGAAACAAACATAATAACATGGAATACATCATCACTCAACACATTATTACCAAACCTACAAAGCCTAATAAACAACTCGCTAAACAACACAACAATCATACATATCCAAGAAACCAAACTAACTGCAAATAAATCTATAAAATACATACAAAACCTATTTCCGGAATTTAAACTCATTTTCAACAACACACATGCACTCACAAGATGCATACAACAAAGAATGCCTTATACCCCCGGAAGAGGAGGCTTACTCACACTTATCTATAAGAAATATGCATTCCCTGGAAATATTACCAAAATTCCCACGCTAGTAAATATATCCCCATACCTACAAATAATTAAAATAAACAACCATCCACTAATACCTTGGCTAATCATACACATGTACATGTCTACACACTTAGAAGACACATGCATCATTCCACATCTTAAGAACGAAATCACTATACACCCCAATCATATGTATACATTATGTGGGGACTTTAACCGAGATATCGCACTTAGAGGCAGACAAAATAACAACATTAACACCCCTCCACAAGAAGAAGATTACCAATGGAAAATTTTCACCGCATCACTCAACCTAGAATATATCCCAACTTAACACTAGCATCTCCAGACAATGACTCTATAATTACACATCAACAAGTCTAATAGATAGATTCTACATTCACTCACCAGACAACAACAAATTCATTTCTATCACAAACACAAACATGAATCTAAACTCAAACCATTATCCAGTTGTACTACATATCCCCCACAACACCCTTATAGCCAGATCCCCAACCCCCACAAACACGTCACCAACTAGAATACTAAACCCAATACCACCAGAAAACATCGAAAAATTCAACATAACATTCTTCGAAGAAAACTCTGCACAAATAAAAGCCCTTACCACCCTACTCGAAAACCACCAACATTTAAGCCTGGATCAATGGGCGGAAGCCTGTACAACATTCGACCACATTGTATACAAAATTTTAGAAACAATTGAAGAAACTTGTAAAGCAGACCCACTACCCAACCTTACGAACAGAACATCACAACAAGGTGCGTTTTTGCCACGCAAACTTGCGAAAAAATAAAAAAGACACCTCAACACATATCACCTCATCAAGAAAACCATATACATTGCACAACACGATCCACCCTGGCAAGCACACCCCATCTTAAACGATATACGAAACCACCAACACACAAACATCCCACACCAACCTGTTACAACGGCACCTCCTACTGAATGGATTGATGCCATAGCAACCATCGCAAAAAACGCAAATAAAGAAGCCAGGAAAATCACCACAAAATACACCAAAGATTGCATTATGAAGACCGTATCAAAATACCGTCAAATGTATGAAAAAAACCCTAAAAAGATAAATCGAAAAGTCTTCAAGAACACTGAAACCTCACCCCTGGACTCCATCATCGATAGACAAAACAATATATTAACTAACCCAGAAGACATCGCAACAGAAATATACACGCAACAATCTATCAATAATCGTCCTGCAGTTCCCACATGCCAATATCAAAATACATACCCACTACACTGCATATGTGGAATCCGGCAATATCCATGGCATGACTTAGACGGATACATCATTGACAAACGAGGAGAACCCCAAACCCCCCTACACACGTATTTTGACAAAGAAATATACGATTTTTGTCTTAAAAATCTAAATAATAACAAAGCCCCAGACCCAGACAAAATACCCAATTCAATTGTAAAAAACATGCCTCCACGCGTCCATAAATTACTCTTCTTATTTTTTAAACATTGTTATAAACAAAAACAAATCCCTGCATTATGGAAAACCGGTCTAACAGTTTTATTATACAAAAATGTAACCCATTACAACTAACAAACCATAGACCTATTGCACTAGCTAACACCATATATAAATTCTACACGAGTACAAATACCAAATATTACACGATAGTCAAGAAGGATTTAAAGCAAAGAGAAACACTTCTAGATAAATCTAATTATTAATCGCAGCGCTTGAAGACGCAAGACTCACGAACCAAGATATATATATCATTTACATTGACTTCAAAAACGCCTTCGGCTCCATTGATCACGTCAGACTTTTAGCCATAATGAAAGATCTGGGATATCCCACTAACTCCATAAATCTCATAGGAAACATATATTCACAATCCTCAACAATATTCACTGGTGAACACTTCGGTAAAACCTTACAAATCCTCATTTAAAGAGGTACAATACAAGGTGATATCCTTAGCCCATATTTATTTATCATATTCCTAGAACCCCTCCTCAGATAGCTACAACAAGGGAATAATGGATACACTTTTGATACATCTAAAATTAAAATCTCATCAGCAGCATATGCAGATGACCTAGCAGCAATCACCAATAAACTAGAAACACTAGAAACACAACTCAACAAACTAGATAAATTCTGCGAATGGGCAAGAATGGATCTTGGAATACCCAAGTGCGCAATAACTAGATGCCCAAACAAATCCAAACTTCACCCCACAACCTTTAAAGTCCTAATCCAATCTACCAATATCAACTACAGAAACCAACCTATACCAGTCTTAAACCAACATGAACCATACACGTATCTAGGAATAAATCTTGCACCATCACTCAAATGGAAAACACAAATAAATACCACTACAACTAAAGTAATAAAACAGTGTCAAGCCTTTGTAACATGCCCAGCTACTATGAAACAAAAAATAAACATGGCAGATACAGTCATACGTGCTGAAATAGCATACAGCTTCTAACACGTGTCATATTCCATACTAGCTATCAAAAAACTCGATAAAAAAATCATAGCACTTCACAAAACAATATGCGGAATACCCAAATGCACATCTAACATCGCTACACAACTCCCACACAATCTATTCGGAATCGAAACATTCTCACTACAAAATGCCTATTTAAGATGCATTGGAGAACAACTACAAAACGCCCTCAATGATAAAGGTAGAATTAGGAAAATATATGTTGGTCTACTTCAATTCATACTCGCCAAATATGGGGGCTCTAAGGAAATCACCCGCATTAAATACCACCACTGTGTTAGATCACCCATTACTAGAACATTATTCTTGCTCAAACATAAAGCCCTCAGGAAGTGCACTATTCATTAAAACCAAGCATCACGTGCGTGCATGCCCCTTATTAAAATATCCATGTATACATTTTATTTTTGCTAAAATCAAGCAATATACTTACAAATCTCATTGCTTTAAAATACATTTCCATACGTATACAAGGGTCTAAAAACAAATACGGATATTGTATATAACATGTGTACAAATGTTTGGAAATGCAAAAATATGGCCCTATTATATGTATAATATCAAATCATGGATTTTTAGTTATAAAGTCGTTACTTAGTGGATGAAAAAACACATGATTCTTGGTCCAGGTCTGACTTGAACGCGTAAATGCCACTACAAGAAATTGCAGTCCGAATCAACATAAAATCAACTAATTTCTGTTGATTTCAACAGATTTGGGAAAAACAATGTTGAAATGGATCCATTGTGCGACACAAATCAACAGAGGGAACATTTATCTGTTGATTTCAACAGAGGAAGATCATTTATCTGTTGATTTTAGCAGAGGAATTTTAATTATTGTATTCTAATTTTTAAATAACACTAATTATGTTAAAGTAATCAATTACTATGATTCCTATAATTTACAATAATTAAATAGTTTGATTAATTTGCAATATTTAATTATTTTAATTATTTTAAATTTACAATTATAGTAAATTGTGAATGATTGCATTTTTGTTCTATTTATAGTATCTTTAATTACTAATTAGCAATTACTCTAATTATTGTACTTACTCATTAAAGTAATCAAAGTAATTACAATAATTACTAATTACAGAAAATAATAATTACAGAAAATACTAATTATAGTAATTACATTAATTATAGTAATAAAAACAATTACAGTAATTACAGTAATTACAAATTTCTGTAATTACTATAATTATGTAATCTATGTAATTATAAATTTTACAAAAGTTTATAAATTTTACGGCCTCTTTATACAAATGTCTTACATACTCATTCTACATCATGTGATGAGTGGTGGCTTAGTGGCTTAGGCCTCCTCGCGGTAGCCAAGAGTTTCAAGGATCGATACCCTTGGCCTTCACCCTTGGGCCTAGCCTAGGTTAGGTAGGTGGCTAGGTCCTTTAGCCTAGGCTAGGCAAGGTGGTTCTTTGTAGTAGGTGTGTAGGCCCGGGATGTGAGGAGCGGAATTACTAATTTATATCATTTTTACTAGTATAACTTGGACATTTAACCAATGCCTCAATCAAGAGATATGTGTTAAAATTGTTCCGAATCAAGAGTTCCGAATCAACAAGTAGAATCAACAGGATTCTGTTGGAACTCTGTTGGAACGGAACCGTTTTTTCTTGTAGTGTGCGTAAATGCGTACTTTACATATATTTTTCTATAGCCTCATGTATATCTACTTCTTGCTTAATAGCAATATGTCTCTTGTACATACATTTTGTACATGCTTGTTTTAAATATTACCCCTTTTGTGCACCCACGTATATAATTACAGTACTTGAACAGTGCACTCCCTAGGATAAAGCCGGAGTCCACCTAAAAAGTATAATAAACAATTTCCTACTAACCCCATCCCCACTTGAAACTGCATGGATGCAGGAAGCACAAATGCTTCATGGCCTAAATCCCAACACCTCACTTAAATTACTACACAAACTACTTGTACATAATATAATCACACTAGACCAAATTACCATGCCTAATGGTACCACTCTAATGAACCTGGACGAATTCAAAATCTACCACTCCACTCCTTCTAAACTTATCAAAAGCGCACTTAACATAGCTAATCAATTATTTTGCCACCCCCTTGTAATCAATGCCCCCTACCATGCCAACAACACCATCCACCAAGATCCCTAAAAAATAAATATATAATTAGACACCACAATATCCTACCACACCCACCAACCACCCCCGTACACCCCCCTAACCTCCCCATCCCCCCTCTACCCCCTCCTCCCAACAACATGCTTAAAGACCCCCGATAATTCCCCATACACAAAATAATCGATCATAAACAAAAACAATCCAATGACCATAACGGAATAAAAAGAACAGTCACGTCGTACTTATGTCAATGGACTACAACAAATAACAACACATATAATAAATGGCGAACTCAAAGGGACCTATACCCCTACTGTGAAGCCAACACATGTAATCACAACACAGACCTACTTATCTATTATTACAAAGAAAGACAACACAAACATTTTTCAAACATAATTAATGCCTACTTCTCCATAGAACAACATAGAGAGACAAGATACGTCACACCAACCACAATAATTCCACTAGCACATATCTCTATTAATGAATGCAACCCAGAAAACGACATCGAAACAAACTCTCATACCATCCAAATACAATTCGATGTCACTCACATATACGAAGACAATGGCCGACACCTCATTACCATCCCGAAAGCTAGACTAACATGGCTATGGAAACAATACCAATTGGCAAAAAACAACACACACGGTCTAGAACCATCTACCCAATCGTTCGAAACTGAAATTGTTTGGTTATACCAAAGGTACAAATACCGTATCCCAAAAAATGACCCACTCAAACAAGCCCAATATACAATACCAACCCAAATATTAGATCTTCTGATTACAACATTCAATATTAACCACTCATATTTTTCATCCCCAGTTACATGCCCCACACAATTCACCCAATTCTACCCACCATTCTCGCGAGACTTGTACAGAGCATTCACTCAACCTTCCCAGTGAGAGTACATCTATGGAGTGCGGGTAAGCCAGTTTAGAGGAGCTTTCTGGGATTTGTGCTCTTTTATATAGTATATATTTTTTCTCCCGGGCAGCCCAAAGGTCTCTGAGTAGAGTCTTTTTACCAAAAAATAGAGAGAGAGAGAGAGAGAGAGTCCCACTAACCTTCCCTTGGTGGTGTTTTAACTCCCTTTATATGTATGAGTGGGGTGCACTCACCATATAGAGAGTGCACCACCAAACTCCTAATATACTGTCATAAGTCATCACAGTAAACTCTTCTCTACATATTACTCATTATTTGTGGTAAACAAAGTTTCTTTCATCATAATTGTTGAAGTAATTACAAGGTATAGGCCCATTTCCAGTTTTTGTTAGTTAAGTCAAATGGAAAGTGACTAGAATGTATACGAAAACCTTATATGGTTTTGTAAATAGTCACAACTGGATCCCATAACTTGCTGTTTCCATATGGGAAGGAAACAAGACCATTTTTCTAGTTCGAGATAGGCATCATCGGAGCCATCCAGTGAAGATAAAAAGTTGTGATCAAATATAGGACATAGCCTTAATGAGTCCTAGGACTGACTATACTTATAAGAATTGTAAAAACTGACCTCTCGAGATTGTGCACCACACTCATGAGGTCAAATTTGAGACTTGGAAATGAGCCCAATCGGAGGAACTTAATCAATCGGTTTTTTAATCTGTGTATCCGGAATCCATTTGCTGCAAACACTTGTAGCAAAAATTCCAGTTCGTTTTGGGCATCATATTCGTTGTTGGACAAGTATAAGATTGGAAAGGCCTGGGACTGTACGATGTTGTACGATTGCGAGACGCTGCGATTGGATCGGAATTGGAGAAACTGGGAATATTTGAACGGCAAGGCTCTACGCTTATCGAACTTGTGTGTTCGGAATTTACCATCAACTTCATTTATGACTGAAATCTGCATATTCATGAAGTGGGCGTTAGTTCCTCGTTGTGGGAACAAGGTGGAGAATTTGTCGATTTCACTTTTAATTTCCACTATGCCAAGAGGGTAGATCCAAAAGGGGTTGGAGGCAATCCTTTCGGAATTGGGATCCATAAACTGTAATATCTCCATTATTTAAAATACAGAGGTCATCAATATACCGAAAGGAGAATCTGAATCTCTTCATGAGATCCTTCCTTCCAAGTGAGGCAAGTCGAGAGATAAAACTTGTTTCATAGTATAAGAAGTACATATTGCACCAGAGAGGGCTACAAGAAAATCCCATAGGAATCCCAGAGATTTGTTGTCATACGCAATCGCCTAGCGTCACAAAGCAGTTAGAACTTAACCACTGGTTGAGACAGACTAATCTGTCCTCATAAATCTCAACCCATATTCCCCCATTAGGGGTATGGGAAGCCCATCTTGTAGAAGTAGCAGTCATCTTACCTTCATCAAACCGCATCCAAAGTCTCTGCTCAGACCTAGGATGGTCTATTCGCTTCTGCTGGTAAGCAAACGAAATCAATTTCGAGATGGCTGCCATCAAGTTGTCATTACCCTCAAGTGGGATAGCTTCATAGCAGTGTGCTATGTCGGCAACAAAGACATCATACACCTTTTCTGGCAAGTTTAGTGCCAGGTCGATTATAGAGTCAATCATCCATAAATTATTTGTCATAGTGCCCATCAAAGAGCTGTATGACAGAATTCGTTTAGCAAACCAACTCTTTAGTGCGGGGATGATCCCCATCAGGGCTGTGGTGACAAATTGCGCAATGGTAGAGAAGACCGAATTATGCGCATTTGTTAACTAGCGGTAAGTGTTCTTGTGTTGCTTAAACGTTCCCATTAAATATGGGAGTCTAGCATTCTGCATAGGTATTTCAGGTAAGAGGGAACAAATTTCCTCAAAAACCATTTCTGCCTTCTGTACAGGATTAATCCACTTTTCATCATGCAGACAGGGTGTAAAATCTTTCCCTTGTAGCCGTAGTAAGGCTTGTGCTCGTATGTGGTTGACACAAATAAAGCTGGCATTAGAAGAAGCTTTGTCCAGTCCAGCTATAAATAAAAACTGCTGGATCCATTGCAAATCATCCATTGCAGAATGGTTATTTTTGAAAGATGGTTTGGAGTGTTTGAATCCTCCTATATTCATTACTGCTTTATCTTTTAGAATCATCCAAATCCTATCTCTGATCCACAGAGATTGGTCAGATGGATCTATTTGCATGATCGAGCATACTTGTGTCCAAGCATTCAGCACAGTCTCGACAACCTCGTGTAGGAGAGTTTGACGAAGCGGGATGTGGTTTAATCCGTTTTTGAAGTTCTCTCTCAAATCTTTATCCCTAATAATCATCGTATCCATGGTACGAACATGTACGTCTATGACTGAAGGGATTTGTATGTTCGGGGTGACTCCGGCTGTCTTAGGATCCAGGTACCTTGAAAATCTCCTAAGCGCATTACAAGGGCATGGAGTTTTAAAAGTATTCTCGTCAAAAATAAAGTCTCGGAAGACTTTTGCAGGCCCATAGGCTATAGAACAAAATTGTTCATGGTATCGCCACCCAAAGGTAATGGCCTCAAGCTGTGGTATCAGATCATTATAACCTTGTCTGAGTAAAGCCTCCCTACATATGTGGCGGATATTTATCCATTCCATAGCCCTGTTGGGGTATAGTGAATGGACAAAACCTATCCTCTTAAGGTCAGACTCCTTAACCAACACGTTCCTTCCCAGTATATCTTGTTTAATCGATCTTGACACAGTAGGTGTATGGGTGAAATATGTACATACCAGAATCAGTCTGTTAAAACATCTTTTACTCCCAGCTAATGTTTCTGCCGAAAGTCGGAGAAGAAATGGTAGTCGTGTTCGACCCTCCGCTAGAGCCATCAGCTCCATGCTGGAGTTCATTATTCTGTGTGAGTATCTCCCTGTGAGACTCAGATCCATACGAAACATTGCGTCCACGTATGTTACCATTCAGTTGTTGATGAGCAACAGACGATCCGGTAGCTCCAAATCGTCTTTGATTGTTATGGTTGTACGCCCCTCTTCCCCTTCCCGGACCCTGGGTCGAAGGACGTTGGTGGGATGAGAAACCTCGGCCACGGCCGAAGTTATGGGTTCGTTTATTAGAGTTACTGCCAGATTCTTGGTTTAAATCCGGGAGAGCCCTTTTGAAAGAGAGATTCGTCCCACTGCTAATCCCCGCGTTTGAGCTAGGCCGGATCATCCTTTCAATTTTCCTGATGCCAGCCCCGTCGCCATGCTTCGCAAGCAATTTGCCTTTCGGATTCGTTGCAAACTCCAGAGCGCCTTCAATCATAAGCGATCGAATATGCGCAAAGGTAACAAACGCCTTTACAGCATCCCTGGTAGCTGTCTCAAGCCAGCCGATCATTGCCGCATACTTAGAGCATAGATGCCCTTTAGCCGGGAAGAATATGTCCAAGTTATGGATCATGCACCAAACTGCATGGTCGAACCATATCATCTTTCCCGTGCAAGCCTCCTTCGGGCCATTTAATGGACATCCACATCTTATAAATGGCCGATTGACATTCCACCAGTTTTGTCTATGCTTCTTATCCCTTTGTAGACCTAGGGGTAGGTCCTGTCTAGTTCGAACATGTACCCCCTCAGTAATACTACACTTCTTGGGGTCATAGGCCGAAATGGGGAAAGCGGCTGTAAGCTTGCATCCGTTCTTGAGCGGCTGTTCATTGTTAACAGCATTAGAAATAGCGATCGCAACCTCTTGGTCCGAGAGGGAGGCCCAGCATTTCCACATCTCAACTGTGATGGGTGCCAGATGGTTTATGTTCGGATGCATCCACATCCGATTCTCTAAACCTCCCAATCGTAACTCAAGCTGTCGAGGAGGAAACCATGGCATAGAGGGTCCCAGTCCAGAGGCCTCCAGCTTATCAAGGTCAGCCGCAGCTTGGTTAGCCACTATCTTAGCACAGTATTGGATTATCGAATCCTTTTCGTCCTCCGGAATAGGTAATCGGGATAGGAGTGATTTCGGACGTTGTGTTGCAACATCTTTAGTTGGAGTTCCCCCTATGACTAGGATCCTGCTTTTTCCTTGGCTGGACCCATTATCCATCAGGTTCTTGACCTCCGGATTAGCGCTTAGCAGAGCATCATCAATCATTTTGGTTTGAACAACCATTCTTTCCGAATCTTGGTCATCAGTGGCCAAAATATTAGGCAGATCGTCAAACAATTATTGTAACTTCCGCATACCCTTTTCCTCCGAATGTAAACAGGAATCAAGCAACATTGTCCAATATCGAAGATCAAGAACTTCAAGTAGGGTCGGGGCATGGAGACCTTCATCGTTGGTATCCGCAAGCGCTTCAGTGTCAAGTCGTTGCACTGTATTATGAAAGTTGGCGCTAGCGATTGATGCCATCGTGGCCTGGATGCCGGGAGTTGGAGGAGCCAATGGTTCTTTGTGCCCTTTCTGCACCAGGTCATCGTGCCAACTTGGTGGCTGTACAAGGATACATATAAACTTATTTGTCAATATGATCTTTGCAAACGAAGTTTTCGTAGATCATGGGTCAGGCTGCGATCAATCTCACGCAGTTATGACAGAAAGACTGCTGGTCAACCCGTTAGGATAATATCAAGATGCTCCAAATCCCTTTGAAGCAATGGGTATTTATGAAGAGAGCTGACTAATCTTGTCTTGATTAGAGTCACGTTACAATAGGTCATGTCACACTTATTGTAAAGTCTTGTTATGTATGGTTAGGTAAGGTCCCATATCTGACAACATACATCCTTGCTCACGCAAGGTCTAGATAATCTTATGGTATTGTTGAGTACTTATCTTTGTCCAAAATTTCTCAGACGGGTAAAGATAAAGGGTAAATCCTGTAATTAGAGTCAAGCTTGTTATTTGAACATATTTTATGGCTTCTCAAATATAATGGCCATCATGGGTATACAACCCCAAGCGGTTGTGTCCATTTTATTGACTCGCCCTCCAGTCAGTCCTGGGGAGACCCATTTTATTTATAGACTCTCCAATTTTATGTCCACGGCAACTCTACTCCACTTACCCAAGTTTCTGAATAACAGCACTTGACAACCCCATGTAGTTATTATGAGCGTACATACTATGTTGCCTTCCATCTCCGGTTAAAACCACCAATTCCTTTCAGCAGAATAGAAAGTTTTGGCAGGCACAATCCTTCTTAGTTTCTTTGGAACTATCTTGATGGCCTACTGCTCCGCATTGTTATGGGAACAAAAGAATTAGTTCATATGCACTTGTAGAAAGGTCTTTCTTCTGTAAAGACCCTATTTCCCGTGTCTCTTTTTGCCATAGTTCAAGATCTTATGCAATTATTCATCCTTTAGTAACAAGACTCAGTCAGGGATCTGTGCCTTTGAAAATGTTCTCACACGAAGAACACACTTCAACAGATATCGTTCATACGGTAAGTACTCCACCAGTAGGCCAGAGTCTTCACCGAAATCCAGTAGATATTTATCTCTCTTATTTTAAACACCTCTCAACATCAGGGAAAGCATATTTATATCCCATATATATATACTTAGCACACTGGTCCAATGCTCACTACTTATTGAGTTCGCAAGAAACAAGAAAGTAGATTATATATCAGCAACAATCTAATTTCTTATTATCACTAACTTTATTGGTCGCTGGTACTCATCATAGAAAACGTAGTACCATCGCTATAGTTTTTTGACAACAGCACAAACAATACACTGCATTGCTTATTTAACACGTAGTAAATGCATATCAAGCATACTTCGCAGAAGCAGTATGAATTTTCACAGTATCATAGTATCACCTGATTATCTTGCGTAGAAAACAATCTCAGGTGTTCATCAGTCTATAGAGTATTTAGAAATGTAATTATCAAGAACGATAATCTCATCACCAATTTTCTGGGTCTCATAGAGAAACTTCTTAAAAGACTTGCAATGAGTGGACAGTTTCTTCGGAAGGTGCACAACACTTGTAGAAGAGGTCCTCACCTGTGCCCATGCTCCCCAATATTACCAAGAAATAAATTAGTAGAGCGTACAACTGGTGTAGGCGGACCATCTTACTTGTTATCGATGTCAACAAGGCAATGCTATTTCCATAGAAATAAGTATAATATCAAACACTCTTCATAATTGCATAGAAAGAAAAGTTATCATGCAATTCCCAAATCAAGAAATGATTGTAAATGAAAAACTGATGAATCATGTTAAGCAACTTTAGTAATCCGGTGTGATCTCAGTAGGCTTAACCACTCCGGATCTACACCTTGAATTCGTCTTGTTGCGAACTCTTCTTGTTCATCTCGGTGTTGCTTAAAGGAATCAGGAGCTCTGTGAATTGTAATTCCTATCTAGGAACCCTTCGCAGTTGATTCCAGATTTTTTCACACTGTGATATCAGCCTTGAAGGGCTTTAGTACCGCTACTTTGCTGCAGTAATCTCAATCCTACCCTCTCTGCCGTTTCGGCATCACTCCAGTCGGCTTGTACAGAGCATTCACTCAACCTTCCCAGTGAGAGTACATCTATGGAGTGCGGGTAAGCCAGTTTAGAGGAGCTTTCTGGGATTTGTGCTCTTTTATATAGTATATATTTTTTCTCCCGGGCAGCCCAAAGGTCTCTGAGTAGAGCCTTTTTACCAAGAGAGAGAGAGAGAGAGAGAGAGAGAGAGAGAGATTCTGAATGTCCCATGAACCACCCTACTTTAGATCTATGAGGAAGGAGACCCCCTTGTCATGCAAAGTGCTCATCCCCCATATCATTTGTCCCAAATAAGAGGAGTGAAAAGGAGTTACAAATAGTTAGCTACATTGCCATTAATTCGTTCTAATCCACTTGGCTTCTTAATAGTCTAATTCATACTACTAACACGTTATAGGGTGCGTTGATGCATTAAGTAAGTCAAAGTTTAAGAAGCATTAATCATATGCTTGTACTAAACCTCACGATGATTACGTCATTGATATGTTTTACACATTTTGGGATTATAATATTACATATAGAGTACTATGTGTGTAGTTGATCTTATAGTTGTGGTGCCGCTACCACTTGGATGTGGTCCCTATTCTTGATTGGGTGCCTATATTTGAGTTGTATATAGCAAGGCTTTATACTTAAGGTTGGAGGTAAAAACGTAACATGTTACGTTGAGATTGGACTAAATTCTCAAAATATAAACACCATTCCAAGTCCAATGTTTAATACACTTGAGAGGGGCTATGCAATCACTTAAAAAAGAAAGAAAATCTTCACTTTTGAGCTATTATAATTCTTGCATCTCGACTTCAATTTGAAACAAAATATAAAACTTTCATGATTGGTAATTGCTAACTACATTGATATGTGCAATTGGGTTGCCTCTTTACTCATGCAAATTACCTCGGGTCGAAATCAAATTACAAAACTCATAACTATGTTTATTCATATGCATAGCAACCACAATAAAAACAAAATTCACAACTTTTTTTTTAAGATAATAAACATTCAAAATAGTGTGGAACATCGATAAATTAGAAAGGGACAACCTAATTACACGTATTGGTGTAGATGAGGCAATTTATGAAGTTAATCCAATGGTGAAATTTGTATGTGGAGCTGGGACATTATAGGTGTAAGTCGTATGTAACTTAGTACTTACTCCACAAGCCTGTCCACCACGTTGCTATTGAGTGCATCAAATATTGTATTTAGTTTCATATGATATTTTATGTCACTATGGTAACTTTTCTAATGAAACTTCTTATGAATAAGTTTACAAATACTGTCATCTCAACTTACTTTGAGTTCATTGACTTTGGGTATATTCTACATCCTAACATTCATGTAATGAAATAGTGTCGAGAATGATTGAAGTTGGATGAAAAGTCACTTTAGTAAGTGACAAATATTACAACATTGTAAATCTATAAAGCCCGAAGTTTTTGACAAGGGATGTAAAGATAGATAGAAACTCCAACCCCTTTCAAGCAAGGGGCCGGCGTGAATAAAGTGTCCGTTCGTAATGCCAATGACCCGATGCCCACTGGACAAGGGGACATTGGGACAAATACTACTCTCCCCTTTCGAGGATGGACACTATACAAGTTCCTAGCTAGCCACAAGTGCCTTGAAGATACCGGACATGGTATCCCCCCAAAGGGCTTTGAGGTACCCATACAACAAGGTCCAAGGACCCCCCACCATAGTTGGGTGGACTAAGGTGGTGAGCACCACGCCGGCACGGGGAATAGAACCCACAACCTCCTCATTGGGGGCCCAAGGGATGTAAAATAATGTTAGGTTTACATTTAGTGTCGGTGACACAACATGAGCGGTTTACAATTAGAATTGAGCAAGACAAAATAGAATTGGTGACACTACATACAAATATTTAGTGTAGTAATTGGAGGCGATGTTGGGGATGCTTTGAGAACCGTGACTCGCACGCCCTTCGGACGCCGCCCGATGGGGGCTACATGCTCCTCCAATCTTCTCGCTGCTTGGTGGATATGGTTCATGAATGTGTGTCCACCTGCCAACCTCAGAATAATCTTCCTGTGAGGATGCCAGCATTTTACCACAAATTCTCACTGCTTCATTTCAGTTTTGCACAATCTCTGATAAGTTAGTGGGCTTTTCCACTTCTAACTTGTCAGAGAAATTGCTGCAGTTTTCTTTCGACAATAATGTGGAAGATCATCAACCCCCTCGGGTGAAGTTTGCAGCACAATAGTTGTTGCAATTGGTGTTGCATTCGAAGGCGCGTTCACTAATTTGAGTTTCGGTTGTAGTGGTGTTAGGTTGGTGAGCGTGTGTCGTTCAGCATGTGATTGGGGGCAATGGCGAAGAGGCTACCTCGTGCTTCAGGCATGCAAAAGTGAGGGGAGTTGTTTTTGTTGTTGATCGAGAGTTAGGGTGAGGGCAAGGGGGAGAGGTAGAGGGAGAAAATGCAGTCCACATGTGTGCAGCCGGCTGTGCTGAGATGTGCAATTCCTTCGACCTTAATGCGTGGAGGAGGATCTTCACAGCATCAGCAGCTATGGGAGGGTGGTCATGGAAGAAGAATGGCCACCACCAACCATGTGTTGATGTTTAGATGGCGACGAGAGCAGGGGAGGCTCTTTGGTGCAAACATGAAGAAGAAGGAGAAGAAGCGGGCACTGGCAATGCTGATAGTTGCATCTCTTGGCCAGGTGGGATGCCCATCTCTTCTTCGTCGCTCTTCGTTGCAGTAGAGAAGCACATCACAACCCCATGCATCATGACATTCACACAGATGTGGGAAGCATGTCAAGGCTAGGTCAGGCTCTCTCCGATACTCACTTGTCTAACACCTTCCTCCACACTTTTAAGCTTCCCAGATGCTTTTGCTAGGCGGTTACCAATGATGCATTTGCCATAACAACCATTTGCATGAAACTGTCCAGACTCACATGTTCAGTTGAATTCACTTCATCTCAACGAAAGAAAAGGGCAGTCTTATATTATACTTAACACATTCTTTCTTAATGATAAATTTAATAAGAGTTTTGTTTTTTTATAGTATGAACTTATTTAGTGTGGAATGAACAAGTAGAAAATTGCTTCATATCTCACTGTCTTTGTGTTCTGTCACAGATTGTAATGATGTATTTGCTGTTTTGGATGGGTAGGGAGGGCAACCCAAGGAAGGAGGAGATGACAAGGGTGACAAGAACGTGCAGGACATGCTGGTTGGCATGGTACAACTGCAGACAGGGAAAATGCGTGTCACCGAATTCGTGGACGAGCGGTCTAAGCACTTATCCGACATAGCCGCACAAGCTAAGGAAGAGTATGATAAGATTGCCCAAGATGCAATGCGGAATCTGGATGAAGCTGGTTCCAAGGTGCCCAACATTTTCTTTTGAGAGTTTTTTGGGTATTCAATGGCCCTATTTTTTAGGGCAAGGATTATCGTTGGCTATTTGTGATTTGTGAATAGGTCTACGTACTTTTGCGCAGCAAAGACTTCGATGTTGGGTGAAGGGGATGATGTTTGAGAAACCAATCTACAAAATTCAACCCTGGGATAGCATTAGTATCGTATGAGGAATGAGTTCACATGCAGTAGTGAGCCCAGAAATTGGGTCTTTAGATAACTACATTTGGTCCAGTAATTAGTGTTCACATTATTGTTCCATCTGGAAGATTGCCAGTTATTTATTCTATCTTAAAGCACCCGATTGTTCTTAAGATATGGTCATGTTACTAATAAGCACTGAAAACAGCTCATGAGGTAGACCTTTTTCTGTATTAATTGCTCTTTTCACTGAAAGTCCACAACCTACAGTCCTGTCCCTAAAATCTCCAATATTGTGGACGATGTGTCCATACGTCTTTCCAATAGTGCAAGATTCTAGATCGTGTCTTTGTAGGATTGGCCCTTTGCTTTTGAAGACAAATCCTATCAACTTGACTTCATTTCAGGTTACATTATCATTCTATTACTAAAGATTGTTGTGTTGCACTCCTTCAATGAAAGCACAAGCCAAGCATTTAATGTTGTTAAGGCTGGCTACTCTAGGAGGCTGTTTCAATTTTTAGATATTTCAACCAGAGGCTTGTATAAGGAGCAACTCCTCTGGTCACTGGAAAATTATTCTCTCAATAATCAACTTTCAAAGTTTTTTGGGGCAAGCGCACACAGTTGCCTCTCTCTAAGTTGGTGGGCAATGATTTATGGACTTTCTATGTAAGATGAGGCTGCGACATTGGTTCCAAAGAATCAAAAAGCTGAGTTCTGAGAGGATCATACTAAAGTGATCATAGGAGTTGCTCTAACAGATATCATCAACTTGTCTGACGTTATCTTGATGGAATGCAGATATTGACCAGTGTTGAAGAAGAAGCACAAAAGCTGGAGGATGAGCTGGCTTCGGCACGGGCGGAAATGGAAGCCGATGATCGGGACTTGGAAGAGTTTGAGGAAAATGTTGACAAGGCTCGCAGTGAAGGGTTATTCTTCAAGGGTTTATACAGTAAACCCTTGAAAGCATGGAAAGACAGCACTCCTGAGGAGAAAGAGGCCATCAAGGAGCAGGCAGATGCTGTCGCTAATGTTGCAAAGGCATCCGCTGTTTCCCAATCTCGGAGGTTCTTGTATGGTGTCCTAATTTTCCTATTGAGTTTGACACTAGTAGAGGGTGTCTCTGGTGCTAACATTCAGTGGCCAAAGCTAGCCCTATATTTCTTGGTTTTAGTTGCCCTTGTAGCTCAATTGACGTATGAGAAGTTTATTGCCTCTAATGGCGATGGCATCACAAAGAGATAGTCTAAACGATACATCTATGTGTGAAAATGCACTGCCTTCTACAAAACATTACAGAAAACAAAAGAAAACCAGAGATCAATCTGAATGTCTGGTATTCCCTTCTTGGAGAATATGGTGCTACTGCATCACATGTGTTTTTGAAGTATACACTTTTGCAAAATGAGGAAAAATACTTGAAAACTGACTTCTGGAATATCTGCATCTGTTTATCAATGTGTTCTTGGAGTTCTGGTTATTCTCTTTGGTACCTGAATCTATCGAAGATAATCAGAGCAATACCGGCAATCTTGACCTACAGGACTACACTATTGTATTTAGTGTTATATGGTATTTTATGTCACTGGTTACTTTTCTAATGACACTTCTTATGAATAAGTTTACAAGTATTGCCATCCCAACTTACATTTCGTTCATCCAAATGTCAATTATTGTAACAAAGTTTAGCATATTTTGCATCTTGACATTTATGTGATGAAATGTTGTCATGGATAAAATTTGGATGAAAATATTTAGTAAGTGACAATAATAGCAACACTGTAAATCTATAATGCCCGAAATCTATTATGTTGAGTTTACATTTAGTGTTGGTGAGAATACATGGGCGGTTTGCAATTAGTATTGAGAAAATTAGATTCCATTCAATGAGGGGAGTGCTGAACTGGTCATGGTACTCAGTTTGGAGCTTTGCAAGCTGTAGGATGAGTGCTTTTCAAGCTTGTCGTGCTTTATTGAGGCCATGGTAACTAATAATTTAAGGGCCAAAATATTATAGCATAAGGTCCATACATTATCGATTTAAAACACTCTGGAACTCCATCTTCTAAGTTCACAAACACTTGCAATTGATTATTTTAATTATTAGTAAATAGTGCTCTAGTTACCGGTAATAGGCATTCTATATCACAACTAGGGGCGACACCACGATCTTTACTTCAAAAATTTGTACTTATCTCAATATTGGGGGGGGGGGGTCTTTGCACTTGGTCTCTTCTTTCCTATGTGGAAGTGAAAAAAATCGGTTCATATGGCTACCACATCTACGCCAAATACCTTGACTTCTTGGTTTATGGTCTTGCTACCTTACAATATCAAAGTAGGGATTCCAAGTGTCAGGTAGGTCATGTCAGGAACGAGCCTGTGTGTCAAAATTGGATTTGTCATATATATATCTTGTAAAATGGGTGGCTTAAATCCTATGCCTTAACTTGGATCACAAAATGCTTGCCAAAAATGCAAAATGGAAGAATCAAGGCCCATTTTGCAATCACTCGATCCTCAATTATACTTCTTTAGTAGTTTCAAAACAAGTACGACCAATTGTTTACTATGTCTTTCCAAGGATTCTTTTTAAAATAAGTTATAATACATTATGTATGATTTTGAAAACCACTTGGTTCAAAACCCTAGCGATTCCAAACATTCTTGAAACTATCATTTGATACAGTAGGTGTGCAATATATAAAACCCACCGGAATTATAAAAATGGGGAGATCCGACCCCTAGGTACAGATGGGCCGGTTGAGTTTGAGAAATGACCGGTTCAAGTTCAAGACTTAAGACAAATCCCCGATCATTTATAAAGATTCCTTGGAATATACCTTATATCGATGAAGGAAAATCGATATATATATATATATATATATATAAACATGTAACCGGGTGGACTTGGAAACATTCTTTTGTTATTAGAGACATGGAATTCTTGTATGTGAATACTGTAGAAGAGAAGTTCTGAGTATATTTACCTTTCATTGTTGGAGTTAGTAATTGCAAGGGTGCGCATCGGTAGATTTCAGGGATAGCCAAGATCACAAATCGAACATTTCAGATCCTCCTAGAAGCATGTAAAGCCTGCAGAGATGTCGAGAAGCTTCAATCATGTTCCAGTCAGTTACAGAAGTCTCTAGAAACACCTCTTCTCTTCTTCTCATTCTTCCTCTTCTCTCTTCGCCTTCACTATATGAATCCAATTGGTCACTCCACTGCTCCTCAATCTATTCTTTTCAGTTTCAAATCAAATTGTACCCAGAAGACATTAATTGCAACCTCTTCGCACAAGATCGCGTGGAAATTTTTGTAGATTGAAGTCTTGAGATTGTGTCCAATTTTTGTCCAGTCGGTTGGGATTAATCGCTGGTAGGACACCGGACAGATATACTGTCTGTAGGATTCTTCTTGCCAAGCGTTAGCTTGTAGTTCGACAAATTTGTTGACAGACGGAATTTTATTACGTCGATTATTTTGTCGTGTCGATTGGGGTAGAGTGCTGGTAGGAGATTGCTGTTGTAGGGAGTTCTGAATTCGTTGGTGAGGAGAGAGAGAGAGAGCTATGGCGGGTAAAGGAGAAGGAACTGCGATCGGAATTGATTTGGGAACGACCTACAGTTGTGTAGGAGTGTGGCAACATGATCGGGTGGAGATTATTGCAAATGACCAGGGGAACCGCACCACACCGTCGTATGTTGCATTCACGGATACGGAGCGATTGATTGGCGATGCTGCGAAGAATCAAGTGGCGATGAATCCTACGAATACCGTGTTTGATGCAAAGCGGTTGATAGGAAGACGGTTCGACGATGCGTCCGTGCAGAGTGACATGAAGTTGTGGCCGTTTAAGGTGATTCCTGGACCGGGGAACAAGCCTCTGATAGTTATCAATCACAAAGGGGAGGTGAAACAGTTCGCTGCGGAGGAAATTTCGTCTATGGTCCTCATCAAGATGAAGGAGATAGCGGAAGCGTTCCTCGGTAGGACGGTGAAGAATGCCGTTGTCACAGTCCCGGCCTATTTCAATGATTCTCAAAGGCAAGCGACGAAAGATGCTGGTGCTATCGCTGGTCTCAATGTCCAGCGCATCATCAACGAGCCTACCGCTGCTGCGATCGCCTATGGTTTGGATAAGAAAGGCCAGTCAACGGGAGAGAAGAATATTCTCATTTTCGATCTCGGTGGTGGCACCTTTGATGTGTCATTGTTGACCATCGAAGAAGGAATTTTCGAGGTGAAGGCGACGGCGGGAGACACACATCTCGGTGGCGAGGATTTCGACAATAGAGTGGTGAATCATTTTGTTCAGGAATTCAAGAGGAAGTACAAGAAAGATATTACCGGAAATGCCCGGGCTCTTCGTCGGCTGCGCACAGCGGCTGAGAGAGCGAAGAGGACTTTATCAGCAACAGCGCAGACAACCATTGAAATTGACTCATTGTACGAAGGCGTGGATTTCTACTCCACCATTACGAGGGCCAGATTCGAGGAGTTGAACATGGACCTGTTCCGGAAGTGCATGGAACCTGTGGAGAAATGTCTTCGAGACGCAAAGATGGATAAGAGTTCAGTGCACGAGGTTGTACTCGTAGGCGGTTCTACACGAATTCCTAAAGTGCAAAGCCTTCTTCAGGATTTCTTTAACGGTAAGGAGTTATGTAAGAGTATCAATCCCGATGAGGCAGTTGCATACGGCGCAGCAGTTCAAGCGGCAATTCTTAGTGGCGAAGGCAATCAAAAGGTTCAGGACCTTCTATTGTTAGATGTGACGCCTCTGAGTCTTGGTCTAGAAACTGCGGGCGGTGTTATGACTACATTGATTCCTAGGAACACTACAATTCCGACAAAGAAAGAGCAAGTGTTTTCAACGTACGCCGATAACCAGCCTGGTGTGCTCATTCAAGTGTACGAAGGAGAGAGAGCCAGAACAAGGGATAATAATCTACTAGGTAAATTTGAACTCTCAGGCATACCGCCGGCTCCCAGAGGCGTACCGCAAATCAATGTCTGCTTCGACATTGATGCAAACGGAATTTTAAACGTCGCAGCAGAGGACAAGACCGCCGGTGTGAAGAACAAGATCACCATCACGAACGACAAGGGAAGGCTGAGCAAAGAGGACATAGAAAAGATGGTGCACGATGCAGAGAGATACAAGAACGAAGATGAAGAGGTGAAGAAGAAGGTGGAGGCTAAAAACGGCCTTGAAAATTATGCCTACAACATGAGGAACACTATCAAGGACGACAAGATATCCGGCCAACTAAGCAGCGAGGATAAACAGACCCTCGATAAGGCTGTCAATGATGCTATCAACTGGCTGGACACCAATCAGCTCGCCGAGGTGGATGAATTTGAGGACAAGCAGAAACAATTAGAGAATATTTGCAATCCTATCATTTCGAGAATGTACCAAGGAGGTGGAGCACCAGGTGGTGCAGGTCCAACACCCGGTGCTGGTTATGGAGCATCGAACACCGCCGCAGCTGGTCCCACTATTGAAGAGGTCGATTAGAAAAGCATTAACAGGTTCCCCGTTTCCAATGTAGTCTAGGAATTTAGATTTTGGCGGCATCCAATCTCCGATCCAGCCAGATCAT
Source organism: Polytrichum commune (assembly GCA_950295325.1). Lineage (NCBI taxonomy): Eukaryota > Viridiplantae > Streptophyta > Polytrichopsida > Polytrichales > Polytrichaceae > Polytrichum > Polytrichum commune. Next base: position 62,220,179 of record OX485804.1, read on the forward strand.
TTTTGCACAAATTGATTGCAGCCGCAACGCTGCTCCATAATGATTACAGTAATTTTTTACTCAACTTTTCAAAGATTGTTCCAAGGAAATTTTGATATTACTTTCTGATTACTTCACATTCATATTCACGCCAAGTATAATTTATTGAGCGTTGTTGTGCTTTCCCTGCAATCCTCCTAGTGCAACAATGTGCATATAGCACACAAGATGGTCATATTCAATTCGAGTTTTTAGTCGTGAAAAAATTTTACTCCAAGGAAATTTCCACTTGTTGAGTAAAAACTTGTGAATATGAATGTGAAGTAATCAGAAAGTAATATCAAAATTTCCTTGGAACAATCTTTGAAATTTTTTACTCCAAGGAAATTTTGATATTACTTTCTGATTACTTCACATTCATATTCACGCCAAGTATAATTTATTGAGCGTTGTTGTGCTTTCCCTGCAATCCTCCTAGTGCAACAATGTGCATATAGCACACAAGATGGTCATATTCAATTCGAGTTTTTAGTCGTGAAAAAATTGCAGATGTGGTGGTAGATAGGGAATTGCTGTTATTGGATGTTACAGTTGCAACCCTTCACACATATCTTGTCATGATCATTACGAATTTTTCGTAGGTGATGCAGTAGGTAGTTTGTTGTGGCAAAGAATGATTGCTCACACTCTCGACCTTCTCATGATCTCCACGAGTAATACCCAGAACACTATTCCAGATTCTGCCGACATCAGATTATGTCTCAACTTCGTTCAAATATTGCTGTAGGGAAATGCATTGTTTCTTCCCTTCTCTTCTCACTGGCAAATAACAAACAGGTCGAAGAGTTATAATTACTGACATACTTAAACAAAAATTTCGTTTCATAGTCTGGTGAGTTTCATCATCCACTCAACTTTCTCATGGAGCGAGGAACACCGTCATCCACAGGGCTGATTCCAACTCCACCAACGGCAAGCAACAAACGTGTTGAGAAAGCTGCACAACTTTTAACAGAGTCGGACGCAATCCTTTTTCTCTTTACTGTATACTTTCATATATCCATATCCACCCACTTTGAGTGGAAGATAGTAGTCGCTCATGGCGGTCATCACAACACAAAATGTTCCCCCCGCGGAAAATGATTTGTGCTCTTTTCCGGACTCTTACAGGGAAGAATTATCTATCCTCTACAGCAAGCCAGTCTCTCTCTCGCTTCTAGTTCGCTGAGGCCTTAGAACTAGAGCGGAAGAACCCCTCCTCGTTGCAATGGCAGCGAATCATACCACCCGGAGGGCACCACTCTATCATTTCTATCCTCCAAATACTCCACTCCCTCAGGCAGGAGCTCCCAATCTTTTTTACGTTTTCGTATTTTCACCTCTTAAAAAGCGAGCTGAATTACGCCATTCTGTACAAAACTTACTCGTTTCCGAGGTGGTGTTAAGTTAGTGGAATCAGATATTAGTTGTAGCGGTAGCAATCTATCTAGTCGGAGCAGCGAGTTACTATATGTGCAACGCTGCACCGAAGTAATCAAAAGTAGTCTTCATATGTATCATCGTCACCTAGTAAGGGCCAGTGGTCCCCCTTGAAGCAACTCAAAGCATCATCAGCATCGTCATCTTCATCCTTCGGTTTCTCATCTTTTTCCTAGTTTTCTCTCTTCCCGTGATTTGCACTGCACAGCCCCTCTCCTGCTCGCTCGAACCCCACGTTGGCGGGATGCATGATGATGTACAAAGCTGATAGGAGTCATTCGAACAGCAAGGGGGAAGGTTAAGGAGGTGGTTGAAGAACATCATCAGCAAATGGTCGGATGTGTCAGTCTTCTCCGACGATAATGTCACAAGCAGGACAGCCATCTCTCCAAGTGCTGCTTGTGCTCTGTAAGAAAGATAAGAAAAGAAAATAAAGCATCAGAAGAGGTTGAGAATTACAAGGTTCGAATTCGTCGAGGCATATCCGAAAATAGGTGGGAAGAAGGAATCTCCATGTCACTCTCTTCCTGATCCACGAGTGATCAGCCCGAAGTACGGAGAAGATTAGGAATGTGCACGAGGATAGGGATAATGCTCACCGCATTTTAAGATTGAGGCTGCATTCACAGAACCTGTTCAACAAGATAGAAGGAAGGCTGACGATGCTCATAACTAACTAATTACCAAGAGAATTTGTTCATCTTTTCAGGAAAATCGGAGAGACAGAAGTTGGTAGAATGATCCCGCATTCACAGAGTATTTTTAACAACCTGAAGACGCTCATTAACTAATTACCAGGAGAATTTACTCATCCTTTCGGGGAAATCGGAGGAAGAGGACTTGGTAAAGTGATGGAGGGCACACCTTCGTGAGATTTCCTTGAGAGATTGGCGAGGACGTTGGCCCAGGCAAACGGCTGTGGCTCCTCTTCCAGCTGGAAGGGGGAGCTGGCAGCTGGCTGTGTGGGAGCTGAGCCGTAGCAAGGGACGAGGACGGCAAAACTGTCTTCGGGATCATTTTCAGTGAAATCCGCGTGGTGAGGCTCAAACCATCCTACGGACCAGTCAGAGTCTTCGGAGTCCGAGCCGGACATGGAAAATCCATCGTTCGGGACGATGACGACATCGAATTCGGTATCGATTTTCTTTTCGTTCCATTTCTTGGAGGATCTCCTTCGCCTGCCGCCCCGCCTCTTAACTGGCCAGCCGGAGGAGAGCTGAGCGGGTGAAGAAGAATCACCGGACGATGCCACTCGTGTACCTCCTCGCCTTCGGAGAGGCAGGTGCTCCACGTTCGTGTTGTACTGGTGGTGGTGGAAAGTGCGTGTCTCGTGGCCCGGCGGTTGGCTCGAAGCGTGTGCGCCTTCGGAGAATGTTGGCCTTTGAAACAGGCCAGTTAATGCGACCACCGCAACAGCCATGAATACTCTATCTTAGATTCTGTAACCCTCGCGTCGGCCACAGCACATGAATAATACTACGATACACAAGCAAGCCAACGTCCTTGCAATCGATGATGGACCACTTCTTTCTTGACCTTCCTTAGAGCTTGCATGAACCAAAAGAGAAGTGCGCGGAAATAGTGCCGACAAATTGCATCAGCACATGGAGCTCAAAAGCGCATGGATATTACGATACACAAGCAAGTACACGTCCTTGAGGAGTGCCGACAAAATTGAATCAGCAGACAGAGCTCCTATGGACAGACACAGAAGAGAGACGAGGTTGAGAGAAGAGGAAGCAGCTCCAGTGCTTTCGAGTGTCTACTGCCAAAATTTTAGAAAGTTCCTTGTACGAGTTGTTGTGGAGAGCAGGCGAGAGAATGGAAGGAAGAAGAACTTCCGACCTTTGTTAAGACTAACTTGCTCTACGCCTTCAAAGATTCCACAGACAAAGCTGTCAAACAGTTGCCTGCTTGCTGTCGGAGACACAGAGAGAGAGAGAGAGAACCAACACGGCTCAGACACGAATTGCAAAAAAAAGTTGAGACGGCCGGCAAGATGTGAGACGCCACAACTGCTACTTGGGAAGGGGCTCAAAATACTTCCCTTCAAGTTGATCGGAAGTTATTCTCCCCGAATTGACAGAAACTGTAGACAACAAAACACGAGATCCCCTGCTCTGAAAACTGAAGGGAATAAAAATGAATTATGTGTCTGCGTCTCCGTCACTCTGAACCTTCTCCAAAATTCTCTTTTAACTCAAGAATTCTCCAGATGTGGGGAAAAAAAATTCTTCACAGATCGGACCTCAAACATTACCAGCTAGCCAGCAGACGATAACAAGAATTATCTCCAACGACACACAAAACTTGCTGTTCGGCACAACCTGAACAGTCGCTCTTACGAGCTTCCTCGGAGATCACTCTTAACCCGAGCCCAGCAACAGATGACAACACAGAATGGCAGCAGAGACAAAATTGCTGCGTCAAAGTGTGTGATCAACTGGTGCGACGGGGGTCAAGGTTCGGAAACGGCAACATCAAAACACAAAGATCCTCGAAGAAACCCGAGGTGTCACAGAGTCCAATTGGGGAGAGTAGAAACACATAACACACAGACGGACAAGCACAAACCAAGTGGAGGTGACGACGACGACGACAACGACGATAATGATGATGATGATGTCCGGAGGTGGAGAAGGAGAGGAGAGAGGGAACAGGCAACCCACAACAGTGGGTTTCACCTTCAAGCTTCCATAGCCAACAAATGGAGGACACACCAAATGTGTCTCTTCTGTGTGTGCTTCAAAAAACAGCACTTGAAGGAGGTAATCTGTTGAAGTTCCTACTACTACTACTACTATTGCTAAGTTTCATAAGTTGACAAGGAAGTTGGTCCTTCCTAATTCCTCCCTCCTTGATCTTCTACTACCTGAAGTTGTTGTGCTGCTTCTGAGGAGCGTCTCTCTGGAACCTAATCAGTACAGTAGTGTCATAGCCAGTGGTAGGACAACAAAGGTATGAGCGGCAGAGGTGCTCTCTTTATGGGCCACGCGAACTCCTCGCAGGGAATCATCCCAACGGGAGGATGGGATGGGATGGCGAGGATGGGATGGCGAGGCGAGCTGGCCGCAGGAAGCCATAAGTTAAGGTAAAATGCAGTGGCCCCCACTTTCACCATGCTCTCTCTCTTTTGCTCTCTTTTGGCAAAGCTGAGTTAGGTTAGGTTAGGTTAGGGTGGCAAGTGACTTCCCACTCTTCTACACTGCCACTGGAGAAGTGCCCAACCTCAGTGCCAGTCAAGAGGCTAATGAGACCTGCACGCAGTGATTGGGAAGCATTTTGGGCATAATCGCTTGAGATTCATGTGTTTGCAAGTCCAACCGGTTACATGTTGACGACATTCTTCGGCTTCCCTTTATTAAATTGGGTATATTCTCTTATAGATTCCTCTGAAATGATCGGTTATTTCTCAAACTCAACCGGTTATATCATCTGTGACTAACTGCCGGTTCTCCCCGATCATGGCCCTAACCGGCGGTTAACCGCTTGAAGTTGGAGACTTCAGGAGAATTACCGATCGTTTCAGAGGAATCTATGGGAGAATGTACCTCGAATGAATGAAAGCAAAACCGGAAGATGATGTCAACATGTAACCGGTTGGATTTAGAATCACTAGGATCTTGACCGACTCTATATGCCCAAAAATTTCCTGGGCATTGACGAGTGCACTTCTACCGATTAGGTTTACACAACGATGCTCTTGTTGCATTAGCAAATCTATGATGAAACATTTGTAAACAACCAGATTGAAAATTGGACCTCCCCTTATTTAGTTATGGTTATCGGAAGTGCATGTTTGTTGATTTCTTAATTGGATGTATAGGGTCTCCCAATTGTGTTCATTGTTGAGTGTAGAGTAGTCATCCAGTCTCTTGTAAATATGTGTCTTTGAGATGTGTGCTCTTTGATCCTCGTCGAACCAAATACCAATCAAATATAGGGGTTTGAGTAAGAGAACGAGGCACGTAAGACCGATTAACTCTGAACACTTGGTCCCCTCCAAGACTGTTGCTTATTCGTCTCAAATGACCTCAAGTAGACTAACTCGGGGTCTTTAAAGCTAATTAATTCGGTGTCAAATCAATTGGGAAAAACAACCTCCATGGTCGCATATTGTTTCAATTGTTTATGTTGGATGAAGGAGAGATAAACGGTCATATTCGATAACTCCTTGTCTTCTGCGAGGAGAGAGGCCATTGTCGCACAAGTTATGAGCGAGCGGAAGTTACCTCTCATCCATTCAACATAAAAAAATAAAAATAAAAATCGACTCCCTACAGGTTTGTGAGTGATTCATGACTTGGACATGACCTAAGGTCTTTAAAGCTACCTTCGGTGTCAAGTAAACTTTTTCTTTTTTTGAAGTAACATTTGAATTGCGAATTATTTCGAGAGGTACACTCGTGCACGAAATTTCGTCTCATTGACAAGAACTTATAGAAAATGGTGAGAATCCCATCTCAGTTGGCAACAACTGTAGATGATCTACAAAGGCTCCACAATGCTCCACGCAACCATTGATGACGATATGTGAGTTAGGTATGGGAAAACAAAAACTAGCCAGTATTGGTTTTTTTTGTGTCATTACAATATTATTTTTAAATTGGATGTTGAGATCATTTATAAGTTGTTTACTTGGATATTGATATGTGCCATTGGGGGCAGTGAAACTTGTCCCCTACATGTTCACTTAGGTAATGCTTTGTGACATCTACCAGAGTGCGAGAGTGAAAACACACAAACTAGTTATACATCCCCGTGGATCTTATTTTTAGCATATGGACCATACTTTGGCAGCAAAAGGTCCATATCATTCTAATTGAATCCAATAATATGAACTAACAAAATACTTGGGAGGGGTGTGCTTTTACTCCAACCACCCCCTCTCCCTCCATATCCGTAGGGTGGTAGATGTTGTGAAAGCGAGATTTAGGTGTCATGAACTGAAATTTAATGCCGAAAAAAAATGTTGCGTTGTTTATTACACATTGATTAGAATTATTATTTTTTAAATGGAAAAAAATGTTTATGGGAAATATTGAGGGCCACACTATAAACAAGGAAATCGACACCAAAAATATTGGGGATACTACTGTGGGTGCACATTGTAGTCTAACCCACAATATATAACATTGGATGTCTATGTTGTAGGTTGTAATATTTTTATTGGATGGAGAATAATATGCATTTGACAAACTTCCAACAAAGTGAAATCCGGTTAATACACGTCCTACCTTGGCAGTTCCGTATCTAACATTCCGATAAAAAAAATTCCAAAAATAAACTTCAACAAAATTAAAATGCTTTTTTTCTTTAATAAACTTCCTTGCTAAACATCACTTGTCTAAAATTTTGTGAATTATGGTATACTACGAAATAATATGGATGCGGAGAAATTGACACAAAAAATTCCTTTGAGTATTAGATTCCATGCTATTTTAATAATGTGTGATAGTGTCATTGCAGGCTACACTATATTGCATCAAAGGGTAAGGCGCACTATAAGTATGCCCACAATTAATTTACCATAAACAAGGTAGCTTAGGGCAAGAAGGGATTATTGCGTGCAATAGTGACTTTCATTCATGGAATGAATACACATGTGTTGGAGGGTAATTTAAGAGATAATTTGGCATCATAATTAGCTTAAAATATTCTAAACTGGTCTAGTAGGGCATCTGCATCACTAAAAACTTGTAGGGGGGTAAGCATTTAGCAAGGATGGATGAGAGGTGCACTCATATGCAACAATCCCCTCTCAATATGGAACAACAAGAAGGGCCATGTATACAAAACCACAACCACACACACAAACTTTTCTTCGGCTTTGTTTTTGATAGTGCATTCACGATGACCACAAACACTACTCATCTACTACACATTGATCATAACAACAATTGGTTGGATGTGTGCATACAAGAAGAAGAAGAAGAAGAAGAAGAAGAAGAAGAAGAATTCCAATCTCCATAGGGGGCCAAAGTGAATAAAGTGTGTTCATAAAACATCCTTGGCCACGCCCTAAAGTATAATGACAATGGGCGTAGAACTACTTCACCCTTTGCAAGGAGTAGAAAACTATGTTTTGGCCAGTGACCTTAGTAGTGACCAATATCCAATATCCTCTAGCAATAGCCAATGGTGTTGTGGTGTAGTTGGTGGGTTTTGTCCGGAGTTGGTCATAAGGGTGAGTTTCGGTAGTGAGTGGCCACCAGGTCATTGGCTCCTTGTTGGTTGGGAGCATGTGTTTATTCTTTCTTTTGAGTTTGATTCAGGTGGAGCCCATTTGAGTGGTTTTCAATTGACTTGATACTACTTCATGTATATAGGCAAGAAATGTGGTATTGACCAAAGGCCTCTCTCTAAATGAGCTAAAACCGGCTTGTGCCACTATCAATCTATTGTTGTTATTCTTTGGCATGTCATGTGAGATTTTAAATAGGATTGGTAATGTGGGTTGTATAGTTGATGTTTTCCTTTTGACTTGTTGGCCTATGTGTATGACTAGATTTTGCATTTAATGTACACTAAATTAATCACCATAAAGTTGCATGAATTTCACATCATGTAATTAGGACCAATTCCACACACCATTACACTCCATATATACAAATTAATGTGGCCTACACCATTCATCATCAAACTATGTAAATTGACGTTGCATTCAATGGGTGGAGATCATACGATATGGGATGGAACACTTGTTACCGGGGTAAACGGTCACAATGAGTACCTAGGGGGAGGATGAGAACATGATTTTTATGTAAAGCTTGGGGATTGAAATATTTTTTAGCCAAATTAATACCTAAACTATTGAAATTGAATCGGGATGAATCACCAACAAACATATATGTGCAAATGATATGTGCAATTAGATAGTGTACACTAATAGGTCGTCTTTTTACCCATGCATATTATCTTGGGTCAAAATCATATCACAAAATATGTAACTTTTTTTGATTCACCCCTATAGCAAACAAAAAAGAATCTTTGAATTTTGTCATCTTGACAATAAATATAGAAACTAGTGTGGAATGTCGACAAATGGCATGGGGCAACTTGTTTGTGGATATTAGTAAATAGAAGGCATGTTTATGCACCTCCCCCTCCAGCATGGAAGCAACAACAAACCATAGAGGCCACTTTATTTTGATCAACATGGCACATCAATTTTAATACCACACACCAAACTGCATGTATACATGATGATATGTGTATAATTAGGTTGACCAACCTTGTGAATAGGCTGACCCTTTACCCATTCAAATTACCTTGGGTCAAAACCAAATCACAAAAACTTTCACCCTTGTTTATTATACGTAGAGCACCACAATACACAAATGGAAATCGTGTCTTTTGTTATTGTGACGACAAAAATTCAAAATAATGTCGAATGGCAATAATTAGCATGGATTGGCAACCTAATTGCACATATGAAGGGTCAATTTAGACTACGGTGAAGAAGTCCACCGATCAGTCACAAATTTCAACCCAATACAAGGTTATTTGAGGCAACAATTGGTATGGCATACAATATGGGGGGAGGGGGGGACAAGAAAAAAAAAATCCTCAAGTTGGAGTTCTCCAGCCAAGTTTCTTCTTCAAGGGTTTGAAGTTGTCCAAGAAACTTGACCTATGAAGAACTCCCCATGCAAAAAACAATGTTGCCATGTTGACGTCCATGTCATTTTTTCGTCCATGTCATTTTTCATCCATGTCCTTTTCTCATCCAAAGAAGTCTTGGCCGTAGTGTTAACTTTGGCTTGTGAAAAAATCCATTTTGCAGCCAAACATAACACTTCATTCCCCTAAATTTCTAAATTGGTGCACTTCTTCACCAAACTTTCCTTTGATCACACCAAACTTTTAGTCCAGTTCCAGCCGTGAAATTGATGAGGATTATGTTCAGAAATAGATGTTGGCCCACCACTTTTCACACTATTACAGCCGGAGATGCCAACGGATGATGTCTGAACTGGCCGGTGTGATCAGTAGTGCCCTTTGTGTGTTGTTCAAACGCATGAGAAACAAATAATCTAATTTAGTCTCATTGCAAGGCTGGTAAAAGAGGGGGGGGGGGGTGTCACAGAATCAAGGATAAAGAAGCACAATGTGATTGGGCAAGAGTGATGATGATGATGCTGTTCAGGGTATTTAGAGACCGTAAAGAAAGGCTGAGGATAAGTGCGGATAAGCGTAAAACCACCTGACAAAGCACAATTGACTAGTTTGTAATCTTTTAATAGAGCTACAATTTTTTTACGTGTTTCTTGGGCAACATGGTGGCAAATTCGTGTGCATTCTTACCGCCAACCTAACTTAACTTACTACATGTTCTCTCAAATTACATGGAAACTGGATTCTGTGGCCTCAGGTAAATAAATGTTCACATCACTTAAGGGAGAGGGGGCTGGGGCGAACCAACCTGTACATTGGTTACTTGGAGGCAAGGGTTTAGGCATCCAACAAGGAACGAGTGTATGGGTTGGTTCGCCCGGGGAGGGCAGAGCTTTGGAGTGTTGATGTTTTTAGGTGAATTGGTTTTTAACTTGGGGACATAGGTACTCAATTGGTCAAGGGCGTAACATTAGGGCCACTTCACACATGAGATAGAGAGCCCGTGACCAGTAGTTCAAGCACTCTCATTGGTGGAAAAGGCGGAGCCAGTTCAAGTTCGCTTCACACTACGGTTGAGGGACCAACGGAGTGTGTGAATGTAAGATGGATGTAAAAGTCTACGTGGATTCCTACATGGCATCAAATGGATCGTGTCAAATGGTCACTTAACCTAGTTTCAAAAACACAAAACCAGGAGACCATGGCACACCGAACGCTCACAACCGTTGATTAATTCTATTTTATCATGCGTGAGGACCCCCGTGAATAGAAATTCATTGAGATAGCATTTGGTAGGGGCCCGGTCACATATGACTTCACACTACACTTGAGGGTCCGTGACCACACTGCATGATTTTGGAGGTGCTTTGGGATGGCCTTTGGACAATTTCTTTTGGGCTCTCACAATTCCACGGTCACAACTCTTGGCTCATGTGTGAAGTGGCCCTAACATTAGTCAACAAGCAAGCTTACTTCCATGTCTACAAATACATAATCTTTACTTACCTCAATGTTGCACTAGCAACGGTGATGTTGTCCCTAGTAACTCGTCATTCTAATGGATACTTGGTTATTGCATGTTGGTACAATGAGTCAACACACTCATACCAGGGCCACACCAAGCCAGCCAATGGCCTAGCCTGCAAGACTTGGCTGTCCATCCAATTTTGCAATTGATGGACCCTCAAGCTTAGTGTAAAATGAAAGTGGACCATGTTGAGAGACTGCAACAAATTTCTCCTAGATAATCCAAATAGTAGTGTCAAGTGTAGGACCCTACCATCCATGGCAATACGATATTTCTAGAAGCCCATGGCAAATTAATTGCTTGCACAACTCTTAAGCTTGCGGTAGGCCCCACCTTATTTTGATGGGCCTAACACAACATTTGGTAGATCATTAAACATTGTCCACTTGGTGGCATGTAAGACACCATGTAGGGTTTTTTCATTCACTCAAATTTCTTTGGTCCTCATGCCCTCAAGGTCTAGTGTAAAGTGAACTTGGGCTATCTGTGACTTCTCACATGATTTTGTAAATCACGGGTCAAGGGCCCTTAAGCTCTAGTGTAAATTGCCCCTAAAATTAATCATGACATGGAATTGATTAAAATTTTCATGATGCCAAAAGACTTATGAAACTAGAGGTATATCATAGAGCTACAACTGGATCAATTTGACGAAAACTAAGTAGATTCTAGCCTCCGTATTATGACACTCTACTATATGACACATTTCATATTGACTAAACTTTCTAGTGTTGATTTTACCCCCATACTACGAGTATGACTATGATGCCCGTGATATAACCATTCTTTAGGCATAATATGTTATATAACAGAGGTTATTAATGCACATAAGTGATGGGCGCCACATTTATCTCACAGGTTCATATGTGATTAGTACTTTGAAACATGCAAAGGAACATTGGGGAACAACGTCGTGAGCATATTTTTCTTCAATACACATGTTCTTTCATACTTATAACGCATCTTCATTGTGGATACAAAATTGCATTTACATTGAAATAGGCAATTTTCTTGAAAAAACCTCAACATTATTGTACGACATTTGAGGCCAACTTGTAATATTGCCAAGACTAGTACATTCGGATATATAGTATGGTACTTCTTTGTGAGGTGTAATGTCTCCTAATAAAAAGGGAACAATATACAATTCAAAACATGTAGGGGCCCAGTCAAATGAAGAAGAGAATAAGTGTTTTAAAATTGGCGTGGTCACGACTCATTAATTAGTGAGTGAGTCCCTGCCATTCATTTGGCTTCCAGAAATAGGGAAAATTTGAACGTAATGTTGGAAGTATTCCTCGTGGTGGTATATAAGGAAGATTTGGGACTCGGGAGATTGTGGCTCAAGAAGTGGTTTAAAATTGGACTCGGGATGTTTTGAAATCTAGGATTATTACTAAGAAGATCTTATATAATATATTGACGGAGTGTTATAAGAAGGCCGGGATACATATATAAGAAGAAGAAGCCTTCAATCATGTGTTTGAACTTTGGGACCCACAAATCTTTGATCACCTAATTTGGCAATTACAGTTGTAGCTAAGACATCATCGTGGCCGTTGATTTTGAAAAGTGGGTAGACACGTTTGCCATAAGGTAGATGGGTCTCAAATGAAATTGATTTTAGAGTCTAGTAATTAAGCCCATGTCATTGAGGCGTTGTGGATGGAGGGTGTGTGGTCGTGGGCAGATCACATCCAAGCCATCCATTCACAGAGCCCCATCCTACGGTCTATGAAACCGCTCATGCAGCTTGAATTTTTTTTCTTCTTTTCAACGGATGAAATTTCGGTGAATGAAAAATTAGTGTTTGCAAGATGAAGGGGTTGATAATTCATCCCGTCTTATGAAAGCATTTGTGTGGGATTTTGAAGGTTCTCAAAGGGGTCCCCACATTCCCAATGGAGTTTCCCTCCAGGTTAAATTTCATTTGATTTCAAGGTTGGTCATCAAAAAGGGGCTTGGAGTCGATGGCTTGTACCCTTGGTTCTACATTTTGGAAGCATGAGGTAGGGATTCAAATCCCTCCATTGGCATCATCTCCTTCGCAAGTCCTTTTAATGAAGAACTTAGTTTGGAAAATTCCATTCAAGCTTTGTGAGAAGATGGAGGTGGAGATTTCATTCAACCCGATTTTTTTCAGGCTCAACCTGAGGGGAAGAGAGGCCAGAAGTTGGGGCAACATAGGAGCTTTTATATTTGTCAGATTGTAATCAACGCCGGAGATCTTCCCAGCCCACGACCACATGGGAGGTGTTCACATCGCCTCAGTGACGGGGTTGGTAAGCTCAAAGGATTATGGTGAACTTTCCTCAACTACACCGATCATCCCAATTAGTGCATGTTACTACAAAAAGTTACACAATGCTATAACTATTTATTGTGAATGTAATATTTCACCAAGGAAAGTCATTTACCATCTATAATGTTTGAACAACCTATTAAACTTTCATTAGTAAATTGAACTCATGAGGTAGACGTTATTGCAATGTGTAAGTCCAAATATTAACATACACTAATTGGGGTAATCAATGTATGAGATGGTGAAAGTAAAACACTATTCCTCGTGAGGATAAATTTCACCTTTCATTTAATTTTCAAGTCCAAGATTGGGTTTTCACAACAATAATGTAAATGGGTCTTAAATGGCTACTTTTCCGACTAACCTACTTGTCCTAGGACATGAAACACATGATTAGTACGAGATGGTTAGCGAATAAAAAATTAGGCCGTAGCCACTTTTCCCATATTGTTTGGAGCTCGCTTGAATATCTTATTCACTCTCAAAGTGAAGATTCTAGTATCATTAAATGGTAATATAGTTCCCCCCTCCCCCAGTTATGTTGATTATTGAACCTATAATGGTTAGCATATAATAAGCTCATAGTCCAATCTCTTTTAAACACGTGTTTATTTTGGTGTCCAGTCTTGGATGCACACCTAACCACACACCACTCAAATATAGGTGTCCGATTAAGATAAGTAACCACATTAGGCACACCTACCTTAGAGGAAGTTTTAGCTTGATAAATTCATATTATATGAAAATCTATACCAAATATATGATTTATTGTGACATTGAAATTGGTTTGCAATGTTAACTATAGTGATCTTCATGACTTGTCATACAACACCCTAGTCTCATATGACACTTTCTCTATTTGTCATCAAGTGATTGCAAGATAATGATGTGGGTCAATAATGAATAGTGTGGGCCACACTAAAGCAAATATAAGTGTAGGTTTTGTAGTTCGAGGGTTACCTCTACCATAAAAATATTATAGGACATTCTAGTTCATCAAGTTTGATGGTGTCGGGTGGTCTCATCCAATGTATGATTGACATCTGGCAAAATTTGAGGAACCTTATGGGTAACTAATTGTATGAGGTATAGGTTGTCAGCTCCTCCCCAGCTTGAAATATCATACACTCAAGGTAGACATGCCCAATTCGATTACTTGTCTCAATCGGAAGCTAATATTTTAGTACTATGTAGTTAGGTGTGACTCCAAGAATGAATACCAAAAAAATGTTGTATCAAAATAAAAAGATTGATTACATGCTCAAAATATGATCACCAATTTTAGGCTCAATAGTCAACATAATTGAGAGGATCTATACGACCATTTAATGAGTGAAAGAATCTTCGTATGAATAATAAACTCATATGGGGTCCAAAAGTTGTAAGCAAAGGGGCTATGACCTCAATTTGGTAATTATCTTGTACTAATTGCATGTGTTCATGGAAAAATGGGCTAATCGAGAAATTGAGTAACCAATTTTACCCCATCGACCTTATTGGAAGTTACAGTAAATAAGCCCATTACTATGGGTCACAATAGTATCTAGAGCCCACACTAATTCTCATAACGACAATTAATGCGGGCCACATTAATATTCAACTCACGCTAGATTTATACTAGAAAGTTAGCGTGGACCTCTATATTTCTTTTTGAATGTGGGTGAAGGTTTTTCTCCTTTTTTTGTGCTACTTTTGATGTATGTAAGGTTTTTGTCGGAAGTGTTCATAAAGTTTTGGTGGAAGACTGAAGATCTTGGACCCATGGTAATTCCACCTTGACTAGAAAATTAGTGTGACCCACACTAATTATTTCCACACATAGGACCATTTGGTGTACTAATCACAAGGATGAGAGGATGGGATTGGTAGGTTGTAATTTGTAGTGAAGGAGCCCAACCTAGAGTCCTTTTTCCCCAAGGACCTTGAAACTCCCAACAAATGTAAAGGTCCTCTAAAGCCTCCCAGAAAGTAGATGCCTTATGTGGCATATATATCTACATCCACCAACCTTTGCATGCCACCCTTTCGCCATTGAGTGCTCGGGCGACCCAAAACGGGATGCCAACTAGATTTTTTAATGGGTTTACAACCCACCATGAGTCTTCCTAGGTGGCAGTCTACCATGAGTGTGTGGAGGTCAATTTGAGCTATTTAATCATCCTATTTCTACAGAGTAATGACAAAATGTGGAAGGTTCAAATTTTTTGGGGAGATTGTTTTTTTCTTTCTATTTTAGTTTCTAAAAACAAAATTGCCCCTATCTCAAATGACCTACCGATTGATGTGTGTTCAAGAGGAACATGCCCTAAAAGACTGGGTGTAGTGCTAAAAAATGAGCGGACAAGTTACCCAATATGCACATATGGGCTTGCTAAACACCTACTATGGTAGGCTGAATCATTATGCACCATTAGAGAGGTTCCTTCATGGCAATTTAAGAAGCCTCCCACCCGACTCTCAAGGGCCCACATGTCAGCCACTTGAGAGTCGCCTCATACAATGGCACAAATGAAGATGCAGAAGCATGAAATTTTGGTAACCACCTCATGAAGCATAATTCAATTGTTGAAGTGGTAGGTTTCAACCCAATTGCCCATGATACCAGCCTGGATTAAATTATATTGAAAGGCAAAAATCTAGGCCTTTTCAATCCTAGAAGGATCAAATTTGGTGGCAATTGCATAATGCCAATAAGTGATGGAATTCAAATTAATATGTTGCAACTTCACAGATAGAAAAGTGAGCTTTGCTCCTTGGAGAGTCGTAGATGTCCACTGTAGATAGTGGATTTGGGATTTGAGAAGGAAACTTGTCTAAGAAACATGTCTAAGGAGTATGAGAGTAAGAACATACAAGTTGGAGAGACCAACATGCTAGATGGTGAGCCAACTATCAAGCATGGTGGATGAGAATGAAAGCAATTTTCAAGTGAGAGAAATTGTGGGAGCTAGTAGAATCAAAGATCGCTGCCACAACCTAATTGATGGATCTAGCAAGACTTAGCATTAACCATATGCAATTCACATCGATGAAAGCTAATGCATATTCAACAACAAACTCATGAAGGTCATTCAAGATCGGCAAAATCCGGCTTATCAGTGGGTTAAACTTTGTGAGAAATATGTAAAGTATGCCAAGTAGGTAGACAAATGCAAGAGATCTCCAAAGAAACCACCTAACCAAGCCAAGAAAGTTATGTAATTGGTTCACTTGGATTTAATCGGACCCTTGTTGAAGGCATCACTAAATTGGTCTTGTTTGGAATGTTCACAAATGATTTCTCTAGGAAATCATTTGTTTACTTTATGAAGGCAAAATCCAAAACATTGGACAAGTTTAAAGTGTACACTACCCAAGTGAAAGCCAAGATTGGAGAGAAAATCCTAATGCTAAGGACCAACCACAATGTTGAGTACACGTCTAAGATGTTTAAGGAGTATTGTGCACTGCTTGGCATAATTTTTGTTTGATTGAGGCAAATCCTCTGGAGCAAATGACATTGCCGAAAGGTGTAATAGGTTAGCAATCGAGAAGATGAAAAGCATCATGATTGCAAGTGAATCACCAAGATACATGATTTGGAGTGAGGCATTGATCACCTTGAATTACTTGATCAACTAAGGGCTAATTAGAGCAAATGTTGGGGTTACGCATGAGGATTGTATTAAAACCACACCTTAATGTATGTCACGTACGAATTTGGGATTGTAATAAGCTACGTGCACATCCCTAAGTCATACATAAATAAATTAGAAAGCAAGTCTGTGAAAGGTGTGCTAGTGGGGTTTGTGATGAAACAAAGGCAATAACCACTTTATCACGGCAATAGCCTTTTGATCCTAGTATGGATGAAATTCTAACTACCACACACTAGATGAAAGCCACCAAAAGTTGAAAATTGCCCACTTCGGCCAAGCTATGGCAAAAAAAAATGGCTTACAATGGCCATGAGAGGGTGAAAGGTTTTTCCCCTTGACATGAAAACTACAATTTTGACTGGGTTTATCATGGAGACTATCTACATGTTTGTTCTCTAGGTTTCAAGTCAGAAGAGAACAAAGGAATGTGTGCTTATTGATTAGGGTTGTTTACAAATTAAAACAAACACTTATATGTCCGGACAATCATATTTACATCACGGTGATATACTTCAAGCTCATACGTAGTATTGTTGACTACAACATATACCTGATGTAAGGGACGATAACATATTTTATATGTTAATGGCAGGGATGATGAAGGTGAGGTCAAAGGATTAAACTTGAGGTTCCAGTGCACTTTCAAATGTTAGTATTTGGGAAAATCCAAGATGTATCTTGGTATGGATGGTATTTCAATATATCAAAGCTAGCATGTCTTGAAGATTGTGCAAAGGCTTGGCATGCAAGAATATAAGCCAATAAAGGTACCAATGGACCCAAGTTTGGTAGTTGTGCCTGTATGAAGTCTCCAAATTGCAATTTAAAGATGAATGGGCAATGATTGGGTGCTTAAGATGAATTACTACAAGCATGAACCATATTAAGTATGCGTTGGTTGATGCTCAAGGTATGCAACAACTCCACTAAAAAACATCTTGCAATATCTCATGGGAACCCCTAGATTATATGGAATCTTGTTTTCATTAGATAATGATAAGAATATTTTTTACCTATGCAAATGCGCAACACTGGCGATGAAGTGATACAAGGGTATCAACTGGAGGTACCCTATACAAGATTAGAAATACTCGAGTTGTTGCAACAAGTCCACTTCAACCTACAACAACTAGGTCAACATCAAAGTATAGGATATAGGGGGGAAACAAAGTTTAGTCACTTTGGATGTTGATATTAATGTTATGTATCTACAAAGGCTCATGCAAGAAATAAATGTCAATTGCAATGAGTCAACCATGATTTGTGAATGTAATCAATCCAATATAAAAATGGTACACATTATAGTCATGCACGTAAACACGAAACATATTGATATTCATGTGCATTTTGTCCGGGAAGTTCAAGAGGAGGGCCGCATAGATGCATGCTACATCTCAACCAAGGAGCAACAAGTTGACATCTTGAGGAAACCCCTAGGGTTTGGGGAGTTGATTGAAATGCAAGAGCTAATTGGAATCAAGACTCTAGTTATTGTTGCCCAATTGTTGCATTGAATCTTTGTCTAACCCAATGCGGTGTGGCTTGGTTCGAAATTGAACAGAAATTGGATGCCAGACATGTTGCTTAGAAAACTAGACATGAGGAGAACAAACAATTGATAGCAATGAAAAAAATATCAAAGAAGATGAAAAGCAAGTGGGAGCAAAGAGAGCGGCACAAGACAAGACAATCAATGCACAATGGTCAAGTAGTGCTTGTGCCATCGTGGGATGAAGACTACATGATGCCATTATGAGCTAGGCTCAAGTCCATCAGAGGAGTGAATTCTTGCCAAACATCAAGGCGTAATACCATTCCTCTTATGGGGGGGGGGGGGGGGGGGAGGGGGGCTTACATTGAAGTTGGACATAGTAGCACCTCAACATGGACGATCCTGAAGGAGTTTGTTTGGAGTGAAGGATGCGCGCCATGCACACTTTTGCCAAACTTAAGGGGGACTTATATTGAAGTTGGACATAGGAGCACCTCAACATGGACGCTCTTGGTGGAGATTGTTTGGAGCGAGGGATGCACGCCATGCAAGTTTTTGGGGCCATGTAGATTGCATGCATGTGTGGAGGGTGACAAATTGACGGTAAGGAGAGGCCACCATCATTGCTTGCTTAGGGGCACATTTTGGGTCGACCTCAACAAGATAGTGGCCTCTCTACCATGTGGACATGATTGAAAGAGATTGGAGTAGTGGGCCCATACCATGATCACTTATGAGCAATATATTGTGTACCTCCTTTTGAAAAAAATGAAGAATTGTTGATTTGCTTATATTCGCATCTATTTTGTGTTTGAAAAAATAAGATTGAAAATTGAAATTTGTGCATGTGTCAATCTTATGGATGACATTCCTTAAATGGATGGTTTAGCTTTGAACACCTTATGTATATTCCTCGAAATGATAACTTACCATTTCCATGCTGACCCTAGAAGGACCAAGGAGTTGTATGATCTATATATACAATTGATACAAGCCTCACCAAGTCTTAAAATCTAATCTATGGGTTTGAACTTTATCTAGTGCATTTTATTTATTTAAGAAGAAACATAAAATCTAGTCATACACAACAATCATCAAAATGGACAAATTTTCAATGCAATCCAAAAATCCATAGAGTATCAAGCCCATACAAAAAGAGTCCATGAATGAAGTTGATGCATAAGCCCAAAAGTGAGTGCTCTTACAATACGAGGATGATCCATACTTGAAAATAGTCATCACATATGCTATATACCCTCTTAACAAGCTAATGGAAAAACACACAAAGGTGAAATGCCTTACAAATAGACTCGCCCGCATAGCCATTGGTAAGCATTGGTGGAATGAACTCTCAAAGGCTAAGTCTACATTTCAAAGGCTAACTAAAAGTCACAAAAATTGAGTGTAAATCCTTTTTAGTTAACTTTGAGACGTAGAGGACAAAACTAACTCACAAAGTCTAAAACTCACATATAGGCTAACACTATTTCACAAAGTCTAAAACTAGGTAACAAAGTCAAAGACTCACATTATCCAAGGCTCACAAAGAGAAAGATGCACAAAGGCTAATACTCACCAAAGTAGTGTAAGTTTTAAAAGCCTTCGTGTATAAGTAACAACACCATCCTAGCAGACATTGTCCTAATCAAGTATTTTATCAAAACTCACTTTGCCATAAAGGTACATTGTGTAATCAAGCTAATGCCGATTCAAAAAAAAATACTAAGCAAGCAATCAAGTTTGAAAAATTGGTAGTATTTAGGGCGAGTAGAATAAACGCATCTCATCAAACATTTGAATTTCCTTTTTAATTTGCATGTTCCCCACACCATGACCCTATAGCATGCATGCAATTTATGGAAGGTGTCAATTGCAAGAATATTTGCACGCAATGGAATTTCACCCCTCCCCATTCTCCATAGGATATACATATTTGCTTCCACATACTCAATATCTCCCAAAACCATTTTGAGGCACTCATTTGAATGTGTGGAATAATCATACCAATGAAAATTCAAGTGAGATTGTCACAAGCAAGTGACATTGTGGAAAGATCCGAGATAATGCAAGTCTACATAAATGAAGCGATCAATATTGTCAACAATGACAATACTATATATATTTTGGACAAAGATCCTTCTGTTCAACCATCGAGAATGGTTATGATCCTTGTTAGGTTGCCTACTCTTGACCAATGTATTGTCTATGTTGCCAATCACTCCTTCCAGTCCATGGGGCATTTCACCCATAACAACTTGAGCATAACCATTAGGCCATTCAATTTCACTCTCAATTGCTTCAATAGTACATGATGCAATAAAGATTGCATTGTTCACATCATCTCTTGCCCCAATTCCATAAAAAAAACCTTAAAAAAATATGTGTTATCATGTTTCAAAAAGAAAAGAAAAAAAAGGAAGCGTTGTTTAAAATTAAGCTTACATGGAAAACTAGCAAGGGTAGTAACCTCTCTCTTTATTTGTGCATTGGCCGCAATGACTAGACAAACATCCACGAGAATTTGTCAAACTCGTCAATTGTAAAGTTTGCCAGGTTCTTGAACATCATGGGACTTGCCTGCATACTAGCCATGTGTGTCAGAAACCCCCTCATTTGGGTTAATTGACAGGTGCCCCCCTTCATCAAGCTTGTTGGCATTGAAAAAATCTATAGTAATTGACGCAACCAATGCTATTGAAGGACAACAATTGACTCCTCGTCCTATACCACAAAAAAATTGTCTTCATCGCTTGATGTTTTGTCCCATTCGGAATTTGTATCTGTAACAGAACTCTTGTTGATCCACTTATATGGCTTTAAGAGGAACTCATGATATGAATAACAAATACTCTTATCCCACTACTCCTCATGATTAAAAGAACACTAAGATATGACAACTAAGTTGCACAAGTAACCACATCCAAAGATATGTAGTGTTAAATGTGATTTTTGAACCTCTCATTAAGAGGTAAGGGTCTTTGGAAGTATTGATACCTATGACGGAGCCTAGCATTATTGATAGAGGTCTTGCATTATTTGTGGAATAAGTTAGAAGATGTGAAGATGTGATGTGGCTATATGCCAAAAGAGTATATGTGTGTGACCATATGTGGATAGAGATCCAAAATGTTGTTGGATTAACATATGTGGCCTTGAACACAAGCCTAATTAACCTTCGAGGCCAAACGTCAAGCCTACCCAACCCCATGTTGAGCCCTTAACCCCAAGCCTAGTTGCCAATCACTCAAGCATGGCTACATAATTCATGGTAACGGCATGTTGTCCATTGAATTGTATTGATTGGGTGTCAAAGACGTTCTTGCAGGTAGGGTTTGCAAACCGGGACCAAGATTTGCATAAAAAATGGGGGATAGGGTAACACCCCAATGTACCCTTGGTCACCCCCCCCCCTTTAGCCAACACCCCTTGAGTACCAAAGGCCGGGTTGAAATATGAGTAATTAATGATAATTTTATTATGGCTAAACAATTTCCAACATCAAAACTGGACGAGACTAAAGGCACAATTGTAACATTGCTTAAAAAGTACTTGGACTAAGTAGTAGGTATGGTGTAACGTGTGCCAAATTTAGTGTTTGTCCTTATCTTTGTTGTGTGACTCCTACTAGCTCGAAGCAAAGGCAAAACTTGATTGGGTCAAAACTAGTGGTAACTATAATTATGACTTCACAAAAACACCACCATAATTTTGGGTGTTTGTTTCGAGGCGGCGTGCACATGGGGGCATTTGAGGGAGGGGTGAAGTCAGACATGCTTCAAACAATATTTTGATTGGATCATTAATAAGTTAAGTTTACCTTGCCTACATGGCATATATCCATTCCCATGGTGCGCCGGGTATATTAAAGGACACGTCAACCAAGGGCCGGATGTTATTCCTCAAACATGTACCCCAAATCTCGGGGCATGCATGCATCGGCC
Source organism: Polytrichum commune (assembly GCA_950295325.1). Classification (NCBI taxonomy): domain Eukaryota; kingdom Viridiplantae; phylum Streptophyta; class Polytrichopsida; order Polytrichales; family Polytrichaceae; genus Polytrichum; species Polytrichum commune. The sequence goes on from OX485804.1 coordinate 62,242,155, forward strand.
GGAAAAATCAAAGTTTAGGGAAACACAAAAAGGAACACATTGTTTAGGCTAGGGTTTTGACTTAGCATACCTCCACTTGAAAGTATATAAAGTTGAAGTGATGAGTTACTCGTGATGCTCAAAACCCTCTCTAAAATGGGCAGTCCCTATACTACCTATGTAACAATCAACAAGCCTTCGTACATGCCTACTTTTGAATTGAAAAATGTCGTGTCGAGGACATGACAAGGGCCACTTGCTAATGTAGCACTCCTACACTCTGCATATTCCATCCACGGTCCACCTATCGACACAAAGTTTGGTATATTTTGCGCCCCAACATTTTTGTAACGAAACGTTGGTATGGATGATCACTAGTTGGATGAAAAATCACTTACGAAAGTGGCAATAACTGCAACATTGTAAATCCACAATGCTCAAAGCAATCTAACAAGAAATGACAAACAATACCAGATTTACATTTAATGTTGGTGACACTACAGTAATCTCCCGCTTGAGTATGCACTTTGAATTGGACCCGTTGGTGTGCACTTTGTTGATAGGTGCGTACTATACTCATATTGCTTTCTAGACCCTCTGATTCAACGAATCGCAATAGGAAACGGATGAAACTCGAGGCAACCCGCTTGACCGATGCCCAACGATGTGAAATCATCGCAAAGTTGAGCAAGCCGAACGCGCCGAGCAAGCAGACGTTGGGGCGGGAGTACGAAGTCAGTGACGACGTTATCCGAAAAGCCCGGGACAATCGGGAGAACATTTATACATCGAAATCCAGCCTACTGAGACTTTTGTTGAATCCGATAGTGCTACTGACTTCAAAGGCTTTGAAACCCTACACAACACTGTCTTCAACTCGACATCGACGACCAATTGCTTTGCTCCGATGTTCAAACGGAAGCTGGACACATGTATGATGGATGAACCGCGATGATCATTCGATACGTTTCAGCGAAACGTCTCAAACGTCTCAAACAATCAACATCAAGCATAAAAAATTCACGCGTTTGCGACAAACGGCTCCGCATGACATGTTCAAACAATGAAGTACGAACCCTAATGTTTGTCCAAAAGAAGAAGAAGTTTGCGCACTTAACCGGGACGTGCACTTAAGCGGGAGATTAGTGTACACGGACAGAACGGTTTACAATCGGGTATGGAGCCGGACACCCTAGCAGCGACTGGTGACACTACTATAAACAATATTATTTAGTGGAGTGTCCATGCACAATAGATAAGTATCAACACAGCTGCTGCCGACTCCTGTGGAATTCCATCACCAAAAGGCATCTCCTAATAAGTTAAAGCATGAATTGCTCAGGTCCAAGGCACTCATGTCTCCCGCACTTTGAGCGGCTGAGAGCGAAAATGGCCCCGGTCACGCCCCTCCCCCACTGCTTGGAACGGAAACGGGCACACCCCCCACTGCAAGCCCCCCGGCTTTCCAAATTGTTAGTGGCCACACAACCTTATACTCATAAGATGCACCGATTCTAACATGGAATCCCCTTTCATTCTCTTTCATGGAATACTAATAAGTACGTTTGGAACCATGAATGGGGAGAATCAGCTGCTAATTACACATCAGCTGCATAGGTTTGAGGAATAACTGGTTGATGCTCAAGGCTTCAAGGACAATCACCAGTCATTCTGGAGGGGTTCTCTAGAATATACCACGGTTTATTAAAGAAGAATCGAAAGAAGTTGATATATAACCGGTTTGGGACTTGGGAACACTTGGATCTGGACCGGTTATGCCCCAAAATCTCCCCCGGACACCAATATGAAGTGCAGTCGGTTTCATGTGGTTTAAACCGACTCCACAATGTCATTTAGCCCCCGAAGTGCTGGTAAAACCGTTTTTTGTTGTTGTTCTTTCCCAAGGGGGGCTTGAGTAACATCGGATTTGGGCGAACCAGCCCATGTTGGATGTCTAAGCCTTTGCCTCCAAGGAACGAGTGTACGGGTTGTTTCGCCCCAGTTGTAACATTGCTCGCTAGTTGGGTATTTGCTATGGAGTGTTGCCAGGTTCACTTCACGCTACGCTTGAGGGACCAAAGGAGTATGTGAATGCAAGATGGATGTAAAGTCGACATGGATTCCTACATGACATTGAATGGACCATGTTTCATGGTCACTCGGACTGTTTTCAAAAACCACCTCCTGGAGGTAGGCCTAACTCAAAACCGGGAGACCATGGCACTTCGAATGCTCACAACCGTAGATTTATTCTATTTTACCATGCGTGAGGACCTACATGAATAAAAATTCATTGAAATAGCATTGGGTGGAGGGTCCAGTCACACATGACTTCACACTACACTTGAGGATCTGTGACCACACTACATGATTTTGGAGGTGTGTTGGGACGGCCTTTGGACGCTTTCTTTTTGGGGTCTCATAATTTCATGGTCACGGCTCTTGGCTCGTGTGTGAAGTGACACCTATGGCCACTTCTTCACGCCCACGGCACTCCAAGCTTCTTGTCAAAAGTAACCGGCTTGAGCATGGTCTTTTAGCATGATGTGACCTATGTTTGTGGTGGTTTGCCTGAAAATAAGGATGGAATTTAGGCCAATACGGTTGGCCACTGACTATCCACGGAGCCAATGTTGGACTTTTCCATGATGAAATGAGTCTTTTCATGAGGCTCCATGCATTGCAAGGCAGATTGTAGTTGATTGGAATGGCCTCTTTTCCTCCCTAAAAGCCAGCATTAGATTCTAGATATGATATGAAATTCGTATTCATGCATAAGCTAGATGGCAATCAAATTGAGGCACATGTGAGCGGACGATGTTTGTGCCCTATTTGGCAGCCATAGATCCATTAATTTTTTTAATGAATTCAAGGATGTTCAGTCCTCAAATTTCAAGGCCCACGTGCCCCAACCTAACCTTCACATCAATGCGGTTGGACATGTGAGTAAGGATGAGAGGTTGCAGTGAGTAAGTTGTGTTAGTTTCACCGTGTGGAGAGAGAGAGAGAACCTCTCACGCATCCAACATACACTCTAGACTCCGTAGTATCACACCTGTGGCAACCAAAGTGCACATGATATTACGGAGTTTTGTAGTGTTAACATGGATGCGTGATAATATAGAATTAGTGTAGCATGTGACATTATGGAATAACACAAAGGAGATGTGAGGACAATTTGAATTCGTTCTCCCGTCACCTACGCTAGTGTGGTCCACTCCACTTGGCCTTCCCAGGTGATGTGGCGGATGCATGCACCAACATTCAACAAGTGGTAGAAGAAGAAGAAGAAGAAGAAGACACTCCACATGTTGACACATGGCGTGATGTAAGGGTGTGGGTTGACTTCTTTGGTGGTTTGAATTAATGACAAATTTCATGATATGAGGGAGAGAAATGTGACAATAAGGAGTGAGATTTGAACTAGGAACATCCGTTCCCTAGGTTTTGGGGAATTAGAGAGTGTGTGACATTATGGAGGTTGATATTATGGGGTTTAGGATGTATAACCGCTGAAGTGGTATGCATCCCGGAGGTTATTTTTTAAAATTGATTTGACACCATAATCGGTTTTAAAGACCCCAGATTAGTCAATTTGATGTCATTTGGGATGTATCAACAACAAGCTTATAGAGGGTCGAGCTTTTTATGTTGGAGGGATGAGAAGTACACTTGTGTACGATAATTCCTTTTCTCTTGGTTATGGAGGAATGGAATCAAGGTAGCCGACCCAACATTGACCAATTAAGCAATTAAGCATATTTGCGGTCTAGGTATGAACAAAGGTAATCATTTCCCATGAAGAGAAATGGATATAAGAAGCAATTTGATTTTCTTGTCATTAGGTTTTTCATAATAATCAAATTACTATGATTTTTTAAGTGGATATTCTCTTTGACCTCTATTTGTGTTATAGGCTATCATATTTCCGAACACCGATTGGTTACAAAACTAAGAACACTTGATTCATGTACTCGATAATTGTTGCACCCCCAACATGCTTGGCATCTTAACCTAGTTGTCAACCTAGCCAACCTAAATTTGGATTTCGACCATAACATGTCAACATTGATGAAAGACTAGTATTGTGTTGCACGGAAATAGGTTGGCCTAAGCTTCAACAATGGGTGTTAGGACTGGGTTGGCTACCTTATCACATAAAAGCACACCTCTTTTCATCCAACAAAAAAGCTTGCAATTGGTTGGTAGACATATCCATTTCCACTAGCCCCCCCCCCCCCAATATTAATGCATAGAGTTCCCTAAAGGTGTGAAGTTCCACACATGTAGCCATCATTTTCTAACATGATGGAAAAAGTCACGAACAATCACATATGTGGCCGACACATTTGGCGTGATGGAACAAGTAAGTTAAAAGGGCACGGACTTGGGTTCCTTGAAAAGAGCACTAATTGCACTCAAGTTTTCGCCTCCCAATTATCGGAAATACGTCAACCTATGTTGTGAAATTGGCTAGGAAAGTATATTGCCTTTGAAAATTTAAAGTAATTTAGAAACTTGGAAATAAATTGTGATTTTTATTTTATTTTATTGAACGATGTACTATCAATTTCTAGACTCGTGAAAAATCACCCCAATGTCACAGTTATACTACACTTATGTGAGATTGCTTAACTTAACGGAAATAGGTGTGTCCACTCTATGTATCCCAAGCCTTATTATTTGTAGTCGAGATTATATCCAAAATAAGTTTTGAAGACCTCGAATTAGCATACTCCACGTCACTTGAAATGAACCAACCATGAATCTATACAAAGTCAAGGTGTTATGTTGGATGGATGAGAGGTACACTCATATGCAACAAGTAACTTGTTGCGTAATGTCTATGCCCCATCATACATGACTACATAAGTCCAAATATATTCATGATATTCATATTGATGATGAATAAAATGGTAGAAAATATTGTAATTTTGATTTTTGAATGAACGGTTTCTTTTGAATAAAATGTTTAGGGTAGAATGCAGAGAGTGAAAATGTACAATAAAGTTAGAAAGGATAAACACACACAATCTCAAAATAAAGTATGAAAATAAAAAGTGAAAGTACAAAGAGTGGAATACATGAATAAAAGTACATAGTGCACAATACAACTGCGTAAAGTCAAAATATGCAAAATGTAAGATTGCATACATTAAAATTTATTTCAAATATAGAGGAAATTTTACAAAGTTAAAAAGTAGGTATGCAAGCATGAAGGTGTGAATAAATTATGTTATAATTATATAGATGGTATGATGGTATGGATCTAATCCCAAGAGGTGCAACTTACATAACACGTATGAGTGTACATGAGTGCACAAAAGGGGTATTAATTTGAACTCTTCTGTATTATGTATACATATGCTACACAAATCATAACTTGCAGTTATGTACATGTATGAAGGATGTCTAGAAAATATGCAAGATTTGTATTTGTATGGTAGTGTCACTAGACTTTACATGATAATTATTTTATATTGGATTAAACCATGATGAATAATTTTCTCATTTCTAACTCAACTATGCATGTATGAAAGGGGTTGTTGAGTTGAGGATGATGTCACTTCTTGCTTAGGGTTGCAAGAAGAACATGTTATGCTTCTTTGCGGAGGTTGATCAAAAGGCATGTGGATGTTTGATGCGGGTGGTTATACTTATGATAGGGGATGATTGTTATTCAAAAGTGTATTTCTATGCTTATGTTAATGACTATATATTATCATTGAAGTTATACATATATTGCTTGATTTTCCAACATTTTTTTTTAATATAGGGGGATTGTAGAGTATGTTGCGAACACACATGGTTCTTTGTTTTCAATGAAAGATGCACCCCCAGGAATATAATATCTGATGAATATGGGTATGATTATAAGATGATGTGAAACTAAAATGCAGATGTGGGCATAAATGTTAATGTGGATACAAATGTAGATGTAGCTATAGATAAAAATAGGAATATGTACATATAGATCCACATGTGATAGTAGTAATATAGTAATACAAAACAATTAAAATCCTATTCATAAGGGTATTTTAAACTTCAAAATGTGCTTATCGAAATTGGAAATAGTTGATGTCAAAGGAATCCCTTAATGAGAGTTTGATGCTAAAACAATCTCTTGAGATTTGAAGGTCCCATTGAAATCAAGAAGCTCTCCAACCACACTTAAGTGATTCTAAAAGCTTTTAACCCACCAAGGAGCTCATTCATAAGCATTGAGAAATATTGTGATGAACTCGTATTTATTCAACTTGAACAAACAAAAAAAAACCAAGGACCTTTGACATGGGTAGTACAAGGTGGAGCGTCTTCAATCTCAATAGTGGTGTTGATATGAACAACAAATGTGCAAGGTGAAGCCACCTTACATAAGCTACCAAAGTGGAGGCCATCAAATTGAATAGTTTGTTGATAGATATCACCTAATTTGCACTTTGAATACACTAGGTTTGTAAGGTACAACAAATGGATTTGTAGCAATATTGCAATCATCAATCTATGTCAAAAACATTGAATCAAATCATATTGAAATTTACAAGAATGGACAATGTTGGATGAAAATGAGAAATTAAAGATGGAAGTTTCAAAATACTATCTTTCGAGCAATCAAATTACCATCACATTTGACATGAATGTTAGAAACATGTCTTAGTATCTTTTGAATTGAGTTGGAGAAGACTGCTGGAACAATAGATGTTGTGATTGTAAGCAATCGAATGTTACTTTTGTCACTACCGTAGCACCATAGCCGGTTTGTGCAAAAATAATTCCCAAATTAAAAAACGATTTTTTAAAAATTATTAACCCAATCAAATGAATAAGTGAAAATTTATATTAGGAAAAATTCTAATTAATGGAAATTTTGGATTCTTCTAAGCTCCAACCACGTCAATGCGCCATAAAAGGTTGCATGCTAACGCGTTAATGGCTCGGCGCCTTGCTCACTCAAAGCGGCAAACTCTCTTTCTATATCCATCTCCCTCTCCTCCTTACTAATAGGGATTAAAAAAAATAAACCCGTTGTTGTTTTGGTGCCATTTCTAACACTCTTCTCACACATGTCAAAGTGCAAATACATACAAAAGACCTAACACATACACTGTGCAAAGACAAACAAGAGCCACACTAAGTAAGGTTAAGGTGGATACTTAGGTTTAAGGCCAAGAAGCCGCCACGAATGAATGAAAAAAACAATAACCTACTTCTAGTACTACTGGACCTTACCAAAAAAACAAATTAAATTATTTTAAATCATAAGACTAACGAAATTTCATAAATTATATTTTTAGTTGACGAACCTTATTTTTCAAAAAATAAATAAATATTCATTTTGAGGTGCACGACCCAGCTATGGTGCTACGGTAGCATCAATATCTCTTACAATGCAGAAAGTAGGTGCTCCCGTCCGATTTCATTTTTATCTAAGTCATGAAACTCAACCTGAATTTATACATTTGAAGCTCATTTGCGATATGAATGATTGTAAAATTTGGAAATATTGAAAAAAACAACTAAAAAAAATCTACAATTTGAATGTCCTTGGGTGAACTTTCATCAACCACTAGCAATTCAATTTTGTTGTCAATTTCACTACGCACACCAAGAATTGCAATAAAAATGATGGTGGTAGCAAAAGGTTGAAGCATGCAACAAGCAAAAATTTACAACATATTTTACTAGGTTTTCATTGAAACGTCTTCGTACACACTCAACAATAAACAATCAAATACAATATTGCAAACAATATGATCAATATCCTTGACCAAAAGTGGTGGACGCTCATTTTATTTTGCCATTAGAAACTTTGCAATTGTACGTAGCATCAAATTATTAGACACCTCAAAGTAGTATTCAAAGAGAATGAACACACATCACAAATGACACATGATAAAAGAATGTATAACCTTAGGAGACTACCTTAAATAACCTTAGATATATCATGTCATTATAGGGGTTTCATTCCACAACCTCTTCATATCCAAGGAACCAAAACTAGAGTACATGAGCCTTCAAGGTATTTTCCAAATTGCATAATCCCCTTCTAGTATATAAGTTATTCCCACGAGGTGTTCACAATCCACGAGGTGTTCACAATCCACGAGGGGTATGTAAATATAATCCCCTTCTAGTATATATCATATTCTATGTTGTTCTTATTTTCCTAACACTAGAACTTGTATTTCCAACATTGTAGCTCGTGTTTCCAGACACTGTAATTTTTTTTTGAACACTTTAACTTATTTCTCATGCACTATCATTGTAATTCCCACCACAATAACTCTTCCACTATAAAAACATTTACTTACATAAGTCAATCATCCGATAATTCCAACGTACACAATTTTCTTTAGTTCTTTATATGTGGTCATGTAAATTCTAGACAATCATGTACTTGTTGGAGGGTTTTAGAAGAACTCCCCCATCAAATTTAAATTTTGCATCATGACAGTTGCTTATGAGAGCATTCAACTACCTCCCTACTTAATGTCCCCTCCATACTTATACAACTACGGGCTGCCATCATATCTGACGATGCACAATTGCATCCCTCAAAAAATATGCAAGTTTCATTTATATAATCATTTCCAATTGCATGTCTTACACCTACAATAAGTTTTTCATACAATATATTCCATGCATTCAATATTCCTCTTGTACACCTATCACACATCTACATTGTGAAGGACCTCAGAAATCCATTGCTTAGTCTCTCCCCTAAAAGACAGAGCCAATAAAACTCTGCCTCCATCACACCTTCCATGGTATTTATTATCATTTGCTATTCGGAATCATGATGTTTTCTACTCACGCTAACTTTTACCCCCAATATAAACAAGTGTGAAAGGTGTAGTAGCGTGAATCCCCGTCAATTGAGAGTTATCAACTGTGTATGACATCATTGAAAGTAAATATTAAAATGCTAAATTGAAACCGATTTTTCCCCCAAGTACCAAGTCCATGAGAGTTAACTTATTCTTTCCAAAATCGTTATACATGCTTCCAAACTTCAAGGAGTGGCTCTTGCACAATGTCTTTGGATCGGCCTCGAGATTCGGCCACCACCATCCCCACCAAGCTAGCTCATTTCCAATCTAACTTAGAGAATCAACACCTTCGCCAAGTTAGAGGAATCGAATGCGAACTCCCAAAAAAACCCCACCGGGCTTATCTAGTTCTTGAGGACATAGTTTAATTTCATTGCCGTGGAGGAGCGAATCGAAGTTGAAGGCGGCACATTCAAAGTGGGTCTCGTCATGTCTCTCGATGAAGTTACGAATAAAGTTTTGGATATGGAGTGTCGGGGTTCGCCCTTGCAAAAAGCATGACTGGGTTTGTTTGTTTTTTTAACGCTCTTCTTACTACTTAGCTCGTGAAGTAGTTCAACATGACTTCGACTTGTCGCATGTGGTGGTGACTTATGGATTTGTGCCTACTTTAATGAGCTCCAATCACCAAATCAAGAGCACGGAGAAGCCTAGTACTTTGAGAAATGTGAGGCTTTGGTGTGATCGCAATCTTGGAAGTGATAAGGCTATGGAGATCATGATATTTTTCCCAACTTCAACCATGCTATGTGGCATGCATTTCTAAGCTAGTCAAAGCAAAAGTTGTTCATGTGATTGTTGTTTCTTATTTTGATTTTATGGTCAAGTTTTGTATAAGATTGTGTTCTTTGAAATCATTTGGTGATGTTCAATGACAACATTGCTTCCCTGGGAAGCACCTCGTCACGTTAGAAAACCATGAGAGGAGAAATCATAGGGTCATGTTAAAAGATTTGAGGTAAATTTTCTAACATGACCATTTCTATCATAGCCCTTGATATATGTAGTACTAGGTATTAGGAAAAACACAGGGTTCCTCCAAAAGGTGGGTGTTAGGGAAAACATTACAAGAAAGGTAACATTGGATACTCATAGTATGATGTTAGCTTATGATAAGATCAAATCTTAGAAGTAACAAAGGATGCTTATGTGGACATGTACATCTAGAGAATCTTAAAATCTAACAATTATATAGAGCACAACTTTTGAGAAATAAGTCCCTCTACAAGTAAGAACTACATTGAAAGGTCTTATTAGTGTGGGTGGACAATTAGTGTGGAAATAATTAGCATGGGCCACACTAATTTTCTAGTCAAGATGGGATGAATGTGGGTCCAAGACCGGGGTCTTCCGCAAAGTCTTGATGAAGACTTCCGACCAACACATTAAATAATAAATAGTAGTACAAAATAAAATAATTATCCAAATTAATTTCTAGAAAAAACATTAAAGTGGCCAACACTAATTTTAAACTAGAGATTTAGTGGGGGTTGAAAATTGAGTGGTCACATTAATTCTTTCTATGACTTTTATTGTGGACACTAGAAAATTATTGTGGCCCACAATAACAGGACTATTTATTGCACCTATGGGGCTATGATTTTTTTTCATATTAGGAAATCAGGTTAGTAAGGGTCCAAATAATTATATAAAAGTAAAGTACTAACCTCCACTTAAAATTATATGAAACTCCATTAACTTTTATGTAAAGTAATAACTATCCGTTTCTGCACGCGCTCCCTCAAGTTGACATGAGGTGCCTCCTTGTTCTGCACATATGGGTATAGTCTAAAATTCATCTATCATACATCTCTTTTGGCTCTTGTTTGGAAGCCAAGTCCAAATTAGGTCACTTTTGTCGTGTTCCTCTTTTACACAAGAATAATACAATCATGAATGCACATGAGACACCAACATTGAGAACCTTCAAACTATGTACCTTACAACTTAAACATGATATTGTGATTGTTATGAGCTCAAACCACCCGACCATAGCAGAGAAACAATAAGATGATCCTCTCTCCTCCCATGAGCTCTCTCTTATACCCCCCAAGGCACTCCTAGTCTTGTCCATCTTTATCCATAGTATCTAAGGGATACCTTCAGAAGCCTCAAGTATTACTAAATTTAGATCAAAACTTCCTTTTCTATATACATAGGTCATTTCACCATATGATCCTTTCTTATCTTTTGGCTCAATCACTACCCTCTAGTTGGAACTCTGCAATTCCAACTTGATTCATTCATCCATTCTCCTAGTTGGAATTGTTTGATTGCAACTTGATTCATTTATTCACTAAGAGTTATCTAACTCCAATCAATAACTACCATCTATTGGAAGTTGTCTACCTCCAACACAAAAGATCTTCTAGTTGGAGTTGTCGAACTCCAACGCAAAGATCTTTGATTGGGATTTGTCTAACTCCTGTGCACAATTCTTGCATGGGTTGACTAGCCCTTGTGCACCATTCTTTCTTGGGTTGTCTGACCCAATTCTCTCTTTTTGGAAGTGTTCGAGTCCAAACACCATATGCTCACATGCTAAGTACAACAAAGTATGATTAGTCTTTCTTTCTTGCATAATCAAACATCAAATCTATTAATCTTTCTATATCTCAACTTCCAATGATAAAATTATGAGCATGATTATTATGAGGTCAACCCTCCGCCCTTCAACGATTAAGTATTAGCATGCATGATTCAATATGACTTCGACTTGTTAGGAGTGGTAGTAGTTTATGGATAACTCATGTGCCTACTTTGAATTCCAATCAACAAATTAAGAGCACTACTATGATTTGTATTTCAAGTTTGGAAGAGAGGAGCATTGGCTATAATGATTGGAGTGACAAAGGTTGCGTATAGATGATTATATAAACTCTCATCCAAATGTATACACATTGATCCAAAAGTTGGAAATCTCATCCAATTTGTATGATCTTTAGGGATAATTCTAACTATTTCATCTCAAAAATCATAGAATAATCATGAAACTATTCTTTTGTCAATTTTTAGAATCGTAAATCACAAGCACATAGCTGGACTCAATGACACTAGAACACGGCTAGGGCGAACCAACCTGTACACTGGTTCCTTGGAGGCAAGGGTTTAGGCATCCAGCAAGGAACGAGTGTATGGGTAGGTTCGCCCAAATCACTGGAGCACGAAGAAGCCTTGTATTGAGTGACATGATCACAATCTTGAAAAGAATTAGGTCACGAAGACGGGATTTTCATTAAGAAAAATTCCCTCAAATTCAACCATGATTTGTAACTTCCATGTTTCAGCCAATCAAGTCCAAGTTCCTAGAAAGCAATGAACCTCATTGTTGAAATCATGGTTTCATTTTGAAGAGGCAAATGTGTTCTTAAAATGGTACAATTTTGGCAACTGATGATAACATTCCTTAAATTTCAAATCATACTTTTATGATAAATATTTAGAATGACATCAACCTCCACATAACATTATTTATCAGTGTTATGTGGGACTGACCGTATTTTGCAAAATATTCCCCATATTTAGACTAAATGTGTGGAATATTCGGTAGAATATTGTCAATCCCACAAAACCTTGTTATGAATCTAAATAATGTTATGCAAGCGAACCTAATATGGGCTTAATTTTCCGAAGTTTGTGAGGCTCAACATGACTTCAACTTGTGGCAAATGGTGGCCTCTTAAGGATATGTGGCTAAACCGTGAGAGAAGCTTCAATTTGAGTGAAGCGAGACTTCAAACGTGACCAAATCACGTCCAATTTGGGTCTTCACGCCCAATTTGACATGAGAGTTGGTCTTGGACTACGTAAGCAAACGTGGTCGTGTGCTAGCGTAAACAAGCGGCTAGTCACAATAATGCTTTGCCCTATAATAATGTGAAATCCGTGACATGATCTAATGATTTGTATGTGAAATAAACATGTTCATGGTTTTGATAAATACGTTTGGGGTGTAACATTTTCCTATAATTTTTTTGCTTATAATATTATCAGTGTGAATGAGCACAATTACTCCAATTTTCACTTCCTTAAAGATTCCAAGTATATGCAATCAACAATTATAGATTGGGTGGGTTATGGGGGTAAATTTTGAATAGACTGGATAAAAAACATCTGCAATTTACACACTCCGTGTGAAGGATATCTCAATGAACCAACCTCATTGCCAGTTTGCAGCTAATGCATTATGAAGTCAATGATTTTTATAATGCAAGGACAATGAAGTCACCAAACCCACAAGAAGTAAGTAAGGTCTTTAGCAAACAAACGATGGTCACCTTCTTCTTTGAATGAGCTAATAACAAGTTTGCTTTGTTCAAGCCCGTTATAGGTGAAATCCAATCCTTCTTAATGATAACATCCACATGTGACAAAGTTTCGTTATTAGGAGTAATCCAGCCTTTCACATTCATCTCCAAAATACATTGATATTGCATCTTTTGGAAAAATAAAAAAAGAGGAAAAAATCCATCTTCTTAGCTCATGATATCAGATAAGTGACATTCATAACAAGTTCCAACAAAGGGAGCGACGTGCAGGAGTGAGCTATGAAATCTTCTAATGACTTGCAAATGGGAACATATCATTAGTTAGTATTCTAACATGTTCTTAACTATTCAAAGTGCCAACCATGTTATTACTATATATTTAAAATTGCAACATAGATCTATAAAAAAGTTTTTGCCAATCTTGACCCCGGGGGTGGATCCTTTATTAGGAACCTAAATGATGTCCATTGGTCATCATGAACTTAAACCCCCCTATATACATGAAATTTATATAGAAATACAAATGTATACATACTAACGGCGTGCTAGATAATGGACTCATGTATTTATAATGTGATTTCAGTTTAATGTGATAAATGCCCCCACTACATATACAACATATTCAAAATATGCATTATATAGGCCTTTATTACACATAATATTCACTTTCATTTTCCAATGAGGAAGTCATCAAATGTTGTTCATCCATAGCATGTAACTCAACGTTTGTATCAAACAAACAAAGTCAAGAGCATAATAACTTAGCCACAATTTATGGAGAAAAACCAAAGGATGCCCATGAGCGCTCCAAGAGCCTCTAGTTTGTAAAAACTTAGAACCCAAATGCAAACCCTAACAAGAACATACATGGTAGTCATGAATGACGATGACCAAATGACAACAATGGATGAAGCTATAAATTAAATGCGACTAGCACCTTTGTTATTAATTTTTGTTTTGAACCTTAGGGCCCTCTTTTGTACATCCACCTTTACTTGAAAAATAAGAATAGCCTTTTTAGATGTATACATTTGAGAAAAAAAACATTTTCTATATGTATACTATGTATGCTAATACAATACCCCTTCTTACACTCATGTTAGTTCGTACATGGTATGAAGAGTCCACCCCTAGGATTTTAACTGCTTCAAAATAGCCCAATATAATATGATTATTAAATTTTCTATAATATACAATAATAATCCATCCTTTAAAACGAAGGGAGTTTTTATCCAACAAAGCTACAACATAAGAATCTGTCAAAAGCAATAGAGGGCAAACAGATGTAGTGATGGGTTTAAAATTATAATGTTTAAGAAACATAATTTATTATCAATAATTTTATTTTTCATAGATTAGATCATCATAAAATATTTAATTACGCATTTCTATTTACAAAATGAAAATTCATCCAATTGTTCACCAAAAATCTTCTAATCTACGTTAAAGAATTAAATATCTCCGTTTCAAGTTCTACACTATTATCCAAATCTTTAATTGAATCTCTCATTCATATCATCACTCATGCTCCTCTTGCATTACTCATGTTTCATTTGCCATACTCGTACATCACTCGTTACTTACTTTATATAAGCCTCGTCTTTTGCATAAATGTATCATTCATTATTTACTTGAATCAATCCTCATTTTTGTCACTCAAATTTGTTTTTTTTCAGTCATGCAATGTTGAACGTGCCTTACCAATGGTCTTCCTCTTAGTGTTTTTAAAGGTTCCCTTTACACTATAAAGGATGAGAGCTTGAACAGAGGTTTTTCATATTACCCCCTTGGTAGGTGTTAAAAAAAACCAAATTGGCATGGGACTCATACTACACTCTAAACTCCGTAGCATCACACATGTGGCAATCAAAGTGCACGTGATATTATGGATTTTTGTAGTGTTAACATGGATGCGTGCTACTATAGAATTAGTGTATCATGTGACATTATGGAATAACACAAAGGAGATGTGAGGACAATTTGAATTCGTTCTCCCGTCACCTACGCTAGTGTGATCCACCCCAGTTGGCCTTCCTGGGCAATGTGGCGGACGCATGCAACAACATTCAACAAGTGGCAGAAGAAGAAGAAGAAGAAGGTGACACTCCACATGTTGCCACATGGCGCAATGCGAGGGTGTGGGTTGACTTCTTTGGTGGTTTGCATTAATGACAAATTTCGTGATGCAAGGGAGAGAAATGTGACAATAAGAAGTGAGATTTGAACTATGAACATCCATTCCCTAGGGTTTCGGGATATCAAAGAGCGTGTGACATTATGGAGGTTGGTATGACGGAGTTTAGGGTGTATATGACGGTAGTGAAACGTTCTTCAAACAAAACTTAGGTGGTCAATTGAGGGTGGTCAGTTTTCCATTCCAAAGAGACATATACACCAGTGATTAGGGAGATTTTTGGGCATGATCGGTTGAGACCCTAGTGTTTGCAAGTCCAACTGGTCACATGTTGACATCCTTTGGTGGTTCTATATGAATTTGAGGTATATTCCCTAGTCCTCCAAAGAGACCGGTAATTCTCCTGAGTCTCCAACTTCACCCGGTTATTTTTCAAACTTAGCCGGTTCATCTCTAACTAACTGTTGGTTCTCCTTGATCATTGATATACACCATTTTTTAGCCTCGGAGGCTCCACGAAATATGGAGCACTCCAAACGATGGTAGCCATTGGTGAAGATTTGGACTCCTTCCTTGTTGGATGCCTAAACCCTTGCCTCCAAGGAATCAGTGTATGGGTTGGTTCACCCCAACCCATTGGTGAGGATTTGGGCGAACCAACCCACACACTCGTTCCTTGGAAGATGCCTCAACCCTTGCCTCCACAGAACCAATGTACGGGTTGGTTCACCCCAGCCCATTGATGAGGATTTAGGCGAACCAACCCACACACTCGCTCCTTATTGGATGCCTAAACCCTTGCCTCCAAGGAACCAGTGCACGGGTTGGTTCATCCCAACCCATTAGTGAGGATTTGGGCGAACCAACCCACACACTCGTTCCTTATTGGATGCCTAAACCCTTGCCTCCAAGGAACCAGTGTACGGGTTGGTTCACCCCAACCCATTAGTGAGGATTTGGGCGAACCGACCCACACACTCGTTCCTTATTGGATGCCTAAACCCTTGCCTCCAAGGAACCAATGTACGGGTTGGTTCTCCTCAACCCATTGGTGAGGATTTGGGCGAACCAACCCATACACTCGTTCCTCGTTGGATGCCTAAACGCTTGCCTGCAAGGAACCGATGTATAGGTTGATTCACCCCAGCCCATTGGCGAGGATTTGGGTGAACCAACCCATATACTCGTTCCTTGTTGGATGCCTAAACCCTTGCCTCCAAAGAACCAATGTACGGGTCGGTTCGTCCCAGCCGTAGCCATTGGGGAGTGGGCGATCCCATTGCATGTGGATTTTAACCGAGGCTTTGGGGTTGTGAGGAGGGATGCCACTAGGAACACCGGGCATAAATGAAGGGCGGCTGGGCCCAGAGGGATCCAAGGAAACGGGATTTCCCTCGCACATAAGTTAACATATTGGATGGTATGCATGCTTTCGAGTGGAATTTTCTTTGCTTAAAAAAAGGCCGGCCAATGGCCATGTTTGGCGTCGGCTAGCAGTCAAGCATGCATTAAAAAGGAAGGTCCCACCCGCAAGCAAGCTTTGATGATTTGTGGGTCTTGTTTTCATCTGACTCATGGGCACTTCACACACGAGACCGAGAGCCCGTGACCATTCCACTTCAACCACTCTCATTGGTGGAAAAGGCGGAGCCCGTCCAAGTTCGCTTCCCACTACGCTTGAGGGACCACCGGAGTATGTGAATGCGAGATGGATGTAAAGCTTACATGGGTTCCTACATGGCATTGAATGGATCGGGTTTTATGGTCATTTGGACTATTTTCAAAAACCACCTCTTGGGAGGTAGGCCTAGCACAAAATTGGGAGACCATGGCACTCCGAACGCTCACAACCATTGGTTTATTCTATTTTAACATGCGTGAAGACCCGCATGGAGAGATATTCATTGAAACAACATTTGGTTGAGGGCCTGGTCACATATGACTTCACACTACACTTGAGGGTCCGTGACACACTACATGAGTTTGGAGGTGTGTTGGGACGGCCTTTGGACGCTTTCTTTTGGGCTCTCACAATTTCATGGTCACGGCTCTTGGCTCGTGTGTGAAGTGGCCCTAACTCAACTTCTTGGGGTCCAGCCGCATCAGTTACACTAAGTATGATATTTAGTGTCTCCAACTCTAATTGTCTTGCTCAATACTAATTGTAAACCCCAGTGTAGGGTCACCAACACTAGATGTTGACCTAACAGTATTGGGCCATTATTCCTTGTGAAACATTTTGGGCATTATAGATTTACAGTGTTGCAAGTATCGTCACTTAAGAAGGGAATTTTCATCCACATTTCAGTCATCCATGACGAATGTTTAATCACATTTTTGTCAGGATGCAAATTATATTAAACTATGTTTCAATAATTGGCATTTGGATAAAATTAAAGTAAGTTGGGATGAAATTACTTGTAAACTTATTCATAGAAACTGTCACTAGAAAAAAATTGTTGTGGAGACATAAGATGCCATATGAAACTAAATATCATAGTTATTGTAGTTAATTAGCTAACTTAAGAGTTAACTTATAAGGTAGAGAATTAGCTAATTTATGAGTTAGTGAGGATTCGCTAGACAAAACTCAAGCTAACTAAAATTATGACCGCACTAGCTAGCTTGGAGAATTAGCTAACAATGTGAGTTAGTGAAATCAACTACCATGGAGGGCTCTCTATCCCAACACAAAAAAAATTAATTTTCTTCGAAATTCGACATGTGCCATGCCCACTTTCACCACGACCCACTTGTATCCCAATTGGAAACTCCATTTTGGCACATGCAAAGATGAAATAGGGTGCCCTCTA
Source organism: Polytrichum commune (assembly GCA_950295325.1). Taxonomy (NCBI): domain Eukaryota; kingdom Viridiplantae; phylum Streptophyta; class Polytrichopsida; order Polytrichales; family Polytrichaceae; genus Polytrichum; species Polytrichum commune. The sequence goes on from OX485804.1 coordinate 62,260,180, forward strand.
TGGTGACTCATATGTGAGTTAACCAGTTGCATGGTTGCACAGCCGGGTTACCACTAACCAAAGGTTGACTAATTTAAGAGAGGAATCAAGGATGAGCATTCAAAGTTTTGCTCAACTTGCCCAAGTTTTGAACATGACACTAATTATGATACGTTTATAATTATGTGACCCACACCATTTGTGCAATGGGATTGAAATATAATTCATATTATAGTCATAATTTTAGAAAAGTATCGCATCTAAACTTGAGCACTTATTATATATATATATATATATATGATATTTAACATTGAAAATATATTGATTTAGGAAAATGTAAGAAATAGTGTGGTCCACCTCGTAGTGTCATGGAGAAGAGATGGGGAAAATGAAAGGCATGCTTTCAAGGCAAAAACTTGGTCTACTCATTTGTAAAAGTTAGGGGTATGGATGAGTTAAGATTTCTTCACAAAAGCGAGATTCCAAAAGTAAGCTAACTTCTATTTGGATGATTTTTATTTAAATCTTAATTTAAACTAGGTGGTGCGGCTGTGTGATAAATTAGCTCTCGCATAGTTAGCTACCTCATATGCAAGTTAACTCTCTTAGCTTAGAAGTGCGGGCATGATATATTTATTTTGAGTGGTTACTTACTCTAGCCAAAGCCTTAATTGGGATTTGCGGTTGGACCCTTATTTTAAAAACTTGACCCTTGTAGATTCGTTGTCGATTCATCTCAAATGAGCTCAAGTAATTGGACTAATTCGCGGTCTTTGAAGTTAATTCCAATTCCACTAAAAGATGTAACCTCCAAGGTGCATACTATTTCATGGTTTATGTTGAATTAAGGAGAGGTGCGCTCATATACTACAATTCCCTCTCTCTTTAGTTCTTGTGGGGCAAGAGGGAAGCATTGCATACAAGCATACCCTCCTATATATTTAAACTATATTGATTAGCCTATTTAGTGAAGGTGAGCTAGTAGTCGGTGTTGGGAAAAAGTGAAGGTGATACTATACTATTTTACATTATGAAATTAATACCAATAGCAAATCTAGAGCTTCAGGAACCCAAAGTGTCAAAGTGCATGAAAGTCTAAATACAAACTCTCTTCACTTTCTTAGTGTGAGGAGATGCCTCAGGAGTGCATGGCATCAATTGAAAAGAAGAAGAAGAAACCTCTTTGAGCTCACCAACACAAATTTTGCACTCTACAGACACCTTGGAGCACGCACTAATTTTCTTGAAAGGTATGTTCAATGAGCATGTACTGATGAATTTAGTGTCGCTTAGGAAAATAGTGCCCTCACTAATTGTTAGGTTTGGCAAAATAGTGCGTGTTTCAGAAATTAGTACAACATGCACTAAATGGGATAACCAATGTACAATGATGATGGTAATGTTGTGGGGCACACTATAAACAAACAAACCAACATAAAATAACATCAGTTTATTATTGTGGATGCACACTATATATTCCAACATCCCACAATATTTAACATATGTGGTCTACGTTGTAAGTTATAATATTACTATTGGATGGAAAATAGTGTCCAATTTATACATGCCTTACCTAGGTGGTTTCAAATCCAAGATGTGAATGTTAAATGTAGTATTAAGAATAGATTTAAACAAAAAAAAACCACCATTTTCTCAAGAATATCCTTATTCAATTCCATTGTCTAAAAAAGTAATTTCCTTAAATTTTGGAATTTTACAAAATAATGTAGTTTCCATCAAAGTTGCATGGGTAGGATGCAAAGGCAATTCCCTCACATACACAGTTTCATAATGTTTTGATGTGTGAGGGTGTATGTTATGGCCCACACTGAAGTGCATTGAAAGGTAAATCACACTACAAGTATGACCTCGATATTTACTATAAACAATATGGAGACTTAGTGTGGGACTGAATATTGAGTTGGCCCACATTGGTTTGCATCATGGAAATTAATGTGAATTCATTCTCATTACATAAATTAATCATAGAGAAGCATTGTGGCCCACAATAATAGGACTATTTAGTGTAGTGGCTAACTAAGTAATGTCCAATGCATAAACATGCTTGTATCTACATTGAGTTGAGAAATATTCTAGAAAAAATCAATAGGAACTCATGCTAAACCTCATGTTCCATGGGGACCTTGCCACGGCACTAAGACTTAGGCCATCATTTTTTTTTTTGAGAATAAGGTCATTGTTCTTGACCACATTATTCGTATGCCTAGGGTGAGTCTTACTACACTAAATGTGGTCGTTAGTGTCACCTATTCTAGTTGTCTTGGTCAATACTAATCGTAAACCGCGATATAGTGTCACCAACACTAAACGTTAACCCAACATTATATGCCATTCCTTGTAAAAAAATTGGGGGATTATAAATTTACAGTGTTGCAAACACCGTCACTCACCAAATGATTTTGCATCCGAATTTCAATCATCCATGACAATATTTCATCACAAGTTGCTGACAAGAAAAGGTAGGGTTTTGGCCAACGGATGAACTCATCCATCATCCATAACAATTTTTTGTTCACTTAGTCACAAGAAGTGTCATCCAAAAAGTTACCCATAGTGACATTAAATACCACACGACACTAAATACCATATTTAGTGTAGTGTTATGTGATTTGGTACAATTTCTATTGCATGCATTATTTTAATCTATTTTTTTTGGTTATTGATGGCATTTGTCTCTAGTAACCAAATCTCGTAAACAGTGGCGTAAGGAGTTTCAGTACGTTATCCCCTCAACGATGTGTCCAAATAAGGTATGTCAATGAGGCTATGACCACAACATACCTTTATAGTTGAGATGCTCGGTAATTAGTTAAAAATGTAGTGTCTCTCTCGGCCATGTTGCGTAGAAGCCACCTTGGGTTTAAGTTTGGAGGGCATTGATGAGTCAAGGGGTGAAGTGTCTCTCCACATCAATGTGAAAGATTGAAGCCCTCATATGAGTTTCATTTTGAAGGGCTATCAAATTTCAGCCATTCAGTTGAAGGGATGGTTCAAATCCAAGGCGTCAATCCAAGAATATAAAAACGAAATACAAAACTCATATTAAACTCGTGCATGAATTGTGTGATACATGTTTTCAGTATAATGTGACGAATTAAGAATCAACCATTTAATTTTATTTCTTGTAGTGATGATGCCCTACGCTTGTTGGTTCTTGTGGCGAGCATATTATACTGAGGACTTCAAGTGATGTTGTCATTTTCAATTTGGGGTTGTGTTTTGACAGAGTTGTTTTGAGAGAGGTATATTATGAAGGGCCAAATCGCGTTTGAAGGGCATTGAAGACTTCAATCTTGAACATTGCTCCACGTCACGTCTACATACAAATTTTGAAAAAAATTAGAAACTCGTTCTCGTTCTTACTCAGTATATTGCTAATGCCCCCTTTCCACTTGACTTTAGCTAAGTCTAAAAGTTGGTTCTAAAAACAGGGCTTCACACCATCGACACTATCTAGTCCTGAGCCCAATTGGCAAATGATGTGGCATGGTTTAAAAGTGGAGTTTTTAAGCCTCGAGCACTGACCCTCCCATCGGTAACTAGGCATGAGGCAAGAATGTAGGACTTTTAAAAGTGTCGCCTCCCGCCCTTGTGATTGGTTGCTTTTAGTCTTAGCTATGAGGGCACGAGGAGCTTCATTAACAAAAATCGAAGGTAAGAAGAAACAAAAATAAGAATACAAACTATGATAATTGATTGTATATTCGTCTCGGGTTTATAATGGTAGGAGCCCAACTCAAAGAGGTGGGTGGCTAGCTTGGACCCAATTATGCAAGAATACGCAACAGAGTAAGGGTCTTCCTACATTATTAGGTTGACATTGTAACGTGGAGTGTAAAAACTTGCAAGATGTTGTGATTATACTTGTAGGATTCCGTGGCCCACCCATTTGAAGATATGTGTTGATCAATGTTAGGATGCATAGTAAGGATGTAAGGCCCTATAAGGTAGATGTGACTTAAGCAACTCGTCTTCTTAATGGAACCCCTATGTTTGATTGGTATGTGGTTTGGTGAGGATCAAATAGCAAGCATCATAAAGACACGTGTTTAAGAGAGATTGGAGTACGTTTTCAAATAATAATAACTACTTTGCACTCAAGAGTGAAGACCGTTGAGATGACTTATGTATATGATTAAGAAATCAAGAAACATGCACTTCTGATAACCATAACTAAATTGGGGTAGGTCCGATATTCAATCCAGTTTTTGCATATGCTTCATCATAGATTTGCTCATGCAACTTGTGTTGTGTTGTGTAGAACATAATTCGGTAGAACATGACATTATTCAATCAAGTCCGTACGTCGGGTGGGGTCGGGTATAAGCTGGAGTCTATTTGGAATTATACACTCTAAACTTTGTGATATCAACCTCCTTAATGTCATTCCTCATCTTATATCCCCAAACCCTAGGGAACGGATGTTCTCGGTTTTAAGTTTCACTCTTTGTTGTCACATATTCCTCCCATACATGACGGGGTTTGATAATTAGTTAAACCGCTAAAGAATTCAAACCACATGCTCACACACATCACATTGTCATCATTACACTTACTGCAATGTTGACTTTGTGTTATTCCATAGTGTCACACGCTACACTAATTGTCTTCTTTCATCACACATCCATGTTAACACTATAGAACTTCTTAACATCACATGCACTTTGCGTGCCACAAAGAGTACTTTGACAGAGTTTAGAGTGTACTCTATTCATTCTCATTGCATAGCACAACACTGACATATTCATGTTGAAAAACTCGGGTGAAGCAATGTAGTGAATATTAGTAAAATGAAACGACTCATAACAACTGGATTTTTAATCTATGTGACGCAAATTGAAACAAATTCAATTGCAAGGGAAAAGTAGCAGGTGAATAATGTCATGAAGTTGGAGAACATGAGAAACGAACCAAATAACACCCACGTACCATTTAGAAGGAGTGAATTTGGAGTGAAGATGGAGTGAGTGAGTGAATGAGGGCCACCGTCATCATCTTCACTTTCCACGTGTGCTTCTTTTTCTTCTTCAAAAGTTGTTGGGAGATGAGATGCTTGTGCACGAGTGGATGAAGGAGGCGGAGTAATTTAAGGAGGGGTCTTCTTCTACGGTTGCTATATCGGGACTCCTTCAGTGTAAATGGCCTCAAATGCTTGTGTACGAAATCGTCGCGTTTGGAGCCAACTTACACCTTGTGTGTAGCTCAATCCAAACTGGTCAAGCATGGGTCCCATGGGGCTCTTGCATTGGTGTGTGTAAATTTCGGAGCATGTTTTCGGGATCTTGTTTCATAACACCTACCATTGGGCAATCAAAACATGGTCTCCTCTAGGTTGGTTATCATATTAATCTAATTTAGTTGAATTGGATCGATTTGAGGTTTGTGATCTTGCATAACATGATTAAGATCCATAACGGTGTTCTGTGGGACTGCCAATGTTCCACGTAGTATTCCCAGATATTTACCACATTAAGTCTGAATGTGGGGAATATCCGGGAGCACTACCTGGGACACTGACATTCCCACATAACATTGAATGTGGGAAATATCCGGGAATACTACGTGGAATATTGTCAGTCCTACATAATATTGTTATGGATCTGAGGGATGTTATGCTTAAGTTAGGGATTGATTTGATATACAATATAGAAGATGGGGATCTACAATAGTAGTAAGTGTTTGCACCCTCCCCCTCCCCAGTTTGCCCTTGCCCTTGGTAGGTATTGTGAACATTCACCAATGTTTTTGAGCTTGCAAGTTGGAGAGGCAACTGTTGAGTCGGGGCTTTGAAATCCCTCTATAGGGGTTACACCTAGGTAAGGGTGCTAAATCCGTCACCTTAAACGTTGAATATGGATAATTTTATGAGGTTTAAAAAGGTCAATGACTATCGTTAGCAGTTGACTATAAATTTCAAACACCAACCAATCTATGTCTTAGTTGAATTATGTATGCATACGTTATATGGTCTCAAAACCCTATTGGTACTTAGACGATCTTGAACCAACATGGGAACTTGATATTAACCCCTCAAAGACTGGCAAACTCAAACTTGGTTCTCAGGCTTCATATTTTGCACCATGTGAGCAGTGACCTTCACAATTGTTGTGCTTTAGCAAATAAAAATGTGAGCACAAGTGCAAGGAACCTTGTGATATACTTTGGGGGAAATAAAAGTGAAATTACGGATGTGTGATATGCTTGTTACAAGTGCGAGCATACATATTCACAAACTTTGGGACCATTCCTCATGTATTATACTCAAAGATTACGCAATTGGTGTTACATACGAAAGAGATTGGGCATTATGGGTCACATAGATGGGTCTCGGATTAAGAAGGAATTGGGGTCCTAACGGCATTCCCTCCTATTGGTGGAGGGTAGTGTGACATCATTCAACATGCTAATTTGGTAACCATGCGATCACAAGACTTGGAGTACACATATGTCCCAATATTTTGTATCATGGATGTAACTTTCAATAGGAGAATTTGTTTACATGTGCTCACACTTACTTGGGAGGCAACGTTATTAGACATAATTTAAGGGTTGTGCCCTAATCCCATACACCCCAACAAATTAACGAATATATACATATGTTCAAATGCAATCATGGGAAAAAAAACAAATCTCAACTGGATTAGCAATTGTAAAGGAATTCTAGAGATTACACACACAACAAGCTACAAAAATCGGCGTGGTGCTTTAGGGGTTAAAGTGGTGGACACTCTTGTAAAGAATGTGTATTTATTGTGCAAACTTCTAGGATGTTGATTTTAGGTGGGCTATTGGTTTTAACACCGTTAATTGGTGGTGTGGCAAGAAGATTTCACTCCTCAACTAGGACACCTTTTTAGGGGGAGCTTGCGGGGCTCCAATAATCTCCAAAGTTCACGGATTATTTTCACATCAGAGGTTGCTGCAAATCAAACAACTTTTGCACACCATTGCAAGCAAACAATCAGCTAGCAAATGTAGGATTTAATTTCCTAATGCCTACAATCGGGGATGCAGTAAAAATATGCCCCTACAAATTTATTGTTTATTTATACTAAATCAACCATACAAGACTAATTTGGGTTCTTTGATCCATATTTAGGTGTTGAATTGTCTAAAGATGCAATTTCCAAGCTCTCCATAAGAATCAACGTTTTTACCCTCCCCGATCATAGGTGTTATGAACATGCACCCAAAATATGAGATTCTTAGGTGGGTCCCCGTTAAATATAGCATGGCCTATTAACCTTGTTTGAACATCTCCTTGGTTGATTTAGATTGATAACATTGAGACTCCTCTATACTTCGAAGCATCCAAGATGCCTAGATTGGACCTCTTCATGCACAAGAATGTGTATTTGAGCTACATACTTCCAATTTTACATATTAATTTTGTATAAAATGATGATATCCAAAATCAACTTGTTCTTCAAGTGCCTTCTTGGAATTGCCTAGAAACCTCAATGGTATTGAATTTAAGGTTCAATTATATAGCACGAGTGTCTTTGGACACGAGTGCAAAGTTTGTATACAATTATCACTATCACATATAAGTATTGTATTATTTTATCCTTGACATAAAAAAATTGATTTCCAATCCAACCTCTATTTGAATTTGCACCTCTATGCTTTCCACTATCCACACTTAAGATAATAATTTGGAGACTTGGTGAGGCTTGTATACATTGTGTATTTATGTTGAGCATGGAGCCCCTACAACCTTTAAGGGTTAAAGTCACCTAGGAGGCATTTTGTTCAATGGATGTGTGGTTGAGAATCACTCATTTTCATAAAAGTAGGAATCGATTGGTCTTGGAGAAAATTGCCATTGAGATGAATGAGCACTGGGACATAAAATGAGATGGGTTCTAGCATTTCAATGAAAAGTGAGGGAAAAGTGCACATTGCACAAATGACACTGCGTCCCATGGAAGTAAGGTAGAAAAATAACAAATGGTAAATGACAACTGCTGGTGCACTAGACTAGGGGTACAATGATTCTTGGATGGATCCAAAATGGCTAATTATAAAAGTGGTGGCCCGTAAAAAGATACAGTGATAGTTGGGATGCAATACGATTGGCCATATAGGTGTCGTTTTCACGCCACTTGCAATCACTTTTGGGTGCCATTGAGTTAACCGTTTTGTGTGCATTTTCATGCAAAACAAGATATTTTGATGCTCAAATTAAGGAGACTCTACTATACAAATAGGCGGTTTTGTTTACTTGCATCTTAGGGAAAATGTAACTAATTATTTACAAAAAAAAATTAGAATAATGAAACAACTTGCATTCCTCATCGTCTCCTCTACTCCATTTGAAAAATTTTACACAAATTTCAAGCCATTCTTTCTTGCCAAATCGATTTCTTTTCACCGTTTTCCGTACATCTACCTTAACTACCTTGCGAGCTTGCAAGGCCATGAGGTGGGGTTTGGTCCACCTTGGAGGCCACATGAGCATTTGTAGGCATAAAAATAAATGGCTACCACGACCTTGCGTGAAGATTGGCCCTTAGGCACCCACCAAAGGAAGTGTGTGTGGAAATCTCTAGGCTTTTGCCCAAACACGATTGAGGCATGTAACCCTATTCTGGGCATTTCCATCTCCGCATACAATTATGACCGTTGGATCGGATTAGAAGTTGTCTCGTCATATTAACAATAGCGAATCACAAGCACTATGTCACCTCAAATTTCAAATTTTGAGGTGTAAAAGCTACAAGAAACTAGAGTAATAACTCTCTATACCGCTAACCAATCACATAGGCCAAGCTCCCACTTGCATTGTGCCAATCACTGCACCTAGAACAATTCACTTTTTGTTAAACACATAATCCAATCTCATCATAACACGTGTCTTTTTTTTTCCATATCCATCCACAACTTGCCAAACACCACAAATCTAGGGGTTGAATCAAGAATAGTGAGGCCCACATAGCTTATATTCCTTGTGTATGTAGGCTAAGGAGGGTCTCACCTACATCAAGTTGCATGACGAGGAGGTCAAGTGCATCACTTGCACACACTTGGGGTTGTAAGCTTACCAACCGACACTCCTCTTCTTCTTTTACCACTTTTTTTCTTTTGGAACAAATGGACTTACGAATTCAAATTGCTAGAAGCAACCCCAAGTACACAAGCAGCCAACACTCCTCCAGGCTCATATTCAAGTCTCAATTAAAAACTTATGAATGTCTCCGATAGGCATCCGAGCATCACATAAACTTGAAGCTAGGGGCTGTGATTTTTAAGGGTGGGTTTAGGGCCACTTCACAAATGAGACCGAGTACTTTTCAAGCACTCTCATTGGTGGAAAAGGCGGAGCCGGTCCAAGTTCGCTACTTCACACTACGCTTGAGGGACCAACGGAGTGAGTATGTGAATGCGTGATGGATGTAAAGTCTACATGGATTCCTACATGGCATCAAATGGATCATGTTTCATGGTCACTTGGACTGTTTTCAAAAATCAACTCTTTGAGGTAGGCCTAACACAAAACCAAGAGAGCATGACACTCTGAACACTCAAAATTATTGATTTATTCTATGTTATCATGTGTGAGGATCCGCATGAATAGAGATTCGTTGAAATAGCATTTGGTTGAGGGCCTGGGTATATATGACTTCACACTACACTTGAGGGTCCGTGACCACACTACATAAATTTGGAGGTGGCTTGGGATGGTATTTGGACACTTTCATTTGGGCTCTCACAATTTCATGGTCACGGCTCTTGGGTCGTGTGCGGAGTGGCCCTTACATTAGGGGCCAAATCCAAGACACTTGTGGTGCAAGACGCCCCTTTGTGGACCTTGTTTTTGGATTCACAAATGCTAAACCAAGAACTTGAGGATTTATTTCTCAAACTAGAACAAACATTTGTGTTGTCGTCATTTTTCTTCATCGGACATGTGTATTTGATTGGTGTGTGGTTGGTGAGGATCAAAGAACAAACATCATAAAGATACATGTTTAAAAGCCATTGGGTTGCCCTTCAAAATTTTACAAATTGTTCCAAATTCAATAGCGAACAAGATTGGGAGAACCTTTGTATTCATGTAAGGAATCAACAAACATGGACTTCCGAGAATTATTACTAAACTAGGGGAGGTATTGTTTTCAACATGCATTTTGTTTACGCTTCACTGTAAATTTTCGAATGCAACACAAGTTTCATTTTCATTATGTAATTCTTATCGGAGAAGTTGAAAAAATTCAAAATAAAATTTGATTAACACCCACATATTAGGTTGAGCAACCAATCTTTGAGTTTGGGTCCAATTTTGAGCCTCAAAACAAAGTCCATGAAGGGGCGTTTTGAACCCCAAGTTTCTTGATTCCGGACACTGCACTAAATTTTGTATTTAATGTCACCAATTGTATTTGTCTTGCTTGATACTAGTTGTAAAGCGCCCATGTAGTGTCACTGACACTAAACGTAAACCTTACATTATTTGTCATTCCTTGTAAAAAAGTTCGGGCATTATAGATGTATGACATTGCAACTATTGTCGCTCACTAAGTGAATTTTCATCCAAATCTTAATAATCCATAACAATGTTTTGTTACAAAAATGTCAAGATACATGATCTGCTTAGAGTGGATGAACTAAAAGTAAGTTGGGATGACAATACTTGATTTCATTCATAAGAAATGTCATTAGAAAAGTGACCACAGTGACAAAAAATACCATATGACACTAAATGCAATATTTAGTGTATTGTGAACCCACTCTAAGTATAAAGACTCTCAAAATTGAGTCAATCAACAAAACAACAAATTTTTGGAAGCCATATTTGAAAGAGTAATGTTTTTTTGCCAAATAATAAACTAGGTCAAATATGTAACTAAGTTGGCTATCATCCTTCCAAGTTTCAGCTTGAGTATTGTAGCAATGAGAGAGAAATTACATTTTGAATGAGCTTAGGTCTATTGTTGTTTCGGAATTGTTTTCAACACACTTTCAATTGCAAGAATAAGTTCACATCACCGCCTAGGGTTCTTCCCCTCTCACTTTTGGTTAGTAATGTGGTTTCTTAAGACATTTTCTCTTGTAGTTGTGAAGGTTTTCATGAAAGTATTACCGTAGGAGAAGAGGTTGAATGCTATAGCCCTGTTACAACATGGGTGTAGAACACGTGAAGTGTCAAAATTGTTGGGTATCTCTCAATCTACATGCTCTAGGATTCGTAGAGAGTATGTGTCCTCATGTGGAGCCTTGAGGAGGGTGCCCAAGAAGCATCACCTATGCTCAACAACTATATAATGTTGTAAACCTGAGGAATGCTTTGAGTGAACACTTCAATATGGTAGTAAGCACCAACACAATGAGGAGTGCACTTTGTGAAGCAGGTCTTGGGTCATTAAAGAAGTAGAAGAAGCCGTTGTTCGTGGCCAAGAATGTACGTTGCAAGTTGGAATGTGCTTGACATCATCAAGATTGGACTATCCATGATTGATATAGGGTGATTTTTAGTGATAAAATTTAGATCATTCGATTTCAGTCTGATGGTCATGCTTGGTATTGGGTGAGGGATGGAGAATCCCAATTTCAAGCCCATCGTGCAAGTAAGACAATTAAATATGGAGGTGGTGTAATTTTTGTGCGAGGTTGTATGACTTCCTGTGGCATGGGTTACATGTGCAAGATAGAGGGGAAGATGACACAAGCTATGTATCTTAGCATTCATTAAGATGGGTTATTAAGACTATTGAATGATACTCTTCCAAACCTTTCATGACATAAAAACTCAACATGATAATGATCCTAAATGTATTGCAAAATTAGTCCAGCAATGATTGTCAATGAAAAGGTTTTGATGTACTTATTTGGCCTCCTCAATCACCTTACGTAAATCCAATGAAGCTTGTGTGGGCACTTGTGAAATGGAAATTAAATGAGTATCTAACACCAACTGAAGGAATGCTTCAATTGCAGGAGTGCGTGCAAGCTTCTTTCCATTCCATCACTCTTGAGCAACGTCAAAGTTTTTATCATAGCATGCCCAATTGTATTCAAGTTGTTTTAGCTTCTAAAAGAGGGTGGACAAATTATTGATCTATCGGTAGATGTAGGTTACAAAACTAAGTCAACGTATAGAATTCTCTTCAAATCAATGTTTCTCCGTGTGTAGGTTTGCAATAGACACAGGACTTTCGCATGATATATTGAAATTACGACTGCTAACTTACATAAGTAAAAATCTGTATGTTTTGGGTTATATTTACTTGGCATTGTGTGTGAAAATTGATGTTGTGAGTCACTGACTCAGTTTTGAGAGTTAGTGTAGATGGCAATCTGCATACGGGGTTTTTGTAAACTAAAAGTTGTATGTTTGTGGGAGAATGAGGGAGGGCCTTGCTAGTCACAAGTTTCCATGTCTTGGACTAAGTTATATTTGGACACTCCACTATGACAAGTCATTGCTTTGGAGAGAGTATTTAAGAGTAATATACAATAATTGTGCACGGTCACAATGACAAGTGACCTCAAATGATTTGGTGTAACATAAAGTGGGTGTTGTTTGGTTTTTTTTCATGTTCTCCAGCTTCTACCGATTAGATTTAGACTACACAATGGCACTTGTGTTGCATTAGCAAATATATCATGATGCATCAATGAAAAATCAGACCTCCCCTTATGTAGTTATGGTTAGCGAAAGCACATGCTTGTTGATTCCTTACTTGAATAACACATGTCCTTCCAATTGCGTTCAGTATCGAATGTGGAGTAGTTAATAGAATTTTAAGACGTGGTCCAATCTATTGTAAGCATGTGTCATTATGGTGTTTGTAGTTTAATCCTCCCTCAACCACAAACTGGTCAAATATAGGTGTCCAATCAAGTAGAGTAACACATGCATTCCTTGCAATATACTTGAACAAGAGTATGAGCCTAAGGGTGGCTTCTAGAGTAGAATCCATATCCAAGAAACTTGGGGTCCCAAACACACCTTAGTTTTGGACTTCATATTGGACCCAAGCTTGAAGAATGAGGTGGAGAAATTTCTTGAGTTGGGACTGCCGTGATTTTGGTGGGAAAGTGATACCATGTTAATGCCACTATATTACTTCATACCTTAGATCCATGTCTTGGTGTCAAATCTCCGGTGCAATTTTTGTTACTCATGGACAATAGGGTTGCTCGATTTTGAGTTTCTTTGGTCCTAAACCCTAAACCCTGAAAATGGACACGGATTATAAAGTGGCCAAGCTCTTCTTAGACGAAACATGTCACTCCATTTTATACGTAAATCTAGGGTTGTCGTACATTGGTGACCATTTAAAGATGCACTTGGTACGAAGCTACATAGTTTCGTGGATAGTTTAACATAGTTTTTGACGATGTTAGCAAATGCACTAACTTTTTATTCTTTGAAGTCACACTATTTTCCTCAATAGTAGGTCATAGTAGGTCACACTAATTCTTGCATTTTTTAAATTCTATTTTTTAATATCGCACTAAATCCCCCTGCCCTTACCCCAAGAAAAAAAGTGGTGTGTATTGATCCCTAGAAAGGCCACTTGCAGCCGTCGTCTTTTGAGTTACATTAAAGTCTGTGATAGCTATATAAGGGTTGATAAGTCTTTCGTGGTGACATAGACTCAAGGTGTTAAAAATTGTACATAGTTGAAATGTATGTGGTCAGGGGTGTTTTTTCACAAGGTCCCTAACATGTCTAGGGACATGTTCATAAAAAAAAAAACATTTCCAGTGGACGGGTTCTTAGAAAATGAACCCGTTTTGGGACGTGTCAAATTCACTTTGGACGGGTTCTAAAAATAACATTTTAAAAAATTAATCGGAATCGTGATGGGGGTTGAGACTTGAACCTGCAAAATCAATCCAACTAATAAATAGACAACGCTTGCACTATCCTTGCAAAGACAACGCTTCCACCATCTTAGGCACATGTAAGGCTCAAATATCTACTCATACATTGACCCAACAACTTACAAGCTCAACCCTGCAATTTGCTAGGGTTTAACTCGAATTAACAGAAATTTCCTGCACAACCCTCGAATCTGCACTCAACCCACAACAAAAGAGAGGAATAAGACTCTCAAGATTTAGGATGCTAATGAATCGAACATATGCAACTGAAAGCTAAAACAACTGAGAGACCGGTGAGAGATAACTTGATTGCAGTCGTCAAATGAACCGGTTGAGTTTGAGAAAACACCTGTTGAAGTTCAAGATTGCAGGAGAAGATTGTTCCAGCGGCACTCTTCAACTTCTTGAATTCGAGTTAGTTTCAAATGAACTGGTTGAGTTTGAGAAAATACCTGTTGAAGTTCAAGATTGCAGGAGGAGATTGTTCCAGCGGCACTCTCCAACTTCTTGAATTCGAGTTAGTTTCAAATGAACCGGTTGAGTTTGAGTGATTGAGTTTGAGTGACTGAGTCTAGTTCAGTTTCTCTGAACTAGTCTGTGGACAAACAGACAAAATGGGGCAGTGGCAGGCTGGCAAATTGGTAATTATAATAGAAAAAGCATAAATGAACGAAGATAGTAAGATACTATTGTTTCCAAGTGGCAAGTGCACCAATCACATGCCGACATCTTTCGGGTTATCTTTATCGATTTGTTTTTTCCTTTAACCTTTTCATGGACGGGTTGGTTTAGAAATTACCGGTTTTGGGACGGGTTGTTTTTTCTTCAACCTTTCCATGGACGGGTTGGTTTTGAAATTACCGGTTTTGGGACGGGTTGCAATTTTTTTTGCCTTTCAATTCGAGGTTTTGGGACGTGGACGGGTAAAAACTTTGTGAAAAAACAGCCCTGTATGTGGTGATCACATAACCTATAAAGGGCAAGAAATCATCAACATAACATTACTAAGAGCATCCTCAGTCGGTCTAGGTAAAGCTCACTGCAAACCAAGACCTATCTTGCTTAAAATTGCTCAAAATTTAGAGGGAGTGCACCAAATCTTGCTTAAAATGGACAGATCCTCCCACACTCCCTCTAAATGTCAAAAATTTGGAGGGAGTGTGGGAGGATCTTTCCATTTTAAAGCAAGATTTGGTGCACTCCCTCTAAATTTTGAAAATGTGGTGTTTTCAATGAGGGATTTCACCTACGTCAAATTTTTACAATTCTTTTTTCTTGAGAAATATCTCACGTTTATTTAGGTGTGCTTCTAATGATGGTAATTTCAGTTTCTAATTTTAGGTCAGTCAAAAGATAGGTTTTGGTTTGCAGTGAGCTTTACCTAGACCGACTGAGGATGCTCTAAGCAATTACATGGTGGTTTCTTTCCAAAGAAATAGGTTGCAGTTAAAAAACTAGGACAATTACAAATTGTTTGTTGAAAGTTCAGAGTATGTACATCACGAGTGCTCCCCATAAATGGCGAATCCCGGAAGTAAAGGAGAATTATGCTTTGTGATCCGTATCAATGATACGTGGTCCCACAAAACACAATCAAAAGATCTATGTAATGTTATGAAAGTGCATGTAAAGAAAGGAGGTAATCGGGAGGTACAAGGGGCTTGACATGTTTGGGTTAAAGAAATCTCATTGCTATACTTTAGCTCTTGAGGATCTCAAGCTCAAAAGTCTTGTCCTCTTATGCTTTATACCCCACCCCCACCCCTTGTGCATCGAGTCCCTTTTAGCACTTTGAGAGTTTGAACGAATCTTCAGTGGGCCTTTTATTTGAGTTGCAAGATATTCACATGATATTCTTTTGCCAACTTATGTGAGGCTTTTGAAGAGGAATCCCATAAGAATAATAGGAAATGACGTAAAATGCATGCAACTATTCCAAGACTTTAGGGAACCCAGTTAAACATGTCGTCTAAACATTATATGTTCAACTTGTCTATCTTCAAGATAATCAAGGTGTTTTAAGATACCTCAATTGTATGGTAGGATCCTTCATTAAAATTGCATATGTAGATATAGTTATGTTAATAATAATAAAGATATATATATGATACAATATTCGTTGTTCATGAATTTCTTTTACATATTCAACAAAAATATAAATAATATATGAAAGTCATCATTGAAGATTCACATACCTTCCATGCAAATTTTGAACTCATATTGATGAGTATGCCTATGAACTTGACTTTGCCAAAATGAGATGAATTGGCCTTTGTTTTTGAGTTTATGAATTTCAATCCAATATATCAAATATACTTAAAGCATGCATCAGATTGACAAATAGCAATTTAAATGTTTCAGAATCAATCTAGAGAAGGCTTATATTATGAATATAAAATTCTCAAAGTAAATCATTTAACAACTAGTTGATAGCATATTGCAAAGTAGGGTCAAAGCAAGCTAGAGTGTCCATTTTTTGGAGAACTTTGGAGTCCCTTTAAGTACTTCCATAGTTCGAGCATGTTATAGGTGGATGGACTCTACGCATGCCCAAAACCCTATCCACCACATATTCAAGACCGATACTCTATCCATTATGCATATGCCCAAACCGAACGTCCTATCCACCACATAAGCCATAAGCCGACATTATTATGATATACAATAGATGTAGATTTTTCAATTCTTTTAAAAGGTGAGTACTTGGAACCATGCTTTGCATCACATAGCATACTTTTAATGAGAAGAATATGTGCAAAGACATACTTATGAAGCCATTTAGGACTTCGTTGTTGTATGTTGTTGGTGGGTGTTTGAAAAATCCTAAGCCTTCAAACATGTTCTCAAAGTTGTGTACAATTATCAATTATATAATCCACACTATATTCATGAATTTTGAAGGGACTATTGTACATTTTTACTATACAAGTTGAAAAGAATAAGTCCATATACATGTTTCGAAGGGACTGTGACCTTGCATATGTAATAAACATAACAATCCCTTATATGATGTAAACATTTGGTAAGACAATATTTTTTTCTCTAAACCTCTTGTTGTTAACATTATACCATATACATGAATCTTTTTTTATATGATATAAAAATGGTTGAACGTAAGATACATTGTAACTTATTAATGGGTTGTAAAAATCGAAGTGTGACATAAAATTAAGGACTCTATAGTTTGCTTACACCTAAAGAATGGTTCATTATTTAGTTCAAACGATTTCCTCATTACCTTGGCACACAAGTCTTATGCAATTGGAAAATTACAAATCCATCATTAGAGTTGTATGCTAACTAAACATGACTTTTGGTTGCACTTTGGTTGGGACTTGGTTGTTCTTTACATCACCTTCTATGTTCGTTAAGGTTGCAGTGCTTGCTTTAAAGGTATTGTGGAGGATAAACTATGGAGAACGTTCTAGATCAATTTATTGATGGTCAAACTCAACTTCGGGTGTCAAGAGGTTCTAAGGGAAGCGACCCTTAAAGCAACATCCCCATGGTTTTTGCTAATTTTGGATTCTTGCCATTCTTGAAGAATTTCTAGAGAATTTTCTTTTGTTAGCCAATGTATTGGAAAGGTAGCCATCAAAAAATGTTTTGAAAGGGTTCAAGCACAATGTAAGGAGCCACCTCCATTGAGGACCTTGGCCTTTCAAATGAGGAGCCAATGTGGGGTTGACTACTTGATGCATAACCACTAGTTTATCCCAAAAATGAGATTGGTGGATGACAATTTGAACCCTATATTATCTACCTATTATTTTTGGTCATCATCCTTCACTAGATGCAGATCGTTGGTGCCATCTTTTTGCAAATGTTCTCTTCTCTAGTAGTTCTTTATTATAAACTCGAAGTTTTGGATGCTACACATTGTTCACTAATGTAGTTTCTTTTGATGTTTGTGGTGTATTCTATAACATTATTGACAAGATTGAAAGGTTCATGTTTGAGTTGCACTTCATACAAGGCGATGTTGTTATTTTTCACAAATTTTCTTGCAATTTAACAATTTGGGTGGAGGTCCAAGCAATTGAATCTCTATGGACTTCAACCAAGTACGCACTTACGATAGTATGTAGAATGGGTAAAGAAAATGATTGCATGAAATCTGCATATGGTAGTGGAGATTGTTATGCTTGGGAGGTAGTGGACTTGAAAATATGGACAGAGGATTTCTTTTGTCAAGTTAATGGGTTGTTAGGGGGCAAATCCTGAGAAGGAGATCATTTCTAAGCATGTGGCTGAAGTTGACATAGAAGAGGTCATTGGAGTGGATTGAAAGAAATTTAGGGCCACAAAGCCCAATCTTCATCCTAACACATGTGCAAACATCATTCAATTATATTCCAAGATCTATGGTAGACCATTCGTTACTAACAACAAACTCTACTAATGGGTGATAGAGGGGTATATAGATTAGCATAAAGGTCATCCCGTTAACAAGGCTATTGTAACAATTTGTACTAAAGAAAAACTACGTAGATAAAAAAATAATGAAGTATGGGGAATAACCTGCAAAGTTGGTTTTGGAAAATAGATATGTCTTGAAGAGAGGAGGTGATGTGACTAGTGGGAATTTCAATATGATGAAGGCCAAAGGCTTGTTGGCTTTAGATGGCTCCTTAGGCCAATGTCCATACGAAGTGCCTCAATCTGAGTTGGAAAAGTGAAGAGTTGCATATTGTGCTTGAAGATATATTCAACCAAACACATGGTCGGGTTCAGTATTTAGAATATCAGAAGAAGAATATGCACGAAAACCTCATAGGGTCGAGGTTCAACATGAAAAATAGATTGCAAGTAGCCAAAGAAGGTCAAGATCACATTGAAAGGTCACAAACCAATTTGCAGGATGTGTTTAAGCGCATTCAAGAACTTCTGGCAAAGGTATGGACTCTATCTCCTCAATTGATTTCAATCGTTTCAAGTGTTACATACCTTACACCCAAAAAAAAAATGTTCCACTACGTTCCTGTAATATCTCATGATCTTGTGATAGGCAAGTCATGGAAGGAAATTTGGACATGTCAATTGCAAGTAACATGGCATCTTTAGAAAAGAAAAAAATTGTCTTAGAGTCCAATCTTTGAATTAAACATGCAACTCATGAGGACAATCAAGAACGAGTACTTCAAGGTCAAAATCTATTTGAAGATGCAAAATTGGATCTTTGGAAGGTGGAGTTGGATACTAAATATGTTTTGATGGAAATACTTGACTTGGAATTAGAATAAAAGGCTCTCCAAGATCAATTAGAAGCCATGAGGAGTGGTGGTAGTCTTCCATTATGGCCCAAGCTAGCATTATATCGTCCTATGCCTCCAACAAACAATGATTCTTATGTGCTTGTTCTCAAACCTTTTTCATATCGTAAAAGATGGTACATTTGCTTTGATTTTTTAGTTACACATTGCAAGCATATGTATCATCTATGGTGCATTGCAAAGCACCTACTCCATGATAATAAATGTAAATTTTGTGGGGAGATGTTTCATCGAGATTGGTGGACTTCTTTTGGATTCAATGATTGTAATGAGCATATGATAAACTTGGTTGCCAGGCTTGCCATTGATCACAATCATCAAGAGCTCAAGGAGTCTTTTGTGGAGGCTTGTATAATTCCTATGGCCTCGTGTAATTTACTACACCCACGCCAACACTAATGAATATGAGTGCTACAAGCAAGATTATCTATAGAGTCCTATGCAATTTATACTTATCGTTTCCACTAATTATGAGCTTACTCTAGTCATTCCTAAATCCCCTCCCTGTCCTTCTTGCTTTCACTAATTACTAACTACTTATTAAGTCCTCATAGTTCATACCACTCATACTAAGCCCTAGCAAATGACACCCCTTACATTTAATGTTGATAAGTATCTTGGTTTGTGTTTAAGGAACTCATGTTTACATAAAGCGCAAAAAGCCCTTGCCTTAATTGAAGGACATGTATATTGTTTGCTTTTCATTACAAATATTGTACATGTCCATTGGCTCCTTATAAACACTCCAAATATTGGATGTCTACTTGGTAAGCACTACACACCCATTAAAGGGACTTCCTAAGGGTTCAAAATGCATAGCACTGCTCCATAAGCATTTAGTATTTTACTATGGCATGGGTATACCATGTAAGAGGTTGGCCTTTTAATAAGCACTATAATGTACTTGGTACTTAGTAAGCACCATTAAGCACACCAATGTAAGTACCTTGCTTAGTAAGGACCCAATAGATTATGAACTCAACTCCAAATGACTTATGGATCTACTTACTTTATATTTGTCATTCAACTAACATGGTTTATCCTAGAATCCACTCATATCTATAGTTGTTATATTCATGGACAATGTCAACACCGAAACAAACAAAAATGGGCTCATTTGGATCCATCTTCCCACCCAATAAAAGACAAAGTGTTGGTGCAACTGCTAGCACAAAATCACCATTGTATTATGAACTAGAATATTATAGGGAATCAATCCCTCTTACTGTGAAGGAATGAATGAAACAAAATCTTCACTAAAGCCCAAATCAAACCTTGAATGTGAAGCAAACGTTGTCAAAGCTCTTCAACCAACCAATGGCCATGTTCATCATAAGGGCAAGGTATCTCATAAGCAACTCTATCGAGTCAAGTTCAAATGAAGTGCTATCCACCTCATGGTAAGATTTTTTTAAAATTTAAAATTTTGCATGTTTATCTTCTCTTTCAAATTAGTTTATGACAATGCAATGTAACTAATGATTGCCCATACGTGTAGATGACGTAGTGGAACAAATGGAGCATCCTTGCATAGGAATTGAGAACAACATAGGTGAGCTCAAATGTGTGTGTGTGTGTTTATTTTATTTTTAAAAATTCTTTGTCCCTCCCTCCCATTTGTCACACAATTGCAAGAATATTCCAGCTAAGGGTGGAAAAAACTATAATTTTTCCGGCCGATGCATTGGGGGTTTTTTTTTGTTTTGTTTTAATACAAAAACTTGATTTCTGCAAATAAAACCACGGTTTTATTTCAGCACTCTGCACCGCCATTGACGGAGATTGGACCCTCTACCCTACAATCTCAACTTATTTGCATTAGAACTGAATAAAACTGGATTTTGTTGAATCTTAAATGACTTGGTTTTTTTTAAAACTATGAAAAACCCAATTATTAAAAACCACGTGGTGCCAACCTTGGTCACACCCAAGTCGATCAAGAACCTCTCCTTCCTATCCGAAGCAAAGCTCTTGACATCCTTCCCACTCCTCTCTATATATGCTGGCAAAATTCTTGATGGAATGATAGGGCATTCCATTACCTTTAGCAACCGCTGCAAGCAAAGGTTTGGGGATTGACTTCGACATTCAGGACCTCATATTACTCGTATTGGCTCAGGTGATCGCGGAAATGACAGATGTCCCTCAAGTGACACTTAAAACACGCTTGTATTGTTTACTACTTATTCAGCCTAGAGAACGTTATGTTGTCCATACTTTGCAAACCTAAGCCACGTATGATTTTTATCAAACTATTTACTTGAATTTTCCTAAAAAAGAAATGCAAATTCATGCCAATTTCAAAAAAACGACGGATTTTTAGTTATCCTTTATATTAAGATAATTTTTTATGCATAAGTG
Organism: Polytrichum commune; assembly: GCA_950295325.1. NCBI lineage: Eukaryota > Viridiplantae > Streptophyta > Polytrichopsida > Polytrichales > Polytrichaceae > Polytrichum > Polytrichum commune. The sequence continues at coordinate 62,281,647 of OX485804.1, forward strand.
TAGTTAATTTTTTGCTATGACTGAAATAACCAAAATCCAGGGTACAAACTCTCAAGGAAGGCTTTACTAGTGTCTATTACAGGCATTTGTCACATTATAGTTCATTAATAAGATAATAGGGTTGCTATCTTCACTCTAAAACATCACTCACTCATCTTTTACTCTCCTTTCTCTCAAGGTTTCCTCTCATTATCTCTCATTCAATAGGGTATGTGTGTCAGTAGTTGTATGTATCCATCTCATCATGAGATTGTAGAACAATAGTCTTTTGAGAACAATAGTCTCTGAGTATCACAATTGTCTTTGGTAACCATTGGCCAATGCATCTTCAAATCACAACAATTCCTTCATTAATTGGTCAATGTTAATTCCAATACAAGACAAATTGTTTATTCCTTAATTCCAAGATTTTATCATTACTCACAACTTATGCAACTAACAACAATTATCAAGGTCAAGCTATAGTCTTGATTGCCCTGCACAACCTGCAACAACAACAACCAGGGTAACACACAAGACAATAGTTGATCTGGTTAGCTTGCATTTCATACTCAAAGATCAAGCCTCTAGACTATATATCAATATAAAACTCCTAATTAAGTCTAAGACAAATTATGCCTAAATCTCCTTGATAATCCAAAGTTTATCCTAATTCAAATACACTTAAACAAACTCAATCTTCCCTTCCCAACACTAATCAATTGTTCAGAACCTTTTCCTCATCACATTAGTTGATAAGGGGTTCTCTCTTTAAATTGACTTGACATATTTTACTTTTACCAACCTACAACATTTACTGCAACTATAATCACAACTCGGTTGAACAATTTGCTCTATCGTTTCTCACTACCTCTCTCAAGCTAACAATCATCAATAGTTTCTCTTTCAGTCCGACACTTGGCCTTCTGGCTTCCTCTCCCTCAATTGTTGCCCCTCACAGGCCTTAACTCCTCTCACCGCTTCCTTGGTCTCTTTGTGCATCTCTCTCAAGGCTACTCTCGTTGTCGCTCAACAATGCTCTTCATTTAGCATTTATCTCAGCAGACGATTGTTCTATTTCATCACTCTCTATTGCTCGGAATCTCTCCTCTCTAAGCGTCGACAAATGATAGTTCCACAATATCCCCTTTCTTTGTAGAGGTTGTTACATCCCTCACTACACTAATGGTTTTATCTCTTTGTTTAGGCTCTCTCTCTCTCTCTTGAAGGGGTTCCTAATCCTTAAAGGATAGTTCCACAAAACTCAAATCTTCTTCCGACACTACTCTTTGACTCCTAAATTCATTCTTGGATTCCTAATACATTCATGTTCGCTTGACTCTCATTCATTTCTCCATATTCTATTCCTCTTTTTGATTCGTAACCTCTCTCAATATGAGGTCAATCAATCCTCTCTCAATCTCACATTGCTTTACACATCTTGAACTTACTCAATTCCACTCAAGATTTCGGTCTTACACAATTCCTCTCTCAACTTCAAACTCAATCACTTACAATCTCCACAATAGTCAATAATTTCATAATTCACTTCACTCGTCGTCACAGGACAATAATTCGACAACACTCTGTCATTCCATTAACTCAAATTTCAAAATAACAATATACTTCAGTAGAATCCAGTGCCCTGCAATCACTGCGGTGATCACTACATTTACTTAATATAGTTTTACTACAAGTAACCTCATGCACTCCCTGCAACAAGAGAGACAAATCTACTGAGTTCAACAATGCTCTCAAATACTCTACAAGAAAACACATGCATTCCTCTCCAATGCTAGCCCCTTTGGCTCGGTCGAAGAGGTGATGATAGTTTTTGTAACCAACTATGGGCGCCTAAGTCCATGCTAATAGTTATAACTACCTTCCTAGCCTATAGTTCAATTATTTCCATCTATTCATATGAAATTTCATCAGAGTTTAACCATCTGCCCATAGTTAAACTATGTGGCCAAAAATTTGGCTCACATTCGCTTAATTCTTTTGCATCCTTGCAAAAGCTTCAGCGATAATCTCCAAATGGTAATGAAGTCCAACCCTTAGATATTGGGTCCATGGTAACTACTAAAGGTGGGAATGAACTCCAACCCTTAGATATTCTCGCACACACCTGGTCATATGACTCCCCCTTCTTTGTTGAAATTACTCGTGAGGGTCCCACATCTCTAAACAACCAGTTAATTGCCTCCCACGTAGGTATAGGTTTCTCGCTGGGATGGTTAGAACATGACTTCATAGTTACCCAAAAACTTTTGATCTACCAACTGCAGATCCGGCTTGTTCGTCAAACACAAGAGTCTAAATGCCTGGTTAGGGCTAGGAAAAAAGAAATGACTTTGAGCAACTAAGTTAAGAGGTGGCTGCACTTGTGCTTTGAACTGCTCCACATACCTCTTTAACCTGTCCATAGTTTGCTCATACTTTAGCAAATATTGACCATGTCCCAAATCTGCTACCTTCATCAAAACTTGCCCCTCTAGGCTAGCATCCATCACGGTGTCGTGATGTAAATACGTACACTATATAGATGTGCACGTATTTAATATTGCATTGTGAGCCTTGGTCTTGGAGAAAAATAATAAAGAATAGAAGTAGATTACTTTTTTATTTACTCATAGTTTATTTTAGCTATCATTACCTAAGGATAGAAGTGGATAGAAGTTGCTTACCTTTATGTTTACTCATAGTTACTCTTAGTATCACTATATTCGTTAATTTGGGATTTTTTTGGCATTTTGAGAAGGTTACAAATATAAGAACATGGATAAAATCACATAGATATTGGAGAATGTTGTAAGATGCGAATACTTTGAAGCGGGTGTTCATATCAAGAACCCAATTAAGAACTCATATCAAGATGGTTTAGGTAGGACGACCCAAACATTAGACCATGTTGTTGTGGTCCATATATTAATTTAAGACAAGAGAAAGTCTCAAATTAACGAATATAGTGATTAGTTACCTTTACCAAATGATAGAAATAGATTACTTTTTTATTTACTCATAGTTTATTTTTGTCTTTTAGTTATCTTGAGTTACTTTGGACCAATGGGTGATTAGAAGCCATGTGATGAGGATAAGAGAGAACTTTGTCTCTCGCATGGATAGGGAGAGGTGGTGAAGGAAAGATGTTATGTGATTATTGTGGGAGAGAAGTTGTTGAGAGAGAGAAGTGGATTCTAAGCTCACGGTGTGAGTTGTTTTGAGAAGAATATGAAATAAAATACGAGGGATTTGTGATTCATGAGAGATCTCACTTGTTGTTTTGGAAGTTAGCAATCAAGATTTGTGCTTGTTTGAGTGGAGGGAAGTCTGTTGGTTCTTAAAAGAAGAGCTGAGACTTCGACCGACCATAGAAGACGGACAGATTAAAGAATTGAAGGCTTCAAGACTCGAATGTGTGGTTGCTTGTGGCACGTTGTCTTTTTCTTGTGTGTGTGATTCCAAGCCGGTTTTGGAGGCTAGTTGCATTTCATTTCTGCATCGTAATTTGTTTCATGTGTGACAACGAAGTGGGATTAATCACCCACAAGGTTGTTTTCTGTCGTTCCCACTGGTGAGGCGCGATTGCTGGTCACCGTGGGTTTGAAAGTTTAGGAGCCAATCTTTCGGACGTCAGCTCGTGTTCTGACGTCCCGTTTTACCCGTCCGAAGCCCGTGGTTTCTTATCACACTACCTTTACCCTTTATCCATATAGAGCCGCAACAGGATAGGTCGACGGGAAAGAGGTTGAAGATTAGAAGAAATTGAAGACTAGAAGACCGGAAGATTCGATTGAAGATCAGAAGATTCGACGGGTCCGATAAAATCTAGTTGCAGCCAGAAGCCCAGCGTTTTCCCAAGGCGGAACCCTCTCTACCCGACAACGGCCTTTGACCTTTGCTCCATATTCGCTTTCCACACCTCTAGGATAGATTTAGGAACAATAGGCAGTGATGTAGCTATAGCCTCGTTGAACTCTTTCATTTTTGGTACCCTAGGAACGAACTGGGACGTTTGCTTAGCCACAATGTTCCTCTTCCTTTGTAATTGGAGTTCCATATTATCATAGCACAAGAATACTATGGCTCCAATATCCCCCACTATAGTCAAAGTCTTCAAAGGGTCTGCCACTAATAATTCTCCCCTGACTATAGTTTCAACTAATAAATTTTCATATCCTTCCTCTGACACTTCATCCCATAAACTTTGAAAAAGCTCTACCCCTAGTTTCTGACCTATATACAGGTTGTGTGCTATGAACATGATATCTCTTTGATGCTCATAATTATGGTGAAGCTGAGGAAAAAGTAGTGAAGAGTTTTCTAAAGTTCACAACCCACTCTTGAGTCTTTCTACCCTCTCCCACATAGTGCCCACTCCTTGAGTCACACTCCTTATTGTTTCACTCTCTCTTCTCAGGGTAGAATTATGACTCTGCAAATATTGTCAGTCTTGGGATTTTTGAACTATGGTCTTTTCTCTTCTCCCCTCTCTTTTCTTTAACTCTTTTCTCTCTTTCTCCTAGACTGCCTCTCTGCTAGCATGTTGGGCACTTAGGTCAGATAATTGTTTAGTAAGTTTTTCAGTTTCTTTCCTTTGGTTCTCATAAAGTTCACGCTAAAAAATAATCTGATCTAATCTCAACTCATTCATCTCCTCGTGCTTCTTGCATTGACCCTCCAACTTCTCATTAAGCTCCTTCAACGGTATACTACACACCCCCATATTCTTAAAATCTTAGTCACTGAAACAAAAAAAATAGGTTTGTCGAGTTTTCTACTAGTGCTAGTGAAACTAATTTAACACATTGAGAGCGAGCACTTTGATGTGTCAAGGAGGTGCCAACGTGTTTGATCTTTATGCAACCAAGAGGTGAGGGGGTAGGGATCGAGTGACAACAACCTCACATTGGAGCTAGGCTACTACTGGATCATGGTTTTGGCAGCCACGATTGGCACACATAGCATCGCAAGGTGGAAGTAGGAAGTGGGAGACAATTCATGCCTTATGGGTACCTCCCTTGTAGGGTTATAAATCACATGCAATATAATGGTAACTTTATGAGGGCTATGAAGTAATGCTCACATTCATGGCATATTCTATATATTTAATGAAAATTCTTGAACCAACCTTTACATTCATAAAAATAATTTCTACTAACCTATATTCATGTTGACAAATTTTTATAGATTTTACTCGGTTGGATTTTATTCCACCTTATATATATATATATATATATATTTGCATTTGGTTCTTTATATCTTACAAAAAAGAATGACATGCCTAGGGGTTTAGGGTCTTTAGGCGGCGGAGAAGGATTCAACCATAGTGCTACACATGGCAAGAGGGAGACGATTTCAATTAGTGTGGGATCGGATTAAGGTTGTTGTCGTGGCCCAGGTTTTCCGGATTTATCAATTAACTATCTTGTTAGGTTAAATGAGTAGTACGGACGTAGGAAAGTAGGATAGGTAGAGTAAGTGGTAGGCATTATGTAGGTTAGTTCTTCAAGAGGGAGAAGAAAAATAAAAATCCTTAAAGTAGTTAAAAACCCCAAATTAAGTTATGTTAGAAATCCCACTTCGGGTAGTGGAAATGGGGGAAAGAGGAAAAAGAGGAGACTTCGGCGAGGTGGAGAAAGCGGAGCGCTTGCAAGAGGAAAGCGGCAGACTGAGAGAAGTGGACGTGGTGGAAATTCAAGGTGCCGCGGTAGGAGGTGGAAACCAACATGTGGAAGAGGTGGACCAAGTGGAAGACATTACGGCGCTCACGGCCCGCCGGTTTCCGCCGCTAAGGTGGTGGTTCCTGTTGCCACCCCAGTTTCCTCCATGGTTGGGGAGGAAACCCTAGATGGTTGCCACGTGGCCGAGGTAATACCACCGAGCCCTACCATGGCCTTCCAGATGGTTGCCCGGGATCCGCCGCCGCTTGTACTACTTGCTTCGGGATTTCCGCCGGACAACCAACTGTCCGCACCACTGGCGCCGGACGTTGCGGAGATGGTGGACCACGTGGGAGTGATTCCCGGGCCCGATGGACACGAGGTGTCAGTGCCACCACCATGTGCTCCATCTTTGGCAACGGACAGAGTGGACCACCGCGAGGAGCGGAAGCAGAATAAGAAGGAAGCCAAGTTGAAGAAGCGGAATGATAGGGAGTAGATTTTAGTTAGGATTTCATTTTGGATTGTTGTGGGCAAGTAGTTAGTTGGCCCCGAGTTGTGTGCTTTGTCATTTTTTGTTTGCTTAGGTTCTGACATCTCAATAAGGTGGATTGTCAGGACTGCCACGTGGCCCGCGATTTCCAACATGGAAATCATGACATGTGGGTGTTAGTTTGGTTTAAGAGGGAGCAATTTGGTGTTTTCCTCATCATTTTGCAATGTAAGTGTTCTTTTGTTCAATTCAGACCTTATGCTTTACTCCACCTTCGGTTTGAGTTGAGTCTTAAGTCCATGTGTAATGCAAGTGGTCCATCCTTTCCGTACTTGAGGTTTCCGAGTTTTTTGCCATTCCTTATCACTGTGTAGGTTAGTTAGGTTAGTATTCCGTGATAGGACAGGGGGTCAGTAATACCCCGAGGTGCGTGTGGTTAAAACGCCTCTGTGCAAGCAGGTGATGGGCGGAGGAATCTTAAGCACGGAAAGGCGGAAATGATTGGACGAACAAGGGGAAAGAACCCCACCGTGGGGTTGTTGGGCAAGGGGAGTTCCGCGCACACGGTAGGTTCTTCCCCACTTATTCCGTCCAACTAGGGACCGACAATGAGCAGCAGTGGATAGACTTGTCCAATAGTAGGGGGAGAGTTTTGGTTTACGCCTTTCGCTTGTTGTGACCTGGAGGTGGATCATACCGATCAGCAGTAACGGACTAGTCTAGAACACTCATACACCTGCCGCGACTGGCGCTTGGTTCCCACCGCGGATGGTAGGCGTGGTAGTCCCATCCCTATGTTAGCCCCGCCATCACGGAAAACAACATACCCTGGGTCCTATCATGTGTGACCGGTGGAACAACACAAGCTACCCATTGTGAGGATAGGAGCGCAGATGTTGCGTTTCCACCTTTCTCGAGGGAGGATTCGGTTTCCACGTGTGGTATAGTGGAAACTGTGCCATCATGGAAAACGGATCAGGCTGGTTTTGTAGACCGAAAACTTCCTCCACCTTTTCCCCCGTCAAAGGGGGTGGCACGTTTCGGATACCTAAGTGGGACACCTTCCCGAGGGAGGGCGCCCCCATCATAACACCAGTCTAAGGGAGTAGTAGTTAGGAGGAGAAAGTGGAGATAGGGAGACAACCCGGAGAAACCAACCCAAAGGGCGAGATCCTGATGAACAACTATCAAGTCTCTCTGAGCATTCTAGCTAAAACACTAGAATTATTGTCCTTGTAACACGGTCAAAAATCTAGCGGATAGTAGAAATACAAGTTAGATCCGCTACCTCTATCGCGGAAACCTTATCCCGAAAGTCATGACCCATAATAAGGAATCTTAGAATGGAGTGTATATAGTTGTTATACTATGGATTCGGGACGCTGAGTCTATTGTTGTTACTACTCTAGGGTGGGAGCTTGTCCATACTTTGTGTTGTGTTCCCTACCTTAGTCCACTACCGGGAAGGCGGAAATTTCCATGCTATAATTTCCGTAATATCCCGGATTTCTTAATCCGATTTGTGTTATCTTAGTTTTTGGTGTTTCTTGTGTGTGTGTTAGTGAAAGATTTCCTCCCTCTGTGTTGTGAACGACCGTAGGTTCTTCGTGGGAACAAACTTGGCGCGGCTGTGACGTTTTACGCGTTTATCAGGTTAATTTAATGAATTCGTCACCACCGTGCTACGACAGTTATTAGGGTAGGGTGGATAAGCTAGGATTGAGCCTAAATTGATGTAAGGCTAGCTAGACAGATGGCCCAATCTAGGGTCAAGCTTGGCAACAAGAAGAATATTCGTATCATTATCATTGCGTAAACTAATTTGGAAGAATAAGGTAGATCACCTATTTCAATGTTCTGAATTTGTGAGTCTGCCAATGGTCTTTAGAAATACATACGATGCCCTAAACTAGTTCCAATTTGCCATAATAAGGTTTAAGCATGCTTATAAGGGCACTTCACACACAAGCCAAGAGCCGTGACCATGAGATTGTGAGAGCCAAAAAGAGAGTGTCTAAAGGCCGTCCCAACACACCCCCAAAATCATGTAAGGTGGTCACGAATCCCCAAGTGTAGTGTGAAGTCATGTGTGACCGGGCCCTCAACCAAAAGCTATTTCAATGAATTTCTATTCATGCAAGTCCGCACACATGATAAAAATGAATAAACCAACGGTTGTGAGCGTTTGGAGTGCCATAGTCTCCTAGTTTTGTGTTATGCCTACCTCCAAGAGATGGTTTTTGAAAGTAGTCCAAGTGACCATGAAACATGATCCATTTGATGCCATGTAGGAATCCATGTAGACTTTACACCCATCTTGCATGCATTCACTTATATACTCCATTGGTCCCTCAAGCGTAGTGTGAAGTAGCGAACTTGGACCGGCTCCACCTTTTCCACCAATGAGAGTGCTTGAAGTGTACTGGGTCACGGGCTCTCAGTCTCGTGTGTGAAGTGGCCCTAAGTTGATTATCACAAGACTCCCATTCGTGTGTTCAGGAGTTGATTATTGGGAGGAGCAATCTCAATGTTGTGGATGGAGAAGGGCCCAGTTCTTCATGTTGTGTCTTATTAGGCTCCCAATGGGGACGCTTCCTTCCCTTACAATTGATTCATTTCACTTTATAGTACCAGAATCAAATATATAAAAAAGTTATCGCATATTGTCGAGTCAGGTTTGGGTTGAAGTAATTGAAGTAAGAATAGCCTTACAAATACTCTCAATGTGATGATATATAGTAGTAGCCTCTGAGACGAGTTTAGATTCCACCCATATAAGGTAGAAATACCATAACCCATGAAAATAAGGTGATTCGCATTGAAGATCTGGTCTGACAATCATGAGATAATTTTCCAAGATAGACGAGAAGGATTCATGAAGAATGCAAGTTGTTTCATGTTTTTCTGTCCTATACAAAAAATGCTACAATTTTTCAAAGTGGAAAGGTGTCCAAACCCCTACTCGTTCACTAGATTCTCCCTACATCGAACACGGTAATCCCCATTTCCATACAAAACATCGCCTAAATCGGTTACCTCATGAGTACATTAACACTTGACTCCCATTGGTTACATTAAGTGTACACACATTGAAGTTGCCGCTGAATCATGATCGGTTTTAGAAATGGCACTTCACCATTATGACAGCGGTCTAGTGCACAACTAGAGGTTGGATAGCGGGTTATGGTATTTCTACCTTAGTTTGTTACTCAACCTTCAGTGTTGAACCCAACAACTATGGTAATAACATTATCGACGGTGTGATTGCAACCGCATTATGAGGTATGAGTGAGCATGGCCCACACTATATTCATCATTGACCCACGTAAATGATCTTGCGACCACTGGGTGACAACTAGAGAAGGTTGCATGATCGGCATGTTGCTACATGAGAAAGTTTATAGAAGCCACTCCCTAATCAACATGGAACACAAACTTTGGATGCCACACTAAATCGGATCGTAGGGTGTGTAGCCTTCACCGATTGGGCGCATGTCTTTCATTGAGGCCAATGGAAATCGAGTTGGGTGAATCAATAGGTCTAAGTGTGGATGACTGAAGCTAACTCCTCGTACTATGGGCGTCGGAGGATGATTTTGGGCCATGGATGTGGATGAGCAAAGTTCCAAAGCTTAAAGAAAGGGGGGGTGTGTGAGGAGCCCGTATAATAAGTGACGACAAGTGGTGAAGATAGATAAAAGCTAGGAACGCCTCTCACGTTGCCTCATGGCCAAGGCACATTTGTCTTCTCTAGTCTTTACAAGCTATGTTACTTTGGGGAGGGGGAAACTAGGTGCCCCATAAAACATGGCTTGGGATTCATGGCGTTTGTGCAAACTCATCCATCGTGGATGAAGGGACTCTAGTGCAAAAAAACTCCCCTATGAAGTTGAGAGTCGCTTTATTCTACCTAAACTCCACTTCAGCAGGTTGGATCTTTGATGTCATTTTCAGAGCCATATGTTCTAAACGTAGTGATTTACAGGGTGTAATATAATTCACTGCATTTTCACCTACACAATCGATGAGTTTATGTAGACGCCACATATCCCTAGCCATAAAACATGGCCGGAGAGTGTACATATGTGATTGTATTTACAACCAAGGAACTGTCTCTCATCCATCAAGAAGGCTAGGGATTCGTGGTGCCTGCGTAAACGCATCCATTGCGAAGGTGAAATTTTATATAATGACATGTTATTATATATTCTAAGACAATTTGACCACAAAATAGAGTCAGAAATTTGGATTAGTTTAATGGTGTCAGATTCGAATGAATCAACCCTTGATCTTATAGGGACTTTTGTTTTTTTTTGGAGCCCCTTTATCCATGATTGGATGAGTTTACGTACATGTCACAAATCCCAAGCCCATTAGGAAGGTGAAACTAAAAAATAAGACGCTATTGGGTGTAAATTGTTGTGTCAAGATAGTTTGACTCGTAAAGGGCATTAGAGACCTCAAATTAATCTGGAGGAGTGAATTTGGAGCAAATAAGCCTTTTTGGCATGTAGAGGAGTTGGTTTACTAGAGCTCTTTCATAGTTGTATGTTAGAAGGAAAGTGGGCGCCCCACACAACATGGCTAGGGAGAGTAAATACATAATCATATTTTCAATGGAGGAAGTGTTTGTAAACTTGTTCAGTGGGAAGGTGAAAATACAATATTACACTTTAAGGTATGAAGATTTTTATTTCTAGATGGTTAGAGTCTTCAAATTACTCTAGATGAATCCAATTGGAATGAATTAGCCCTTCGCATATAGAGGAGTTGGTTTTACTAAAGCTCTTTTATCCACGATGGATGAGTTTACATAGATGTCATGACCTGGAAGCCCACAAAAGAAAATTTTGAGACCATTTGCAATTGAAAACATTGAGAAAGTACTCTCATTTCTTTCACAAGGTTAACTTATGGAGGGGGTTCCGATGTGAGACGAGTTTTCCCCCCTTCTACATGGGGCCAACTGAAGTGTAACAATAATAATATCACTTTGATCCTTGGTTTAGTTAAGAATGTGAACCATGGGGAGGAAACACTTGCGAATGAACTTGAACTGGCATTGTTATGCTTAGTCTTCATAATCTACTTTTGGGAGAGAAACAAAGTGCATGCCCCACATAACACATCGGGGAGATACATGCGTCACCATATTTTACAATGAAGCAAAATCTTGAGATGTCATAACATTACTTATTCTATAGCTCTCGTTTTGTGGCCCCTTAAAATATAACAGTGGGATCCTCGAAAAGCTACATGGGAAGACTCGAATTCAAATTGAACTCCTAGCATCCCACTATTCTACTATGAGGACCCGCATTGTTGAGTAATACCATGGTTATGTGATTGAAACCCCCAAAAAACACTCGTTGCTTTTGGTGAGGTTGACTTATATAGGGGGTGGGGGGGGAGGGGGTCCCATTGTGAAACGGGTTATTAGAAGGAGCCACTAGATGCGGGAAAATAACATTCTCCTATTGGTTCTCAGTTCAAATAACAAAGTGAAGTATGCGGAGGAGGGCACCACTTGCAAGTGAACTTGTCTACTCTAAGTGATTTTGTCTTTACAAGCTTGCTCAAAAACTCTCTTTTCTCTCTCTCAAATGCTTAATAATTGGCTCTCGCACTGTGTTTGAGGGATTCCAAAATGACCTTCAAAAATCCCCAAAACATTCTAATTGGTATGGTTGGTGCCAAGGATACAAAAATCAACATTTTGGTAAGCTTGAAGTTGGCTCAAAATTTCATGTGTATTTCTCAAGTGTTTTGTAAATAGTGTTGTCAACGCTTTATAAGGCTTTGGAAACTACATAAACAAATGACCAAAATCTTGAAACTTGTATGCTTGATGTCGAGGATACACGAATCAAGGTTTTTGATCGTTTTTATTTTATTTTGAATTTCGTCATTATTTGGTTTTGGAAATGGACTTAATAAATGACCCAGCCATTGAAATTTGAATATCAAGATGCCAATTATACTAAATTTGGTACATCTTTATTCTAATACTTTCATATGCTTTCTAGAAGTATGATTATAGGGTTCAATTGGACGTTTATACCTGAGGGGTCCACCGTTCACAACATACTCTACAAACCCCCTATATGCAAGGTTCTTTTTCTTTTTCTTTTTTGGGGTAAAATCAAGCAATCCAAGTACAATTTCAATGATAAAAATACAAGTGTCAATATGTGTACATAAAAAAAATTACATTCATATATAGTCATCATACATACAAATATACTTTTGAATAATAATGAACCCCTATCATATGTATAATGTAAAAACCCAACATTTATTAATAAAGTTCTTGAAGACTTTTTCATCCCTAGGATGTAACTCATAAGCATCTATTTCTATAATATATGTCATAGAAGCTAACGCAATTATTTTTCTCAAATATACTATCAAATGATATGTAAGATTGTAAGTCCACTTATTGTTAGTTCTTTTTTGATACCAACATAACACAATCTCCATGTTTAATGGAAGGTCCATCGATTCAATTGGACCCCTATTCTCCACCCAATGATTATCAAATTTTCTACGCACCCTTTAGACCCTCCCAACAACCAAACCTTAATTGGAGTTAATATTTTTGGTCTACCACGTTTTTTTTTCTTTTTTCTTTTTTTTCTTTTTTACAATTCTAGCTTTGGGTGTGTTCAAAGAACACACTCCACAATCACAACTAAGATTTAACATAGTATCATGATTTGCACCAATAAGGAGTTTAGGCTCCATGTATAATATGCCAATCTTAATCCAAGTCAATTGATCTTTAGATAAAGTTGGATTGCCATTCCATTGACTTACATATGTACTTTTGAAAATTCTAGTCTCCCCACCTCTACATAAGCCATAATCAACTCTACACTAGATTGAGAGAGCATTTCAACATTTTCATGTTCATCAATTAGAACATCCAAGGTATGTCAAAGCTCACTTTGCAACTCCACACCTTCAAGTAATTCATGTTTAAGATGTGACTACATCAATTCCGTTTATATGACAAAATCCGTGCACATGTTTCAATTGTCTTCTCCAACACTACAATTTTCCTTGTGCACTAGAATCATCAATCAATTAGTTATTATAATCACACTCCTCATCCTCCTCTATACTTCCAAATAAATAATCCTCTATAATTGACCCTACCATACAAATACGATGTTGTACAATTTTTGGTGATCCTCCACACATTTACATAACTACAAGTCATAATATGTGTAGCATATGTATACTTAGTACAAAAAAGTTCAACTTATACCCATTTTGTGCACTCACAAAAGGTATACTCATAGGTGTCATAAAAGGTACACCCCTTGGGGTTAATATGGTGTTTAATTTGAAATAATATATTCAACACTTCGGCACAGGCTCCCATGTCAAGGGGTTGTGTTTTACGAAGTTGTTAACGAAAGGTAGATTTGGATTCTTGTATGGGAGGCAACCAATGACAACTATCAGCGAAGGAAGAGATTTTTGCAGGATGAGTACAAAAGTGGTACTTGTAACCCTTAGGATGACCACATGAGAAGTGGTGGTTAGGATAGTGAAATGGGGGTTTCTTAGGCCACAAATCTTAGAACATATTTAGAAAGTGTAAAAGCGGGTGAGTAGTACAGGGGAGTGGTGGAGTTATGCAGTGTACAATCTTGCTAGTGAATGCAATAGTGTTGGTATTTGGAATAATAGTATTTAGGAATGTTACATAGTGCCAGAGATACACGGGTAATAGAGAGAATTCTAGTTGAGCTCCCAACCTCTTTCAACTACACTATTGCATAAACCCAAATTATGAAAGCAGATGTGTCATGGGGAGGTGGACAATAACAAGATCCAAAGTCTTTGTAATTTATAATATAGATGTTGACTAAACCCATATCAATCATTGATATTTATGCATCTACATGTGAATTTGTTTTTCAATTTACTATGGTTTTCAAACATCGAATATAATCTCTATATCTATGTGGATTGCACCTTCATCTTTTCATATTTGTTGGAGTTGTAGCACTACTTCATCGCATTTGAGAGAGAAATTTTCATATTCAATGTCATCTTGGGATCATCATACAATACTACACCCTCACTTCATAGTGGTGACTCAATGGCAAAGACGATATCCCTCGATGATGATGAAGAAAATATTTAGAAGTTTTCACAAGTTGACGGAGTACCTAAGTTCGCTATTTGTTTGATTTGAAGTCATTCAACATGTTCTTTTCCAATAATAAGTGCTAACCATTCCGACGTTTCCTTTTTATGAAAATCAAAATGGTCGTGTTCCCTCCCAAATGTATACTTCTCTCATTACATGCAAAGGCGGTCACAAAGGTGGTGGCTGCAACCTCAACACTATCACATCGCAATAATTTGTCGGGTTCAAATGATCGCATCATGCCATTCATAGATGTCGAGGCAAAGGAGCGTATTGAACATTTTGTGACAAAGGGGAGGAGATGAGGAGGAGGAGGTATGGAAGACTATAGGAGTAGCTACAAAGCTTCTATACATGGCTGAATATTGAATATGCTCATTACTTTGTGGATATTGAAATGAGCAATTTTTGTGTTATACTTCCATCTATGCCCAAAATCTTCAGTTTCTAAATTTTTCACAGTGCCTTCATCAATTCATTTCTCAAACCTACGTGAATTCTCGAAATATAGTGTAGAGCACACTCAATACTTGGAACGTGCTTGTATTTTATTCAAAAAAGAAACGTCGAAGTGCAGTGATGTTGAATCTAACAACAATATTCTAAATCATTTCCAACCCCATATGCCAAGTGTGCGGTTGTTGATTTGAAGAGTAAAGTAAGGCATTCGTTAGGTTGATTTGTACTTTGTGTGAACTCCCCACTCGTATTAGTATAAAGAAAGATGTTATTATTTATGCCAAAATACCACGGTTATAGGATACTAAGTGGGTGTATCTCCAAATATTTGCATCCCTCACTTCTTACAAGTTACCGCTCATCGCTCATTGCTAACCACTCACATGATATCACTCTCCGCTCGTTTGGGAGAGAGAAGAAAGTGGGTGGCCCACACCACACAGTTGGGGAGAGTACATATGTTTTCTATAACCTAGGTAAACTCCCGAGACTTTCGCAATTCCAAACATCAAAAAAAGACTCTTGATTCTTCGGTGAGGTTAACTTAAGGTATGTGGTCCTATTTGTGGGCACTCTAACTTTACATATATTTTTGACTGTCAGATCATCCATGGATTCGTCTCATCTTGGTTAGTAATTCCGAATCATGAAGATTGTCATTTCAAACCCTAGAGTTGGAGCAAAGATGCAAAACTTATAAGAGTTAAAAGTAGAAGATCTTCATTCTTTTGAAACAATCATGTAGACCCTCCCATTTGTGTTAGAATATTTAACCATCTAGGATGGTCGATGCACACGTTCTTTTGGCGTATGTTCTTAGCTACAAACCTTGCCATATTCCAAATATCGTAAGGTATGTGGACCTTAATGTCGCCACTCTTCTCCGTCAAACACCTATACTTGAGTGGTATATGGCAAGGCTCGTAGTTAAGAAATGAACACCAGTAAGACACATGACACAACGAGATTGGAATATGTGCTCAAAATGAATACACCATTCTATGAAATTCAATAAATAGCACATTAGGGAAGGTCTTGGTAACCACTTGCAAAGAACAAGAATATTTACTTTGTCTCCTCAAAACTACACAAAATATGATATTCAGTGTTTGATTACATTTAGTGTTGTTACCACCCTACCATGCTCAACACTAATTTTCAATTCCTTGACAATTAGTGTTGAACATAAATGTGCCGCTACCTTCCCTACTGCCACCTCCCTTATTATATCCCTTTTTTTCATATCCTTATTAACACTAAATTCAAACATGTAACTTCCACATATTACCATAATTGATATTTAGTGTTTGAGTTTACATTTAATGTTACTTACTCTCATAGGGTTATTGATATTTAGTGTACGCATTCGTATTTAGTGTATCAAACACTAAATATCCTTTTTTGTGTAGTGCATCTTAATTCCAGTTCGGAAACTTGAAAGGACAAATCTTTGTGATTCACAAGAGGCAACCGGAGGAGACAATTTCCAAGCAGCCAAAGGTCTCTGGAGTTGGACATAAAGTAACTATCGCATACCTTATAAGCTACATATGCTTTTGTCTTATAAGTTACAAGAGGGTGGTTATTTCTCATTTACTAGAAACTCTACATCGTTAATTGAGGCACTTTTGTGTCTTGCCATAATGCTAACAGGAATTCCTAGCTGCAAGTTGGAGACATAATGGTGAGATGTATATCACAAGGTGGATGGTAGTCAAACCACCACTTCAAGCTTTGAACATAGATAGTACCATCAAGTTTAGAAGTTCTAAATCACTATCGTTAACAATTGACATGTGATCACAATGCATTGAACGCGTGTTAAAAGTTTTCTGTTTTGTTTTTGGGCACAAATTGAAGAATCAATTGTAAGAAAGGAACCAAAATACAACCACCTCGGGAGAACCAGCGCAAACCGAGGGGAAATCAAATGATAATGCCCATTTGGGGTCTAAGCTTTCAAGTGTCCACTAAGTTACTCCAAGTCACAATAAGACCTTTGACCCCCCAAATCGAGTGAATTCGTTCAAAATGTCTTGGTAGGCAATGTTTGGGACCTTCTCCAAGTTTGAGAGAGTCTGCTTCCACTCGATCCTACCCTAAACTTGCAAGGCGTCCCAAATGGTTGAGCGAGTTTTCTCAACATGCCATTGCATATTATTAAACACCATATCATTCCGTTGGCGCCACGTAATCCACGGAATACTGCTCCTCAAGAAGAACCAAATGCAATTGAACCAACTTGTGTCAAAAGTTATAAGTATTCAAAGTTTAATTGGTTGATGATTCAAAACCATCATAGGAGGTTGACAATGGGTAGTGGACCTTCATGTAATCAATTTGTCACTTATTAAGCAAGAATTTATAGTGTTGGTTTTGGGTGAGATGTTGATGGTAGCACCATCTACATTACTCGTCAACTACTTTTCTCTACAAGTTCCAACTAAAAAGGATATAAGGAATTTGGGTATGATATGGTCGCTCTTCTTAACCATACACCTATATCTAAGTGGCATTTATATGACAAGACTTATAATTGAAAGCGACCTAAAAAAGAGATGTGCCATTCGGAGTGTGTTTTAATTTATAGACCATGTTTCAAGTTCAATTGAAAGGGCTCATGTGATCTGATTAAGGATAATTGTAATATATGTTTGTTGATTTATTTTATTTTATACCTTTTGAATGTGAGCTTTGATCTTGACTCTTGAAATGTCAATCCGTGCATGCTTCTCTTACTTTGACTAAGCTTACTCGACAATGGACTTGTGGGGGAGTCGGTGGTCATTGGCATTGTGGTTGTGGATCTTGATTCAAAATTAGTTTGTAGGCAGTGTGGTGTCATTGGATTATGAGTTTGTATTTTGGTGTGTGTCTTCTTGTGGTCTCCCCCCAAACTTGACTTGGGGTAATTGGGTGTATTTGTGGTGCATTTGACTTCTTCAATGGAATTTGCCATTTAATTTACAAGAAAGAATAAGAAAGACAAACAAAGAAAATGACAATATCCTAGAAGTACAATTGCTCACTAGATGAGACAAAATTCAATCTAATGAATGGAGGGCGAGGACATAACGTTGACAAGGTTGGTGTAAGTTGTGACCCAGATAGCATGAAGTTGGTATGAAAGATGTATTTTCTTTGTCCTCTCACTCAACAACGATGGTGCTACACGGTGAACGTCAAATGGAAATTGCTCCCCATTTCGACTAAGCGCAGGCCATGGAAGTGATTCTCCGAATTCAAATTTTATTTTATTAAGAGTTTGCCTAAGGATCGTAGGAGATTTATCAAAATTTGGCTCTTTATTCCTTGGTTCATTTGGAAAGAGAGAATCAATTTGGTGTTTAGTCAAACGCAATGGACTCCTTAGAAGATTCAAAAATCGTTCCAAAAGGCTTTGGTGGACTACGGTAGGCTCGAGTGGTCGAAGTTGAGCTGGATTATGCTACAACTCCGGATGTTGCCAAGTAGGATGTCCTTGCCGTTTTTAATACCATGTGGTGTAGTAAGAGTATGATTGGTTGTAGGAGCAATTCGCCCATCATTTGGATGGACAAAGGCCCGGTTGTGGGTAATGTTTCTTAACCCTTTTGGAGGTAGTTCCACTCATTTGGTAGTACTTCTTCTTGACCAAAGGATTTATGAGTTATTCCATAACAAACTAAATTAAATAAAAATCAAAGTCAACACATGACCTTAAACCAACACATTGTGCCACTGTCTTACATTTGATGCCTATGTACGTATAGTTGTGATACATAGTGTTGGTTTTAGGGGCTAGGATTTGTGATGTCTAGGTAGACTCATCCATTGCAAAGGTGATACGTAGTCAACCATCATATAACCTTCCAATCACTATTCTTAGATGATCCTAATATGGAAATAGCATCCACGACCCCAAAATAGTCTAATGGGAAATTATTGGAATGAATTGACCCTCAACCTCTAGAGGGCTTGTTTTTAACAAAGCCCGTTTAGTGTGTACAATGGACGAGTTTACATAGATGTTACAAAGCCCGGGCTGATTTTATGTTTAGTGTTGGTTTTGGATATAAAATACATTTCAAAACAAATGTCATGCTATGCTTGTTGTTAAGGTAGACGTCCCTAAATCCAACACAACAATAATATGGACACCCATACTTGAGTATATGTATTTGAGCGTGGCTCTAAAAACGGACACCAAAAAAAGAGACATGTTGAAAAGAGATTATGCCCAAAGTATGCTAACCATAAGCTCGATAATCAACATGATTGGGAGGGGGGCTGCTACATAACCTCTTAATGAGCAAGACAACATTCACTCTAACAATGAATAAGATATTCACATGGGCTCCAAATAAATAAAACAAAAACAAAACAACACCAACGTGCTTATACACTGACGTGAATGGGGTGCATGTTCTTCCTCACCTCAACCATGTCATACTAAAACTCAAGAGAAGGTTACTTCCTTCCTTCTTGCCTTCGGGAAAGGATAGCTCCCTTGAGTGAGCTCCGAACTTACGATGCAAATGGCTACGGACACCAAACTTGGACTTGCTAATCATGTTGCACTAATTGTGCGTTAAGTTACACATCCTGCGAGAGGTGGGTACTCAGTCTGAGTGCAAGAAATATCAGGAAACATTCCGTGGAATACTATCAGTCCCACAAAACAATGTTACGGATCTAAATAATGTTATGCCGACTCCAGAGAGAAGAAGAGTATTCAAATGTCACATGTCTCCCTAATGACACCGTGATTCGTCCTGCAAGTCATGTGACCTGACAAGGAGTGTCGATCGAACAAAGGACCACAGACTGCAAGTAAGTAAAGTATATGTATAAGTTATAAAC
Organism: Polytrichum commune; assembly: GCA_950295325.1. NCBI lineage: Eukaryota > Viridiplantae > Streptophyta > Polytrichopsida > Polytrichales > Polytrichaceae > Polytrichum > Polytrichum commune. The sequence goes on from OX485804.1 coordinate 62,301,247, forward strand.
TGACTTCACGGAGCTTCTTCTTCTTCTTCTTCTTCTTCGCCTGGTTACATTGATTATTATTTCACTGTTCGTTACTGCTTTTCGATTCACAGTAGAAGACAGACAGACAGACAGACAGACAGAGCCTGAGGTGTGAGGAAGTAAGTACAATCCTTTTCATAAAGAGTACTCTGGTGGCCAACGTGTTTACCCTCGATAGTTGGGCACACTGAGGTTCAGGTTCAATCGTACTCCTCAAGTCTCAGTTACTGGCAACCAGTCATGAGTTCGAATCCACATGTGGGGCTCACGCCCCGCTCACATCGAACTTTCCGTCCGGTTCCAGCCATGAAATTGCTGGGGATTACGTTGAGAAATAGATGTTGGCCCAACCACTTGTCACATTGTTACAGCCGGAGATGCCGACGGATGGTGTCAGAACAGGTCGGTGTGATCATCCCCTCAACTTACACTTCAAGGCCTGGCATTTTCACAGACCGATTCCAGTGCATGGTGGGTGGGTGGGTGGATGGATGTGTTGGTTGGAAGATTGTAGGGTTGTCTTGGCGTGTCTATGTAAACTCATCCATCGTGCATGAAGGGGCCCTGGGAAATACAAATCCTCGATCGAGTTTAACCCCTAGACATGTAGAAGTGAAGTCCCCCCAAAACTGCTTTATATTTATTGTTTTTTTTTCAATTTAACATCTTATTGAAGAATAGAAATGTACTTTTTATGGTAGATTAGCCATTGTAGAGTGACAAGCTACACAAAAAGCACACACTTCCGTCCGACATGCATATTCTCTTCTCCATATGTATTGTGGAGTGCACAAGTTGTTGCGAGAAAACTTAAAAGGCTAAAAAATGGGAGGTCGCTTCGGATCTCGTAGGCCAATGTTCATAACACTATTACGCAGTTTGTGTTCGATCGTGTGGGCCCTGAGAATATAATCATGGGATGCCCCAACCTAGTGCAAATTTAGACTTAATAATACGAGCCTCTTTGCACTAGATTGGGACATCCCATGATTATATTCTAAGGACCCACATGCTTGAATGCACTATTAAAGTATGGGCAACCCTTGTAAGTTCAAGTCGATGGGGTTGGACCGCGTGCCACAGTATAGGAATATATAAATATATAAATATATATATGTTATTATAAGTACATATGGCGAGATTTGCAGCCTGATTGACATGGGGTCAGAACAAGTGAAACTCTTGCACTCTTTTGTCTCTTTGTAACTGGACCATTACTAGCTAGGCCCGCCGACATTTCTAAGTTTGTTTTAAAAAATATTTTGGCCCTTGGGTTCACGCATCCGTAGGTGGTAGACGAGTGATGGGTCTTCAACCTTGAGTGATGCATTGACACTCAAAACCGAGTTAGTGACTCACTACATCAATTTCCACACACAATGCCATGCAAATCAAAATAAGAACATACAAACTTTCACTTATGTAAGTTAACAATCATAGTTTAGTAGATCATTTTTAAAGTCTTGTGTTTATTGCAAACTTACTCATGAAGAAACAATGATTTGAAGAGAACTATATGCTCTGACTAAGTTTTGTAACCTATGTCTATCTATAGACTGATAATTTGTCCACCCTTCTCTAGAAACTGAAACAACCTGGATACAATTAGGCATGCTATGATAGAAACTTTGACGTTGCTCAAGGGTTTAGGGTTTAATTTTTGGGGAATAATTTAATCCTATCATTAATTATAATTTTTGGGGAATAATTTTAAAATACCCTATTTTACTTATACTACAATTTTCTCCTTATACCCCAAGTAACCAATTTTTTCTTTACTATACCCCATTTTTTTTCTTCTCGGAGCCAAATTGTTGTTCATTTTTTTCTTACACCACATTTTTTTGGTTTTGTAAGCAACATCTTTTTCATGAAGGACATTTCTCTTCTTACAACCATGAATTATGAAGTTTAGCCACAATGCTAAAATCACATGAACTACATCAAAACACGAACTCACAATAACTCCACATTGGATACGTTGGTTCAGTAATGTTCAAGCTGGCCAACCTACGAAGTCATCCATCCAAGCTTTTTTAGCAAAGAATTACCTCTTTTCATCGACTAGCACATACCCTACCCTGGACCCACTACCCCAGTAATTGTTTCCAAGCTATTTTACATGTCCCGACGAGATAAAAGAGGCCATTATATGTGATGGTATTTTACATGTAAACATTTATTATTATTTTTAAAACCCCTATATTATATGTACGTTTTTTTTCAAATTTTATCTATAATGAATATATTAAACCCTATTTGTCTTTTCACATGTTGTTTCTACGATTTTCTCCAGTGACCCCCCCAAAGCTTTGGTGGAGGTTTTCATAAGAGGCAAAATATAGTAGTTGGGTCATGTGATTGATCGTATGACATATGAAGTAAGTATTTTCTTTAAATAAATAAATTTATATGTATAACATATATTGGCTCCATCCTCCAAGAAGAAGAGGGATTGTGCACTAATGAAGAGTTCGATTCGGTTCAACGTGCTTATGAGAGTGTTCCCAACAAAGATCCCTCAATGAAACAACATACTCAATGAAAGTCTTGACCACTATGAAAAGAAAGATAAAGGAGAAAAGCATCCACAAGGTTTGTCTTGTGCAAGCCGGATGTCAAGGCCTCATACTTTACACTTATCTAAGAGCAAAAATGACGAAAATATATTGGGTGAGCGTTATGAAGGTTTCGAAAGGTGTTTGGTTTTCACACTCATGTGTGATAGTGGGATGATGGTGCTATGCACCTTTGAGTTACTTTGTGGCACTCCATCGAACCAAGCATTCCCATACCTACTACACTAAACATGATATTTAGTGTTTGATACACTAAATACGAACGCATACACTAAATATCACTAACCCTATGAAAGTAAGTAACATTGAATGTAAACTCAAACACTAAATATCAACTATGGTAATATGTGGAAGTTACATGCACAAATTTAGTGTTAGTAAGGATACGAAAAAACATTAACAATGATAAAAGGAGAAGGGAGGTGGCGGTAGGGAAGGTGGTGGCGCATTTATATCTAACACTAATTATCAAAGAATTGAAAATTAGCGTTGAGCAAGATAGGGTGGTAACAACACTAAATATCATATTTAGTGTAGCTACTAAGCTTAGGTACTCGCAGATTGGTGCTTCTATATAATAGAGCATCCAAACATAGATAATAGCTATTTGTGTGCAAGGGCACCAATGCTTTTTCTCTCTCTCTCTCTCCTTATCTTTTTGGAACATAGGAGGCATATGGTCACTTGGTTAGCTTTTCCATCGAGTAGAAAGAATATTTCACGGTCAGGATTCAAACTGCCTACCGCTTCATTTGGTTTTGGGTATCTCTTCACTATCATCCGGTAGTTTACCCTCATCTCGGACCATCAATGCTCCTTTTTGATGGGTCCGTCTTCATTCCATATGACGGGTTACTCTTTCTTTGCCTTTTGATGTGATGGACAACAACAAAAACTACCTTTCAAATGACGGGTTGAGAAAATTTGAATCTTTCACACAAAATTGAAGATCGAATCAAATTCTTTCAAAACTAAATGTAGATAAGTTTGAACTTCTGGCAATATTTAGTCCAAACTAAGGACTCTCCAATTCCTCATAACTCAAATACTATGCGCCATAACTCCAATCCATTCTTCAACTCTATCCTGCATAATGATGCTTGCATCAAAGCATCCAAAGTGTCCAACTTCAATGAAACTTGCAAGTGGCTCTTGGTAGCATTTTGTTTTCAAAATCCCCTTTCACAAATTGCAATACTTGAGGGAATGACAAGCAATTTTTTTTGCCAAAGTTTCATTTACTGTGACCAATTGGTATACCACTTGTTGATGCCCCCGCAAAATTGCCATGCCTCGTACAATGATTTGTTTTCACGTTCATGCCTTAAAGTTTCTACAAACTCAAGCAACACATGTCAAGTTTGAAGCATAATTATAAAGAACATAACATTTTAGCTAACTGAAAAAAATAATATAGTGGCCTAATGGCTTATATATTACAGGATACAACAATTGTTGCCCATAGTTATGGGATATGGTTGACATGTAATGCTTGAGGGGACCTTTTGTTTGTTTGTTTGTTTGTTGTTGTTGTTGTTTTAAATTTTCTTTTGACATGCATATTAATTTTAGTCTTTATATGCCTTTCTTTTGGCTTGTGATAGGTGCAAAAAGAAGCCTTGAGGGGCACCATCTACAAATCTCTTGCCTTGTTATTAGTGAGCCACACTTCACATGCAATTCTAGGTTAACTTGTCTTGATATCCCCTCCCAAAAGCTTACACATGTTTTCAAGGTGTTGAACTCTAGTTTCCTCCCATGAAGCACATAAAAAGGGGTTCAAGACCAAAGAAACTTTGAGATTGAGCGAACATATTGATTGCTCCAACAAAAGTTTGAATCCAAGGAGTTTACACTAGGTTTTGGATTGAAGGTAGGAAAAAATGAATTGGTGCTAACAAGGCATCACCGCTTTCATGCCAAATCTCCATGGTTTTCTAAACCCAAAAAATACTTTTCCTAGTTTGAGAAACCAATCTTCGAACTTGGGCCCAATCTTGCGTCCAAACGTAAGGCCAATTAAAGGATGTTTTGGGCCCCAAGTTTCTTGAACCGAGCCCTAATGCAAACCCACCCCGATTTATGCAATAAATTGTCAACAACCTATAAATGAGGTCCAATATCATCATTCCCTACGAGCATATGCGTCATGGACAATCAACATGTGTTGGTAGAAACTTGTCCTACGCCATTAAATTTTTTGCAAGTCTACCACAAGATATATTTGCATTGTTGTTCCACCAATTTAGGACAATTGCATAGGACTCATATGTTGGTAGTGATTACCACCAGTTTGAGCCTTTTATGATAACATGATTGGTTGTAACGAGGGACGTAGAGAAATGTTATATACATGCTTTGATTTTAGCCACTTGTGAACATATACATTTCTTTACTTCACTCTAATAGTAGGTGCCAACCGGACGGTCTTAGTGGTGGTAAATTGCCCATGGGTTGCACAAAGCACTAAGAGCTAATTCTCAAGGGGGTCACTCCCTCTTATATTAATGCATACACGCGCACTCATGACTTATTTATCAGGGGGCTATTTACCTTGCAAGAAAAAATTATAAGATATGGTATTTCTCAAAATAAAGGTAATTGCTTGTATTTTAATACAGCCTATCAATAATTGTAACTTGGGGGGGGGGGGGTCACTTAAAAATACCATGTTTTACTTATACTGCCAAAGAAAATTGGAAAGAAGATTGCAATTCAAACAACGCGCTGAAATTTTCCCTCCTGGCACGTAGGTAGAGAACATTAACACCACATTGGATACATTGGTTCAATAACGTTCAAGCCAACCAACATGCGAAGTCATCCATCCAAGTTTTTCAACATAAAATTACCTCTTTTCATCCACTAGCACATACCCTACCTAGACCTGCTACCCCTAGTAATTGTTTCCATGCTATTTTACATGTACTGACTAGATAAAAGAGGCCATTATATGTGATGGTATTTTACATGTGAACATGTCTCATTGTTTTAAAAAAACCCATGTATTATATGTACATTTTTTTTGCAAAACTTATCTACAATGAATATATTAGACCTTATTTTTTATCGCACATTGTTTCTACAATTTTCGCCAGTGACCCCCCCCCCCCCCCCGAGAGTTAGTTTCCATGTAGGCCGCTCGCCCACCAAATTCTAGTGTGAATATATGGCAAATCTGCCCAAATGTAGAGGGAATCTGGTGGGGTAGGGTCATTTGTGCCAACTAGCTACTCCCATCTTCTCAAATCCAGGGCCACCTACTAACTTCATCCTCCTACTTAGGACGGAGCTCTAGACCATCCTTGGTTCTCTTGAGTCTTCAAGCGAGCTTAATCCTTCAGTGACCAACACTTGTAGGTTATTAAAGAGTCTTTGGTGGGCGCATGGAAGTCTAGAAGCCCATGTTCATGGCCCTCCACAGTCTAGTGGACCACCCAAATGTGGTTGGATGGCAGGTCGTCCTTATGAGAATACCTCCAACGCACTATTATTTTAGAATCTAGTGGACAAGTGGTCTGCATGGAAACTCACCCTAAGATTCCCCGTGGCTCCTACTCAAAGTTTGGATATCTATTAAGTTATACTTTTTTCCTTCTCGGATCATTGCCCAAAGGTCATCCTTTTTCTTTATGCCAATAATATCGTATGCATTCATGGATAGGGCTAAAACTATCTCCCCGTGAATCTCTTCACGAATTCGTCTCCGTACAAGCACTCTTTTCCATCTTCATTCATGTTTGTTGGGTGGTGCAGAAGAATATTCTTCTTATGATACAGTGGGAAAATGGAAACATACATAGTTGCCAAATGAACCTTGCAACTTAACTTACACCAAGCACACTTTTGTAGCAGATGGATGAGGCTGCACACACGCAGAGAGGGAATTAAGGGCCACTTTACACCTAGAGGCCGTGCCAATTTGTTGGGGAAGAGGATTGAAATCCTCAGTTGTGATTGGTGAAAAGGCTGAAATCGGTCCAAACCCTTTTAAACCTAGAGGCCGGGTCGACTTGGTGGTATGAAATTTTTAATCAAAAAATGGATGGTTTGACACGGCCCGAACTCGTTGAATTGGGTGAACCCAAAATGGAGGGCCAATGTCATATCTTGATTAAAAAGAAAAAAAATTAGCAAACCAGATCCGTTGGATTTTGTGGAAATTTGAATGACCTAATGGTAGATGATGCTAGATCCGTTGGATTATGCTAGATTTATTGAATCGGCCTAGCTTCTTGGCCCTAAGGCCTTTACATATGGGAAAATCGGCCCCGTTATAATATTATTGTAATGTGTAGTTGAGGTTGGCCTCCAACCCAAAAGGAGCTGAAAGTTCATGCAATCGGCCTCTAGGTGTAAAGCGGCCCTAAGTCCCTTTGGAGCGCACCTTGAACCCACTTTTGGGCAGAGAAGTCTAACCGAGGTTAACTTAGTTTATACATAACATTGTTATGTGGGACTGACAATATTCCACGGACTATTCCTGGATATTCCCCACATTCAGTTTGACATAACATTGTTATGGATCTGAATAATTTTATGTAAAAACTTCTTATGGAAGAAATCTATGATGAATACATGTATGATCTATGTAGCAACAGTGGTGCCTCAAAATTGTGGATATTATTTGGTTGGATTTTCATGTTCTCCAACCTCCACATATTATATTCACTTAGTGACACTTGTGTTGCATTAGCAAATCCACAATGACCATTACAAGCATATGAGTCCTCAACAACCAACCCACATCACTAGAAACTTGTCTTATGTAACTGGAAAATTTGCAAATCTAGCATAATGATAGATTTGCATTGTTCTTTCATCAATGTGGGACGATTGCGTAGGACTCGTATGCTAGTAGTGGAAGCACAATAAAAATTGGATTAGAAATTGGACATGCCTTTCATTTAATTATGTTTATAAGAAGTGGATGTTTATTGTTTCCTTAACTTAACACATATATAGGTCCTACCAACTGTGTTCACTATTGAGTGTGGAGAAATTAATTAATTTTGAAGATGTAGTCCAATCTTGTCTGTCTTTGTAGTGTTTGTTCTTTGCTCCTCACCTAGTCACACACCAACCACATATAGGTGTCCAATCAAGATAAGTAACCGAAGAACATCCAAATACCTCAAATACTTCTTACTGAAGAAAGTCGTGATGAATATGAACAAGGTAGCAACCACTTGTAAAGAACATGGCTCTTTCAAAAACTTGGCTTCAACATGGATATTTTTCATGTCGAAATCCACAATCTTCCGGACCACTACTGGAGCCATTTCGTCATTTGGGCCACTGATAATTTTGTGTTATTAATCTTCTAGATTATAATCACATTATTGTGGGTCATGCAAAAGGTCCGTGAAGATTTTGTTATATTTTTGGCTACTTATTAGATATAGATTCCATTCAAGCTTACTCATAATATCTGGATCCCATGTACATTAGTGAATGTACAACATGAAGGAACTTATGTTCTCACTCTGTTTAGTTTAAAGATGTGTTTACAACAATATATTTGCCCTCTTCCAAATACAGGAAATGTGCGTCACACTTTAATATCATAGAGAGATATTGTGTACAAAACAAGGGCTTCACACCCAAAATTTGCTACCACCTTATAGACATTAAAGGTTGTTGAAGAAGAAACTACTCTCTTCCCGAATAGTACTTGTCAATGATCATTTTTTCTTCCTTTTGCCTATGGTCATTGTTGAGTCAAGAGCCACCCCCCCCCCCCCTAATTCATAAGTTCTTCTCTTTAATCACATGACTATAGTCTTTCCCAGACGACTCTCCCACTCTGGACTATGGTCAATGACTTGAGAAGGGACACTTTCACTTCATTTCCATTAATTAATTACTAATTGCCTATCTTTTCATTGTTTCAGAGTTCTTACGCTACTTCCAATCCTAAATTGCCTTAAAATTTTAAAAATGAACTTATTCTATCCAAAAAAGTGTATCACAACCAACCTTGGCATATAGAGTGGTTCAAAGCCCTCTTGTTGCACATGTGTGGTGCAATGAGTTGATGGCTAAGATATCTAGGTGGGGGTCATGAGGTCTAGGGTTGAATCCATTCACCACCACCCGTGGCCTAACCTTGTAGGTGGCTATACATCTTAGCCAACTTAAGTAAGGAGGGCCAATGTATGTGTTAAATACAAGCTTTAATGGAATACAACTATATAGTTTCTCAACTTCTAAAAAACACCCCTTGGAAATTAACGCACAAAACTTACCATGGACCAAAACATTAGCATGCCAAAACAAAGAATATGTTAGTGTTTAAGTAAAATTTGATTTGTGTCAAAAGGGGCATGACCATTAACACATGGCTTGAACAATGCTTTTTGGACCGGCTTAGGAGCCATGGACCGAAATTGGACACATGTCCAATGGTCCATTTTTGACTCTTTTTGTGTCGAAACAAGCGTTCAAAAGAGCCATATTTTGTACTAACTTAATGAACAATAATGTCTCAAAATTGTGGGTGTACAACACGAAACCCTTATTTCAATTACAACCTTAATTTTAGACAAGTTGATTTAGTCGCATCAAATTACAACATTGCAGCAATGCCTACCAAACAAATGAACGGGGAGACCCGACCGCTAGTTATAGATGAACCAATTGAGTCTGAAAAATAACCGGTTGAAGTTCAAGACTTCAAAAAATGTACCGATCGTTTTTTGAGGAATTGATAGAATATACCTCAACTTAATGAAGAAAAACCGAAGGATGTCAACATGTAACCGGTTGGACTTGGAAACACTAGGATCTCGACCAGTGATGCTCAAAATCCTCCCCCCAACATTGTACCAAACATACAATTTCAATCTTTTGTTTCCATACAAACTTTGCAGCTGCAAGACCTAAAAGGGTAATCTATGAGCAATGATCGAGGAGAACCGGCAGCTAGTTACAAATGAACCGGTTGAGTTTGAGAAATAACCGGTCGAAGTTCAAGACTACATGAAAATTACCCATCATTTTAAAGGTATCTATACAAGAATATACCCCAATTTAATAAAGGAGAACCGGATCCGGAGGATGTCAACATGTAACCAGTTGGACTTGCAAACACATGAATCTCAACCGATTATGCCCAAAAATCTCCCCATTCACTGTCTATGAGTTGAATCAGTAGCTAAATGTGGAGTGATCGCCGACAAGATATTAAACTCTGCATGGCATGTATGTACCAACACTTAAAAAAACATGAATCATTGATGGGTTTTTGTAATGTGGGATTGACTTCAATCCTCGAATTTAAGCACATAAGTTAATGCTCCACATTTTGACTGAAGTCGGAAGTGCTTTGATATATGCTCGAGTTTTAGGGAACCGCCAACAGATGCTGAATAAATATCTAACATTTACTACACTGGTTAAAAGCCCGATTGCATGTTACGATTCGGAGTTACGCAGTGCCATAACGTTTGACTTAGGAGTTCAATTTTACTAACGAAAGTTCAACAGGTTGTTTGCATATAATAAAACGTTAAGGACTTTGCGTGGTAGAATGTGACAAGGTCATTGATTAGTTGTAGCATTGTGTAACTCCAAGTAGTAACACACACTCATTGGGATAATCAGGGCCACTTCACACACGAAACTGAGAGCCCGTGACCATTACACTTCAAGCACTCTCATTGGTGGAAAAGGCGGAGCCTGTCCAAGTTTGCTTTACACTACACTTGAGGGACCAATGGAGTATATAAGTGAATGCAAGGTGGATGTAATGTTGACATGGATTCCTACATGGCATCAAATGGACCACGTTTCATGGTCACTTGGATTATTTTTAAAACACCACCTCTTGGAGGTAGGCCTAGCACAGAACTGGGATACCATGGCACTCCGAATACTCACAACTGTTGGTTTATTCTATTTTATCATGTGTGAGGGCCCGCATGAATAGAAATTCATTGAAATAGCATTTGGTTGAGGGCCCGGTCACATATGAATTCACACTACACTTGAGGGTCCGTGACCACAATACATGATTTCGGAGGTGTTTTGGGACGGCCTTTGGGCACTTTCTTTTGGGCTCTCACAATTTCATGGTCACGGCTCTTGGGTCGTGTGTGAAGTGGCCCTGAGTGTAGTAGAGCATCCCATCACAATCAGAATAGAATGTGAACGGAAGGTACCCTAAATTGAAGAATGTTATTGGCATAACATAAATCAAACGATATTTACCAAGCTTTTATGAGCCCTCTAAACCTGTGGGGAAGTGTGCACATAAGTTAGACCTAATTCCATGGGGATTCCACACTGAGCACTAGATTCGAAGACTGAATTTAGGGTGAAATGAGATGGCCACAAACCCAAATTAGTGTGTCAAGTTTTAATGTCTTGTGGCTTGTCTACCACAACTAATGCTTAGGGTTTGTGTGAAATTTGGATGGAGCATTGACCTACCAATCCGCTCAATTAAACCTAGTGTATTGCCCTTCATGCTATGAAAAGAAACCATATGATTAGATGCGTCTCTAGTACCTAAACTACAAGACCAAATCATGTGTTCATCATATATTTATATTTGATATTGGAACTGAGTATTGCAATGATGAACAATATAGACGCATCACAAACCCTTTATTATTGCCCCGGCGGCCGCTCAGGGGTGGGTATGTATTTATTATAATGAATTATAAGGCATGCTCATTTTCAAAATAATGGTAGATTGTTGTATGATTGATTTAATGGTATCCTATATTACTTGTATGTAAAGAAATTCCCCAATTCTTCAAAGTCCTTGAAGTGAAGTGTATGATTAATTACAAGCCTCAGAAGAAGCACATACAAAACAAGGGAAAACAAGCAAACTATAGGGTTCAAGGTTTATGGTTTGAAATCACTGTCAAGTATGTGCAAAACAACATAGTAGTATTTTAATAACAACAATAAACTGCATGTACATTTCATGAACAAAACAAAAAAAATAAAAAAAATAGTATTGATTAACACAATTTAAGGGGTTTAAAAATTATGGCGTAGTTTGAGACCTTGATGTCATGCTTCAAGGCCATCCATATGTCTCTAAAAGTCACAAAGTTCCCACATGCCCTACAAAAAATGGTCTATATATGATGTATCCACATATATTTAGCAGACACCTACCAAAGCATCTGAAGAAGTCTTGTAGATCGCGCATGTCCTCCACTAAGAGATTTTCTATTGCAATCGAAAACGCGGGTCACGTGTAAATTTGAGTGACCAACATTTAATGTCGAGTCGGTGCCGATACATACCATTCAAGGTTTCAAATCTTTTTGATGCCAACTTAAGATTTAGCTGATTACTCATTCCACATTGATTCAACTCAAGAAATCAAGCCTTGCAACCTTGGTAGGCATCGTTTGATGTTTTAGTCCGATGTGAGTATGTTGATATGTGAATTTAGAAGTTCGTGGTGACAGCAATTAACGGTTGTTGACAAATTTTCTGGACATAGAAATTAACAAGCACCATTGACAACATGACAATCTTATTAATTCCATTGCCTCTAATTTCCATGTGCACTCTACCAGTCAGCTCGATACGTTTCTGCAATTCAATGAGACTTCTAAAATTATCACAAAATGCAAGTGTTCAACTTTTTGTGTTGAGCCTGTTGATACATGAACCCTGCTTCAGGACTCAATAACTTTCCACTACCTAATCTTTGCATTTAGACGTCGATTCATTCAACATTGATTCAACACATATTTCAAACTTTTAAGTATTGCAACAAGAATAGGTTAGAAACAAAATGCTATAACTGCAGCTCTGTGTTTGGTGGGTATCGATATTTCAATGTTGTAGTTTGATGTGATCGAATCAATGTGAAATCAGTTTGAGGAGACATACATGCTTATTCTTAGGAAAGTTCGAAATTGATGTGTTCGGAAGCTTGAAACGGACACAAAGAATCTGAGCTGAAACCCACATGAATTTTGTCATTGAACTCAGGTTTATGCTTTGATTTGATGTAATGTTTATGCTGCCCTTGTCATAAACTACTAGTGTTGTGCATAAAAAGGAAGGGCAACTGACTGAGATAGGTAGTTTAATTTGAGAAATTTCTTTCCAACTAAATTTCCTGTTGTGAAAATTGTAAGGGCGTGATAGAAATTATGTTGTTTCTTGACGAGGTACATATATTGACCAACCCTTATAATTTGTTTCAAAAAGAAGAAGCAGGTTTGGTTACATGTTGAGTTCAAAAGTAGTGTAAGATTTTCTGTGAAGTTTAAGGTGGTTACATTGAGATGAATCGAAGGGAGTATTTGGCGAATGCACATAATTTGGGTGACGACTTCTAATTGTACATGGAAGAAATCCAAGGCTACATGTATGCTTTAATAAGGTGAACAACGGCCCTACATATTATAAAAAATAAAATGGCCCCTTATTTATGTTTGAAGTCTACAAATGGCCACACACACCACAAGCTAATGGGGGAGTTGCTTACGTGTTGAAATTGGCTACACCAAAAAAAAATTGCACTAGCCCCTTAAACCTTTGGAGGCTTTCAAGTTCAACTAGTCTGCAAATGTATGAGAGGATCAACATGCACATATCATACATTCAAAGCACTTAGCAACATCTTAGGCCAACAAGTGTTGCACCAACCCTCTTAAATATCAATGTACACCAAAATTGAACCAGTTTGCACACATAAAAGATGATTAGCATTGAAACATTATACACTTGAAGTACCTAATGCATTTGGACTACACCCAAAAAATTTGGACCAACCCACCGACAAGAGAATACACCCATAATGAACAATATTGCTTCAAAAGACCACTCTTACAATCACACATAAAAGTACAAATAGGTAGGGAGGGAGGTTGGCACCTTCAAGCACCACTAGTGCGTTCCACTTCGAAACTTGAAATGGGGTACACACAATTTTTTTTTAAACTCCACTACAATCAAAAGGTGGGGCCATCAATCGCCACTACATGAATAAAGAGGCTACAAGGTACATGTTGAGAGAGCAAACAGGGTGGCGACCATAGAGGTGGAGAATGAATGAGGAAGTGGCAACACCACTCACCCCACCCAACTAAACCCTAAGCGACATGAGCCCTTGGATGGGAAGATGGGCTCCATTCACAACTCATAGTGGAGCTCATAGGCTACTCCCAATAATGGAACTTCGAGGTGGGTCCTAATTTTTAGGCAACTCCACTCCACTCATGTGAAGCTAGTTGGTGCCATCTCTTACCCACAAAGAGATAAGGGTAAAGGTATGGGTAAGGATGTGTGTATAAATCAATTCACTTCACTGTAGCAAAGTGACTACTAGTAGCCGGAAACTCATTACTATTGTTTTCATCAAAACTCCATTGCAAATTGAAATTGTAGAAAGGCCTGAGCATAAGTATTAATATTCTAATAGTTGACCCTCCCTAGATATAGCAAGCACTCTTAGGCATGTGTTAAGACGATCTCTTTCTATTCTAGATTCAAGAATAAAATTCCGAGGTTCTTGAATACATGCATGAACACCGAACAATCAAGTGGCAAGCTCTTATTAGTTGACAACTCGCTGTTGATGCACAAAAACCTTCTTCCATCTACCAAGATTCAATTGAAGAGACCGAACGCCCCCAACAGAGTGGTTCTTTTAGTGTTATTTGAATTACTTGAGAATTATTCCATTTGCATTGGAGCCTAAAGAGGCAACTAATCCAGAATGTTATGGATCGTTTCAGCAGGTTTTCGGAAGTTGTTCCAAAACTAGACAGTTGCAAACAACACACTTGTAAATCGGCCGTGACCAATCTATGATGGGAGCTAGATTAGATTGAACATGTCCAGTCAACAACTAAGCAGAATTCTGAGACCATCTTGTTTGAACTTCGAGGTCAGGATTTCTACTCTACCAGTGGATGTACAATAATTTGGAAGAGAATTCGGTACAACTACTACTTTAGGGAGGAGGAGTGCAATTTGTACCTCAAATTGTGTCTGTAAGTGGTGGGCTGTATTGCCGTCGTACTTTACACAACTCTCCCGAAAAATCAGCAACTCATTCAAGCACAAACTCCCAGAGCCTTGGATCTGTGCTAACTTAATATCTGTGGAGTGAACATGGACCGTATCATTTGAATGCACATGCTTAAGTACTAGCCTAATCAGGTTCCAATGCAAACGGAATAATCAGTTAACCTAGAAATGATTGTGGACGAGCCTCTTCAATTGAATCTTAGTACATGGAAGAATGCTCTGTTGTGTCCAAAGAAGAAAAACCCAACAATGAGGTGTCAACTATTGATGCCACTCGACTTTGCTTGACACTCATGCATGCACTCGAACACCTTGATTCTTGAAAACTTAATCTTAAAGCTAGAATAGAAAGAGAATGTCCTTCTACTTACTTAAGAATGCTATATGACACAAGCTTTTGAACCTCACAACTTCTAAGATATGGACTTATTCGTGGTAAACGATGTGAATTTACAATGTACACACATGTAGAAGTGATATAGATAGGATGTATAAGAGCACCACGATATAAGGTTCTGTATGTGGGTGTTATTTGATTACTTTTCTATATTGGACACCTTAATTTTTTCGATTGGTGTGCGGTTAGGTAAGGAGTAAAGACCGAACACCATAAAAACACATGTTGGAAAGAGATTGGACTACCTCTTCAAATTTTTATCAACTACTTCACACTCAATAGTGAAGATAATTGGCAGGACTTATGTATTTGATCAAAAACCAACAAACATCATGCACTTCTAATATGCATAACTAAATCATGGGAGGTCTCATTCTCAATTTTCTTTTTGTTGGTATTTCATCATATCTTTGCTAATGCAACACAAATTTGAGGACGTAAATCTAACCAATAATAGATGGAGAACAAGAGAAACAAACCGAATGTCACCTGGCACCCACATAACTCAAATCATACATTTGAACCTTGTATACTTTTCGGAAAGGGGAGACCACTGCAGGTGAGGTACTTTAAATTGAAGTTGTCAGAGTCAAAGCAATCTCGGTAGTGGGATTCCAATTGCAAGGACACAGAGAAAGGTACTGTAGTACTCACTTGATTAAGTTACCTCATGCAGAAACTTCCTCGTTTATGTCTTGTCGTGTGTCGAAAATATCTGTCCTCGAGGAAGATTCATCTTTCAAGACTGGCTATCGAATGTTGCAGGAATTTGCACTTCACAAAAATATCTGAGAGCGGTGTTGCCATGAGTGGACGAAAATGCTTCCTGGGAGCAAAGTTCGTACTTATAAAGTCCTCAAGAAGAATGCTCTGTGTCGATAAGGGAACATGTCCACAGTACATCTAAGTATGTGAATACAGCTTATGCAGAATTGGGTCCCTGCAGTTAGGGTTTAGGGTTTAAGGTTTAGCTTGTATTTGTTAGCTAAAAGTCTGATTAGACATGTCTCTGCCTAACCCAAATGTCCTTGTCATCTCTGAACTGGTTCCAGCTAATCACATCATGACATGTGGCATTGCTCCGTCATCTCCTTTTCTCTGCAATACCTCTGACATGGGTAAGTGAGAGTATGATCCCATTAGCAAAAATGAGGCAGCCATGGACAAAATTCAGAGCAGCTGCATACTCTTCTTTCAATTGTTCATTTCATTACAAGCATATGAATCCTAGGCAATTGACCTACGTCACTGGAAACTTGTCCAATGTAACTGAAAAATTTGCAAATTCAGCACTGGAATAGATTTGCATTGGTCTTTCATGGATGTGGGATGATTGCATAGGACTCATATGCGCGCTAGTAGTGATTGCTTGTCAACATTGTTCTTCATCAGGATCGACTGGGTAGATTCTGCAAATGTGAGTTATGCCTAAACCTAAGGTTCGTTTTATCAACTTGGCAGATGTTCTGAAGATTCGGGGGATTGTGGAAGTGCTAGCGAAGCCGGAGGTGGAGATCTTTACACCAATTACCACGCCATTCTGCCACACAGGGTGACCACTTAATCTGAACATTACTTGCATGCAATCATAGATCATAGTGACAAGTCTAAAATCCTTCTGGGATTGTACCGAAGGTTTTGTAAAGGGTTGATGCACCTGACATGGCATAGTACATGCGCCATTTTCAGGCCTCATTTACAAGTGCGGAGAGATATCATGATGTTTACAAGTTTACAATATTTTCTACTAGAGCAACCCATGAAGACCAAAATATTGCTAAGCTCCAGACTCACTATTACTCCCCCCATCAGGTCATTCCAGCATAAAACTCTAAGCCTCTTCGACCTCGTTGGTAAGAAAGTTGTGGTCACGATATATGTAAAATAAGAACACTGGATCGCAATCCGCTCGTCTTGCAAGCGAAGAAGCTGCAGGTCAGGAATTCAGTAGTGGGATGGAAATAGTTTTTCGAACAGCAATTGACGCGTCGTTATCTGCATCATCGCCCCAAGCGCAAAGATGGGTAATTAAGACATGCATCCGAGGGCTATGCATTCCACTCTATGCAAACCATATGGGGATGGACACAGCAAAGCCATTCGCATTTTGCACCCTCGCTGTCTCATTCTGATGCCCATCATATGCAATGTCGGTGATTTGGTCCTTTTGAGCTTCCGAACGAAGGGCCATTTCTGATGTGGCCATTGACAAATCGTCACAAAAAAATGTTGGTCACTCTGGTCATTTTGAGCTTCAGAATGAGTGACCATTTCTGAATGTCTGGTCATTCTGGTCTCACTTGAACAACATCCAATGAGCAGGGAGAACCGGCTGCTAGTTACAGATGAGCCGATTGAGTTTGAGAAATAATCGGTTGAAGGTCAAGACTTTGGGAAAACTACCGACCATTTTAGAGGAGTTTAGAGAGAACATGCCTCAAATTAATAAAGCAAAAACCGAAAGATGTCAACATGTAAGCCGCTTGGACTTGGGAAGCGCTGGGATCTCGACCGATTATGCCCAAAATCCTCCCCGGACACTGACAACATCTGAAGTCATTTATTTCAAGTGAGCTTCAGAATGAGTGACCATTTCTGGAAAAAGCCAGGCGAAGGCCATTGAGAAATGGTCGCACAAAAATGTTGGTCACTCTAGTCATTTTGAGATCCTGAAGGAATGACCATTTCTGAATTTATGGTCATTCTTGTCTCACTTGAACATTGACATTTCTGAAGTCACTCATTTCAAGCGAATGAGGGACTATTTCTAAAAGAGGCCGATAGAGAAGTAGTCAGACAGAAATGTTAAACACTAGATCATTTTGAGGTTCAGAATGAACAACCATTTCTGAATGTTTGGTCATTCTGGTCTCACTTAAAGTATCATATATGAAGTCACTCATTTCAAGCGAGCTTGAGAATGAGGGACCGTTTTCTTAAGTGACTATTGAGTAATGGTAACACAAAAATATTGGTCACTCTGGTCACTTTGAGGTTCAGGAGCAGTGTCTGAGAGATTTTTGGGCATAATCGGTCAAATCCTAGTGTTTCCAAGTCCAACCGGATACATGTTGCGATCTTTCAGGTTTATTTTACTAATTTGGGGCACATTCTATAGATTCCTCTAAAATGATCGGCCATTCTCCTGAAGTCTTGAACTTCAACCGGTTATTTCTCAAACTCAACTGGTTCACCTGTAACTAGTGGTCGATTCTCCCCGTTCATTGTTCAGGAGTGACCGTTTCCAAATGCTTGGTCATTATGGCACCACTTGAATAAGATGTCTGAAGTGACTCACTTCAAGTGAGCGTCAGAATGATTCAAAAGCTTCATATGTCTATGGTATGGAACAATGGTATTGAATGGCTCGAGGAAGACAAGGTATTGAATGGCTCAAGGACGACAAGGTATTGAAGAACAATATTGTGGTCGATCTTCCATTGGTGATCGATGTTGAATTATTGTCAAATGTGGAAGCTTGTAAATATGCTGCACCTTGTGAATTCTGGGGACATAAGCATTGATCACTGTATGTTAAAAGATTAGGAGTTGCGGTGGTGATCGTGTTAACCCTTAACCCCTAAACCCTCAAGCCTTCCACATCCCATTTTCCGGGCATTTCCAGCACTAAGTGCTGAATTCTTTTGTTGTGTAGCAAACTAGAGTTTGTTTTCTTGAAATCCAACCGTACGGATGTGAACTAGGCTAGCATATATTCTTTCCACGAAAATTTGACATCAATTAGACCACATTTTCTAGGTCAGGATGACATATGAACATGCCTTCATCCCGAGGGTAGCTAGAGATATTTATGAATTTTTCGTTTCATAACCGTTTCGGTCATGACACAAACTTTAGAAAGTTGGCAACTTTGCCATAATATGTTATGAAATGAATGAAATGAAATTGATTTCAAAGCCCGGGAAGCCAAAAAAGGCTAATGGGGCTGAAAGTTATGTGAATGACAAATGAACTATTCCCAAAATTTTGGGTTTTTTGAGCAAATTTAGATGAAGTATATCACCCTCAAAGTTGGAGGGCCACATGAGGTCATTTATGGGAGATTTCCCCTTTTTCATGGAGCAAGCAATATGTGCACTAATATCAAGTTATGCACAACCTATCACCTTGTCCTAATAGAAAAAACTCCACCCAAATTGGGCATCATATGTGATATTGGCTCATGAATTTGGCTCCTCCATTTGTGTAGCTCATGGGACTGCCTCCAAAACAAGCAATGCCAACCCAACCAAAAGCCCTACATGCTTGAAGTATGATGTTTTTATATCTTATTTTGGCCCAAATGGCAGTGGGCACCACCCTACACCAGTAGATACGTTCCATCCACGCACATTGCCACCTAGTGGGTCACAAACCCCATCAAAATATTAGGTGGTGGCCCATATGTTATATTGTCTTATGTCAAAGGAAAAATAAAAAACATACTCCTAATAGACATTGACACTCAACATACAACATATGTATTTGCATCCAAGGGCATCCAAGCTGCATATTTGAAGTTAAATCTTCAATAATATCAAAGCGGGTAGCTTATTCAAATAGTGCACTTGAAAAAGAAGTAGATTCTAGATAAAGTCACTTTTGACATGTTTAGCTAAAAATGAAAGTATGTAGTTTTCAAGCATGCTTCTATTTGCTTAGAGGGCCCAGTATGGACTTCTTAGACGCTTAATTAGGGGTTAAAGATTTTGGTGAACACAGTACCTACCTGGTATAAGCTATGATCAATTCATCCCAACTTAATCCCGCTCGACTAATTCGGGGTCTCTAATGCTAAACCCACGTTCGAATCTACTTTACAACAAAAAAAAATTATCTATAAGGGGTTCACCTTCAAATTACATGGCTGCCATAAGCACTTTACCCTTGATGCTCATATCTTATTGATCTTCTGGACTGGTCCTTTGGAACACTAAACACTGATTTTCAATTAAGTTAAGTACTCTTGAAACGTCCTCACTGTTGAATGATAAGCTCTTACCAGTATTCTTTCTTACGACTCACATGTCCACTTTATTAATAATTCACTGCTGTCCAAGTGTGAAGCATTCTCCTGTTGTTCATGTGTAATAAATTACTTATGACAGTCTTGCAAATGTGCACTTGAAGTTACCATAGCGTGCTTCATGGATAGCTTTCATAAATGGCTGTTCTTAGAACGTTTGCCACATGGCACTCTCACATTGCTTGGGATCCACTCCACATCCTACGTGGAAGTTATGTATATTTTGGCAGCATTTAAGATGAACCGGCAAGCATTTTACGGAATTAAGAATTTCAGTGTTATAGGTAAGTAAAGAGTATTCTATGGACTAGATAACCAACTACAGGAGAGTGGATGATGAGCCATGGGAGCAACGAGTTATCCACCTGGTGGAGTTGGGTAAGAGTCATAGTCAATGAACTCATGGACAAAATTTGAGAATCGTGAATGATATTGCACCTCCCTGGATGAAGATTGTGACGAGTTATGACAAGCTTTATGCTCTTGGATGAGCGATTGGTTTATCTGATGTAGAGCTCCGTATGGTAGAACCCCATCCGACATGACAAGGTATGTTAGGAAATACGTCCAAATGTAACATCTATTGATCAATTTAACATGAACCATATTGGAAGTAATCAAACTCAGGCACCACAGGCCTTGGCTTGGTGGTTAGGGCTCATGGCCCCCAATGAGGAGATTGTGGGTTCCATTCCCCATGCCGGCGTGGTGCTCACCACCTTAGTCCACCCAACTATGGTGGGGGGTCTTGGACCTTGTTGTATGGGTACCTCAAAGCCCTTTGGGGGGATACCATGTCCGGTATCTTCAAGGCACTAGTGACTAGCTAGGAACTAGTATAGTGTGTCACTATAGTGCCCATCCTCGAAAGGGGAGAGTAGTATTGTCCCAATGTCCCCTTGTCCGGTGGGCATCGGGTCATTGACATTATGAACGGACACTTTATTCACGCCGGCCCCTTGCTAAAAAGGGACCGGAGTTTCTATCTATCTATCTATCTATCTAATCAAACTCTCAATCTATGATAATGAGTCACACATTCTAAAGAGATGCTTAAAACTTGCACTCATTGTGCGTTTTTTTTAAAAAAAAATTAAAATTAAAAAGAAAGAGCTTAAAACAACAAGTACAAACTTCTCTACTAAGTTAAGTTAGCGATTCACTTCAATCCATTGGCTTGCCTGACATAATTAAGGTGCCCACACCCCACTCATGCCCCAATCACATTAGTCAATGTTTGTATGGTTCCAACTATTAATTTGTTGGGGATTGTGTTGAGAAATAGATGTTGGCCCACCACTTTTCACACTATCACAACTGGAGATGCCCATGGACAGTGCCAAAAGTGGCCAGTGTGATAATCCCCTCACTTAACATCATTGGAAACCATGCATCCGTTGTCAGCCAATGATTCTAAGAGTCAGTTCGACAATAAAGTCCTTTGCATTTGAGTTATTTGTAATGTCCCTCAAAGAGGGACGAAACTATGAGTTTCATCCTTCTTTGAGAAAACTTTCTATTAAGGGCTCATTAGAGCTCATCATACATTGGAGCCTATTTTGAAAGATAGGTGAAACTTTTAGGACATCTTTTTTCCACCTCTTAAATTTTAAGAAGATTTCATAATCTAAACAAGGAATACACATGGGACCCTATGTCTTAAATTTCAGATCGACCTATGCAAGGTTAGTATGGCCCACCCATCCTAGTAGGACAAGTTAGAAAATTGTTTTTTAATAGCATGACGCCACCCTTGTGTATGATAAATTTAAGCATTAAAAAAACTTGAGTAAATTTGTGTTAATCTTCATAAACTTTGGGTTTGGAGTTATCCTAAAATTAAAGCAGATGAAATCATGGGTTTAGTCCCAAACCTTGAGTTTGTGAGGATCGACACAAAGTCACCAAAGTTTTTTTTTAGTGCTTAAATCACCATACACAAAGGGGGTGGTCTCGGTTAGAAAAAAATCCGGCTTTTCTAGGTTGTCCTACTAGGATGGGTGGGCCAAGCTAGCCTTGCATAGGCCACTCCAGAATTTAGGACAATGTGTCCCATGCGCACACCTTATTTTAGATTTTTTTTTTTTTAAATTCAAATTTTTTGAGGTGGAAAGAAGAGGTCCTAGAAGCTTCATTCAACTCTTGAAATAGGCTCCAATACATGACAAGCTAATGATCTCTTAGTAGAAAGTTTTCTCAAAGAAGGATTAAACCACGCCTTTGTCCCCCCTTTGAGGGACTTTATGAATAACATTGTTAGCTCTGATGGCCGGTTCACATGGTCCCAAGTCATAAGTCCCAAGTATGACATGGGTGCCTACATGGCAACATTTTTTGGAGGTGAGGCTTATGTTTTGTGTCAAGCAAATACCTAGGCCCAACTCTCAACACAAGCCCCACAAATTGCATAAAATAATCAATATCTAACTATAATGATCATTTAACATATTATGAAGGTTTCTTGAGGCTCAAAAGCTTTGCCTCCATGTTGAGACTTGCCAACATGACTAGGACATGGGACTTCGGACCCCATGTGAACTAGCCTTAACAATTTGGGTTTGTGGACACATAGATCATACGAGTCTTCTACAAACTGAGGATTATAAGAAAGGCAACTGTTGGAACGCAAAATCTTGAAACCTTATAGGATTGCGCACAAATGAAATTTGAGAAACCAAAAAGGCTAATGTGACTGAAAATACATCATGATGCTTTCAAACCAGTTAATTCTCCGAAGCGGCGGAGTGCAGTCGCCTCTGTGAGATGAAGACTAATGTTAACTTGTTGGTCTAGTTGAAAAAAAAAACCTAAGACTCCCTAGAACTACAATTGGCAAACATATGTGCATACACATGAGACGGTTTTTCACAATCCATGGGTTTATGTAGAATCCATTTTCTAGGTGTATCAAAATACTGAAGAAATTTTGAATCAAAAACCTTTGAGTGTGTGTGGGGGGGGGGGGGGGGAGGGGGGTTAGCACTTAATGTTTATGCTATGCTTTCCCAACACATGTAGAATGATAGTGGGAATCGATCTCAATTGTTGGCTCCTCCTTTTTCCATGCAAAGTCCCCAAGGAGCCGAATTTTGGTTGAAACAAACATGCAAATTTTGGAAATCATTTTAACCACATTTTTGCAATGCAGATCGTGGTGTGTTGGCCCTAATTCATATGCTTTTGAAGATTCCATAATTCAAAGTTGGTTTGTGCATGTGTAGGGCCTAGTAGTAAGAGACAACCTCGTTTTCAAGTGTAAAAAAACGAGGGCTCTAACTTCTTACTCCTTGATTCAACGGTGACAATGTCTGCATTGTAAATACTTAGAAAGAAATAAAAAATTAATAAATAACCAATTTCGGGCAATCCAACATGAATTTGAGTTCGTTGACCCTACCCTACCCTAAATCCTCTTGGTGCAAGGTGGGGTTTACCACCTACCTTGCGGTGGGTGAGCTCTAAACTGCCTATCTAGTTAGCTAGTTTTTTCGCATCAAGTAGAGAGAAGATTTCACAGTGCAAATTGTACTGCCAACCACTCCATTTGGAAATGGGTACCTCTCCACTACCACCTAGTAGTTTAGGGTTGTCTCGGACCAAATCTTTAGAATTAGAGAGGTAAGAAGAGTAGGTGGAGCTTTTCTCACTCATCGAGAGGAGTCCAAAAAGGACTCGCTAAAGCTTATAATCTACGCGAAGGGTTTCTATGCCTTCAAGGTATGTGCTTGTATATTATCTTCATAAATTTCTGTGCATGTGGCTGATTTGGTGTTTCGATGTACTAATTGTCTCATTGGAGCGTTTAACATACAAGCCACTCTTTAATCTTTTTTTACCTTTTTTTTTTTTTTTCCTCATTGAGCTTGAGAGAACATTCTGGAATCAAGTGCAGACCAAGAGCCGAGTTAAAGTATAAAAAAAGTTGGATGTCCTTGGGGGTGGGGTGGCAAGAATTTCTATTTTATTGGTGCCTACAAATGCTTGCCCCCTTCTATGGTCTGGCATGTTGTTGGGGTATTTCCATGTGCGGGGGGGATGCATTTGTGCAATGTGATTTCTTTTTCTTTTTCTTTTTGTATCACATAATAGGGCTAATCATATTTTTGATCAATTTTCGTGATGATCTTAAACTGTCGGGTGATAGTGGAGAGGTACCCATTTCTGAATGTAGTGGTTGGCGGATTGATTTCCGTTGTGAAATCTTCTCTCTCTTGAAGAGAAAAAAGAAAGAAAGAAAGTAATTGGGTAAATAGGAAGCCAAGAGCCCACCCACCGCAAGGTAGGCAATAAACCCACCTTGCACCAAGAGGATTCCTGAGTAGAGTAGGGCCAACATGCTAAATTCACGTCGGACTGCCCGGCATTGATTATTTATTTTATCAACTTTTAATCTATTTTCCAAAGACTCTTCATTTCGTAGTGAGGGTTTGCATACTTGGACCTTTGCATGGTTGAAGGAGCTTTAGTTTCATATTCAAAGTTGGGAGGGGGGGGGGGGGGGGAGAAACTCTCAAGGTGTTGAGACTACTTTATGAGCATGTCCATGCCCACAAAGTCAAAATCAAAATGTTTCTCACGCTGCCCAATTTAGTCCATGAAAGTTGACTATTTCTTCTTGGATTGGAATTGATTAGCCAAATATTTTTCTTAAAATTGTCAAAATATAAATTTAACTATTGTACGGTACTACCTGGTTCGGCACAAAATAATATACATGGAAGAAATTTGACATGCTTCATATTGATAGTGGCCAAGACCCTATTAAATCCTACATGGAAAGTATCTTATTGCAATCAAAGTGTTGAACTAGACATGAGTTTACAATAGTAGCATCAGATTTCGAGGTTACATATAAACTTAGACCAACTTGAAAATGAAGTAACACCATATTTCACGCCAATGGCAACATCACAGTCGTCTTTTATTTTTATTTTTTTAGACGAGCTTCAAAAACATGAAGGAAAAGTGGCTACAACCTTTATTCAGATTTGCTAATCATCTTGTACTAATCGCATGTAACGTATCCTAGGAGAAGTGGACTACACTATTTTCTCTAATTAGTGTGAGCCACGGTAATTCCCAATCACCCACACCATTTTTTTTATTATAATTCGAAGTGGCCCACTATAATTTCTAGTGTGAAAAATTAACGTGGAGCTTTTTGTTTGCGTATTTGGATGAGAATTCAAGGCAAGGCAAGTACTATAAAATTATTAATGTTAACCAAGGAAAGCACTATAAAATCAATGTGGGCCACACTAGAATCCAACCCACACAAATTTCCCACTCACAATAATTAGACAAAACAATGTAGTTGGAATTTTTTTATTTAAAATATTTAAAATATTTATCACTCTTCTATCTTGTGGCGTATATTGAACCCTACAGTGACCCTTGAGTGTCTAAGAGTCCCATATTGGGCCTCTCCAAGCACCAAAAAACATGCATTGGAGCTACATACTTCCATGTTTAGCTAATCGTGTGAAAAAATGGCCCTATCTACTTTGTTCTTCTACTGCACATTTCAAATGAGTTGAACACCTTGATGTTATCAATATTTTAATTTCAGATATGCAACCTAAGTGCCCTTGGGATGCAAATTCATACGTCGTAGTTTGTTCATCAATATCAAGTATGAGTATATTTTGATTTTCTCCTTGCACACAACAATGTGTATATTATAAGGATTCACACTCATAAATATGTATAAAACATGATTATGAACTTGGTGAAGCTAATTGAACACATGTACATGACCATGGATTGAGACCCCATGTCCTTTAAGGGTTCATCCCTAAGCATCTAAGGGCATGTTTACACCAAAGGCATTCGGCCATGACTCTTAAATGACCATGGTACTCCGTTCTTGAATAAGACCATAGAGAAGTCCATGGACTATAGCCCAAAGTATTTTGGAGGGCACAAACCCTTAGTGTAAACCCAAATTCATGTTGCAAATTTTGTCAGGCTTACTTTCAAGAGCCATCTTGGAAAAATCCCCCACAATCTTGGCCAACATTATGTGTACTTGTCATGCGGGATTTCATGTCGGAATTTTCATCCATTGAAGATGTTATGGGTTGTGGTCCAAAACTGCCCTCGTGTAAACCTAAAGTGGGACATGTGATACTTCCAACCATTGAGAATTCAAGGGATCTCAAGAGCAATGGCCTAATGGCTTTTATGTAAACGTGCCCTATGAGACCCAATATGGGCCTCTCCGAAATACGTATTTGAGCTACATTTCATGTTTAGCCAGTCATGTCAAAGTGACCTTATTTAAGATCATTTTACTCTTCAAATGCTTATGTGAACTAGTTAAACACTTTGATGTTATTGAAGATTTAAGTCCAAATCCGCAACATGAATGCTCTTGGAATGCAAATATATACGTTGTATTTTGATCATCAATGTGTAATATGAGTAAATTTTAATTTTTCTCCTTGACATAAGACAATGTATGTACTGAGATTTCATACACATAAATATTTTAAAATAAGATTTATAAATTCGGAGAAGCCCATATAAGGTCTGCTTCACACACGAGACTGAGAGTCCATGTTTACACTTCAATCACTCTCATTGGTGGAAAAGGCGGAGGCGGTCCAAGTTCACTTTACACTACACTTGAGGGGCCGACATAGTATGTGAATGCAAGATGGATGTAAAGTCGGACATGGATTCCTACATGGCATTGAATGGATCATGTTTCGTGGTCACTTGGATTATTTTCAAAAACCATCTCTTGGAGGTTGGCGTAACACAAAACCGGGAAACCGTGGCACTCCAAATACTCACAATTGTTGATTTATTCTATTTTATTATGTGCGAGGACCCACATGAATAGAAATTCATTGAAATAGCATTTGGTTGAGGGGCTGGTCACATACGACTTCACACTACACTTGAGGATCCGTGAGCACACTACATGATTTTGGAGGTGTGTTGGGACGGCCTTTGGACACTTTCTTTTGGGCTCTCACAATCTCGTGGTCACGGCTCTTGGCTCGTGTGTGAAGTGGCCCTAAAGCCCCCTCCCCACTTGACTTTAGCTAAGCCTAAAAGTTGGTTCTAAAAACATGACCTTCACACCATCGACATTATCTAGTGCCGAGCCTAGTTGGCAAATGATGTGGCATGGCTTAAAAGTGGAGGTTTTAAGCCTCAAGCACCGACCCACCCTCCCATCGGTACCTAGACATGAGGCAAGAATGTAGGACCTTTAAAAGTGTCGCCTCCCACCCTTGTGATTGGTTACTTTTTAGTCTTAGCTATGCGGGTACGAGGAGCTCCATTAACAAAAACCGATGGTAAGATAGATGAGTAGTAAGGCATTTGGGGGCGGGACAAAAACTACCCAAAATTTCATTGTTTGGTAGATAAAACAATGAACATGTGTGACAACTACTTAACTAAAACCTACTTGAAAATATTTGGAGTAAGTTCTCGTAAGTGCATTGGGATAGCCAGATGCCTCCACTATAACCGAGGGAGCTTTACCCGGGTTTGTAGGGAAAAACTTTAGTTATTTGGTAAAGCCAGGTGGGGATGGGGCATAAGTTGTGTATAATGTGGCAATATACGACCCCTTGTCCTTTCCGGGTTAAAGTCCATACCCATACGTGCCCGGACAATTTGAGAATTTGAGGGATCCCCACCTCATGTTGCTGCCCGCCCCAGAAATAAAAGTTCTTGGCGCTGCCCGGATGACGTGGAGAACCTGGGTGGCTGGCGGACCATGGCCGCGCCATGTTTTCTTATTAAAAGTTACTTACCAATTTTACCCGCGCTTTGGCCGGCTATGGCCAACCCCTCTCTCTTCTGGCCCTTCTCGTCTCGTGTCGTCTCGTCTCTCCTTTTCAAGCTTCCCATTCCACCATCTCCTCCACACATCTATGTGTGTGTCTCTCTCTCCCCGGCGCATCACGGTGATTAAGGCGCCCGCCATCTTCCACGGCCGTGGCGACACCACTGTGGAGCTGCTCATCGTTTATTTCACATTTTCCATCCCCTATAACTCCCGTGGCAGTAGGTGGAGTGAAGGTTGGTGCAAGGATTGGTCTCCATGCTAGAATTGCTTTCTTGCGTCACTAAGTCGAGGTGTAAGTAGTGGAATGGATCCAGGGTTATTACAGGCACTATAATTTGTCTTCCGTGGATTCGAGGTGTAGCCTTGCTCTCTTAGCTTCTCATTCCACCATCTCCACACAGACACCCATCAACTCCTTCAAGGCTTCCAACCATGTTTTGACAGCTGTGGCAACCCCGCAGTCGAGGTGCTCGTCTTTTGTTTCACATGTGCAGTATGAGTTGGTGGATGGATCGGTTGTCGGCTAGGATTGCTTTGTTCCGGCGCTAGGTTATGGTGGGATTGGATCCAGGATTAAAGGCTCTTGGAAATTTTATCAAGTGAATTCAAGTTTTCGCCAACCCTTCCCTCTTCTGCTTCGGGGCTTCTCATGTCATTATCTCCACACAGATACCGCCCTCCATCCGTGGCAACCACACTGTTGAGGCGCTCATCTTGTGTTTCACATCTTTCCAAACACTGTAGCGTGGATGGCAGCATGAGGAGTGCAAGTTGATGCATGGATCGATCTACAGCTGGGATTGCTTTCTTTCGTCGCTAGGTTACGGTGAGAGTGGATCCAGGATTAAAGGCTGTTCAAATCCTACTATGTGAATTCAAGGTTTGGCTAAACCCTTCTTTCTCCACACACATACCACCTTCCAGCCGTGTCAAACACACTGATGGGGTGCTCATCTTTTGTTTCACATCTTTCCAATCTCTGTAGCATGCATGTGGAGTGCAAGTTGGTGTATGGATCGGTTTACATGCTAGGATTGCTTCCTTTTTGTCGCTAGGTTATGGTGGAAGTAGTGTGAGTCGATCGAGGATTAATTTTCCTACGTGACTTCAAGGTTTAACCTTAGTTTCTTGGCTCAGAAGCATCTGCTCCAGTGGTGGGACTAGAGGAGTTAAACGAGGAGGGTGGGGATTGGGAAACGGTGCAAAGCTAGAAAGAGCAGGGTGGAGGAGATTGAAGCTTTGGATCTTTGCAAGGGGAGGGGTATCTGATTAAGGCAGACGGTCGGGGGAATGGAGGGCGGCAGCAGCAGTAGTTCGGGAGAAGCACAGATCAAAAGTTTTAGACCTATCGATATGCCATCCACATCCAGAGCACACTATGAGGAATCTCCACCAACTCCGAAGGAACATTTTCACAGGAGTGACAGTGTGCCTAGGCTGGAGGATTTGATAGCCGGGGACTCGAGGCTTGAGGAGCTGTATAATGGTGATCCAGCCCCTTCGAAGCAGACCATACATGAAGAAGATGACGATGACGATGACGATGAGAACATGCGTCATGGCGATGATTTCAATTCACAGGTTAGGTGCTGCCCTCAAGGGCATAGCCTTGGGTTTTTGGCTGAGCCTCCATACTTACAGGGGGCATTTGTCTGCGATAAATGTAGAAAGGGTACTTCAGGTCCAGTTTACCATTGCCAGCTCTGTGAGTTTGATATTTGTTCAAGTTGTGCATCCACATCGTCATCTACATCAACATCACATTCCCTCCCTGTGATTGATTCTACATCTACACCATGGCCGAGTGATGTGCAAGAGACATCAGAGAGGTGTCCACCACTTCTCAATTGTGGGGATGTTTCCCATTCTTTAGAACTGTTGCCACGTCCCCCATACCCTGGAGGAACGTACACATGTGATTTATGCTTGAAGGAGGGGGAAGGGCAACATTACCATTGCACGTCATGTCGGACTTTTGACCTTCACCCGGCCTGTGCAAGGATTACAACAGAGATCAAATCGTTTGCCCATCCCCATGGATTGGTCTTACAACCCCCTTATAGCCGCGGTGCAAATGCTATGTGTGATGGATGCCTGGAGGGTTTGGGTAGCTCACAATGGGTGTATAGGTGTAGTGTAGGGTGTGACTTTGACCTTCATGCTCTGTGTTCCAAATTGGCTCAGAAAATTCGTCATCCTATCCATCCAGAACATGAACTTATTCTGCATGACCACTCGGTTCCGGAACCATACACGAATGTCGCGTGTGACGGATGTGATTACAGTATAGACCCGAGAGAACTCGTGTATCACTGTGATGACTGCGGGTTTGATCTCCATCCATCGTGTGCCATAGGTCGGGGCATCTTGAGGAGCTGAATAGTGAGAAGATGGATGTACGTCCCATTTAGATGGATGTGCAGACATAGAGCCTTGCAGCAGATGATGTTTCTGGAACGTAGTGTGTGTGTGGATATGGACGTACTTTTATTTCATCCTGGAAGAGTCGCGGATGGGATGCAGGCTTCCCCTTTCTATACATATAATAAAGTGATGATACCTCAATGCACCCAAATGGCTATAATCAGGTGGATGTTTTATTCCTAGATGGGTCAGCTGGGGTCGATTATCTCATCGAACATATGATCATCAAAGTTGTTTAATGAGGACAGGCTGTATGGACAGCGTGAGCCACATTAGTGATCGGCACTGCTCAGTTTGTCCAGGTATGATGCTAAATCAAGCCAGGATTTTTGATGTAATTAAATGTTTTCAATAAAACTGCGTCAAGTTTTTCGGTTCACAGTCTGCAGTTGCATCCTCCCATGTTTGTCTTTCAAAAACTAAATCTGTTCAAGGATTTTTTGATCATTCGCATAACTCAGTATGCAAGTGGATTTTATCTCCTAGTAGGAGAGCCGGGTTTTAGATCCATGTAGCCTGTATAACTAGGATCGCCGTCTGTTAATGTTCCAGTATTAAACTCTGTTGCACAGATCGAAATAGCGTTGAGTTTATTGACCTGTTATTCTGGTCAGTCTTGCATCATGCATCTACAGTCTGCTGACTTGTTTGTGGAATTGCAGGATTCAACAGAACAGACTTCCATTGATAACTTTATGGTTCATTTGCTTGATGGAACTTGAAACAAGCGGGGTAGGTGCAAGCAGAAGGTATCAGCATTTTTTCTTGTTTGAAATCATGCTCACGTCATTGATGTTGACAAAACTGGTATGTCGTAAATACTATGTAGTTTGTTCCTCTGTAATCCGCATGATGCCGTTCTAGTTGTATTACTGGCTGTGTGCAAAGCTGGTGGTAGAGTTCTGAGGACTTCTTGATATCAGGGTTCAAAATTTTCAGGCCTTAAAATTATCTGTAAATTCAATTGCAGAATTGTCAAGTTCTTCCATCTGCTATAACATACTCTGTTCAGGTTACTTGTGCCCAAGGAGAGTTGTGCCTTGTTTCACGACATCACATTCCCTAAAGTAGCTTCTGTTTCATTCTGAAACAGTTTTTGTCGAATCTTGAGTAAGATCATGTCAATATGACACATTTTTGAACCTGAATGCTGTATTGATTTGTTCAATAGAGTGTGTGGATATGCTCTATGAGTAATTTCTGGGTTTCCTTGTTCAATGCTGTAAACTTATCTCATTTTGGTCGATGGTTGTTGGTGGCAGCACATTGCCGATGTGGCTGGAAATGAGGAGATTGTCATGCCTGTGCCTGCCTTCGTTGCCATCAATGGTGGATCTTGTGGTGGAAAGAAGCTTGCCATGCAGGTGTGTTACGATTGTAACCTACCTCCACGAGGTGCCGAGTGCTGGGGATATTTTGTCAAGCACATGCCACATAGAATGTTTTGCAGTGTCATCAAATCACCAAAAAGTGTCTTGATTTAGACCTCCTTTGGAAAGGGAAACTGCACACATAAGTAGCTAGCCCAAGCTCTTACCTTCTATCAGGAGTGGGTAGTTCTGGTGGTGAAAGACATACATCAATCATTTTACCTTGATACAGGATTTCTTTGTATCGGTAAGGGAAGTAATGACCTTGTGGTCCCCTGTAGAGCTTGTGAACGTCCCTCTAGCAGCCTTCAACCAAACTCTGGCATGAAATATTGAACAAGTTTTGTAATGGAGCAGTGTCCAGTAGGTGGGTATAGTTGTGGTGGGTGTTGTAGGAATTTATGATTCTGGTAACATCATTCTTTCAAGGAAGTCATGAAGATTGGAACTGATCCTCCATGCCCACCTGTTTGAATACTTTGCATGAGTTTGTTTTGGTGGGCACTCTACTGCTTAATGTCATTCTGGTTGTGCAGTATGATATGTCATTGTGAGATGTTGTAAATTTTTCAAAGTTTCAAGAATTCAGTATTAACGTGGACCACACTATTTGAGATATTCAGTGTAGTAATCACTGCCCAAATGCCTCCGCTGATTTATGGTAGGAGCACCTTAAACCGAGGAGTTAAGGTATTTGGAATACATTTGATAGCCGTATAAATCAAAAAATGTATTCCCATGTAGGGAAAAGAGACATGTGTATTGCGATATTTTATTCCGCCCCCCCTTTCGAACCCCTACAACTTTGAAATAAATACAAATTTTTGAAGTGAGAACTGGTGTTGGCACCCAAAATCGTTAAGGGTTTTGATATTCACACAATTTTTAAAATCAATAAGATTTCGGCGGTGGTGTTGGGTGATGTCTTGTTTTCAGGTGTTTCTACTTCAATGCAGCTCTTAAGACCAAATGAGTGTGAAGTCAGTATATAGAAACCAAGGGTTAGATTCCAAGGTAAGAGTTCAAGAGTTAACTTTGGCTCCTACTCCTGCATACAATCACTATTGTTTACTTCGAAGCAAAGATATGTTTAATTGACAATTTTTATAAAATTTCACCTTGCGTGGTAGTCTGATCTTTAAGATTATCAAATACTTTTCCATAAGACAGTACACTGAATATTTATATTTAGTGACACTTTGACACTGTTGTGTCTTTTTTACTATTGATGTAATTTCTCCGAAGTAAAGTTAGTGTTCTATAATGTCCAAAACCAATTTGACATTTGTTGGTAAAATGTGAGATATCCAGTAAATAGATATAGCATTTAAATGTTATGAAATTGATTTAAGAGTCCAGGAAGCCAAAAAGGCTCATGGGCTGAAAGTACACTAGGATGGTTTCAAACCAACGAATTCTCTAGAGTGGAGTCCAATAGCCTCCGTTAAATAGAGTCTAATATCCACTTGATGGTCTAATTAAAAGAAAGACTTGAGGTTCCCTAGAACTACATTCTCAAATAGTGATGGAAACTTGACTCTAATGGGATTATATAGGGGACACTCTAACACGAAATGTGTCTCATTTTCAACTACATAATAAGAGACTAAATTCCATTGTAATAGGAGACAATAGAATTACACATTAGGATTCTTGAGATTTTTTGATGCACTCAAATACATATTTCAAATGTCATGTCTTGCAATTAGCACAAAGATGTTTTGTACAAGTTTTTGTCAATAGCTAAGGAACAATATAGCTTGTGGGGAAGAGAAATGTCATTAAAATAATGCCAATGAAGAATTTTGAAGCAACAACCAACAAGTGTCATAATTGATGAGAATGAAGTGAACATAGGTCAAAAGGTCAAAATCTATGAGTTAGCAACAATCATGGTTTCAAATCAAAGTTGAAAGATCTTTGAATAAGTGAACCTCCGTGTTACAACAAAATGCTTGACAAGAATATTAAAGCCCCAAGGAGAAAGATGAAACCTCCATAAGGGCTTCAAATGAGGTAGCAACAATCATGGACTCAAACCAAGTTAGGAAGAGGAAATATCCTCACTACAAGTGTTATTGTTAGACCCCCAAGACACTACAATGTGGTGCAACATCTACCACAAAACCACTTTATCAACTTAAACCAAAAAACAAAATTTGTTACAATGTCTATATGCAAGCCTCACACCACTAAGCTAACATCAAAACACCAATGCAATGTGACATATTGGGCACTACATTATACTTGAGCAAAAGGTTGATCTTGCTTGAGGAACATTCATGTCAATACCCTGGGCTTTCATTGGGCTTCCTTGGTGCTTGATGTTGCCTAGATCTAGTTTCAAGATTTTTTATCTCATTTCAAGTTTCTAGATTTTAATTTTTTTTAATTTAAAAGATGTTACTTAGTACATGTATGCATGACAGCATGGATGTGAATGTTCAAACATATTGTGCCAAAAGTGCAACCTTATTTAAGACATGCTCTTGTCTCAAAATATGACCATGTTCATGTTCAAGAGGTCCAATGTGTTGCTATTATTTAGCTCACAGGCCATGGGGCACATGACATGGGACACATGTTGCGGGCAAGGTTGAGAGTGTTTGACATGATAACCTCCCATGGCCCATGTTGGAGGTGGTTGACTTGGCTAGCTGGCATATTTAATTCATTCCATAAGTTACTCATCTTCACAAGAGATAAGCTTGGAAGATCATTTAAACGTTGAAAGGGCCAATGACATGAAATTGATTTCAAAGTTCAAGAAACAAAAAGGCTAATGGGATTGAAAGTACATCAAGAAGGTTTCAAACCACCTAGTTCCCTAGAGGGGCAAAATGCAGTAGCCTCCTTGAGATAGAGGCTAATGTCGACTTGATGGTCCAATTGAAAGAAAGAAAGAAAAAGACTTGAGGCTCCCTAAAAGTGCATTATCAAATAGTGGTGGAAATTTATCTCTAACATGGTTATATAGAGGGCATTCCAACATGAAATGTACCTCGTTTCCAATTGTATTGTAAGAGGGAACAACAATGACTTTAAACAAGAAGATCCAAGCTAAATATTTGTTTTCGTTTTTTTCACTTAGCGTTTGGTTTCAGGCTTAGGAATGTGTTTTTTTCTAGTGCCATCATGGAGTGCTTATGGATGATGAGGGGGTTCATGTTCCATCCTAAGTTTCTAAGGTTGGTTATAAGAGCGGTTATATTTTGTGCATTTTATTTATCAACGGTTGTTAGAGGGAATTTGTCATGGCAAAAAATAATTTCTATGATTTGGAGGGTGTTATCACATGTCGGGGTTATTGGGGGTTGGTTTTCATTTGGAGGGGGGGGGGGGGGCGAGTATGCATAAGATGTTTGGTCTTAGTGTAGCATGACATGTGCATGGAGTGGTGTTGCATGAACATGTTAGTAGCCAATCTGAAGTGTGATGTCTTGTGGTTTGTTGTCAAGAAGTCTAACATTTGTGAGTGTGAGGAATCTTGTGTGCATTGTTTTATTGTGGTGTGCGGGTGATTTGGTGGAGTTTTTTGTTGCACCTTGCTAATATGAGTCCTTTGAAGTATTCATTGGTGCATTTTAATAGGAGGGAAGCTAAGACATGAGTGATGAATGGCAAGCGTTGAGCAACAACATGAATGAGTAGTGAGCAGTAAATTTACTAAACTCCAATTAAGATTTAGTAAATGAAAACAATTTTAGAGCACATATGCTAATTTTTGCATTCCTTCAACTATGTTCTTACCATCTCAGAGCACTAACACTTCATATCAACAATAATGAAGAGGGCCTATAACCATGGATTTTTGAAAAATCATTAGTCCATTGCTGCTTTTTATTATAACAATTCGCACCAAGACATGTCACTCATTGAAATTCTCAAATATACAGCTAAACACACCACCGTAGACATTACTCACCCTGCAACGCTAGCAAGTTCACGTGAACATATGACCTTGTTGTAGGTGTACATTGGAGCATGAATGAACTTGTCATTGTCGAAATCAACTTTGCACAAAATGGTTTAAACATTTTATAGAGATGTTTGCGGTAGACTCATCTCCCTTTCTTTCCCAAAGCATGAGAGGACATTTTTGTGAAGTCAGGGAGCCAACGGGGTGGTGTGCACTGTGTGTATTCAGGGGGTGATGTTGGATTTATTTAGGGTAATTCCATCGGTTGGCAATTGATCAGCAACATTCATTGCCCAACATTCTAATGTGTGCTTGGTAGGCCTAACAAAATTTGCGGTATGAATCCGGGTTTACACTAAGGGTTTGTGCCCTCCAAAATACTTTGGGGTATAGTCCATGGACTTCTCCGTGCTCTCATCCAATAAGCAGGGTACCATGGTCATTCAAGAGCCATGGCCTAATGCATATGGTGTAAACATGCCTTAAGTTTTAAACGCATTTGTCAGCGTGGCACAAAGTATTTGTAGTTCTCTCCACTACTTAAATTTTTTTAGTGCACTATCAAAAACATTGTAGTTTTGAAGCAATGCCAAAACCGGTGGCTCCTTTTTCATCATATTTTGAAATTTGGGTGTTGGCACTCTTCAACATAACATATTTAACAGTCGTTGCAAGTTGGGGGGGAGGGGAGAACATGAATAAGCCAAATAATATTATGAATTATAATATGCTTATCCTCTCTTATTAGCATATTCAACCTAATAAACTCATTGAAGCATCCTCTCTAATATTATTGGAATGAAGTGGTTGACAACGTTGAATAATGCTATGAAGTAAAACCCAAAAGCTTTGACATGTGACCCCTTTTCTCCATGTTTCTTCAGGTCAAGTCCACAATGTGGGCTTGGTAGCTTTTTGACAAACCCACTTGCATATCTCCCGAAACACATCTATATTGAGAGAGAGAGAGAGAGAGAGATGTTTGGAATTTGGAGCTTTCATAAAAATCGCGACCTTATTTGTGAACCCGGAATGGGTTTGCATAACATGGCCTTTGGCTACCAAAACAAACAAGGGGATGACAACTATCTTTGAAAATAACTTCCCCATAGAGTCTAAACCAATATTGTGAGGGGGCATATGTGTTAAACCCCGACACCATCAGTTAGTGTATGGGTATGAATTATCCAAACCCGAGCGATACCACAATCTTTAAGCTACGTGGGTGTTATTTGGTTCATTTCTCATGTTCTCCAACTTCTACCAATTAGATTTACACTACATAATTTGTGTTGCATTAGCAAATCTACAATGAAACATGTGCGAAAATTGGATTGAAAATCATACATGCCTTGATTTAGTTATTGTTATCCGAACATGCATGTTAGTGCATTTTTTAGTTTGATACAAAGGCCCTCCCAAATGCGTTCATTGTTTTAGTGTAGAGCATTTATTGGTATTTGAATATGCAATCCAATTTGTTTTAAATATCTATTATATTTTCTCTTTGATCCTCACCAAACCATGCACCAATCGAATGTAAGGGTCATGTTAAGAAAATGAGCCACTTAATACCCATTTACCTTAACCCTTAAAAGCCCTGGGGGTCTTAGCTTGAATCAAAAATTGTATTATAAAGTATGAATTAGAAACTTTATTATGTGTTCACATATAAGAGAAACCCTTAGAGGTTTAATTTAAATGACATTTGTGCAATTGGAATATGGATCTTTATCCTTGGTCTCCATCGAATCATTTTACAAGCATTTTCCTTGAGGAAATAATAAGAACTTGAGGGTTAATATCAGTGTCGATACCCACTTGGTATTTGTGCATACACCATTTATGAAACTTCACTATACCGCCCTATATTATACCCTTAGGCAATTCTAGAACGTCCTTGATGCCGTGATGTGTCGGGCCCCTTTTTGTTCAATACCCATACTCGTTGGCACATGAAGAAGAAATAGAAGAATAAGGGTTGGCTTACACCATGGACCAGGATGTCATCCGGGGCATCAGAAGAACGTTGATTGGTCGTTGAACTCATCCCAAGACCACTTCAATCTACAACAAGAAAAAAATGGTAAAGTGACCATGAAGGTCGAGGTCCCCAAAAGACATAATTTTAAGGCCTAATTAATACATTGGCATGGTCCAACGGGTTTTGCGGTGAGAGAGGCAAGAGAGGTGGTATGGTACGAAAAGGCAAGGGCCCGTGGTAAGGAAATGCCATTATGATATATATTTTTAATGATATATTTTTGGGGGCTTTATATACAACTTTTCTGACTAGGTAAGGCTCACAAGGCACATTTTTCAACATCTATGTGATGTAATGAATCTTGAGAAGCAAGTCCGCCCTCTATGTGCCTTGATTGTATCATAGCCCATGAGACATACCATTTCTTCCATGCCATACCCCTTAAACTGGCTCCCACATGTTTCACCAAACAATGTGGGACATCTAGAACTCAATCTGAGTACACATGGTGAAGCGGGCTGCAAATAATGCTCAATGTACAACACAAGGTACAAGTCACATGAAAATAGCATTGAACACGTACAAATAAAATCGCTCATTTTTTTTGGTAAGAATTGTTGTGAGAAGATTTGCAAGCCACATCTTCGACACATTCGACAAGAAGTGAAGCCCAAGAGAAGACAAGAGAATGTGTCAAACTTGAATTTTTTTTCTTTCCAAAAATGCCCTATTTGGGCATATATTTAAAAAAATCAACACATTCACTTTTTGGTGCATGGTCATTCTTGTTGGTCCACATTCAGTTTACACCTAGTGAGGGACCCAAAGGCTTTATAAATTGTTTTTTTAAGAAGTCGGACCATGAAGTCGGACCATGGAAAAGGGCCATCTTCCATGATCCGACTTCATGGTCCATGATGTGAACCGGCCCTAAGTTAAGCGCACAATTGCGGTCCAACAACCTAAGGGGTTGTTACACCATAGACCATGAAGTCGTCCCAAAGCCCTGTAAGATATGTGATTGGTTGTTGAACTCGTCCCAGGACCACTTCGGTTTACACCAAGGAACGAAGGTCAAAGCAACCATAGAGTTTGAGGTCCCCAAAAGACATATTTCAAGGCATGCATCATCCACTAACATGGTCCAACGGGTTTTTGCAGTGAGAGAGGCAAAAGAGGTGGTATAGTCGAAAAAGGCAAGGGCCCATGGCACATAATGTTGTGACAATAAAATTTCAATGAAACTCTTTTTGGGGAAGAGAAGATGAAGACAAGAGAATGATCAAACTTGGATTTATTTCTTTTCACTACTGCCCTTTTTGAACTTACATTGAAAAAATAATCAACACATCCACTTTTTGGGTGCACGGTCATTCCTCTTGGTCCACATTCGATTTCCACCTAGTGCGGGACCCCGAAGGCTTTGTGAATGGGTTTTGTTAAGAAATGGGACCATGGGAAAAGGCCATCGTGCATGGTCCGACTTCACGGTCCCATGGTGGAAGTGGCCCTAAGAAGTGCGGGCGAAGGAGAGGGTGGATGTGAGGAATATGAGGAGTAGCCTTTGGGGCAGATGGGAAGCTAAGTTATATATGTTGGGGGGGGGGGGGGGGGGCAGGCATTCATGAGAAGGGTGGGGTCAGCCCTGATGAGACTTGGGGAGTGGGTGGGGGTGGGGTTGAGTCACCATGGGAAGTGGAGACCAGATGCCTGGTAGGTTGGTTGGTTGGTAGGTAAGTAAGAAAAGAAAAGGATTGCATGAAGAACTTAATTAGGGTCCTATTGACCTACCATTCTCACCTCACACGAGTGAGTCAGCAATGGAGATAGCGACACAGAGCGCGAGAGAGAAAGAGCACTTCACACACAAGACTGAAGGCCCTTGACCATTGCAATCTAAGAGTTCTCATTGGTCGAAAGGGCGGAGACCGTCCAAGTTCATTTCACACACGAATGTGAAGGGCCTGAAGGTCCAAAGAAGACTTCGTGGATGAAAAGTCTACATGGCGAACCGTGGATAAAGTTTCATGGTCTCCCGGAATTTTCGTAGGGCCCACCTCCAAGACATGGGCCTGACGCAAATTCCGGAAGACTGTGACTTTTAAAAAAAAAATTCGAATAGGGCAAATATTGGGATAGATTCCAAGATAGACAAACACCGCCAAGTAATTCTCTTGGATTGATAGAGTTTGAGACATATTATATTAAACCAGATCCTCCCCTCTTTTTCCGCCAACAAAATATGCAATGGTCCCGCAACATGGTCCATTCTCACTTCACACTATGCTTGAGGGCCCGTGACTACATAAGATTGCTTTCCCAACACCCATGGTACGGCCATTGGACGAGAGTCAAGGGTCCTCACCATTACAAGGTCACGGCTCTTGGCTCATGTGTGAAGTGGCCCTAAGGGCCGCTTCACACTATGGCCGTCCAAGTTGAGAGGCCGTGGGATTGGATGGTCACACTTTGTTGAGAGTCTAACGAACTAGGCTGAAAATACATAGCCAATAAAATATATGAATTGGAGCCTTCGGGCAAGCACAATGTGAAGCCTCCAAAGGCTGAGCCCAAAGCCCAAACCTTTGGCCATAAACTCCCACAACCTCTCGACTTGGATGGCCATAGTGTGAAGCCTCCAAAGGCTAAGTCCAAAGTCCAAAGGAAGAAGGAGCATCCCACTTTATGCCTTGCCCAAAACAACCCCTCCAATCTAACGGCTAAGATCTTGTCAATGTTTGATTTTTTTTATGAAAAAGAATCGACGGCCTCTTGACCATAGTTTGGGTTTCCGTCCGACCCAAACTTCCTTCGAGAGTCCGTCGCCTCGATCAAAAAGTAGGCATTTTAAATTGCGATGGCCTTTGGACTTTGGCCTCTAGTGTGAAGGGTCGAGAAGCCAAATTCTTAGTTCCTTGCAATCTGATTGGTGGAAATCGATGGCCTCTCGACCTTCAGCCATGGCGTGAAGCGGCCCTAAGGTGGAGGCATCCATAACCGATAAAATAAGAGATTTTGCATTTGTTTGGGAGGAGTAATAGCAGGGAATTGTTTTTCTTGCAAATCGGGAAAACAAAGTATTAAGGAGGATGCAAAAAACTTTCCATTTGTTTCTTTCATGAATATGGAAATTGCTACAAATTTTGAAGCGGTAAAGTTAGGGTAAGACATATTTCTAGAACACAAAAAAAAGGAACCATGTGTGACCCCTTCACAATGCAAAATTCTAATGAAGTTCATGTTTGTGAACCACATCACCTATGCCCTCAACCAATAGGCCTCCCCCCTTATACAAAGACCAACCTTGTCGACTACTATTCCCGGAGTGTACTAGTAGCTAACACATGAACGGCTGCCAAGCTTGACAACCAAAAAATCTTTCCAACCCCCCTCTCGCCCAAATGGCCTTATTCGTTTCCCATAAAAACCACTTAGGGTATTTTGGGTAACCGTTGCCAAAGCACACTACTCATTCCATTCAACATTGGAAATAGTTTTAAAGATCCTAGCTTAATCTACTATGAGGTCATTTGAGACGAATTGACAACAAATTTGACTACAAATCGACCATGTAGCCATATGTATGTGCAATAGCTTAAAGTGTTGGTTCAAGCAACCTCTACCTTATAAGAGATTCAAGTTTTATGTTGGATGGATGAGACATATACTTATATATGATAATTCCCTCTCTCGTCAGCAATGCTTATGGAAATAACTTATTAATAGTATGTAGTCAAATAGGAAAAGGAGGAGGATCCGCATGGCACATTCCCCATGGATTCTCTTTTCTTGGAAAGCCTCCAGCCCTGGCTCTAGTAACGTCTCAAGCACGGAAAAGCGATCTTCTCACAAGTACCTATTTACATCCATGATGTTGGACAAAAGGTGAAATGCACAGATGAAACACATTTGTTCATCCAATTGTATGTACTTTCATCCAACGTGCAATATCGTCTATCCAAAAAGAGGGAGTTCATAGTCAGCATTTTCCTCTTCAAAAAGATGTGTAGCATATTCGTGTGATACATGTTAGCCCCAACAAAATTCATTGATCTCAAGCAAGGTACACAGACCTACTCTTGATCGGACACAGTGTAGTTGAGCGGTGTGTGGTTAGGTTAGATCTATGAATGGAGCCGAACAAGATATGTATGTGTCTAAAAAAAGATTGGAATACATGGTCATCCGATATTTTTTGTTGATGTTTTATCACAAATTCGATTATGCAACAAAAGTTTCGTTGCGTAAATCAGATCGGTAGATGTTGGAAAACATGGAGAACTGACCAAATAACACCTACATACCTTCGGTTATGTGGTCCTGTCGTTGACACTCCTCCATTGCACATTCCCCGTGGGGACCCAGGATAAATCACATCTTCATTCAGCTAAGCCTCACGCCTCCTTCACTGCTTGGTCATCCTGCTCACACGTGTCTGGGGACTCTTCCTCGTTGGGAACCATTGTGGCAATACCCGGTCAAAATTACAAATATTCAAGTTGACATCACTTTCATTATTCCCAAGTCAATTGATGGAGTTCCTTCACATGCCAAAGGAGCTTAATGGTTTAAGTGACTGGGTATTGTCACATTGGTTCCCAACGGGGAAGAGTTTTTATGCAGGTGCGGGCAGGAAGATTGGGTAGTGAAAGAGGCATGGGGGGGGTGGGGCCTAGCTGAATGAAGATGTGATCTAGCACGGGGGCCCCATGGGTTTTTTTACTTGGAAGCCTCCGACCTTGGCTACGTTTATGTCCTAAGTAAGGTACGCATGCCATATTTGGTTGTTTATCTTGGTCATACACCTATACTTGAATGGTGTGTGGGTAGGTATCTAAGAACGGAACCCAACAAAACACGTGTTTAGAGGAATTGGAACTACATGGCCATCCGATTCTTGTTGAGTTGCATCATACATTTGCTATTGCAACACGAGTCTTGTTATATATATATATATGATCAGTAGAAATTGGAGAACATCGAAAAACAAAAGCACACAATACACATGTTGCAGGTACATTCAATGTTGGTGACAAAGAATAATGAAATAAAGCCCAAAAGAAAGCTTAAAAAACACTCCACCTCCCATTTGGCACTAGCATTGTGACGGGGATCATGCCATCTAGTTAGTAACTACGAACAACAAAGATTGTCACGTTAAATTTCGATATCGTGGTTGAGATGTAAAAGTTACAAGAGGTCAACCTAAAGTTTTTTTTTCTTAAAGTGATCACACATGCCCTCCTAGTTGTGCTCATTGTCAAGCTTATGGTGGTTTAATTAAAAATAGTTCCCACATGACCCTCCCTTTGGGGGGGTGCTATCATGTGAGCAATGAGTGGTAACTTATGAGCAGTGAGTGAAAATGGATTTGAATAATGTTCTTAAATTCAACATTCAATTCTCCCCCCCCCCCCCCCCCCCAAAAAATGCAAGGACATTCCAAGTGTTGAGCACGATTTAGATTATTTTCTAAGAATTCGTGTAGGTTTGAGAAATGAATTGATGGCGACATTCTAGAAGAAAATAACTTAAGTTTATGGGCATAGATGGAAGTCTAAGAGAAATTGTTCACATGAAACAATGTCCACTTATTGTGGTAATTTAGAACAAAGCCAAAGATCCAAATATTGTTACACAATTTGAGGTTACTATCATTTGGATAGTAGAGAAATTATCACAAAAAAGTTGATTGAACACATGGAGAAGATGGGTATAGGCAAAAATGTCAATTGCACATACAACATACAACACAATGGCACGGGGGGTGCACCTACACTTGATTTATGTATACACGTGCAAGAACCCCCTATTTAGTTGGGCAGGGGGTTATCTACCTTCCTTTGTTGAATATTTTCCACCCTATAAGTAGCTATTTTTTACTATATAATATTTTCTAACACCCTATCATTATATATAAATTTCAAAGTTGCATAATTATAATCACCTTATATAAGTAGTAGATATCTCATGTGAATAATCTGCACATACATTATGCATGCAATACACTATGCATACATTACATTGCACATTACAAACACACAACCACCATACTATAAACTTTAGGATACTACATATGGTTCTTGAACCCCCCCGGGAAACCCCAAACAAACCAACCAACCCTTGCATTGCTAGATGACGGTATTTTTCATCCAAAGGCAATCATCTCAACAAATCCATCTACATGTCCACATACATTTAGCTTATTTCTCATCCAATTCCACTAATGGCATATGATTTATGTTGAACTCATAAATAAAAAATCTAAACTTAATTCTATATATGTTATTTTATGTCCAAATAAAATATACCACAACTTAAACCGCGTTGTATATTATATATAATTCTCAAATTCACATTTAGAGGATGCTATTGTATATCTAAGAAAATGTAAATATTATGTGTCTTGAATAAAATCCGCCCTACATTATCTCACATGTGGGTTTCTACATTTTCACCACTGCCCCCCCCCCCTTAGCACAATGGCCATTTTGTTATTAATGAAATTGCAAAAGTCATAACCATACCACACGCACTCATATAAACACCTCTGTAGCCATAAACTAGTTTAGCCTAATCATAAAGCTAAATCCACTCATTCGCCTCCACATAAATGAATGGGTGAGGCACAATTTGTTTTAACCTACGGCGAGAGATGGTGTTGCTAATTTTGCCATGATTCAAGTGACACCGTTTGCATATGGAGGCTAAACTATAGAACTTTGAGGAGAACTCACCAACTTGTTTTTTTTTTTTCATGATGAAATTATAAATGTTAGACTTAAACTGGGCACTTCTTAAGCTACAAATGTCAAACAATCATGAGAATTTGGAGAATAATTAAACTTATTTATTCAATTGGCTTTTCCTCACCAC
This sequence comes from Polytrichum commune, assembly GCA_950295325.1. Taxonomy (NCBI): domain Eukaryota; kingdom Viridiplantae; phylum Streptophyta; class Polytrichopsida; order Polytrichales; family Polytrichaceae; genus Polytrichum; species Polytrichum commune. The sequence goes on from OX485804.1 coordinate 62,345,668, forward strand.
CTTCTTGACATGTTTTTTGTCAGAATTGATAGAGATTGCTACCTAAATCATAATTTCACCCAAACTAGGAGTTGCTATTGTGTCATGCAATGGTGATAGGATGATATCAAACAATGAAGAGTCTTCCTTGTATGCAACTAGATGGTGGCCACTATGTCTGCAAGCATGAATAGAAACACCCAGGAATGAAAAGTCGAGAGGTCAATAAATGTTGTACAACCAATGAATAAAATCATAATAACCTTCATTATTATAGTGTGGTTACAAAGGAAGGCTTCCACAATCTCTCAAAACAATTGAGATTGTGGCCTTTTTATTATAAAAAATAATTGTTCACATGCTCTTGGTAGGTTCTTAGGGAGGACAACCAATATAATGTTGTCATATACATATGCTTTAAGAAAGTATTTATTTTGGGGGTATAAAATGCATTTGGCTACACCCATTTGTTGTACATAACATCGTTTTTTTTCTTCAATTTCATTGATTCTATTGTTACTTAGATGGTGTAGGATACATCAATTTGGAGCACATTATAGTTGTTACAAATTTCAGGTTTTGACTAATAACTTTTGCTGTTCCAGAACATATGTGCTTGCATCCAACAACCCAACATAAAATACACAAAGTCCATACAAGAAGTCTACAATCTATTAGGTAAGGCTCCTATTGAAAATTTGGCTTACAAAGTATACATATGGCAGGGATATTGTTCCACCTAGTTGTGTAAAATTTAATAGGGTGTTATGACTTTTTTCCTAAAGAAGCAAGTATGTTCGTTGGACACCACAAATTAAATAACACAAGTATATAAAAAGGGAAATTTTAAGAGGCATTGATGTTTTAAATATATGTAAGAGGAAGTTATTGTTTACTATAATTTGATGCTATATACAAAGAAAATGGCTTTGGAGAATTTTAACGTAGAGGTAGGTGTACAAATCACAATCATGAAAATTTTCAAAATTTTCATAGTATTTGTGCTTATATTATGACTTAAACGCTTATTTGTTGGTGAATCTATAATATATCATTTTCCTATCTTCAATGATACATGTTGCAAGGTCAAATTCTCATGAGTTACATCATGTGGATGAAAAAAATCATTAAAACCTTTCTCAAATTTGAAAACGAAAGTGAATTAGGGACAAGGTATTTAATTTGTAAGCGAACCTTGTGATGAGATCTTTAATCTAGAGGATGTTGGTTTCCAACTCCAAAAAAATGGCACAATCCAAATGCACATGTTGCAACACATGAGAACAAATGGGAGGGTAGAACACTTACATTGTATGCCATGATGGGGAAGAAATGCCAAATGGGTTATACTGCAAACACACGTCTAACATGTATTCATGTATCTATATGCAAGGTGGACTACATGATGGCGAACATTTTCATGTATGTAACTGTAACTTTGAACTACAACAAGGTTGTGTGCATCTTACCGGAATCGTGTAGGGTTGCAAAATTGTCGTGCACTAATAGTCAATAAGTGGGACCTCTTTATGTGCATCAGTTTTTTTTTTGGGGGGGGGGGGGTGGTTGGGTTTTAGGGGGTGGAAAAGCGTCCTTGCACCAAGTGGTGTGTGAAGCATGGTGGTGGTTGGTTTGGGCTTGCATTTCATGTATTTGGAAGGTGGCAAGGTTAACTATTAGCTCAATTGCCTCTTTGTCTCTCATTGCCTCAAAATATTGAGATTGTTGTAGGCTAGGTGGAATATGTCCAAGGAATCAACAAAGAGAGGAATCGAGAGAGAGCCAATGATTCACCCTCAAGGCTCCTCAGTGTGAGCAAATTTTGATTTGATGTTTAATGAGTGGGATGAGTAGTTCTTGACAATAATAAAAACATTGTGAACGTAGTGTTTACCACAATCTACAAATATTATTCACTCCCATCGTCAAAATTTGTTTTGAATTGTGGTGTAGTCTTTAAAATGTGTGTGTGTGTGGAGAGAGAGAGAGAGAGAGAGAGCCTCAAGCATGTGAGTGAATTTAGATACGGTGATTGACGAAAGAGTATGATGAGAATGAGGAATGATTATTGAGAACTTGAAATTGTGAGAGTTGATGATTGCCACAATGTACACGTATTTTTATTTCCATTGTTAGAATTATTGTTGACTTGCAGTACAATCTTGTGCGTGTGCATGTGTGTGCGTGTTCAAAATGTGGAAATACATAGGGATTTTGTTGAGATTGAATGTTGTCAGTTCACTTGAATGTTTTCACTCCTTACTTATATATGTTGAATCTTAAGTTGAAGAAGTTGCTTGTAGGTGGAATAAAGGCAATATTTCATAAAGTTTGTAATCATCAAGGCAAAAATACGAGGAAATTTATTGATGTCAATTGAAGGTTGTATGGTCACCATTGCTTCATGACTTATGTATGGAATCTCTTTCTTCAAGCCCTAAGCTAATTTCAAATACGATGCTCTTCTTGATAATAGTTTATGTGGATTGTGGTCAATAATACCCTAAGCCCTAAACCTCAAATACGATGCTCTTCTTGAATATATACCTACAACGAGGTCATGCGACTACTCTCGCTTGTTGGTGTTGTTGAACACAAGTAGTGATGTTAGTATATTGTTCATCGTCATGTTTCAAAATGTCAATTGATGATATTAATTATTTATAATTTACTTTGATTGCTTGTAACAATGTTTTGGATGATTACGATAAAAATCAACAATTGATGGAATATTTTTGTAGTAGTTCATGCTAATAAACCCCTCATGTTCTCAGTTTTTGAAAAGTTAATACTATACAATTGAATAAAATTAATAATATAGTAACAAATTTAAGTTATGAATCATACATTCATGAAAAATAATTATATTTGACTTTATTTCACACACGTTATCGCTCATTGCTCATGTGTAATGGCTCATTGTTCGTTGCTCACCGCTCATTGCTCATGTGTTAGCCTCCTCCCCCCCCCCCCCCCCCCCGCTCATGTAAACTCATTTTTACGCTAAGAAGTTAAAGCTCAATGCTTTGCATGTATTTACAGTGGTATGTGCAAATGAAGTTGACCTTGCAAATAGATTGACTCGTAGACCCATGCATATTACCTTAAGTCATAAAGATTACAAAAAAAACTTATAAATTCCTTTATTCACCCATAATGATAACAACCACAATAGAACACATTTCACATAGTATTTTGTGGATATATATATAATGAAATCGATTTTAAAATTTGGGAAGTCAAAAAAGCTAATGGGACTGAAAACATGTCACAATGGCTTCAAACAAGCTAAATTCACAACGCCCTTAAAGTTAGGTGGAGCAGGGCCTTAGGGCCACTTCACACACGAGGCAAGAGCCGTGACCTTGCAATGGTGAGGACCCTTGACTCTCATTGAAAGGCCGTACCATGGGTGTTGGGAAAGTCATTTTATGTAGACTTGGGCCCTCAAGCATAGTGTGAAGTGAGAATGAACCATGTTGTGGGACCATTGTATATTTTGTTGACGGAAAAAGAGGGGAGGATTGGGTTTAATATAACATGTCTAAAACTTTATGAATTTAAGAGAATTACTTGGTGGTGTGTTGTTTGTCCTTAAATATGTTATGGAATCTGCCCTAAAATATGTCATGCTAGGAAAATTAAAAAAATAAACCATGGTCTCTTGGAATTTGCGTCAGACCCACCTCTTGGAGGTGGGCTGGCGCAAATTCCGACAGACCATGCACCCTTATCCACAACTTGCCATGTAGGACTCCATGTAGACTTTTCTTTGGGCCTTTAGGCTCTCGCCTCCTAGTGTGAAGTGAACTTGGACGGTCTCCGCCTTTTCGACCAATGAGAGCTCTTACATTGCCATGGTCAGGGGCCTTCAGCCTTGTGTGTGAAGTGGCCCTTAAGTCACTTACCATAAGTTAAGTCTGTACGGTTCTCTATCCTGAGTCACATTGGCACAATAACCTGACAACTCCCGGGTCCACCTTTTGTGAAACTTCAATGACTCACAAAAAAAAAATGAAGCTTAACTTATACGCACGTGCTTGCCAAGCTCATCCCTGCCTATGACACCGGCCATAATAAAATCATGGCTCTGAACTGCATGAGCTCAACTACATTACAACATTGGGAAGGACATTAGGTTAGCAGTTCGACCTTCATTCTTGTTTACTACATACACACATGTGATCGCCCCCCCCCCAATACGTAAACAAGTGTTTTCTTGAGTTTTGTGAACTATTTAGCATTAGTTTGACACCCATAGCTTAAGGCCCACTTCACACATGAGACTGAGAGCCCATGACCATTACACTTCAACCACTCTCATTGGTGGAAAAGGTGGAGCCGGTCCAAGTTCGCTACTTCACACTACGCTTGAGGGACCAACGGAGTACGATGTGAATGCAAGGTGGACGTGAAGTTTACATGAATTCCTACGTGGCATCGAATGGATCATGTTTCATGGTCACTTGGACTATTTTCAAAACCCATCTCTTGGAGGTAGGCCTAACGCAAAACCGAGAGACCATGGCACCCGGAACGGTCACAACCGTTGTTTTATTCTGTTTTATCGTGCGTGAGGATCCATGTGAATAGACATCCATTGAAATAGCATTTGGTTGAGGGCCTGGTCACATATGACTTCACACTACACTTGAGGGGTTGTGACCACACTACGTGATTTTGGAGGTGTCTTGAGACAAGCTTTGGACACTTTCTTTTGGGCTCTCACAATTTCATGGTCACGGCTCTTGGCTCGTGTGTGAAGTGGCCTTGATTCAACACTAGGCCAAGGTCCTTAGTGCTAGAATTTAGTAAGTATTATTCTCCCCTTATGTTGGGACACCCTTGCATAATGAACAATATCCAACAAATGTTATGTTAACAAACATGTGCACGCAATGGGTGGGGGGGGGGGGTCAGACATTGGAACGCACTAAATTCCAATTTTGAAACATGTTGTCAAACATTCATTGTGAGCTAGACTACTAGCCTTCAACGTATGTGCCCCCAACACATCTAAAATTGGTCACCTATGACGCAATTTATCTCTGTCACCACTGATGCCCAACTTTTCAAGGATTTTATGTGGTGAATTTTAGGTCATTCCCAAGCCCTCTCCATTTAGAAAAGGGGCTTCATCCCTAGCATGAGTAATGTTATGCCCATTAGATTAAAATGGGGACTTAGGAATACAACATTCCATATTCTAACACTTTTCTTCAAATATATATGATATGTACTCAAATTTATTTAGCCATGGCACCAAATCAGAGCTTGCACAAAGTTTTTTTTTGCATATGATATTTCTTACAACGATATCTACTAAGCATATGAATTTGTGCAAGTGAAACATAATGAGAGCATGTTTGCAACAACTACTATTGAGAGCGTACCTTTGTTGTAACATGAAATGCTGAAAATTGTATCAACCACGTTGCAAAATATATTAGGAGGGGGGGGGGGGGGTGGTGAAAAACATAAAAACTACATGTGATAAAACCTCGGGGGGGGGGGGGGGCAGTGTGTTAAAAAGTTAAGGATATAGGTGCAAACAACCACTATTTTATAGGGGGGTATTACTTTCAATTCTCTTTTTTTTTTTCACATGCTATCATTATGTGAATATCTACTTTGGGTTAATAGAAAAATGGCTTGCATTACTTATAATTCCAAATTACCTATTATTCCATACCCTATAGTACTTTAAAGATGTCCAGTGCCATTTTTGATACCCTATATTACTCTTAAGTCCATTTATAATTTTTAGCCCCCATGTTTTTAAAATACCCTATCATTTGTTCGCACGTATATTGCTACTCCAACCAATGACTACCCCCCCCCAGATAAAACAAAGGGTCTCGTATATTAATTATGGGTAGAAATTATAAAATAATTACATATAATATAGGGTGCTATAGGTGTGCTGAGCATGATTATATATAATATAGAATTTGACATAATATCATAAAATTATCTAAGTGGTTCATATAAAATATCATGGACATAAAGGACTAGATATGAAAAATCATGCATTATTCACTTCGATTATGAAGAAGGGATGAGTTAATTATTGATTTTTGTGTGAAAATTTGAGGATAGATAAAAATCACTTGTGAGATGTCTCCCAAAGTTTCAAAAAGGTTGGGACTTGAGAAAGCAAGGAGCTACACAAGGAGTAAAGTTAGCAGTATATTTAATTTCTTAGTAATCATACAATTCTTAATAAATTTTATTACAAAAAATTCTAAAAAGGACAACTTCTTAGGGGACTCGGTTGAGGGCCAAGGTTGAGGGTCTAGGGTTTGAGGGCCGCAAAGGGGGCTCTGTTCTTATCTCTTGCGCTTGCTTGCTCTTTACGTCCACACTTTGTCAGTCACTTCATTCGTGTTGCCACAAAATTGGAAGAAGAGTTGCCACCTGGGGATTTTTGGGAAGAAGGTCTCTTGCTTTGTGATGATCGTGCCAACAATTTTTATTGTTTTTGTTGCTCAAGATTGTGAGGCAAGATCGGGACGTAATCTGCAATCGACTCTAAAACTGAAGGTGATCAAGTACTACCAATGAAAAATTCTCGCTCATGTCTCTCGAATTCTCCACTAAAGAACTCAAATGTTGTTGTAGCTATGTTAGTGGATGAACATTTTGACCATGCCTAACGGTCTCTTTGCAAGCAATAAAATAGAATGGTGTACACCCTAACCTTGATAATATCACACTTGTTAATAGAACACCTTGATATTGTCACCTAAAAGTTTGAAACCGATTTCCATAGTGTAAAACTCCCTCGTTATTATCACTATCACCCTTGATAATGTCACATTTTTTTTTCAAAATTTGTAGTGTAAGTGTGATAATAACAAGTAACATGGATGAAAAAAGGCCGGATGGACAACAAATTCTATGGATGACGTCGGCATCTTCACATGCTTCCGCTTGAATCTTGAATCTCATGTGCCGAAGAAGCAACGGTTTCTCTCGCAGATCAACTTCTCGCAGCTCCGCCTGCATCGTATGCTCTCTCCTCTCGCCGCTCCACACACCACTCTGCCCCTCATCTTCTTGCCGCTCTCCTCAACAAACTGCTGCATCCACAAGGTTTCTTCCTAAATGGTACTTTTGAAGCTTTGAGGCTTGTTGAATCAATTCGGTGTTGAAGACCATTAGAAATTGTTGGAGAAAGTCCGCCATATTGCCTGCAGAGTGGAATGCAGATATAAACAATCTTGATGAACGTATGAAGTCCAAAATGGAGGAAGCAACTTTGGAATTGGGTAGACTCATCGCCGCATTAAATTTGCGTTTGAATGTTGAAGGCAAGCTTGTAGAAAAGCTTTGTCCTTTGGAGTACATAAACATGGAAGGTGAAGATGATTTTGAGGTGGAATTTTCTATTGAGGAGCTTGTGCAATTAGTGCAAGATGGCGAACATGTTCTTGATTCCATGGAGGTGGACCCATTGATTGTTGATAGCAGTGATGATGAGTCTAAAGTAGTGAAGCTAAGCGATGCACAAAAATATGCTAAAGATGTTTTGGATTTTATGGCTAGCCAAGGTTTCTCAGATTTTCAGCACTCATGAGTTGTTAGAAATGGAAAAAATCCATGACAAACTCATTAGAATTGGTGTTGCACATTTAACATCAACAAAACAATGTGACATTAGAAGCTTCTTTGTCTCTAGTGAGAGGTCTTTACCTGATCTCAATGACACATTATGATGTGCTCTTGTTGTTATTCACAATTTTGAATTAGATTTTACATTCAAAAACATTGAAGTCTCGTATTTTTTATTTAAAAAAATTGTAATTATATTTTGATTTTCTACATATTTTTTGATAATATCACATTATGCACAAAATGTGACATTATCAAGTATGTCACACCTTGTTTATATCACACTTTTTGGTGAGACGGAGGGTGTGACATTATCAAGGTTAGGGTGTAGTGATGATTCAAAATTGGTTTGTGCCAAAAAGAAAAGAAAAGAAAAGAAAAATAAGATGATTCAAAATTGGTGTACCATATAATTTTGTTGTTTTGTTGAAGAACTTTTGTTACTTCACGAAAGACTCCATTGGTTCAAAAAACATGCAGGCTCAACAAATGTAAGTATGAGGAGAGTGATGGCGCGTGGATTGATGTGGATGCAATTATATCAATTGTGTCTCTACAATATGAATCAAGTAGCAAAATCTACACGCTGCATGAGGTAGATGTGAATACTCATAATGAGTTAATTTCAAATCATAAGTAATGCCTTCATATTTGTAGCCATGTGGTTGTATTTTGCTTGCATGGCATGGGTTATCTATCCGATGTGTACCAAACATTTCAAACCTTGAACAACTAACCAATTGTTTCAACTACTAGTTAAATAGTTGCCTTTCGTAACTATAGTTGTTCGCGGCCAAAAAATGTACTTAACTAAAGTTGTTTTAAATTTAGTTTGCCAAAAAGTCTAGTTAACTATAGTTGTATCTAGTTACCTAAAGTTGAGCACAACCTATTTATGAAATTATCTTATAGTGTTGCAATGCCACTAGTATGTTATTGAGGTCAACATGTTCTTGAAGGTGAACAAGCATTTACTTAGGTTTGAAGTATTTGAGGTACTCAAGCTTAACTCGCAATGGGATTCTTTTATTCCCAAGCAACCAACTATGCTGGAATACAACACCAATGATGAAGACAACAACGGCATCGAGGCAGATGATGAATACGAGGCTTAACTTTCATATTTAATAACTACAATCGACTATAAAAAAAATTTAAACTTAAATTTTTAAGTTACCTATAGTTAGTTACATAATTATAGTTGTATGTAATTTTTTTAGTTAACTATAGTTGTTTTTCAAATTGGTTTAAATTTTCTCTAGTTAACTAGAGTTGTTCCCTAAAACATATTAAAAAAAGAAGTTAACTATAGTTATTTTGGTAGTTGCCCAAGATCTGAAACATTTCGCAACTTTTAAAATTTGCAGTCATCCAACAATCCCCAAAAGCAATTAATTAATTTCCATGCATCTACAACAATATAGAATCGATTGGATCACAACCCCTGTCCAGGTAGTTTGTTGGGCATAATTCGTGTTTCCAAGTCCACCATTTTTTTCTTTATTACTTTGAGGTACATAAATTCAATAGATACTTGAAATGATAGATAATTTTCATGAAGTCTTGAACTTTAATTGGTTATTTCTCAAACTCAACCAGTCGAGAGGCTGTCGATTTCCACCGATCAAATTGCAAGAAACCAAGAATATGGCGTCCCGACCTTTGACATTAGAGGCCAAAGTCCATAGACCATCGCAATTTAAAATGCCTACTTTTTGACCAAGGCGACCGACTCTCAAAGGAAAATTTGAGTCGGACGGGAATGGAAACCCAAACTATGGTGTAGAGGCCGTCAAATTTTTTTCATAAAAAAAATCAAACTTTGACTAGATCTTGGCCGTTAGATTGGAAAGGTTGTTTTGGACAAGGAATAAAGTGGGATGCTTCTTCTTCCTTTAGACTTTGGGCTTGGCCTTTGGAGGCTTCACACTTTGCCCAATTGAAGGCTTCATGCTTTGCCCAGCTAAAGACTCCAACTCCTATATATTTATTGGCTATGTATTTTCAGCCCATTCCTTTGGACTCTCAACAAAGTTTGGCCATTCAATCCCACAACCTCTCGACCTAGGACAACCATAGTGTGAAACAACTCTTAATGGCCAGTTTTCCTCGTTCATTGATCACAAGTTCACAATGGCCTCCCTCTTCCAAACCCCCCCCCCGCGGGCGGAACATTCCGGATCACGGAAACACCCCAAACATTCTTGATTGAAATTAAAACGGATCACAATGGCTTCCACGACCCATTCACAACTCTCAAAAAAATCTCATGCCCACATTTGCATGGTGTAGACTCGAGTTGCACTAAAACCATCCCCAATTTATATTCTTGTCCCCGAACAACCCAAAACATGGTTCTCGGTTGCCACACATCTATAAAATAATATTAAAACGATGACCTGACGAAGGAACTACAGTATAGACAAGAGCCGGGCGACCCGGCCGAAACCCGGGGGACCCTCTAAACTCGAGCAGTGGGACCCGCCACGAACCCTCTGCCCTGCCTGCCCGTGCTGCCCGGGCACCAAACCCTAGGCCATGGCCAAAGCCCCCTTGTGCGCTCCGGGCCTTCTCATTCCACCATCTCCACACAGACAGACGCCATTCTCCTCTCTGTGTGTCTCTCTGTGTCGTGCCATCGCCATCGCCATGGCCACCATCAAGTCTCTCAAGGCCCGCTCTATTTTCGACAGCCGTGGCAACCCCACTGTTGAGGTGCTCGTCGTTTATTTCACGTTTTCCCATCTGCTGTCACCCCCATGGTATCATGTGGAAGTGCAAGTTGGTCCGAGGATCGGTCACCTTGTTAGGATTGCTCTGTTGCATCACTAGCTTATGTCTCAAGTAGTGGGAGTGAGTCCAGGTTGTAAAGGCAGTGTATTCTTATGTGAATTGTAGCCGTAGTCTACATGGCAGCATGTGGAGTGCACGTTGGCGCAAGGATCGGTATCCACTCTAGGATTTCTCTCTTACATCACCCAAGTTATGGTTGAAGTAGTGGGAGTGGATCCTGGATAAAAGTCAGTTCAATTCCTTTTGTGAATTTATGGTTTCTTTCGCTATATTATATTTCTAGTACCGTCAGTGACGTAGGACTGAACCTGGAGCTGATAGCTCCAATGAGTCCTGGTTTGGTTTATGATGTACTGAACGGTTTTGTATGTGAAGATCCGCATTGATTACTTGTATTTTGTTGGCTTTGGGTTTAGTGTATCTTCGAAACTGACGATCCATGCAATTGGATCAATTTCGAGTCCTCTCTTCCTGGAGAGGGGGTGTTTTACATTCAGGAGGGGGGGGGGGTGTGGGTTCTAGGGGACTGTGGTCGAGTTGCCTTGTTTCTGGGAGTATAATTCAAGGTTCTGGAGTACTAATGGTGTGGTTGGGCTTTGTTTGTATGGCAGTGCGATATTTTCTTGTCCGACGGTTCATGGTATAGAGCTGCTGTTCCTAGCGGAGCATCCACTGGTTAGTTTCTACCACTTCCGACATTCGAAGTGCAAGATCCAACCGTGTGCATTGTTACATGCATTAGTGGAATCTAGGAAGTTGATACAAGATGAGAGTTTGAAGAGAGCTCTTTGGTGAGAGATGACAGTTGTTGTTTTGGGATGTGACATAATTTGTTGTTGTAACTAATGAAGGTGTCTACGAAGCTTTGGAACTGAGAGATGGAGGAAAGGATTACATGGGCAAAGGTGTCCAGAAGGTTAGCATCAAAGTTAGCTGCCAAGTTTTTGAGATTCTATTGGTGGATCATTATGGGGGAAGTCGACCTGGATTTCTACATCTTTTACGTTGAAGAATAAATCTTTGGTGCCTACGTCTAATTTGAGGATTGATCTGACTTGTTTCATGAATACAGGCTGTGGACAACGTGAACAAAATTATCGGCCCTGCTCTAGTTGGCAAGGTACGATGCTAAATCGATGCAGGGTTTCTGAAGAAAGTGTATTCCGAAGGTGCAAATATGGAGTTCTATCATTTACATAGACTTAGTATGCCAGTAAGGGTGTATTCTGAATAGCACAGCCGGGTTCTACATCCGGTTTGAGCAGGATCGCTGCTTGTTTACTTTTTCAGTATTAAACTCCGTTGAACACATTATGTATATTAACTGGTTAAGATCCTTCCTTTACTGTCTGCTGACTTGATTGTGGTACTTGCAGTGCCCAACAGAACAGACTGTCATTGATAACTTCATGGTTCATGAGCTTGATGGAACTCAAAATGAGTGGGGATGGTGCAAGCAGAAGGTACCAGCATTTTCGCTTATTTGATGTAATGCCTATGTAATTGGACGCAAATGTAGCCGAAGGAGCTGGTTTAGGCATTCTAGCTATTATTTTCTCTTTTGCTACCTGTGACGTGTAGTGCTGATTGTGCAGTTGGGAGCTAATGCCATCTTGGCTGTATCACTGGCCGTGTGCAAAGCTGGTGCTGGAGTTCTGAAGACTCCTCTATATCAGGTTGCTTTCAGTTTTAGACCTCAAGTTTTAGAGGACGTAATTGCGGAAATCTCAAGTTCCTGCCAACTGTCATAACATGCTTTGTTACGGGTCTTTTTAGGTCTTAAAGATAGTAACGGGCACTTTTAGTGCCTTTTTCCACGAAATCAGATTCCCTTGAGCAGCTCATGTTGGATTTTGAAACAGTGTATCTGACATCTTAAACATGCCTTTTTATAATATGCAATTTTTGTATCTGAATTCTGTATTGTATTGTTGAATGAACTATATATGCTATAGGTTTTTAAGGAACTCGCCTCATTTTTCTTCATGGTTGTTGGTGGCAGCACATTGCTAACTTGGCTGGAAACAAGGAGATTATTATGCCTGTGCCTGCTTTCAATGTCATCAACGGTGGATCCCATGCTGGAAACAAGCTTGCCATGCAGGTGTGTAGGAATTATTAGCTACCTCTGTGAGGTGTTGCGTGATATTTTGTCAAGCACATGCCACATGAATTTTTAAGGTCTCACCAGATCTCCAAAAACTTCGCTGTCTGAAATAATTGCAGTCGAATATGAAAGACAGACGTCAACTAGTTCCAGGATTGTTTTGTACCTGTAGGGGAAGTAAAGACCTTGCGTTTTCCCGACGAGCTTGTGAATGTCCTTCTAGCGCTTTTTCACCAAAGTGCCCTTTACAAAACATTTGTGACTGAAAAGTGTCCAGGAAGTGATATTGGTGAGGTGGATGTTGTAGGAATTTATGATTCTGCCAACAGGCGCAGATTCTTTCAAGGAAGCCATGAAGATTGGAACTGAGGTTTACCATAACCTCAAGGTGAGAACATCTTTTCTTATCTCTGATGAGATCATATTAATCCAGATAAGTCAATACTTCATGCCAAATGGTAAACTGATGTCTCAAATTTTGCATGGTTTTTTAGTTGGCAATCAACAAGGTCCTTGAGGTTTTGCAATATGATTTCATCGTACGACTTAAGTTGTGGTTACTGTCCACAGGCTGTCATCAAGAAGAAGTACGGCCAAGATGCCACAAATGTGGGTGATGAGGGTGGCTTTGCCCCCAACATTCAGGTATGGTTGACGGTGGATAAAAGTGAATTAGTTTTGTTTCCAGGGATTGGCATTGTTTCAAATTTACATGTCAATATCTGCCACTACACAATTGTGTATTTTGTAGTGTGTCCATGACAGCACTCGAGCAGCAAACAGTCCTTTTGGGCATTCAATCTCTTGAGTAGTAGTGCTGGACTTAGGAGGCGTTCTGAATTTTTAAAGCTGTACCCTATAGCTCTTATGATAGTGTTTCATGAACTTCAAAGATGTGTAGCATTCGCAAATGGAAGCCAATGCAGAGTATTATATAGCATTGGTGAGGCAATCTTCCTAATGCATCTGGTACTTTAAGTCCCTTGTGGGTGTATCTTGATTATTGAACAGCGTCGTGTGGTGTGAATCTGCAGGAGACAAAGGAGGGTTTGGAGCTGTTGAAGACTGCCATCGCAAAGGCAGGATACACAGACAAGGTAAGTTGTCTGTGGATTTTGATTTCTTAATTGGAGTCTTGACTGCACATATACATGCAACTTTGTGTAGCATTGGCTGTTCTACTGGTATGACTGTATCAACAAATGTAGTAGATTACTCATTACTATTAGGAGCAATTTTAGCTTGTTTTGAAATCCAATGTGTAAATATTGAAGTAGATTGGAGAATACTCCATAAAAGCAAAAGACAGGTTTTATTAATCTGCATCTGGAAATCTAGGCCTATTTGCTTTAAAATTTTTAAGGCATAGTGATTAGAGAAATGAGCACGCTAATTCTTGATGTTCACATCCAAGTTAAATATACGATCCTTGACATGTTTCCTGAATTTATGACAAACCACAGCAGTTCGTTTAACTTTGGATGCCCTCAGGTGGTTATTGGAATGGATGTTGCTGCATCAGAATTCTACAGTGAGAAGGAGAAAACCTATGACCTCAACTTCAAGGATGATGTGAGTCCTGGCTTTGGTATTTGTTTTTATGAGTTTGCACATGTAAATATATAACTTGTGGTTTTCTCCTCAAAACTAGAATAGAATATTGTGAAGATGGCTACTGCTGATGCCATACTAATGTGGTCAGGTTCCAGAATAGTATGAGAAGCTAGATAATTTTGCGAGGGGGATTTTTTCTGTGATCAAGGCTTTGTAGTACACGGTTCTTGAGACTATATCTGAGACTGTCAACAATGTGGATTTCCAGAACAATGACGGAAAGTCAAAGATAACTGGTGACAACTTCATCAAATTGTATGAGGGATTTGTAGAGGAATATCCCATCCTATCAATTGAGGACCCATTTGACCAAGATGACTGGGCTCATTACACAAAGCTAACTGCAGGCATGGGCGAGAAGGTTCAAATTGTGGGTGATGATTTGCTTGTCACCAATCCTAAGGTAAATTATCCTTGCAGCTTACTAGATCTTGCAGGTCATCAGTTGCATATTACTATTATCTACTGCTTGGTTTTCCATCCTAATATGCTCGAAACTATTACAAAGTAATCGAAGCAATTGTTTGGCCACCTTGGTTCATTTAGTTGTCTGCCATCTTTCAAGCATATGATCTCCAACATTTTCCTTACACTTTGTGTGTGTCCTGCAGCGTGTGGCCTATGCCATCAAGGAGAAGGCTTGCAATGCTCTTCTCTTGAAGGTTAACTCTCAGCACTTCTATGGGCCTTCTGTTATCTGTTTCCTTTGGTGTCGTGAGGTGTTTATCTTGTAAATGGAAATGTCTTGACTCTTTGGAGCAGGCAACTGACTTCGTACAAATTTCTTTGAGGGCATGTTTCTGGTATGCAGGAGACAAACCTGCAAAGTGCTTATTATTGTTGCTATGGTCTTTGGTTGCGCAGGTGAATCAAATTGGTTCAGTGACCGAGAGTATTGAGGCTGTGATTATGGCAAAGAAGGCTGGCTGGGGTGTTATGACCAGCCATCGCAGGTAAGCTACATACCATCTTTTAGAATTTACGTATTTGATCAAAAGATATGGTATGTCTGTTTGTTCGTTTTGTTCCTGCGCTAGTTCAAGAAGACATCACTTCGCATCGAAGTAGTTAATTCCATAGGGCTGACTGGTTTTTTTATTCTTGGAGCAAGCCAATTGTGTCTCATTATTGTGTTTGAATTTCTTGCAGTGGAGAGACCGAGGACACCTTTATTGCTGACCTTGCCGTTGGTCTGTCAACGGTAAGTTTTCTTTTATATTCAAGATCTTCTGGCGTTTTGTAGTGCAGTTCCTTCGTCAGTAGACTAACTAGTCCTATTGTTGTTGGCCACAATAATTCTTAAGAACTTACATATATTCTCAACCTGCATAAATAATTTTCTAGGAAATTGACGTGGGTGACTGTTCTATTTTATGCTGTATTTGGTGTCTATTTTAATTTATGTAAGATGTAGGGTGGGAAGTCTCCAAGAAGACTTAGGGAAAGATCTGGGCCCATATTAATTCAACTTCAAGTCGACAAGTAGAGTGACCCACATTAATATTTTCCACACACACGGATAATGTAATGTAGTTTAGTTATTTAGCGTATTTAGTTTATCTACGAGCTGACCCATAAACAAGGAAATAACTTTGTCCTGCTCGCCTTTGCAGGGACAAATCAAGACTGGTGCCCCCTGCCGGTCTGAGAGGTTGGCAAAGTACAACCAGGTCAGTACAAATACTTTCATACCTCATGTACTACGGAGCTTTATATAGTTTATGTTGTTAAAAAAGAGGACAAAAATTGGTAATCAAATTGGGTTCTTTTGCTATTTTGGAGCATTGGGGCACTGTACTCAACTGACGGGAGTTTTGTTATATTGCAGCTTTTAAGAATTGAGGAAGAGCTTGGTGACAAGGCTGTCTACGCTGGTCTCAAGTTCCGCAAACCTGCCGAACCCTATTAAACCAACTCTTATCAACCAACCTAGTTTCAGAGACCTCTTTCTTTAGTCCATGGTTAGTGGGGTGCAAAATCTTTTTTGCGGCCATTGAGAGTTTTTTGATACTGTACTTGTAAGGTACTCCTCCAGGACCAAACCGACTTGTGAAATAATTGCACAAGGACCTTGAATACGAATACAGCTCTATTCACTTACATGGTTGAAGTTCTATTAACTGTTGTTCAGTGCAATCCATGGTCCGTCATGTGTTGTACAGTGTTCTGGGGCAATGTGACAGAAATAAATTATATTTGCATCACTCACAAATTGCATAGAGGATTTGTGAAGTGAGCTTTGCCAAGATGGAAATCTCAATCATAACGACTTGAAAACTTCCTAAAACGTGATTGTGAGTTGCAGTATATAGCTCATAAGATTGTGTTTGACATGAACCAGAGTGATGTAGCTACACCGTTGAAAGATTAGACTTATCTCCACAATTGTGTAAAGTTGTATTGCTTCTCCCATAGCGAACAATATTCTAGGAAGACGTATTGCTTCTCGCATATAACATATATCCGGGAAAGTTGGGGTAGATTCTTTCATGCATGTTATTTAGGTATTTAATTTTCTATCTTTCTTGTTGCATCTTTCTTCTACCATTTATCATTTAATTCTCCTTACAGAATTTATAGATTCAATTTATAGATTCACTAATTCAATACTATCCAGATTGCATAGCATCGGTCATACGGTATATGGAAGTAAAACTTTAGCAGGTAATAAGAACGGTAAAGTTCAGGTCAGGAAAGTATAAATTGTGGACTCTGTATGATCAAGTCGATTTAGAATACATTGTCCAATTCAGACGCTTATTGAAGAAAATAGGTACCTCTTATGCTAGATTTGACTCTTATGTATAGCATGTTTGTCCTTCAGAAAAGGATTGTTGACTAAATTTTCAGTTGGCCATGTGTCCAAAATTAGACCATTATAAATTTTTATATATACCTCGTCCACCTTAGCTTTGAGGGGTTAATGTGGCCATGGCCCCACATGTTCGGCATATGTTCTGAAGGTCAAGTGCCAAATTTTGAAATAATGATTCCATGAGTGATCAAGTGCCTCATAAGTTTCCTGATCCCCCCTGCGAAGCTACAAATTTTCTTGTATATACTGCGGGCTCTTAAGGAATGTGCCATCATATTAGCATGCCCCACTCTATTTGAAGGTTTTTTGTGAATCGATTGTTGTTTGTATGTGTTATTATCTGCGCTTGCACCATCATTATTTGGCTACCACTCTTTGCACACGGTCATCACTACCATAACTAAATTAATGCAAAAGCTTTGAAATAATGAAGTCCACAGTACACAGAAGAAAGGTGGTAACCTTACAAATTGCACAAATATATACCCCTCGCATGGAACTACCTGAAGACCTTGCAAGTTCATGTAGGAGCGCATTTGTAGGCATAAATGCTTGCCACCCCTTTACATAGAATCCAGAGATTGACTTTGCACTTCTAACTTGTTAATGAGATTCACAATTGTTTCATCCAATTGTTTCATCCAATAGGCAATTTCAAACAACGAAGACAATCGTTTCAAATTTCAAGATCAGAGTTGCAAAAATTATAAGAGATTAGGTCAAGGTTCCCTCTCTCTTGAAGTGATCACAGAGAACTTCCCAATGGTGTTCATTATTGAGCACGTAGGTATCATTGTAACACGTGTTTGTGGTGTTCATTCTTGACTACAATCCTCACAACATGGTTGTCCAATTAAGACGAGTGATTACATAAGGCCCATATTGGAGTGCTGATATTTGCAAGTGACAATGTTTGCTCAAAGAAGTGTATGAGTCTTGAATTCCGTACCCTTGTAAACAAGTATAGCAAATCCAATCCTTTCACCATACCTAGTCATCTACTGTACATCAGAAGCAAGTTCTAAGCTTCACTATTTTATTTAAGGAACGCCTAGAATTGATTTGCTTTATTCTCTTTCTTGAGGTAATCACCAGTGTCCAGGGCATAATCGGTCAAGATCCTAGTGTTTCCAAGTCCAACCAGTTGCACGTTGTAATCTTTCGGTTTTCCTGTATTAATTTGAGGTATGCTCCATAGATTCCTCTTAAACGATTGGTAAAATTCTTTAAGTCTTGAACGTCCACCGGGTCAGTTCATTGCACCATACACACAGCCTTCCAATGATCTTTGGAAAGAATATATTACTGTACAGACAATCAGTTTCTAAGTAGAAACTTTCACATGTAGGTGCCCGAGATGGTGTTACAACTCATTCTTGATGATTGCAATGAGAGCTTGTGAGCTTTTGATTTGGTCTGCCAAGGCTTGTATCTCTGCTGCAGTAGCTGAGTCTGTTATCAGGTTCAATTGCTGAGATAACTTTGCACACAGGGCTTCAGACTCTGATACGGATGCCTCAAGTTTTGACAAGGTGCTTTCCTTCTTGAAAGACCGCCGGAATGCTGGAGTCGATGTGAAGCTGCTCTCACTAAACCGCCTACTCTTTTCCCTGTCTGGAGTGAGAACTCTGTCCAAGCCACCACTGCCTGGAGACAGCAGACAACTCAGTCAGGTAAAAGTAAGGTATGTATCCGTGTTCAAAATGACTGAAAGCCAAGGTAAGCTCACCTTAAACGGAAATTGTAGCTCTACTTCCACTTCTCATTGGATATGAAGCATACGTGCAAGACGATTAGCAAATTATGCCCATAGCCATTTTCATTTTCATTTTCATTTTCATAGACGGTTAGACCTTGGTGACTTCATTCCTTCTTTTTGTACCACCACAGTTAGTAAATATTCCTCAACACTTGGAGCACTAGCAACTCTGGATTGTGATCGTGTGAAGTGCATATCCATAATAGCAAACAGTAAATTTACTGGGTTATAAGGAAGAGCATACCAAATTGACTAAGTTGATCAATAGCGGATTGACCAATTGTCTTCTGAAGTTGGAGGAGCTTCAGCCCGCCTGCAGCTATACGACTGGCGGATTCAATTTCTGATTTGAACAATTCCACCATGTATTCAACTTCGTGTTTTGTTGCTTCAACCTCCACCTGTAATCATAATATCCAAATCTTAGTTTGCAAATTGTGTGCACTATGGATACAGCCTTGTGGCTAGTGGACATTGATAAGAAAACCCAAATTGCCTTAATGACATGATTAACAAATCAGCTCCAGTAGCAGCCAAGAATAAAAGAAACTCTTGACAGTTTAAACACTTACTGGTTCTCTTACAGCCGCTTTACAGCTCTTGACTACCCAGCCTCCCATGCCGATGTCATAATCGCCCTCATCGTCTTGCTCCACTAACCGGATCTCAACATCAAAACCACTGTTGCTAGTCACACTTGGATCCACTGCTGAGAATTTCGCACGTTGCATTGAATCTAGCCTCATACTACTGTTGTTCCTACTTAGTCCTATATCAAAATCTTCCAGACCTTCAATGTTGGCTGCGCCATTTTGACTTAACATCTCTGCAGCTCCTGTGGCAGTGTAGATAAAATCTGAATCTCCACACTCAAGGTACTCCATACTACTGGTAGTAAGTGAAGCACTAGCCCTAACTTGTGATGTACTGCTGGAAGGCACTTGAGGCTTCAAGGCCTGCAATCCCTCAATTCGCATCTGCGAAGCCACAAACTCAACTTGAATCAATGAACTTGGCATTTCATATCGTACAATTTTGGGTTTAGTAATAAAGTAGGAAACTACAAAGTCCAAGTGTAGTTAATCCAGAAGGACAATAGAGCTAACCTTTAACTCCACAAGACTTTTTCTCCGAAGTCGGTCCCATATATTTTCCATTAGTTGTTTTGCATACAAAATAAATGATACCTTTACACTTGTGGTGCATGCTCAGAGGTAGAGTTTGAATTTGAATGAATAGTGCACTATTTAGGTTCATTGAGAGCCAAATTAATGGTAGCAACTCTTGGCATGCCACAATGAACCGATATAGGGTGTTTCTTCTTTCACAACCCTCCGCACTACCCCAAGCATGCACCAAAAACTTACTGAACCTGGAAGGTGTCATATGCCAAACTACCTACTCCCAACCAAAAGTCATGTTGAGTTAAAAAATTACTTCAATGTGGACTGAAATCAAACAAAAAATGAATGCAGTTGTCAGTAATCATTAGCAGGTACAGGACGGACACATACGATCAAGCTTTGCACAGGACTTGATTTAGTTCCGTGCTTTGAAATCGCGAGATCCCCTGCTTCCTTGGTACCCTTTGCTTTCAAACTCAGACAGCGGAAGGTGGAATGCCAACACCTGTCTTCACGGGACCCGTGCAAGTCCTGCTTTATGGAAACTCCCTCAGGTTCAGCCACACCGTCTGCTCCCTCAAGGGCAAAAAGCCAGTCCAGCAATTGAATCTCCAACTCAATGTCATCAGGCAAACCAACATCCCAAGAATGCTCATGTGCCGAGCTACTTCTCTTGTCACCTGAAAAATCCGAATGCTCAGATATACTGAGTTTGTGTTCTTACACTAACACATGAGGACTTTGAATTAAAGTCAAGAATAAAATAGAAAAACCATTCAAAAGAAGAAGAAAGAATCATAGAAGACTAATATGAAATTTAGTGCAGACCTGTGAGCCACAAAGAGCAGTGCAATATGGAACAAATAGAAAGGTGGGACAGGAGAATGCTGCAATATAAAATTAGACATAATTATTCAACTCACCGGCTTCAGTTAAATTGACAGTGTCATACTAGATTAGCATGTTTCCGTAATGCTAGGAATATATAGTGCTGAACATTCTTCAAGTATAGAGTAAACCAAGAGTGATTGTTGCAGTACCTGTCCTCCCCACCCCTTTAACATCCTTGGAAGGCCTGAACAAATTTGCCAATGAGCCTCTTGACAAACTCTTAATCACCTTCTGGACTTCACGTCCTGGACCTCCATCAGCACCAAAGACACCAAATCGATGCAGCAGTGCTTCATTGTAGGCCATTCCCCCACCCAGCCTCACTCCACCCACTTTGGCAACCACACTCAAGCTATGGCATTCAGCATCCTGCTCTTTAAAAGGTATGACATTCTTCACACTAATGTCCAGAAATGGTAACCTCTCTGCTACCGGCATTCCATCCATGAGACCTCTTCCAGTAGGAGCCATGCTGCCCCTCTCTTCTCCAATCCAAAAGACTGCACGCATTTCAGGTAAACCTTGCCTTTGTTCAAACAATTTGTTCCTTCCCAGAAGTGGAGATAGTTTCAGTGGGATTGGACGCATCGCTAGACCAGCTAAGGAGCCACTGGAATCCACACCAATTGAGCCTGTATGTGGAACACTTAATGGAGAATCCAAGGGTGAAGCACAGAATGAATCTCTCACTCCTGAAACATGGGTCAAAGGACTCCCATAGTGCGACTCTACAACTGCAGGTAACATAATTTCTGTCTCCACACACTCTACACGAATATCTCGCCAACATAGGTTTGAGGATATCACAGCTGCAGCTGATAAAGTTTGGTGTGTGGCAGTGAAATCAATATCCCAGCTTAAAATCTGCACCAAGGGAGGACCTTCTGTAGCAAGTTCACCAGGAACTGATTCTAGGAGTTTCAACTCAAGCATTTCTAAGCTCAGATACACTGCACTGTCACCAGGGACAATTTCTGCAAGCTCTTGTAGTGATTCAGCCCTGTTCATACCCTTGAAGGATCCGGTTGACTTCTGGTGCTTAGCAGTCTTCTCTTTTCGTATTACTGGTTTGCACTCTCGAATAAGCATATCACTCACAATTCCTAGGTATGAATACATCTTCAACACAAACAAGAATTGTTCACTTGATGTGTTGGAGACATATTTCTTGCATGTGATACCCAATCTAACAACTCCACCTGCAGCAGGCAGAACAATTGTGTGTCATCATAAAAAAAACACATCAATTTCTCTCTATTATAACTTCTTTGTATATACAGGATTCAATAACAAAAGTTGGCACAACCAACTAGAGACAAGAGATAAAAATGCTGACTTGGGGGCACCAGCTAATACCAGCCACCAGCATTAATAAATATACTTTTGACATAGATTACACTTCTGAAATTCTAGTATGAATTTCAGATACCAAATGCAAACCAGAAGAGGCTACAGGTAGACATAGCAAACCATGAGCTAATGTCTACAAAGAGTAGCAGCTGAGATATCCCACCTGGTGGAGGTATCACAATCAAAGGGCGTCCATCTTCAGTTGCCATGGCAGCCTCAAAACATGGTTCATGCATTTCCACACAGCGCCACAATCCAGCAGCCCAATCAGCAGCAGTCGCATTCTGAGAAATATCATCACAGCCTCCAGTTTCAAGAGCTATGCTCAAATGAGCAGCACGCATTACCCACCTGCTTCATATGAACTACTGATATTACACCCCAGATGGATGGACTGCAACCTGTGTAAAGGCAGTACTTTGTAACACTGTGATCTGGCCGGTTAAGCTGTCACAGAACATCAAAAATAGACTTGCATATGATGATGCTCTACAATATGATCATGTCTAGCAACTGCAAACAACTCAAATTCCCTATTGCACTGGTAAAATTTCACCTCACCCAGATTGGCAAGACCTCGGAAGAGGTATATGTATACACTCTAAGTTAGGGAATGCACCTCTGTTGGCTTGAATCCACAGGCTGGCCCTTCCACATTGAGAAGCATGCCGCATCTTTCTCAAGGTTTAGTAGTTTGAAATTTAAGAATGGACTCTGAGCAATCATGAATCCCTCAACATGAAGTCTAGCTCCTGTGAAACCACTTTCTTCATCATCAGGTTCTTCCAGTAAGGATGTGTTGAGGGGTACAGTGAGGTCAAACTCCTTGAGGCTGAAATACATGGCATTCAATGATGTGTCTGGAAGAACCACACCAGGCTCCACATTGATCCCATCTGACAGAAAAGAAGCTATTATTAAGCAGGTCCCCTCCTGAAGATTTATCTGTCAAATACAAGGTGAACATGTCAATACTGACCTTGAAGAAGGCACACAATACCAGAAAGCAACTAACCAAACTAACAGATATAGTTGTGTATATCCTGGGTTACAAGCTCAATCAGAATCTTAGACCACTATTGACATTGTAGCAGCTAAGCTATCTCTTGCTTAAAAAAATATGCAGACTACTGCCAGAACTAATATGTCACAGCTAATTATAACTTATAACGGGTATGTAAGATTGTATTCTTACTCCAGCCACCTGGTGCTATTACGTAACAAAGGGGATGAGAAGCTACAGTAAAGAGAACATCACCTAATATATATCAAGGAGATATTTTGTGAGACATATTAACAAGTTTGACTGAGATTCATGCTTTGAAATCCTTAACTTGCTTGCTCCCTCACAACATGCTTCTCCATCCTATATTCCTACTCATTCCCAAAACCCTTTCACTACCTTCACAGGTTGGCATTGGACAACGGTTTGTGATGCCAGATTTGGAGGTGCTGGAGCTGGAGAAGTCTGTACAGAGTATACGCATATCATTGGCGTAGCTTCAGTTTGGGGCATCAACTCACTCTCAAGAGGATAAATTCTAGGCCACGTCTTGTCACTTGCTGGATCACAAAAACAGGAGCCAAGAATCAGTGATGGAAAAATGAGTATGGTGCTGGTCAACGCTTGGGATACCAATTTACTTCAATCTTGTAAGACATTATTCTCATTCAGGGATCAGCATCTATGAGCTTGCTATAAAAGCTACCAAGCAAAAGAAGTGACATATGCAAGCCTGCTTACTGGGGATTAGGAATGCAAACTGTACATGAATTATTTATATAGTGCAGGAAGGTCCACTGTAGGGTTCCTATCAAGCCTAGAGAACTTCCAACAACATGAGTTATCAATTTGTGATGCCCCTTGGTCAAGGGTACACACCTCATGCTATGCATATCCTTGTAGCAGTGCTTCTAAAGGTAAGGTAACCCCTGAAATTTTGAGGTTGTATGAAAATGTAACATTTATTATTAGTTCTAATCCAGGTTTCACCAAATTACTAACCAAATGTAGGAATGGTTGGGGTTGCATTGAATCCTGCATTACGCATGCTTGGTTGAATCAGGGTGCACGGTGGTTGTGAAAATGTATCCCTGCAGTTGAGGCCATCAAATGTAACAATCGATAAACAAAACACCATTTTCAATTCAAATAAATATTTTTCTCCCTCAATATGCCCTCGCTATTCTAGTGAATCTCCTTGCAAACTATGCTATCATCAACAGTAAGCCATACTTCCAGTGACAATTGGAGCACTCAACCAGTGGAAATAGCTGCACCTTAGAAATAAGCAACCAATGATGATCCGTGACATGGTCCGTTTACAATTTCCATCATTAGAACTTGCCTGCATCCAAACATAACCAGAGTATCAGAGTGTCCTGAAAGGGACAGAAGGACAGAAGGTGCAAACTACACTCCAAAAGACCAGCAAGAGATGGAGGTGACTTAGTATTGCACATACCCGCACATATTGTAAAGATTGGAGCAGAAACTCTAGCTGAAATTCTGCATGTCCCAGCTATGCTTTGTCAAGCCCTCTTCAGGAATGAGAACCATGAGATGCATGTTGTACAAGCTAGCCACCCACGTTTTATGAATTTCTCAATATAACATTCCAACCTTGAGATATTTCTAACAGCCAATGTAAGCACATTGATGGATCAGCACCACCAAGAATATCCGAGTACGTTAGAAGCAAAACAAGACATTTAAGAAACTCACCAGCATCCCTTATACAGAGAAAGATATGATCAACTCTGACTCCAATCATTGTTTTCCCAGCAGCCTCTGACTGCAAAAGGCAGGAAATTAAAGCTTCAAAAAGTGCATGACTAAAAGTGCTCCTATTACTATCACAGGGATGAAAACTTATTGTATGCACTAATGCACTGTGGAGGAAATGAGCCTCTAGTTCTTTCATATCCACCACTCCAAGGGCCCTTACTAACCTCACTTCCTATATGGCTGAACACTTTCTACACAATAAAGCAAACACAAGTAAAAAAATATTGCAGTGAGGTACTGTGACAATTTATTAGAATAACATAGAGATATTATACCTGAGTTGCTCGAACATCCACATCTCCTCTATTCATACAGACATAGATTCCAGTCATGAAGCGGAGCAAGGCACGCAAACCTAGGAGAACACATGTGTCAGATGTGAAATTTTCCATAATTGCCTTTCTGTAGTATGTTGTGCAGATGACTCAAGAAACACTTCAGCAAGCAATCTGCCTTGGAGAATGAAAGGCCCAACCAATAATTTCTGACCACTACTCTGATTGAACTGGTCATAAACTTTCAAAAGACAGGGAATACCAGGAGTAAGAATAGCACCTAGCATGCTAAGTAGAGTTCTCACTAGTTACAGCCCATGGATTACATACCAGGCTCACTTAATGCTGGACAAAGGATATCTGGTATATGTAGCTGGACCTCCAATCCAAGATTCTTGTTCTGCTCAGATCTCTTCATTGTTATCTGCAGATTCAAACCCACTAAACACCATAAACACAGGACCAGAACTTGAACTGCAGCTCATTGTGCTCTTTATAGATTTACTTACAAAGACAGGATACTAAGGCCCCATACTTGAAAACGAAAGGAAGACTCTTTCGTTCAGATATGAAGTGGATAATTGCTGCAAATCAAGTGTACATGGAGAGTAAAATCATTACATTAGCAGCACCAGATATGCTGTCCAAGAAGCGTTCCCCTCCAAAGAACAACCTTTTTGCACCATCTTTGTCTCGCTTTGAGTCACCGTTTGGGCTCATGAGTCGTTCATCAGTGAACATGTCTGGATGTGGAAGCAGATCGACTGAAAGAGAATTCCATTCCAGTCTCTGCAAATAGGAGACTTTCAAGTATGAGTTAGAATAAGGATAATTGTTTAAGTACCAATATTTTAGGTCCAAAGATGTATTTGGTTCATGCATCTAGACACATAGCTATTTCTGATCATTTGCATCATATGGAAATCATCAGTCTGTGCAATTGTAAGGTAGAAGAAAGAACACAGCTCTAGAAGATGCAGAATTGAAGATAGCAGTGGGAACTGCAACTGTGTGAATTGTACTAAGGCTACCAGCATATATAGCAATAAAACAGGCATAAAGGCACCTGGTTGAACTTGAGGTCCAGGATAAGTTACTGATGGCGTCTGAAAAACTATGTGTCCAGACTTCTTTCAAAGATAATCACAATAGTTTCTTTCAACTATATAGAGTGGCTGCCACATACCTTGAAGACATAGATGGCCTTTCTATGGTTATTGAAGTCTCTCGCCTGATTCAAGGGCACCACCTGAGCAAATAAAAAAAACCCCAACCCACCAATACAGTCATATGCACATCCTCTTGGCTGCTTAAATTTTAGTAGGAATTTAAGGACCAGTAGATTTGACCCAGAAGTTTGCAGAGAACTTAAAATTACTAGTTTGTAAAGGACGCAGGCAGCACCCACTTCTCGACCTAAAAAGAGGTAACATATTGGCGTACATTCTAAAAATGCAGCCGTTGTATTGCATCATAAAGCTTAAGAGTTGATATTACCTTCCAATGTTCATTTGTGGTGTACAAATTCAGGTTACGAATAGTCAAGGATGCAAGTGGTGGTGTCCTGTTCCCAGCACCCCATTAATATTGTCAACACAGAATCAAGACTGCCCTGATAACTGTCTGGGTCAAAAACTCATGTAAAGTCAAGCTTTCACATGTATGCACAAATTGTGACCCTGCCACCTACCAGGCTGCTCCTCCTTTACTACTGCTGCTGCCACCTCGAGTTTCCAGCATCAAATTAACTGTAGTCACATGTATAGTCATCCCATCTGCAAGCTGTAAACACCAATTACTTTCAAGCCTAGTCTTCCTTAAAACAGAGCACATCCCATAAAGGTTATGAAAGCCTTATGACTAAATAGAAGCTAATCCAAAACGTACAAGCTCTCAAAAGACAATTTACAAAAGGAAATTTCCTGAGAATATGTACAGATCAATGAATTTGAATGCCCTCAAAGTAGTTCAAAAACATGAAATTTAGATCAATCACCTTATCAGCATATCCATAGCTAGAGCTCTTTGACGAGGAAGTTGAAGTTGGTGCCCTACAGTGTCAAAGCATACCAGCATTTAGGTTAGCAACTATAACAGCTCCCCAGGACCTAGGTGCTTATATTAACTATTAAGCAACTTCACTCTAGCTCACCAGTGAACAGAGGATGACCGTCACCAAATTCTCCACAGCATTCAATGCAGTAATAGAAGTGCAATATCAAAATACAGGACTTTCTGCATATAGACCATCAATTGTAGGCTTTAATCAAATTGAATCTAATCAAGTATTTTGATACCATTTTCGCCCATGCCCTATGTTCAGTCATGGACTATCCATGAAAGCCAATTAAGCCACAGCAGTAGCTGTAACCAACTGCCTGATAGTAAGAATGTTGGGACTCGCCCCAAGTACATTCAAGTATTTATCCCTACAAGTCCCCATGGTCTGGAGAGGATCTCCCACTAAAATTCACTGTTCAAACTACCATCACATATCCTATAAAGCATGTAATCAAAGAGCTCAAAGCAATAATTACTCTGGGGTGGATGGTCCTCCATCAGTTGCCAGTGTCTCAGTAAGTACCAGCTCCAGCTTGTCAAGTTCAACCACAATGGGCTCTTTATTCACATTTGAGAGAGAAGGGATCTGGAAAAACAGTGCATAAATTAATGCATGAATAAATAATTATCTTTCTGCATACTGCTCATCTATGCACTACCACCTGCATCTACATCTGACTACATAAAGAAATGAGACAAAGCACACTGTGTATGTCACCTTCAGCTCCAGCTTGCCCACCCGTGCCTCTGTGACTTGCAAAGTAGGCGGAAGACCAATGGCTGCATGTAAAACCTCTCCATTGAGATCTGCCAGCCATCCACATTGAACCTCATATTAATCATGTGCCCAAGTAAACCCCTGCAAACAAGTCCAGACCTATTGCATAGAGTTCCTTGGACCAATTGGAGATGGTATCTCCTTCACAACATTCCATTTTGAGGAATATGAGGATTCTCCTCAGACAAAGTTTATGGTTTCAACTTTCACATGGTCTGCAGCTTTTCTACTCGGCATTTCATTCAGCATGTGGTGGGATTCAAACAAAATGGACTAGACAAGGGATGAAAGACTAGGACCTCTTCTGGCCAATAAATCAAACCTTAAATCTGTATTCCACACGTTATTGGGATACAAACAAAGATGGAGTATGGATGAAATTTAACGAGGAAAAGGATGAACATGGAAGACCCTGAACATAAATGTGGCACCTGGTTAAGGTGGGTTATCCTAGCCTTACACATGAGTTCTCCAAGCCAATCTTGGTTCTGCAATGGGTAAAATAGACCACTAAATTACATTCATATCCCAAAGGGTGTATCCAAGTTGGCTATCCGTCAATGCTTTGTCATTGATGAAATCCTTCAGTTACATGGGCAGCTGCCTCCAGCAGAAAGGAAGTGCAACAGCAATGTCAGGAGGGAAACATGGGTCCAGTAAATTGGTTGAGCTGATATTGAATGACTGCTCTATTAAGACAACCTTGGATAAATGGAGGACGATAATTAACACCCGCACTACGCATTATATTTGGGCTTAACTCCACTTCCGTATTTATGTTACCCATTCAAATATTTAAATTACAACTGTTACTATCCCATTTGAGTTTCTGAGATTCCATGCGATCTCCTAATCCAGGGACGGAATTTGTGGGGTCAAAACTTGCACTGGTGAATATTCACACGGAGGTATGTCAAAGGCTTATTAATGTCCGACTATGCATGACATTCTAGAATAAAGCTACATATGTTCTTAAAGTGGAAGCAAACTCTAGTTGGAATGCTGAAGGAGGAGATCATAGCACAATGTCGGCTAGTGAATGAGCAGGTAAGTTACACCGAATTTTGTTCAGGTGTTCCATCACAATTGACGACACCAAAAATAGCTCTGATCAGCTCCCAGGCACTACTCTAAATATTTCCAGCACATTATCATAGATGAATATCATCTACAACCGCCTGATGCAAGGAGACTAGGGAATAATTGACAACTACATGAATCTGACCACCTAGACTAGATTCGGACAGCCACTACCATCCAGGTAGGGAAGGACAGTAAATGAAATTTCACTCCTTTCGTATGCCGAATTCCAGTGATTCACTATAGTTGGGCTTAATTCAGCTTGAGCTGTGAGAGTTCATGGATGGCCATCCAGCAGTATGTAGCATGACCTGTCCGATACTTAAATCTTCGAAGTAAAACCATAGAATTGCCAACTGTCGCTACTAATCCACATTGCAAAGATAAGCTGCTTCAGGGGCACATACCGAGGTCCGAGAGCTGCACGCTGCGCCCCCGAAGCTTGAACTGATCTCTGCTGAAAGTTTTCAGCCAATGCCGGAGTGTCGATTCCAAAGCTCGAAGCAGCAACGACTCCATCCTTGTTGATTCCTCCTACCTTCTTCACTAAATTCCTCCTGTCCACTTAACAGGATCCCCGCAACCAACCAAACCATTCACCCTGTACATCAACAACTCCTAGGGTTCCGATGGTTCCACTTCCTGCATTTCCTCCCAATCCATTCATCCCCGTCGGTCCTCCACACCTCAAGCTCCAGATGCTCTTGCTGCGCATCCCATCCCTCCATCGCCCCCATCGCCCCCATCGCCAAATCACTCTCACCACCACATCCACCTCAAAACCCTAACCCTCACCACCATCAAAATCACGTCACCCCCGGGCTTTCTCGCATTAACAAATCTCCACATTCCCTCTCTCCCCACTCCCAACCCTTCAACTACCAATCCCACTCTCTAAAAACATCACGAACACCATCCAAGTACACAAATGATCCGCTAGACCTCCATCCGAGCTCCAAACCCTAAAGATTCCGATCGATCATGCTCCAATGTGAAGCACCCTCTGGAAGAGTAAGTTTAGATCCCCGGCATTATTACGTTTGCGGGGCCATGTGCCGGCCTTGTTGCTGGACATCAGGAGGCATCGAGATTGGTGAATTAAATGGGAGATGGAGATGGCAAAAGTAACTTACATTGCAATTGCTATTGGAGATGTGAGGTAAGTTATAGAATGATCCGTCGGGGACTGAGTCGTGATGAAGCGGGGAGAGAGAGAGAGAGAGAAGCATCCACAGTGGAGTTGCTTCCGACGTGCTTGGTCGTGTAAATCGTTTATTAAATCATTCCTTAATACTTTGTTACTTCGTATATTATTATTCCACATAACATCTTTACGTACTAAGCACCGGTTCTTTTGTTAACTTATGTGGGACGAGATAATGATCCATGGGTTATCTTTGCGTATTTGTGATATCGAGTTGATTCTACGACTAAGTTGAGGGTCCACTTACATTATGTAGAAAGTCAATGATACTATAATGTTAGAAAACACCAAACGTATAAGCAATGCATCCACACCTCACTTATGAAGTTGACTTCCTTATTATGATTAGAATCGAATGACAAGTTTAGTTTGGGTAGGCACATGGTGAGGCTAGTGTAGCTCCTGACACCGGTCACGCTATGCTTTTCATGAACATCAAAGTAATTTTAGATTGATGTGGTCACAACTTCAATTTTCATGTTGTTGTTTTTTTCAATTTAGTCCATTCAATGCGGTTGTGACATGTGGCGTCACCTGCATCCGGCTTACCATGGAAGTAGGGCCTACCTTAAAGCTTTAGATGATCTAGCTTCATGGTGGAATCTATGTGGCAATTGAACTTGGATTTCGGGGCCAACCTTGGTTGAATGTTGTCAACCTATGTCTCTCACGCCTACAACCTTTATAAAGCAAGTATTTGTTTTTTTAATGTGACTGGAGATTGCAAGTGGGCTAAGCTCACTAACCACAGTTTACTACATTATTGCAGCATGTTACCTTCAATTTCAACCTAAATCAAAAGGCATCCTAGAATACGTGTATGTGGCATTTGAATTATACCAACGTTCACGGAACTCCACTCCATTGTTGAATAATGTAATGTTAGAGTTGTCATGAAATTTTATGTGGCATATGATGTGTCACTTGATGTTTAGCAAAGTAATAAAACATTGATTAGTGTTAAGTTATCATTGGTTCTTGTTGTTAAGACTCGAGTTACGAAAGAATATGGTATTCTAAATGTCCAAAAATAACCAAGTTAAGTTTATGTTAATTTACCTCTATGTATGGCACACATGAATTTTTGATAACAACTTATAATGTTATAATAGCTATTATGATGCTTATATTGTAGGATTAGGTGCTATTATTGATAATGATAATGTGCCCTTTTCAATTGGTGTTAAGCCCTTAGCATCATGGATGGCTAACATTTAGGGTGGCTAGACCCTAAGGTAGACTTGTCTTATTCAAATACCAACCTTATTCTAACACCTAGCATTGGGTGCAACATGGTTTGGTATCTTCTTAGAAGAAAAAACTATATATATACATGTGATGTTATTTATATGTATTGATATGATAGATCATTGGTTGAGATAGCCCAAAAGTCAACGCTCAACATCCGCTCAAACACAAATTGCTTTTTGGTACACATGTATGACTTCGTATTTGAAAATTTGTCACAAATTGAAGTTTAGTCACCTTAATTTCATTCTTATGACATTGGATTTGTACAAGATTTGCTAATTCATTGGATTTTTTTTACTACATTTATTGCACCTCATAAGAGGCCAAACCTCCTTGAATTACCTATAATAGACTTGTCTACCTTATTGCTCGAATCCAATTCCTAGCTTACTAAGGATAGTATATACAAAACACTATAGGCTTGCTTTGTATTGTGGATTGAAGTAGAAACATGATGCTAAAAAATAATAATTCTCATAACTTGCTAATAATATGTAATTTTTTATTGGAAATAGATTATGCCCTCTCCACAAACATTTTAGAAAGCACCACACATTCAAATTATGACCATTACCTGATCCCATCTCCCAACTTACTAAGGATCAAAACCTAACATTGTGGGCAATTTTATTTAAACTTTTTGCCCTTGGTTCATGAATTTGCAAACAAAAAATATATAATTATAGTTTGGTTATAATATTTGTTTGTAATTTTCAATGGGAAAAGATTATGCCCTCCACTCAAAGTTTCTTAGGGTGAGCCACACGTTCAAACACATTAGCCTTATTCATAAAACAATGTCGTATGGTCCATAATATAATTTACAAGATTCTTTAATGATATACAAAATCTCTTCTTGATGGAAATTATGTTAATGTTCCCCAAATTTTTTGAACGTCCACCCATGGATCATGATTTTGGACATTGAAATGCAAAAATTGTGACTTGTTGGAACAAAAAATTCATCATTGCGGTGATCAAGATCAAATCGAATCAACATGCTCACTCAACCTTTAATCTCCCAATTGATGAAATGTGTGAACTAACACTCCAAGTCATTGCTTTCTATTGGTTGCCTCCCACTCTTTGCCAACCAACAAATGGGCCCTCACTTCTAATATAATCCCTTCATCTTGCCTCCTCCCTTGTGGATGCCATTGAGCCTCTTTATCCCGTCCCTGGCTTCAGTGACAGGTGGCTGGGGAGCTTCCCTTAGCACTCTTCATGGTCTCTAGATGCTAGATTTGAATTCGATCAATTTCCACATTGTTGTCACACAAAAATCATGTGTATGTTGCTTTACATTTTGTTTGATGTTGTGCAAGAGGAGGCGCTAACAGTGAAGACCCTTGCCTTCCCCTTCTTTCTAACCCATGTGAGCTTCAAAAATGTTAGACCTCCACAGAAGAGTGTGCATGTGTTTGGGACCGCATGGAGTCCCTAGATGAGGTGGCACTCCTCCTCAACCCTCTTGGCGTCCCTTGCCACCTCCTCCGTTTCGCGGTTCTAGCCATCAGCCAGTCCTTGCCTTTGTCACCTAAACCATCATCCCTTGACCTTGCAAGGAAATGTTTAGATGGCCATCTTGAAAGCCCTTTGGCATGGTTCCCATCATATAAGCAAAGTCGAACATGATTATGTCGATAAGGTTTTTTTACGTGGGAAGCAAATGTTTATGTTGCACATAGGAAAAAGTGTACATGAGTGAATTTATGCTCAAGAAATTTCAATAAAGAGTTTTTGCATGATAAAGAGGCTTTTGGTGTAAAATTTATACTCCATGTTTGCTTAATCAATTATTTTGATTTGGGGGGGCGGGGTGGGCACTTATTTGAATGGGGTTTGAGTGCCCATCAAAATTAGAACCTCATTTAGGAAAAGAACCAAATAGGAGACATAAGTGGACCATTTAAAAAGAAAATTAAAGATGCTTCAAAAGAGGTTTTTATTTGAGACATCTCAAGCTACATATTTTCTTTGGAAACACTCATGCTGAAAGTTGTAGGCGTTGTTCTAGAGGGTGCATATTGAACAATTTCTTTGTGAACAAGTCTGCAATTGTCAAGTTACTTTTGCAAAGGACCAACATGATGTGTAATTTTGTTGTTACACAGATGCCAAGGATACATACACGCAGTATGATAATTTTTTTTTATGTACGCACATATATATGTACGTACATATATATTTGTGATACATATAACTAAGAAATCAATTGGGCTATTGGCTCATATCACATCAATGGTTTTGTTTTGTTCTCTTAGCTGAGAGATTGCTTCGAAAATCCAAATTTTGTGTACATAGGTTATGGTAGGGTATAATATTCACCTACCTTTATAGTGTCACTTTTGCACTTGCAACCTCAACATATGTTCACATGTTTCCTGCATTGTATTGTTTCTAGTAATACTACATGGACTTGTGCTTACTGCCAATTGCAGGATTCTTTTATTAGTTATTTGTCAAGAAAAAATCATATAAAGTAGTATGATCAAGAGAGCTTCTCACCTTGCAAAAATTGTCAAAGTTCCACTAATATTCCCAATTAGTGCTTGTAGTTCTCTTTCCCAAAGTATACACTATTTTGTCAAGTCTCTACATTAGTGAGGGTTACATTTTGCAAAACAGACTCTATTTTGTCAAATTTCAACATTAGTGAGGGTTCCAACTTGCACAGAATGATACTAAATTGATGAATACAAGCTTGTCTATCATACTGTGGATGTAAAGTTGTGCACACTCTAGGGTATCTGTAAATCGGTATTGTATGCAAACATATGCCGATTAATGAAAAGTGGTAAGATGAATATAACGCAGGGGCATTATGTATAGTAGTTTGAGTGAACACTTGTTCCATTGATAGTATTTAAAATGAAATTGTGCATTCATGAACAATGTTGGCTAGATATTTAAGTGACAGTCTATCACACAGCATAAGGGATTGTACTATCTGCTTCACTAATTTGCCTTGCACACTATCTGTCCACTTTCACTAATTTGGAGAATGAATGCGTGCAATATGGTACAGTCTTAAGTGATGAATACATACCATTCGTATGTTTCAAGTTCAAGTGTATGAATAGTATGTTGATTTTTTGGAAGCCAAGGCAGATGTCAAGATTCCATCTACTCGATGTCTGTTTTAGAAGTCACCTTATTCACGTTCACAAGTAATTGATGCGAATTTATTATGTGTCTGAATGCAGAAATCCTTCATCACAAGTGCTTGCTTTTGAACTGGTTGGTAACTGAGGAATGGCAATCGAAGCAAATTTCTCTCAATTGAGGCAAGTGATTAACCATATCGTAATTGTGCACTTTGCAGAAATTTTCTGAAGCTGTAACTCATTAAATAATATATTTTTATTCTATTTTATTCTATTTTTCCAATGAGTAATGTTGCTGAGAAGACAGAAAACAACATGTTTGCTCTATATCGTTACTGCCAAAAAATTCCAGACGTATTTATTTCTTCTTTTCACTGTCACTAGTGGCAGATTTATTATTGCGATTATAACGATTCTTTTAAACCTACAAAATAGTGATTATTTAACCACATTTGCAAATTTCATCAACTACATGTCAAAAGTTGGTAACACATTTCTCTCAAATTAAGAATGGAAGTGCGTTCGGAAAATTAAGTTAAGCATCACTGCAAAACCGCTTTCCTATCCCCATTTCATCCTTTAAACATTATATGCAGTTTAGGCTCAGACGACCACATCCAGATATGTATATACTACCTATGTAACACGCACAATCATGTATTCCTAGACAGAGAAATGTAATTTTGTACTCACCAGCAAAGGTCTTGTGAACTACAAGAGCTGTACATGATGTACCGATAAGTAATTCACAAGACATTTGCTGATGATCACTAAGATACAGACAAACCATGCACAAAACACGACACGTTCGACAGACTCCATTTTCCTTTACCGTGCGCGGTTGAGTATTGGGTCGCCGAAGTACATTGTCTCCTGCACCTGCACATGAACAGGACAATGGGCACACTCCCTTCGCAGGCATTATCCTGATCAGGTTTTAAGGGTGTCTCTCAGCCTGCTCGAAAGCAAGCACCCCTGGCGCCAGTATATTAGCAACATGGAAACCTTTTCATTGCAAACTTTGTAAAAAAGTACATATGTGGTGTTGTAATCCTCTTCTTCCCACAAGAAAGAGATCTTCTTTGACTGCACAAAAGCTGGACAGTGGTATCCGCCCCCCACCCTACACTACGACGATCACACATTGACAGTACAACCTCCTTCCTTCTCACTTCTACATTTTTTTTCAAATTGTACTTACACCTCGGCGTGAACTGGGAGTGTTCAAGCGGATGCGGTTTCGTCGTCTGTGGAGGCAAGAACCAACTCAGGGTGGACATTGGGCTTGTAGTTTCCGTCAATCTCGTTGGGAAGGCCAAGTGCCTTGAGCGCCAAGTGTGCGGCCTTCTGGCCAGAGATCATCATAGCTCCGAAGGTCGGTCCCTGCACAATCGATCACACAAGCCTCAGCCTCTTCAGCAACAGAGGACAATCCCTGCCAAAAGCTCGGATGACATCATCCATCTCATGCCCATTGGCAACACCAGGAGACATGGGAACGACACAAGAACTTCCATCAAGATGGCCACCGAATTATCCTAAAAAACAGAATGTGCTCCGAATGTGGTGCATCCAAAGGAAAAAGGACAGGGCAGGGAGGGTAGGGTTTCATAAAACAGTGACGATTCGTACCATTCGTGGGGAGCCATCGATTTCGGCGACCTCCATACCGGTGACGATCATACCAGGCACAACCTCCCGGGTATGCTTCACGATGGCATCTTCAGCTGCATTCATGTCAAGGCACTTCATGCCGGGAACACTCTCAATCATGCCGATGCTCCTGAGCCTCTTCACACCAGTGGCACCGAAAGGTCCATCGTGGCCACAAGATGACACCACAACCTTAGCCTCCATGACGTTAGGGTCCATGCAGGACTGGGTGTGGTGGTTCTGGGCAACGAGAGCCCAATTGGTCACCACTCCTGCAACGCGCTCTCCCCTCACAATAAGATCCTCGGCAGCCACAGCGTTGAAGAGCTTGACGTTAGGGCGGGCCAACAGCTTGCTCATGATGGTGGACGTGAACAAGGCAGCGTGCTTGATCACCACGTAGTGCTCCAGTTCGTCGTAGGCGATCTCGAGCTCGTCGAGGAACCGGTGCGCGGGCTTACGCACCACCATAGCGGAGAACAATTGACCTCCTAGCCATGCTCCTCCTCCAGGGGAGACCGATTGCTCGATGATGGCCACCTTCACATTAGGGTTCTTGGAAAGCTCGTATGCGCAAGATAGCCCGGCTGAGCCAGCACCTACCACGACGACATCCGTGTCTGCGTGTGTGATCATGTCCGTCATGTAGCGACGGGTCATCTCGCGTGCTACAATCGACTCCTTGATTGGCTCGAACTTGTAGTTGCTCAAGTCGTACTTAGCGTCGGAGTAGAGAGATGCGTTCGCCACTCCGGCCTTGGATGTCCTGGCTGACACCATCTTCACGGGAGTTGCCATGGCGGTGTTGAATGAAGAAGCATTGCTTCCCTTGAAGCTGTTCTTCGCCGCCAAGCCGCTGGCGACGGCCTGTCCTGCCACCACTGCTGCGGTTGCTGCCATAGCTCTAACGCGAAATCGCAACAACAAAGAGCCGCAAGAGAAGATTGGAGATGGTGGAAACGGTTGGAGGGAATGCGAAGCGAATTCTCGACGAATAGATTGATGCTTCGGGCAGTGGGGGGGTATAAGTAGAGGGGGCCCGGGTGGAAGGGGGATGATCGACGGGTGCGATTGGCTCGCGGGTGAGATCGACGGCCCAGCGTGGGCGGCCGGGGAGCGTACTAACGACATGCACTCGGAGATTCGTTTGAATGGGAGTGGTGTTGAGTTGGGGAGGAGGGGAGAGCCACGAGAGGCCGGGCCTGGCAGGGAGATTTGGGTGGTGGGCCCCGCCGGGGAAAATCTGCATGGCTTATCGCAATACACACAAGTTTGGGACTGTAGCTGGGGATGGAATCTTTCTTCTTAAACTTTCCGCAAACAGGCTCTCCTCTCGGTGATACAATCACTTACAGCATGCCCACACTTAAGGTGAGTTTCTATGTAGGCCGTATGTAGGCCGCTTGTCCATCAGATTCTAGTGTGAATAAGGACAAGCCCGCCCAAATGTAAAGGGAATTTAGTGTGATAGGATTCGTATTTGCCAATTACCTACTTCCATCTTGTGAAATCCGGGCCCATCTACTAACTTCCTCCTTCATGTTAAAACCTCCTCCATCTAAAACCAGCCTTCAAAACCTTCAAGGACCAGCGCTTGTGGGTCCCGTCGGGAAAAATTTGCATGGCTTATCGCAATACACACAAGTTTGGGACTGTAGTTGAGGATGGAATCTTTCTTCTTCAACTTTCCAAGAACATGCTCTTTGTGATACGTTAACTTATAGCATGCCCACCCTTAAGGTGAGTTTCTATGTAGGCTGCTTGGCCATCACATTCTGGTGTAAATAAGGACAAGCCCGCCCAAATGTAGAGGGAATTTAGTGTGGTAGGATTCGTATTTGCCAACTCCCTACTCCCATCTTGTGAAATCCGGGCCCATCTACTAACTTCCTCCTCCATCTAAAACCAGCCCTCAAAACCTTCAAGGACCGGCACTTATGGGCCCCGCCGGGGAAAATTTGCATGGCTTCTCACAATATACACAAGTTTGGGACTGTAGCTGAGGATGGAATCTTTCTTCTTCAACTTTCTAAGAACAAGCTCTTTGTGATACATTAACTTACAACATGCCCACACTTGAGGTGAGTTCCCATGTAGGCCACTTGCCCACTAGATTCTCATGTGAATAAGGACAAGCCCGCCCAAATGTAGAGGGAATTTAGTGGGGTGGGATTCAAATGTACCAACTAGCTACTCCCATCCTGTGAAATCCGGGCCCACCTACCAACCTCCTCCTTCAGGTTAGAACCTCCTCCTTTGAAAATTGGCCTTCACAACCTTCAGCGATCAGCACTTGTAGGTTGAAGATTCTTTAGTGGATGCATGAAAGCTAGCAACCCGTATCCATGGCCCTTCATATTCTAGCGGACCACCAGAATATGGTTGGATGGAGGACTGTGCTCAAAGTACATGCGAACACCTCCGACCCGATATTTATCTAGTGGGCGAGTGGCCTACATGAAAACTCATCCTTACTGGTGTGGGTGACCGGCAAATGGCTGCTACTAGCAAGGGCCACTTTTAAATTCAGTTTGGCTAATGATGGCCATTGGATGTAACCAACGCTGGTAATAATTGTTCACTAATGGTCCGCATCAATAAGTGTGGATGGGTTCTTAGTAAGTGTGGAGTGAAGTAGAGGACCATACTAAAGATCATTCCCCATACGTGGCCAACCTGAGTTAAGTTACTACTACTGGAGGTCATTCGGTGGACATGGCTAACCCCGAGTTAAGGTAAATATGCCAAATTAATGTAAACCACCCCTTAGGTTGTGGATGACATCAACGCTTGAGGAACATCTCTTTCTTTGAATTTCTTCGAATTTGTGGGCTAATGTATACAGGTCAAAAGTATACCGATATCATTAAAAGTGTGATATACCATTTGAAGTTACACACTGCTATAAAAGGAAAATGTCATTGTTTACCCAAATAATATAAATCACTAGTAAGCACATCACGGACACATTTGTATAATTTTCTTGGTAAACACTTATATTCTCAATAAAAAGTTATAGCAACATGTGTTTCCAACAGTAAACCACAATAATAGGTGATATGGGTGTAGCGGACGATGATGACCTGATCTCTTGATTTTTCACCTTACCAACGTTTTGAGTTAAGTCATTAAGGCTTTCATACCTACAATGCGCCGTTCTTTATTTGATAATTCAAAATAATTGTGCAAACAATATTCTATTCTAACATGTGTGTGTGTATATATATATAGATGAATTATCTCAAATTGGTTTTTGCTTAGATAAAATATCTTTTGGTTTAATTTTCTTATGTTGCGATCATAGATCATGATTTTGGTCTTAGTTCAATTAACATCAAGACTAGAGAACGTGAAATTTTTATTTAGCTTTGTAAACATACTTCTGATTTAGAGAGCATATCCACATTGTAAGTGTGGTGAACTTCTTTAGTTTTCCTTAGTTTCAACAGGAAGTAAATGTGAGTATGACTATAGTAAGTACGTATAAATGGGACTATTGATTGAGATATCAAAAAGTAGGAATGGAAAGGCTATGGCCTAATTCTAGGAGACAAGGTAGGGAGACTAGGTGGGTAAACCACGAGAAAGAGGATTGAGAGGGGATGATCATGGGAATTATTATGAGTATTATTTTTTTGGAGAGTCTGACTCCATCAGCTCCGTGAGAAAGTTCAGTGTTTGATTAATCCTTTTGAGTCTTGAACATCAACTCTGTGTGAGAGTTGTGGTATTGAGAGAGGAGAGATTCCTTTGGTGTGAGACCATAGTATGTATTTTGAAATATTTACATATTCGATCCAGGGTGTTTGCACTGGATCATGAGACTAAATTATCTCAAGACCATTGACTGTACTGTGATTTAGTTTGCTTGGCCAGTGAATGAATGAAACACTTTCAAAAAAAGTTAAAAGTATTGTGTGAGAACTTACTGACTCAAATGTATCTCAAGCCATAGTCTGAGCAAATTTGAAATTAATTTGTGAATTGAAAGTGATTGTGAATGCGCATCATGACCATAGTCTGTTTATGCAATAATGTGTGTGAGATGCCTTATTTTATTTGGGAGTAAAAACAAAAGGATGAGAGGAGACTTAGACATGATCATTTCTTGTGAAACTAAATGGTGAAACTGTTTGATTATTGTGCAGTTGTGGGAAGAATGAATGACAGTAAATCAAGGTTATTGTTTGAGTCATAAGTGAATGCTAATTGAAGTGAATCCACATTTTAGATATTGATTAGAGCCTTGCAAAAAATGTTGCGATTGAGTGGTGATGGTGTTGCCTCGTAGAAAGAATTGAATTACTACAGAAGAGAGATTCCTCGTGTGATTGTATAGGTCGATTGACTTAGTATATTTATTTGGTTGATAAGAGAACCAAAGAGCATAATTCTATTGTCTGTTACCTGTGAAGGGTAAGATTGGATGATCTGTATCCATATATATTTTTGAGCATTTACGTAAGAATCTGAATGATAAGTGAAATAATTTCATGGGTGAACGTTGAGGCAATTGATTGATGTATACCATAATTACTTGAGTGATGCTTAGATAATGATATTCACCTCAGGGTGAATTAATTGGATATAAATGAATTGTTGTAATCAGTCTGGAGAGGGAAGAACATGAATAATTTTCACAGCAAGAGGCTCGAAACGAGTGTACGTCGAGGCTATGGTCTGCAATGTATTGTTGGAGTAGGCTATACTCGCCTAACCTTTAATAGAAACCAAACAGACAG
Organism: Polytrichum commune; assembly: GCA_950295325.1. Classification (NCBI taxonomy): domain Eukaryota; kingdom Viridiplantae; phylum Streptophyta; class Polytrichopsida; order Polytrichales; family Polytrichaceae; genus Polytrichum; species Polytrichum commune. The sequence continues at coordinate 62,386,653 of OX485804.1, forward strand.
AGTAAGAAGATTTTATTTTATTTTTAGACAGAAGGCCGACATGCCAACGTCAATGCACAGGAGGCAGTTGACCACCTGGCAAGATTTCCGTCAAGCAGAGCCCAACATTTTTCCTTTAAATTGCACCCATACCCAGACCATGCCCATCAACAGCAACCTATGCCCACCCATGCCCACACATAGCATGACATGTGCCCACCCATGCCCCACCCATGCTATTCAAATTGCGCCCATGTATTAAAAATTTGTGTAATGTGCATTACCCGCCTACACCAAGTCTTGGTTGGATTGGACAAATAAAAGGTCGTTCACTATCGTTGGCTTCAGCCCGGAGCGCTTCTTGGTTAACGTATTCCCTGCATCCGAGAAGTTTGACTCCGATTTGGAGTTGGATGCAGAGATGCACAAAACCGAACGCGCAACGCGCGACATGATGGGGAATGTGGGGGCTCCTTTCAACTTCCACCACAAGATAATACTGAATTTAGCAGTGGTATCCCGATTCATTGGCAATGCTAAGCTCACCGCTGCAATGATCTCATTTTTTTCAAGATCAGTGACCTTGTATGTCTTGAAGACGATAAAGTGATGAATCATGTTATGAAATGTTAACATGCACATGTGGTTTGGCTTATTGACGCAATCCATGGATACTCTGGTTACTTTGGCCAAGATCAGGTAAAAAACTGTAGTTGGACAACATGATTTATAAGCATATTAAATCAAAGAATGTCAACAATCCTGAAATGATGATTGCACTGTAAATTTCAAGTTACACTAAAAATATTTAAGTAAATGCAAGATTATTGACTATACCAAAGTGCCTTTGGCTTTGGTAAGCAAGATTTAAATGGGATAATTTTTGCAAGATAATTGCCGATGGTTGTGCCTATGCTTGTGCACTGCACATGGTCCAATTAAAACGAACTCACTGCCAGACTATTGCATGGGTAATTAGAGTGAGGTGAGAGACTGTCACAATGGCATGTATCGCAACTGAGTGCTTTTATGAATTTTGTACCCAAATGAACTAATATTGTTGGTGAACTTGAAATAATTTGATTTAATCACAAAATTATTCTAACAAACTTATTTGTGACACCTAGAAGTTATGTGAATCGCTTCTTAAGCCTTCCCCGATTGTTCCCTGGCGTTTTGTAATGCCAACAACTAAATTATAGTTAGCATTAAGAAGAATGGCAATTGTTGTGTTAATAAACATGGGGAATCCCCATCGATCTCTTCCATATATGTTTTAAGTTCATCAATATACAAACCAAATAATGTGGGGGAAAGGAATAAACTTGTTATCACCAATGTCAACTATCACTCCACAATGTGTGTCATTGTTAGTTCATATTTTTGCAAAAAATGTGATATATATGGGTTTATAGCTTGTTATTAATGAAGTGGTACACCTAATTGTTGGAGACATTCTCAATTTTGTCATGTGGAACCATATCGAAAGCTCTCTTGAAATCAACAAAACTTGAATAGAGTCATCAACCTGCAATTAATTTTTGTATGTCATGTAAAGTATGTCCTGTAACGATGTGGTCTAATGGTCAAGGAGATTTTCTACACGAACCCTTTAATACATCGTTGAGACGGGCTCCAACTCGTTGGATTCTATTATTTTTTGGTTTGGGTTGGATCCACAAAGTTCATCCGGTTCATTTCCCTAACTTGGCATTTTAGCTCGGTTGAAATCCGGATGTAAAAAAAACCGGGCATTAAAAAATATGTTTTAATAAAAATTTGGCCGGTTTTCATATATTTTCCAAATAAAGTACATTCCCTCACCAAAAACCCAATTTATCCTTAGCAGGAGAATTGAACATGGTTCAAATGCCCCCCACCAGTTGGGGGTTAAGGATATACAACCCCTCAAACCAACAATGTCTTCAAAGATGATTTGAAGTCATTGAGGGCAAGAAGGGTTTATGTTAGTATAAAAAACCACCAATGAACTAATTTACATTTCATGCAAAACAAATCACAACAGATTAGTTGTCTTCTTTGTAGTACCAACAACTTCACTAAGCTACCAATCTGGGTAAGAGAATAAATACATAAATTTGGTATTGTTTTTTCATATTCCTATAGTTTTATTCAAAATTTCATGGCAACTTTCAAATAGCCCATTTAAGGCAATTCGTAAAATACTCTCTAATTTTTTTCTTTGTCAACATCTTATTTTTATGTTTGGTCTTCAAACAATTATAGATTGAAAATACCATCTTACAAGTCACCGTGCTAACACGTTGCACTCTAGCTAACTCAACAAGAACTAACAAGTTTTCATACTTTGCTTTTATGGTATGATTCAAAGTAATTATTAATCAAACATCTTTGAAATTTTTGTCAAAGCAATTGGTAATTGCTTATACTTTAAATACAAAAAAATCTCTTAATTGCAATAAAATTTATTAATGGGGGATTTTTTTTTCTTTTAATTTTACGCTCAAATATGTATTGGCCACATAACAACTTCACATAAACTATCCTCCAATTAGCCAAATTCATTTGTTTAGAGGCATATTGGTTGGATCCAACACTTTAAACGTTGTCATGATGTGGTTGTCTTCAAACTTAGACTCTAATACATTATGCATTATCAAGATAAATTACTTCTGAAATATCATTGCATTCATGAGGTCATGTTATATTCCATCATGTATCATTTCAACGCCACGATACTTACATCTTCTAATTTTGTTGGATAACCTCCTTAGATATCATCTTTGAGGACCAATTTTTTTTTTAAAAAAACGATACCATGTCTGCTCATTGAAGATCTCATTATTCATATTCATAGTTTCTTCAATGAAGAGAGTACAAATTTGAACAATATTGATTTTTACCACCGAACCTATTATAATTATGTCTTTAAACTTATTTTAAAATAAACGTAATAATATAGATAAAATATGTAAATTATTAGCCAAAAAATAAATCACATAAATATATTTGAATGAACAACATTTTATAAACATATTGGATCCAACTCTATTATTTAGAGCCTTGTGAATGTCCTGGAATTAGATTATAATCCTCTCTAAAGAATCAGAACTGGTTGTCACGGCTTGCCACCGTAACAACTATCTAATTTCTGGTATTTTTTCAAAAAAAATTATAGAATCAATAAGCTTCTCTTAGACGACTTTTTGAAATGCATTGCTATTGAATTTTAAAATGCATCTATTTATCTAGATATATCTTTGCAATGTGAAAATTTTATTGTATTCATAGCCGTTAAATTTGCCTTATGTACCACACAATGGACAAATGTAAGGAATATATTTACCTTCTATTTTGCAACACCATTTTGCATACTAATCATAGTTGATGGTCCATCGGAGCCAAATCCCACACACTTGTTAAAATTGACTTTTCATTCTTTCATAGTTTTTGTTAATGTTTCAAATATTATATATGCATTTTTTTCCTTCTTCAATGTGCAACAATCCAAGACTAATGTAAAGAGAAAGACTTTCCTTTAGAAAACTAGCAAATACAACAAAATGACATGGTACGAATATATCCATAAATTCATCAATCATACTACCAAAAAACCTAGAATCTCGGATCCTATCTAAGACTTTATTTTGAACCACTGATAAAATGCAAAATAAATTTCAACACATTTTCTTTCATCGTGGTAAAATTTATCTTTCATATTAGCTTTAATCTTCACAAACAAAAAACATAATTCATAATTTTTTTAAATAATGATTTTCTTTCTTATGTAATAAAGTGCTTAGAACAAGAAATGCATTTTTTTTCGCATATTCAATTCACCTCTGCAATCCCAAATTCCATTGTTTGTTCTCCCTTTTGTATTGTCCAAGTTAGACGTCCACGCTTTCCATTCTTCCCATGGTCTTGAAAGGTTGATATTCAAATGTTAATACTGTCCGTTGTAGCAAAGGTTGATTTGCCTCATTTCTATTTACAAACGTTGCAAAAAAAATCTTACTTGTTACAAAATGAAACTCAATCCAATCAAATTTAGTATATCATCCTTCCATTGACTAACAATAATTTTTATTGGAGTCAGACCTGGATGAGAGATCCAACCTTCAGATAATGACGGTCTCAAAACAAGTGTTGTGTCATCACTTTGTACAATTTTATAAAGCATATTACGGAGGCAATTTTGTCTTTTCGACATGTCAAAACAAAATTTCTAGATTCAACAAAGATCCTAGAATACGACTACAAGACCAACATGATAGGAACACAACTACCAAGAGCAAACCATTGTAGATAATCTACCAACACCTAAGCTGACTTAATTCGCAAATGAAACCCAATTCCAATGTGCCCATGCGTTGATGCAATAACATGGACTCGCACACCCAACCAACAAGAAATCTTACAACTTATACCATCAACCCATAAACCAAACAAAACAACACACCTAAATCTAAGCAAACCAACACCCTAACCCAACAACCAATTGCCTACACTAAATGCCAAACCAACACAAGCAATGAATCACCCTAAGTCTAATTCAACCACCTACACTAAATCCAAACAAGCAACATCACACATAAACCAACACAAACAATGAATTACCCTAAGTCTAATCCAGCCACCTACACTAAGCCCAAACCAACAACATCACACATAAACCAACACAAGCCATGAATCATCCTATGTCTAATCCAACCACCTGCACTAAGCCCAAACCAACAACATCACACATAAACCAACACAAGCCATGAATCACCCTATTTCTAATCCAACCACATACACTAAGCCCAAACCAACAACATCACACTTAAACCAACACAAACAATGATGCACCTTCGACGCCAGCGGAAGAGTTACGCTAGGGGAGCAACGATGCCATGAGCAACAATGGGAGGAGGAGCGATGGGAGGAGGAGAGGGGCGGGGAGGAGCATGAGGGCTTCACTCAACAATGAGTGAAGAAATGGTGGGGGGAGGGGACCACAATCCCCCCATGACCCACCCCATACACGCCCGATATCCAGGACATACCACCGGTGGTCAGCCATTATCCACCGATACCCTGGAGGGGGGGGGGGGGTTAATATCCGGGAGTTTAGACTTTCAACCCATGAACTGTCCGGGAATTCAAAATTAATACCCGTTGCTATCTGGTTTCCTCCCTTGGTAGAGCGGATGCCCATCTGACTACCCTCTTCTGTACCCAATTATTTGTCATTATGATAGATGTGTTGGATGGTTAGCCTATTTGATTTTCACCTAAGGTCTTTTCTTAGAGAAGATTGATTGAGCCGCATGTAATATTAAATGTAACCATGTTTGAGCGTGCTTGTCTACTGAAGTGGAGGTCTTGCCTTGGATACAGTTGAGTTCATATTTGACATTTAGAACATAATCGTTTACCTTCTTAGGGTTGGGAAGGAGAACTCGACATTGACTAGACAAGGTAGGATACCTTGATCCTACATTGTGAGATATACTGAAGAAGAGAGGACAATGGTATGAATTGGGTTGTTTATTACCTTTGGAGAAAATTGGAAATAGAATTATGAAGGGCAAACTTTGGGATCACCTATGAGGCAATCAACTATAGTACCCCCCCTATTCATACAAGTGGAATTTGACATACCTTATCTACCGTATTAAGAATGACATAGATAAAGTAGGACAAAATTTCTTTTAAATATTGACCAAGTGTTGTAATGAGTATTGTCTTCAGACTATCTAAGCCGTTGTAGTCTAGGAACATCTATAGCGCGCGACTAGAAGAAAACTTGTCCATTTCAACCTAGGTCATCGCGACTCGTGGGTGGGAAAATGCATAAACAAATCAATTTGGTTGGCACCCGGAAGGTACCCGTGGTGTACCCATGGAAGGTGCCCCCCTGGTTGCCAACCAAATTGATTTGTTTATGCATTTTTTGGGTGCGAGTCGTGATGGCCTAGTCGCAAGGCCGGTTGAAATGGACAAGCTTTCTTCTAGTAGCTAGGAGGTTGATGATACCAAGATGGGAGTCTTGTCCTTGGTGAGAACTAATTTGAATATTAAAATCACCTACTAGAAAAACCTCCTCTAAAGATTGATAAGAAAAAAACTCATTGAAAAAAATAGTGTAAGAGTATGAAGTTGTAGATTTGTAGCTTTTGGTGCCAAAGGGTGGGAGATAGCATATACAAATATAAATATTTGTGGAGAGATCTTTATCCTTGTGATTTATAATATGCATACATGTGTCCGTGTGAGTGGAAGGGAGACGTGTGAGCCATCTGCATATATACACCCAATATATACAACAATCTCCCATTTCCTCGATTAGTGCTAGTTGATTGTATGTTGTCATGTCATGCAATGGGAAAACACATGACCTTGACTATTTTCCTTGCTTTTTGAGGTTCTTGCATCCCCCCCCCCATTTTTCCAGCAAATATCTTGTGTTCAATTGGTGTCTTATCCTCATTTAGTCCAAGTTGTGTACATGCTAGTTTTTTGCGGTCTCGCAACTAGGCCATTTTCGTCTCCCAATTGAAGCATCTAAGAATAATTAGGCAAGGTCTAGTTTGATTAAACTTCCCCACCCTCCAAGGTTTGCCAATACATGGTGCACCCCGACTATGTGTTGAAAAAAATCCTTGGGTGAGTTGTAAAGTGTTCTTGTGTTCACTTTTTGCCATATTGGTCAATTTTAGGTGTAGGATACATTTTTCTTTTTCCAATATCTTCTGTATTTGTTGTGTTGTTGATCGTGAAAAGAAGATGTTTGGCCATCTTTTTTGGATCTAGATGCCTATGTGATAGCACCTTTTTCACGGGCTTTTAAACGGTCTTGTAGTATAGCAAGGTCACTTTGTTGCTTTGACATGTAAGATCAAGTGTCAAGAAACTTTGATGTTGTCATAGATAGCTCAAAGTTGGAGATGCCAGTGAAGTGTGTTGATTGATTTATTCATGCCCCTTTTTGTGTCCAATCTTTTCAAAACGGATGGATTTTGTAAGTTTCTAATGTCCTAAAAAGCTTCGCTTAAGGTTGCATTATTTCCATGAAGACACTTAAGCTTTAACCACATTTTACCAAGTTTCCCTCCACCCGTAAAATAGCCACTTGTTGCATTGCCGTCCACAAAGTGTTGCACATTTTCCTTGAACTCATCATGGTTGCTTGAAATTCTTTCTTGAAATTAATCTTTTCATCCAAGCAAACCCCCTTAACATATTTTATAATGATTATGGGAATATAGAGATTAAAATTCATATTATTCTATCCATCAATCCACAAAAAATGTTTCTTTAAATGGTCGTCATTGCAATATTCAACCTTCATAGCATGCTCCATGGACCAAAAATGGTTGGGAAATTGTGACCCCCGATATTCTTGATAGATTCCTCATGGACATAGGACTCAGGCTGATTTTCATGCTAAGTGGACTCACTTCCAAATTCGGCTATGAATCCCTCCCCCTAACTTGGGTTGAGTGTAAAAGGGCAAGACATGTTATTATAGAGCAAAGGAAGAGCAAGGAGAGAGAGAGAGAGAGAGAGAGAGAGAGAGAGAGAGAGAGAGAGAGAGAGAGAGAGAGAGTTATTGCATATGAGTATAACTCTCATTCATTCAATGTAAAAGCTTTGGATTAATATACAACCTAGATGCTATTAATTCTAGTTGACTTGACACTGTAATTAGTTGTCGAATCGGTCTAAGGGCACATTTACACTAGTGACCAATGATCATGACTTCCACTTTTAGAATGTCTCATTGGTTTAGAAATGAGTGGCCAACCCACTTTGTTTTACACATGGTCACCAAAAATAGAAGTGACCGTAGGTGAGTATGGCATGTCAAAGAAAGTGACATGGAATGGGCATGGAATCTTACATGCTCATAAATCAATAATGTTTGAGAGTCACACGATTTTGCGGTGAAAGAACCCAAATAGGGTTGTCTTGTCAGAAAAGAAGGTGGCCACATCAGTAGGAATTTCAGATCAACAACTACACATTACTAGAGTTTCCAAAATTTGTAGCATCTTTCTTTAAAAAGAGGCCATCATCTAGCCGCTTAGCAATGCTACATATATGTACGCTTGAGTGCAATAAATCCCTCTCTCCCAAGCCCCACAAGAACATTATGGCACGGAGGCTTGCCAATAGTAGGGGTTGTCACACCCCTTTCCTCCCATTCTCCGAGGTCGGAGAATGGTGACGTGGCACCCTATCCTCGAATTCCGGAGGGCCCATTCTCGGAGAATGGAAACCCTAACTTCTTATCCTCCGGAGGTGAAGAATGGAGAATTCTCGGAGAAGAATTCACTGCTTCTCACCCGGGGTCGCTTCTTTCACCCTTGGAGGTCACAATGGAGGCTCCATTCTCCAAGAAGGCCACAAAGGGGTGTCACACCTTTCTCCATGGAGAAGCAATCCTATTGGCTCCTCTTTTTCCTCATTCTCCATTCTCCGAGAACCCATTCTCCGACCTCCGAGAAGGTGTGACAACCCCTAGTGTCTGGGGAGGTTTTTGGTCATAATCGATCGAGATCCTAGTGTTTCCAAGTCCAACCGGGTTACATGTTGACATCTTTTGGGTTTTTTTTCTCTTCATCAATACGAGGTATATTCTCTAGAACCCTCTAAAACGATTGGTCGCCAATTTTCCTAAAGTCTTGCTCTTCAACCGGTTATTTTTTCTCAACCTTTACCGGTTCATGTGTAAGGAGCGGCGGGTTCTCCCCCATTTGTCCATTCATTCACTAATTCATTCGTGCATTCATTGCGACTCCGTGCATTCATTGCGACTCCGTGCATTCAATGCGATGGTGCTTGAAAGGAGAGAGTGCGGTTGTTGTGAAATGGCAAAGGGGGATGGTCCAATGGAGAGTGGGGAGGGGAGGACAAAGGAACTTTAGGGATGGGTATCAACCAAAATATCTATGTATCTGGGACGACACTAGAAGGCCTCCCGTGTGTGGGTGGTATGTTGACTGGGTGTGCCTGACAAAATGCCATCCCCACGAATTATGGCTCTTTCGTGACACCAAAGAGGCAATGGGGACTGGGGCTGCTGCCTAAGGTAAAAGCTGAATGACCGGCTTGAGTTTCCGAAACACAGTAATAATAAGGGCCACTTTATACTTGGGGCCGGATTGAGGGCCGGCCGGAACTCTGAAAATTTGAACCAATAGGATCGCTCGATTTCATCAAATCGGGCCCAAGGGCTTTATACTTGGGGCCGGCCCGAACACTCACCTATCCCATGTGGCGTCTTAGGTGGCATAATTTTGGCGCCAAACCATCGGGCCCTAGATGAGATTTCGGGACGAGCTTTTCCTCGTCCCGAACTCCCATCTAGGGCCGGATGGGGCTCCTCCGTTGGATTGTTCCAATCTTGTCCGTCAATCAATAGGAGGGGTAAAAGCATTTCCTCTCCTCCTTACTACTCTCCCCTGCACCTTCCCCTTCTCACCTTCCACCTTAATTATTTTTTCATAGAATTAGTGTTAGACATAAATGCGCCACCACCTTCCCTACTACCATGTCCCTTCTCTTTTTCTCATTGTTAATTTTTTTTCATATCCTTCCTAACACTAAATTCGTGCATGTAACTTTCACATATTACCATGGATGATATTTAGTGTTTGATTTTACATTTAATGTTACTTACTTTCATAGGGTTAGTGATATTTAGTCTAGTGATTGTATTTATAGTATCTCACACTAAATATCATGTTTAGTGTAGTGACTCTACAATTTTAACCATAACAAACACATTCCAAAAATAAGCCAAAGATAGTTTCCAAGTGGAACCATGCTCAAAAGTTTACACGCACTTAGATCCAACAATAATGTAAACTTATCCTATGGTTAGAATTATTATTTTTTAAATAAAATCTCTTATCTATAAAGAGAAAGTTAATTGAGGCTTTAGAAAGGTTGATTAAGTCTATAAATTTATGTAGCTTGAAAAATAAAAAGCACGACAACAATGTTGGCGCAATGCCTACTTACAATCAGTAACCCACACCAAAATATATGCTCAATGTCGTCATGTTCCCAAACGGAACGAAGCCAATTAATATCTACAAACATAGATTACTCTATAATGAATATTGTATCATTGCAACTCTGGTTTTTTTTTGTTACCAGGTACATCGGTTATTCCATTGTACATGGTAGGTGAATTTATATGAGCATTTTGACACCGGAATTAGATTCAAAGGGCTCGATATAGTCTAATGGGACCCAAGGTTGACCCCCTAACCATAAGCCTATAGAGATCATCCCCCATAGTAAAAGCCGTGTAACTAATGCTCAAGAGCACTAGGCATTAACCACGGTAAGTTCCATGAAACTTAACCCTCAAGACCATCGGGCCCTAGAATCGGGCCTCACCACTTTACATGCGACAAGGTTGGGCCGGAAAAAGTTCATAAAGTGCGTCCCGATTGAGGCCTCAATCGGGCCGGTGCTCCGGCCGGCCCCAGGCCGTGTATAAAGTGGCCCTAAGTCACCAGTTCAAGTGCAGAACCTCCGGGAGAATTATCCCAACACTTTAAGAGGAATTTATAGATACCGCAAGAGTGTCTTCCAAATTGGTAACCGAAAAACCCGAATGATGTCCACATGTAACGTGGTTGGACTTGGGAACACTAGGATCTCAAAGGGGAGGCCGCATAGTTTCAAGAACATTGGTTTCGGAACGGAGTTTGGTAAGCCGAGGTGAAAGGATCATGGCCTTCATATGTGCGTGAATCCAAAGAGCTGGGCTTCAAGACTGGTCCTTCTTTTTTTCTTCATGAAAAATTGTTTGTTTTCACTTGTCCGTTTTCAATTGTCTCATCCAACATGGCATTTTTGCAAGGCGTAAGACCTCCGTCTCCGATCCGGAGTTGGAAACGGACGGTTTTAACCCGAAGCAAATAGGAACCGACTTTCAAACCCAGCTCCTCGGGTTTAGGCATATGTCAAGGCCGAAATTCAGTTTTACCTTGGCTTACCAAACTCTGTTTCGAAACCAACGTTTTTGAACATGTGTAGCCTCCCTTCTTTTCAACCGAGTATGCTGCAAGAGGCTCCTTATACTTTTACTTACTTAATTTATACAACCCTTGTTTGCTTGCAGGTCATGATCATGTTGCAACCCCGGCCACTGCTGTGCCCTTTGCCGAATAAAGCAAGACATTGTGCCCGTATTCAGGACCCGGCCTCTTCCATTATATATGTACTCTTCTCTTATACAAACCACCCTTTTGATGGCCTTTATGTTATGTCGTCAGTGAGCATGATGGAATTGTTGCTTTTTCACATGAAACAAACCCCTCGGGGGGTGGGGTGGGGGGGGGGGGGGGTGTGTTATAGTCATCATCCTAACACACTCACCCAATTTGGTAGTGGACCCAAGGCAATTTACAAAAGTCTTGGTGCGAATTGAGTCATTAGTCCACATTGTGAATTGGGTAATGTTTTGTGGCGCAAAGGTAGTTGGGTCTTAGATGGTTACTATTTCCAACAACTTCTTCTAGACATGCAACACATGATTAGTATGAAATGGATCAACAAAAATCCAAATCGATGCCGTAGTCAATAGTTTCATAATTTTCGGGGCTCATATGAATATCTCACTCATTATCAAAGTTGAGATTCTTGTGTTCATTGAGATCATCATATATGTTGACTATAGTTTGGCCCTAGAATGGTTATCATAAGTTAAAGCATGTAGTCCAATCTTTTAAAAAACACATGATGTCCTTTTGGTATTTGTACTCGGAGCCACACCTAACCACATGTCACCCAAATAGAAGTTTTTGATTGAGATAAGTAACCAAATTAGGCACATTATGGAGGAGATCTAAATGAAAAGTTAGATCAAAGAACCTTGTAACACTTACTTTTAATAGCGTAATAAGCCAAATGAAGTGATTAAATGAGTATTTTGTGGCAGATACTCCCTTAACACCAAGTAGTAAGCACATAGAGTGCAAATACGAGTTACTTGAGACGTTTTACATGCAATTTTTTTTGATTCGGTGTGGCACTAAAATTGGTGTGGCATGTTTATTAAAGTGGTCTTAATGACTTGTCACGTGGCATCAAATGTAAAGTGGTATCCTCTCTGGTTGTTATCCAACGATTGCAACATAAGTAATGATGAATAGTGTGGACCACAGTAAATCACATGTTCAGTGTAGTTGCTCAAGCCGGGTTTGAGCCATTTGGAGAAAAATGTGGGAAAGAAGAAATTATCACATAAGAGTGTACCTCTCATTCATTCATAATGATCTCCCTAAAATAGTATGCACCATGGAGTTTGCTATTTCTAGTTGATTTGACACCGGAGTTAGTTATGTAGACCCCAATTCAATTTTGTCCAAGTCATTCGAGATGAAATGGCCATAAACCTATTTATGGGAGGGGGTATCCAAGTTTTTATGTTTCATGGATGAGAGGTGTGATCGTATGTCCTATCTCTCCATCAATGTGGTTGTCAAACATAGCATTGTTAAGCCTACTCCCTCTACACCCATTCCTAAAGGAAATGAGGGGTAGGCCCAACAACACTTGATTCTAGGCTGCAATTTCCTTTCATAATTAGTTGGCATTGTCATACACTTGCTCGGCATATTTTGCCTTGCATGTGGGGCCTTGGCATTGTTGTGCCAACCTCAATTCCAAAAATTTGTTGATGAATTATATTCAATGCCAATAAGCCAAGCCCATGTGATGGCTAGCTACCATTTAAGTGAAGTACCGTAGCTCTCTAGCAACTTGGGCATAAAATAATTAATTTCAAACCTGCATAGATTTTCGGGAAATTAATTTCGTTGAGTGTCCACGAAAAAAAAAGGAAAAAAAGAAAAAAAAAATTCATTCAAAGAGTGTCTAAAATCACAATAATGCAAGTGCCATTTACTAGAATCCAACGAAGTGACATCAAATCAAAGCAATATTTGCTACCAAGCAAAACCTTGACATACAAGTAAAAGACAAACCTTAGGGTAAGGAATGTCGGTGAAGGGAAGTGTTTAGGTTAATCGAAGCTGCCATAGATGAAATTAGGAAACCATCCATGAAATATAGAAATGCGTGGATGAATGTTTAACTTATTTTTAAATTACTTTTTGAACTTGCCCAATTTTAGAAATTTGTATGGGTTCCCTAACTTATGGCCCTTCCCACATGACTTTAGCTAAGACTAAAAGGTGGTTCTAACAACCCGGCCTTCACACCGTCGACATTATCTAGTGCCGAGCCTAGTTGGCAAATGATCTGGCATGGCTTGAAAGTGCAGGTTTTAAGCCTCAAGCACCGACCCTCCCATGCCATCGGTACCGAAACATGAGGCAAGAATACATGACCTTTACAAGTGTCGCCTCCCGCCCTTGTGATTGGTTGCTTTTTAAACTTAGCTATGAGGGCACGAGGAGCTCCATTAACAAAAACCGATGGTTAGATAGGTGAGTAGTAAGGCATTTGGGGATGGGACAAAAACTACCCAACATGTCATTGCTTGGTAAATAAAACAATGAACATGTGTGAAAGCTACTTAACTAAAACCTACTTGAAAATCTTTGGAGCAAGTTCTTGTAGGTGCATTGAGATAACCGGATGCCTCCGCTATAACCGAGGGAGCTTTACCCGGTTTTTAGGAAATACTTTTAGTCTTAGCTAAAGTCAGGTGGAAATGGGGCATAATCATTTTTGCATCATAATCAATTATTAGACAGAAAGGTGTCCAAGCTGCTACAGAACTACGGTAGAATGAATTGCGTTTTTTTTTTGTGAAGATGGCCCAACATAAAAGGGGTATTGTGCTCCCAAACTCCTGGCCCCACAGCGCAACAGCCTACTGCTGAGTCAGTGAGGAATACAGTAGCCGTAACGATGGAGATAGGAAGTGTTTTTCCAACTCCGTGTGCACCACAAACACAGGTGTCCAAAGCCTGGACTCCAACAGTGCAAAGAGCGAAAGATCCTCTGCCACACAGCTTGTCCTTAGTGTGTGTGGCTCGTACATCACTCATCGAAGGCCTAATCTTAATACTTGTGAAGAGCAGAATGAATGGCAGGGCTCCTGAAAACGTCCTGTCAAACACACATTCATGAATGACACTGTGTGCAAAAATCTCTGTGTTCAACCAACATACCCTTGTTGAAGAACGTTCGAGAGTGTTCACGGAGGGATGCGAATCAATCCAAGATTCTTCTTAATTGGAAGCGTGTTTGTTTGGTTCCATAAAGACTCCCTTTCCTTGAAAAGTTCATGTCAAAAACATATACACAAATGACATTGTGTACAAAAATATATGTGCTCGACCAACATGCACTTGTTGAAGAACGTTCGAGAGTGTTCAGGGAGGGATGCGAATCAATCCAAGATTCTTCTTAATTGGAACTGTGTTTGTTTGGTTTCATAAAGACTCCCTTTCCCTGAAAAGTTCATGTCAAAAACACATACATGAATGACATTGTGTTCAAAAATCTTTGTGCTCGACCAACATGCTCTTGTTGAAGGACGTTCGAGAGTGTTCAGGGAGGGATGCGAACCAATCCGAGATTCTTCTTAATTGGAAGTGTGTTTGTTTGGTTCCATAAAGACTCCCTTTCCTTGAAAAGGTTATGTCAAAAACACATACATGAATGACACTGTGTCCAAAAATCTTTGTGCTCGACCAACATACCCTTGTTGAAGAACGTTCGAGAGTGTTTAGGGATGCGAATCAATCCGAGATTCTTCTTAATTGGAAGTGTGTTTGTTTGGTTCCATAATGATTTCCTTTCCCTGAAAAGTTCATATCAAAAACACATACATGAATGACACTGTACAAAACTCTATGTGCTCGACCAACATACAATTGTTGAAGAACATTCGAGAGTGTTCAGGGAGGGATGCGAATCAATTCGAGATTCTTCTTAATATGAAGTGTGTTTGTTTGATTCCACAAAGACTCCCTTTTCCGAGTTCATGGAGTTCAGTTGTGCATGGCGTTTTGCATAGGCGGCTACTGTAGGTGGAATTTTTTTTTCTAACCGATGGATATGATGAGCACCTAGCCGCACCTATGAACTCATCATGTAGCCCAATGAAACTCGCGATCCAATCGGCACAAAGTTTGTTATTAACTCTCATCGACATGCAGTTTGTGTAGTCGCCTTTGTGCATGGGATGAGCCCAAAAGACAAGGAAAGTTTGTGTCAAGAGGATGTTTAGTAAAGGCCTGCTCATGCATTCTTACCTTTCCATCTGCACGGCCCATGCTTTCCAAGAGAGGGCACTACTAGCATATGAGCCTTACGCAATCGTCCCACATCTATGAAAGTACCAATGAAAATCTATCATTGTGCTAGATTTGCAAATTTTCTAGTTACACGGGACAAGTTTCCAGTGACGTAGGTCAATTGTCTAGGACTCATATGCTTGTCGTGGGGAATTCTTACAAAAGAGCGTACCTCTATCCATCCAATGCCACAACTTCACTCCCTAAAGGTTTGTTGCCGATTCATCTCAAACTTGGGGGTGCACCTTTCATCATAAACCAAGAACCTGGAATAGACTTGGACTAGACTAATTTGGGGTCTTTGAAGCTATTCATGGGGTCAAATCGACTAACATATTCACACTCAAGCTGCATATTACTTTAGGGCTCTTATGTTGGATGAATGAGAGGGTATGTTGGGTATGATAATCCCCTCTCACCCATGCTTTGGGAGAGAGGGATTAATTGCAAAAGATTGTATCTTCTCATTCATCCAACATAAAAGGTCCTAAATACCGTAAGGTGCTATTTGATTCAATTCTTTGGAGTGCCAAAAGCTAATTTCCATGTTAAATTGAACATTGTCTTGACCAATGTGGATATGACACATGTCAATTGATTTTTCTCCCAAAAAAGATTCTCTTGTGTTGAACCAAAGAGCACCCTATGGTAGCATGAAGTTTGGAGGCTTCTTTTACTTACTTTCATTAACAACCTAAAGTTTGAGATGGCATGTGCCTTCTGTGATGAATTCCGAAGTGTACAACTACAAAAGTTTCAACCATGGTTTTGAACATTTTCCAAACACATACATTCTAAAATTTGGATTTTGATATTAAGGTTGAATCGAACATGTTTTTCACATTTGTAGTAGTTGTGGCTGAATAAATGAGAGAAGTAGGGATAAGAACAGGAAGAGATAAACGCTTATTTGCACATGGGTTGGGTTTGTTTTGTTTCATTTGAGATCTCTCCTCAATCAACCCTACCTATTAGTAACAAAATTTGGAAAAAAGCTATGAACCACTTCTAAAGTACACATGTTCACACCACAACAACTTATAACCAAGTTCGGTCATCTTATGTGGGTTATTACCTACTACACTAAATATTGTATTTAGTGTCATATGGTACTTTATGTCACCATAGCAACTTTTCTAATGAAATTTATTATGAACAAGTTGACAAGTATTGTTGTGGATGATTGAAATTTGGATGACATCCATCCTAATTATTGAAAAAGCATTTTCTATATCCTAATGATTATGTAATGAAATATTGTCATGGATGATTGGAATTTGGATGAGAAATCACTTAGTAAGTGACATTAATTACAACATTGTAAAACTACAAGGAATGACAAAGAATGTTACATTTACATTTGGTGTTGGCTGCCATTAGATACAATATTTAGTGTAGCTACTCACACTTTGTCAGTATAATTATCTATAAAGTTACCGCCTGGCAAAAAATATGGGCTTTGCTTTGCACACATTCGCATTTGCTATTTTCTAAGACCCAAGTTGTTGTTGGAGAGAGCAAATTATTGTATACGAGCATACCTCTCATTCATCCAACATAAAAGCCCTGAAATAGTATGTAGTCCCAAAGCTATTTGTAAAGAGTTAAATTGACACTAGAGTTAGTTTTAAATATCATGAATTAGTCTACACGAGATCATTTGAGATGAACCAACATCAAACATATGGGGGATCAAGTTTTTAGTTAAATGGATGAGACATATGGTTGTATCCATTTATGAAAATGATTCTTCAGAGTGAACATGAAGGGGACAGTTTTCACTACTCCCCCCCCCCACCAAACATGATAGATATTAATATTCAAATAAGAAATTTATAAATGGTCCCAATATTCAAAGTTAAATATAAAAATATTTGACAATACAAATCATAAATCATAAATAAATGTACTAGTGTATTTGATTTTCTTTTTTGGTGCGTAAACCATATATCGTTGTCAATGGTTGGGTGGAGCATCATGGAGCTTGTAATCGATTTGATACCAAATCTAGTGTCTATAAGGATTACTTGTACACTAAGGATGGTGCACTTTTAATTTTAGGAGTTTTTGAAAATTTCAAAGAATTTTACCCGCTTATTTTGGGTCACCCTCATGACATTACTCAACGATGTAGCCCCTCAAAATATAACAGTAGATGTTGGGAGCCCACTCTAAATCTGAGTCTTCATGTGCAACTTTTTGAGCATCCAACTGTTATATTATGAGGGTTAATCGAATGAAAGATGAATGATGAGTAATGTTATGCTTGCAATTTGAACAAAACTCAACATGAGTCATGCTCATTCTACATGAGCAAATTGTCAAATGGGGTTTGATTACCAAACCATGGTTTGTATAAGTATTAATTATCTTTGGGCCAACCAACGACAATCAGTCAATTTCCCAGTGTCGCAACTTTATAGTGGGATCCCTAGATGAAATCTTAATGACCTATAGTAGATGCATCTACTCCCAATCAGGACCCCATCGGCAATCTATAGGGTAAAGGAATTTCAATTAGGCTGAGATTGAATTTTGATCAGACTGGAACCAATAGTGTCATGACACATGTCCTAGTTTTGAGTGCTTAAGTGAGGAGGAATGCGTGGTTATGGCATGTACTAGACATTGGTAAAATTGGTAGCTTTTGGCTTCAAAAATTCATAATAATTTCACTTGAAGGAATAAAATTACCAATTTTTTTCAATCCTCCTAATTTCTATCTTCTTACACGGGAAAATTTTGCACTGCCGTATATTTTTCCAAATCTGGTGCAACGTCTCTTAAGTGATCAATCATGGGTGAATCTACCCTACATCTAGGCAAGGAACCAAGCTTATAAATTTGCAAAATAGCCAGTTCCTTGCCCCTTATAGCAAAGGGAGTCGCCAAACTAGCTTGGTTAATGTTTATGTCAAAGACCTTGATATTAATCTAGTGAAAGGGATTTTATGATGTCTTCAATCATCATAACAATATTCAGCCATGTGGGTCAGTTTCATGACCTTGGAATACGTCGATTATATTTTGTGGCCCCTCAAACAAAATGGGAATAGTCATTTACTATTCATACATTTAGGCTAAACCTGGTAATTTGGGTGGAGTTATACTCCCATCACTATGTGAAGGAATTATTGTTCATTCAAGTATTATTCCCTGTAATTACCATTCATAACAACACTATCATAAAATATTCCGACACTATTCACAATATTCTTACTATTCATATTGACACTACTCATTATTCGTACCGGTGTTAGTTTCTTCATGTTTTCTAAGTAACTTCCCATAAGGGTAAGACAGTGAGACCCATGTCACATGCTAAACATAAAACGGAATTAAACCATGAAGCTGAATAATGTTATGGCAAATCTATAGAGGGCCAAGTTTTAATGTTGGATGGATAAGAGGTATACTCTTATGCAACAATTCCCTCTCGGTCATGTTTTGCATCTCTACAGACTATCCAACCAAGTGAGTGTGTTGGTTGTTTTCCCCTCCATCCACATAAGTGGGCCTCACGTGGGCCTAAAACAAACACATTTCTTCATAAGCCTATTTCTCCTAGGATGTGAAACATGCGATAGAATGAGATGATAGCAAATCCAAAATGAGGATGTAGCCAACTCTCACAATATATTTGGAGTTCATTTGAATATCGTACATGAAAGTGAAGATCATACATTTCACTTGAATAGAGTAATTAATAATTATTTAAGCCTGTAGTCCATGCTAATTTGATGTTTGTTCTTAGATTTACACCCTAATCATACAACACTTAAATATAGAGGTCCAATTAAGGCTATCGACCAAAGTATGTTTTCTTACCTTATACAATAACAAGTTTTTTGTGGTTTAATTTTTCAACTATTGTTTTGTAGGCTACAAATTACTAGAAGTCAATAGGACTAGAGATGAGATTGCACAAGCATTTACACCAACACAAAGGCATATGAATAATGCTTGGAGTGAGATGATCCCATGCTCTCCTTACTTCGCCTTTTATTGCATTTCTTTTTTTCTTTGGTTCATACAAACAATATGGGATAACTCTTATCCCTCTTCGGACTAGCGTTGTGGCCTTATTCTAAGCTTATTGTTTCTCATGCCCCTTTCATTACACTTTTCTTGACTACGAGCAATCTAATGCTCTTCCTTCTACACAAATTTGGTGATAATTCACGAATTATTCCTTTGCTCCTTACCTTTGTGAGGAGACCTTGTGAATATTCACTTTAAGTTGTCTTGCAAGAAATTGTGTTGTACTTGCATCACGGGGAGGTCACTTAGTGCATTTTAAAAACGACGTGCGGCATAATATAGGGAGGATTAAAATCATTTGACATAAAAATTATAAAATAATTCCAAATAATGAAGGGTCCATTAAAAGTACATAAGCCCATTACAAGTAAAATAGATAGGTATAAAATATGGGCCATTCCCGTTTAGTAAAAATAATATAGGGGCTGGAAATAAGGATCTTAGGATGTATGTTTAGTAGAATCAATTTTGTACGCATGCCTCACGAGGGATGGATGAAAAATTACTCATCATTCACCCAAAAATGGATGAAATTGGAAGCCTAACTCTATGCCCGACTTCTCTTGGTGGTTTTTCTCCCCTTCTCTTTTGAAACTCTTCAACCCGATTGTAGGGCGCCCGTTTGTGCACAACATTTGAGCCTCACCGTTGTGTTTAGGGTTTAGGATTGCTTGTCGTCATCCTTTTCTCCAATCTTGTGTAGAGTTTTTTAGTCAGGCACGGGTAGGTCACTTAGTGCATTTTAAAAACGACGTGCGGCATAATATAGAGAGGATTAAAATCATTTGAAATAAAAATTATAAAGGAATTCCAAATAATGAAGGGGCCATTAAATGTAGACAATCCCATTATAAGTAAGTTAGTGGACATAAAATGTGGGCCATTATTTTTTGTAAAATTAATATAGGGGTTGAAGATAAGGATCCTAGAAGGTATGTTTAGTATGTTTGCTATGGTCTCCTATGTGTTTTCTTCATAACTTTGTTTGCAATGATATTACTGTTTGCACCCTTCTTTGTTTCCATGGTTTCCCTTAACACTCGTCAATGCGTTAGGAAGTAGATTAGCTTTTATTACTTAAAAGGAATATAGAGTACAAAAAATTGCAGTGACTTGGACAATATAAGTAATGGAAGGGTGCAAACAAATGGGCCATTTTTGAAATTTAAGTAATTATAGGGAGGCTTTAATTCAACCCTTGAAGGTAAATAGCCCCAAAACAAAAAACCCCCAGCCGCACGTGGTGCACAAAAATGCCTTAGAGTGACCTACCCGTGTAGTCAGGCTGCGTGATCTGATGCGGAAACCTTGAAGAGCAGGTTTGAAACGATCCACAGAGATTAGTGGTCATTGAGTGTCGTGGTTATTCTGATTGTTAGTAAGTTTCTACTCCCGAGCTTTGCATGAACTAAGCATAGCGCAGGCAGAGAGTACCAATATCGCGTTGCTTGTTGTCCTCCTATTCTCCAATCTTGTGTCGATATTTTCACTAGGCTGAATTTTATGATGCGAAAGCTCGTTTGCCTCGCCCTCCCACTTTTTTAAAGGAGAGTAGTGATTACCTTCAATACTTGAGTTTGCGCTTTTTGGCCCTTCAATCACTGACGCCCTGGCCCTCCCTCTCATCAGTCCCTCTCCTTTTAGTTTTTTTAATTAAAAGGAATATAGACTACAAAAAATTTCAATGACATGGGCATTATAAGTAATGGTAGGGTACAAAAAAATAGGCCATTTTAGAATATTATGTAATTATAGGGAGCTTTTAATTCGTGCCTTGGAGGTAAATAGCCCCTAAACAAATACCCCTCCGCCGCACGTGGTACACAAAAATCCTACTGAGTGACCTCCCCGTGACTTGCATGCATGTGTATACTTGATGAATATACACAACCAAATTTCAAGGTCTACTTCACCTCAACATTTAAGGAATCATAATTTGAGAGTAGTCATTCTACCTATTGCATTTAGATGCTTATGTTCAGCCTCAAGTTGGATTGTCTTGAGCTCATTTCTATCTCCACCAATGGATATAAATTCTATGTTCCATGGAGTTCGATTCTATGTTTTTAATCTTCAAATTGTCATATTAAATTGTCAACAAATATACAACAAGATGCATGACATCAAAGACCATATGCGAATATTGAATTAGGAGCACATTGAATCGATTACATTTGTTAGTCCCCTTCTCATGACTCTTTATATTTACATGTATCATCATAGGAATAATTTGGTCTTATTATTATAGCTCCAATCAGAATAATGTCATTTCTTGAGTAAACACCATCAGCTTATTTGCAAATTGTGGTGACATGCGGTCGCCAATCTTTGAACCTCTTTTGGAAATGAAACCTTCTTTGTGCACTCATCTTCCCTTGGGACAAATGTTCCCCTCCATAAAGACCTTTGGTTGTGTTTTTGCCAACTTTTTGCTTCCAATTTTGAAGCTTTTCTTCAATTCCATTCATTGAAGACACTACACTAGTTTGCAAGTGTTTTCTTTGTTTAATGGCAATGGTTGCCATTTCTTTTATAATCACAAAATTCCTCTTGCAATTCTACCAATGATGTTTCATGAGCGATCTTCATATACCTCTTGTCGTCAACCATAGTTGCAACTTTCCCTTTCCATGCATCGATTTCCATGTGAAAATATTTTACTTCGTGTGCAAGTTGTAGTTTGTGCGCATCTTGGTTTTCTCTTACCATTTTTCGGACTTCCACACCTTATGTAATGCCTTCATCAAAACGCCAATTTTACCAATAATTCTTTCCTCTTCATCTTCAAGCTTTGTTGCTTTGCTTTTCCAATCCTTCAATTCAACTCTTAAATATGCAATGTGGTTTTGTAATCCATCCCATTTACATTGAATATCCCTAGAAGCACAAGGAGTTTTCCCTTTCCACTCTTGAAGGTCTTCATGCAACATATATAATGCAACATTGAATAAAATCAACCAATTTCGCTTCATGGGTGTTTGATTGCTCACCCAAGTTCACTTTATCTTGTAGTGGTTGCAAAGCACACTCAAGGTCCACATTCATTTCCACACCAAGTTCTTGTACAATTGACATTGCATTATTTTTCCACCCTTCCATTTCAATTTGGAGGCTTTGGATGGCACTTTCAAGTTGCTCCCTCACCTACCTACCATTTTGAGCAACTATTTTTGCTTTTTCTTCCATCCTTCAGGCTCAATTTGAAGATGTTGGATTACAATTTCAAGTTGTAAATTCTCAACCTGCACATGTTTTGATTTCCCTCTTGGACGTCAAACATTCCAATTCAATTATCTTTGTCGAGCAATTGAGATTTTTTTTCACAATGGATAACCCTTCAATGAAAGACAATGTTTTTATCTTTCCATTCATCTAGCTCTAGGTAGACATTCTACAATGCTTGCACGTGCAAGGTCACATTATCAACCTCTCAACTTAATTCAAAATTTACACACGTTAAAATTTGTTGGACCTTTAGCAATTCTTGTTGAATCCTCTCTAATTGGCTCTCTACAACCACTAGCTTCTTTGCTACATGCTCCCTCTCATATTCTTTTGCAACCATTGCATCTTTCGACACATATGGCTCATCTTGTACCATTATCAAAGTGGATTGTAGCTTCAAAGTTAACATGCGTGCTCATCCATTGTGGTGGAGGTCAACTCGAGCTCATTGGTCAAGTTGGATATTAGTATTTGTGCCTCTCCGGATTGACTAGAAATCTCATGTAGTTGTTCAATTTGTCCTCTATAGTGGTTTGTGTTTTGGTCCTTTGACACAAACTCTCTACGAGCAAAGTCTAGAGTTTTTTCCAACCTCTCGACCTTGTCATCTAGTTTTGCTTGATGAAGTTCCAGATCTAGTAATTGATCGTTTATTGTCATCATAGAGCTTTCCAATTCTTCTTTTGCATCATCTTGGCTATGTAGTTCTTACAACAATTGAGCTTGGTCAATTTTTGATTGCTCAACCACTCTAGTTTGTGTTTCTCAATTTGGTTTGGCATACGTAAGTTTGATTTCCATGGCTTCAACATATTTTTCCATTATGGCCATGGTTTCTAAGAAGATATTAAATTTATCTTTATATTGAACATGATCTACTTTTTCATCCCTAGGCTTTGTTCAAAGCTTTCCAGTTTGGATTGTGTTGACAATAGCTCCTCATATAGCTCGTCATAAAAAGATATCACATTCCCAATTTGATCATTATCGGAGTTTTTTTGGTTGCAAATGTTGGGACTTCTTAGGAATATGTTTTGTTTTAGTTTGGCCTGCATTTGATGCTTCCTTTGTGCTCTTTAAACCATGGGGGAAGGGATCCATGCTTAATTCTCTAGAAGAGTCTCCATGTTCATGCTTTGTTATTTGTTTTTCAAGTTCTCAATGGCCTCCTCCATGTTGTTATTCACTGTGGTTGCACATTGTGCTTGAGACCTTAACTCCACACGTGCAACATCTTTCATTTCCAAATTAGTCCTAAGGTTGTGCCACTCCAGTTCAAGGTCAATCTCTCGAACGTTCCACCCATTTACGCCTTTCTTCTAATCATTCATTATGGGTGTTAGGGTGTCAATTTCTAATTGTTTGGCATCATTAGATTGCATGATTGTGTCTATGTACAACTCTACATCTTCAATCTCTCTTTCTTTGTCTCTCAAGTGCCTTTTGAGGATTGATATCCGCTCTTGCAAAAATGACTTCCTCACATTCATTTTGCACTAGATTTTGCTTGGCTCTTATAATTTTTGTAGCGAGTCGTTGCACAACCCACTCTGAGGCTGCCACTTTCTCCTCGCTATCGTTAATTGAATGATTGGAGATGCTTTCTTCTATCGCATTATTGTTTTCAACATGATGACCATTTTCATGTTCTTCTCCTCTTAGTTGATGAGGGTCAACATGTATATCTTCTCGTACATTGAGAAAAGACCTTGCTCTTTCTATTTCAATGTCAAGTGCTTGCAATTGTCCTTTATAAACCAAACATGCATGGTTCACACTATTGTCAATCTCTTTGTTATCTTGTATAATTGTTGTGTTCCTTGCAACCTCAAAAGTTTCTATTACCTCATCAACAAGAGGTATTCTTTGCTCAAAGGATTCTTCCTAGAATGTCTTATCTTCAACATTCAAATGTTTCAATGCTCCAACACCGTGAAACTCCACCTCCTCTAGGATCACTATATTCGTTAATTTGAGACTTTCTCTTGTCTCAATTAATATATGGACCACAACAACATGGTCTAATGTTTGGGTCGTCCTACCTAAACCATCTTGATATGAGTTCTTAATTGGGTTCTTGATATGAACACCCGCTTCAAAGTATTTGCATCTTACAACATTCTCCAATATCTGTGTAATTTTATCCATGTTCTTATATTTGTAATTGTCTCAAAATGCCAAAAAAGTCCCAAATTAACGAATATAGTGATTAGGTTGTTTTCTTTTGTAGTCACACATTGATTCAAATGTGGTAATAAATGATTGGTCTCATCACAAACATTCTCAATTATCAATTGACACCTTTCACAATTTTGTTGTTGCTATATCCATGTCAAAGTTTTCGTCAAGCAAGTCATGGTTTATGTCCTCTTGGTGGACATGCTCATGATTAGGATCCTTCCCTTTGGATACCCTCGCCACTAACTTCCCTTCCAATATGGCATTGGCTTTTGTCTTTGTCGATTATGCGCGTTTCAACTATCTCCAACTCCACATGTGCCTAACATAATGAAGACATAATTGTAATCAATTTGAACACTTAAGTGTTATCCCAAATTTCTAAATGTATTGGCTCCCTCCCATAAACATTATCTTTGATAGTCTATTCTTCGCACATGATGGTCTCACTATTTTCTTCAAACATGTCATGAAAAAAATATTGTAATCTCTCATGTCAAAATGGTAAGGGTGCTAAGTAGGTATACTTAGAAACTTGGGATAGGATAAATTAATCTATCATTTTGCAATATCACTATTGGCTTCATAAATGGAAGCTCCTAAATATAAACCTATAGTAAGCTTCTCATATTGCTCATTCAATGAAAGGAAATGCTTATTCTTCTCACTCAGCCTCACTATTGTAACATAATTCTCATGCTCTTTATCAAAGTTTGTTGTGCATTTTTTTTTGTAAAACATGTTGATCGCCTTGATATTAAGTGAGAAATTCATATGACATATGTACTCTTGACCATCCTCATTATACCCTCACCATGAGGCCAATGTTGTGGATAAGTTCTTCAAAAATTCATGGTTGTAATCTACACAATATTCACAAAAAATGTTGTTTAAGATTTACCACATCTAATGCCTTGTGCAAAAAAATACCTTGAGCTTGATTTCAAACCCTAAATAACACGCTGAAGATACATCTTGTGCTTCATAGGTGACAGAATTGAGATATAAGATCATCATTTTTGCCATGCAACAAATGGGAAAATTGGCTCAATCCCCACTCACTTTCATCCTCAAGTTCACAAGAGAAGATGAGGCTCCTCTACACAAATGCACTCAAGTCCAAACCATGATATCCTTATTAGTGAGTCCTATGGTTTGATTTCCAACTACTATTTTGGTTGTTACATAAGAAGCAAAGTGAATCATATTGGTGCTCCGCGCTCATACAAAAAGAACCATCGAGCTCCGCTTGGAAGAAATTATGACAACTTGAGAAAAAAAAAAGCTTGTCATATCCATAGATCGCAAAACCTACCTGAAGTTCTTTCTTTTGTACTTCCATTTTTCTCAAAATATTATTCAATGGCTTGTGCTCCTTGGCTGATGCCTTCGCATCTTTCAAGCTACAAGTCTTCCTTTGGTTCTGAATAACAGGCTGAGCATCTTCAAGATCAACTTGCAATAGTTGGTCCTTCATCAATTCCGTCTCATTCCATCTTTCCACTTTGTGAATATTCTTGAGCAATGCCAAAACCTCAAATTCGGTCAAAGGCTTCTTGTTTCCATGCTTTCATAATCTCTCATCCCTGGCAAGTGACCTATTCCCACCACCATCTCATAGTAGCTCCAGAATTTGCTGTTGTGACTATTTCTGGGAGTCTTGTAAATTCTTGCATTATTGTTCTTTAATCTTAAGTTGGGCCGAAACAAGCTCCAGAGAAACTGGAGTATCCAAAATCTCACTCGCCATCGGTACCATAAATTTCAAAGGTCATGTATATCAGTAACATGTGCTCGCCTCACCTACATGTGTTTCGCCTTTCAACATAATCATTCGCATAACTTAACCCTAATTCTTATCCCACATTAAGACAGAATCTGTCGCCTGCCCTTTTCTGAAGGGTAATCTACTAAACTTGGTGATTGTGATCTATTAACCCTGAGTTGGAAATGCACCATGTTACATTTTACAGTCTCACATCAATTTTGCAAATAGCATTGGCAGAGGATTATCCAAAATGATGTGAGGTACAGAGCAGAATACAAAAAGTCAAGAATACTTTAGTTACAGTGAAAGCGAGTTACTCCAATTAGTTTGATGTTGCTGATTACACACCCACAAAGAATCCCTTCCATTTTTTAAGCACGATGCAGGAGCATGACATCAGGAAATTTGAAAATAAGGAGATATCCAGAGGGGGAGATTGGAGGAAGAAAGAGGGGAGGGAACAGAAGCAGTTTGATAACCTTGTGGTCCAAACTTATTTCCAAACACATCATGGTATCCAAACTTATTTCCTATGCAAGGCTAGAGATGAATAGCATTATACATAAGATTCACATACAGAAAGCACATGGAATGGATTCCGATAAAGGACTTTATTTTACCAATTAGCTCAATCACTCAACCAAGTGACTACCAACCATATAATTACTCTACACAAGGATTGCCATCCCTGAAGCTAATTTTTCTGTTCAAGAATCATTGACCTACCTGCATTCCAGATGTTTCATCTGGAACCTGTTTCTAATCTGACAGAAGCCCACCTTGATCATGTACCCATTTGAGAAACCTGAACAAATCTACAGCAAATCCCTTTCTCCTACTTGGGTTTCAGCTACATAAGCCTACTAGACTTCAAGCTAATTGTTGTTGAGGTATACCTGGCAAAGCTCTATACTGTACCGGCCAGATTTTTCTCATCTACCTCAACCAACTGTTGTGAAGGAAAGGTGCAACTAAAAATGTTTGATGATGATCTGCAAATGAAGTTCTTTACCTTGACAAAATTGTTTGAACCATATGACAGGCTCTTTTAAGGGGTTTACACAAAATGAAGATGGGTTGTACCTATACTATGACTGTATCCCTGCAGCTGTACCTCCCTCCTGACCAAAGTGAACCATGTGATCCATCACCTTCATGCTAAGCTGCCACATTCACAACACCAATCAACATCAATGGTAGGTTCACAATATACCTAATTAGGGCACACTTGCATGTGCCGGCAAAGTCGGTGAAAAGCAGTAGATGGGAAATTTTTTGACCCTCTGCACATGGAAGTGTATGCTAACTTTACCCAGAAAACAAATAGTCAACGGCCGGCACAATTGTAGGAGATAGTTGAAGTTTGAGACTGATCATTTCCAGAACTGAGAAATTGACTTTTTAACATCTTGAAATATGAAGTTCAATCAATCAAGTCATGCAACATTCAAAATGAGAAGTGTGAGGACATCCAATCACAGTATGCAACAATGCAAGAAAAACAAGATGTATGAAAAACGATTTACAGAAGGATCAGTGAAGACGAGCAGTTGCCGATTTGCTGTCGAAACCAGGAGGTTGCTATTATCATCATTCAGAGCCAGTGCTGTAATGTCTTGGCCCTTTTTGAGCATAAATTTTTGCATCACCTGCAAATCATGTGTACAGTCCCACAGGGTAAGGATTAATGATTATACACAGAAAAATCAATCAAGTAGCTTAGCATCAAATGATTCTCTGCTATCTACACTTGAATACTTGGAAGTTCACATTAAGGGACTCTCAAAGCTGGTTGTAGTCTCAAAGAAGGTATAATCAACTGACCTCCAGTGTGTAAAGCTCAAGGAGGATAATTGCAGGCTGGGGATCGAAAGTGATTGTTTGCTCTTTGTTTCTTTCTGAGGAATCCAGTCCCTTCTCTCTGCCTGTGTTTTCAGAGGGGCTCACTGATTCATTTCCGTCGTGACCGCCTTGGTTATCAGGGTGCCCCTTTCCTTTTTGCTCTGAGCTCTCATCACCAGTTACCTCTGTGCCCCGTTGAGGTTGGCTGCTGACATGGCGCATGCCATCAGGGCCTGAAACATTTTTGCTCTGCAATCTGGTATCAGGAGGCAAAGCCCTCCCACAACTCGTTCCAATCACAGCATGCAGCCCGTCCCTTGAGATAATTAGGGAGGAGATGCTTCCTTCCCATGATGGAAGCAATTTGGAAGCGACTAAAATACCGTTGACTGTAAAAGTTTGTAAAACCCGTGAAAACTTGTTGAAAACTAGTATGATACCCTCGGGTGACAAAGCAAGCACATCGGCCCTGTCCACTGGCAAGCGACGTAGAAATTGTCCTCTGGAAATTGAATGAAGGAGAACACCACGTGAACGAGAGCTAGAGACTACAAGGTCTAAGTCATTATTCACACAACAACAAATCAATTCATCCACGTGGCCCCGAAGCACAAACATAGGCCCTTCAACATGTCGTCTCCTAAAATCTATCATGCTCATACTGGCTTCCCCGCTATCATTAGTAGCTAGCGAGGGTGCAATCACACCAGCTGCTTCCACTACTGATGTAGGATCTGACAATAACCCTGCATTTGTTGAACTTGAGTTGCCGAGTATGTGCCATAAAATTGCGGTCGAATCCTTTGACCCAGTCACTAGAGTTCTTCCGTCAGGCGAAAGTCCCAAACAAGTGATTGGTGCACAATGGCCAGACGCAGTCTCCATGACACGTGCACTTTCTGTTGCAATCACCTTCAAGAGGTTGTCGGCATGTCCACCTACAATGGAGAAAGATAAAAAGATAAAAATTAAGAGATGATTGAGAAAATCAGGGCAGCAATGGCTGGTTACCCTGACATGATCACTTCCATCATCAATGTCTAAATATATTTCCAAAGGTTATGCAAAAATGTAAAAAAGCATACACTAGTGACCAGAATAAACACATAAACAAGCCCGATCAGTAAATGTTGATCTGTTAGAAGTTGGTTACTCATGTAAGTTGATCATATGAAGGAGAAGGAAATTCAGACATAATTTTAAGACCAGTGTTTATTGTAATAAGATGCAATTTTAGCAACTGCAACAGCTGCTCCGTATTCACATCAGTTGCACTGCTCCACATCGCCAGGGGATTACACATTATACATGATTAACTTGATAATGAGCAGCTCAAAACATGATGCAGATTATGAATAAAGCATCCTTGAGGTCCTGGTTTTTGGGTTTACCCTTTGTGGTTGTTCAATTTTTTTCTCAAGCAAGAGTTATGCTTTAACTCAATGAGTTTTCATCAGGAGTTGGTCCCCTATGATTTTCCATTGGTTTTTTTGTGTACAAATCAATAATTTCTTTCGACATGCTTGGAGGTACATGCTTGTGGTACATGCTTGGAGGTAGCGTTTGAATTTGAGTGAAAAAAAATCTATTTTGGTTCATTGAGGGCCTCTTTTTAGCACCTATTAATTTTAGCACCAAAATGCTTTTGACCATCAGTGAACTGACATAAAATGCTCTTTTGTTCAAAGCTCCACACTACCTGCAAGTATGGACCAGAAACTTACCAAACATGGAAGGTGTTTTATGCAATCAACCAACTACTGACCAAAGTTGATTTTGAGTTAGAGAAGTACTCTATCGATTCGTCAATTAACAACCCCCCCAATTTAAATTATGAAAAAAAAAATTATAGGAAAAGAAAAATACAGACAATCAAGCAAACAAACAAACTCTGATGCAGACTGACCTGTTAGAAGAGTACGGCCGTCAGGGGTGATTGCCACAACTGTCCCAAGCTTTACACCTGGGGGAGTCAGAGTCACAACTTTGGGATATCGACTATTGTCCTCTTCCTCTGAGGGGCCTAGGAACATCCGCATCAGTGACCCACTGTTTGTTGTTGTCAACCCTGTTTTACCATGCTGGAAGCAGAAGGGGTTTCCCTTGCCATCTGGAGTATTGGCTTGCCACCTATGCACAGCAACATGACATGCAGGCACCTTCATGTCCAAAGTTACTATAACATCCTTCGTGACACGTAGTTCAGCAGCAGGAACATTCAGTTGATCCGGGAAAGGAATCGCATATGCCTTTGTTGCTTGTGGGTTGCGGAAAACTGTCTGCAAGTACCAACATACTACATTTTCATATCCAATTTATAAAGATAGAGTAATCAACAAACAACCAATAAATACCAAGAGTGGGTTTACATTACAGTCATGTCCAAGAAACTTGGGTCCCAAAACACCCCTTCATAGACCTTAATTGTGGAATCAATATTGGACCGAAGCTTGAAGATTGGTTTCTCAAACTAGGCGGAGTATATTCCTGAGTGGGAACTCACGAGAGTTGGCAGGAAAGTGATGTCACATTAGGGCCACTTCACTTTTTGAACCTTGGACCTGGACCCAACTGTAAACTCCTTGGGTCCAACATTGTGCTCTCGATCAACAGGATCACTCGATTTTGGAGTCTATTTGGTCTTGAACCCTAGAGTAAACCCACTATAACTTTGACACATAGACCCAGAACCCAATAAAGGCAAGCTGAATAATAGAAACATCACTGCTCTCCACACAAATCATATGCTAGTGACAATTTGTGGTTTTACAAAACCTGCAAATGTCGAGCAGTGTTGGCAGGCATCCGCTTGGTATGAGGAGAAGTGAGCAACCGGGATGGGGTTTGACCAAGGTGCATAATCTGTTCTCGTGTTCTCTGGCGGAGGACCTACATAAACAACATAAACAAACAAACAACACAAAGAGTTGGTGGTGTCCATAGCACATCTAGCTCAAAAAGTGGTGAAAGGTAATCGACAGACATTTCTTTGTTACTATGCAGGGAAATCATTCAAAACGCTGAGAATGTTGATCCAGGAGCTGTCAGATGTGATCATCATGCACAATGCATTTTACTATAAGTAGTTACAATTCAAGCGAATAAATACCAAGTCTAAGCATGAATTATCCCCTTACTGGATCAAATATCTTGTCAACATCCACTGCTCCTTCATAGCTTGTGTAGAAAAAAACATTCTTTGCAGCAACTGCATCTGGCCCTCGTTGTTTGTACCTGAGAAACGAAGCAATGGACAGCACGTTAGGGCTAGTCTTCGCATTCAGAAGCCCAAGGAGACCATTTACGCGGATATTTTGCATGCATATAGTCATTTCTGATTGAATACCTTCAAGTTTTCCTAATACTACACTAAATTGTCCTATTAGTGTGGGCCACAACAATCCTCTAAAACCCAACTTAATTTCCAAACCACACCAAATCTCTTGTTTTAAATTAGGATGCACCACATTAATTGTTTTTGTAGGAGAATGATGTGGGTGACTATTTTACTTTCTGTTACTTTGTCCTTTAACTAATACTCAATCTGCTGATCGGAAGTCTCAAGGAAGACCTGTGGTCTTGGGCCCACATTATTTCCACCCTGACTAGACAATTAAAGAGGTCAACAGTAATCATGTCCACATTTACTTTCCACCCACACTGATAGGAGTATTTAGTGTAGCTGCCATTTGAGGAAAAGGAGGCCACGAGTGAATACCCGAAAATGAGATCAATCCACTCGTGCAGATGGTCCGACACATATGTGCTCTCAAGAGCCGCTCGGTGCTTTTGAATGAAATCAATTGGACTCACTGCCCATGGTGGCAGCTTCACATCTCCTGAATTCCAAGAGACATCAGAGATTGAGTGGAATCCCAAGATGAGATGAGATTAGAGTGTCACAAGAAAACCTTTCAGAAATAGGTAAGAGAAAAAAAGCATTTCGAAGCTTTGGTTTTCTGTTAGCAATAAATGGCAAGCCCTATCATATGGAGAAATGCTTTTTCTGTGAACAAGCATTTTCAATGAAAGTTCTGGGATAACATACAGCAATTCTGTTAACTATACCATGATAGATAAGACTAAGAGTATCATGACCTCCAGGGTGTTGGATAATTATAGAATTGTCTGATCAAGCTGAACTTCTCACCTGTGGGATTTCTCTGAAGCTGTGGTTCATCATTATCAAATAGGGCCTCCGGCAAATAAAACAGCTCTGGGACCTGGATACACATGAAAAAATAGTATTAAAAAGAGTGTAACATTGCAGAGCATCCCAAACATATTGAATCTATTGAATGCTATTTCAGTGACCAAGTATAATGTCAAGTGAGCATACCAGTTCCTTCACATCATTCATATCCTCCAACACTCCCTTCCAAGTGGATGCAATATCAGTAAAATTTCTGTCTGCATGATCGGACTTTCCTCCTTGATGCTCAATCGAGAGTGTCGTATATGGTTCAACCCTCTCCAAATAGTAGAGAGTCTAAAATTGAGCCAACAAGATTAGTACTGGAAAGTGCTTACTAAAACAAGATATTTTTATGGCAGATCTAAACGTCCACTTATACATCCACTGTATACCTAAATGTCACATACACAAATAACCTGACTTACTGTGCAGGTACTGTAAAAAATCTTCTGCAAAAGCGACTTCAAATGAATCAACTCACCACAGCAGCACTTGAATAATGAGTGCCATAGTGAAACTTGGGTATAAGTGGGTCCTCAAAGCTTTCATATCTCTTCAGATACATGTCCAAACGAAGTGGATTGAGTGCACCAACAGGCTTCACACATAAAACAAGCTGCGTTAGGCTACTAAGAAGTCATACTACTTGAGATCATTTCTAGCTCTTTCAATTGCAAGAAAAATTTTAGTCACCAAGAAAGACCCTGTTCACACAGAGGAAAATCCTTCTGAATGCATATTGACATGGCCTGTACCACAACTATACAATCTGGTGAAGATCACTAGTAGTTTGTAAATCTGAATGGATGAACCTGATGTCAAATAACCGTGACTTTTAGACAAACCTTCTTTCCTACAATACACTCATTACCACTACTTGAAACAGACATACCTTGGAGAAGTCTCTGTAAATGCTTGGATCCTCCAAGTCTAAGTCCGTTGATGTGTAGTCAGTAAGGACCCATGGGAACACTGGATACTGAACATGAAGGAACCAGACGAGGTCAGAAAGTACCTCACCAGGAATATCTCAAATTCAAATGAAAAATGCAAACTAAAGAAGAATTGCAGGCTTTATAGTTGCTCATAAGGCACCTTAGGAAAATGAAAATCCTCAATGCACAACCTCAAGCACAATGTCATGGTGATCTTTATGCATAGAGGAAAGAGGAGTCACCTGAGCTATATCATTGTAGGTTCTGCCAGCTAAAGTATTTAGGCGCATTAGATACTCAAAATTTGTTATCTGTCACATGCCACACATACATCAACACTTAGGAACATTGATGTCAGCTTAATGGGCAGGAAGAACTGCAACAAAATGCTCCATCACTAGAGTCTTTGATAAAAATGTGCCTACCTAAGCATTCTCCTTTCAAACCTATCTGCACCCTCATTCAAAAGACCAAAGTTGGTTCAATCAAGTCTCAGCAATAATATCTTTCCTATTGCCTGGAGTGAGAGACAATCCCTGCTGACTTTTCAGGACATGTTTGTTCATGATAATTATCAGATGCCATGAGATTAGTCATGTATAAAAAAGTAATTATTTTGTGAACCTAGTTTAAGAAAACATCTAGTCTGCTCAGTATGTATCAAAGCAAGTAGTCTTTCTATTCACAGACAGCTCTTTTAGTCCAATACAAGTATTTAGCAGGTGACAAGTACCTCTCTGTTAGCCCATTGCTCTGTCAGGTGAGACCTTTTAAGTATGCGTTCTGGATCCTGTAAGAAAGATACAAACTCTTTTGAATATGCATACCCAAGTATGTGTACATATACACACATATTTCAAATGTAGCTTAAGTTGTAACATTCACCGGCATTAAACATATCATCAATGCTTTCAAGATCCACTACAAATCTTTATGCACTCAATTCTTGGTTTTGATATATTTGTAAATAGGCAATTTTTAAAAGGCATCTTGGCTGTAGAAATGTCTAGAGATGGCTGCATATGTCATCATGTACTATTCAGATTTTGAGATCTATACATTGGAAAGCCCTCGTAGGGCCTCTTGAGCACTTGGGGGTTAAAAACATTTCAAAACGGACCAAGTACTACAAAAACAGTTCTACAATTCTCTAGGAAATAAGATAATAGCTCTTGAACTCCTAACCTGTGTTGCTGCAAGAATAAAATCCAACTGAGGGGGCTGTGCTTGCACAATAGCCTTGTAGACCTTCTGTCTTGCAATTGATGTCTGCATTGCCAAAAACATACTATCTCAGCAACAACACATGCAGTAAGATTGGTGAAGAAACTCTAAGTCAATTTGAGGTGCAGTCTGCAAACATCACATAGGATTCTCATATAACAATTGTTGATGCCAATGACTTCAAGGTTGTTGACTGACCGCTATCAAGTTACAATATCCCAAGACAATGAAAGAATTATCAGAATCACAGTAACGAGGTTGAAATCTCTCTACTCTGGTGCTGAAAGGAAGTCATTTGAGGAGTGGATTACCCCAAAATTAAAATAAAAGTTGGTTCTGTCCACCATGAACAGCTCCAATGCACTCCTCCTCAACGCATATCTGAATTATGTACCCAAAAATCAATTACAGGCACCAACTCAGTAAGTACAAGAATGCACAAACATCCAAGCCTTAACTCAAATGGAAACATCTCTAACCATTCTCAAAGCCCTGATAATTTCCAGCTTTCAAGAAAGCTACATTAGCTCTCCTAGTCATATTCTAAGTTCTGCTGAATTTACCTTCTGGTGTAGACTTCTTTCAATGATGATAAAGGCCAAAGTTTATCCTTGCGCGCATCTTTTTGCTGTTCCTTCATTCCTTCCATACCTCCTCTGTCTGTTTTAGGCTCCGAACTCTCAACAACCAGGACTATACCACCCGACTCGTCAAGACGCACACGATCGTCAAGCATGAAACAAATGCGGCGGGTGGTGACCTGCAACAACCACAAGGACACTAATGAGGCACTCCTTCCATGATTTATGGTTATCACATTTTCAACATGATTTCAAAAATTGGGAACATCGTGATTAACAAACAAGGTTAACAAACAAGATTATTCTTTGTCCGAAAAACCACTTCAGAAACAAATAAAGTGCTTACGCAAAAGCTGGAAACAATTTGCAAAACATGATTAAACAACATACTTTCTCATAAATATGGAAAATCCACAAAAATAATACAGAAAATCCAGCTCTATTGCATGGTTCCTACAACTCAGAAGACCAAACAAAGCTTCAAGCATTTAGGCCTAGAACCTCATGCCTACACTTTAAGAAAACATGAAACCCCAAACAATCCACCGCAACCACATATTTAGACTCAGAGACCAAGGCTGGACAAGATATTTGAATTTTGTTAGTGTGTCAACACAGAGCAACTAAAGAACTATGTTTGGAGAAAGAATGCCATTTCCATGAACAATTAGTGTGACTTCAAGCGCTACAATCACATCCCATGCGAGACCAAAAAAAAAAATGAGGTACGTGTTCAAGCTCTTGGGGGTTTGAGTTGTAGCTACCTGAAACATGCCTCCTTGAACTTTTAAGGGTTGAATTATAACTCCCAGCATTTCCAAGAGTAAAACCTCCTTTGGTTCTGTTGTTGTGAAAGCTACTGGCGCAGCTGAGGATGAAATTGTCTGTTGTGCTGATGCTGATCCAGAGGGCCCCACTGATTCACCAGAACTACCCATGTCACCTTTGCCAGCAGACAATTTACCCTCCTCACCTCCTTCATCATCAGATTTTGACTCATCTTCCCCAGTCTCCTCAGTCTTGATGTTTTCAGAGACAAGTTCTGGAGCTCCTGGTAGCAGAGGGATCCCATCACTTGAAAAATCAACAAGTGGAGATTCCTTGCAAGAGTTCACAACTTGATGGTCCAAACCCTTGTAATTTCGTCTCAACCTCTTTCTCATCCGTTGAGAGTTCTCAAACGAATCTAATTTCCAGAATACCTGCACATGGAAAGTCATCAGATTGTATATATATGGGAAAGAAAGTTGTGAAACGAAGTTATCCCTGCACTTATCTTGGACAGGTTGCACATGAAAAGAAACATATGATAGGGGTCAGCAAAAGAGACTTGACATCTATCAGGTGGTATTGCCACAGAAACTATCAACTTCTATGGGATAAATATAAGCTGGGAATACGGAAAAATATGGACATACCTGTCCATAAACCATTGTGATATTTGAGAACTTGGACAAACTAACCTACATGAAGGAAGTACCTTGTAACCACATGACCTACATATTGCATTGCAGTTCACTATAATTCCTAAACCAATGCTGTACATTTCATGACAATTATCAACCTCTACAAAGTTCGTTTTACAAACTTCAGAAAACCAAGAAAAGAAGCATAACCCTGAAGAAGCTGGATTGAGTATGATGTCATGCACTCATATATATGCATTGCAGCAAGAAAGCCTACTGAAAATACAGTGCCATGAATTTGATTATTATCCAGAAGGAACTCCACATAAGAATGTGACATGCAAGAAGTTTCCATCTCAGACAATATCAGATCGGCAAATTAGAAAGCTACTCAATCAGAACCAAGCACAAGATATACCCGGTCAAGAGGTCCAATTTGATTCGAAATAGCCCCAAACAGAGCACCCATCTCTTGCAGGCGTCGAACAAGAGAGCGCCAAACTCTTCCTCCTATACTTGACCCAAATTCATCTGCCGCAGCAGCCAGTGAACGCCTATTCACCTGTCAAAATAGGAATTAAGAAGGCAACCTATGTAAGCAAATGATGACTGATAGATTATCAAAAGGCGTGTGACATACTTCAGCTAATCAATCTAAGTGACCCACATCAGAAATAGCAGAGAACATACATCTCACACACTATCTAATAATCAAAGAATTGTAAGCATATTTGTTGGTAAACGGCTCAAACAAACAAAGAATTGGCCGAAGAAAGGAATAGAATTAAAAGCTGTACCTCAAGGATTCGCATTCGCCTGGCAGTTTCCACCATGGCAGGGAGAACTCCAAAGAGCGAGTGAGCAGACTCACTAATGTCAATACCTGCAAAATCTTCCCCTTTATCATATTCCTGCCAAGTGTTGCTCATCGCCTCTGAAATATTCCACCTTCTCGTCCGCTCTCTATCTGTGAGGGTTCTCCGCTGCCATGCTGTTGCCATTGCCACAGCACCTAGCCCACGTCCAGAGCCCACTCGTGCAGCTCGTTCTTGATCTCGAGCAGCAGCAAGAGCTACAGCTTTAGCAGTTGCCTTGTCTTTTGGAGTTGTTGCTTGAGGTCGACCTGGTGGGTCTAATGACTTCTGTAAGCTTTTCAAGCTTATTAGGCGTGAAGATCGATTTTCGGAAGACTGTGAATCACGCTTGGATCTTGGGTGTGATGATTCTCCACCACTCACCCCGGCTGCTGCCATAGCCAAGGCCATCGCAGCTGGAGGAGAAGCAAAAGCAGCTGCCCAGGCTGGAGTGATCATTGCCAAAGCAGCCTGGTCCAAGAGATTTAGATCAAACATTAAGGTAGGCAATGCTACAACCGTCATTTTAAGTCTGCAGTACAGTTACTCGGTATTTTAAGATCGATACAATTTAGATGTTTCTTGTTAGCAATTGAAAGGGGATGTTAATGCACCAAAGTATGTCTTATTTAAATTCTAGGATGCAAAAGTTAGAAGAGTTCAAAATTTTATTGGTCGATGACCCAAAACCAACACAACAGCCTAATTTTAAGGTGGTGGATATTCTCAGAACCAATATGTACTTCTTGTGCAAGATTCTAGGGTGATGCTTTTAGAATGCCCACCATATCAGACTCTAGCAGATTGAGGCACAAACTTTGCAATCTCTAATAATCTGCAAGGGGATTGACATAGTTCGAATATCTGCATTTAAATATGTTTGCATTCTATAAGTATCCACCTGTACAATACAAGAATATGAGGCTATAGAAGTGGAAGTGACTAACCTCAAGTGGAGGTGCATCAATGGCTAGAGGACGATCTTCAACTGCAAGTGGACTCTGACCCTCTGAGTCTGTAAACTCATGGATGCCTGATAACAACGGTCTCCAACGTCTCAAAAGTGCTGCAAAGGGTGGAACAATTGTCTCAAGGTATGTCTTTCGTAGAACCTTCCTATCGTCACTCACGGCATGCCAGACCTGCATAAAGTAAGCAAATGTAAGTCTGATCCTTAGCCAAAGTAACTCATCATTGCTAACAAACAGTTATTCAGTCATCAATAGACAGACTTGGGCCTTCCCTTTTTTAAATTCGCTAAAGTGCTCAGATATATCCAGGAACTCTTAGATTAGTGGGTTAGATTTTTGGCAAAAGCACTTGTGATAACAACATGATTACAACAAGACATTTGGCGCCATAACTGAGTAGCCATGCGACAAGGACCTTGATTGATGAATAGAAAGAAAGAACACTTGTTTACATCATAATCTATGAGTACCTACCTCAGAGTAGAACATGCATACTGCCACAAGCACACGCTGTCTCCTGGACTCAAAAAGTTGCATTGTCAACAGTGGTGCGAGCACACTGCACAACGCACAAAAGAACAAAGCAGTTTAGTGAGTAATACCATGCGGCCATGCCAAAGTGCAGAACCCAGTCATTCCTTCTCTATTGACCAAGACAGCTAGATTCCAAAGAAGCAATAAACAAAGGTCAGCCACCTATAACTTGTTGTACAGTCTGCACTGAATCTAAGTATAATGTGGTTGATCTTTTTGAAGGATAACCTTAACCTTAACCTCCAAGGATTCAAGTAATCCTTAATCACCTTAACCTTCATTCATGTGACTTCTTTTTTTTTTGAAAATTATCCCTATCCTTCAATTGCTGGCTGCCTTGAGGATGAGGTTGATCTTACCTTCAAGGTGAGCTCAACATCATTAACTGCCCAATACTGGTCAATACCATCTTAGTCCCATATTGATGCTAGGGTAATTTTACCTAGGTATGAAGGTTTTTGACTGGTATATAGACTTGAATGCTATCAAATTATCCTTAAATACCTGTACCCTACTGGTATCAAAAAAATGTAAGATCCTCATCATATATACACATCTGATATCAAATCAAAGCAATACCAGTCCAATAATGGCATTAACATGCGAATCTGGTGGCAACCAGCGACTCACCACCATAATAATGAGGAGTTCGCCCGCCTTGTGGTCAACTGTTGAAGATCTTTCCCACCTGATACACTAGTTTTAGAGTTGCCAGAACCAGTCACAGGAGAGACACTCTTTATTGACATGTTGACTGTATCTTCACAATTTTCCGCAATATCTTCCTCCCTCAAAGCCACCAGAACCATTCGGACCATTGCAAAGAATGGCTGGTCACTATCCAAGAGTTGTTGTAGCTGGGCTCCCCCAGCTCCAGTGCCTGCTCCACCACCAAAACCCTGTAACACTCCTCCAGCCCCACCACCTGGACCTGAATCATCAAGCAGCAGCGCCTGTAACATGGCCATTGATTTCCTCACAAGAGGGAGTTCCACCCACTGTCCATTTGTGTCTCTTTCTACCATAGAGGCCCATTTGCTGAAGCCCTGAGCCCCTCCACCTAATTTTACTCGTCGAGGAGGCAGCCCAACTCCATACCACATTCGACTACGTTTCTTCCAGCTTCCAGCCAATTCAAGTCCAGTAGTCCCGTAGCAAGCAAACGCACAGCGAACGGATTCGAAGGGCTCTGCAGCTGAAGAGGCTGTAAGACGCTCCATAGCTGTAGTTGATATTTGGCCATTTTCATCAGCCATACTAGCCAAGACCTGGAGTATCGTTCATATGTTGTTAGAAAGAGCGTTTTAGAGAACCTGACTAACATGGAACCACATGATAAAGCAGAGCATTCATGTACTAGGAAGATTTCCATCTAGATTACTGCAAGGAAGCCCTGTGGAAACAATGCATAACCCCACCTTCTTGCTGTTTACAGAACCTCACTGGTAGCTACCACAAGTCGTATCAGAGTCATTTTATTCTGTGAGTAACGAGGAACTTGTTTCAGCAAAGATTACAATTGTTGGCAGCAAAAGTTTTGTAGCACGAAAAGGTGGTGCTTAAAATGAGGCTATTCAATCATTATGGACAAACATGAACCACATACCTCAAGAGACAGGCCGCCAGTATCTGGAGTGGTGGACAGTCTTCTAGAGTTGGAATTGTCAGATGAAGGCAGACTAATCTCAATTCCTATTGCACTATGTCTGCGACTTGGTACATTAGACAAGGCCGGGAGAATTGGGCCACTTCCCAACGCACTTTTCAAGGAAATGGTTGAATAGTAGTACTGTGACTCCAACCGCAAGTGGTCCTCCACCAGCATTAAAAGCACAAGGGCATTCTCTGCAAGAGACATGGAGAGAGATGCTGCTGCCTCTGCTTCCACTCTGGCTGTTCGGGGAGATAGTCCTTCAGCTGCAACATTGGCAGCAGCAGCTGCTACTACCTGGGTCTGCTCCTCAGTTACATACATAAGTGTCAAATAACATTCAGTGAAACTCAAACATAAAATCAAAGGCAGAATGAAGAGAGATACAATTTTAGGATATAGAATGAAGAGAAGCCAAGGCATGTACTTGGGGTCCCATACCTGCAAGTGCAGCTCACTTGCGGCAAAATCCACTAAGTTACCCAGAATCTTCCGTTTGATAACTGGAAGAGATTTCTCTCGTCTGTCAAACACATGGGGGCATAGTATATTAGTGACTTGGTCTATCACTATCCAAACATAATTTCTAATGCATATGTCAAAACTAAGTGCCAGAAAAATGTAATCAGTGTTTTCAAAGCTGAAATAGATCCATAAAGCACAACAGCAGCCAGGGGGCAATAAATGAAACTTCACCGCAGCCGGCGCTCTCCTTGGCTGGATCCCCCAACCAATGTCAGCCATTCAGCACAATGGATTGTTGCCTCCACATCCTTTACAAATCAAAATAACCACAAGGACCTATCAGCACACACTTTTTACTTTCACAAAGGTTTTTCCAAATAAAATTGAATAATTCAATTAAAATAGGGAAAACATTGGTAGTATCAAGTAGGGACCCATGTAAAGAAGATAGTGTCTAAAAGTTTCAGGAACTTCAAAATCCATAGACCAAGGGATAGCATGTGGACTACGTGACCCCTTGGACACCTAATTGCCACACAGCAGAAGCTGAGAGAATCAAACATCCTAGAAAAGCAAAGAAAATCTTCTTTCTGACTCAATCGTAGTTTGGGCATTAGAAAAGTGATGCTCATCCTCAATGTGCATAACGTCACTATTCCCAGCCAACCCTAAAGCCCAAGCTAAGATCTAATGTGCAATAAGATTAATAAAAAAGAAGCTTGAACCTGCAGTTGTAAATAAGGTTTATGATAAACACACCTTCCACCCATCCTTGAGACGCATGGAATGCTCCAGCATGATAGCAAGGAAGCTATATACAAGATCTTCGATCTCCTCAAAACAGCCG
The DNA here is from genome assembly GCA_950295325.1 of Polytrichum commune. Lineage (NCBI taxonomy): Eukaryota > Viridiplantae > Streptophyta > Polytrichopsida > Polytrichales > Polytrichaceae > Polytrichum > Polytrichum commune. Next base: position 62,428,612 of record OX485804.1, read on the forward strand.
CTATCCTCCACTCCACTTCCATCAGACTACACTTGTGAAAAGTGAAGACCATCTTTAAATCAGATGAAAATCGTGATGGCTACACAACTGGAGAGATAATGTTTGGCAAACTTCATATAGTAGTAGCCACTTAGAAAAACAATAGAAGAGTTGCCTTGATGTACTTCCACGAGACTGTTTCTTTCATGTCCTAACTTCTTCAATACGAGTATTTCACATGCAAACAATTATTATTAACATGCACTGGGTTGTTTCAAAGGACTTGCACTTCATACAATGAATTATTTACATGCTTCCTCCATCTCAACTCAAAGAGAATACAAGCATGCTCAAGAATATATGCAAATACTAGCCTACAAGGATGTGATCCAACTTATTAAGAATGTTATAGCTAAATAATCACCAGTCTTCCCTGGAATACAAGGGTCGTGACTTCCTACCTCATAATGTGATATGAGAATCTCAAGGAGCCACTCTGGCCACTCAGACATAGTGGTGAGTAAGGTCCTGTTCTCTGGGTGTGTGCATGCCAGCAAAAGTATGTCCTGCAATTACAAGCACAGGTACATATTACACATAGAAGGCTGATGTCACTTTTTTTGAGCTGATACAGAAACCAAATTGACATAAACCCATGATCAATGAACATGGTACACCCTTCTTGAAGCTACTTCTAGATGTACTTTGTTTATCAGCCTACATTCTCTGGTAAGAAAATATATGCAAATTTCTTGGCAATGAGATGTGAAGGCTATATAACATCACTGACCTGAAGTCCTCGAAGCTGCAGTTTCCTAGGAGCAAAGGGCAGGGAGTGCACAAGGACCAAGAGCAGCTGTAGGTGCTCAAAGCGGTGTCCACAGTCATAAAGAGCTAAACGATCTTCTGATGACAACGTTCCCACCTGTAGGATTTCAAACATGCCCACACAACGTACATTCAGTTAAACAGACTAAGAAACAGCATTATTTACTTTGTGGTTGTTACAGATTTCAAACTTGATATCTACAAGAAATTTAATTTAATTATTTAAATTGAAATGATAATAAACAATAATAATTCATTTTAAAAAAACCTCCACAGACTTTCAAAAACCTCATATATTTCAGTTACCAAACTTCTACAATTATCTGCATTGGACTACAAGTCTGTAATTAGGTTGAAGACCCTTAAACTCAAACCTTTTTCCTTTAACCATTAACTAAAGAATGAAACACTGCTCTCTTCTTCTATCATCATGCACAACTCAACAAAGAAATAGTCAGCATAACTTGACTGCACAGGATGCATTTAATAGAACTATCTTCACTTACATATACAGCATCTGAAAGATGGTCATTATTGAGAAGTTCAAACAAAAATGTGGTCAGCATTTGTATTTTGGGGATTTAAAAGTCAGTATTCAACTTATAGACAGCGAACAGAGTGCACACAATTTGTTTTGTAAGTTGTTTAGAAATGTGTTCCAGAAAGTCACAACAATAAAATCGGATGGAACTATACTTAATTCAATATGGTGAACTTCACACTTTAATAGGTTGAAGGAAAAATCTTACATAAGATCTTAACTTCCAGGATGTGGACAAACTGGAACAAGTTGTCATTTCAAATCACTGAGCAGAGTAGACCTCAGATGGCACAGATTGTGTAGCAATCAAGCTCTATGAGGGATCAAAACATTTCTAAACAGCTCAGAGAAATTGAGGATTTCCTGACCTCAAGGTAACTCTTACAGTTGTTTTGAGATACTGATTAAAGCACACAAAAATTGTGGGTAAATAGGGGATTCAGGCTCTAAATCTAAACCACGACCAAGTGTCTTAACAATGTTACATTTCTTGAGGGTCTTAATCAGGGCTTCTAAGCATGTATGAGATACAGAATCCAATTCACTTTGATTGAGGATGCAAAACAATTAGCTGCAGAGAACATACAGCTAAGATGTCTCTTAAAGGAGAAGACAAACCCATGTATTAAATCAATTACAAATTTCAAAAAATGCATGAGGCATCACTTCAGAACTGTCAAATTCAAAGGCATGCACACAACTTTATAGAGAAGTGGAGTCTCACCTCTGACCTTATGACAGCAGGCAAGAGCGCTGCATAAACATTCACAGTCATAAGTCTCTGCGGTGCAGCTTCAAAAGCTTTTTGCATTGCATACAGAAGCCAAACAACTGCTGTTGCAGAAGTCCCTGGAAACCCTTCTCCTAGGACAGGATTTGCAATCATCTTTGGCATAGGTTGAGAAGCAGCTAAAGTAGAGCTCATAGCCTTCAAGTGGCCCCTTCCTATCAATGCCCCCAGTAGACTGACAATGCCGACCATTATACCATCACCAGAATCCACATTCCGAAACTTATTTCGAGCTCTATCAGCACTTATTGACAAGCTGATGCCTCCCAAGTTTGCACCTCGCTGAGCTGAAGAGCGTGCCACTAAGACAACTTCCTGTGTGGGCAGAGGCCATTGCCGCTGCTCCTGATCCAGTAATCCAGAGACATCAAGAAATTTTGACGTTGTGAGGTAATTTACCTTCCCTTTACTGTCAATACTCTGATCATCCCCAGTACCTTTCACCCCTAGAGAAAGGGAATTGCCATCAATACCCATTCTTCCATCTTCCTGAGCATTCTGCATTTCAGAGCCTATTTTGGCATCAGGATCGCTAGTGGATACTAAGCTCAAGGATTCTCCTAGCTCTGTTTCTCTCTGCAACAAAGTCAGAAGCATTTCAACACCGCCACTAGCAAGAAGGGTCTCTGCAAAGATCCCTGCTTTTGATGTGTTGGGTTGCACAACCAATCTGTAAATCAGATGAAGCACTCTTGCCACCTACAAAAAATGTCCAATTCTCATTTTAGTTGTTACCCTATTCAGAACTCACAAATAATAAATGCCAATCCAAAATTTGCTGGACCAAAACAATGACTGCTCAACAATATCTTATCCCCACTAAGTCATTAGCACTCAAATCCAGGGTTCTAATTAAACCTGTATCTTATTTTCATCTTCCAGTCGAGACTTGAATCCTCCCAACACTGATTTCTAACTCCGACTGCAGATTATAAGTGTCTTAGACATATCTGGAAAAGACTCTTTGAAAGAAGAGTTTAATAAAAAATTGTACCCAAACCAGCTTTCAAGGCACTCAAAATTAGGGTGTTTGTCATCACAATGTAGGTAAGTGAACTTGTGGATAAATCTAAGGTAGTTAAGGCTGAGATTATCTAGTATTGCTGACATGTTCCTTGCATCACCAGAACATGACTTCTTGTGATTGACAAAAGAAATGGCAAAAGGTGCTAAGTAGATGTAGGTACCTGATTAGGCTGAGGGCAGTCTAAGACAAACTGTACTAGCGAGCAGACATCAGTGTACAGAGATGGCTCATACGCCGATGATCCAACAAGTAGCTCAACCACAACAAGGAGTTCATCCACCAAAGCATTCAGCTCTCCTGCAGGTCGAGATGATCTTCCTCCTGCAAATGCATGTACTGAATCTAGTTCTGGAATCAACCAATAGCATCGGCGACACCCATCCAAAAGCATTTGAATGGCATTTGCGCCCCTCATGGTTTCTGATTCAGTGAAAACCATGTCTGCAAGTGTAGAGAGAAGCTTCTTCTGAAGACCATATGAACAAGAGCTCCAAAGCTTTAAGTCCAAAAGAAGACTACTATACAGCTGCACCTTCAAAGCTACGTGGTCTTTGGGTGCCTGAGCAAGAGCTACTACCGCTACAACCAACTCCTCGTCTCTTTCTTCAGTTCTTCTATGTTCAAGTGCTGATTTTTCCAGTTCACCAATGGCTGGCACACATACAAGGTGTGCCAACAAGTATGCAAGCAATCGGGGTGCATAGCTTCTGGCAATCTCTTCAGCATTACCAGGGTGCTGTAGGGTCAACGACAGCATTCTGAATATTGGAGCAGAAAGTAATGCAGCTGATGACGAGATCTCAACATTCTGCATAACAGGTTGTAAGGTTTGTATATCCACTGCACCCACTGTAAGGGGCAACATTGCCATAGGACCACCTTCTGCTGTTGCCCAGATAGTTTCAATGGGGCGAATCCTGGCAGCCACATGCACATTGCCAAGAACCTCTGCTGATTTCCTATGTAACCCTGAACAACAAAGCCGTGCCCAAAAAAATTTACAAGAATGCTAATATTGAAACCGTGCAGCCCTTAAATTAAAAAATAAACAGTGTTACACTACATGCACAGCATCATATTCATCACAATTGGCATGGCACAAAAACACCAAGAAAAAAAGTTAGTCCATAAGACATAGGACTTTCTTACCTGATGCGCCATTAGGAGATGCATCTTGACATGAACGGCCCACGAGAAGCTTAGGATGGTAAAGAAGATGCAGAGAAGGACCTATCTCCAGATCCAGGGCCGCACTGTCTTCGGCAGCTGACATTGCCTGCTCATTATTTGCAAACCATGGGACTCCAGCCCCAGCTCCAAATGACGAGAGAGCATCCCCTCCCCTGGAAGACAAGGCGATCATTTTCTCAAGCCCTATCGGCTCCTTGAAAATATATATGGGTCCCATTTCAGCAAACAGCGGACACTGTAAGCGTCGCTTCTGCAGACCAGCCATTGCAGGAGGTGGATTTGTTCCAATGCAGCAGAAACCCAGACTGGAAGGCCTTGGAAACACCAGAGGCCGTGACTCACACAACCGACCATCAATATAGAGCTTCATTTCACTTTCTGCCTTCCCCAACAAGCCTTGCTTAAAAGTGTGCTCCAGACCGATGAAATACCAGCGGCGAAGTTTGAATGGATACGTGAAGTGAATAGAGGACTTCTTCCCCTTTCCAGTGACGCAGTCTACCACTAAAAACTGGCCATGGAAATAGGCTTCGACTCCCAAACTATCTAATGAGAGAAAACTAAAGAGTCTTGGCATGTGGGCAGTGCCTTCCCCAGCTAACGCAGTGGCTGCCGCTGCAGCAGACATGGCTGAAGATCTGCTAGACTTCACCGAAGCAGCTGCTGCAATTGCAGCAGCTGCAGCTGCTGTGCTCACAGTGTCAGCAAACGACTCAATATAAAGCCACGTTGCGAATGCATAGCCATTTGGAAAAGGCCACCGGCTCTCTCCAGGACCCAGCAATCCTGAGCTGGCACCATCAAACTCAAAAGTATGAGAAGGACCCCGTGTCTCCTCACCTGATAAGCTTCTCTCCAAAGTAAGAATCAGATCAAGGGCTTTGCCAGTCAAAAAAGTCTTTGCAACCGTTCGCAACCATTCCCGAAGGTCCAGCACAGTGAGACAATGGGAGCCCAGAGCCTCAAAAGCATCAAATAACGGGCTCGGATCCCATCTTTCTTGATCAGCTCCTTTGGTAAGAATTTCCTGAGCTGCTAACAAAAGAGTGCGCAGTAGGCCTGCTGCTGAACACATTGCCCGATTTCTCGTGCATGATTGCAAAATCAATGCTAAGGACTTGGCCATTCTTGTTCTTGGAGACATGTAAGTCTTAGTATCACCTTCCCAAGGTAGCCATGGAAGAATCTTACTGGCTGCAACTGCTGGCCCCGCACGAAGCATCACCCCAGGAGCTGTTGTTTCCTTTTTCTCATCCAAACCCTCCACTCCTCCCAGTTTTGCAATCAAAATATCTACCACAAGTCTTGCATCCTTTCCCTTTTCATGTGATACCACATATTCCTTGCCACTTACAATACTTTGGAGTTTGGCCAAACGGGTGTCATCCCACCCATCAACCACATCATCTATCAGATTCATAAGCCCTGGGGGAGCATTTGGCATCACTGAATTCTTCACAATTTTTACCTCTTGCATAGGGAGGTAAAAGCTTGCACCATCGTATGATAGCGTTGGTCTTAGGCTGGACCGTGTTGGTGTGATGACATCAAGGGATTTGGAATGAATCAAAGCTCCACCGCCAATTTGCTCATTTGAGTGCACAACAACTTCTTTCTGTTCAACTGTTTCATCCCTCACAGGAACCTTCTTGTCAGGCGACTGAGAGGAGCTATTTGGATTACTGATACCATTGTTCTCCAGTTCCTGTTTTGCAATAGTGGGTGATGATGATTCTAGGTGTTCATCTTGTGGCAAGCTCATATACTGAGGTGGTTCATCATCGCCAACTATAGCATCAGACCTCTCTGTCGTCTTGGAAAAGCTGACACTCTTTTTACTGGGTGTGGTAAAAGACTTTGATTTCATATTGGCACGTAGCGCTTCTTCTGATGATCCTATGAGAGACTCAGCTTCTTCAGGGTTCACATTCCCCTCAACATGAGATGGAGGTCCCAATTCACGAGATGAAGCCACATACTCACCTGGCTCGTCTGCTAAATCTACAACCCTATCTTCCCCCGGGATGTCCTCAGCCTCCTCGTTGTCTGCAGTTGATGCCACAGATGGCGGATTTTCGTTGCTGATGGAATTCCCTGAATTTTGTTGATGATCAAACTCAAATGAAGTACTTGTGAGGTTTCCAGCTGCTTCGGATGCCACAAATGTTAATCGAGGAGCTTCACTAAGAGATATTTCAATGCGCTTCAAAGCTGCAGGAGTATCAATTTCTTCATCATTATCACCATCACCGGACGCCATATTGACCTGGGGTGAATTCCCATTCCCACCCCCAGCTAATGTAGGGATATCCGGCTCGCAAGGATCTTGAACCCCCGCAGCTTCAATCTTACCAACTTCCATCTCATCATAATGTTTGGGTTCACTGCTTGCAATACTTTCTTCTGGACTAGATGATGAGCTCGGCTCATTAGTTTCCAATTTATCTACAGATGATGACAGAGGCTCCGCACTGATGTGCTTACTTGTTGATGATGACTCTGATTCTCTACCTGCCTCCAATTTCATCACCTCTGCAACCTCTCTCACAGCATTGTCTCCAGCAGTAGTACTGCTTTGACCAATGTCAATTGCACCAGCATTGCCTGACCCTGCACCAGGAGCCTGTGTACACCTGACAGCATTGTCTCCTATGTATCCTTCCACTCCCAATGAATTAGCATTAACTGCTGGGCCATCCGAATCGCCCTGAGAGCTAACCTGCTCAGAGATTACCATACAATGCTGAGAGTCAATCGATGGATCCACGCCATCCTTTTGTTTCGGATGCTCCCCTGCGGAGCTCTCTATCTCCTTCCCAGTGGCTGCGTTTGCGACCAAATCCTCCACTATAACATCACCCCCACGATCATCGTCATCATTCACCGCCAAGCCCCGAGATCCCATTTGCACTCCGTTTGCATCCTCACTCGTAGGAGCCGACACCTCCTCTTCTTCACATGAAGGCCCCATGGGCTCATCCCTGGTCCCATCCATGGCTACAACTGATCACCAAATTCACCCCCGCGTCCACGGATCAATCACAAAAAAAAAACTCATCCATATCCAAAGAAATCTCAACACAAACCTCGAATCCATATCGGTCACATGATAATCTCCTCTGCCCCCTCATTTCCCGGGCCATTGGCGGTTTTGAGATCTCAAAACCTCGCAAAACCTTGCAAACCCCATCACACTGCCAACAAACAACCACGGCGACAGCAATGCAGAGAAATCCGACATGCCAATCACATAAGAAGCGAGTGCACAAACCTCCATCCTTCCCCTGGCCGATCTGCAACGGTGGAGCTGGCGTCGACGCGAAACGGCAGCGATTCCAGCGCGCTAGGGTTTGGGGATCGGTGCCATTGCCCTATCAAATACTTGTGCTTACTGTAATGTGAAGAAGCTTGGTAAACGATTTGTTACCAAAGAGTGTGAAGCCTAGACGAGGAGGAAGACATGAAAGATGAAGAAACAAGAAGAGTGCAAGCTCCGGTTCACATGGGGTCCCAAGTCCCAGCTTTTGAGCCTCAAGACCCCGTTGAAATATGGTGTATTATCATTAAAGTCGGATCTTGATTATTTTATGAAAAATATTCACATGATTTCTCATAATATCACTTAGTTGATGAGCTATGTACAGCTGCCCTGACTTCAAATTCAGTCTAAAGCAGTGGGCTTCCAGCATCCAAAGTCTTCATTCTCGAATCTACTGCTAGGTTCATGAACACTACTCGTCAATTGAGTGATGTTGTGGTGTTGAGAGTTGGGTCTAGCTTTTTAGTGGACCTAACTCTCAACACAACTCCCAAGCCTCACCACCACAAAGAGCTATGATAAAATAATACAAATTTTTATTTTATTTTATTTTTCATCCTAGACAATGACTCTATGCCTACGACCTTCTGCCTTTTGATGGTTGCGGGTTGCTATGTAGGCATCCATGTCATATTTGGGACTTAGGACTTGGGATCATGTGTGAACATGTAAGTCTCAGCTTCCATGCTCTTAGCAACTGAGATTGCAAAGATTGACCTCAAGTGACTTGGGATTTAGGACTTGGGATCTCGTGCGAACTGGCCCTGATATCGTGTACCCTTGCTCCTTGGGGTCTTTTCTTTTGTGGCCCTTTCCCCACCCTCATCTTTTAATTCCCCTCGTTTTTGCATTCGTTGTTCTATAATATTAATAATAAGTTGGCACCACCCACATATTGTGGCGATGTGGGTGCATTGGTGATGAATTCATCATTTGATGTCCTCACCGAACTTGCGTGGTGACGACGTTCAACCCATATTGTGTATTTGAAATTGATTTTTTAGTTGTGGTAAGATATTCAAGTGATTGAAAAAGAATGTTGCGTTTGATGACTTGATATTCGGATTTCTTTTCATGAATAGCTTGAAGTGAAAGTTTATACTTCAACACACGACTTTGTGCATGCTGAGGTTTGAGCTGAACCTTTTTAGAAGTTTAAATATTGAAGATATTAATGGGGCATAATGGGGTCTCGATTTCATGTATTTAAAAATAAATAATAAATCCCAATATGTGCGTGTATGCATGCATGTTGTTGTAGAATTTTCTTCCTTCTAGATGTAGTTACTGAAAATATCCATTGCTTTCAAAAAGTCAATCATAACATCTCATGAATGGTTGTCTTCTATACCTTATGAGTGCTCTCATTTCGAGAGGCAACTTGACCATTTGCCCACTTCAAGACCATGTTAGCAAAGTATATCAAAACTCCCATCAAAACATTGAGTTCATTTATTTATGATGATTATTACAACAAGTACTTTTAGATACATTAGATGGTTTATATTCAATTATGCCTCACAACTTCTCCTTTGTAACAAACTTCAATGAACTATTACTTCTTACTTCTTTTCTTGGAAACATCGCTTCTTAGCACAACTTAGAAAATGCTTCACCCCCGAGTTTTTATTACTTAAGTAAATTTCAAAATCCCCCATGGCAAGAAATGTGTTAAATTTCACATGGGATTATCTTATAGCAACTAGACCCCCCCCCCCCCCATTGATTAGGGGATACCTCAAAGAATCATAAAGTGGTAAGGATACCATTCTTACACTATATGACCCATGGTTGACATGGGATTTGTAGGTATACAGTTGTTTAGAGGTCATTCCTGAATAAATCCAATGATGTGTTGGTAAGCTTTAGGAATCTTCATTCAAATAGATTTGGCCTTTACATTGAGACAATGGTTATATCCTCAACCACAGAAGCAAGTGGCTATGGAATTAGAGGTTACATGTGGAAGGGATTTTTTTATTTTTTTATTTTTGGAGGGGGGGGGGAGATATGGGTGAAGTTGATTTCTTTAATTGTTAAAATTCCATGAGATTGACACCTAGTAACTAGTATTCATGTAAGTATGGATTTTCGGAGAGTCTAGAAGTATGCACAAATTGTGTGATAACAAACAGAAAAATAGTGCGTATACACAACTACATGGTCATAATGCATTATATAAAACCAATAGAAATCACATATATTAATGCAACACAATAAAGTTGTGGGAAGAAGTCACAATATTGAGGGGATTTAGAGGATGATATCAAGCACCGATTTTGTTTGGAATAGGCTAGAATATTTTATTTACCTAAACACTAGTTTAATGTGACTTGTGGGAACCACATGCCACAAGGGTGTAATTGTCTGGGGGTATTATCCCAATGACAAACAATTAGATGCCGCTTTCAATTAGGTATTTTTTAATTGTGCATACTTTGTAGTACGTACCATTCAATTACTTTGAAAGGTTCGGGTTAGTTATTTTCATGTACCATATGTTTATTATATATCAACAAGCGGCTTGTTGTAAGAGTGTTATGCCTTGTGATTATCCTCCACACGGGGCCAAATCTAGTTGGTTGTCCAATTGAGGCCAAACTTTGGCTCATTTCAAAAATTGTCTGAAAAGGCAAAGCCAAGAATTCATTGCAATGCAGTTTAGCCTCAAAGCAATCTCATAAAGCCACAAATACAAGACACATATACACAAAATAGATATGCATTTGAGAACAACACAAATTGCATTTATTGCCGAACCATAAACCAACACCATTTCTAGTCATAATGATCGAAATTCTACTTCATATTGAAGCCTTGTGCACATTTTTATATCATGGTATTCTAGAAAGAATATAAAAAACAATTCATTGATATTTATAATAACCTACACTATTTTGAACCTACGGTCACATATTGTGTGGGGCATGTTTTATTTTGAAGTTGCTTCAAAGTTGTTGATACCATCAATAAAAAAAATAAAACAAAAATTACTTATCTTTGATTGCACGTAGTTTCTAATTTTTGGAGAGTGTCAGACCTTAGTAAAAGTCTCTTATATTTACTTGGAGTTTGACATATAAATCCTTGGATGATATAAATATGCTTGTGTTGACTTACCCATAACAAATATCATGATTAGTTGACAAGATGAAAATTTTAGTAATAAATGTCACACAATTACCTCACAAATGCTTAGAGTTTGACCACCCGGTCCTCGGATACATATTCATGCATGCAACCCACATGAAATATCGTACGGTGTACTTGACGAAGTAGAAATTTGCGTAATAAAAAGTTGAATGATGTTTATTTCAGTCGTAGAGAGTTGACTTATTTAAACCATCACGTTCCTGCAGATTGTCGTTCAATACTAAGACAATAACTATTCTCACATAGTTCAAAGAAAATCAAGCTAGAGTTGGTGTTAAGCATACAAAATTCACAAATGAGCCATTAGCATAAATCAAAGCAAGTAACTAACAACACAACCACTGCAAAGTAAACGCATAGGAATAGTTTCGTTTCTTCAAAATGCCAATGTGGGTACAAAGAAAGAGAATTCCAGTCTCCAAAGGATGCCGGAGTGAATAGAGTGTATGTTCGTAGAACATCCTAGGCTACGTCTTAAGGCGATGGCGTTGGATGTAAAACTACCTCACCCTTTGCAGGGAGTAGACACTCTGTGCCGAGCGTAATGTTAGTAGGAATTTTTAATGCATAGTTGTTGGATTTGTGTTTATGTCAAATTGCAAGTCAATCATATGATTAGTGTCTAGCCACCACATACATGAAGTATCTTGTGCCTTCATGAGAAACAAACTATTCGATACATCTTGGAAAGAACACCATTATACACAACACACAATTGAAAATGAGCTAAGCAAGAAAGAATGAATGATTTTGTGATTAATGTTACTCTATAGGCACTTCATGATATTGCACATTGCTAAACGATTAGGTGATTATTAAGTAGCCAAAACCTAGCTAACTATATCACAATACAACTGTGGTGTACAATGTGTGTTTAATATGAACAACAATAATCTTTTGAGCTTATGCAAATAGTTGCCGTTATGTCACCCACCTACTAATGATTTATTTGGTTTGTGCCTTTGTAACCAAAAACATATTGTGATAAGCACTTAAAGTCAGAGGATGTAGATGCAAGTCCTACATTACATGATAATACTCTTTGGCTTTAAGGGTTTAGGTTTTGGGTTTTGGGTTTGGGACTAAACCCATGGTTTCATTTGCTTTAATATCGTGCACACATTCATGTGACAATTTGGGTTTTGGTCAATTGGAAAAGTTTACAGTTGTTGAATCACATATACGGGGAGCCGATCACTAGTTATAGATGAACTGGTTGAGTTTGAAAAATAAATGATTGAAATTCAAGACCACGGAAATTATTGATCATCTTCGAGGAATCTAAAATATATACTTTAAATCAACAAAGAAAAACTGAAAGATCACATCATGTAACCGGTTGGACTTGGAAACACTACATTTTTTACTAACTATGCCCAAAAATCTCCTTGGACACTGCACAATATCCTCATTTGCATAGAAGTAAAAGAATTATAATCTCTAGGGGACTCAAGTCAAAGTTAAGAGAGTGTCTTCCGTGACCACGTCCTAAAAGGACAATGACATTAGATATAAATCTACTTCACTTTTTGGAGGGAGTAGACACTACATTAGTAATCAATAGCCACTACTAAAAACCAAGTAGCATGTGATTTTGTCAGTTGGGTGTTGTCTAAGAGTACATGTGCCACGCAGTGAATTGAGGTTACAAATGGATTAACATAGTCTTTGAATTGTAGACTATGTTGTCACACGATCCGTCTTTTTGCCAGTCATCGTTGCAACATGATCATAACTAGAACCAATGCACTTATCAATATCTAAGCTTTGTTTCATTCATGATTTGATTAGGATTTCAAAGATCACTTAAGCATCTTTCTTACCACCATCAATGTGCAAGGGACCTATAAATACACATTGGAGCATGCCTTCCTCTACAAACGTAATAAATACCACCAAATGACCGGTCATTGATATGTCAATTGATTCATCAATCATGACATTATAGAACTTAAGGTCTTTAATCTAATTCGTCACCTTCTTTTGCATAATAGAGGAGCTCCCAAAAAATTAAAAATTGTAATGATACAAACTCACAACCATGAAAATAAACACTAACCAACAAAATAAACAATCTAGTAAACTTATTAGATGGTATGAATTCCTTCCTTGTGCAATAAACAATTTGGAAAAGAATATTGTATTGCTTCATCGCAAATCCGATTTGCTTCAGCAGTATCTCTCTCCATTGCACTTGCCACGTTGTTGAGCCTAGAGCAACCTCTTGTGCATCCCCAACTTTGCAGAATTTTGGAAAACATTGATACATGTGGATGTTGACGAACCCAATGGTGACAAACACTATGCACCCACTTCTATCCTTTCAAACCTTACCAATTTTGTTCTTCCAATATCAACGTTGAATTTTATCCATGAAAATTGAGTGCACCATGAATATCTCCATTGACTCATAACAACTTGTAAAGGGATCAAGCCATGACAATTTGTGCAAGCAAATAAAGGTGTTCCATTAGTTGGAACGCTAGAATCATTGCTTTGGGAATTGCCATAAAGCATGATCAGTACGAGCCTTTGACTTAGGCCATCATTGTTCATCTGATCGAGAATCCAACGACAACCTTCCTACTAGTCAACCCGTATTGCGCCACCATGTATATAACAGAGGCACATATTCTTGATTATATAGGGCACCATAATTTCAATTAGACCGCAACCAATAGTGCCATGACACATGTCCTAGTTTTGAGTGATAAAGTGAGGAGGAATGAGCAATTATGACAAATTCTAGACATTGGTAATATGTTCGGACCAACTTTTGGCTTAGAAATTTGGCAATCCTCCTGATTTCTACACCCTGAACTCTATAATATCAACCCCCATAATGTCACTCACTCTCTAATATCCCGAAACCCTAGGGAACGGATGTTCGTAGTTCAAATCTCTATCCCTTATATCATGAATTTTGTCATTAATGCAAATCATTAAAGAATTCAACCCACACCCTCATATTGTGCCATGTGTCAATATGTGGAGTGTCTTCTTTTTCTTTTTTTTATTCTTCTTCTTCTTCATATGCCACTTGTTGAAATGTTGGTGCATGGATCTACCACATTGCCTGGGAAGGCCAAGTGGAATGAAGATCTAATATCTTAGTTGCCTCTCTATTGATCACAACTTCTCGGCATAGGAAGTTGAGTAGTGTATACATGCATTTTTTTTAATAATAATATGTCCTAATTATTCTTTAATTATATGTTGCAATGTGATGTGTCCAATGTAGTGCTCCTAATTAAGTGTTCTCTCACATTCACCACGACTTCCTCTCTAAGCACCATCCCATTTTCAAAGCCTTCAATTTATGGTATTAAAAGAATTGCACGAAATGAATCTTGGGTTTTTGGTTGCATGTTTTGTATTGGATGTTGATGATAGAGTGAAATCATAAATAGATGAAGAAGTTTCAAAACCAGAGAAGTTTATAACAAGTTTGAATGTAGGCAATACACAAGATGGTAGGTCCATTGAGAAAACTTCATTTTGTGGATTATCTTGATATGGTTGATGAAAACATCATAGAAGTTGAGTTTTCAGTAGCTGAGATTGTTCACTTGGTACAAAGCAATGAGCACATGGCAATTGAAGGTCTTGTTGCAGGTAGTGATGAGCATTATGACCCAGATGAAGAGCCTAATACAACAACAAACAAGAATGACATGGAATGCAAGAGTATTCACTTGGTGGATGCGCTTGTTAGTACTAAAAAAACATTGATTTTCATCATAAGCGAAGGTTTAGAAAGTTTTTCTTGTTTGGAGTTGTTGCAAGTGGAATAAATTTGTGATAAATTGTCCAGAATGTGCGTTGCTCATATAAATGCTACTAAGAAGTCTCACATTAAGAGTTTTATGCTGCATGGTTGATAGTGACCCATTTTTGCACATGTTATATATGTAGAAGTAATTTTTGTACATGTACTTATTCTCACCATTTTGTACATGTTATCATGAAATGATTTTCAAACATATCCTAAAAAGTTTGAAATTTGGATATGTGTGCAAGTTTGGGGAGATTATCCATGTCCCATGTATGAAATTGTCAATTACAACATTTTGTGTTATTCCATAATGTCACATGCTACACTAATTCTATAATATCACACATCCATGTTCACACTACAAAACTCTGTAATATCATGTGCACTTGGTTGCCAGAGGTGTGATACTATGGAGTTTAGGTTGTATCTTTTTACATGGAAAAAAAAATTGCCCCCCTCATACTTCTCCAGATCTGGTGCAAAATTGTTTAAGTGATCGGTTATGGGTGGCTCTACTCTAGATGGATTTGCCTCCAGCCGCAGTTGACGCGACCTTTCGTTGCCGCGGACGTGAGTCATCGGTATAAAGCGGCACCCTGGAAGGGAATCATAAGACGTAGATCTAGAATCGAACGGCGGAGAATTTATGACGCGCGGGAGCGGTTGCAGGCGGTGAAATATCTAAACGAATGAAATATCATCACCATACTCCCCCGCCCACAAGCTTTTCGGTCGCTGGGACCATCTCGCTTTTCTTTGTCGTTGCCAATTGATACAAGATCAGCTTCCATTTGAGCTCCTTCAATGACCTTTCCAAATTTGGAGGCGTGGCGGAGCTATGGCTCTCATTCTCTTATATCGGTATGGACCTCTCAAGCATGCTGTGACCTAAGATTTCGAATCTTCAAAGCTCGATTCGGGGATGGAAATAGGGAATTCGTGTTTGGAAGGGAAAGTTTTGGAGTTTCTTCAACTGTTTCCGGCTTCTGACTTTGCTGAAGATTTATGTGCGGGATTTCGATATTACAGAGTTGTGATTTGTGCATCGTCTTCAGGAAGGTAATTAGAAGACTCGATGATTTACGAGCCCGCCCTGGTTTTTCGTGGCCACGTGCAGAAGGTATGGGGGATGCCTTTTAAAGCTAAGGGGATCCACGACGGCAGCCGTTCGAATACCCTTAAGTTTCGATCAAGTGTTAGGAGTTATTCTTCTTCCGGTCTCTTTGTCGACTTAGTAGGGCTCCTCCGCGGCCTTTGATTGAATGTATGTGTTGATTGTATTTATTCAGCAACTTTTTTCGGTTGCTAAGAGTCGTCGACTTCCTTATCTTTCTTGGTCTTATCAATAGAGTTATTCTTTAACTCAATGGGACTTTTCGTTGGGACGTTGGTTGTTTTGCATACAAGATCAGTAATTCCTTTCGAGTTGTGGTGCATCCTTGGAGGTAGATTTGGAATGTGAATTAAGAGCAACCTATTTCGGTCCATTGAGAGCCAAACTCATTTGAGCACCTCTTGCCATACCAAAAGAGTTTGATCCTCACTGCACTGATATAAAATGTTCTTCGTTCAAACCTCCACACGACCTTAAGCACGCGCTGGAAACTTACCGAACATGGGAGGTGTTGTATGCAAAACAAGCAACTCCCGACCAAGAGTCATGTTGAGGTATAGGATAACTTTGCTATTCACCTTGGATCCTCGCATTCTCTTAAAAGACACGTTATTCTTGGAAGCTGATTAGGTCTTTATACATTGTTCGCGAAGCTATCTATTCCAGCAGAGGAGTCTTCGGAATGGTCACTGTTTGCCTACTTTTCCTTTAATTTGAGCAAATTTTGAGGAAGATCTTTCGCCATTTTGTGATAAATAGAGACTAAGCCCACGCCTTTGTGTGCTTGCAGTGCCTGAAGGCAGCTGTGAAGGTGTCATCTGCCTATTTGATATTCGAAAAGGACTTGGGATAGCGGACATTGTAAAGAATATTGCAGCATGACAACGTGCTTGACAAGCGGATTGTGGAGGGCTGGAAGTCTGGTCCTTCCTCAAGGAGTCGCTCGACACCACTGGAGCAGGAGCAAGGAAGTTTCCGGAGAGTGTGTTGGAATTGGAATTGGCATATCATTGCAGGTGTCGAGAAGTTTTCGCACCTTGCAGTGGGATTCTCAGCATTACTCTTCCCCACTTCCAAAATGGGGATCTCATCGGTATGCCGCTTTCTAAAGATGTAATTTTCTTAGTGCGTAAGACAAATATATGACAAATTTTGCCCGGTGACAGGCTTATCACGGAAGTGACAAGTAAGGGAAAGGGGACACCCTTCCTTTCTGCACCACTCGAAATGTATAGCACATGTACATACGAGGGGGAGGGGTGGGTGCCGGTCCCTTACTCCAGCAATACACGGAATACATGTCCTCATGTGAATGTTATTAGGTCGTCTACGAACTAAGAAGATAGTATCCAGGGAATCCCTTCCCTGCGAGGGCCGTAGACTGTGGAAGCATTTTTCTTGTTCCTGGATGAATGTCCTACACCAATTTACGTGGCGTTTGTCAACGTGTCCATGACTGAAATGAAAAGAAAAGAAAGACGACTCCGATGTTGCCACCAGCGTGAATTATGGTGTTGATGCTTCATCTTCGGGTTGGTCCAAGTTTGTATGGAATCCAGAAACGGATCACCAGAATTAGAGGCCCCCAAAGATCACTGCCTTCTTTCAAAGGTGAACACCTTGATTAGGCTCGGACTGACCGTCTTGCATCTATCTCCTCCAAGAGCAAGCCCCTAGTTCCCACATGGTTGGTTGAAAATTGGGTGGACCATAGGTGGTAGGGTGCACCGGAAATGAAATCAAAATGCTAGGAAGGTCTAGTGCTAGTTAGGTCACCCATTTCAGCCTTAGGCGGCTCAAAATCTTGGACCTTCTGTGGGATCCAGGTTAAGGCCTTGGGTGGCCTTGGGTTTAAGCCACCCTTGTGCCCATGTTTTCATTTAATCATGAGCACAAGTCGGGAGCACATACTCCGTATTAACTTATTGTGATCACATTCAGAGTTAAATTCACACTGGATGGCAGAAAAGTGCAATGGAGGTGTTGTTTGGTTCTTAGTGAGCATAATTCATGTCCACGTCCTGAGGTTTATGGTTTAGTAGGGTCAAAGCTGGTATGGCTCAATTCTGTCAACGTGGAAGTCAGGCAAGTAATAACGGAACAACTTATATGGTGATTGGTCACTTTTCAGGCACATAAGAACAGCAAGAGCGGTTCTGGCGGAGGAAAGAGATACTGAGGAGCCCACTGCCAGCGGCACCCATGTCCCTGAGCAAGGGCTGGAGAAGTGGGTTGTCAAAGCGGAGAAGGCTTTCAATGAGCTTGCCACTGTAGGTGCTCCTTATCTATAAGGATCTGGATGCGTTGGATGATTGTAAGCTTTCTAAAGATTGTTATGGTGAATATACCTGATGAATAATGGATGGTGTATATGGATATTGCAGGAGGCAGTGATTAAGGTGTTAGATGGATTTTATGCTAATCGTGATTATGCACGATTTTATGTCTTGGAAACGATTGCCAGAGTTCCTTACTTTGGTGAGTATTTCAAAACAGGTCACACCTCAAAGACCTGCTACAAGCTTTCCCCTAGTAGAAATTGTATTACTTCAGGTTTTCAAGCTCTTATTATGGCTTGGTCCACAACGAACTACATGTTGAGTGCTTTGTTTGAGGTGGTATGTATACATAAGAGGATGCCCATTTATTCAAGTTCTGGATCCAAGTATCATGCAGTTCTTCTAAAATCTGTGAGAAGTCTTGAGAATGTGGGTGAGTGCGATTACCCAGGACTGATTGGATGTGGTCTTTCTGAGATAATTTTGTTTTGTACCAATCTGTTCTCAGATATGCCTGGATCATGTAGGAATTTGTTAGCTTGTTACATTTTTGTGGAAGATTAACAAGGTTACCAGTTGGGATGTGTGGTCACTATTGCCATCTTGTATTTGCCATCTTTCCCACAATTCAGCCATTCTTTGTGTTTCCTTGAAGATTTTGTGAAATTGATGCCCTTTATTATCTGGAATTATGCAGCTTTTGTGTCAGTTTTACACATGTACGAGAGCTTTGGATGGTGGAGGCGTGCAGATTACTTGCAAGTCCACTTTGCAGAGAGCTGGAATGAGTTGCATCACCTTCTTACGATGGAGGTTTGCATCTTTCCCTTTCTTTACAGTAATGGTGTGTACCAGGTCTTGAAAGAAGACTTAAGACTGGTTTCAAGATGTACAATGTATGAGGGGATAATACTTGAGAATTTAAAGGCGGTTGTGGTTTGGGTTCTAGGCTTTAGGTGGAGATGAACGTTGGGTGGATCGATTTCTGGCACAACATATTGCCGTCGGCTACTACTTCATGACAGTGGTCATGTATCTACTCAGTCCTCGAATGGCATGTATGCTCTCTATTCCTTTCAATGTAGATTTTCAATTGTATGCACTTTGTTTTTGTGTTGTACCATGTCACTTCAATCATACACTGTTGAGTATAATTCATCTCTGGAGAGAATGGGCATCAATAAAACTTGAAGCTTGATCAGGGTTCTGGTGGAACTGTAGTCAGTTATCTGTAAAATATATGGGGATCATAATCTGTGGATCAGTCTCCATGTCATCCTGAGCAGACTTTGAGCTCTTTTCTCACACCAAGATGTTCTCCATGTTCTGATGAATGTTGGAATTGGAACCTCGTCTTTGCAGATCATTTTTCGGAGTGTGTGGAGAAGCATGCCTTTCATACGTATGATGAATTTATCAAGTTACATGGAGGTGCTTTCAAGCTGTTGATTAATATTTTATTTCTCTGCAGCATTAGAGGGATTGTGAACTTTCTTGCATGAGTCCTGGTCTGGGACTTTGTTGCATGTGGTCAGTAAGTCATCTTATGAGGAAAGTATATGTGACTCAGCTTTTTTACTCCGGACTAATTGGGTTGTGCTCACCTACTTGCTGCAGAGGAGTTAAAGAAGTTGCCTGCTCCAGAAGTTGCAGTGAAGTATTATACTCAGGGTGATCTCTACTTATTTGGTAGGTTATTATGTATTTGTTTTATTAACCTCAGTTTTAATATCAGTTTCAAAATGATTGAATTGTGTCCACACAGTTTTGTTGTCCTTTCTCTCAAGCTTGTGTTGGTGGAATACAGACGAATTTCAAACTCACAGTCCTCCAAATTCAAGACGGCCTAAAATTGGTGAGAAATAAAGCTCTTTACTTATTGAACCCCCACACCTGAGGTGTTTTCTTGATGAGGTCAACTGAATACTGTGTTTTACCTTATATCTAGTGGCAAAGGTGCTACTGAAGGACTCCATCGGTTTGGTTGTCATGTGCAAATTTTATCAGGACCTGGTTATTGACTTAGAACACCTAACTGTAAATTGTAGTAACAAATTCACAGATGTAGTGGAAGTTATGATTGATTGTGTTGTTTGGATATTTTGATAAGGTGTTGGTAGTTAATTCCAATGTAAAGTTGCAGAGGAATATTGATCAACTGTGCACAGTATATTTTGAAACACTAGTTTATGAATCTTAATAATAAAACTGTGTGTCTTTTCCTACTTAGAATGCTGTAAAAAGTTTTGGTTTCAAATGTGAAAGTTTGTGTACATTCAGTGTATAGTTCTTTCCTGTGCACGTAGGGGTAATGCATATGGACAATCAAACTCCCCTAGCCTAATTTTGCCATCTCAGGCAGTAATGGATTTATAAACTGTGAAACAACCAACAGGATAAATTGAGTATATTGTTAAATTTGAGAGCAGTGTGAAGAAATTCAGATTTATCAGCTTGAAGTGGAGATTCTGGGAATTTTTTAATCATTTACATTTCAAGACAAGCACTGTGGAATTCAACAGAAGTAACCTGGGACTTCATGTAACATTAGTCAGAAGGTTTCTTTAGCAGCTCAATTGGATAAGAATACTATTCAATAGTGTAATTGGATGCAGAGAATCTTTATGACGTGTTCTACAACATACGAGAAGATGAGGCTCAGCATTGCAAGACTATGTTGGCCTGTCAGACGCGTGGAAATTTGCGGTCACCTCATAGTACCACACAGACTCCAGCACCCAGAGTCACTTCAGTGACAAAAGTGGAAACGGAGGATTCTATAAATATTGAGTTGGCTCCTGCAGAGTGTGCAGGCATTATTGAGTGTGCAATAACATCAAGTTCGTTCGTAGACCGAGTGCGCAAGAAAGGGATTGAAGTCAAGTTAGATCAATTGCCTAAATAGTGTAACGTAGAAAGCCTGGCAGGTCGTTGATGCTACATCAAAAAGGTCGTGACCTTATAGCCTTGGATTCAAGAACTTCTAGGGTTTTTTCTGTTGTGGCTGTAATCCACTCATGCTTTAGAAGTTTTTGCTGGTCTGTTCTCATCTACAAGAGGGTTAGTGATGCTTCAACAGCTTCAAGTAGAGAGATATGTATGCTAATAGCGAATTTTGTACAGTGGGAACGTGCATTTGCCATCTAGCAGGCAGCATTTGACAAGTAAAAATTTCTTTCATCCGTACCAAGAGATTTTACTGCAGTGTGCAACTCGTTGACATATGTTAAACTAGCAGCCAAGAAAATATGTCTGCTTCAGAGGCAACAAGGTTTTGATTACACATCGAGTCCTCTGTTTTCTATTGCATAGAGCCCTCCAAACAGTAAACTAATGTATCTCAGTAGAGTGTGTCCCTTGTCAAACATGCTCTTTCTAGGTTTTTTTGGGAGAATGGCGGAGTGCCCATCCCACCATCCTACAAAGCCGAAAATGCATATTGCTCACCAATTATTCACAGAGGGCAACACTCAAAACCCTTCCCATCCTTGAACATTTAGGGTCAAAGAACTTGCGTAACAGAGGAAAAAAAATCCTAGGAAAATTGTTGGCTTCATTGTCAGCAGTTTCCTGGGCCGAATTGGAAGACGATTTTGTTGACTGCTGAATGCTGCCCAACACTTCAGGTGCTTTTGCCTTCAATCCAATTCTTCCCAAGTGAGACCAGAAGTATTGCTGTTTCAGTGTGCATGAACTTCCTCATTTGCATCTGCCATCTACGGTCGAAATTTGCAGCAGCCTCGTGAGCTTTGTCGCGTAAAGGAAATTTTGCACGACTCTGATTGAATGATGATGTTGCATTTCCTGCCTTCTGCACTGTGGTTTGTGTTCCTGCAGTACTCTCCAAGTTAACCTCCCTATCTTGAATCGTGTCAAATGTGTCCGCAGTTTTGTTACCCATGAAGCTTTCCAAGAGTTGGGAAGAAGCTTTCAGCTTCAACACATTTGAATTCACTCCGGGGGATGGAGCTTCATATTCGTCAGATTTGTTTGCACCCAAAGTGCTCTTGGACTACGTTGACCGATCCATGCTATCGGTCAATGTATCTGGACACTAGTTAATCTGCGCACTTCCCAAAATCAGGGATTCAGCTTTATGCTCGATTTCATCATTCCAGTTCATGCTACACTAAAAAAATATTTAGTGTCATATGGTATTTTTAGTCACTGTGGTAACTTATCTGATGACACTTCTTATGAATTTGTTTACAAACATTGTCATCCCAACTTACTTTTAGTTCCTCTACTTTGGTATATTTTGCATCCTAACATTTATGTAATGAAATATTGTCAGGAATGATTGAAATTTGGATGAAAAATCACTTAGCAAGTGGCAATAATTACAACATTGTAACTCTATAATAGCCAGAAAATTGACAAGGAGTGAAAATTAATGTTAGATTTACAATTAGTGTTGGTGACACTACACGGGCAGTTTACAATTAGAATCGAGCAAGATAAATAGAATTGGTGACACTAGATACAATGTTTAGTGCAGTACAAAAGGGGGGTCTGTTTTGCACTTGCCCTCTAAACCATAGAGATTGATGTAAGAAAATCCTCCACAATCCTTACAGTCATGTAAACTCCACTCTGTATATGTAAAATGGACATGCAAAATGGTCACGTGCATTCCAGAAATCAACATAATGGACATTTATTAAGCATTAGTATGTGCCAGGCTCTATGTGGTTCATCTCCTTGATTGGATGCCTATAATTGAGTGTTGTGTGACAAGGCTCAAGAATGACCTTAAGAAATACACGTGTACTAAGGTAGAGGGTGCTTAAACCAACACTTTAACCTATTGCACATACATGTGGCTATGTGGTTGATATAAAAATAATTAAAAATAATTAATAGCTTTTGGGCCAAACATAGGTATAAAGAAAGAAAGAATAATTTTAGCCTCAACTGAATATTCAAAGTTAGAACCACTAGCTTCCTTAAATCATTCCTTGCATGTGATGAGGACCCTCACCTTCATTGCCTAGAACCAATACAACATAGTTGGGTACTAGATCCAAGCTAGATCAAAGCCCAACTAGTAACGGTGTGCAAAGCCACATTGCCACCTACATGTTTCCACCCAATTTGTTTGCAGAACCATCACCTTGCATCCCAGGTACCGAACCCCTTGCATCCTAGGAACTGACCCCCTTTGTGCTTTGTGAATAGAATGGCTAGAACCGTGCCCCCCCCCCCCCTTCCCCCCTTGTATAGAATGGCAAGAATAGGCATTGACAAGCCACCCTAAACCCACCTTGAACCAACTTGAGATAGAGTGGAGCATGTTTCCTACCCTACATGAAGGTAGTGAAGGCTGCTATGAGGTGGCATCACTAATGGCACCTAAAATCGTGACACTCCTACACCATAAGGAATGGTTCAAGGTAATAAGATGTTGGCAATTGGGAAACGTTTATAAGTGTTGGTTTTGGGTGGGTGTTGATTTTAGCACCCTCTACCTTAGTGACATTGGGCTATGTGGATGCACCCCCTTATCATGGAAATCAAGGGAAGCTCAATAGGTTCATTTTAATGAGGCCCCCACCTTGTCATTGGTGGACAGGTAGAGAAGAAAGGAGCCTTCTCGTAGTGTAGGGAGCCTCTTGCGCATGGGACTTAAGTTAATCCCAACAATGTGTTCACTTCGGTTTACTACATTGGTACATTTGTTGGTTTGACTTTAAGTATGTAGAACTTACTTTAAGTGTAATTTCCATTAGTAATCGGTTTTTTAATTTTACATATCGAATCCCCACTAGAGAAGAAATTTAGCGTTGCAGTGCAGTTGATGTTGGCTTGGCTAGGACTAAGGTAGATGTGTTTTCAATGATTACTTTTGTTTTGATTAGCCCACTTCCTCCTAAGATATATGAAACACATCATTAAATACAAGATGGCTAGCAAATCCGAATGGAGGTCATAGCCACTTTCCTCATAACATTCAAAACTCGAATGAATATTTTATTCATTATCAAAGTTAATATTCTTTTTCTCCTTAGATGGTCGTATAAGCGTCCCCAAATTTGTTGTTTGTTGAACTTAGAATGATTATCATAATTTGAGCACTCGATATACTCCCGTCCAAGCACATGTCTTTCAGCTACATCCATTCTTGGAGCCACATCAATCAAACCACATACCACTCAAATATCGGTGTCCGAACAAGAAAAATCAAAGTAACCAAATACTACACCACTAATGCATTTCAACTACACTAATGTCAACTCATTGAGCACAATAAGGTCACAAATATGACACTTTCTCACAGTGGAAACAATGAATGTCACAAAGTTGACAAACGAATATGACATTGAATCGACTGGATTCCAGTTTGTGCATGGGGTTCCAGTCTACCTTCAAGTCAATCACATATGCTCGAGTAGTTAGGCGGTTGACCTCGGACCCGTCGGCCTGTTGCATGTTGAATCGTGGTTTGCAGTCGAGATAGTATAGGCCGGTCACGTTATCGCGCTGCCCTTTTGCGATGATTTTGGGTTGTGTTTTTTTTTTCCTGCAGCCAGTACACAGAGGTTTAAAGAGTCGAAGCATGCCATCAGTCCCTGCACTGCGAGGGCTCCGATTGAAAGGAAGGAGGTTCAACGCGATTTCCCGGCACCAACATGACGTTGCTGCTAATGACGCAAGTCTGGCGATTTTTACCTGGAATCGTTGGAAGTTCGACGTTGCTGCTAATGACACAAGTCTGGCGATTTTCTCCTGAAATCGTTGGAAGTTCGACGTTGCCGGTGGGGGTGATTGTATGCGACTGCCCATCGGCTGTTCGGATGTTGTTGTTGTTGTTGTTCCCCTTCCGTAATTCCTTCACATTCATCAGGAGCCTTGAATCTCCCGTACCATGTGAGGTATCGCTGGCCACTATCGAGGGCCCATGAAGTGTGGGGGTGGCAGTGTGAGTCGAGAAAGCGGAAGTGGTGCCAACGATTTCTTCATCGTGAGAGGAGCTTTTGTGTCGACAACAGCGGTGAATTCCATCAACAGTCAGTGCCTCCTTTCTCTGGAGATCGTTGTTTGGACAGTTTCTCGGTTTCTTCCTTCATGGTTGATGAGAGCACATTCGTCGTCGTCGTCGTCGTCACTAACACTCATCACTATACAGTCTACCCTCTATAAATGTTAACCCTCGGGAGTGGATCAAAGTTAACATTTATAGAGGTGTTAACAGTTAACAATTATAAAATTACTTTTTTGAGCAATATACAAATCTTAACATTTATAAATATAAGCAATTGTGAAGAGTCCTTGTGAGAGAATACCATTCATAAAATTGCAAACCCAATCAAAACTTTATTCAATATCAAGTTTACAAATCACGGGTGAAGTATGAATCAATGGTTCATTCGTTAACATTTATAAAGTCAAATTTACAAAGAAGGGAGTACCATTTTGTTAACAGTTAACACGTTTAACATTTATAGTGTGCAATATGTGGGGAGTAGAAGAAAGTTCACATTTAGAGAGGGTTAACACTTATAGGTGTAACATTTATAGAGGGTGGACTGTATTCATTAATTGGAGACTTTGGAAAGTCTTCAAATAAACTTTACTCATAGTTTGGGATGCAATATTGTGAACGTGGGGAACATTGGTAATGAACTTTCTACATACTCATGCATGAGGAGTATATATATTTCTAAATATAATAAGTATCTATATCATAATCAAAACATGCACTAAACACAATATCATACTTGAAGTCCTTGATTAGTCTCCAAATCATGAAAAAGTCTCCAATTAACGAATATAGTGATACTCTTCTTCTCCTTCAAACTCATTATCGAAATGATAGCAATGTCCTCCTAAAATGAACTTTTATTTTGGATTCCAAATCAAATGTACTTTTGGTTTTTTTCCCTTTCAATGAAAAGTAGCACGTGGAATGTAACATTCACTTTTATAAAGTATGATCTCTTTTTGCGTTATTGTAACGTTGCAGTTCTCATGAAGGTCATATTGATTATCAAATGAGTCGTATCTTCATAAAGGTTGTGACTTTCATGAAAGTTGTGGACTCCATCAATTTTTTGGTTAAATTCAAAATGTAATCGACTTGGGGGCATTCACGGTTGGGGACCTACTTTTGGGACAAAGGACTTAAGGACTTTGTCACATTGATCTTGGTTTTCATCATGATTTATTATTATTTGATCAATAAAATTTACATAAATAAGTAGATAGTTCATAAGCTTTATCAAGAAAGATTTTTATTATTATTTAATAATCACCCTAAACCCTAAACCCTAAACCCTAGGCCACATCAGTGGCATTTTTTTGCTATTTAGGTGTGCATTGGTGGTCAATTATTTCCTGTTATGTATTTTGGTACCTTGGTAAAAGTGTCATGTGTCCATTCATATAAACTTTTTTGTCCAATTCTAATACTAGACATTCATTTTACGTGTGGCCGTGAGTATATGTATATTTGGACATGTTTGGTGCCACATGTAAAGTTGGGCAATTGCTATTCAATACATATTTGGTTCTATTGGTACACACTTGAACGATAATTGTGAGGAAAAAAATTGGGATCATTTCAATTAATTCTTGTTGTCCTTTTCGTTCCTTGATCCTAAGGTCAGGAAGTAAGACAGCACTCCTGAATGTCCTTTAAGGAATCAAATGGATATCATAGATGACCCTATTCCTTCTAAATTAACTTTGTCGTTGTACTCAATATGGAGGATGAAATGTAGGTATGATCCAAAATATGCTCCACAATACAAATCCAATTATACCAAGTATGTGAAGTTATCAAAAAAAGTCCTTAAACCGTTAGACACCCAAAAGTAGTACCCCAACCGTGAATGGCTCCACTTATTACCTTTTATTACGCCTCATTTATATAGTTGAGGGCGGCACGTGCTTGTGTTTATATAGGAACTAGAATCATAGTTTCTTGATATACATATATGCCAATGTCTGGACTCTATAATATAATTGTGTACATAGGCCGCTTTAAGAATGTGAAGCAGCTTGGTTTGCAATGTTGTAGTTGATGTGTTTGAGTCAATGTGAAAACAAGTGTTGGATATCCACATCATAAGATTTGCGATGTGATAAACGTCCAACACATCGATGCCCCACCAAACATATGAGGTTGGGATTGATTTATTTTGTCTATACAGTCAATAGTGGCCAAGAGGGTGGAATGTGAGTTCAAGGTATCGATTTCAAATGAAATCTTTGCCTAAAATGTTGAATTAGCATTGTGTTTGATGAGCATGTGTTTGCATGTGAAATTTATGGCGGCCGGATGTGCAGCAAAATGCATCACAGTTGGCACTCCATGATGAAATGTGGACAATCATGGATTGGAGGAAATCAACCATGAGGGAAAAAAAATCAAAGCATCTTCATTGTTAATCCCAAAGAATTACAACCCCTCCCCCTCCCAAATTAAAATTAAAAACGAAAATACAACTGGGATTGTTGGATTACATTCCATGTGGTGACCGCCAAGCAATTTTGTTCACATTTTATTCCCAATTGGATACAACATAGCATTACTTAGCAAAAAGTTGTTGCACCATGGGGTTGGAAATTTGGGAGTATATTGTTCTTTTAGATTGGGCCACTTTGACAACATGAATAATAATCAGTCTTAGTATTGTTCATTATCCAAGAGTGAACTAGCAACTTCCTAACACCCACAGCTTGCATCTTAGCCAATTGGTAGACTAGCTTATTTATATGTCTCATAAATAAATAAAGTTAGCAACGCTAGCATGGCCCCACATGTAGTGGGCATTGGTTGCTTGGTCTACTAGGGTGCAGCTCCAAAGTCTCCACAAATCCAAGCCTTTAATGTTGGTTAGATATTCAGCTTAGGGTTGAGTCTTCCCCCCCTTTAGAAAGGACGTGCCAAGTCCCCTCTTCGTAAATTGTAACATTATGCAAGTGGCATTTTATCACATGTAATGGATGTTCCTAATATGCCTTGACCGCTACATATGATATTGAACATGTATCGACTTATCATTGGTTGTAGTAGGCATCCAATACCGCAATTGTGGCTTTTGAATTTATGAAAATTTGTGGAAGGTTCCGAAATACCAATACATCCTATGGTCTTTCTCAAACTTTCAGACATGGAATTGAGAAATACATGTAAGTACCAAATTGTGTTCAGTCAACGAGAAAAATGGCAAAAAATTAGAATGGATTTTGATTGCATATTCAACCCTTTGGGTGCAAAATTTATTGAAAAAATTACGGAATCCCAACAAAGGTGTTGTTCTTTGAATTATTGTAAGAGCATGAAAGTTGAGAAATTTTACAAACAAGAACCCACCCACCGCAAGGTAGGCAATAAACCCCACCTTGCACCAAGGGGTTCTTGACATGGTAGAGCCAACGGTCTCAAATTCACGTCGGATTGCCTGATGTTGGTTTTTCTTTCCTTTTCTTTTCTTTTGAAAGTTGAGAATCAAAACCCACATCAGGCTGAAAGGCAACAAGGAATAATTAGAACCTTTCTTCAACTTGACCTAACAAATGGGCCTCGGGGTTAAACTTAGAATCTCTTCTTTTTGGTGAACCCTAAACGCACCCGTATGTTGCATTCTATACATGTTACCTTACATTGCCACACCCTAAACCCTAAACCTAGAAAATCATCAAGTTGAGATGGGATTTGTTAGAAACCAACGTTTTACCAAAATCCACTGCATGTCATTTGAAACTTCAGTTGTGAGAGCTAACTTACTCACAACACTAAAGAATGCGACCCTTTCTTGGTCATTGTTAACATTCTTAAGATGGTTGGTGATGCCTAAGGAGATAGTTCAAACCATCAATGTGGATCCATCGAACTTGGTAATATGATATTGCCATAACTTGATGTGAAAAACCTAAAGTCTTCATTGGACAATGGGCACCATTACCGAAAAATAACATATTTATTTATGAAATCATGCATCCATTGTCAATTGGTCACTCACATAACATTACTAACCAGCTACATGATGGTCTTTTTTCAAAGAAAGGCATTGTGATCAAAAAGCAAATTATGCTAATTTATAGCTAGTAGTCGAAAAGTTCATAGTACACAACCTGAGTGCTCTCCATAAATGAAAATCCTAAAAATAAAGGAGAATAATGTTCATGTAATACATGATCCCACGGGTTGCAGCCAAGGAGCTGTGTAATTTTATGCATTGTTGAGCCATTATGGGAGTTGCATGAAACTTGGTACCTATTTCAACCTCAGGTAGATGGGTCCAAAACTAGTTATTTTTTATACCAAAACGTAAACATATGACACTTGCCATTAGCATGCTCAATAATATCTTGAACTTGTATGTTGGAACGCAAAACTATCATCTCAACTATCTTAATGAGCTTAGCTAAACGTCAAACTATAAATCATTTCTCACGTAAAATTTCCATTTTGTTAATGAATGGCATCATATTGGTAATTAGGGCCACTTCACACACGAGACTGAGAGCATGTGACCATTACACCTCAAGCACTCTCGTTGGTGGAAAAGGCGGAGCTGGTCCAAGTTCGCTTCACTCTATGCTTGAGGGGCCAATAAAGTAAGTGAATGCAAGATGGATGTAAAGTCTACATGGAGTCCTACATGGCATCAAATGGATCATGTTTCATGGACACTAAGACTATTTTCAAAAACCGCCTCTTGGAAGTAGGCCTAACACAAAACTAAGAGACCATGGCAACTCCAAACGCTCACAACCGTTGCTTCATTCTATTTTATCATGCATGAGGACCTACATGAATAGAAATTCATTGAAATAGCATGTGGTTGAGGGCCCGGTCACATATGACTTCACACTACACCTGAGGGGTCCGTGACCACACTACATGATTTGGGAAGTGCCTTGGGACAACCTTTAGAAACTTCCTTTTGGGCTCTCACAATCTCACGGTCACGGCTCTTGGCTCGTGTGTGAAGTGGCCCTTAGTTAGGCGGACGTGACATTTGGAAACCTCTAGGCATCTAGTTTAAGATCCCTTCACAAATAGTGTACGTGACACTAAATACCCGTCTATGGTGTAGCGGTGGTACGTTATTTCTTTCTTTCTTTAGCCATGTTTAATTTTCATGGTTGACATGCTTTCCCCTTTTTATGGGTCTTTTTTCAAAAGTCAAGTAAGTACAATATCCCAACGAGATCTCGGCAAAGTGGGGCGGTCAGTGGTCACAGACTGAACAGGACACATGGCTAAAGGCCAATTAGTATCTAATTTGATCGCTTATCTGGGGCTAATCGGACACCTATATTTTAAGTGGTGTGTGCTTGGGTGTGGATTGAAGAATGGGCACCGTAAAGACCCATTTTTCTTATAAAAAGATTGGACTACATGTTTAGCAATCTTGTCAGTATTTTGGGTTCAACAATCGACTTACTAATTTTGAGAGGACTTGTACGATCATTTACACTTCGGAGCAAGGAAGATTGTAACACTTATGTGGTGTTAACACTTTAAATTTAACACTTATCGAGGGTAGCATATACAACTTGTAGCATTTGTGTTAATGACATGCATGTGATTTTGGATTGAAAACAGTAACACTTATATAAATAGAGGATGGAAAATACATAAGAGATGAATGTACTCGTACATCTAAGCATAATGGGAAAGTTAATCTGTAGTAGTTTGATGAGATACTTGTGCACGCCACAATCCTATTTCCCTTTGAAGTGTTCGTATGCTTTGGATGAGAGGTGTAACATCAATAGGTTTTTGTTCCAAGATTTGTTTCAGCGTCACTAATGTACTTTCAACACCCTTGAATCCTACTCTATCTGCCACCACATCAACAGTTTGCACATTGTCAACTTCCAATGGGTTCATTGTCAATTGCGTCATCTCTTTCATCAAGCATACCTTTAATTTCCTTCTCAATTATTCAATTTCATCCAAGTTGAAAAAAACTCATAGCCTCGTGTTCATCCAAATTAGCACTTGTTGAGACGAATTCACTGAAGAAAGGAGTGATTTAAAAAAAAATCCTCCTAACACTTTAACAATTAAAACTTACTAGTGTATTTTTTTGGATTTCTTTTGGGGAGTGCAATTTTCCTTAACACATATGTAAATTTAAAGAGAGAGAGAGACCCCACTTTCATCTCCTATATATTTTGCATCTCAAATATGATTTTGACACCTCAATTTTTCAATGTGCTTGATTCGCATTTGTTAACCGGAAGTAACGACTCCCAAGTCAACGCCACGGCCAAAATTATTGAAGGAGTGGGAAGTGCCTCCGAGGGCGGTAGGGCCACATGCGTAATATTAAAATACACATCGAATGTATCATCAACTAGTAAATGTTGAATCGACACAAGAAACATAGTAAACCTTCGAAGGGTATGTAGCAATAGTGACCGGGTGTGAAATCGCTCACCAATAGCATGTGGAGATGGGGATGAAGAAGGGAAGGGGTCGACGGAGGCGTAAATCTCACGTACGTGTGAGAGCTTTTAAAGGCTCGTGTGCATGGACATGATGATGGGCATATATAACTGAAGTATCATATCTAACTTAGCCGCGTGATCTCGGATGCCTTTTTTTGGGCTTGGGGGGGGGGGGGGAGCCTTCCATGTGGCCTCGTGTAAGGAGTCGTTCCAATGAATGGGGAGCATCAACCGCTCGTTTGCAGATGAACAGTTTGAGCATGAGAAATTAAAGTTGATTGTGGTTCCAGGCTTTCAGTAGATGGCCGATCATTTTAGAGGAATCGATGGAACATGACCCCAAATTAATGTAAAGAAATCCCCAAAAAGATGTGAGCATATAACCGGTTGGACTTGGATCCACTAGGATATCGACCGAATATAATGCCCGAAGATCGCCCCGGACACTAAAGGAGTTCTAACTCTCCTTCACTATGCCCCGGGCTAAATCACATTTGTGTTCAGCTGGGCCCCACCTCTTCCACGCCTCTTTCACTGTCTGGTCTTCTTGCCTTGCACTTGTGTGGGAACTCTTCCTTGTTGGGAACCAATGTGACAATACTTTGTCAAATTTTACAAATACTGAAGTTGACGTCACTTTTATGATTCCCAAGTTAATTGATGGAGTTCTTTCGTATGCCAAAGGAGCTTAATGGCTTGAGTGACCGGGTATCGTCACATTGGTTCTCAATGGGGAAGAGTTCCCACGCAAGTGCAAGGCAAGAAGATCGGGCAATGAAGGAGGCATGGGAGGGGCGGGGCCCAGCTGAACACATATGTGATTTAGCCATGGGCCTTCACTACCTTACCAACTTACTCCATCTTGGTTAGGGGAAGTCACAAGTTGAGCCCACCTCCCGAAAGGAAGGAGAGAAGCAGCCATGTTTTGAAGTTGGGTAAAAACATGATCAAGGTAAGGAAGAGCATGTTTTCATTCACGTCAGCATATAGAAATATCATTATTAGTTATATTTATTCAATTTATAGAAGTCACGAGACACTCATTTCATCAACGTCTACAAAGGCATTTTTGGAAAGAAAACGTTGCACTCTTCATCACAATGGTCTCACAATACACGGGGCCATGAACATTTTAGGGAGGAGTTTCCGCAACAAACACATGTCATGTGAGCAATGCCATTTTGAGTCAATAAGGTAAGCATACCCAAAACTAACACATGTCCTAAAATCAGCACTATAAAAACTTTCATTCTCATTTCCATTTTTGTTTCATTTTTTGTTTTGGAAATCACAAATGACAACCTCTATGATGTTAATTGATTTCTAAATTGAATGAGACAATTCGTGATATGATCAAATGACCTTAAATATTTAAAGAAGTTGGAAGTGCAGACAATGAAGACTATTAGTAAAGCCCTCCAAAAAGGCACCTAACATCGGGCATCATACCTCCAATTTTAGAACAATCTCCGGGGAGTTTTTTTGGGCAAAATTCTAGTGTGTCCAAGTCCAACTGGTTACATGTTACGATTGTTCGGTTTTTCTTTATTAACTTGAGGTATATTCCGTGGATTCTTCTAACTTGATCGGAAAATATCCTCAAATCTTGAATTCCAACCGGTTATTTCTCAAACTCAACCGGTTCATTGCTTTGGAGGCCTTCGCTATCAAGGTAACATAAGAGCTCATATCACCATTTGATGCAGGAGTCTAAATTTGGAAGCTGGTCATAACTCCAATGATCTCGTTCCTTATGTGGAGAGAGACCTTTAGATGAATGATGATAATTGTAGGGTTACGGGTCCATGTGGGAGCCAGTGCCAATGCTAGCTTAGCCATAACTTATGAGCATAGTCACAATGAAACACGTTTTGAAATGAACAAACGAACAAGAAGTGCACGCTTCGAATGGTGTTTCAAAACAAGAGTCTAGGTTTGGGGTTTCATTGTGGTTGTGCATGCGTCGCTCCTATGTTTTTAGAGACATTGCATTTACTATTGTACTCGTAATCGGAGACTAAAATTTGGTGTTTAGATTAGTTGAGGACCAGTCCAAAAAAACGTAACAAGTTATCCGTTTCTCATATGAGAATTCAAACAAGTTAGTTTTCATTCAAACAAACTTGAGGGTGTTGGAGGGCATGGGAACTGATGATGCCAATCAACAATGAAGTCAACAATACCAAAGTTCCTTCTTTGCCTTCTCGGTTCACATTGAAGATCAAATTCTTTCTCGTATGCAAAAAGAACTCAGCCATCTCAACATGTGCCACGGAAACAAGAATCTAAGAGTTTGAGTGAAGTAATGATCGTGCCAACTTCAACATGTGAGTCTTAAATTCAAACAAACCCTCTACTTCAAGCTAAAGCAATTTGAAAAACCAACACTTATGACGACGATGATTTTCAACAAATTTGATTCAACACGGAGGGGCCAAAGACCTTATAGTGACCTGGAGTAACTTAGTTGTTATGTGGAAGGATAGACCCACATATGAGCATTATTTCTTGATTTCCAGTTGAGTTGCACTGGTTCGGCATACATGCTCTCGCGTTGGCAATACTAGTTGGTCAATGTGTAGAACAATTAGACAAGCCTAAACTTAGCCCGTGACTTTCAGAGTGAGCTTGCAATATCAAATTTTATGAATTTATGATGATATTTAAAACACAATTAGGTAATGAAGATCTTTTACCGGGTAAAAAAAAATCAAATCTCATCAAGTTTTTGGAGGACTCCAATAGGGCCAAACATAAGGTAGGAGGACCTTTCATCAAACACTTACTATTCTGTAGAAGCCTACATTGATGTGGTCCTACATGACATTGCTTGTGTTTTAGAAGCCACTCTAAAAAGATATGTGGTACAATGAGATTGGATTTGGTGCTTAATATAAGAACACAAAGTCTAGAGTTAGTAGTTAACACAATTAAGAGGGTCTATGTGATCATTAAAAATATAAAATAAAATAAAATCTTCAACTTGGTTCCATAACATTATTCAACTTCATATTGAAGTATGATGGGTCCAATGTAATCCAAGAATTCTTTTGGATAGTGTCAATGCATACTCTCGACGAAAACTAAATCCAAATTAGAGTAACATGTGGTTTATGGGGTTCTAGACTAACAACATGATGACATCCATCTGACATTCGACTGTGTGTTTTTACAGCCAAGGATGTTCAACACGAAGTTGAACAATGTTACGATTTTGTAATTTTTGCATCTCAACTCCAAATGTATGGGCACTATGCAAGCGCATTAGGAGGGGGGCATCAATGTGGATAGATGTTGGGAAAATCATTGGCGAATTAACTTATTTTTGGTAGTTTGCATGGGCATGTGTTAGAGTTTCAACGATTTCATCATACAAGTTTCTGCAAAGAGCTTCACAAAGCATAGACATGTTTGCATGGACATGATTTCAAAAATAGCTTTGAGTAATTGCTTGAATCTTTTCCAAGGCCCCGAGTATAAGAGCCCTTGCTTGCTCTCAAGGCCAAGAGCGAACTTGCGCTTGTCTAATGTACATTGAGGTTTTAGTCATGATTTCCTCACTTGGGATGGATGTGGACGTCGTTTTTTTTTTTGGGGGGGGGGGGTCAGTTTGAGGAGGTTCGTAGAGGACCATTGTATTGTTGGGTTGTGATCTGTGGAAAGGGGTGGGGCATCAACCCACAAGCATTTTCAAATGATGGTGAAGGGGAATTTCACTAGTCTATGGGTGTTGAACAAGAAAATTAAGGTTTGTTTGGGATAGGATGAGAGTCCACCGACGGGCCATGTCGTGTCATGCATGAAGTTGAGGGATAAGGGTTTGGATACCTTCAAGGGCATGATCATGTATTGTATGAAGGACAATGGGAGGAGCATTTTGAGTTTGTGCATCACAATGCATTGGGCGGGGGACATGAATGATGGCAAAATGGAGTATGCGAAGTTTGGGCTTGAACAATCAAGTGAGTCTCTCTCACAGCAACATATTGCAGAGGTTTCATCAATGGACACACTTCTGAATGAAGCAACGTTTGGATGTTACTCCTACCAGCATGTACCATATGTGCAAGAGTGGCCAATTTTACCCAAATCCGGCGTAGGTTATCCCTTTGAGACTTGCATGGGATGGATGTCAAGTGGGGGGGGGGGGCTCCATATGGGAAATCATGACGAACCCCCATGATATCGAGATGGAAGACATCTCGAATGTCTTCTTCAATACAATCATGGGGGTCTCAAAGACATGACATTTCGAAGTGCAACAAATGGCACTTGAGCATCGTGAGAAGGAGCAAGAAATCAACCGGGCTCCACATGACCACGTGAACGTTGTTGTTGACGGTGACCCAAAGTTGGAAGAGTCGCGACATGCGTGGAGAGACTAAGGTAGAAATACCATATCCTATTAACCACCCTGTAGCCGTACACTAGACCGCCATCATAATGGTGAAGTGCCATTTCTAAAACCGATCATGGTTCGGCAACAACTTCAATGCATGTACACTTAGTGTAGCCAATGAGAGTCAAGTGTCAATGTACTCATGAGGTAACCGATTTAGGCGATGTTTTGTATGGAAATGAGGATTAGCGTGTTCGGTGTAGGGAGAATCCAGTGAACGAGTAGGGGTTTGGACACCTTTCCACTTTGAAAAATTGTAGCATTTTTTGTATAGGGCAAAAAAATATGAAACAACTTGCATTCTTCACGAATCCTTCTCGTCTATCTTGGAAAATCATCTCATGATTGTCAGACCACATCTTCAATGCATGCGAATCACCTTATTTTCACGGGCTATGGTATTTCTACCTTACATGGACGGTGTGAAGCCCATCCGGAGGTAGACCATCCAACGTGACGTACGGCAACGGTAGACTCGACGGTGTCTTCCAACAACAACGGCAAAGTGCCATCGTATATTCTTGTTCGTTGGACTGCACGAGGTGGTGGAGTCATTATGAGGCCCTCCACTTATACTTGAAAATGGAAACAGTAAAGTGACCTTTTTGGGTCCCCTAGCCGATGTGTGTTTTTTTTTTCCTTCTTCTTCTTCTCTCCCCGTGCATCGTTTTGTCTCCTCTTGCCACCTAAGCAGATGTTGGTGAACTGAAAC
Organism: Polytrichum commune; assembly: GCA_950295325.1. NCBI lineage: Eukaryota > Viridiplantae > Streptophyta > Polytrichopsida > Polytrichales > Polytrichaceae > Polytrichum > Polytrichum commune. The sequence goes on from OX485804.1 coordinate 62,465,129, forward strand.
CCCAATAGACAACAAAGGGGATATTTTCGACACTTGAATCGACACAATCCCGTCCAATTCCCAAAAGTGTATGTGGAGTTGGGAGTGCCCGTCATACATATATACTACGGCTTGCATACCTACGTAGGTTTGTTTGTTCGTTTGTTCATCAACTACTCTTTTTATATAGAAGATATACCTTTGGGAGTTTCAACAAGCGGACTCCTTCCATCTATGTATGTATGTATGTATGCAAGGAAGGAGGGAAGTATAGAGATGATAGTCGTAGGCTTTTGGTGGGAGGTACATACAGATGCATGTTGTGGGTGTCAGATTGTGGCCATCTTGGAAAGGCCCAATGACAGCGGCTGGCAACATGGAGAGGGGGGGAGGAGGAGGGGGTTTGTTAGTCACCATTCTTTTTGGGTGATTGAAGGTTTGGTCGGATCGGGTGAGATCTTGGGAGGGCCCCGCCCTCTCGGTCCAAGTGCCACATGCCCCCACGTGCGTCCACCATTCGTACTCTTAACTTAACTCTACTTAACTCTACTTAACTCTACTTAACTCTAACCTTAAACTTAACCTTAGATCTCCACCAATCGCTTATCCCATTCCCTTCCGAGTCTACACTAACTCCACTTCCACAATTTTACCCCTCGAAGTGGGCGCGTTTGCTTTCTTGACTTTTACATGAAGCTTAGGGGTCCAAATTCGGTCCAAACCACTCCTTCATTCCAAACACGCTTTTTACATTCACTTTTAAGCGAACTCGCCCAAAGTTTGATCAAGAGGTTTTATAGATAGCTTCATTGACTAAACTTCAATTTTTATATGAAGTGCCTTACATCTCAACCATTTTTTCTCTCTTCATCTTTACACTAACTTCCCCAATTTAGGGCAAGTACACATTGCTACATTAATCTTAGGGTCGAGGTGTTATAGCTCACTCACACTTACTAGTGCCCCGCACCAGTGAACGGTGAGTACAAATCACTCCTTCATTCAAACATGCTTTTTAAATTCACCTTTTAGCCAACTCACCCAAAGTTTGATATGGAGATTTTACAGATAGCTTTATTAACTAATCTTCATTTTTGATATGAAAATGTCAACCATCTTTACACTAACTTATACAATTGAAGGCAAATTTTACAACATCAAGTTTCATGTATGGATCTAAAGAAATGTGGGGTCCAAAATACCCTTTCAAACACGCTTTTAAGATCCACACTTTATCCAACTCACCCGAAATTTGACGTGGAGGCTTTATGAGTAACTTTATTAAATGTACTTTATTTTTAGACTTTAAAGTGCATCCGGCTAGTGTAAACTACTTGGGTTCAAAGTTTTGTTCTTGAACCACGTAATTGTTCGATTTTGTAGTGTCTTTGGTCTCGAACCCCATTACTAAACAATTACGTAAACCCACCCATACTAAACAATAATCAAGTTGGAGATTCATGATCATGTTTAGATCAACTCAACTATTGGGAAGGTCAAAATGCAATGACTATTTTAATTGCATGATTTTTATGAGTTGATTTGACTCCAAAAAAGTCATCAAAAACCCCAAATCAATTTAGTGGGGCATATGTAAGGCACCCAACCATGTGCATGTCAAAATCTCCTTGTGCATATAAGAGTCGGAACTATAGGGGCTTTGTTTTCACTTAAGTTTCTTCATCCATGACGGATGAGATCACCTAGACTCCACAAAGCCCTACTCGGGGCTTCATTGCATGCAATGTTATTAGTAGGGTGGTCACTAGCGGTACCTAAGAAGTAGTCGAAATTTGGTAGGACGCCCAATGCACCTAGATTGTGAGGATTGAAGAAGATTTTGTAGATTTCTCAACTTTTCAAGGTCAATGCAACTCGATATGGCCATCTAGGTCTTGTTCACAACATGTAGTAGGATGGGCCAATCGCAAGGAAACAAGCTTAAACAACTTAATTGATCATAGCATTACAACGAGGGTTGCTGATGCACCTTTACTTAATTTTGGGAATTTTTATTTTATTTTATTTTTTTGTGTGTGGGGGGGGGGGATAAGAAAAGGCCAATTGCCACCATTTCAACTCCACACAGGTCAACCGCCATCATTCTTCACCATTGACATCTACAGTACATATGTTGATTGTGAGGAATATTTGTCAAGGCCCCGAATAATGGGGTGGATCATTCAAAAAGGATTCCCGGTCCTACAATTTCATCCACATCCCCTAAGTAACGTGGCTTTTGAATATTTGCATAATATAAAACACTTGACACAAAAGTAAAATTGATAAAATGCCATAGTTTGCAATATCATCATGGGTTTGCTTCTTGTAAATTAAGGGGTTGATATAACTGAATAGGTAGCATATAAGTTTGGATATGATGATAATTTGATAGAACATGCTAAATGAAATGTGACACTTAATCCCTACTGTTCCATGTGGACATTGTAATTCTTATGAACATTTTAAATGGGTGAATGGGGATGCAAACAAAATCACATTTGTTTTGTTTGTGTGACAATAGATGGCGTATGTATCTATTGGCGATAAAAAGAAATTAGAATATACATATATAAGATATTTTCAAATGAAGAATATGTTGAGACCATTGTGCCATTAGTGAACGTTTTCACCGGTTCAATGCAGCAGAATCACAACATCTTTGATATAAAGAGGTTCTCGTGTCTAACGTCGCTTCACATGAAAAATAAAATTACAAATAAAATTGTATAGAAAATATTTATGCAATTTGCACATGACTTTGCCCATGTAATGTCCATCAATTGATTCAACTGTATTTAAATTTTGAGTTGATTGAAACTTGACACAAAACAAACAACCTTTTATGATTATGTACAACATACAAACTATGTTCCCCTACACATCTTAAATTGGTATCCCTTTCCACTCAAACTCACATTTAGTTCTGTATCATTCTCAAACAAACATAATCGATCTCATGTTTTCATAAACGAACATGTGCTCATAACACCCAAACAATTTCAATACGAAGTTATTGTCATCTTGAACTAGGAGACATTTGTTCAAATCTAAATCAAACAATTAACGAAATTGTTTTTGAAAACACCAACCGTAAGGATGGGATGTTTAGACACATATCAACAAGTTTACTTCACAAAATTGTTTGCTTTCCAACCTTACAAACTTTGAGTTTATATCACACGCACAAAAAACTTGGACTTTTAGGGATTAAGCGTGATACATATGACATCGTGACACTTTGTCAATTAAGAGAGAAAATCGCCACATCACGGACCTTCAAGGATTGATTGTAATATGGAGCTCTGCAATATGTATGTAAAATATTTCAGTAAATGTACGTAGAATGAAGCTTGCATAATGGAGCCCTACTTCCTTGTTGTGCCATGGTGACCATATCATTAAACATTTATCCGAATATGCGGTGCTTCACTCTTTATTGTGGCATGTGGACCATCTTTGTAAGCCTCTCCGGGCTTCGAACACGGGAACTTCTTATAAAACACAAATGACCCCCCCCCCAACAACAATTACAATATTTATTCTTAAAGGATGTGGGGTCTCAATATACGTTCATATGCACAATTTATACATGTTTCACCAAGTTTCAAAACCATTTTCATACATTTATATGTTTGTCATCTTATTATATACATTGTCTTGTGTCAAGGAAATAATAAACTTATACTCATATTAGACATTGATAATCAAAATATAACAAGTGTGTTTGCATCCAAGGGCATCCATGTTGCATAATTGAGTTTGAAGCTTTAATAACATCAAAGAGTTTAATTTGTTCAAATAGTGCACTTGAAAAGTAAGTTGATTTTAGATAGGGTGGAGGATCTTGACACGATAAGCTAAAAGTGAAAGTATGTAGCTCAAACACACTAATTTGTTACTTGGAGAGGCCCAATCTAGCCTCTTAGATGCTCATGGGTTAAGCATTAGTATCATGTGACCGCACTTGTTCACCAATACATTACATTACCAACCCTACACCATCTCCCTCTCCCTCCCCGTACCCCCTTACCTGAAACTATGCTCTCTTGGCTACCCGCTTAAGGTCATTATGTGTAGAGTCCACGAACAAAAAGTGGCAATAGCTCAATGGCAATGAGACTCTTCATTCATGTTTGCTTGCGCACGAAACCAACGAATCCATTTCAGTTATTTTGCAAACTCCCTCAAAGAAGGACGGAATCGTGGGTGTGATTCTTCTTTGTGAAAACTTTCTATAAAGAGCTCCTTAGCTTGTCGTGTATTGGAGCCTATTTTGAAAGTTGGCTGAAACTTTTGGGACCTCCACTTTCCACCTCTCAACCTTTGTGAGAATTGTAGGATCTAAAATAAGTTATGCGCATGGGACCCGCTGTCCTAAATCCTAGATCGGTTCATGCAAAGACTAGCTTGGCTCATACCATCCTAGTAGGATAGGCTAGAAAGCTGGTCCTTACGAGCCCGACACCACTCTTTGTGTATGGTAATTCAAGCATGGAAAACTTGAGCGACTTTGTGTTAATTATCATAGAATTAGGGTTTGGGACTAAACCCATGGTTTCATATGCTTTCCTTCACAAGTAACTCTAGTATATTCTATTACCGTGGCATGTTTGGCACAATCAACTTGTTGTGGACATTCAAGAGTTGTTTTTATTGCTTGTCATTTTAAAGCTTAGTGTTATGTTATAAATTTCTTAGCTCAAGTGAACCCATCTACTTCGGGTACTCGAATTAAACAACCACCTATATTTAAGTGGTGTGTGGTTAGATGTAAATGAAGGAATGAACACTAAAAATACATGTGAAAAAAAACACGTTTGGATTACATGCTCAACTTTTGGTACCCGTTCCAAGTTCAATGGTTGACATAATTGTAGGGGCCTATACGACCATTTAATGAGATAGCCTCCTCTCAAACTCCTTCATTCCCCTTTCACTTTGATAACGAATAAGGTATTTGTATGAGCTCATACAAAAACACAAGGAACATGGCTATGGACACAACTCGGAATTGCGAATCATCCAACCCTAATTTTGTGTTTCATATGCTGCAAGGAATGGGTGGCAAGCTAAATAAGTTATAGAAGATTTCATATTTATGCTTAAATCGATTCTTAATAGTGTGATGTTTCACTACATAGAGGAATTTGTCGCTTTGAATCATACTTATCATGGTCTTTACCCACCCAACATAAAAACTTGACCTACTATAAAGACAACAATACTACTAAACATACGGGAAGGCTCCCCTTCTAAGCGGGGAAGGCCTACCTAGCTACCTTACCTCACTAGCAAGAATATTGGCTTGGATTCTTGGGCATACACGACTTGGCATTGGCAGCGACCTGCCGTCTATGTGTGCCCTAGTGGGCCTTAACATTTTGACACCATACCAATATTTCAAGCATGGCGAGCCTACCGGTTCAATGTGGTAGAGCGGACAATATCCAAGCTGATTATTATTCATTTTGTAAGGGAGCCCCATACTAAAAGAAACATTATGCCCTAATAAGACCTGGCCTAAGGATACAAGAGCCTATTGTTGAGTAACATTGAAGAATGGACAACGGGTAATTGATCACTGTGGGTGCAGTAGACTAGGAGTAGAACGATTCTTGTGTGGACTCAAAATGACTAGTTGTAAAAAAAAGATTGGTCTGAAAAACATGCAGTGATTGGCCGGATAGGTCATGTGTTCACACCACTTGGGATCACATTCGAGTGCCGTTGAGTTAACCGTTTTGTAGGCCTTTGTATGCAGAGTACAATATTGGATGCTTAAATCAATGAGGGGAGACTCTATCATACAAGTAGGGTGTTTGACAAACTTGCCTCTTTGGGAAAATGCAACCAATTAATTACAAGGAACAAAACTACAACACGACTCGCATTCCTCATGATCTCCTCTACTCCATCTCTAGAAAGCATTGCACCATTTTGGGGTTGAATCAACTTATTCTCACCGTTATCCACCTTTCTCCACCTGGATGTTACAAACATGTGACCGATTCATCTCATCTCAAAGAACCTCGACTCCACTAATTCGGAAGCTAATTTAGACATCGAACCAACTTCAAAAAGTAACTTATTCTCACACTACACTACATACATACTATGTGAAGGAAGGCTTGGTTTTGTGTTTTATTGTTGTTGTGGCGTTGGGTCAGATGAATGAGAGAGAGAGATAGGGTATATATGCATGCTCAATGGCATGGTATTGGTATGCGAATGAGAGAGAAAGATGGGTATATATGCATGCTCAATGGCATGGTATTGGCATGCGAATGAGAGAGAGAGGGCTATATATGCATGTTCAATGGCATGGTATTGGTATACGAATGAGAGAGAGAGAGATGGGTATATTGGCATGCTCAATGGCATGGTATTGGTATGAGAGAGAGAGAGAGAGAGATATGCATGGTATACATGTGTGGGTGCATGCTCGCTCGATGGCATGGGTATGTGACAGTTGCGTGTGGTGACGAAAGCGGGGTTTGGGGTTTGGGGTTGGTGCCCTTTGGCAAGTGTATGAGCAGGAGGCACATACACCACCTTTTTGTGTGCAATTATCAGGGGGAGCAAATACCCAAGTTAGTGGCCCCGTGAGGAACAAAATCTCCAAAGTGGACAGATCTATCGGAATCTTAGATTCTGTAACACTACAAAGATTTGGCGGTAATAAGAAAACAGTTTCCTCTGGAATTAGGCCTGGGGGGGGATTCTGTCCAGCCTCGCCTCCGAACCGATTCCGCCTGCTGCTCATTTTTGAAGAGCGCTCTTTATTTTTGGCTTCTTGCCCCGAGCTTGCGTTCGTCGGGCTTGTCCTTTTGTGCTTGTCGTATTGCCAGGTTCCCCGCAACCAGTTTGTCCTCTTGCCCAGTGAACAGTGCCTGGGGCGGGATATTAGGGGAAGAAGATCAGCCTTGGTGCCCACAGCAGGGATGCTTGCTGCCGCTCCTGCTGCCTGCCTCCTGCTGTGAACTGTTCTGTCGATGATGCTGCATCATCATCATATTGGTGGCTGCACCGGCACCGGGAGGATCACCTACTTACAAGGATATACTTGGCTTAGATTTTGCCTCATCACGATACCTCTGCACGTGTTGTGTGCACTTCCCTATTCATCCCGCAACTCAGTTTGCTCATGCTCCTATGTTCGTATGCTCTTAAAGTTAAGTTAAGGTTGTAGGCGCGCCTTCCCGGACATCCGCTCATGCTGATGCGCATGCAATCTCCTCTCTCTCCCTTCTCCTTCTCCTCCTCCTCCTCCTTCCATTTTCAGTCTTCCAGCCTCGCGGGTCTGGGAATAACGGGCAAGGGCATTTATATGTGTGTGATTTCCGTGTTCAATCGACACCAAATGCATCGGTGTTCTGTATAGTATTCTTCTGCGAGCACTTCATTCTCGCTGTTCCATCCTGCTTTGATGATGCTAGCCGCGTTTTCTCTCCGCTGATGATGCAATCTTCTTCTTCTTCTTCTTCTCCTCCTCCTCCGGCCTCGTCTGGGAATAACGAAAAGGGCATTATAAGCGTGTGTTTTCGCGTTCCATCAAGACAATTGCATCGGTGTTGTGTGTGCGCATAGTATTCTTCTGCGAGTACTTTATACTGGCTGCCTAGCGGATGTGCACTCCCGTTTTCATCCCGCTTTTGATGGTGTTAGTCGCGCCTTCTCTCAGTTGATGATGGAATCTTCTTCTCCTCCTCCTTTTTCCTCCATTTAGCATGTCCTTCAGCCTCCTCTGGGACAAACGGCAAGGGCGTTATGTATGTCTGATATCGCGTTTCATCAAGACAAGTGCATCGGTGTTGTATAGAGTATTCTTCTGCGAGTACTTCATACTGGCTGCCTAGCTGATGTGCACTCCCCCGTGCTGTGTGCCCTCCTCTCCTCCAGCCCTCGTCTGGAAGTAACGGCAAGGGCATTATATGTGCGCGTTTTCGCGTTCCATCAAGACAAATGCATCGGTGTTCGTGTGTTTAGTATTCTCGTGTGAGTACTTTATACTGGCTGACTTGACGACGGTCGATTCAGGACACATTGCGGTGTGATCAATTTCGACTTAAGGATCGATATTGCAAGTATTTAGCTGTGCACTAGTGGACTCGACTGCAGTTTGCTGTCCTGACGACGGGGGAAGAACTTGCATTCAAACCTCTGGACGCACGCAAGCCATCAGAGTCACAGTCTATTTGCCTTAACCTTACCCAAGGTTTTCACCGAAGAGGACTATTTCTTTTGGAGGATATTCTTGAGAGCAAGAGCAGCTGCTGTTTCCTACACCACAAATTGACGCACAGGAGAATCGAAGCGGACTTCCTCCTCGTTCCCGTGCAGCAGTGGGGCAGATGTTATGGGTGATGAATATCGTTGGATCATTGTGACATGGTTTCAAGAGGCTCAGTAGTTCAAGGTACGCCGCTGGAACTCGCATCCTTGTATTTCTCATTGAGTGTTTCTGGTTGCGTTGGCTTCCACTTTTCAATAGTTTAGGAGATGGAACAAGTGACTTCTAGAGGGGATTGACTTGTGACTCGTTCGTTCTTTCTTCGCAAGCAAATACAAGCAGAACAAAGAATGAGCTTCACAATTGTTCGGTCAAAGCGAATAGTATGAGGTCGGTGTGTGTATATGGAATCAGGTGTTTTGACAATGTCGCAAAGCGATCGAGCGCAGCACTCCATGCGCTCAGGAACTATAGTCAGTCGAATGTCCTGTGTTGTGCACCAAATCTCTTTTACAGATATTTCGTGCACTCGTAGTCTGCTTAGTAGCATTCCTGTATTTGAACGCAGGAGTACTAGTATAGGCGTCCTTACCTTTAACTGCGGTCCACGAACCTAGGAGGACCATAATGTCTTGCAAATGCTGTTCCTCACACTGTTTGTGTGCAACTATTTTGGTCTAAGATTATGTGCGACTATTTCCAGCAAGTGCGTGTCGGAGACATTCTCACGTTTCAGTAGCACTACAGAGTGTACAACCTTGAGGCAGGTAACGAGTTCATCTAGGATTTTGAAATTGTTATCCTGCTGAAGGCTACAGAGCGCCCTATTACGAGAAAAATACGATCCAGTTTCTCTTACCTTGGCAGAAATACTCTGTTTATTCCTTCTGTAAAACACGTAGCGCTCCGCTAAACTTGTTTATGTTTACGAAGCTTTAAAGTCGGCGGCTGCAGCTTTCAAAATGACCCTTTGTCCAAACCTTTCTCTCGCAAGAAATGCCCTATATTGCGCTCGCCTTCATCTCTTATCGTATGTCCTGGCTTCCACAATGATTTCTTCACCCGTGATTGTCAGTACATTTACGTGACCTGTGTTCTATTAGGAGAGACCAATATTGGAAGGTAGCTGTAGCTTTATTACTTGTAACTTGTGGTAGTCGATGTTGAGGTTGATGCGCTTGTGATCAATTTTCTGTAGCATGTGATATGGAAATGCATGTGTGTTTTGAGTAATCCTTTAATGTTGATCACCAGATCGTTACATCACCTAGTTCAACACCAAGTATTTCAGCGGCCATGGTGCAAAAGGTTTCCCAAATAGAGGTGAACCTTGATGAGGGTGGTGTCCTTCACTCTCCATTCCATGATGCCAAAACTTGGAAGTTGTTGAATCCATCTGGACCTACAAAGTTTTCAAATATGTGTAAAGATGTCTCTTGGAAGAAGCGAGAGTGCAAGCCCGAGGTGGCAGAGGCTGCACCTTCGATCAGTGGCTGCCAAGATACAGTGAAATGGAAAGCAAGGGTAGAGAAACGACCTGAAGCTACCAGTCTTCATTCAACTCTTCTCGAAAATGTTCGCCCCGAGCCAGTCTTGACAGAACTTCTCCGATCAGAAGCTGCAGCGGATATGGTCCCAACTGACGGCTCAGAATATCACGTTTTGGCAGTGGATGATAGCATTATTGACCAGAAAGTAATCGAAAGGCTTTTGAAGACCTCATGCTACAAAGGTTAGTCTAGCACATTCATGTTGCTCCTTGTCATTTACAGTTATAGGGTTCCAAGTTTTGTATGCATACTTTCCGAAGCATAGTAGAGGCGGAGATCAGGTGTGACATCTCTGTGGGCCTGGATTATTTACTTTTGTTATCAATGCATGCAGTCACTATTGTGGACAGCGCTTTGAGGGCCTTAGAGGTCTTGGGTCTTTCTGAAAGCTGCCCGACTTCTTTGAAGGCAAATGTGAGTTTGAGTTCTCTTGTGTTGAAATCCTTGCAAATGCAATTGTTATATCAGGATTTTAAAATATGGACATAATATTCTTGTGATCAATCATTACACAATAGATTCTTCCTTATGTGTCGTGCTGAAACGAAACAAGTACTTCCGCCTATCAGCTTCTGACCACTTCTTGTGTTTTATTTGTGCAGAGTATAGAAGTCAATCTAATAATTACAGACTATTGCATGCCCGAGATGACTGGCTATGACCTCCTGAAGAGAGTGAAGGTACAACCCCTTTTGGTACAAATTCTATGTTGTGATCCTTATGATTCGACCTAATGTACGTTTTAGGCACACTGGTCTCATCGTGAAAAGGAATATCCTGTCACAATTTATCTGGTGCAACGATCTATGCAACAATATGCAGTACCTGGATCTATAAAAAAAGCAAAAAGAAAATATAGGTGTGTGCTAAAACCACTGTCACAATGTGACCTATAGCAACAAAGAAAATAGTATCAATCCACAGACTTTATGAAATTTGTGCAGAAATTTGTAAATATCATCTTGTTCTAGGGTTAGGTCACTTCTTAGTACCACATTCATCTCGTCATAAATTGTATTTCCCATCTCGAGTGCCAGTCTTAGGATTTTGCATAGGCCTTTATCATGGATGTCCACATTATTTAGTTTTTGTTATGTTCAACCCTAGCAGTTTTCCTAGTAGTTTTGTGTGGAGTCATATGCTTCTCGAATTTTTTTGGTCAAATGTATTCTTCATTTGTTGAAGTTTCAATTAGAACTAACGAGTGGAATGTTATTAATTCTGCAGGCACAATCATCTGCATTGAAGGAGATTCCTGTTGTCGTGATGTCATCAGAGAATGATAGCAGCCGGATTGAAAGGTTTGTTACATCCTTATGTGCACATAAAGGCGTCACTGAGTGCTTGTTGTATTGAATACAAGTCATGCATAGCTTGATGTAGCACATCATTTCTCCATGTCATGTTGAAGACCAGTTTGAGAACAAGTATGTGCTTTTTCTGAATTCTAGTATTGCATCACTGTATAACCTTGGTACATAACAGCAAGGACGGCTGCCTAACTCAATTTCTATTCTTCGTGTTTCTGTCAAACTGACTTGAAATGGCTTGTGTGTTTGGACAGATGTCTAGCTGAGGGTGCCGAAGACTTTATCATCAAGCCAGTGCAGATGGCGCATGTTAAACAACTGCGGGGTCATATAAGGCCATTAAGCAGATCTGGTGAAAGTTCTTCCATATGTGCAAAGAGAAAAGTTGGGTCAGCATATGCTCTTCAAGTAACAACAAGTCCTGAAAGACGGCCACGATTTAGTGGAGTGGTTGTTGCTTAAAGCATATTTTTTCAATGTTCTCCCTTCATCACTAGTATTGCACTCCAGATTATAAGTAGGGAGGTTTGCTTTGTTCTCGCCTAGAACCCAATGTGTGTAGCCTACATGGAGACAACTCCAGGCTACTCCATACAAGCTTGGACAAATGCTTGTTCAACCTTTCCAGTACATAACTTGTGAATACGTTAATTATGAATCTGCAGATTAGAACATGATCCAGGGAGAAAGATTCATGTGCAAACATTGAAATCATGCATTGGAGAGTTTATAGGGCAGCCCAACCTTTTCCAAGGTATTGGGTTGTAGTCCACGACAAGAGTATTAGGTAGAAAAGTTTGGAGACTCTTGAGAGGCATGTGGTTATAGCTAGCAACTACATGGAGGAACGTAGACCTCCAACTGCCACTGGGAGAATGTGTACAATATGCGATGCAGTAGGGCGTTGCTAATTTTTTTTACCAGGAGTTGCCACAATTTACTGGCATCTGGCTGGTTAGCTGTTGAGGACAGTAGAGCTCCAAGACACTACTCTACAACCCACTTTGTGTGGTATTCTCTTCACAGCATTTTTGCTGCAAAGACTCTACAAGGTCTTCGAGCTGTACCTATGAGCTTTTGTGTTACTTTGGTCACATCTCAATGCAACCAGCACGCACTTCAGAAGGTCAGATACTCAGCTCCTTCTCAATCATATGAGTTTCATCTGTGTGGGCAAGAAAAAAGTGTTTATGTTGCCTTCAATGTGCCTTGGATTTTGTTGTTCATTCATTCTCTTCAATTCTTCATGGTTCTCGTATCAAGATCTGAAACTAACATAATCTGCCACTCTAGTGGTCACGGGCTAGAATTGTGAGGCATTCGACCTAACAAAAACCCTATACCTGTCGGAAGTTGCTACTCGGTTTGTTTGTTGCGATGCTGAACTAAGGTAGACAACCCCCATTCTGATTACTCTTATTAGAACACCTTTGTGCTTAAAAGAGATCGGACTGTGCGTTTGAAATATGATAACCATTCTAGGTTCAACAGTCAATGTAAGTTGGAGGGTAGATATATACAGCATATGGCCATTTTAGTGAGGACAAAATCCTTTACTGTTTGATAATGAGGAAGATATTCATATGCGCTCTAAAGTTTATAAGAAAAATGGCAATGGCCTTGTTGTGGATTTGCAAACCAACTTGTACTAATTGCATGTTTTATATCCTAGGAGAAGTGGGCTAGTTGGAAAAAGTGCCCATTCAAGCCCTTTTAGTTTCCACATGGGATTTCTGGTCTCAGCAAATTTTTGGTTGAATTGAGTAACACACATGCATTCAATTGGGCACCACCTATTATACAATGGAGTGGACAATGAAAGTATATATGACTGATTTGAAGAATGATATTTACTAAAGAGTCTAAGCAGAAATTACTCTACGGTATACTCTTTGCATGTTACGAAATTTGCGTTAAAGTAAGTGGGCCCTAAATATACACATTAGGAGAGTGGAAGATGATCAGCGAATCTGAACCATGGCTATGGCCATTTTGTTCATGAATTTGTGGAGCTCATTTGAATATCTTATTCATCTTGAAATCGGTGATTCTCATGCCTTTACTTTTCCTTCTCTTTTAATTTATTGTATTATGTTTTTTTATTACAAAAGCCAAAATGAAGTAGAAATCAAGAAGATGATTCTCGGGCTCATTAAATGGTTATATAGCTTGTCGAGGGGAGGGCTTTTTCATTGGATACTTACATGTCGTGCGTAGGTCACTATGAAATCAAACCCCTATATACGGGAACTTTATGGAGAAAAACAAATGATACGTATTAATGGCATGCTAGAAAATGAATTCATGTATTCAAAGTAAGCTAAAGCTTTTCAAGTGATTGTGATGAATGCCTCCATTGCATATACAAAATATAAATCATGATTTAATAGGTCCTTTTTACATATAAAATTTGCTTTCACTTTCTAATGTGAAAAGTCAATGCACAAATTTTCATCTATAGCATGTAACTCAACAATTGCACCGAACAAATAAGGCCTAGAGCACAATGACCTAGCCACAATCCGGAGAGCAAACTTCAAATGAGCCTATGTTGTCCAAGAGCTTCCAATTTGTAAAAACTAACCCCCTAGGATATAACCCCCCCCCCCCCTCCAATGATGTTGACAATTGACCTGGAATGGTTAACCTTATACAATTTTGCAGCTTGATTTGGGACTCACATACATATGACAATTTTGGAGTTGTACACTATGGATGTAGATTGTGCTATGCCTTTTTGGCAGATAGTGATAGCTTGTTGTCTTGCAAGGTTACTCTTCTTTGACACCTATATGATATAACTTGACAAGAGTTTGATGAAGATTTCATATAATCCTAGCAATAAGAGAGAATTCACAATCATTATGAATATCCTAAAAATGTTAAGGAATTAACAAATTCTAAGCTTGTACTCCAATCTCCTTTAAACCCTACCTTTACTTCAGATTTCTTGATAGTTTTTTTGCATGTACACAATAGAGAAATATAATACCTCTACCTTATGTCTAGTACTACATGTGCTAATGCCTCAAATAATTCCCCTTCTTACACTCACGTTAGTTCGTACATACTATGAAGAGTCGACCTCCCAGAGTTGTGTTGTCAATAATGAACAAGACAATTCCAAAATTGTGGAAACTTTGATGTAACCTTTGCAAATAGTGTAGACTGCAAATTTGACAAATGCATTTAGTATAAGGTATGTATACCCAAAAATCAACACCCTTGCCTAAATCAACGCCTAGAAATCTTGAATAATAAGTACATGTTGATTATGATGCACATGGTGTGAACATCTACCATAAGTGTTTTGTTTCAGGTCGCCGACCAATGAAATTTTAAACCATTATAACTTTTGCACATGGTATCCAAACTGTCCACTCTTGAGTGCATTGAAATCCTTTTGATCTTGCAAAAATGAAAATATGAAAATTGGGACCTTCCAATAATTATAGGTCAATGCCTATTCAGTCGGTTCTAGGTGTGCTTACCCTAGGGGCGCCTTAGATGGGGGCCCATGGTCCAAGAACAAAGGGACCAAATTGCAACAAATTAAGGCAAAATGAGCCCTTGAACGAGAGACCCTCCCTGGGACCCTACCTTCCGAAATGGTTCTCCAAAACATGAACTCTCCTTTGAGCTACATTTCTTCGGTTTGAACCATTACTCGTCTCCCTCCAAATCAATACCATGTAAGAGAGAGACACAAACACCTCACTTTGCCTCACCTCTTCTTGCTCTTGGACCCACCCTCATCTAAAGGACCTTTACTCCAATTCACACCTCTCGCCCAACACGATCGGTCCACTTTGTTGGACCCAAGCCTTTGGCTCCTACCGAAAAGAACCCACGCAGGGACAACCGTGAGATCCGGACCGTCAAATCTAGATGTACGGCCACGATCGATCGACCCCATCCCCGTCTTCATAAAGCGCCCCCTCAAGCTCGATTCCGGAGTCGACCGGAAGGTATTTTCTTGCAACGTTTTCGCACGTGCCCAAAAAAGTATTGGCTGGCCTATCAGTTAAGATCAAGCCAAATATTAGTTAGGATCTGCACAGTCAGCGGCTAGGGCACCCCCCAATCTCCTCTGTAGATACAGAATCGCTCCCCTTACAAGCAGCCCGTAACTTAACAAGATCTGATTGTGGGGTGGGTGGGGGTGTGTGTGTGTAAGATAAGTACACGAGGGAGTTATAAATGAACAGGATCAGGCGTTCCTTGAATCCCCCCCTAGCCTCCCTCCCTCCCTCCCTCTGTCCTCATGAGATCAGGCTCCCTAGCTTGTACCAACTCCCTCCCTCCCTCACTCACTCATAATAATTGAATTCCATAAAGGAGCAGATTATCGAGATCTCGCGAGATCTTGTACAAATCCTTTATTTAGGTCGCAACACATACTTCCCCACTTGGTGGAATGATGCGACAGTCGCCTCACCAAACGTGGACGATGAACCCGTATCACGGGTGAATCGGTAGAGAAGCGGATTCACACTGATCCACTCCACATATGTATACATTTTGATGTGGTGTCGTCGGTCACCCTACTACCCTACGACTCACTATGATAGGGTTGGGGCTACCGGAAGCACTCGTCCACCGTCCAGTCACGGACGAGTGTTTGTTCACTTGTTCGTAATATGCATGACCCTATCTGGCCTATCACTACATCCTTTTCAAGGCACCACTTTTACGAGCAGCCGTTTTGAGTCCACGCAAGAATTGTTATAGTCATAGTCATAGAACCAATATCAAGGTGAATCGGTGGAGTTGCGGATTCACACTGATCCAATATGTAGATATGTGGTATCAACCACCCTACTACCCTACGACTCAATATGATAGGGTTTGGGCTAACGGACGGACTCGTCCAAAGTCCATTCACGGACAAGTGCTTGTTCACTTGTTCGTAATATGCATGACCATGTCTGGCCTATCACTGCATCCTTTTCAAGGCACCACTTTTACGAGCGGCCGTTTTGAGTCCACGCAAGAATTGTTATAGTTATAGTCATAGAACGAGTGTCACTGTGAATTGGTAGGGTAGCGGATTCACACTGATCCAATATGTAGATATGCGGTATCGGTCACCCTGCTACACTACTACTAAATATGATAGGGTTTTGGCCAATGGATGGACTCATCCACTGTCCATCCACAACAGGTTTTTGCTCACTTGTTCATAATATGCATGACCTTATCTGGCTTGGGTTTGGGTGAACCAGTCCATACACTCGTTTCTTGTTGGATGTCTAAACCCTTGCCTCCAAGGAACCCGTGTACGGGTTGGTTCACTAACCCCAGCCATCTAGCCTATCGCTACATTTTTTTCAAGGCACCACTTCTACGAGTAGCCATTTTGAGTCCACACAAGAATCGTTATAGTCATAGCCATAGAACTAGTATCACGGTGAATCGGTGGAGTAGTGGATTCACATTGATCCAATATGTAGATATGTGGTATCGGTCACCATACTACACTACTACTACATATGATAGGGTTTTGGCCAATGGACGAACTCGTCCACCGTCCATCCACGACAAGTGTTTGTTCACTTGTTCATAATATGCATGACCCTATCTCACCTATCACTGCGTCCTTTTCAAGGCACCACTTTTACGAGCAACCATTTTGAGTCCACACAAGAATCATTGTAGTCATAGTCTAGTGCACCGGTAGTGGTCATTCACCGTTTTCCGTTTTTCTACCTTATGGTGTGGCACTTGATGTGAATCCCCAAAGGATGTAGGGTCTTAATTTATGGACATGTATACAGTTTATATGCGCTTCACCACGTTCAATTATGTATATTTAAGAGTTTAAATGGAATAAATACAATGTATTATGTTAAGGAGGGAAACTGAAAATATACTCATACTTGAAATTGGGCATATGTAACAATGTCACTCACCCTTCACACAACCCTATAGTGTGGCCCACATTACACACCATCCCGCATGAAAATGGTGTGCAACACTAGTTGCATGCTAATCTTGAACCACTCACTATGTTCTCATTCTTTCGATTTAGATATGGGCCAAGTTATCACTTGAAAGCTATTGAGAATGCGAATCCAAAGAGCATAAACTACACTAAATGTTTTATTTAGTGTCGCTTATTATTTGGACTATGCAATGCTACAATCATTTTTTTGTATATCTAATTTTTTGCCAAAAAAGGTCGAATTGGTTGTTGGACATTATAGAACATGAACACCTTGACTTGGTAAAAATTATAGTTTAAAGGTATAGCATTCTATAAGTTCAAATAGCAAGTGATTCTAAATTCAATATTTATTGTAACTTCTCAAGCCGAAAATCGAAGAAGGAGAAAACATCAAGAATTGACATGAAGAGAAACTAACATTTAAATGGTCACCACGCCCCAAATGACTAAGAATTAGGAGGCGATCTTGGTTTCTGTAAATAGAGCATGAAATACGCTACTAGATAGATTGCTTCTTTGTGGAAAACGAACAAGATGTACAGGAAATATCATTGTTTGATGCAATTGGCAATGTTTCTCAATAGTAGGTTTGGGTGAGAGCACCACATTTCCTGGGCACGTGCTCACTTTAAGGAGAGACAATCACTTGTCAAATAGATAGCAATACATAGCACAAAGATTATAATCTATTATAAATATTCTAACCTCCGAATTATATATATATTATGGGTTGGTAAATAGTATGCACCCCCGCTATTACACCCAATGGTTGAAATGTGATACTTCATTATTAGTGTGGCCCACAATATTTACCATAATCAGTGTCTACCAAGGTGCCATGTTTGCGAGAACAACCCATGATTAGTGGGTATACCAAGGTTGCACGTGAATCATTATTTTCATATACTACACTAAATAGGATATTTATTGTTGGATACACTAAATACGAACGCATACACAAAATATCAATAACCCTATGAAAGTAGGTAACATTAAATGTAAACTCAAACACTAAATATCAACCATGGTAATATGTGGAAGTTACATGTTTGAATTTAGTGTCAGTAAGGATATGAAGAAAAAGGATATAATAAGGGAGGTGACAATAGGGAAGGTAGCAGCACATTTATGTCTAACATTTATGGAATTGAAAATTAGTGTTGAGTAGGGTAGGGTGGTAACAACACTAAATATAATCAAACACTAAAAATCTTATTTAGTGTAGTGGATGAGGATATTGAAAGGAAACTTAGATTTTGATATTTGACAGTTCGTGAAATTAGAACCGTTCATTGAATGTCGAGTGATGTATAAGTGATACAATGCTCTTTTTTATTATTATAAAAATGCTACATGTGAAAATATTAAGTGGATGTCAATATTGGCATTGAAGAATTTGATGCCATCTGGGTTGGATATTGTCTACCCCTACATGTACCCTTATAAATACATGGACTGGAACCATATATCCACGCAACATTGGTGAGGCTTGGGATTTGTGGCATCTATATATGTAAACTCATTCAACATGGATGAAAGAGCTCTAATGAAAAAGAAAAAGAAAACACCTTACAAGATTGAGGGCCAGTTCATTTCAATTCGACACCACTTAGCTAATTTGGGGTCTCTGATT
Organism: Polytrichum commune; assembly: GCA_950295325.1. NCBI lineage: Eukaryota > Viridiplantae > Streptophyta > Polytrichopsida > Polytrichales > Polytrichaceae > Polytrichum > Polytrichum commune. Next base: position 62,483,781 of record OX485804.1, read on the forward strand.
TGATTTCCGAACTTATGTCATCTGAAAATACTCATTTTCATGTTATAATACAATTCATTGCGTTTTCACCTTCGCACCGGTTGAGTTTTCACCTTCGCACCGGTTGAGTTTTCACCTTCGCACCGGTTGAGTTTACATAGACACCACAAATCCATAGCCCATTGGTGAAGTAGTGTACATCATCCCTTGTATACGATATAGGAAGATTGGGAGCCGAAAGCACCGGTGAGCTTGAAATACATACTAAGACAAATGCATTTTTATTGCCCTTACCTAGATTCAAATCCAAGTCTCAACAGTACATGTGAAAGAGGCATTGAACAACTTCAAATTACCTTCAGCCTCGTGTCTCAATATGTAAGTGACTGACCTCGAAGCTAGGTATAAGTTGTGTGAGGATCATGGTGTGTAAGTAATGTCATCAGAGTTCGGGACGTTTTTGAAGCCTTAGTGGCTAATTGCCGGTAGTTGCTACGAAGGGTCGGATTTTTTCCAATTTACATCGGCAAGAGCCGGTCTTTTGTAAAATCAATCAGCCAATTGCCTATATTTTCATATTTTCATTGGCCAATATCCGATTAAATGGAATTCATATCGGCACTAATTGTTTAAAAAATGTATGAAAAGTTATTAGAAATCATTTCTTAGTACAAAATCTTGAATAAGTGAAAAGAAAGGCATGTTCAAAACTTTAAATTTGAAGAGTTAATATCCTTGGCAAGAATTGAACCTAGCAATGCCGTTCATCTTCAAAGCCCTGACTTGCATCCCTCGATACTTGCCTACACTCGGATACCCATGCTCATGACCCGGAGGGTATCGGTTACCATTTCCCAGGTATCGGCCAGTATTTGAAATTTGAATACTTCTTCCGGCTGAAATCCAGTAACTCACAAGAAGAATCGGCTACATTTCCGGGACATTTTTTGGTCCATTGGCTAATTGCCGGAGGATTGAAATTACAGTCGGATTGCCATCCGATGGTTGGAAATTTGGACCGACCATGAGGGGAAATCCATTGGCTGATAATGAACTAGCTGTCGGTTTTCCCCGACCATTGAATGTCATCCATTGTGGATGAAGGGACTAGACTAGTAAAAACAAGGCCCCTATTAAAGGTGGGGTCCCACTATGCTTCACTAGACTAATTCGGGGTATCTGATGCTCTTTTCATAATCGATTCGTTTAAGTTTTAGGGCCGGTTCACACTATGGCCAAACTTCGAGAGGAGAAGAGTTTGGACCAATGAAAATGCAGAAATGTCCAAAGGCCGTCCTCTCAGCCTTCACACTAGAGGCCGAAGTCCAAAGGATGTCGCCTCGAGTTCGGCCTCTTGAGCAAAGTTTGGGTCGAGCAAAATGCTCAACCCAAACTTCCGTCCAGAGGCCGAACTTTTTTTCATTAAAATATTCAAATTTTGACAAGATCTGGACCATTAGATGGAAAAGGCAAATTTTTTCAAGGGATAAAGTGGGTTGTCTTTCTCTTCTCGCCCTCTTTCTCTTGTGCCCTTGTTTTTGCTGGTTTGATTCAATTTTTTTTCACAATTTTTTTTTCATGGAGCACTTTTCTCAAAACGGAGAGTTCTCTAGCCAAGAGAGGTGGATGGGGTTAGAGAATGTTTTGAGTGTGAACTCTTTTGGTGCATTTCGGCCATATTCAGCACCTACTAGAGATGATAGAATGAAAGAGGTGGAAGTTGAGAGGGTTGAAGAGAGAAGTGTTCAAGAAGAGAAGGATTGTAAGATAATAGGAAGTTCAAAGAAAATAGCTGCCCCAAAGAAGAAACCTATATAAGTTGAAGTGAAGGTTGAAAGAGAGGAAGGAAATCGGAATTAGCTAGATTCAGAGGTGTATCAACTCATTGCTTTGAAGGGGGAGATGGAGCCCGAGTTTGAAAGGAACGGCAAAAAACAAGGTGAGTAATCCTAAATCCTAAACCTGACTAGGTTTTTTTGCAAAGAAAATTTCAAATTTTAAGGAATTTTGAGGAATTGTGAGGCCTATTTAGAGGCCTAAAGGCCTTTGCCCGTGTCCCGGCCCCAGACCCCCCTTTCCCCCCATATGGATTTGTGCAAATGTTGCCATTGAGATTCAAGCCTCGTACCCTCCCCTTACGGAGGGGGGCCTTTTCGGCAAGGATGCCTTCTTCCCACCAACCCACTTGGTGATCACATGGCCACCACCTCCCTTTACATACCTCCCAATCCAATCATCTTTTTCCCTATACTTGCTGAAATTGTTTTTTCTCATGCAAATTTTGATTGTTTTTCTTATTGTTTCACTGTTTTGAGTGCAATAATTGATACATGGGTGTGGCTTTATGCACGGATGGTGGTTATCCTTCTCAAGTTCAACCGAACAGCCCAATCATGCCGTAAGAAATTTAATCAAATTTTTGCTTCTTACAAAGAAGGCAAACTTGCAAATGGTATTTCAGGCAACAACCGGCAAAAGGGTAAATTTTACCACACTCTAGATCAATGGTATCATCAAGCCGGCTAAGTTTTCAACCACGTATCAGCTACAACAAATAATAGTATAGATTTTCCAACCAATCATTCTCCAGTAGTAGACAATGTTCCAATATCCACCTCTCCATCAATATCAAAGATAAAGAATAATTTTCAGGAAAGATCAATTAAAATTTTTGAAAAAATGGCTGAAACCAACATTGGATTGATGATTTTTTTTTTAAAAACAAATGAACTACTAGAGAGGGTAGATCATCAATTTGACCGTCTCATTAACAAACTCTAGTTTAAATTACTACTCTGATTCAGAACTAGAAATATCATAGTTGCAGCCCTCAAATCGAAGAGTTGATTTTTGGGCTAAATGAGCCTTGTAAAATTCTTACTAATAGTAAATGCACACGGGTTTTTTCAGCCAACATTTGCTTTATTTTTTTTTACGCTCCACCTTTATTTTTTCGTCTTCGTCATTTCTATCTTCTACTTCTTCTTCTTCCTCCATTTCAATGAATGGTATCTCCTCGGCTTCGGGATTTACCTTCTGTAATTCTATCATTTCTCTCAAAGATGCTTCAAGGGCCTTAAACATGTCAATATTCTGTAAATTCCCTAAAGACCTATTAGCCTCCTCTTGCAAATCCTTCTCTGCATCTACCGCCCATTCCATATTAAATTCATCATTCTGAATTATACACAAATTGTGTAGATAAAGGGCTGCGGTAACAATATCCGGTACATTCCGGAGCGACATATCAATTCTCTTCAGTAAAATCCGTCATCTTTCTTTGAGAATACCGAATGTCTTTTCTACGGCCATACGGGTGCTTGATTGGATAAAATTCCAATGGGCTTTCCTTCTAGGTAACCATCCCTTTCACCCTTAAAATGTGAATAAAACCAAAGCCGCATTGGATAGGCTGCGTCTCCAATAAACTTGAATGATAAAAACGAACATCTCATAAATTCATGAAACAATGCCCAATCATGTATCCTCCCGGCCCATCCAAAATCATAGTCCCAAAATTTACAATCCGCATTTACAACTCCCTGAAGCAAACATGAATAAGACATTTTTCTATTGTAATATGGTACTAGATTATGGGAGGGTGCGAAAATGAGTATATGACTGCCATCGATTGCCCCTAATATGAAAGGAATGTCATGCAATGCCTCAAATCCAGAAGCTATCTCTTTCATCATCGCAAGTGTTGGTTTTGGAAAAACCAATGGTCGTAGCTGAATTCTAATAGCCTCACAACATTCTCACACAATTTCTGAAGTTGTATTCAACCCTATGCCGTATACATCTCCAATCATTCTTAATGTATCCCCAGTTGCTAATCGAGACAAAGTTACCGCAACTCTACATTCAACAGTAATACTCTCTCTAAGATGTGTATTTTTTTTCTTCAAAATAGGCCCCAAAAGAGTACATAAGTATTTGAACGTAAATTACTCACCCTCATTCGACGCTTAAATTCCCTCTCCGAAAATGATCCCATAAGTATTTGCTTCAAAAACCCTCCATATTTCTCAAAACGCCAACGAGACCTTCCAAAATCCACCCTCCGCCCTTGTGTAATAAATACCGCCATCATCATCATTTGGACATTTTGCTGAAAAATTGCAAGTTTTTGCAACGCCAAAATGCCCACAATAACATATTTCATAACCATAAAGACCGAAAGGAGAACAAAGATGTGTTCCCTTCTAGAATCCATGGTTAAAGAGTGAGAGAGGAAAATTTCAGAAAATTCCTCCATTCATGTACCAAGTAGTGATTTCAAATTTTTGCAAATGATATGGGGTTTGGCCTTTGGACTCATCCTTTGGGACTTCACACTGTCCGGCCAAAGGCTTCAAGTGGATTATTTTAATAATTTTTTTTAGCCCAAAGGCTTCTCCTCTTGACATAGTTTGGGCCGGAAAAGTGATGCTTCTCCTCTCGACTTGGGCATAGTGTGAACTGGCCCTTAGCTACATTTGTCTAAGCTACAACTTGGAAAGATATGGTGGAAATTTTGATGGTGTTGCTTGAATCCAGACTTATGAAACATTTTTTTACTAAAGATCCATCTAAAGATATTCCATGCCCCTTTATCTTTAGGATTGTACCCTTCAATGTATGATGAGGCGACCTCCTAATCTACCAATCTTGTGTATTTTTAAGAATGTTGGACCTTTTCAAGGTTTTCATAAGACGACTCAACCTCTATGGATTGCTCAATGGGCCTTGAAATATGATGACAATGTTCTTGAACATTGGGTTTGGGATCTAAATATTGGGTTTCTCTCAATTTGAATGTGAGCATGTGATGTATCATGAGACCGACAATTGATAGTTGGTGATCTATTAGTTGTGTATGCTAGCCCCATTATCTTTCTATAATCAAACTTATCCCACTAAGATCATACACTAGGACCAACAACAAGCAATTTATCGACATGTTATCACATATGCTAGGTTAGATGGGGGTTCAATATATGATAAATAGATGATGGGCATTACAAAAATAGCACATGAAGATAGTAGACAGTAACCAAACCTTTAAACTCTTAAAAGTGGCATTGGAAATATTCTTGTGCCAATAGAAGGCCCCCAATATTGAATCTAGGAAGGACTAAGAAGTGTGGGTTGCATGTAGTGCAACAATGAGCTCTAATGTGGACAAATGTAATGCAACACAAACCTACAAGTCGACCTTGACTAATAAGGGATGATCTACCTTTGGGTGCCAATTTTGTGGCTCCTTTTCATTGGCCAAGGTCTCTCCCCCCCCCCCCCCCCCCACCTACGTTTGCTTTGTGCGTTCTTGCAAGGTTGTTACAAGGTTGTTTTGGGCTTTTGAACGTTGCATGTTAAGCTCTCGTAGGTATGCTCAGAGCGATCTCCATTTCAATTGTACAAATATTGATGAAATTTGGATACCCACAAAATTATATATTATTTCTTGGGTGACGCTTATAGCAAGAAGAAACGGTGGCCATGCTAAGGATTCTAAGAAGCATGGTGGTCCTCAACATGGACAAATATTATAAAGCAACATTCTTGAAGTTTAGATTGAGCCTAGGCTTGATAAGGTTTTACAATACTAGTTCAACATGTGTATATGTAGTGCTAGTTAGACGTTGATCCATCAATATTGATGACAATTTGTGTTGCATGCAAGTGTAAGATGTATACATTATGTTGGTATTTTAAAAATTAATTCATCTTGAGATTACCTGCTAAATTTGATTCTAAATTTTAAATATGGTTGGTTCCATCCCGAAGCTTTGATTTTTGACATACTTGTACCTAGCGACATATAAAGACTAGGTTCATCCCATGTATCAACCTAGGATACATGTTATTCAAGGAATTATCTTAGTGATTCGTGCACAAATCGGAGAGTTGACATGAGGAGATCGATCCCACAAAGAATTGTTGAGTATCATGGTTTTCTTTTTATAACAAAATTGGAACAAGCTTGCAAAGCTTGAATTATAGAACCCTCCAAAAAACCATAAAGAAGAGAAAGGGTCTATTGTAGCATGAACCACCCCACCATAAAGCTATGAGGAAGATGGGCCCATGCCATTTTCCTGAGTTAGGAGGAGTTGCCACTAATTAGCTCCCACTAGTTGGATCTTGACCAATCCTCATGGTCAAGTTTCCTTAATGACCTCGTTCACATTACTAGTAAAACTATGGTTATATAATAACCTTGTTCACACTATAAGCGTGTTGTAACAAAGACATTCCTAGGTCTTCAAGGTCTATCTTTGGTGATTTGGAATTCATTTTACTTCCACAGGTTGATAGTTTGGCATGGTCCTTGCTAGGTATACACACAATAGAGTTGAATTAATCAAATTGCCATGTGACTTCCAAAACATTTTGAAGCCAAACTTAAAAAGCAAACAATCACAACTTTCATGGTATATACCTATTGAGATTTTTGGTTGATTTGTTCTTGGTTGCAAGAGATCTTCATAAAACCCCTGACACTTTAATTTTCAAGCACATGACCAATGACTACCTAGTGTTTGTCACTTATGGATAGAGGATGGCACTATAAACTTGCAGTTGGAGGAGATGTGATTAAGCGTGTCATACTCCAATCTTCACTTGTGTTTCGATAACACATCGGGAGATTTGCCTTAAACACGTTGTTTGTGTCCAACATGCATAAGATGCTATCAAATTCCACATGGAAAGGTATTGACCAATACAAGCCAATTGCCGTGGTATCTATATTGTGCCAAATGGGAGAATGGACACATGATGTGGAAGTTGGAATGTGTGAGACATTCATTGACATTGTCAAATAATGCTATTGCAATAAGGTGCAAAGACAAATCATAATAAGGTTGACATCTCTATAAAAACCAATGATGCCTTACAAAAGACCAATCCATGGCAAGAAGAACAGTTCAATTTAGTTAATGTTTTGCTGCCCAAAGTAATCCAACTAGTTGCAAGGTCCTAGATTTAAGGTATCAAAAATTAACATGAATCAACAGGGATGCATTTGCGACCTACTCGGGTGCATTTTAGGCTTGCTGATCTTAGGTTTGCCTCATGTCTAGTAAATGTCACAACTTTCCCTTGTAGGATTCCTTATAAGTTAGATACATAAATTGTGGTGTTTTTGGTTTCTAAATCAATGTGAGCTATAATTTTATACTAGTGCTAAAAAGTGTGGACAAGTGGCATTGTCTTAAACTTGCCACTTGAATGTTGTGTGTCTTTGATATGCCAATTTCACTGCATGATGACTATTCACCATGCTTTGGCATGATCACATCACTAAAGAGCTGTATTTTTTTGACAAAAAGTGGTGCACATGTCTCAACATAACTTGTTGTGAAGGTATCCTCAAGCTAGTCAAGAAGAAGTTGGTCTTGATGTTCTAAAGTTGAGCAAAGAGGATCAAGGTTGAGGTATATAACAACTTAATGCTATCTTTTGCAAGGTATCATGAGGTATATAACGATGATTCATATATGATATTCTTTAAGTTACACCCGCAATATTGATATCAAAGATCATATAAACATAGTATACTAAGTCAAATACCACAGTTAACGCATCATTTTTCCATGCCCAAATGTACTTTATTTTGCCAAAGATCGGCTAGGATCTTAGAATGAGGGTGGTACTAGGCTAACATATGATTGTTATGTCCAAGGTCACCTCTTATGTGAGCAAAGATTGTGTAGGAGCAAGGTTAGAGGTAATGGCATTAAAATTCTACCTAAGAGTATCTCCATCAATCTTTGATACAATCCTTTGGACCGGTCCTTGGATTGTTGGTTATAAAATGGAGAGGAAAAAACAACCTAATTACCTTAGCATGGTTAGTCAGGCCATAGCTCAATGTCTCATATAATGTTTTAGGGGGTTCTTTCATGCCTTGAAGAGCATTTCGGTGCCATGTGCAAGGATATTTCCACAACTACATTACAAATTTGTCAAAGACAATTTTTGACCAATGTTGGTTACATTTTCAAGAGTATTGTGTGTGAACTTGGGCTTGTGCATGTAGAACATTGTGAAGGTAAGTGTTTAATATGATACTTTGGTTGTGTAGAATCACTTAGGGAGAGAGATTATTTCTGCCAAGTATCCAAAGATACCTCTAAACAACAGCCTTTATGAATACAATCTAACCCCGAGAATACAATACTCGATAATGTGATACCTTGATTATATGATGCACTTCATGTCAACCAAAATTCTAGTGTTAATTTACCCTGACATTACAATAACGATGCTTGTGATACAATAATTGTTTAAAACCTTGGTTTCAAAATAGATGTTGCATTTTTGTGTCTTTGGGTTTGGGTGGAGTTGAAGGGTTTAGGGATTGTTGAATCTGCAAACTAGAATTTCGAAGTTGATCCAAAGGTGTTAGTAGTCTTGAGTAGTGGATGTTTTTCATTTTAGTTATAATTTCAACAATTTTGGTGTTGATACACACAAAACAACTTGCACACAATTTGGTAAGCATGGGCTTCCTCCACATTGGTTATGGCACCAACATATGTTTACAATATGGATGAGACTAGTTTATTTTATCATGCCCAACCAAACAAGACATTAGTACAAGGAAAAGTTTGGCGCAAAATTCAGATGGACAGTCTCACTCTTGCTCTTGTGGTAAACACAATATGCACTGACAAGTTGATACCTATGTTTATTTACAAATCTCTAAGCCCAAGATGCTTTGGAAGGTAGCTACCAATAGAATATGTGTGGTAATTTGCAAACAAAATGGCCTAGTTGACATCATATGTATTTGAAAGTTGGATGATGAGCGTCAATGTACATTTCAAATCTCAAAAGCATAAGGTATTTTTAATTATGGACAAATTTGCTACTCATTCCCTTAAGCAAGTTGGTAGGGGTGAATCATTTGGTTTTTCAACCTTGCAATGGAGCAATATTACTATTGTTTTCTTGCCACCTAATGGAACAAGTGTGGTACAAGCCTTGGATAAGGGAATAATTTCTTCATTCAAAGTTAAGTATAAAGAATAAGCTTTTGGAGTGGGTTCTCTCTCACTTTGATTCTTCTACTACTCACCAAGACACGAGGGAAATGATATCTAATGTAATGCAAGCTATTATGTGGTGTTCTAAAGTGTGGAGAGAGGGGAATCCCCAAATTGTATGATACAACTAGAGGATGTCAAAGATTTTATTGTCAGACTAGAGTGCCGAATTTGCCATGGATGATGAATGTAGGAGCTCAATAATGAAAGAAACAACAAATGAATTGGCAAGTCTCATTTCTTCTTCAAATCTTGGAAGTGAAGAAAATGCCTATTCAAGAATATGTGCAACTGGTAGGAGAGGATATTGTTGATGCAAAATTAAACATGATTGTGTTGGTGGATTTGGCTTGGGGTAGAGAAATCCACTTGGGTTTAGATTTAAATGAAGAGCCAAAGGAGGGGAATAATGTAGATGACCAACCAACACCAATAGTCAAGCTTCCTCAAGCCCATGAGTATGCCCAATTACTATCAAATTTTGCAGTGGAGCATCCTTCAGAGTTTTAAGTTGTAAATGTGACAAACATGCAATCTTTTATGGATAAATTAAACAAGGTATCAATTTCCAGCATCAACAAACATCATCAGTAGACAAAAGATTCTTACTCTTGTAGTGTGTGATATGGTGAGAACATCAACATGAGGCTATATATTTTTAGCTCCACATTGTGAGACCTTGTAAGCATAATACTTAGCAAAAAATTGTATCTTCATCGTTGTAATACATATTTTTTGGCCATAGCCTGATAGTAGGAAGAAAATACTATTTTAAATGATAAACTATCCAAAATAATGGATGGAAATCAATTTAGGATGAATTAGTAAGGCCATAGTCCAAGGAAAGTAGTTGCATAAGTCATAACCGGTGGAAGCTCTAAGCATGATAAGAGGGCTATCGCCAAGGAGAAGGCACTTCTTGTTAAATCCGCTGAGGCCATATCCATAGAGAGACATGCTATAGACAATAGAGCTAGAATTGAATGCATCATTTTGTGAGTAGAACATAATAGCACCATCACCGTTTGTGATAGGGGGATTCAGACAAGCAAACCGAATTTGAATTTATGAAGTAAGGATAGTTTTGCAATTGATATATGTATGAAAATAGTATGTGCGTAGTATACGTGGTTGAGTAAGTGTGTGTGTCACAAGAATCCAGTGATCGGAGTGTATCGAAGGCAAAAGAAAATGCTCAAATGAATCATTGATGTAGGCTTGAGATTCTAAAATAGATCAAAATGCAAAGAAGAAAGCTATAGCCGTCAATGTGGAAGAGGTTGAGTGAACCAGAGTTGAAGAACCACATCCTATGTCGAGAGTGAGGAAGAAGGTTGTTGACGGAAATGTCTTGGCTATAGTTAGTGAAATTGTAAGAGTGATTGGCAAGTAAGCGATGGAGATGATCTCAACGTGAATCAAAATCAGAAGAGGAACTTCTAGATGAGAGGGATTGACTTTTGTTTGAGTGAAAATAAATAAGATAAAGTCTCTCAATTAGAACTAAGGAAAGATAAACGAGATAAAGTGAAGGAATTAATCCCTTGAGCAATGCAATTTGAATTATGATTTTTGGCATTAAAATGATTACTTTAATTAAGAAAGAAGAGACTAACCCCAATAGGGTGAAAAACCATTGGAAGACTATTGCCAAGACACGAAAAACTATTGCCAAAGTTTTTGAGCTTCACGATTGAATTAGAAGGCATGAAATTATACTAATAGAAATTGTCATGTAGGACAGACCCATACACGACTAAATAAACACAAGGAACCATAAGAGTGGAAATCAAGCTTAATGAAGAAGAAATAAAGGAGTAAAAGATCTAGATGGTTATTAGAACCTTAATCCAATGTGACATTAATCCTTATAGACTCTAGTTAAGTCTTCCTTGAGACCTAGTTCCCGGGGTTGTTTTCTTTGGGTTAGTTTGATTCCAAGCAAATACCTTAGTTACAATTGTGTATACAAATGAAATTTTACATTGACATACCCCATTTTCTTGAAAAAACTCAATAATACGACATTTGAGGCCAAATTGTCATATTATGTAGAATACAATACTCGGATAATATGACACTTTCTTGTGTGACCAAACATGTCATATCAAAGGGGGCGGGGAACAACATCATTATAAAGCAGGTCACCCAAATTGCCCCCCACTATGATGTGGTTTGCTTAGTCTGAATAGATGACTTTAAAAACTATAGTTAAAAAAGCCTAAAGCTTCACCTGAATTGAAGTGACCTCCATTGTGGCATACGAGCACACCTTTCATCCATCTAACATAAAAACTTACCCCCCCCCCTCCAACTATAAATTTGTGGTTGATTCATCTCAAACAACTTTGACTAGACTAATTCATGGTCTTTGAAGTTAATTCAAACATGAAATGAACAAAAAATTGAAAGAAGATGTTTGGGGTGCATACTATTCAAGCTTCAATAAAATGAGAGGTGTACTTGTATACAATAAGATATATATATATATATATATATGTGTGTGTGTGTGTGCCTAAATTTAACATAACAATACTTTCGACACCTATATTTGAGTGGTATGTGGTTAGGTGTGGATCTTAAGACTGACACAAATAAGATATGTGTTTTAAAACATTAGACTAGGTGTTCCAAGTATGCTAATCGTTCTAGATCTAATATTCAACATAATTAGGGGACCTATATGACTACTAATTGAGCACGACAATCTCCACTTTAATAATAAATAAGACATTTGTATGAGCTCTCAAAACAATGATGCAATTTGGATTTGCTAATCATCTCACACTAATTACATGTTCCATATCCTACAAGAAGTGGGTGTAGAGTGATTATTATCCAAATAACATGCGTTCGCCTTAATTCCCTCTCACCTCTCATGTGACAGAGAAGTAGAGGGGCGAGGTGAAAGGGAGTAATTGTTACCTTCTTGCAAATAAAGCCTCTAAGGGGCTATTTACATGAAAGCCATTAGGCCATAGCTCTTGAGATTCCTTGCATTCCCATGATTTCAGAGTGTCACATCCCTCCGCTCTAGGTTTCCATGTGGGCAATTTTGGATTACATGATACAACCCATCACATTTTCAATGGATGAGGAATCTATATGGAACCACCACGAAATCATGGATAATGTTGGCCGGGATTGGAAAGGGATTTTTCAGGACAACTCTTGAAGGTAGGCTATGCATAATGTGAACAAACCCTAGGGACAACCCATGACAACTTGTTAGAAGTACATCTTATAGTATTATTCATATTTATTCAGAATGTGAATGTTGGAGCAACTGTAGAAGGTTTCTTTATGTGTAACTATTGTGCATAATTTTCTACTATGAAGTTACACAATGCTATTTTTTCTAGTTCATACCCTATAAATAAAGCTTGAATGCTCACACCTTGGTGAGTTGACCTATACAAACACCAATACATACACAAAGCTACAAACATTCTCTTTCTTCTCTCCTCCATGATTCATTCTCATATTTAATTCAAATATGGTGAGTTTTTTTTTTCTTTTTAATTTTTTTTTAAGATGCCATTTGGATGTACAGTAAGGGCTCGTGACCTCCAAAATAGTTAGGGCTACAGTTCATGAACTTCTCTATGCTTTCATCCAAAAAGTAGGGTACCATGGTCACTTAAGAGCCATGGCTTAGTGCCTTTAGTGTAACATGCCCTAAGTAGAGTCTCTCTAGACTCTTCCATGGGATGCACCCATGAACTCCTTCCATCTTTTCCAAGTCCAACCTTCTTCTTTCACACACCCTTGACATGCCAATTTCTGCCTCCAACTTCGTTTCCCACTCTTTTCGGTTCTTTTGCTCTCCACCCTCACGAGGGCCTTTATATGAGGAAAACCCTTGGACAAAGGTCTTATTAAGCGTAAACCTCATGCACCGGACATAATGATCTTCAGACACCCTTTGGATTTTACAATTGGTTGTTCATCCAAGTGGAAGACACTTCCAACAATTCTCTTGCATTTTTTCATCCACAAAAAAGACATTTCATTCATAACTTATAGTTTATATTCATGATAATACCAGTTATAAACTAGAGTAAAGGATCCCATAACTAATCACTTAAGAGATTCTACACCAGATCCAAAGAAGTATAAGGTGGTGCAAATTTATCCCGTGCAGGAAGATAGAAATAAGGAGGATTGCAAAATTTTCAGTAATTTTATTCCTTCAATTGAAATTATCGTGAATGCTTGAAGCCAAAAGTTGGCCCGAACATATTACCAATGTCTAGAGTTTGTCATATATAACTGCTCATTCCTCCTCACTTTAGCACTCAAAACCAAGACACATGTCATGTCACTATTGGTTGCGTCCTGATCGAAATTTTGGTGCCCTATAGATTGGCGATGGGGTCCTAATCGGGAATAAGGTAGAGGGTGCTTAAACCAACACTTTAAGCTATTGCACATACATATGGCTATGTGGTTGATATATAAAATATATATTCATATTAGCCTTTGGGCTAAACATAGGTATCAAGAAAGAAAAAATATTTTTAGTCTCAATTGAATATTTGATGAATATTCAAAGTCAAAACTACTAGCTTCCTTATACCAATCCATAGGCCCCGTGTATGGCAACCTCGCATATGATGAGGACCCCCACCTTCATTGCCTAGAACCAACACAACATAGTTGGGTACTAGACCCAAACTACATCAAAGCCCGAGTAGTAATGGTATGCAAAGCCACACGGCTACATCCATGATCCCACTTGGTTTGCTTGCAAAACCATCACCTTGCATCCCGGGAAATGACCCTTTTGTGCTTTGTGGGCCTACCTCCTTGGCGTTGTGAATAGAATGACTAGAATAGGCATTGACAAGCCACCCTAATCCCACCTTGAACCAACCCGAGATAGAATGGAGCCCGTTACATACCCTACATGAAGGTCATGGAGGCTGCTATGAGGTGGCACCACTAATGGCACCTAAAACCGTCACTCCGTGGGCCCAAACACTCCTACACCGCCGGGTACGGTTCAAGGTTGTAGAGTGTTGGCAATTGGGAGGCGTTTATAGGTGTTGGTTTTGGATGGGGTGTTGGTTTTAGCACCCTCTACCTTAGGTGCCTCTACTATAATGGACGAGAGAAGAGTAGATGACAAGCTTGCCGGTTTTGGGACATACTTACCATAAGAAACGGTGGGGGGCTTTCATGGTTTAGGGAAGTGATTGTAGCCTTGTTGCAAAGGAAACCTGTAGACTCTCTAGACTCTTCCATGGCATGCGCCCGTCAACTCCCTTCACGTCTTCCAAGTTCAGCCTTCTTGGTCACACACTCTTGACGGGCCTCTACAGCTTCGCTGCCTTCTGGTTACTTTTCGGCACTTTGTCGTTCTTTCGCGCTTTCGCGCTTTCGTGCTTTGTTGCAGCGCAGCTCTCACAAAGACTCAGAGTTCTCGATATAAGACAGCGGTTAGGGTTTGAGGCCGGCAGCTCCCACGCTGGCGGAGTCCAAGGTCACAGCGCAGGCGGGCGATGGCGGAGGCACGCCCGCAATGATGGACGATGCGCAGAAAACTGTGCTGGTGCAAGCGGAAGTGAAGCGCATGAAGGGGCTCCCGGCCACCAGCACCTACGCTACGCACAGGCTCAAAGTGCTCGACAAAATGCTCCAGCTCTTGTCCAAGGTGAGAAGGAGCTGTGGATCATGAGCACTCGTGGTTTTGTGGCATTTTTGTTTCATTGCTTGTTTTTAGCTTTGTGTGGCATGGGAGTCTGCCGTGGCAGTCCTTTTGCACTTATTGCAATTGGTTTTTTCAACACGTCTATTTGTAAATTGTTCATAGACGATCACTTATGGAGAAGACCTAGGGTTTGTCTTTTCAGTAGCCATTCTCATGAGTTTAACGTGAAGCACAATTAAGGAGCGTTGCTGGAAGAGTTTGAGACATAATCAGTCAACTTCAAGCAAGAAATAGACAACTACGTGAAATTGATGGAACTTTCATATTATGGAACACAATTTAATTACGCTTTTGCAGAGTGTCTAACATGGATATCGTGCACATGTGAAATTGTTAGAGGGAAGTCATTCATACATTTAGGCTCTGTTGGCTATTAGTAATTTGTTTCCTGTCCATTTCCGTTGCCCTATGGCTGCTCAAAAAGGGTAGTTGTGCTTCTTTTGAGGGGGCATTTGAAGGATATAACTGAACAGCTGCTGATAATCCTTTTTTGAACAGGTGCGAACCAACACAGAGGCTGAGGAATTGGAGGTCCTTTTTGCAAACTTGTCGTTTTGAACTACAAGGTAATGTCTGCATGTTGTTGGAAGTTATGGCTCCCTCCTGGCCAACCTGCTGTGCATCTTTATTTTATATTTTAGACCTGTGTCTGTCAGATTGTAGATTGCGATCACTACTTCGTGTGTTTTGTCTATTTGATGTAAATGTGTGTGGGTGGTGCAGGCTGATATGAGCATGTCAGTGATGCCGGGGTTACAAATGATAATTCCGTATAAATGGTTGCAAAACTTGCTCTGTTAAGAAATGATAGTTAATTGTAAGATGTTGTAAGCCGTCTTTTCCACAGGACGAAGTAGTGGCCGAGCATTGAACTCCCCTGATTATGTACAACTCTGTAAGTTTTCCCTTAGCTTCAAGAGTTTGATTTTGACACCTCGGCTCCCTATGTTTTGTCCTAGCAGAGCATACTGGAACATGGGCTGCTGAACTGTAGTAAGTGGGCTGTAAATGAGGAGGCTGACACTAGACATTCCCAAATTAGCAACTGGCAATGTATTTTAGAAATATGTCAAATTATCGTATACAACTTCCATTTGATATATCATGAGGTATCCTTTTGTTTAACTTATGTTCCAAGTTGAGGTTTTAAAGGGCCATCTATAAAATCACAAAGGGTTGGTGGAGACTTCAACAGACGTTCCAATCACCTGGCAACCTCGGAGTCAGTGTCAAAGACCATATCATGTGATGGTAGCTTATGAATTATCTTTGCCAAGAGAGACCTTGAAGGTTAGAGACAAGGTTTTAGGTCTCTAACCTTGAATAGACATTGGACTAATCTGATTGGCAATGTACAACTCTCCTAGAGTAAACAACTAAAAGGAAAGAGGTGAACCTGAGGCTCTAGTAGTGTGACGAAATTATGATTCTCAAGATGAACTTTCAACCCTTACTGAAGGTAAGTTGGTCTCAATTCAAAATTGGCAATTGGCATATGAAGTGATGGAGCAAGAATAGGCACACAAATGTTATTATATTTGTTACATAGTAGTTTTATAACTTCTAATATCTCTCCCATAGATTGTTCTACAAAACGGATCCATTAGGGCCAAATCCCACGGACCGAACTGGGCATCATGATCTGATTTACTATTTTGACATCATGGAATGGACATGCTCCTAAAGCCTTAAAACCATAAAAGTCTCCAAGCTCAGGTATTGAATGAAATGGTGATGGGCCCTACGTTGGGATTGCAAAAAGTGAGGAAAAAGTGCACATTGTATAAACAGCCACCCCCCTCCAATGGAAGTACTCCGAGGCTTGCGAGGACATGGATGGGAGTAGGGATTCCAGCACACAAAACAATGCTTGCCACTCCCTTGCATGAAAACTGGTCATTGTTTTGTAGTATAATGGACTCCCCTACTATACATCCTTTCATTTATGAAGAGTGGATGACTTGTAAAGTGGATGGATATTGATCTGGGTTTGTAGGTGAATTGAGAAACGGATAAAAATGGGACATGATGTTTAAGATAATATGGACATAATCTTTATCCTTAAACTTTAATGTTTAAAACGGATATAAATTTCCCATTGCTAAATTCATTAGGTGTTGTGGTAACAATGCTTTGCATAATT
Source organism: Polytrichum commune (assembly GCA_950295325.1). Classification (NCBI taxonomy): domain Eukaryota; kingdom Viridiplantae; phylum Streptophyta; class Polytrichopsida; order Polytrichales; family Polytrichaceae; genus Polytrichum; species Polytrichum commune. The sequence continues at coordinate 62,500,651 of OX485804.1, forward strand.
CTCTATCAAATAAATAAATAGTCATTGACATGTAAATCTAATCTATTATGGCATTTAAAGTGATGCTCCATGCCAGCTTGGTTGGTTGCCACCCTGGGTTTCTCCTAGTGTGGGTCAAGAATGAATAGTGTGGTCCACACTAAATCAATGTTCAGTGTAATGCATATACAAGTGGGAAGCATCACCTCTTTAACCAACACCACCGTTGCAAAGCATTTATCTCTTGATGGGTGTGGCAGAAAGGGGAAAAGCAATTTCTAAGGTGTAATATATAATAACAATAAATTTAGTTTTGGGTTGTAGTATCTCAAAGTGCAGTTGTCAGGTACCTTTTAAGGGATCACATCCGTATAGTTAGAATACGAGAAATGCTTTTGGTTCAAAAAAATTATTTTGATCAGAAATGTCATTGTTTTGATAAGAAACTTGCTCTGACTGGGTTATGTTATGAATACTCTGGATTGGTGAAAAGTTTGCAAGCAAAATATGATGTTGAGGTACATCATTCCCTAAACCGAAGAGATGGGCATCCACATAATTTACACTACAAAAGGGGCCTGTCATATGAAGGATATGACCCACTCATGGCACAAAGTGAAGTTCCATCTATATGACAATTGGACCTCACCACTCAGCAGACAAAATTGAATGCCTGACAAAATGGCTGAGATGATATGAGATTACAGAAGTGGATACAACTGGCAACAATCAGCCATCGCAAAATAGCATTGAATATTGTACACAACATAATTTTGTACATTTATCTGCCCTGCATGACAATGCTGCATAAACCTGGCAGAAGGAAAAGAAAAAGTGAATCTCTCTATAATCCATTGGAATCTACTTTACAATACCTATGCACACCTGAGCATCTACTTTCAAGTCGTCAACACATTTCCACCTAAACATGATACAAGTTTAAAGCTAACACCAAGTTCCTCATCCTGGAACATAGTAATCCATCTTGTCAACAGGCAAATTTAACACTGTTGTTTCCACCTGCAACATCATTATTAAAAGATTAGTCACAACAATTTTGTAACACAAAGCAATGACCTACTGTAGTTGCATCTTAGTCATTTCTTATGCTACACCTTTTACACCTATTACTGTGGACTGAAAGTTAGCGTGGACAGAAAATGCCATGCCCACTGTATTTTATGTGTAAGTTGACAATTAAGGAGGTTAATAAATTAAAAACCTAATACTAGTCAAATATAAAATGATAAAATAATAATAAAATATTGATATTTCCGTTCTAATATTGAATACTATCATGTAACATATGTAGACAGTGTTTCACAAACCTCTTCGAAGGGCACAAATACAAAGGGTGCCATGCCTCGTCGGTGAGAGGTAGCTGGTATGTCAGGATTATGTGTCTCATCCTCTTGCCAGCCTTCAAAGACATCAATCACATCTTCTACTCCATTGGACATATCATTTTCGTCCACCCCACATGTCACTAAAGAAAGCAGATCTAACCGATTGTAAGCTCCCGCAATTGTTCCACGAAGCCTTTTGAGTTACAAACAGCAAGTAATCAATCAGAAGCTCCCAAGTTGTGTCAACCTCACACAGAAATCATAACAATAAAAATGGTGGTGATAGACACCTCCTGGTAGCGCATGGGCATGATGATCTACTAAGAACCCATAGTGTGTGCATGTTCTATTTTAGCAAGACACCAACAAGGAAAAGAGGTTGTCAGAACAGGAACCAAACATATCTTGTGTCAATGAATTGTGAGCTTGCCACTATGGGCCAGTACCTGAGGCGAATCCGTAGTGCAGTTGGTTGCAATCCAGGGTACAGCACCGCTGCATCCACCTGCTTCCCCCATAATCTATCAGAGGTCTCGACTTAAGTCAAACTAAAAGGTAGCACAGAAGCTTGGTAATATGACTTCAACCATGACAAGCAGAAATAGGCTTATTGAGCACTGTTTCTTTAAAGAAGAAAATTTTACCTGTGTGTCCACAAGAGTACACCGACCGCCAAACACACCATCTGATTTAGAAGGTTTACCCTGCATCGACTTTACCACCTCCTTCACCCGCTGAGGCGATGTCTGTTTTCAGGTTCAAAATCTTAGTCAAATGCATAAAAACGAACATGTGATTGTACTGCTGTCAAGAAAGGAAATCAGACGCCAGCTTGTCAAATGGAGCTTCAATGTAAGCTTGTCAATGTTTCCAAATTCAACACCTACACCTACTAGAAAATTAAAATGATCCATCTGGTCTCACGAAAGTGATTGCTGCTGATTTGAAACATATTCTAGTCTTCAACTTAATCATACATCAGAGTTTTATGGTCAAATACTTCCATAATATAGCAAAAGTCACCTTGTAGAGGAACCTCCCATTTGGATAGAACCTCATATATCTGTAGTAGCAAACCTGCTCCAAACCAGACACACCACCCCACCACAATATCATAAATTATACCATCAAATCCCTGTGCACGATCCACTTTCAAAATCATCCTTCCGTAAGGCAGATTCCACTGGATACCCAAAGCTCCAGGACCTCGTGGAACTATAAGCCTTCCAACTGATACATAGTGCAGGATCCACACCTCCATTTCGACATACAATGACATATATGACCTTAGCTTACAAGGGTTGATACCTTTCCATGACTTTTGGACTACCTCTTTCAGATTAATAAAGATGTACAGATAGTTGTACATACCAAATGAACTGGATTGGTGATTTTCCATTCAGTAATTCCTGTGCGAATGTATGTATTCCGACTCACATATAATCCTGCATAAAGCCAAAGCTGCTTTATTAATGGCCAAGTCTCTATATTTTACAGATAGGGCAGAGGCAACATGTAACATCCACAATTAGATCCCACATCTGCAATATCTCCAAACCCCAACATGTAGGCAACTTCATCCTTGTCCCCATAAATCTCATCCAATCACTTTTGACACAGGCGTCCAGCAACATACCATCATAGCGTAGACGAGGACGATGCATCCACATGGCACGCCAAGAACCACCATATTGCTCCTGCAATATACGTTCATTCTCTTCTTGCCCTGAAACCTACAATCAAGATGAAAAATGGTAAGAAATCCAATGTAGTGTCAAGATATGCAGTAGGCTAAAGGTAGACTTTACTGGTGAATTGGATGTTCAGTAGAGCAACCAAGGCTTGCTGAAAGCATTTGCTATTTTCAAGAACATGCAGCGGCAAAGGACGACCTCAATAACTCAGCTGTTGACTACTTAGAAGACTAAGTATGTCTCATGTACATTTCATGAGAACATACCCAAACAGGAATATGCTTCTAGAATTCACAATTTGCTTCCAACGCATATGTCTTCTCAGATATCAATCTCTAATCCAAAGGGGAATTGCCACAAAGTTCAGCCTGTAGACTTTGAGAAAGTAAGGAGCATGCCTGCCAAGTCTTTAAGCAGGCATTCCTCCAAAGTATGGGTGCCCGGGTGGCATATCTCCACTTTCGACACACACAAGCTGCTCGTCCCAGCCAGTATGGTACCATTCGCATGAACACCTCATGCAAAAGTTCATCAGGAAGAGTTCGATGAAGAAGAGAAGTCTCAACTACAGGCTTGCTACTTGTGCTGCCTGCTGGTGGCACAGGTCGCACCCTTACCCCATACAAACCTGCAATACGGAATCCACACATCTTCAACACCTCCAATCCCCTCACATTTGTACAAGCTGATAATTCCAGCATTCCACGTACTCTGCTGATGATAAATTTTATAAATAAGAGGAACAAAGGTGGAACAACAGCTGGTTGAGAACCTCACAGGATGACAGTGTGAACTAACGATGACATGTGATTTTCTCAAAATTGATGAATAGAAAGAAAGGGTGAAGTAAAGATGAGGACAAGAGCTCTCACTTAGCCATGGCCGCTTAGTTTCTAAATACTGCACATTCTTGTAGCCTAGCGAGCCGGTTCGAGATGGCAACACCGTAGCCATGCGCCTTTCTTTCACCTGCCCCAAACCACTATACCCTGTCAGACAATATCCTTCTCAACTGCAACCAAGCGCTCCCCACAACATAGAAATCGGATGAACAAGAAACAGAGCATAATGAAGAAAAACGAAATTCAGCGAATTCCCCACAAAGTAACAAATTAAGTCATTCGCATGAAGCAAACAAGACAGCAAGACAGCAATGCACTTATCGATGTGACGTGAAGACACTTACTCGAATTCAGCGACCTTAGCGGCAACTCGGGGTTCAGGTAGATGAGGAATCCAACAAACAAACTTGAGAAACAGATTTGCAGGCACAACTTTGCAGAAATGGGATTCAGAGGGAAGCATGGAGGAAGATGAAGAGCAGTGTCTGCGAATGAAGGTTTCCCTAGCCTGCTGTCGCGGAGGAGAGAGCGAATTTGAAACCCTAATTCACCATAGCCATTATCCCCTGCTCCGAAGCTCCTGTACAGGCTTCCTCTCCGGTCTCAAGAAAGCGTTTCACCAAATTCCTTCCTTGCACATGACTTGTTACTTAAAGGTAGGCATGCCTAATTCGGTTACTTATCTTAATGGGACACCTATATTACGTATTTGAGTTGAGTGTGGTTAGGTGTGGATCCAAGAATGGACACCAAAAGACATGTGTCTAAAGAGCATTCAACTAAGTGCTCAAACTATGTTAACCGTTCTAAATTCAGTATTCAACATAATTGGAAGGACCTAGAATCTTTATTTTGACAATGAATAAGATATTCATATGAGCTCCATAAATGATAAGGCAAGGTGCTATAACCTAGAATCAAATTTGCTAACCATCTTGTACTAATCGTGTGGTTCATATCCTAGGAGAAGTAGACTACCTACTCAGAGGTAATGACTATTAAGTAAGACCCATCTACCTTGACGCTTAAACACATTTGAATCCGATTTGGGCCTCTCATACAAATGGAATTTTGATATTTTGCAACGTGAATATATATATTGTGAAGTGACTTTTTGGTAGATGGACATTGATAGCTTGTGATTTTGCAAGGCCAACCAAGATTAGTTTTGTCATGAAATGTTGACTCACCCACCTCATCCATTCAAGTGAAAACCTAAAGCATTTAAAGGTTACCCACTTAAGTATTCAAGGTCTTAAAGCCCCAAAATTCAGTGGATAGCTGTTGCTCACTAGGTTATTTTCTATGGGTTAATTCGTATTTAAAGTTTTAAAAAGATTAAATGCAAATATGGAATAAGAAAATCTATTTCTTGATTACAAACCTAAAGCACTCAACCAAATTCTTGCCTCGCTCATCACTTGATCCATAAAGGCCTAGTAAACTCCAAATAGTAAGTGGGACTAAATACAATATTAAGTGCGGTGGTCAATTCTCCCCGATCTTAATTTGTAGTGCCGCATATTTGAAGAACACATGAGTCTTCACCATGAGTTAATTGGCTCCTGAAAGAACAGATTATTCTCTGCACTTTTTTGCAGCTCTCAAGAGAATCAATGGCTAAGTCGTGAGCATGGTATCAAATCAGTTGGGCACAATATCCAAAGTGGATGTGGGTCAACAAATGCTTTGCAAATGTGCCCTAGTATGACAAATGTGGTAGAATGAATGTGCACTTATTAGGGATTGTTTACACCATGGGCCATGAATCCGTCCCAAGGCTCTGTAAAATTTGTGATTGGCTATTGAACTCGTTCCGGGATCACTTCGGTTTATATCAAGAAAAAAATCATTAGAGTGATCATGGAGTTCGAGGTCCCAAAAATATATATTTTAAGGCTTACATTATCCACTGACATGCTTCAACGGGTTTTACGGTGGGAGAGGCAAAAGTGGTGCTCTGGTAGAAAAAGGCAAGGGTCCATGGTAGAGAAATGTTGCAGACCTTGTACAACCGCTAGCCCACGGACTTTTTGGGCTAGCAGCTAACCCAATAGCTAAGATTTATGATTGAAAACGGTACCTGAAAAAAAATGGGCTAGCCCAACTATAGCTAGATCAAGGCCTGAAAAATATGGGCTAACCCAACTAGCTATTAGCTAGCTAAAGATAGGTCAGGTGGGTCAATTAGCTCAAGTTAAGGCACAACCACACCTGACTTTAGGGCGTTGTGGTTTTAATTGCTAAAACCTAGAATGCCTTGCTTGGCGGAAGCAGCCCCTGCTTTGCTAGCATCCAAGCATGGATCAGGTGGGCTGGAATGTGACTTCGGCAATCTAAATGATATCATCACCCCAAATAAATCATTGTTTGGGGGAAGATTTGCAGAGGTGTCGATGATGTTGAAGTTGAACAAGCAGCCAATGCCATACAATCCTGAAAATTTGATTTTGCTCGACAATTCCGATTGGAAGAATCACATTCCAAAACGGCTTATTTTCAATAAGGAGCTGCATATAGAGGATGATGACGGTTCGTTGGTAGAGAATGGTGAGCAACATGATTTAGACATTGATGATGATGAGTGATTTCGATTGATATGAAATATGATTTTATTGATGAAGCGACGCCTTCTTGAATTCAGCATATGAGCTAGTTGAGCTAGCTTTTTAGGTGAGCTAGCCTAGCTATATGGTTGAAAACGGTACTTGAAAAAAATGGGCTAGCCCAGCTATGGCTAGATCGAGGCTTGAAAAAAATGGGCTAGCCCAACTATGGCTAGATTGAGGCCTGAAAAATATGGGCTAGCCCAACTAGCTAATGGTCTATAAAAGGTATGTAATGTTGTTATAATAGTTTTTATAGGGAAATTTTTTGGGGAAGAGAAAGTGAAGACAAGAGAAGAAAAAAGAATGGTCAAACTTGAAGGGAAAAAATTCAAAATTTCCTTTTTGGGACTTATATTTTAAAAAATCAGCACTTTCATTTTTGGGTGCATGGTCATTCCTCTTAGTTCACATTCGGTCTACACCTGGTGAGGGGCCCAAATTTTTGTAAATTGATTCTTTTTAAGAAATTGGACCATGGAAGTTGAACCATCAAGTTGGACTATGGGAAAGGGCCATCTTCAATGGTCCGACTTCATGGTTCATGGTGTAAACCAACCCTTAGGAGTTGTTTACATCATGGTCCCATGTTCAGAGGACCCTTTTCAACGGTCACTCGTCATGGTAACACTTCCATGGTCCAATTTTTACAAAATGAATTCTTAAAGGCTTTGGGCCCCTGATTAGGTGTAAACTGAATGTGGACCAGGAGAAGTGACCATGCACCAAAAAGTGGATGTCTTGTTTTCTTAACATATGTCCCAAAAGGGCAGTTTAGGGAATTTTCTTCATATTTGACCTTCTCCCCTTCTCTTCTTTCCTCCTAACTATGAAAAATGTTTGTAATTTGAAAAATAAAAAATAAAAAATAAAAATAAAACTAATAAAACGACATTTCTCGACCATGGTCCCTAACATTCGTAGCAAGAGAACCTCTTTTGCCTCTCCCACTGGACCATGAGAATGGATAATGTAGGCCTGAAAATAAGCCTTTTGGGGACCTGAAGTTCCATGGTCACTCTTACATTTTTTTTCTTTACGTAAACTGAAGTGGTCCCAGATGACTTCAACATCCAATCACATATTTTAGAGGAGCAAGGGATGACTTCATGGTCCATGATGTAAAACAACCCCTTAGAGTAGAGGCACCCATAACCGATCACTTAAAATATTTTGCACTAGATCTAGAGAAGTATAAGGTGGTGCAAATTTTTCCCGTGTAAGAAGAAAGAAATCATGTCACCTACAATTTTATTTTATTTTAAAAAAAAGGTAATTTCATTCCTTAAATTGAAAATACTGTGAAATTTTGAAGCCAAAAGTTGAACAAAACATATTACCAAAGTCTAGAGTCTATCATAACTACTCATTTTAATTGCTCATTCCTCCTCACTTTAACACTCAGAATTAGGACTTGTGTCATGGCACTACCAGTATTCATTCTAGCCTAATCAAAATTCAATCCCAACTTCATCAAAATTCTAGTACCCTCTAGATTGCCGATGGGGTCTTGATCGGGAATAGGTGCCTCTAACTATGATTACTCGAGTTCTTGATTATAGAGGGATGCAATATTTACATATAGTTGATTTGATTTATGAAAAGCGAAACCCAAACAGCGGCATAATCATCACAATAATATGGAATTATAGACCTGTCAGAGAGGGCAAAATTTGACCAGTGGAAAGTATTTGACAGAGTATCATTGTCATCGCACTGCAAACTCTTTCCTGCATTCTTCGAACTTTGACAATTCTCAGGTCATTGTAGCAATTGCTCGGTAATTTATGTGCTTGCAACTACACTGGTTATCCAAATTAGTGAGGGAGGGCTAATCCTGCATGTGAGAAATTAGTGAAGGTGATAGTAAATTTCTTTGCACTATGAAATCAGTTCCACCAAAAGATCTAGGAAGCATTGCTCATCCTAGCAATATTCACTAGTATTACTATTCATGGCAACACTATTCACCGAAAGTACTAGCACTACTCATCATGGCATTCTTCACTGACACATGCAGTTGCACATTAAAAAAATAATCGTTGTACAAGCACCTTAGAACACACTGATATTCTTGAAATGAATGTGCGAATGTGCATGTATTCATGACTTTCACATCACTTGGTAGAAAATTCAGCCACTATTAATTTTGAGACTTGGCAGAAGAGGACACGTTTCAGGAATTAGTACCACACGCTCTAATTGGGATAATCACTGTACTAGTGGGTCAATCGACAAAAGGTGAATTGCGTGTGCTGACGAAAGCTGAATTGGGTCCATGGACGCCTTGGAAACACACACTGGTTTCTTGCAGTAAAACCATGTAAGTAACAAAGTAAAGAAAACTTGAAGAAATGCAGATGTGTTGGAACTTGGATGAAAGAGGGCCAAACCAAGACATAAGGTAAACAGTTCGTAAATTAACACTTTTTAGCTCTGCACCCACTTCTCATAGGATGCAAAACATGCAATAAGTGCAAGATGATTGCCAATTCCAGATCGTGTTATTTTCCTCATCACTTTCAGAGCTCATATAAATATCTTATTCATTATCAAAGTGAAGTTCACACTGGGTCAAGGTCCAAGATATGCAAAAATGAAATGGTGTTAATGTGGTATCGCTTTCCAATGGTGCAAATCTTGGTAATCCCCATTCAAGAAAATACTTTTTGAGTGAATGAAGATTGTTTAGAAACTAGAAATTGATGATTCTTTTCTGAATTGAAGATTGTTTTCTATCAAAATTTACAGTTAAATCCAATCTTGAGTCTGTAAGCGAGGTAAAGTAAGGGGTGTTTTGGACCTGAAGTTTCTTGGACCTAAACCCTAATGTAAACCCACCCTTATGTAAATTCTCTCTTTCTCAAGCTTTCTGTGATGCACATTATCTGCAATTAAATAGTGGAGTCTCAAATATTATGCTTCCACGTACATGTTCAACAACTGGATTTTAATGACAACTCCTCTTCAGTTCAGGAAGTCCAAGGCAAAAATAATCGTCTCCTGCCTATTTACTCACAAATTGCATACTTTAGATGTACTCACAAGGAATTCCATAAAGTTGATGTATCGATTTGGTGTTATCTCTGTCCCGCTAAATGGATCCTGTTGAAACAAAAAGAAGCTGCAAGACAAGCTTGGCTTTGTTGCAGGTGAAGAATGATGGAAAAATTGTGAGGATTTGGGAGGGACAGCCTCCTCCCATCTTTCTGCTGATCTTCTACATTTTCTCCCTACAACATCACTGACTAAACACATACTTTGTTACTCCTCCAATAACCCATATACATGTGTATCAACAAGAAGTTACAAGCCTCAAAGAGCTCTAAGTAATTGCAAACTCCAGTTGGAAGCTTACTTGAAATCAAAAAAGCTATATCTGATCCACTTGAGCACGATTATCCTCGTTGTATATGACAATCTGTCAAATGCTAATGCGGTTTAGCAGCAATAAGATCCTGAACCTTTTTGATAGCATCCAAGCATTCCTTAGTTGTAACAAGTAGCTGCAATATACACAGGACAGTCGTTTTAGAAGGTGAGGGAGCAGACCCATAGCACTTTCACAGAACCTGATGTAACCAGCGTAAGAACTGTAGACTTCTGAACACAAGCATGGGGTAATGGATGTAGTAGGTTCGACTACAAGTATGGAACCTTGTGAACATTATAAAATGGTAACCCAAGGGTCAAGAATTCAAATATACCTGATTTAACTTGTCAAAGTTCGTACATGCAGCAACAGCACATTGAAGTTCCTACAGGCCACAAGTATGTATAAGTGACTACATAATGGGAGAAAACCAACAAACAAATGGACATTTAGTGAACTTTTAGCAATAGGTACTTGCAGCAATAGGTACCTGCTAAGAAAGAATACATCTCCTATTGACACTGGCAAGGATATTGTGTGCAATACAGATACAACCAACAGGACAACAGAAGGATAAGACTTACAAATTTTAAAGCAGACAGCAGTACATATTACACCAACGAAGTACAATACATGGCTTCTTAAGTATAATTTTCACCTCTAATTTTTGAAAGAGAGTAGATGATGTCCTTGATAGCACCGCACTAGAATTGGAAGGCAGGGTCACCTGGTGTGCAAGTCATCCCTCAATGTAAGTTATAAGGTGACTGATGTTTTGAGTCTAGAATAAAAAATACAAAATCTTAAGAAAATGCTATAAAACTATTTGGATTTGCTAGCAAGGAAATATATGCAAAGTCCTGCAAAAAGTACTACCTGTTTCTGTGTGGACTTCTCTGTTGCTCCAGAATGGGGTACTGTTGTAGTTGCAGCTTGATTTCTGAAGGAAGTTTCAGTTCCTGCGACCACTCAAAAAACTTACTGTTCAGGAATATGCTCGAGGTTAGAGAACCAACTGCAAACTTGAGACAGATCTTTCGGTACCTAGTTTCAGCAAATAGGGAGCCTGATTCGAAATTTGAGACTTCCTCATCATTTGCCAATCATATCCCTCTATCCTTCTCACATCCCAAGAGCCAACCCTTCTTCAAAATTGTAGGTGTTAGAAAAGGTCTACTAGCTAGAACTTTTCTCCTAGAACAAAAGATGACATAACATAAAACTTGCTGAAGACATCGACAATTAAATGAAATCATGTACCTGACCTAAAAGACACCTGTCATGCCCAAAAAATAACCAAAAACGCAATGCCTACAAGCAAATGTAGCCTGAGAATACTTTTCAAGCGTTCATACTAAGCTACGGCATTGACTTCAAGAGGCTGCCACTTTGCAGCATCATAGATCAATTTATGGGTCAACAAGAATCTCAATAAATCTAAAAATTCCCAATATGGAGATGAGGGATTGACCATGAGAAAATAGAGTTATCCTCTAATTCAAACGTGACTTTTTGTCAGGAGTTGGTACCCTATAAATTTCCATTCGTTGTTTTGCATACAATATTAATAATTTCTTTCCATTTGTGGTGCATGCTCAGATGTATTGTTTGAATTTGAATGAAGAGCAACTTATTTTGGTTCATTGAGGGCCAAACTTATTTTAGCATCTCTTGACAAGCCAAATGAGTTTGACCCTCAATGAACTAATATAGAATATCCTTTGTTCAAATGTCAAACCTCCACACTACCTTTAAGCAAGCACCAGAAACATGCCAAGCATGGAAGGTGCTGTATGCAAAACAACCAACTCCCGACCGAAACTCATCTTCAATAAGAGTATAACTCTAATACCCATTAAGAAAAAACAGCAGTAAGCCATTAATCTTTCCTTTGCTTTCTAGAAACCAGGAGATGGCCTCTGACCGGAAAATAATAACTCTATGGAAGCTAGGCGCTTGGGGCTCCTCTCATCAATGTTCTCGGCAGCATCACGAAGGCTTGCAATTCTCACACGACTCCCCCTGTCTCCCTTCCCACTCAGTGGATCAGTCTGATGAAATTGCATACCATTAGAGGTAGCAGTAGGCATTGGGGGTTGAGCGGTTGATGGGGCTGATGAGTCAATAGTTGTTGCCTCCGCATCCTTGACATGCTGTGCTTGAAGTTTCTCAGCCAGCTGTTCCTCAGTGAGTACCCATTGTGAACATGACACGCAGTACATCTGTTTCTGCCTGCACAACAAGGACGAACATTTGCAATGCATTTCTTTTAGGGAGGAGACAATTAGAGGCACTTCACACTAGAGCTTGAGGGCCTGTGACCAATCTCTCATTGGTGGAAAATGCCGTGACCACCCCCCTTCACTTTACCCTAGAGCTCGAAGGCCTAAGGGACCAAGGCAGTTTGAATTGATGAACAAGCCTACATGGAGTCCTACATGGCATGCAATTAAATAATGTGACATGGTCTACCGGATTTTGCATCCAGTGTCTACAACAAAACCATGAGAACATGACACTTCAAAATATGACAGATAGTACATTTGTTTCTGCTTGCACAACAAGGAAGAATATTTGCAGTGCATTTCTTTTGGGGGCTAGAAAATTACGGGCACTTCGCACCTAGAGCTTTAGGGAAACCCATGACTTTTGAAATCTAGAATCTCTCATTGGTGGAAAATGCCAAGACCGTCCCACTTCAATTTACACTAGAGCTTGAGGGCCTACAGGACCAAGGAAGTTTGAATGGATGAACTAACCCACATGGAGCCCTACATGACATGCAGTGGATAATGTTTCATAGTTTACCATATTTTGCATCAAACCATCTAAGTCAAAACGAGGAGACCAAACCAATTCAAAATACCACAACCCTTGATTTATCATAACTTATGGTGTGAAAGGGCCCATATGAGTAGGATGGGTATGAATTAGCATTTGGTTGAGAAGCCCCGGTTGAGTATGTCTTAACACTACAATCGAAGGCCTGTGACCTCACAAAATTCAATTTGAATTTCCCATGGTACGGACCTTCTGATCATGGTGCGGGCCTTCAATCAAGGGCCCTCACAATGATTTCATGGTCACGGCCCTTGGCAATTGGATACACAAAACAAACATACAAAGAAGCCAGGAATAGAGACAGAGTTAGCGCTTTGTCAAAAAAGATAGCTAGACCAAGGAAAAGACCATTGGGATGCACAAATCAAACTAAAGCTTACCGATTGCGTACAAGTGGGGTGATACACACAGGGCAACATTGTCCCAGCAATGTCCAACCTTGTAGAAGCTTTGAAGCTATGTCAGAACTGTGATCACTTTTCTTTGACACCTCTTCTGATGTGACCTTACTGTCATTGCCAAGCAACATCGAAACTGCTGAATCTCCACTTGCATCAACCCAATCATCCATGACTACTTACGTCCTTGCTCCAAGATCCAAGGTCCAAATCCTATTTTGAAGAAGAAATGCTCCCTGCAGCAAACCTAAAAACGAGCTGTCAATCAACTGGAATGAAACAGTTCACCAAGTATCATTTGACATGTAATTTCTATGACATGTCAACCTTTGGGACAATTTGAATCTCAATTGTTTTCCACAATCAAATGTTCTCACTGTAACTTAAATGTCCCACAATGGTTCACTTACATGCAGCATAATATTCACGCGAGTGACAAGGAAACCTACAGTTTATTACTTTGTTAAAACAATCCCTAAAATTGTCTGAACAATGTGTGGAAACAGAGTAATGGCGTCTTTTTAAGTGGTTTGAGACGGATCGCGCATTTAACAAACTGGAATTCTATGCCTTACAGCAATGGGGGTTCAGCGTCTTGATAATTACAATGATCTCTGAGATCTCCGCCCTTGCTAACAATCCAGAGACAACACAGGACTCCAGTAGACAAGAACAAACTTGGGTTTGGAAGCTTCAGGAATTCTCCAGAAGCATGGGCCCTGTTTTAGGGTTTCTGAAAACGAGGGCCGCTTCACACACGAGCCAAGAGCCGTTACCATGAAATTGTGAGAGCCCAAAAGAAGTGTCCAAAGGCCGTCCCAAGACACTTCCAAAATCATGTAGAGTAGAGGCGCCCATAACCGATTACTTAAGAGGTTTTGTGCCAGATCTGGAGAAGTATAAGGTGGAGCAAATTAAATTCATGTAGGAAGACAGAATTCATAAGGATTGTAAATTTGTCGGTAATTATATTCCTTAAATTGAAATTTGTGAATTTTTCAAGCTAAAAGTTGACCTTAATACATTACCAATGTCTAGAGTATATCATAACCGCTCATGTTAACCGTTCATTTTCCCTCATTCTAACACCAAAACTAGGGACATATGTCATGACACTATTGGTTCCAGCCTAATCAAAATTATGTCACCCTATAAGTTCCCAGTGGGGTCTTGATCGAGATCAGGTGCCTCGACTATAATGTGGCCATGAGCCCTGAAGTGTAGTGTGAAGTCATATGTGACCAGGCACTCTACCAAATGCTATTTCAATTAATTTCTATTTATGCAAGACCCTAGGAAGATAGAAATCAAGAGGACTGCAATTTTTATAACAATTTTATTCTTGAAATTGAAATTACTATGAATTTTTAAAGCCAAAAGTTGGCTCAAACATATTACCAATGTCTAGGGTCTACCATAACCGTTCATTTTAACAACTCTTTCTTCCTCACTTTAGCACTCAAACTCATGATATGTGTCATGGCACTATTTGTTCCTGCATTATCAAAAATTAGTTCTAACTTGATCGAAATTCCGGTACCCTATAGATTGTTAATGGGGTCCTAATTGGGAATAGACACCTCTTTTATAAGTGACCATGAAATGTGATCCATTTGATGCCATGTAGGAAACCGTGTAGATTTTATAGTAGAGGCGTCTATTCTTGAACAAATCCCAATGGCAATCTATAGATTTCGTAATTTCGATCAGGTTAGGACTCAATTTCGATCAAGGTGGGCTACTAGTAAGTGTTGGAAATTAGTGAAGGTGATACTAAATTTATTTAAGCTATGAAATCAAATGCCACCAAAAGATCCAAGGTTTCAAGAACCCAAAGTGTGAAAGTGCCAAAAACTCTCAAAGCAACCTCTCTTTAGATTTTCAGTGTTAGGAGATGCCTCATATGTTTGGTATCAATTGGAAGGAAGAAAAAAAGCCTCTTCGAGCTCACCAAAATAAATTATGCACTCTACAAACACCTTAGAGCACACATTGATCATGTTGAATATATGGTAAATGAACATGGTATCATGAATTTAGTACCACTCGAAAAAATTAGCCCTCACAAATTGTTAGATTTAACAAAATAATGTGTGTTTCAATAATGCAACACACTATATGAGATAAACAATATAATGATCCCATCAACATTTTGGCTTTGTGAACTCTAAAATCAATTTCATTTCATTCCATTAGTCAAGAGCAAAAAAGTTGGACCCAAGGAGTTTGGCAATTGAAAACTAACTTCAACATTGAAAGTATATTTTAGGACATCTATATATATAAAAAAAGAATCCATTGCTTTTGTTACCCCTATTACCTTGCTCAAGGTACAAGTATTGTTTACTATTTCATGGGACTCACTATGCTATGATGAGTACATAGTAGCCTTGTTAGGGCTACAAAGAATAAATAAAATAAATAAAAGCAATGTCTGGGTTTCTTTCACCCTGACGTGAATGGGAGCCCGTTCCTCTTTACCGTGATCATGTTTGACCAAGCGTCACCGTAAGGGGTACTTCCTCCCTCTCAGGTGATGGGCTCCTTTAGTTTACTAACTGGTCAATCTCTAGCCTCTAGGGGGGGTCAACGGGGGGTTGTTTGTTGTTTAGTTTTCTTTTATTTGATATCAAGTATGTGAGGTATTTAATGGCAATTTGGTGTATTTGTTTCATAAGTGTTTTGATTTCTCTTTTGGGTATTTTAAGGTTTTCTAGTTCTTTGATTGGTTGTTCATGGATAGCCCCTCTCACTCCGGATGTGATTGTTATGAGAGGATTGGCTTGCCATCATGGGTAGATCACTTAGTGCATTTTAAAAACCACGTGTGGCATAATATAGAGAGGATTAAAATCATTTGAAATAAAAATTATAAAGGAATTCCAAATAATGAAGGGGCCATTAAATGTAGACAATCCCATTATAAGTAAGTTAGATGGACATAAAACGTGGGCCATTATTTTTTTGTAAAATTAATATAGGAGCTGAAGATAAGGATCCTAGAGGGTATGTTTAGTATGGTATGTAAATGGGTTCAAGACTCACGGGGATGGATGATAATTGGGATTTCCATCTGTCCAAAAATGGCTTAAAAGGAATATAGAGTACAAAAAATTGCAGTGGCTTGGACAATATAAGTAATGAAAGGGTGCAAACAAATGGGCCATTTTTGAGATTTAAGTAATTATAGGGAGGCTTTAATTCAACCCTTGAAGGTAAATAGCCCCAAAACAAAAACCCCCCAGCTGCACGTGGTGCACAAAACTGCCTTAGAGTGATCTACCCGTGCTTGCCATCCAGCCGTTCTAAGTGTTTGGATGAGTGGGTTGTACTTCTCGGTTTTTTCCTTGTGTGCGGTATTTGGGAATACACCCTAACCTTGATAATGTCACACCCTCCGTTTCACCAAAAAGTGTGATATAAACAAGGTGTGACATACTTGATAATGTCACATTTTGTGCATAATGTGATATTATCAAAAAATATGTAGAAAATCAGAATATAATTACAATTTTTTTTTAAATAACAAATACGAGACTTCAATGTTTTTGAATGTAAAATCTAATTCAAAATTGTGAATAACAACAAGAGCACATCATAATGTGTTATTGAGATCAGGTAAAGACCTCTCACTAGAGACAAAGAAGCTTCTAATGTCACATTGTTTTGTTGATGTTAAATGTGCAACACCAATTCTAATGAGTTTGTCATGGATTTTTTCCATTTCTAACAATAGGGAAATGGTAGAGGGGTGGATCACAAGTAGGGCTTCTTCAAGTCCCGGGTGGCAACTCTCCCCTTTACAATATTTGTTTCTAAATTACTCCTCGTGAACTGATGCTTCATTGGTACTACACAAAGAGGAACGTATCTTCATAGATTTTTAGCGCTACATATGCTTGAAAATAAGGCGTGGAGAGGAACCCATTGATATCATCTGTGTCTGAGATGGAGAAGCTTCAGACTTACAAATGTCAGTGTCTACATAACCAAGATAAATCAAATTTTCTACAACATGGTTCACCATCTTCCAGACCCGTAGGTATTCTTCACTTTTAAGAGTATCATGAAACTTCTTAGAATTTACAATCTTGAAGGTGTGTCTAATGCGAAAGCATGCAGCTCCAGCAAATTGCTTCTCGGAAATGTTTTACCAACTCTAAATCTTCAAGGTTAAGAGGCATTTATCGACATTGGAAATGGCTACTGAAGGAATGCAACTAAGGTGCTTACCATGTGTGCGCCATCTTCAACGGCAGCCACAAAATCCTCAGGAACCACCGATTGATCAACTTCCACCTCACAATGCAATTCTGTGAAAATGCCACAGAATGAATGCCAGCAGTCTAAGTTTGAAACAGAGAAATCAATTACAAGGTCTTCAACACCGAACTGATTCAACAAGCCTCAAAGCTTCAAAAGTACCATTTAGAAAGAAACCTTGTGGATGCAGCAGTTTGTCGAGGAGAGTTGCAAGAAGATGAGGGGCAGAGTGGTCTGTGGAGTGGCGAGAGGAGAGAGCATACGATGCAGGCGGAGCTGCGAGAAGTTGATATGCGAGAGAAACCGTTGCTTCTTCGGCACATGAGATTCAAGATTCAAGAACCCAAGATTCAAGCGGAAGCATGTGAAGATGCTGACGTCATCCATAGAATTTGTTGTCCATCCGGCCTTTTTTCATCCATGTTACTTGTTATTATCACATTTACACTACAAATTTTGAAAAAAAAAAGTGACATTATCAAGGGTGACAGTGATAATAACAAGGGAGTTTTACACTATGGAAATTGGTTTCAAACTTTTAGGTGACAATATCAAGGTGTTCTATTAACAAATGTGATATTATCAAGGTTAGGGTGTATTCAACAAAAATAAATAAATATTGAATCAAACATAAATTAGAAATCATGTTTAATTTGAGGACTATTTTGTTGGTGATGTAAGATTTTATTTATAAGTTCTAGTAAAAACAAGACAATTGAATATATGAGATTAATTGATGGAAATTTGATAAAATACAAATCTTTTGTATAAATATTTTTAACAAAATAGATGTAGGATTGAGCCTACACCAAAATAAGCAAGACTAATGAAGCCTACAAAATAAAAAATGTTCACGCATGCATATTTGAGCACACCGTTACATTGAATTAGAAGTTCAATCTTAGAAACCATCTAAGTTTTCAATACAAAAATTCCAATCTCTTGCTACCTCCCGAACTGAGTGACAAATTTACAACTCATTTCAACCATAAAATAAAGCGGAGGTTGAAGAATGTTAGGAGAAAAATAATCTTTTTCAAAATATTGTGGTGTAACAAAGAGACATCAAGCAAAAAATTTGAATGTGCATTGGCTATGATATTTATATATTGTAAAGATTTGTATTTGTATTGGTCTTATTTACATAGCAAAATATATCACACTTATTCTAAAAATTTCAAGAATATATACATAATTTTATTACCTAATTATGTAATGATAAAGTATTTATGCATGTAATATATTGTTAAATTAGTATATTTTTTAAATTCATGTATATGATACACAAAGTTTTAATTTTTTATTATTAAATAAGTTAACTTAAATGAATATGATATTCATATTTTTAATTTATTTAACATTGAGATAATATCTAGATACAATTTGATTGAAAATACCATGTTATATTGTAGGATAAGCTCATTATGATATTTTGAAATTATGTTCTATTAATGATAATTTTATTTATATATTTTAAAATATGACGGTGGAAACATTTTCTTATCTTCTACATAAATATCGAGATGTGGATTCCTTATAATTACCTTGTATAATTTTAGTCTCCATAAAATGTCTTCCCTTATCTCTTAATTGATTGGATTATAATGTAATAAGGTTTGCCAATAATTAATTGAATGTAAGTTTGAGATATAAAAATATACATTAGTGCTTTTAGCTTATTGAAATTAAATTGTATTACATTTATAATGATAGGGATATAAGATTATTATGAAAGTTTAATTAGTAAAGTTTTAAATCTTCATGAAGATATACAAAACACATTTTATTAGCATTCTACCATATATAAATAAAACTTCTTATTTTAATTACAATCTAGAACGTCACAAAATCTTATTAAATTCCTTGATAATCAATTGTTTATTATGCATACACAATTTGATGTCAATGCATCCTTTTAAAATCACCTCAATTAATTTAAGATGTTATTCATGTAAATTCTAAAAAAATGATACGTGAATAATAATAATAATTCATTAAATAATTAAATAATGCTCAATTTGTTTTTCAATGTAACATGTAATTTTTCCATTGATAAAAAGAAAATTATATTTCATTAGTCTTTAAAACATGTATTATTGCGCATAGTTTGCTATATTAAAGTAAGTCTCTTTGAAATTTAGAAAGGTATCATCGGCATATTGAATAATCATTTGTTAAGTCTTCTTATTAGGGAGTGAGATCACACCATCTTTTACGTCCTCGGCATATTTTTGGATTTTATAATGTTAAGTTGATGAGATCTTCATATAGATATATGCTTAAAATGTCTTAAACATATATAAAACATTCATGTACATATTTTTTGGATCATATTATAATAGATTTATTATTATTGTTATTATTTTTGCTACACACAAATTCTCAATAGATCTCATTAATTTTTAACAACATAATAGAGGTAAGGTGGGCCATCATATTGGCTATAGTGAATTTAGAATATGCACAAATATTCAATTTTAAATGCATTATAATAATGATTATATTTTATTCCATTATGTTGCAATTAAATATATATGAACAATGATATAAAATTAAATAATTTATTAAATAATGCTAAATCAAGTACATCATTATATATGTTAATATAATAAATATTCTATAAATATAAAAATGATGTAATAATTTGGTTTGTATAATATAATATCATTTTGAAATTATGATATGCATTAATGCATCAATATTTTAGCCAATTATGTTCTAATTAAATATGTAGAAGAAGATATAGAGATTGTTGTATAATGCTATATTGAGGAATTTCATTCTATGAATTAATACTTTGAATATTTAATAAATATACAACCGATGTATTACTTGGTTTTTTCTAGTATAATATCATTGATAAGATTTTGATATGCATTAATGCATAAGTATTTTTGCCAATCATGTTGTAATTTGATATGTAATCAATGATATCGATAATCAAAGAGATGATATTATAATTCTTTATTGAGGAGATATTGCTCCGAAATAATAAATTGAAAATTTTATACATATACAAATGATGTGATGACTAAGGTTTCTCTGGAGCGATATTCTTGGTGAGATTTTGATATGCATTAATGCATCGATGTTCCAATGTATCATATTATAATTAAATATGTAATCTGTCGTCTAGATAATACAAATATTATCGTATGATATTTCATCGTGGATTTTTTTGTCATAGATTGATAGATTAAAATTTACTTATAATTATAAAAATAATGTATTGATTTAGTTTAACTTTTTTTTATGCGCATCTCTGATTCATGCAGGTTCCGACCCATGACAATAATTTTGATTGTGGCGTGTATGTTGTTTCATACATGTATTTTTTCATGGAGTTTGCTACGCGACATGACTCACATTGATTTGTAAGTCTGCACACCTTTGCTCCTGTTATTTATTACATATAATTCACTCTTTGCATGTATTGACAGTGACATTAATTGGATTGATTTGTAGTTTCTTGATGAATGGATAACTCGCGAAAACATATTGAGCCGCGCTAAGATATTGGAGTTTTTGCAACCTAAAGAAAATAAAAGAAAGAGGAAGGAGGATGATGAGGTGGATGCCATAGTCGGGGAACAACAGGAGATCGAGAAAGAGCGTAATATTATAAATGAGATTATGATATGCATTAATACATCAATATTTCAACCAATTATGTTATAATTAAATATGTTATCAATGATATAGACGCTCAAGGATATTATAATATATTTTTATATTAAAAATATTTTGCTACAAAGTAATACATTGAGGTTTATAAATATATAAAGAACGTAATGACTTGATGTTTATAGTGTAATATTATTGATGAGACTTTGATATATGTGAATACATTAATATTTTATCCAATTATGTTGTAATTAAATATATAATTAATGATATAGACAATACATCTATTATTATGTAATGCTATATTAAAGATATTTTAGTATGGATTAATACATTGAATCTTTTATAAATATATAAATGATGTAATGATTTGGTTTTGTCTATCATAATATTATTAAGGAGACTTTGATATGTATCAATACATCAAAAATTCAACCTTTAAATTAACCATGTTACAACTTCATATTTAGAGAAAGCTCAAAGAAACTTACATATAATAATATTTTGATGAAAGTTGTATGTACATTAAGACATCCAAATTTACCGAAAATATTATTTATTAATTTATATCGATGTACATTCAAGATTATATAGTTCGTCAATCAAATATATTTTTTACGAAATAATTTTATGTTACATAATTTAAAGTTTGTGGTACATTAATTTGTCTTATAGATTTATTATTTATAATATTATTTATATGTTAATATATTTATTAAATGAAGAAAATAAAAATTTGTTTGTTCATATTTTATTGTTTGGGTATTAACATGAAATTGTATTAAACATGAAATTAGTCATTAATCATATGTTCATACTCTATATAAGCAAAACAATGGAGTTGTAAATATTTTATAATTCTATGTTAGATTTTGGAAAACTCAGTTGATATGATGTAAATGAAGTAGTGTTTTAATTCCAAGAGTTCATAACAGTGAAACCTAAGTTATGTTTTTTGTTTTTGAAAAACATTTTTATTTTTTAATAGTTTAGTAAAGCTAGTGAAGCTTTGGGACTTTATGGGAGTTTTGTTTAAAATATATATGTAAATGATTTTTAAAAATATGTTTTATAGAGTGCTCGCAAGCAATGTGTATTTATTTGTGTTCATTCATTATGTGACTTACATGATAAGTTTTTCAAATAATGTTTTTCATACATTTGAAAATGTCAAAATATTCATATATATTTTAATCATATTAATAATATAAGTATCATAAATTTGTGGTTATAAATTTTACGATTTTTTTTATTTCATAACATTTCATAACATTTCTTGTGCACATAATATTCTAGCAGACAACATGGGAAAGGTGATTGAATTTTAATATCAATGAAGGCATGTTTCATGAAGTCTAGACTCATAATGAAATTCTTTATCTTAATTATTAATGAGTTGATATGAACATGATTGAGTATATTGTTTTAAATACTTATTGGAAAATTGATACAATGGTTATGATCAAAGGCATCAATAATTTAAACATAAATTATTTTGAAACTATCAAATATATGAACATTTAAAAAATAAAATGTATATTTTTAATGGATGCAAGTAGATGTTTTCTTCACTTGTTGTTGTCAAAGTATACAATATCAAGTCGATCAAAATTATCAAAACCTTACAAAAATCTAGAAGTGATCTATATTATCTGAGCAAAGAGTAGTATATGTTGAACGGGTTGAATGATCATTTTTAAATGATACATTTTACATAAATTCTAGAACAAGATTGTTCAAACTATGTAATCAATAAAAAGTAACCTCAATGATATGGCATATAGTTTGTAAAAGAAAATGTAAAGACTTTTTAAAATTACATTCAATTATTTTATGGATCATAATAATTGGATTGATTTTATACTATATCATATAATTGTGTTCTTCAAAAAACCTTTTATGGTTTTAATTGTCAAAGGATTTTAGAAATCCATTTTATTTATGAGCAAAGGGTCAACGTGTGGCTTATATTTTACACATTTCCCCATTTATAAGGTGTCTAGGTCGGTTAGCTTCAAACTCACTCTAACTCATCCCTTATCTCATCTTTCTTAACAAAATATCCTTATAACGCCGAAGTATTTCTCACACATAGCACATAGGAGGGTTGCAACTAAAATGACCAAGACTTAGGGGTGATTATGACTTTTACCCTTCAAGAATGATATACAAAATGTCTATATTTAAATGTAAATTCCAAATCTTATATTTTGGTTGCAAATATATGAAGAAAGTGAAGAGTATAAGAGTGTATTAAGTAGGTTAATAAGAAAGCAAGGAT
This sequence comes from Polytrichum commune, assembly GCA_950295325.1. Taxonomy (NCBI): domain Eukaryota; kingdom Viridiplantae; phylum Streptophyta; class Polytrichopsida; order Polytrichales; family Polytrichaceae; genus Polytrichum; species Polytrichum commune. The sequence continues at coordinate 62,523,898 of OX485804.1, forward strand.
GTCGCCATTGTTGAGAAAACTCTAACATCAACTAGAGAAGGGGCTCGACCTCTGAAACCTTGCACTTCATTACCTATCTTATGTTAGATGATTTAGTAATTCTTGAAAATAGCATGTAAGAATTAACTCAAATTTGTATGTTAATAAACTTCGAGGAAACTTTCACACTACTAGAAAACTGCGACGAGATCAACAAAAATTCAACAGATTTCTGTTGTTTCGGGCAGTTGCGGTCAGTATTTGGCTTCTTCCACATATCTTTGTTATACGGTGCAGAGTACCTACCTAATTTGTGTTGACTTTGAGGCTAGTGTCATGAGGTAGCTGATTGCATTGACTATGGTGATAGAGCATGCTAACATGGCAAATGGTCACATGTCAGTGCTCTGTGTGGGCAATTATAGGCTCTTTTATTTGTAGGAATGGGGCTCTGTTTGCAATTGGATGATTTACACATATGGTAGTCGGTTTAGCCTTTCAGAAATTCAAACTTTGACTGACGCACGTATATGGTGGCGATTGTAAAGGGCTTACGTACCAATCAGGGGCTTAAGCATATTCTGTCTTAACTTTTATTTCCATGACCTATCTATTCATAAGTAGGTGAACGCATGAAAAATCATATCCTCTGCAAAATTAGATCTCACTATGGCTTCTATATAAAATGGAGTGTCACAAGATGGGCAGTATCCGACGCTACAGTTCGTTGTTTTAAGGGCTTCCAGCCAAATTCTTTACACGTCGCCTGCAAATGCACGTGAGACATGCAAAGCCCTACGATAGAGGGCTACTTCACATTGAGACTATGCTAGAGACAAAGGATTGTAAAGTGCTGCATCGGAAGGGTCACACAGGAAGGTAACCTCTGACTGCTTCCATAAATTCCAATACATGCTTGGTTCTATGTTACAATTTGGGAAGTCACCCCTGTGATCTTCCTTGCAACCCAAATCTGCAGTACATATATTTGCTGATAAAATTTAATACTCCCCTCTATGAACAACCTTATAGACATGATATCAACTAGCACCACTGTGATCACATCCACCAATTGAATACCTAATTTCAACTGCTTGTACTCTGTAAAGACCAGCATCTCACATAAAAGAGGCACTCTCTACAAATACAAAAAAAAATATTCATCACCATCTTCGGATGATTCCCCGACATCTCTGTCAAACACCAAGGCCTGTTCTCCCATAACCTCATTTAGAATGTCGTTCAATCGTATGTTTCTACCTGTTGGGAGAGGCTCTGGATGGGTCTCTGGTATTACATCTGGTGCACGTAGTCCTGCAAAATCAACATCTGAACCCATGTCAAACATGGGATTGACGTCTTCTTCCTCGATGTTGTTGTCAATTCTACGTCCCCGAACCTCTGTTCGCAACACGACTCTCCATCCTGGCTCGTCTTCTACATCCGAGAAAAATACTTGGTCGCAATGAATTGGAAAAGCAAATGACTCGTAACCGAATGGCACCATTGTGTTAAAATTTGCCACTGTAAAACCCCATTCGTCCTTTCGTACTATGGCATTCCTCCCCCTGTAATTCGCCTTCACCCAATCGCACACCAACAACACCGTGCAGTGCCGCCCATAATTAAGCTCCACAATCTCCAGAATTTGGCCAATGTACTCCAAGGTGGCATCAACGAGGTTCGCATCCCACCGCCCCGATCTACATGGCCTACGAAAAAAGGCTGCAACCCCAGAGTCACATGTTTTTGTAATGCTCTCCTCTGCACTTTTCACCCTGTAGTGGTACCCGTATGCGTACATACTTTTGTACCTCTGCGCCTGCAATGATGGTAGGTTTGAGGAGTCTTCAACGTCCTCAGGGATTGATATTCCAGCTTGTTTTGTGGTTTCAATCTTTGTGCGGAACCATTGTGCAAATGGGGGCAACACTTCCAATTCAGCTCGAAACGGAATCATTCTCCTGCCATTTCTCCGAGGATGTCTGGCACGGAATTCAGCCCGAGCATTTGTCCTCTCTAGCCATAATTCTTCATACCTACTGTATGCCACAACCACAGTTCAGAATTCAGGAATTCAGATTATTAAATGCGACCAAATTCAAAGCTCAACACAAACATGCCAGTAGTTGACTCGATATTCGAATGTGGTATAATTGATAGCTTCTGCTCTAGACCTTGCAGATATATCCGGACATCAGAATTACTGATTGAAATTTTTATACTGAAAATGTAACCAAAAGGGGTCTACACCGGTTTTCCGCATAGGTCTGCCATTGCAGGTACCTTTGACATCGCATGCTCAAACTTACAAAGAAACCAAATACCTCTGTGCCAAATCTGAACTTCATATCTTATATCACACTCCATCTCCATTAGTTGGTTTGGATCCCTGTTTTGGTCAGAAATATTTCACACATGCAGCCCCCTAATACGAGATGTTTTCCAAGGATTAATACTACAGGTTGCTGTAATTGAGAAAGCTTGACTGTGTCTGCAATACTTACAGACGATATGGCTCGACGGGCATTGAGTTGTCCAACACAAATTCATGCATTGCACTTCTCAAATCCTCCGACAGGAGTTTAGGTTTACCTTTGCCCTCCAAAATCTCGTCCACCATCGATGGCTCCTCCTTGTCGTCCCACACCCTGCGCGTAGTGACATTGTACTCCGACATGTACTATGTGATAAAACCTAGGGCTTGTTCTACTTGGTACCCCTGGGCAATGCTTCCTTCTGGTTTCGCGAGATTTCTCACAAATCCTTTCACTGTCTTAAAATATCTCTCATAAGGGTACATCCATCTTGTGTGGACTGGTCCACACAAAAATACCTCTTCTACCAAATGATATGGCAGGTGTGACATGATGTCAAAAAATGCGGGGGGCATTTCTTTTTCAAGCATGCACATAGTCTCGGCACAGTCTGCAAGCATTTGTTGTTTCTCTGCCATGTTAATTGTCTTGGCGCAAAGCTTTCGGAAAATCCGACTCAGGCGGATTACTGCCCCTGCCAAAGCCTTGTTCGCCACTTTCCTAAAACAAAGCGGCAAAATCTGTTGCATCAAAATGTGGTAGTCATGTGATTTTAGACCACTCAGTTTACCTTTGCTAATTTTGGTGTGCAGTGACGCAACATAGTTCGTTGGAGTCCTCAGATTCTTTAGCACACGCAAAACCTTGGCCTGATCTGTGCTAGACAGCACATACGTGGCGTCCGGCATGTAAAACCGATCTCGGTTGGGGCCGGTAGGTTGTAAGTGGAGATGTGCTTGGATGCCTCGCGCTTGCATGTCCGCTCGGAGGGACGGACTGTCCTTCTCGCCGAAGGCTGTTTTCAAAATGTTCTCTGAGATGTTCTTCTCACAATGCATGACATCCAGGACATGTCGCACTGGCAAGTCCTGTAAGGTTAGCAATTCCTTAAAACGGATTTTTTATGTGAAATTGTCGATACTGGTATGCTAGACACTAGGTTCAAGTAACCCCCTCATTCACCATTAATCACATTAACAGTGACAAGATTAAAGTGTCGGTCCAGGGAGTTCCGGCCTAGTCCCATTACGTAACCCATTCCCCAATAAGAACATGAAACTCCCATCATAACCCAACTCGTAAAATCTCGCTCAAATATAAATGACAACTAATTGCTGGCTCAGTAGGTATAAAAGGCTTTTCTTGCTGAGCAAGCCGAGGTGACCACAATGCTTGTATTGTGTCGCGGCTCAAAATAGTATGCTAAACACTAGGGACAGTAACGACGTCCTGCTGGGTTAATTACATTATCAGTGTAAAGTTACAGTCAGAATCCAAGAAGTTCCATCCTTATCCCATTACGTATCAGACTCTCCAATAAGAACATGAAACTACCATCAATACCCTATTCTGAGCATCTCGCTCAAATATTAAAAGTCAACTAATTGCAATCTCTGACTGTATTACTGGCTTTTGTTACTGTCACGTCCAGGTTACCAGAATACGTGTATTCTGTCGCAACTCAAATTAGTACAGTCCAACCTCTATATATGTTAACGAAGGAAATGCATCAATAATATGGATGATAAAAACTACACATCCCCTTACGTTCCTCTCTCTCTCTCACCCGTGATTTGTAAACTTGATATTGAATAAAGCACTGATCGGGTTTGCAATTTTATAAACTTTATTCGATCACAGGGTCGTAAGTGGATGCTTATATTGCTGCATGTCCAGATTTGTATATTGCTCAAAAAGGTAATGAGGAAATTGTTAACTGTTAACGCACCTATAAATGTTAACTTTGAGCCACGACCGAGGGTTAACATTTATAGAGTGTGGACTGTATGCTAAACAATGGGGACAGTAACGACCTCATACTGTTTTAATTACATTACTGTCACACCAAGGTAACCAACATAATTGTCTTAATGTCGCACCTGACAGTAGTAGGCTGGTCAAGATGGGACAGCGAGTAACTCATGATGGGTTAATTACATTACAGGTGTAAATTTACCGAGGAGCGCCTGGAAGTTCCGACCTTATACCATTATGTGTCACAGTCTCCAATACGATCAGGAAACTACCATGAACCCACCTATGAAGAGAATCTCGCTCAAATATAAACGTCCACTAATTGCATTCTCTGTGTGAATAAATGGGTAATTGTTTTCACGAGCAATAACTTCAACTGGTAAACAACAGTGGGACCATGTGCCGCCATGTCATTTTGCCTCAATTCATAATTTCCTACACATTTAGCTACCACTGAAATTAGTGCTCTTTTCTCCAACAGCCCAACACAAAGCCCCCAATCCAGTCATGTGAGAAATTGTACCTTCCAGTAGGGGAGGTCAAAGAAAATGCTCCGTCGCTTAACACCGTGCAATTTCACCGGGTCACCATTTGAATTCTCGGCTCCCCCATCTGCAAGAAAGTTTGATCGTGCCGTGCCCCATTGTAGAATTTCTTCCCCCGTCGGTCTGTCAGGTGCCACCTGCCACTCTTGGTGGTTATTAAATGCGGCTTTCGCCCTTCGGAACCTATGACCTGGTGCAAGAAACCGTCGCCCCCCCTAGGTAGATCATTTTGTTCAATAGCTGTGCATGCTCTGCACAAGTCTCGGGGCCACACAACGGGCATCCTTTGTATCCATGAACCTGTTGTCCTGCTAGAAGTCCATACGCAGGAAAGTCGTTCACAGTCCAAATCAACATCGCTCTAAGTGTGAAACGTCTACTCCCCTCAGGTCTTGCCATATTTATTGCTGGGACCCCATGCCATAGTCTCAGCAAGTCACACACTATAGGAGCTAAATAAATATCTATGTTCTCGGCTGTGGGTGATTTTGGCCCAGGAATAAGTAAAGCTAGAGATATGAAAAATTTCTTCGTGAGTAGCCACGGAGGGAGATTGTAAATTGTGATCAACAACACCCAAGTTGAGTGCTTGATTGCATTGTTCTTGTAGGGGATTATGCCATCTCCTACTAGTCCAAGCCGTAGATTTGTTGGTACTGCAGCAAACTCGGGCTCGTTTCGATCTATGGCCTTCCATTGCTCGCTGTCAGCCACTGACCTCATCAATTGGCCACGAGATCTATGAGAATCGGCCCAGGTCATGTGATTTGCTACTTGGGGGCACTTAAATAGCTGTTGCAGATGTTTGATGACATCGAAATACCTCGCCACACGACGAGGCACATTATTTGATCATGTGATGTATCGTTGTTCATGGCATGTTGGACATTCCGTCAGGTGTTCATTGACGCCTTCGTATAGGACATGGTCGTCGGGGCAACAGTGGACTTGATCATGTTTCAGGCCTAATTTCATGAGCAAAGATTTTACCTCATAGGCTGTTCTGGGGAACTTATTCGAGGTTGGCAAGAGGTCTCCGGCTATCCAGGTGAGCAGGGCGTCTAGGAAGGTGTGTGGGACTGAGTAAAGGGTGCACAGGGTAAATAACACTATGGCGCATTGCAAGCGGTTCTGGGTCCCTCCTTCATAGACAGTTTCAGTGGACTCACGTATCATGTGTTCCAGGTTCGCCTCATCAAACTCTCCGTCAAATTCACCCATGCCAGCTTCCATGCCGGTGGCTTCATCTTCGTTGCCGTTGTCGTTGTGTATCTCGTCGATTCGAGCAAACGCATCCCTGGCCATATTTTCGACGTCAACTGCAGTCCTCATTGGCCAGGTGAAGCCTTCCTGATCAGGTCAATGTCCACGTCTTCGGTATCGCTCTTCCATACCATCTTGCACCAGGGCTGGACCGCGTACATTTTGTCCATCGACTGTCTGTAGTACACAAGTATAGATCAGTGGACTTGGAGGTCGAAATTCATTGTAAACGGTATGCAAGAACATCAGTTTGCAGAGGTATACTATACGGATATTAGGTTGAATTACCTACCATGACGGGATATATTAAATACGGATCCCGACCATGTGCACTGTGGTGCCTTGCCACGGTTTCCACCTTCTTGATGATAGCGCCTCTGCAACGGTTACAGGCACAAGGGTACTCAGGCAGCCCCAATCTATGGGCTATTGAGCGCTCGATGTGGTAGGCTGCAGACAACCTGCGACGCATATTGACAGCTTGTCGAATTGTCGAAGGAGACACCCACCTCAATTTCTCAGCTGCTTGTTAGATACGCATAGCGAAGCTCCTGCGACATTGCAATCCGCATCATCGAAACGTGACTGCCACAGGTGGATGGCGTTCTTCACCAGATATTCGTCCTCCCCTACATAATATCAGTTCCAATTCTCAATGTGTTTGATTGAGTAATATGGCGCTGTGGTTGAGTACTCCAAATGCGAGCTATGCGAGTTATACATCCAATACTGAAGGGCAGTATGTCATACTGAAGGAAACCCAAATTTTATGTTGTGAACGCACTATATTATGGTGATCAAATACCTGCATGCAGCAGAGGAAGCCAATATCCTGTCAGTATTGGTAATCTCACACTATAATCACGACTGCACAATCCATATAGCCACATACATTTCTCAATTTCAGGAGCGTATCAACAAATCCACCATCCACTCCGAGGGCATCCCCAAATTCCAGTCTTATACAAGGAAGGGCAGGAAAGATCATTATAATGAGCAGTAATGTTACGTTTCTGGAATACATAGTATACCTGTTCACTGACACAGGCACTGTTCACAACACAGTTAAATCGGTTAGGGCTGGCAGGTGGATGTGCAGGGTCGTTATCTTACCTTGTGTGAACGGTATAGCCAATCCAGGCGGAGCAGGTGGTTGGAAACAGGATAACACTGTCGGGTTTAGGGTAGGGTTTTGGGGATAACACTGTCGGGTTTAGGGTAGGGTTTGGGGATAACACTGAATTGGGTATGGCGAATTGGGTATGGTGAATTAGGTATGATACAAAATGTAGCCGCTTTTTGCGGGGATGAGTAATTTACTTTCAAAACAGGATACACCCATCGCTTTGCTGAAGTGGGAGTCCATACCTGAGATGTTACATACCTCGCCGACTAAAAGAAGGAAAAGTTACAACTTAGGTAAGACAAATAAGGTTTGACATTGATGTATATTTACTCAATTACCAGCATGAGTGCATACACATGATAGCTGGTCATCACGTCAGGCAATAAGAGCTGTCAGTGCTCAAGCATTTATGGGGTAGAGCCTCAGTGATTGGTTGCAGGGCATACTCCTACTCTGTCATCAAGCACTTACTATGATTGAATAATTTTGGGAAATGGACTTACTATGATGCTAAAACTCTGGGAAAAGGGACTTACCCAGCCACGCTCCAAGTTACATAGCCTTACCACAAGTCCGCGTTGGACGTGACTTGTATGCGAGCGATGGGCGGAGAGCGGAGAATTGGAGAGCGGAGAGCGGAAAATGGATAACACAATCCAAATATAGACTATTTATGCTAAATTTAGTTTTCTATTTTTAACATTTCAGAATATTCTGTAAATATTCAAAGAATATTTCTTTTTTGGGACAATTTTTGGACCTATAACCGTGGACCCATGGGGTTTACAAATTGATACATTCCTATTTTTTTCCTATTATTTACAGTTGAAGTTACACTTGAATTTATGTAAGTTTAGGCAGTTTCATAATTTAATTTAATTTAATTGTTTTTGGGAAAATATAAACAAGAATTTCCAAAAAATTTAGGCAGTCTTGTAAATAATTTATTTCTAGCCTAAGCTGCTAGTAACATGCGGTAGTAGTGCATAGTCTACATAGTCTGAATGATAAAACCCATTTTATTGAAAAAAACAATATGAATATTGTATTGCTGACTCAGTACATGTAGTGACAAGGCCACCGTCCATTGAAAAGAATCTAGGTTGTTTGTAGGTTGCCGGCTAGTTTTAGCCAAAGGGTGAGTCAAGAGTCCGCTTTCTAGGACTAGCTTGACCTCGTTGAAACTAAAGGTAGACGCGTGAATGAAAAGGTCGGCTTCGGGATCAAGGTGGCAAACCTTCAAAAGAATGAAGTACACATGCTTGCAATAAGAGAATTGGGTCCTCCCTCTAAACTTAGTCATCGTCTTCATGAATGCAGGGCAAGTGCAACCCACGAAAGAACTGATGGTAACCTGGTACTGTGTGATGGTAGGAGAAACACCCGAATCCAACCCGATGATGCAACCATGTCCTGGATGAGGTATCATAGTGATGGAACGGATGCAAGCTTTCAGAGAGTCGGAGGAGGCCATGGAGAGACGCTGCGCGGGATTTGGGCGAGTGGCAGTGCGCTTGACCATTTTGCCATCTCTCTTGCCAGGGTAGCGGTCTGCTTCTGCAGGAATGGGCACCGCGCTAAGATTTTTCGGCGGCGGGGCATAAGAGAACAGTCGTCTTGGAGATACCGGCTTCTTAAGCGGGAGTTGGAATCCAGCCGCTTCAAGGGCAAGAATTTTGGTAGGCTTGAGGTTTGTGCCTAGCTTCACCGGCCAAACGTCTGGAATCGGAGGCATTTCCTGGTTTGCTGAGTGCTTAGCAACCCATTTGCGCCTTGTGCCCTTCACGCACCGGTCAATGTCATCGGAACAGAAGAAAAATTCTGTCCTCTCTGATAAATTCCTGCGTATATTAGTCCAAACTCCGGTGTAGGTAGGCGCGGCGGTCAAATTGGCGCCTCTAACAATTCTCTCAGTACATTTCTTCTTTGTGACAGCTCTCTGGGCCCAACAACACTTCGCCGAGGTCTTGGGAAGTCTTGATATGTGCCACTCCTTGACGTTAACCTTTGTCTCTTCGACAACACTGACATGACGGATCCCCCCCTCGTTCGGCGGGGATGCAGGGATACTCTCAGGCTGAAGAATAATTTCTTGGACGTCCGCATCATCTTCTGTATCTTCGAGAATGATGGGCATCTGCACAGGACGAGCCCTCACAGCACGTCCTGAATCTCTTGGATGTGAGAAATTTACCTTGTCAGGCCGATGAGACTCATCTTCAGCTCCAAGAGGTAGATCTGCCTTCCGCTTCGTGGACCCGAATACCTCTTCTCCAGCCATGCGAGGAACACGGGTACAAAACTCTTCAGCTCCAGGCATGTCCAACATGGGGTCTTCAAGCACTAAAGGATTACCTGTTTGCTTCGCCCTGCGCTCTGCCATCCTTAGTTTGAGCTCTTTCTTTGTAGGGCCTGTACCGCCGACGTCACCTTTCAGGAACTGGTAGTAATTGACAACCTGTAAGAAGCCTCGAACGAAGTCGTCAACTGTAGCAACGTAGAGGTCACCGCCGCTGTTTCCAGACGCTTGAAGCCACTTGTTGTGTATTGTTTCAGCTAGATTACATGAAGGCATTTCTACTAGTTCTTCTTCTGAAAATTTCTGCGAGTACATAGTGGAAGTAGTTAGAGATTATTGAAGACTTGTTTCAGATTAGAGTACTGTGAAAAGAAGGAAAATAATATGAAATGTATTGGAAAAATATACCCTGGTCATGAAGCCTCCCCATTGGCGATAACGGTAGTGCCAGAATGCAAGCCAGAGCTCTAGTTTGTTTAGGGCCTTCTCTGTCACTGCCCCGGCGGATACCCACCATGCACATAGTCCGTGGTACATACTCTCCGCTTCGTCCATGGTCCTCGCCATCCTATACTGGTGGCACATCTTCTTGTGCTGCTCCCATAGTTCTTCGGGAATGTACTTCTCGGTATACTTAACCATAGATTGGGTCCAGTGAAACTGACAGGTTCTCTCGCGGTCGTCCATGCGGTCCTCCTTCTTCCCGTTGCCATATATGACCCGAACTGCATTCCAGTTGGCCTGGGCACTGTCGGCCATGAAACCCTTGAAGTTGGGCTTGACAATGCCATTTCTCTCCATGACATTATTGAGATTTTTCCAAAAAACGATCTGGGCATCAGAGTCCTCAGATTGCATGTCACAACTTACAATGGTCATGACACGACAATATGTGGAGTCATACACGTGGCATGCCATTGTGGTCCATTGTCTTACACGTTTGACATGGTCGAACATCATCCAAGCATTCTCCAGATCTTCCCCGGGCTGCATACGCTTCACCAAGTCTACCTCACTACCAGACCCGACTTCCGACATCTTGAAGACAAAAACCTTGTCAAGATCAGCCCCTTGACTTGGGAATTTATTCTCTTGAACAAAGGCCCATAAACTGATTCCACGGAGTTTGGTGATAGAGTCCATGACACCATACCTTCTCAAGAAATGGAAGCTCATGACCTTGTTGCAGATGTTTGGGGAAGCCATGTCCTTGCATCGATCAAATACAGGAACAAGTTCCTCTAGAGTAAGCTTCTTTGGCGGCGCGTCATCGGGTTGAAGAAGATAGTTGCCAATTAGAACTTTGCTAGCCTCCAACACCACTGCACTCTTGGTAGCCTGTGGAGTCTTCTCGATCTGTTCTTCAATTAGGCCACTAATCTCAGCCTTAGTGTCTCTGTAGTCGCCCACCTTGACTGGATGATCGTGAGATCCTAGGTGGATACACGCTCTTGTATGGTTGATTTTGCCAACAACATAATAAATCTTAGCTCCACATGTAGTAATACATGCCGGGGGTTCTTTACATACCTTGCAAACAAGCGTGGACTCAGTTGGGGGTGTTTGATCCACTACAAAGGCTTGGAGGGTACAACCTTCAAACTCTATCTCGTTGACTTGGAAAATTCGAGGACGGCGGATCAGATATTCGCACGCCTTGTTGTTGCAACGCATGTGTCCAACGCAGGAGGAAGAACGGAAGGACAAACCAAAGTCGTTTGTGATGTTGGTTGTGATGGTCTTTGTCCACACATGGCCGTCGTAACGCTTGTCCATTCCTTGCATTGACTTGGCCTGGGACCGTGCGGCCGTGTGAACAGCGGGTGGTAACTCAAATATGACGGCACCATCGAACACAACAGGAAGGTACTCTACCCTTTCGTGTCTAATCACCGAGTAGTCTATTTTTTTTAGAATATTTTTTTTTCCCGACATTCCTGCAAGTTGTTTAAGTAATGGTAATATGCTAATAGTATCTTGCGACAAAGGATTTAAGGTAGGAGCGTTCCCACTAACTATGACCTTAGGCGGGGCCTTTGTGGGACTGCCCTCTTCATCTGAAGAAAGTGTAATTACAGACTGAAATCTAACGTTTTCTACAATTGGCGTCTCAAGACCGGGCTCGAGTTTGACCTTCACATCACGTGGCAGAGGAGTTTGAATGGTGCACGTAGAGAAATTACGAGGAGTGAGGATCTCAGTAGACGTAGCCATCTGAGAATCAGTGAGGCCATACACACGGTAACGACCTGGATGAAGAATCCAAAACAAGTTATTGTTCTCATCTCACTGCGATACCCGACCAAGGGTGTGTGTAAGCTCTGACGTGACAACGTCAAAAACATCCTCGTCAACAATAATAGTGTCCTCTCTAAAGCCGAACCGAAGACTCAGACGTTGTGCCGTAACGATTGCTAGACCGTCCTCTTCCATCCGAAAGGTAAGTGGGACTCTCACCCCATCTACATAGAGGACAGCCAACCCCAACTCTCCGATAGCAGGAATATGAGCCATGATGAGGGGAATGAGCCCTTGCGCCAAGATGAAAATATGAAAGAGGATTTTCAACATTGTGGCCCATCTATTTATTAGAAATGTGCTGCCAACGAGAACAGTGATGGACACGATGCACATGACGGATGAATTCTAAACGGAAGCGTAACTAATATTTTTAATTTTGAAAGAATCGCCCGTGAGTATGGAAATGAGGGGTAACGCTATCACGGTATACATAATTATAGCAATCAGGTCATGGTAGACATTCTACTTGACAAGTAATTAAATATGATTAATTTGCGCAGACTTGAAGCATGATTCATAACTACTAGGTTGAGAAATAGACTTGACGTGTTAGGATTGGAATAGATCGAATGACAAAAACCCAATTGGGCATAAAATATAAGAATGACCCTCATACTCATCTCCTTTATTTTCGTATCATAAGTTACGGGTTCTCGAGTACCGTAAGATGTGTTCAGTTGAAGGGAGGGTTTTGCTAGTGTTTGAATAGATATGCTCCGGAAAGGTGATACATGACATGCATGACCCTAACAAGAGGAGAAAGAAGAGAGGGAAGTTGTATTTCAGCAGCACTAAGGCATTGAAGACGAGTAGAATGGGGAGAAAAAAGGCGGCGCCAGAAAGATATGAGACAACGGGAATTAACAAAGTTTTAGATTTTGAACACAAAGAGGAGAACGCAACATTGTCGACGGTAGATGAATCTGAAGGTCCATCAATGTCCAGGGGCCCAAGGTCTCAGTCTCAAGGAGCATCAAAAGATGGGGGTACGCAGTCCAACCCCGCATCCAATCCCGCATCGGAGGAGCACAGTGCGGATGAAGAGGTTGAAGAGACGAGGTTGATGGAACCGGAAGGTGGGTTTTTAAAACCCTCAACTTGACTATTATGGTCGTAGTGCTTAAGTCGGAAGGAGGGTTTACTAAACCCTAAAGTTGACTGTTGTGGTCGTAGTGCTTAAGCCGAAATGCTAAAAGGTGATTTTCCAAAACCCTATACCAGAATAGGTGCCGCAGAGATTCACTTGAGTTGAGAAAACGTGGGGGAGGAAAGAGGTGTAGATTGCGATGGAGGAGGTGGAGGAGGAGCAAGCCACAGGTTAGGATTTTTGGATTTAGTCGTTATGAGTGGACATTCACAAACCCTATTTGAAGTATGCTAGGTACCGACTGAGGGCATCTGAGGGCAAACTTCTATGAATTTGATGAGCGATTTGGTTTTTTCTTCCTCCAAATTCCAGCCATTCGGGCCTTTCTTATGTGAGTTAGGTTCAGACTATACATCTGAGGGCAGGCTTCTATGAATGTGATGAGCAATTTGGTTTTTTTTTCAATCAAATTCCGCCATTCAGGCCTTTCTTATGTGAGTTAGGTTCAGACTTTAACCATAATATTTCAGGCTCGGTGCACTCAAGGAGAGGCCCCAAAGAGGTGCCGTTGCCGGCACCTTCTTTGTGGGTCCTTTTTTGTTTTCCAAAATCTGGCCATTATCCATATATGATGTATATTTGGTTCAGACTATATGCATGCAAGGCACCCTAGGTATACTTCAGGAGTGATTATGTTTTTTTTTTTTTGCAAACTCTAGCCTTTTTCAAGTATGTTAGGTTCAGACTATATGCTTGTGAGGGCAGGCTTTTATGAATTTGATGAGCAATTTGTTTTTTTTTTCCTTCAAATTCCAGCCATTCGGGCCTTTCTTATGTGAGTTAGGTTCAGAATTTAAGGATAATATTTTAGGGTAGGTGAACTCAAGGAGAGGCCCCAAAGAGGTGCCGTTGCCGGCACCCTCTTTGAGGTCCTTTTTTGTTTTCCAAAATCTGGCCATTTATCCATATATGAGGTTTGTTGGGTTCAGACTATATGCATGTGAGGCACCCTAGGTAGACTTCAGGAGTGATTTTTTTTTTTTTTGCAAACTCTGGCCATTGTCAAGTATGTTAGGTTCAGAGTATATGCATGTGAGGGGAGGCTTATATGAATTTGATGAGCAATTTGTTTTTTTTTTTCCTTCAAATTCCAGCCATTCGGGCCTTTCTTATGTGAGTTAGGTTCAGAATTTAAGGATAATATTTCAGGGTAGGTGAACTCAAGGAGAGGCCCCAAAGAGGTGCCGTTGACGGCACCCTCTTTGTGGGTCCTTTTATGTTTTCCAGAATCTGGCCATTATCCATATATGAGGTATGTTGGGTTCAAACTATATGCATGTGAGGCACCCTAGGTATACTTCAGGAGTGATTTTGTTTTTTTTTTTTGCAAAATATGGCCTTCTTCAAGTATGTTACGTTCAGACTATATGCATCTGAGGGCAGGCTTCTATGAATTTGATGAGAGATTTGGTTTTTTTTTCCTTCAAATTCCAGCCATTCGGGCCTTTCTTATGTGAGTTAGGTTCAGAATTTAAGGATAATATTTTAGGGTAGGTGAACTCAAGGAGAGGCCCCAAAGAGGTGCCGTTGCCGGCACCCTCTTTGAGGTCCTTTTTTGTTTTCCAAAATCTGGCCATTTATCCATATATGAGGTATGTTGGGTTCAGACTATATGCATGTGAGGCACCCTAGGTAGACTTCAGGAGTGATTTTTTTTTTTTTTTGCAAACTCTGGCCATTGTCAAGTATGTTAGGTTCAGAGTATATGCATGTGAGGGGAGGCTTATATGAATTTGATGAGCAATTTGTTTTTTTTTTCCTTCAAATTCCAGCCATTCGGGCCTTTCTTATGTGAGTTAGGTTCAGACTTTAAGCATAATATTTCAGGTTAGGTGAACTCAAGGAGAGGCCCCAAAGAGGTGCCGTTGCCGGCACCCTCTTTGAGGGTCCTGTTATTTTTCCAAAATTTGGCCATTATCCATATATGAGGTATGTTGGGTTCAGACTATATGCATGTGAGGCACCCTTGTTGAACATCAAGAGTAATTATGTTTTTTTTTTTGCAAACTCTAGCCTTTTTCAAGTATGTTAGGTTCAGACTATATGCTTGTGAGGGCAGGCTTTTATGAATTTGATGAGCATTTTGGTTTTTTTTCCCTTGAAATTCCAGCCATTCGGGCCTTTCTTATGTGAGTTAGGTTCAGACTTTAAGCATAATATATATGGGTAGGTGAACTCCAGGAGAGGCCCCAAAGAGGTGTCGCTGCCGGCACCCTCTTTGAGGGTCCTTTTATGTTTTCCAAAATCTGGCCATTATCCATATATGAGGTATGTTGGGTTTAGACTATATGCATGTGAGGCACCCTAGTTGAACGTCAAGAGTAATTATGTTTTTTTTTTTGCAAACTCTCGCCTTTTTCAAGTTTGTTAGGTTCAGACTAGATGCATCTGAGGGCAGGCTTATATGAATTTCATGAGTGATTTGGTTTTTTTTCCTTCAAATTCCAGCCATTCGGGCCTTTCTTATGTGAGTTAGGTTTAGACTTTAAGCATAATATTTCAAGGTAGGTGAACTCCAGGAGAGGCCCCAAAGAGATGCCTCTGCCGGCACCCTCTTTGAGGGTCCTTTTATGTTTTCCAAAATCTGGCCATTATCCATATATGAGGTATGTTGGGTTCAGACTATATGCATGTGAGGCACTCTAGGTAAACTTCAGGAGTGATTTTGTTTTTTTCTCTTGCAAACTCTGGCCTTTACCCATTTCTGAGGTATTATAGGTTTATACTTTATGAATGTGAGGCACAATAGTTGAAATGCATTGGTGCTTTGGTTTTTATTTTTGAGTTAATTCAGGCCATTCAGGCCTATGTTTGCTGAGTTACCCGCTGTGAGGAGGTTTGTTATATATAAGGACAAGTTTATATTTCATTTCTAATCTACTGATGTTGATGACTTCTTCTTCATGCAGTCCGCCTTACGGATGCCGAGTTGAAGCTGAAACTTCACGACTTGGCGATTAAGGAGAGCGTTCCAACCGCGTCTCGCTTGGAGAAGCTAAAATGGCAACCAAAGCACAAGGATCGGCTCTTCATTCCCCTCTGCCGAATGATGCCTCTTCTTGTGGTAAGACCATTCCTCAAGAATGACGTATCCCAACTCGTAACGCATTTTATGACTGATGGCTACATGGAGGGGAATGGTTTTTTTTATGTGGCACTTGAGGACAACCATGGGCACACTAATGACGTGACAGCAAGTGTGGTGGCTAAGTGGTCTACGGAGTGGAAGGAGGTGAATGATGAATTCGAGAAGAAACTTCTTGCAGATGACGACTTGAAGATTTTTTTCTAATAAGATGTTCATGATTTGGGATGAGAACCATCGTCTTCAGGCATGGATGTCAATCATTGATCAGTTTCATACTCATGATATCAATTGGCATTTCTGTGTTGAGGGTGTCATCCTTGACCCGAGGGGAGACGTAGCATCCGTGATAGCCGCTCTATACGAAGTGAATTGGTAAGATCCTCATCCTTGGTTTCTAATGATCATTTTGGTGTTCATGCAATTTTCTAATAAAATTTTTGGGTTTGCAAGAAGAATAAAAAATCTCACGTCACCACGAACCTAGTACACAAGTTATTTCGCATCCAAAATCTTGCACCACAGCCACTGTCCTATTTTCAAGGTTTGGTATCGCCAACTATTTTGGAGGCTGCAAGGAAGAAGCAGGCTGGGAAAAATCGCACATGGTTCACCCTCACCGTTGAAGGTCTCAATGCGGTCCTTTACTAGGTAATGTCAAGCTCAAATGTTATAGTGTCATTTAATTTATGGATAAAGAATTCATGTAACTCATTGAATTAATTGTTGGAATTATAGCATGAGCTTGCAGAAGCTGCACATGCTGCTGAAGATAAATACAAGATGAAGAATCCAGATTCGAGCAATTGGACGGATCGTAATGCAGAGGAATGGATTAGGAAGGCTGTGAAGAAGGTTGAAGATAATCTTGTTTCGGAGCTTAGGAAACATTTGCCGGTTACGGATCCCAAACTTACTCCTTTGTTTCTGGAGGAAGTAAAGGCTCATTATGAGAAGTTCGATGAACCTGAGATGCTCTAGGAAAAACTGTATAAGCTAGCCACTTCCGCTATGCCTCCAAGGATGATGGTCAAGTGGCTCCAAAGGTGGAACTCTTCTGCAGCAATTTGGGATGCGCATCGCTTTCCCAAGGCTGGCTTCGACGACTCCAAGTTTCCGGAGTGGCTGAATCGGGCAACATGGTGGGCTCAGGTTAGTATTGTTCTTTAATTTCATGTTGTCATTTGACTGACCCCTAATGCAACACCTAAGGAGCTATGGAAATTGTTGCAACCTATAAGACAACTACTAATTTCTTACAAATGTTTGGTGTGCATGCCCTCAGATAACAGTGGAGGCTAACGAGCTCTTCTCGGGTGTTCTCACAGACCTGGGGGAAACTATTGACTACACTCCCCATGGCGAAAGATCCTATCTTGACTATCTTCGATTACGTGGAGGCCATGAGGTGTCAGCTTTGGGAGGTTGCCTTCTTCGTTGAGTTGGGTGGAGAAAACGGCGCTCATAAGAACAACCCCCCGGAAAAACAACCTTTCTTTGTTCAAGCTATCCGCAGGGTTCTTTACAGGTACTTTAGATACGTTCTCCTGCCCATGAATGCCATCTCTAAGGTACCAGCTTTCTTCCCAAACTACCTGGATATCGAAAGTCATGATTCCATGTTCACTCCTGCAATTATAAAAGCATGGGATCCAATTCACTATCACCAGTGCGGATGGTATTTGGACTGTCCTTTGAAGAAGCCTCCTCCCTTTGACATTGCACTTAGGGATTCCATCCAGCCTCTCCTGCCTTCTCCCGCTGCTTCACTTCCAGTCTTACAATCTCCAACACCCCCGGGTGGCTCCTCCCGTAGCAAGACTGAAACTAAAGGTAGTAGGAAGGGAACCAAGAGGAAGGCTGCTGAGTTGGTTGAGGATCCAATGGATGAGGATATTCCTGCAACAGGTTGTGACATCGGTGATCCACCTGCTGAACTTGCAGACCCTCCGCGGGCACCAGCTTTTAAGTGTCTTCACCTTGGAGTTGCTAGTCAGCCCAAGTCCATCCATTTCATCCCACCTGCTGTTAAGGCGATGTCATCATCCCAAGCATTCGCCTCATCCCCTGCTACTTCTCGAGTTCTCATATTGAATGACTCTTTCCACGGGATGTTGGATTTTAAGGCGAAGCACAACAAATTCCCTTCAACTTACGACGAGATGGTTGATTTTCTAACTGAGGTACATTTCAATCTTCATTCCTATTCAATTCAGCTACCAAGCCAATTCAAGCTTCATTCCTATTCACCAATTCATTCTCTGCTGAACGCTATGTTTTTTTTTGTTTTTGCAGGTTGGAGCATCTAGGGAATTCTTCTTCTCAGGCAAGGTGGTGCAAAAGGCTGCAGTGGACCTCATTATTGTAGAGTATCCTGATGGTTTACCTGTTCCAGGAGTTTCTGAATTCCCAGGGCAAGTTCCTCATTGGAACAAGCAGGTTCAGAACTTTGTCAAGTTCACGATTGGCTTTTGTCAAGGCTATCTTCACGACGACGGAGCACTGCTCTTATTCTATCCTGATAGCGTGCAAATCAAGAAGGAGGTCTTGAGCTATCTCTACAACAACAATCTGGAGGTCAAGGAGGAATGGACCATCGTGAATTCTCTCCACCTCAGTCGCCCTGTCCATAACTCTAAGCGGGTTAGTAATTTTGGCATTTTTTCCTCTCTTTAAGTTTACCCTCTTCATTACTTGAATCAAAGTTCTAACAATTCGGGGCTTATTGTACATGTCCAAACTCTGAAGTTCAAAGCCATAGTGTTGGTTCGTTCTTTTTCCACTCCTTTGGTTAGGCAACCGAAGGAGCTTGTCATTTCTTCGACTGATGAATTTGAAGATGTTGACCTTGCACGTGATGACGTGCTTTTCAACATTGTTACTGCTGATACTGCACTCAAGCGCAACGACGGTGACACATTTTGGAGGGGCCCAAAAGAGAAGGCAGTATCCCTGCTTCAGCTTCTTATCAGTGGCCTTAGCCCTCCAGGGGGGATTATATGTGACCTCAGTGCTGGAACAGGTATGAGTATTTTGTTCAAATCCAACATGTTTTAATGTTTAGCCATTTCAATCACCTGCGTCTAATTCATTTCTTTGGGTTTTCGTAGGTGCCTCGGTTCTTGCTGCACAATCTACTAACAGGTCAATAGTGGCACTTGAGGGAGACAAGGAATTGTACGAAGAACTCCTTCAGCCACTTCAGGTCATTGCGTCACAGTCTCAGGGGGTCGATCCATCCCAGTTTGTAGTGCTTGACGACGAAGATGATACCCTCCCTCAACAGGGTGCAGTTAATCTATGTGAGTAAGTCTTTTGTCATCTTCAACTTATTTTTTGCATATGTTGCATTTCTTTTTAAGGATTCTAACAATTGTATGTTGTCATTTGTGGGTGCAGTCTGATGGTTGAAGGCCGACGTTTCGTAGACTACTGCTCCTCTCCTAATCCTAGCATGCGTCTTCCTTGTTATGCAGAGGATATGGCAGTGGCTTATGCCAATTACTCCTCCCCTAGTTCTAGTGCTTCTTCTAGTCCACGTGAGGATTACGATCCTAGAGTACTCAGATTCATAGATCAGAGTGCTTCGGAGAGTGAGGATGAGTTTATTCCCTGAGTTTGATTTTGTATTGGATTTGTATTCCCGGAATCCTTTGTATTTGAATCTTGTAGTGTATAGATGTTGACACATGATCATTAAATACAACCCAAAACAATTTCTACAAACACAACATTGAATAGAATCATACTATACAACTGAAATTGTAGAGGTGAAATCGGTAAAGTACACTGCCAATGTTTGCTAATCCAGGTGGTAACTTAGATATCTGCACATTGGTCATATGGCTGAATTTGTGTTTGTTTGGGTAGGCTATGTGTTTAATTTGATTTTTGGGCTTATGATTTAGTGGCCCTTAGGCAGGTTAAGGTGGCAGATTATACATGAAGGGCAACCTGGAATGGGGTGCCATTGCAGGCACCCCCCTGCAATGATTTTTTTCATTGAGTTTATTGGTCAAAAGGCAAAATCCTTGTTTGTTTGGGTAGGCTAAGTGTTTATTTTGATTTCTGGGGGGTTAGTTTAGTGACCCTTTGGCAACTTAGGATGGCAAAATATACATGAATGGCAACCTCTAAGGGGGTGCCGTTGCAGGCACTCCCTTGGAATGATTTTTTTTGAATTCAGTTTATTGGTCATAAGGTTGTATTTGTGTTTGTTTGGGTAGGCTAGGTGTTTAGTTTTATTTCCAGACTCGTAGGAGAATATGTGCCACTTGTGGGCATTCGCGAATGGGATTTATCATCTGTCTAACCCCCTCCAAAAACAAGTCCGATACTTGACAATAGATCTTTCTAAATCTTATAATGTTAACCCTCATGAATGAATCAAAGTTAACATTTATAAAATTAGTATTTTGAGCAATATACAAATCTTAACATTGATAAATATGAGCAATTGTGAAGAGTCATTGTGATAGAATATCATTCACAATATTGCAAACTCAATCATAACTTTGTTCAATATCAAGTTTTCAAATCACGGGCTAGAGAGAGAGGAATGTAATTGGATGTGTAGTAATTATCATCCATATTGTGGTTGTTTTTCATTCGTTAACATTTATATAGTCAAATTTACAAAGAAGGGAGTACCATTTTGTTATCAGTTAACACGTTTAACAGTTATACTGTGCAATATATGGGGTGTAGAAGAAAGTTAACATTTAGAAAGGGTGAACACTTATAGTTGTAACACTTATAGAGGGTGTACTGTATGTGGAGAAATTTTATTAAGAGACCTCCTTCGTGTTTACTTCAAATAGTACATGTTTTTAATTTACAATAATATGTACTATAGTACACGTGTTTGGATATTGAATTGGTGACGTCATACTGATGTAAGCCCTAATGTTGTATTTTATTAAAATATTTATATGTTTCATAAATCTATAAATGTTATGAATGGGGAAATGTAAACCCTATTTCCACGGTAATAGACTACCTAACCCTTAAAAGTTTCTAAAAATAGTTAGATGTTTTTCATTCATTCCCGCGGTTATAGGTGCATTTTTCCTCTCATTTCATGTCTCACATCGAGTTCTCCGCTCTCCGCTCTTTGCTCTCCGCTCTCTGCTCACCGCTCTCCGCTCGCATACTAACTTTCCCCAGTCCGCGTTGTGGGCGACTGAAGATATTGCGATCAAAAAACTGCCAGACGACGCATGGGCGAACTTGTTAGGATGGGAAGATTAGAGTACGCTCAGGTCGATGCGTGGGACTCAACAAAACATTACGCCAGAAACCGCATCGTTGGTCGCATAATATCCCACTGTCTGTGCATTCAGTACTCTGCTCCACACCTGGTTGCAGTAGATCAACATGTCAGTACCCAACATCTATGAAGTTCTTGGACTGCAAAACATATCGAAGACACTCCAGCGGATTGAGAATGAATTGGAAGGAAACAACCCAGGGTGAGTGCCTAATACCAGGTTATGTCCATGTGGTCGACAACTTGCACTGCGACATGGCTCGCAAATCAGGTTGGAACATCGCAATTACACTCTGAGACACATGTGCATGTTCAAGGATTCAATTGCGTACATGCCGGTTAAGCATGCGGCAATGTTGTCAGTTGAGTTGATATAAGGGAATTCTCACGCAATTTCGTGATTTCTCCATGGCCTTCATGCTGTGGGCGCTGGCTAGAGACACCGACTGTCGCGGTGGAGGAATTGGCTTTGTGGTGGCTGGGAAAGCATTCGTAATGCATGAGGGTAATTGGCAGTCGAAATCCGTTCATTTACCTCATAGGAGAACGTAATTCATTTTATTGGATGAAAATCATCGTCCTCGAAAAGTCGGCCTAAGTGATCTTGTCTAGACAACTCAGTTGTCTCCTGTTCCTTCTTCGTTCTGGTGGCGCGAGTCCGCATGCTGTCGGTCTGCCTTGTGCATCGCAAAACTGGTGCGCTATTGCGGTCTGTTCTAAATGTTCGTGGACTTGGCTGTGTAGATCCGATGCTGAGAACAAGAGGGCCCTGCATGAAGTGGACTTGCAAGTTGTAATACTCTTGAGTGACTCAGAAGACGACACTGCAGGAGGAGAAAGGAGGAAGACTGCTGCTGTATGTCAGTGCGACGGAGAGAAGAGGACTTCAGGGATCGTCCCCGAGGGCACTGCAAAAAGTGTCGACCAGGTACTTGGACAGGTGCATGGACTCATGTTTCGTTAAAACAGCCGACTCAGACGTCGTTGGTAACAGAAATCCAAAGATATCCCTATTTGTGGGTACTACAACTTGATGCAGGTGATGTTTATAATTGAGTCTCCAGTACTAATGCGTGCAGATATTATGAATAAATAGTTACAGTCCTAAACTAACCATGGGATTCACTGTCACCGTAGGTTGAAGTGTCCAGAATGGTTAGGACCTTGAAAGAAAGGGACATTCCGGAACCATGGTTTGGGAAGAAGTCCAAACAGGCTACGTTCACACCAGCACAGACGAGGGCAGCCTCCAAACAGATGGCGCACCAACAGCTTATTGAGGATGACATCGTGGAGGAGCCGAGTGCAAAGGGAGAGGCTAGGGAGAAGGGGAAATGCAAGGAAGATATGCGGACAAAGGGGAAAAAAAAGGCAAAGGCCGTGCCTCCTGGAACCGCAGATGTGGTGATGGGTAGATCCAAATATGCCGTGCCAGACCTGAGGAGCTGAGGAGGAAGATGGTAGCAGACGCCGTAGCCTGCGGACGAGTGGTCAAATCACTGTCACAGACAGCAGGCCGAAAACCATGCCCAACGATGTCTGCTCTTGAAACATCAGAAGGGAGAACGCAATTAGAGACTATGACAGGGGAGCTGCATACTGTCATGGAGCAATTTGGATCGCCGGTTCCTGCAATACCAAATGCAGAGGAGGGCATGGACAAACATGCTCAGGAATATGGGAATGAGGATGTCAATCCTGACAGAATAACGCCTTCAGGCGCACGATCAGGGAAGGAGTCTTTTCATGAAGAGAGACACATCGCCTCTGAATGTGCATTGGGCGTGCAGGAATCAGGGAAGCGCAAAGCAATGCGGCATGTAATCGTCAATTCCACAAGCAGCGAACGCTCCGATCCAGGTGGAAGTGCACAGAAGCACCGTCGGTTGAACACCAGTTCTTCTCCAATTGTACTGAAGGAACGGGTAAGTTATGAGGTAGTTCTCCTTAGCCCTGTCCAGTTTAAATACGCATGTGTGATTCATGTTGAAAGATATCCCTTTCAGATGCAGCTTGAGTGCAATATGAGTTTTTTTCCATGTGTAGATAGTGTTGTGGCTTTGGCAATTTTACCATGCACAAGCCTAAATGAGTGTATTAATTGCAATTACAGAGAACTATATGACTAGTTAGTATTTTCAGGTCCAGGACGACTACTACGGTGATGTTTTCCAAAACCAGCAGACGCAACCTCTGACAAAGCTCGCATGGGAGTAAACACTGGATTCAATTTCTGCTTCTGGAGAGGAAAAAAATGTAGTCTCTGAATGTAAGCTCAGAATGTGCTGGATTGTAGTTTATAAAGAGAATCAGAATGAGACATCTGCATCTGAAGAGAACAAAAGTGTAGTCATTGAATGTGAACTCAGAATGTGCTGAATTGTAGTGTATAAAAAGAATCAGAATGAGATTAATTTCTGCATTTGAGGAGAAGAAAAGTGTAAACAGCTGACTGTAATTAAACTCATAATGTGCAGATAATATCGTTTATAATAAGAGTCAGAATGAGATTTATGCACCTGCTTATAAGTAAGCAGATGCCCATGATAATAATGAGGCTGACCACCTTTATTTTATAAACAAAATCAGAAATTCCCCAGAAAACTGAATCCCACGGCATTTATAAGATACAAATTGACAAGATACATAAGAATTGCCGAAGTCCAGACTACCTCCATCAGGTTGATACAGCAGAGGCTGCACCTCGGTGCTTAGGATTGGTGGACGCTCGGTATCCACCTTCAAACGTCGGCTGGAGTCTTTATGTTGACGCATAATGGTTGATGGTTGATGTGATTTGCAGAGGGGAGGAGATCCCGATAGGGAAGTGGGAGGATCCCCCGCGTATGGACGTCGAACACGTCATAGCCGCGTGCAAGATTGGCGCAGTCGGAGTCCTGGGCAGTACTACTCCAGATCCCCCCGCCACCGCATTTCGAGGAGCCCTCGACGCAGTAGATCTTGGAGCCCGGTACCACGAAGAGGGGATCATCACAAGAAACGGAGTCGAAATGCCTCGGACAATTCGAAATGGGTTGCCTCCCCGGAGGATTCATATCGTGGTGAGTACTATATACTCTTACATACACTAAGGATTGTACAAATGCACATACAATTTCAGTGAATTACACGTCATTATACCGTGGATTAATCGATGCTCTCGAATTTCGAATAATACAGATGGTCACGGATATAGAAGGCCTTCATCGAAGGAGAGACATCGTCGAAGGAGGCACAACGCAACATCCTCCGGCAGTGAATCGTCACATCGCAGGGATGATGAGAAGAGTAGCCGTCATCACAGGAAGGGTGACGGTCGGAGCCCTCCGAGGTGGATTTCTCAATCACCGCATGACCGTTATGCAAGACACCCCGGCGATGACGCCAGGCAGAGAGGATCAAGGAGTTTTGTGAAATTGGAGGAAATCCCAGTGGCATCCCCTGCGTTTGAAAGGAGGCAGCGTCGCTACAAGCAAGCGGCCAGGGAAGCCGATTCTGCGAGGAGGGAGAAGGATGGGAAAAAACCATTCTATATTACACTGGACAAAGAAGGAATTCCTTACGGCACAGGGAAACCGGCGTGGATGGCAGAAATCAACAAATTAGCAATGGGGCTTGATCCATCCTGCACCCATATTAAAAAACAAACTTACGAAGACTTGAGCATATTCAAAGAGCGTTTGAACAAGTCTTTTGAGTATTCTGGGGAGCTCAACGAGGAACACCTGCGAGGATTGATGGGTAAGGCTGTAACAAAGAAAAGGACCGAACTCATAGCCTTGATAAAAAAAGGAGGAAGCCAACCCATGCACATTGATGCAGAAGTATGGGAGCGAGTGCAGAAACTAGCGGCGAGCAAGCAATGGGAAGAGAAATCACTGCAGGGAAGGTATGCGAATGCTTGCAGGAAAACCATAAACAGAATAGGCAATAGAGGCGTGAATGGGGTAAGAGAGAATTTGAGGGAAATTTTGGGTAGGTCGCCGGACCCTGATGAAGTCTATACGGAAGCACATCGTGACAAGGGCACCAGAGTGAAGAAGGAGATGGACAAAGTATCCACAAAATGGGACATTTCTGCAGATGAGGGCACGTCTGGGGAGGATGGGGAGGAAGAGTCGATGGAAAATTCCATCCAAGGAGGAGTCAGCTATGAAGGAGTTGGCCACAAATCTCAAGTGACAACTCTCCCAATAGGCGATGAGGTATATTCAATTGGCTATGTCTCTCTGATCTCGGAATGGTGTATGTGTCCCTGGTCGATGGTTGTCTCCGAGTTTGGTACATGGTCAGCAGTGTACAATGTGTGCCCAGTGCACAGTACCAATGTTCGTAGTATTCCTGGAGGGTTGTGAACATAAGTGGGTATGATGTGCCAGAAGTCCAATTTTATGCATATGATGTTGAAGTCCAATTTTATGCAATTCAGTTGAAGTCCCTGTGTAATAATCGGATTGTTATCCGTGTGCAATTATATAGCACACTCCAAGATCTTCTCGCGCGACTGGGAAAGAAAAGGAGCAAGAAGGAGGCACAGGTGGAAGCAGGAGTGGGAAATCACCGGAGGGGGGAGCGGCTAATTTGTCCAAAGATGATTACATAAAGAAACTACAGGCATAACTTCAACAACTGAGGGCGGAACAGGGGATAGGGTCTTCTGGGCAGAAGTTTATGCAATCACAGTCACCCGTTTCAAGAAGGAAGAGAGGCACAGGAGGCCACTAGGCAAGCAATGTCAAGAATTACTAATTTTCCGTACGCTGTGAATTTTCAAAATCAATTCTTTGTGCTTGTGTGCGGGCTTATGGCCATTGTGATGGGGTTTAAGCGAGAAACACTGACGGGTTGTAAGTGGATTATGCTGGCTAGGGGTAACGTGGGGGACAGTTGACGAGTAAGATTTCGGGAATGGTAAGGCTCCAGCCACGGGCGCAAGTATGCAGACCATGAATCCGACGATGGGGAACATGGCAGCCAAGACGAAGAATGAGCTGAAGTGTAGATGATGGAGATATATGGGTTATTTTCTGTATGTCATACGTAATGTAGTCACTGATATGTATTTTTTTTCAATACCGGTTGACCGTATTTTTTAGATACGTGTTGGTATAAATGCATGAAGTGTAAAGACCAGGAGGCTTTTGGACTCAGGGATGGTCCCTATCTGTGCGGCTACCAGGTAGCTCTCATTTTAAGACCACAGAGAGTTGAGAAGGACGAGTTCTTTGGTGATACGACAGGTCGTCTCGTGGTCACCATTTTCTGTCATGCCAAGCCTCTCGTATGTAATGTCGGGAGGCATTGTTATGGAAGTTTTGTAGTTAGGAAATGGTGTTTTCTTGTTTGTAAGATTTCTTGTAGCAACAGTGGATGATGTGATATGACAGGTGGATACTTAAGTCTCACGTATGCTCATAGTCCATGGAGTCAACGATAAAAGGAAAATACAGCCATGTTCAAGGGATGATGAACTTCAATAACCCCTGAAGTTATGAGGGGTGCACTTAATATAACGCTGCAATAAGAGTTAGATCACTAAGTGGTTCATCAAGTCGCTAACAGGTTGTCTTGATATGCTGGAGGAAAGTAACTTATTGCAGGACTCTTGAAGATGGTTGCGTGTTGCGCTGGGAGGTCATAGCGTGCAGGCGATACGCTAATGACCAAGTTGCACTTTCTGCATGACCTGAACTGATGGTAGCTGCTGTAAGGGAACATTGGCAAACTCGGAACTTGGGAGTCATTGAGCAATCGCTGAGGAATAATTTGGTGAAGGCTGGTAAATGGTGACAGAATGGAAACATGTTAGGGGGTGGTAGGACAGGCAGCTCCAATACCGGGTTGCAATGTACGTGCGGTATGGTATGAGAACTACAAGCACTGCAAATGTCAGACATGCGTTTCTAATGTTTAATCACTTACCCCGTGCAGGTGTGACGATTTCCATGTGAGCGTGCAGGAAATGAATGTCAAAGTTGTTGATATGGGTGAGGGGTTTGGAATAATTATAAGAGAATGTTGAAGAATTCCATAGCTACGCACTGATGCAGTACACCTTCCGTCATTTGGTTTTGCAGGTGATTGTGCAAATGATGCCAATATTGAAGGGGATCCTTACGTCACGCTATTTGATGCGGCAATTGTAAGTGCATGGACATATCCGTTCATAATAATCGTTCAGGTTATTCTTTCCATCATATTTTCTGTTACAAAATGAATTGTTGTAGCACCACATATGGGCTAAACAATATGTGGGGAAGATGTTGAGTGATATTCTTTTGTTGCAGAAGTCTGAAACGATTGAGCACAAATTCCGCAGAGTACTTGAAGGGTATGGTCCAATCAAACGTGTAAGTATCTAATTTTGTTCAAAAGCTTGCCTATCATTACAAGATTTGGAGCCTTCTCCTGGTATGTTCTATTTCTAGTGGGAAAATGTGCAACATACGAGTATGATGGTCTATAGTCACTCAGAGGTTTTGTAGCCTGTGAGAATTACTCAAATAGCTCGGTTGCTTGGGTGTTGCTAAATGGGCAATGTCAGGCATATGGCCGTAATGTGTTCATTGATGTGATCCATTAGTCTATAAATTTTTGAGAGGGCAATATTGTTCTGTTTGGTGCACATTGATCGGATTTAGGAAGCAGGATTGCTGTAATGGGACATGACCGTGTAACACAACCTTAAATTGGCATAATCACTTGAAGATGGCATGATGCATGCAGGTGTACATCGATCGAGGAGCGACTAAAGGCCAAGAATTGGGATTAGGCAGTTGGGGATTCCATGCTCGCTCTGCTCCCACATAAAGCATGAGAATGTGCACTTCGGCGGTAATAGAGGCTAGTTAGATGTAGGCAATGAGTATGTGCATTCTTTGAAAGCAAAGGATGCTTTGAAATGTGACATCTGGAATTTATTAGAGCTGGACATCCTGGAACTGCAATTCCACGGACGGTTTAGGGTTTAGCAATTTCTTAGAGGTGGAGATAGTGGAACTGCAATTCCATGGACAGTTTAGGATTTAGCACTCATAATGGACGAAACATGCATTATAACGGCATATGCAAACACCGTATCATATCAATGTGTAATGTGCTCCACATATTGCAATAAAAATTTTATTTGTACCATTAGTTCCACGCGCAAAAAGGGAGGTGTCTTGCAGTCCTATCACAGCATGACATGTAGACATTTTTTTCTTAAAAAAACCAGCTGGCTATAGCCACCACTTGCACCGGTACCACAATACGCATTTGTCCACCAATTAGATACCTCCTGACAACCTTGAAATAAATTGATGATATAATTGCAAAAGAAAAATATATGACTTAAATATCAAGTAACCTAGAACGATTTACATCTGTAAATAATGTCACAGTTGGCCTTAACACTCCATTGGTGGAAGTACCTGATAAATGACAGAAAAGTTTCCCATGGTACCAAGCAATCTACATGGCACAACACCTTTTCGTGGCTTGCGCTGCCACATGTTCTGGTTGGTGAGCAAACACTGTATGCGTTGGCACGCCACGCAGCATGGAAAGGCCTCCACTAAATGACCATTTCAACAAATTACCTACAACAAATCCCTGTTGCAGAATGACCCCCTCAACGCGACCAGAACCACAGAAACTCTCAACAGTTTTGTGTTGCATTTCTGTTATTGTGGTCACAGTTTCTCTAGTAGTGTCATGGGAATCTAGTTTTATACAAAATGCTAAATGCACCAAACCCAATATGTGATGTGTCCCATGTTTTAATGCCAAACACCCCTACATTCAACATGAGATCCCAACAATGGTGATATTCTTTCCGTTATCAATGATGTTATTAAAAGGATTCCATGCCAAACATTTTGGACTCCAAGTTGACCTTGGTTGGTGAAATATTTGTTTGGCACAACGTCCTAAATACTATTTGGGAATACCAAATACACCATCCTATGCATCTTAACACGTCTAAATGAAAAAAATTCATGGGGTGCCTCAAAAGTGTTGAGGGCAACTCAAAACTTTGGAACTGGGGACAAAAACATTTTTGTTCATGTTAAATATAGGGGATGGAAAATTGGAAATGTGCCTTTTAATACACAAAACTCAACATTGTAGCATTCTGTCAAATATAAAGCAATCAATAGCTTTGATTTGGTCACAAAAATATATCAAAAATGTTGTCTAGTGCAGCAAAAGAAATTTTGGGTAAATGTGTTGTATTTTCTCTACATTCTTTTATTGAAAAAAAACCAAAAAATGCATCATCAAACCAAAGGGGTAGGCCACCGATCCAATATGTGTATTAGGGTCAAACACTATCATATCATAATTGGTGGCAGAGTGAAGGGGTCAATTTTTCTTGAAGGTGAGAGAAGTTGTGCAAACAAGGCACCTCGTTAGAGTTATTCGTAAACTAAAGCAAATCAAACCATGGGTAGAGTCCCAACCCTATGTTTTTGAGAATTAACACAAAAGTCATTCAAGTTTTTCTAATGCTTAAATTGTCATACACAGAGAGTGGTTATAAGCTAATAAGAACCAGCTTTCTAGCTTGACCAACTGAATTGGGTGGGTCAAGCAGGCTAACCTTGCGTAGGTCGATCTGGGATTTAAGACCTCCGGTCTCATGCACATACTGTATTTTAGATCTTAAAATTTTCTCAAAGTTTGAGAGTTGGAAAGACAAGGTCTTGGAAGTTTCACCCAACTTTCACAATATAAGCTCCTATACATGATGAGCTAACGAGCTCTTAATAAATAATTTCTCAAACAAGGATCAAAACCCACGGTTTCATCCCTAGTTGAAGGAGTTTATAAATAACTCTATTAGCACCAAATTTGAGCAAGGTTTGGCTCAATAACTTCTAAGCTCAACATATTCATGGCATTCATTCCTAAGGGCCGTGTCCATGTAGATGTAAAGTGATTAGGTCCCGATGTTCTTGAGGGGGAAGTGTAGTGAAGAGAATTTAATTTTCCATGGACCGACGGTGGAGATGTTCATTATCCAATGGATGAGCCCACCCGGCCCATGTTGAGGAGTTCGGGCCAAGGAAAAAACTTTAGTTGATTTCTTCAAGTCAGCTCGAAGGCTTGGCGCCAAAAGTGTGCCACCTAGGACGCCACATGGGATGAGTGAATGTTCGGACCCATTCCTAGTAACTTATAAAGCTCTTGGGCCGGATTTGATGAAATTGAGCAATTCCATTGGGCCAAATTTTTAGAGTTCAGGCTGGCCATTAATCTAGCCCCAAGTATAAATTGGCCTTAAGTTAGTAGGAAGATGACATGTGATTGAAGCCCCGATCGCACCATCGATTTTGTCCGGTTCAAGTAGTGAATTTGTCAGGGATTAATGTTGAGAATTAGATGTTGGTCCACAACTTTTCACATTATTACAACTAGAGACGTCGAGAGATGGTGCCAGAAGCGGCCAATGTGATCAACCTCATGTAGGGCTGGGCACACAACCTAGCTTTGCTACACCTTTTTTTTAGTTGTTGGGGAGGTCTGACAATTGGGCGAGTGGTTGTACAACACATCAAAAAATGGCTACAACCAAGGCATGCCACCGTGCATGCTACAAATTGCAGTAAAAACACACACTACGTTTTACCCCAACACAATAAATACACTGCATGCATTTTACTCGAATGTAATTTGCAACCGCTCTACCAAACTTTTCTACTGTCATATTCATTTTTGATTACTTTTTACTGTTTCACTCCAGGTCTTTCAAGGGCCGCCCGGGCTGTGGAAGCCCAGGCCATGTGCCCAGTCCTTCGAGGGAGGGTTGCTGTGGGGTTCGATTGAGTTTTGAGCGAGAGGGGAGGCCCTTAGAAATCTTCATCATGGCGTCCATGTATAAAATTTGGTTACAACATACAGGTGTAGGGCACTAGATTTGTGGTCACATGAATTTGATGATGTGAGGTGGATGGGGGATATCTTCTGGCATTGCGATCTTCTTGTTGCGGTAATGGGAGCACCGTCACCATCATCAGCAAGGATTCTAATTCCACTCCGCTTGTTTTGGGTTCTCCCTCTCTGAGCTCCATTCGTTGCTGCTTTGGATATTCTACTGTCATGGGTTAGGCTACGGTCTGAATGTGATGACGATGATGACGTTGATGACGTACTTCTTGGCTAGAGCGAACCCCGTGGAATTTGAGACCCTAAACCCACTCTAAAATGGTTCTGTGATTCTGCGCCATTACGCAGTCCTGATCTCTGGAAGCTAATTAGCAGGGACGCCAAGGGTAGTTGCGCTTATGGAAATGGTGAATGGAGAAATTGTTATGGTTTTGGGGTTATCTCTCTCTCTCTCTCTCAGCTCCAGTCGCTGCTACTTCGGATGTTGTGTCGCGGGTTGGGCTGTGGTCTGAATGTGACGATGGTGAGGATGATGATGATGGATACTTTTTTACTCGATTGAACGCCGTGGAATTCAACCCCCGCTACCCACCTTTAAGAGGTTCTGTGATTCCATCCATATCACTGGGTAGTCTTGAATACTGGAACCTTATTAACAGGGACACCCAGGGGAATTTGCGCTTATGGATGTGGTGAATGGTGAAATTGTTATGGTTGAGACCGAGGGAGAGAAAATTTGGTGTGGGGTGAAGCGCCCCTCGACATGTATGCATGACGTCGAGCAATCGGGCTTGAGTGAGCGACCATCAAGCAATTCGCGGGCGAGATTGACCGAGTCTGGAGGGTGGGCGCATTCTCAGGGGGCTACTAAGCATGATCACTGCGGCGAATATTACAACAGTGGGTCAATGGCGCCTGCCGAAGGTTACAGCTCGGCAGGATTCCACCATGGAGCTAATTCGTCTCGGAACATGGCATTCGGAACAGGCGGCACAGGGAGATTGCATAGGCTGGAATTCGGGGGAAAGGGTTGGGAGGTGCCTTCCTTGGCACAGTTTAAGCATCCTCCTCCTCTGCCTTGCAATAGTAGGAATAGTGGTGGCCATTCATCATCCACTTTGCAGACAATGAACCCTGTTTCTTCTGGAGCTTCATTGAGAATGGCCATGAACACATCCTCCATGATGATGATGTGCCGAACCTCTCCTGCCACACACTTAGCTGCACCATTTCATCCCACGGGGCTCGTTACGCCAGGTGCTGATTTGGTCGCCAGATTAGGCACGGCGCCATTTTCACGTGTGGCCGGTGAAGATCATGGCCATGATCATGACCTCCATCGTCGGCACCGTCATAAGAGATCTTCTGCCACTTCGTTTGATCGGGAGATAACTAACTTTGAATCCCAAATCGCACAAACAGCTGCGAAGAATATTATGCGGTTGCAACCTGCTCATTCGCTGTCACGACCTCATGAGGATGCAGCAGCAGTAGTGCATGAGGAGCAGAAAGACAAGGTCGAGGAGATGGGGTCTGGGTCGGGTGAATTGTCACTGGGATTACATGCTCATCCTCTATCTTCAGATACCAAAGTTGCAGGCACACATTCCTTTGGGAAGGGACTGTGCTCCGATTCCTCTATGCCATTTGTGGACCTTTCTCTGGGGACGAAAAGCCTGGCCAATAGTGGAGGAGACGATGTCAAGGTGGGTTAATTTGTTGTTTTTTCATGTCTGAGATATTTCGGTGCATCAGCCTTTTGTTTCATGTTATGGAATAAAGATTGGTACTTATATGCAAATGCTGACTCAAATTGGCAAAACTTGAGATACCGAATGTAACTGTTAGTAAGGAGCAACTAATTTGTTCCTGGTTCTAAGGATAGAGGAGGAGGAGGATCAAGGTATGTTCCTCACTTGGTCGGCAGTACACTAGCAAGTGGATTTTAGGTCATGTTTTGGATGAGTGACTAACTTGACTAATCTCTTAGACTTCTTGTTTTTTGAAGGTTTATACGTGGATTGAACCTTTGAGATTCCTCCTCCGCAAACAGTTGAGTGTCTCTGATGCAGGTGAACTGAGTAGAGTCATACTCCCCAAGGCAAGAAATTCCTACGTATCCTCCTCAAGACAAAGTCATTCAAACTGTAAATCAGGTTTTGCAATGTTTGTGGAAAACTTTTAACAAAATTTCATTCAATAGTGCTCATCTAAGGTTCATGCCTACAATTTTTTTTTAAATCAACAAGCCTATATGCCCCATTGTAAGAGACGACATGCAATCTTCCCAACTCCTGCACAGAAGCATTCACCATATAGGCACAGGTTGGTTGATCATTGAGGATCGACAAAATAAATGTGCAGTCCTTAACGGTTGTTAGTCACTTCACACTAGGCAACCCTGGAGCTAGATTTCATTCATTTTTCTAAAATGTAAGTCCATGTGCCAATTTGCAGAAGGATGCAGAATCCCAGCTCCCACTGGTTGATGTCAGGGAGGGCATACTGATATCAATGGTGGACCATGATTGCAAGAAACAGTGGGTGTTCAGATACAAGTTAGTAACCACCCCTGGATCATTGTTACTTCTCATATTGACCTTCCTTCCGTTCTTGTGGTTAATGTGCTGTGGGCTTCACATTCTGGTTTCATTTTTTTCCTTTTGTCTTCCTGTAAGCATAAACCAGCAAAGATGAATTGTAGGGCTGACTATCACCATGCTGGTCCTGGTTGGGCAGGTGGTGGTTAAATAACAAGAGTCGGATGTATGTGCTGGAGAACACAGGTAAAACCGAGTGCTTCTTATTGAATCCCAAAAATTTCTTGATGGATGTTTTAATAAAGTTTCTTTCTGTCACTGCCTGTTGGTCATGCTCATTTGTACATTTGTCCATTTTCCCACCCCAGTTACTTTTGGATTTTAGAAATCCATATTGTTTTTTGGCAGACAGGAACGGGGACTTTTGGTCTGTATAGTCTTTAGACTAGAATACTTCCTGGTGAAATCACAGTATTGGAATATATTGGAAACCTTAAACATGAAGGGAATAAGATGCCAAATTGATCCCCTCAAATATGATTCTAAGCTTCAGCTAACTGAAGCACCACATCGGCATCCTTTGAAGTGGTGTTTGCCTTCAGCAGAGAAGAATCTGCGAAATTAATCTGGCAATCTAAAGTTAGGTTAGTGACATTTTTTCTGTTAAAGTTCCCATTATAAGTTTGCTGTAATGCAATTCTCTACTGCTTCATTCTCCAGATAACTTCCCTTTCAGCCACAACTTGAAAATTTCAAGAACATTCTGATATGAAAATTGCATACATGAGATATGGGGGCTTGGACACTGGACTACTTTAGCCGACACCAAGTTAATCGTGCCCCACACATGCTGGTGAGCTCAGAGAGCTACTTGTGAAGAATTTGACATCTGTCCACATACAGAGTGAATAGTCATTGCCTCCGCTTTCATTTGCACAGATGTAAGTTAGGTCAGATTGATCATAGTGATACTGGATCAAGAAGGCTTGTACAATAATGCACTTTTCTGCTCCATGCAGGGGATTTCATGAAATATCATAATCTGAAGGAGAAGGATGCATTAACATTGTACAAAGATGATATTGGGACCATTGTAAGTTAATGTCTACAATGACACTCAGCTTCTGTTTTGGTTCTGTTTGTCTTTTCCTCTATGCATTTTGCAGCTTCGTTGCACCTATTTTGAGGTGTCAAAATGGGAAGGTTGTAATGAGAATAGTTGCTGCAGACCCATTTCAAGCTCCGAATAGGGTTCTGTAATAGAAACTATCAAGAATTTGTTGAACAAAATCAATCCGACTTATGTTCTGTGCATCTGTACATGCTCTCCAGCAAACTTATGATCCATGTTGAAACTCCAGTTCTATCCTTTATTCATGTGATTCCTTTTCAATGGATATTCTGGCTTTATTCCTTTGATGCTCTCAATGGCAGAAATTTTCTCAAACTAGGTAGGAATCAACTAATAAACTGATAGGCAGGTTCTCTATTCAAAACCCTTTGGTCTTTATGTAACCTCCCCACAACATGCATGGTTTCCATAAAACCACATTTGGATCATAATGTAACCTTTCCACTACATCCCATGACCTCTATATTGTTACTCACCTATTCGTAACAATTTATGAAATTATTTATTATCAACATGTCACCTCTATTTACTTGGTACGGTGTGCAGGTGATACATGGGGAGAAAAGTAGGGACGTTTTCACCATTGAGTACATCTCAAACATTGGGAGCACTTTGGCAAGCCAATCCTCTCTTGAAGATTCAAGCGGTCATGCGACCTGCCACAACCTCCCAGCTGCTGCTATTGCTCCAGAGTTGCTGGTAAGCTATCCCCTTATTGTTTGGGTCAGTGGATGACACCACACTATCAGAGGCATCATATATTAGAGCTTGAGGGTAACCCAGGCCCATTGAAATCTAAAATCTCTTATTGGTGGAAAATTGTCCCACATCACTTTATGCTAGAGCTTGAGGGCCTAATTGACCAAGGAAGTAAGAATGGATGGACAAACCTACATAGAGTCCTTCATAGCACACAATGGATTATGTTTCATGGTCTACCGGATTTTGCATCAAGACCACCTCGAACAGGTGGGTCTAACATAACCAATTAGAGATAATGACACCTCAAAGTCTGAGTCTTTGATTTATTATAACTTATTGTGTATCAGGGTCCACATGAATAGGATGGTAATGATTTAGCATTTGGTTGATAGCCCGGTTGCATATGACTTTACACTACACTTGAAGGCCAGTGACCACACGAAATATCCAATTTCAAATTATGGCCTGCAGATGAGTTTCAAGGACCCTCAGCATTTCATGGTCATGGCCCTTGGCCATGGTGTAAAGTGGCCCATAGTGTAATTCAGGAAGAAAAATCCTTTGTCTGTTTTGGGAGTTGGCAATAGTAATTGTTAGTGTAGTAGACTTGAAGTAAGGTAGATGTGCCTAAATGGAACATAGCAATAATCTGGACACCTATATATTGAGTGGTACGTGGTTAGGTGTGAATCTATGGGAAGGTGTGAATCTAAGAACAGACACCAAAAAGACATCTGTATAGAAGAGATTGGACTACGTGCTCAAAATGTGCTAATCATTCTAGGCTCAACAATCAACATGATTAGGGGAACCTGTATGACCACTTAATGAGCTGGAGAATCTTCACTTTGAATATGAATAAGATATTTGTATGAGCACTGAAAATTATGAGGCAAATGGCTACAGGCACGATTTAGATTTGCTAGTCATCTCACACTAATTGCATGTTTCATATCCTGTGGGTGCGCAGAGAGGAAATTATCTGAATAAAACTCCTCTACCTTAACTTGTGTCATGTCTTGTGACGAAGTCATCATTGCTTTTGGCTTTCTTGTCCTCACTAATGAAGTGTTCTTTTAGATCAATGCCTGTCCAAAACATGAAGACCTGCCAAGTTGTGCCCTAGCCAGTGCAATTGAGGTGATGGCGGAGGATCCCAACTCACCAAACTGATGAAGGCATCAACGACGCACACCCCAATTCTGGGATTGTTACCTCAACATGTAACATATTGTCTAGACCAATATTGTCTTAAAATGCATCTAATACCAAACCTGTAGAGATAACTGAGATGGAGAAACAAAAGCCGGTTCAAGATCACCTGGGATGGAGGTTATGGTTTCAAATAACACATCAGGGGAATTTATTAATACAAGATCATTGCTGTTTGCAATATGAGGATAAAAATCGACAATGAACTTGCAACTGCATGATTTGCGAACTGAGGTTTCATGAAGAATTTGATGGTCGGGAGGCTCAAAACAGCGGAGTGCCAGATTACTTCCGGAGTATTGAATTCCACGCTACAGTTTGTGGAGCATTCATTATTGCCTTCTTGAGGGGAATA
Organism: Polytrichum commune; assembly: GCA_950295325.1. Classification (NCBI taxonomy): domain Eukaryota; kingdom Viridiplantae; phylum Streptophyta; class Polytrichopsida; order Polytrichales; family Polytrichaceae; genus Polytrichum; species Polytrichum commune. Next base: position 62,561,015 of record OX485804.1, read on the forward strand.
TTCATGTATTTCTTGTGAAGTCCTGAAGACCTAAGTAGAATCCAGTAAACCTTCATGAAGCTTTAAACAGTATGTGCTCTATGGACATAGCTCAAAAGTACTGACACAAAAGAAAGGAGAATTAGAACTTGACAATATATAGATTGAACTTGTTTATTATTTGTGTGTGTTTTACATGCTCATAGTTGAAGAGCATACTAATAGTGACAATACAATGGCGAGGACATATGAAAGTTCACAACTGCCTTTGAGGTACTATACTAAATTCACATTTACAATCATAAGAAGGCCAGTACATGTATGAAATTCTTGGCAACAATGACCAAATAAACACTTTTGTTACGTGAACATGTTGGTAATGTCAAAGTCAGAAATTTGCAAGTTCTTCTTGACAAAATTTACATTGTGTTAATTGAAGCTTTAGTTCTTGTTCCAAGATTATGGTCCTATATATTTAGGATAAAATAAATGTGTGCAAGAAGCGAAGTAATAATCAAGGAATATTAAATTCAAGTTACCAATGTTGTTAAACAAAAGAAACATCATGATCATAAGTTATCAGCATATCCAATCTTGAGGATAATGCATTTTCAGCAGTCACATTCAAATAAACACTTGAAGGAGCAAGCAGAGTCAAGTATATGGAAAAAATGCTCTGGTACATTAAAATCTTAAGTTTTTGGGTCAAATGCCTAAAAGTAGTAGCAAAATGTTGTCTAAATTGATTGATTGATTGATTTATTTATTTTCATGACACCTTCTATTGTTATGTTAGATACTCAAATATAGAGTATCTAGATAAGATCTTCAAAACTAAAGTACTGCTAAAAAAGTAATGGTTAAATTCGGTTTTAGACGTACATTTTATGAAGTTGGATTATTTTTTCATATATCTTGAATTCATTGTAAAATTGAGGGCACCATTACAAATTTTAACATAATTTGTAGAAAACATCAATTTAATATAATTTATCATATTTAAAACAAAATTTAGACAATTACGTGTTCAATATACCTACTTGCACACTACTTGCATCATCTTCTAAAACATGTAGAATTTTCTTGAAATTTGTTTTGTCAACACAAATTGCTTGGCTTTTTAGATCAATGTGTTTTCCAAATGTTTATGATTTTTTCTTTCACAAAATTCAAAGTTAGTATATAGTTTTGAATCACTTTCTCTTGAACCTAGGCATGTAATGAATTTGAGCACTTGATTGTGCTTGTGCCTTTCACTTCAACTAAACACTTCACTTTGCTTTATAAACATATGGTGTACAAAAGTTGCTTTACTCTTTTAAAGCTCCCTTTGGATGGCCATTAGAATATAAATTGTACATATTTATGGGCACCCAAGTAATTACTTGACATTGAACACGGGATGCATATTATGTTAACCACATCATATTTTGGTATATAAATTAATCATAGATTAATATTTAAAATCATACTCGGCAATGCCATAAGACTAGTGTTATTTTATCAAGTATAAATAAATGCATATAGTAGTAATAATTAAAACATTATGTACAGGCATGTGAGTGGTGGTTGTCTTAATAAAACAAATGAACAAACAATGTTCAAAATTATTTATTTATTCAAAAAAATTTATCTTCATTCTTCTCCTTCCACACTATACATAAAATATGTAATGGGTTCTCCCAATTAATTATAATACATTTATCTAATAATCTAAAAAATAAGATTTGTGGGTCCATTTTTATGAGGAATTATGAGCAAACCTATAAAATAGCTTCATTTAACAATTCACCATTGTGTGTTATGACCTCACACAAAGAAAAAATAATTTACATAATCTTGCACACATTTTAAAGACAAATAGTATACGTAAGAATTGATACTTTTTCATGTTTTTTTTTGAAAAATCACAGCAATACTAAAATCAATAATATGATAATTTTACAGTAGTTATTTTTATGTTTATAAGAAAATTAAAATATTTGGCATTTTTTGTTCAACAATTTAATGAGTGTTGACAAACACATGAGCGTTACCAATGTATATAAAAGGATAAAAGACGTTTTAATTTTTTTGATGATAAGAATATTTGAGACTTCTATGGAAACCCCATTAAATAAACCCGAAAACTTCCAACCATATACTAATAATTGTTTTTCTTCTTTATTTGCATAAATAGATAGATATGTTCAATGAATAAGTGTTCAATGCGGATAGTCAAACAAGACTATTGTGTAATGCTATCTTGAGGAGATTTTGATATGCATTAATACATTAGATTTCTTCAAAAGTGAATGCGTCTTTCCCTTTTCCCTTGCACATTTGAGATCTTGCCAAGATGTTTGATTTGATGCGGGCAATTTCTGCACATTTACAATAATACATCGAAGTGTTGTCTTTTGAGATGTCTTCAGCAACACGAATGGCATCTATAGCACATCCTTTGAGCCCCTTGCGTCCGAAGCCGACAGCGTACAAACGATTGTAAGTCTTCCAACCATTTGTACGCGGAAGTTCCGGAAAACCGTCGATTCCAAACATCCCATCACCCTGGAATTACGATACATACAATCAATATGTCATAAAATCGTAATTAAATATGAATACATATTTTTTGTTTAAAAATACTTCATTTGTAAATAGTGTATTTATACATCATTGTATGAGTATGGTTTATCTTTTCAAATTATATGTTATTTTCATTGAACCCAAATAATCTCAACATAATCTACACACATGTTTCATGAGATGTGAGAAAATATCACATATGACGAGGATGATTAATTTACCTCCAACCACAATGGAACCGTGCTTACATAGCCTGTGGCCATGATGATGACGTCGAAGTTGCCTTCAAGTCCATTCACGAATTGTGCTCCAGTCTTGGTTAAACATTTGATATCAGGCACAACCTAGATTGACCAACAAAACAAATAAAACAAATAAAACATATGAGGGTGTTTGCACAAAATCGACATCGATAAAATTTATTACGTAAATAATTTTCTCCTTATTTCAAAACATCATAGACTTCCAAACACAAAATGTTTTGTAAAATCAATGAAAAAATTAGAGGTCAACCCACCAAAAGTGCATGCGTGCTTTGAAATTGTACTATTCTAAACATGACGTACCTTGATGTGGCCGTCTTTAACCTTGGCGACAGTACCCACATCTATCACAGGAGTTTTCCCAAGCCTGGCCTTGCCTGCAAGAGGGCCTTCCTTCGGCCGTACAAATCCTAATTCTTTCAGGCTTCCGAATGACAACCATGACAACAAGACGACGAGTTTGTCTGCTAGCCACAAGGGCATACATGCCGCCAACCCTCCAATTACTTGAACAGTGGAAAGCTTTAAGCCAAACAAGTCACGAGGCAACACATGAAACTGTCACACAACGGCAACAGATTAATTAGTGCAGCCGGCAGGAGCATACCACTAGGCATTCTGATTTCAATATGTATGTGAGGTAAAAGCCTCCAAAAGTTATGAAGCAGAAATGGCTACAAAATTCAGCTTCCGCTACAATATGAAAGCTTTCTCTTTCGATCTTTACAATTAATCTTGGGCCTCTTATTGAAACTCATTCATGAGGACTAATATCCCTCTCCCAAATTCCAATCCTACGTAGCTATCAAAGGAACAAAAAAAAATGAGAGATTCCTGCCAACTTCACTGTTGTCATGAGAGGGATCCATTCATTCTACTATCCCTTTTTACCATGGAAGAAATGTACTAGATCTAGTGCACATGAATCAAGCTTCAACACATGACCGCGGGATCGAATAACCAACGAACAACTCCAAGACAGAACGTGGTTTGATGGGAAACACTTACAGGACTGCGAGCCACGAGCGTGGGTTTGGCTCCAAAGGTCGTGAGGTCAAGTGCAATGTCCATCCCCGTGTTGCCACAACCAACGACGAGGACACTCTTGTTTTTATACATTTTGCCACTCCGGTATTCACTCCCATGCAAGATGGCGCCGCCATACTCATCCTTCCCTTCCAACTTCGGCATGGAAGGCTCCGCATTCTCCCCCGTCGCCACCACCAGCCATCTGGCCTCATACTGCAGGGTCTGCACCACTTCTTGGCTTCCGGGGGACCTCACATCCACCGTCACCACCCATGCGTCCAGTGAGGTGGAAAACTCGGCCCTACTCACGGTGGAGCGGAAGATAGGCTTCAAAGCAAAAATGCGTGCATATTCCTCCAAATAAGCCATAAACTCGGCGCGGCTTGGGTACATTTGGCAGGATTCTGGGAAGTTGAGGCCAGGAAGTTGGCAGAAGCTTTTTGGGACGTGGAGGTGCAGACGGTCGTAGGTCTTGTGTCGCCACAGAGATGCGATGCAATCCTCCCGCTCAAGGATTACGAAGGAGATTCCCTTGAGCGTCAAGCATGCTGCTGTTGCTAGGCCCGAGGGACCTGCACCAACGATCACCACCTTTGGGGGCAGCTGGTCATGGTCCATGACTGAGGATTCGTTGATTTCTGCAATGTCATTGTTGATGTTATTGGAGGCGGCAACAAGATTGATGGCTGCGGAGTTGGTGTCCATGTTGATGTGATCGATGGGATGAGTAGTGCTAGTTTTGCTTAGCCCCTGCAGTTAAGACGAAGTGGAGAATGTTAGGACAACGGTCACTGCAAGTTCAGGAAGCTATGCGTAGTACAAGGGTAACGAAATTAGTTAGCGTTCTTGAAGTTACACAGAAACCTGATGAGACGATTCAATGATACTTGCAAGAGAAGAATGGGACCAATGTCGGTGTGAGCTCCTTCGCGTTGCATCTGTTATGGGAGCAGAATTTGCATCTTCTTATTCAACACTTGACATTTACTACGTACCGAAAAGTACACCGTAAAATGACCTAGAGGCTTTCGTTGAACATGTGTTGAATATGAAGAATTTTAGAGAATATACGAGAGCAATCAGCTATAGATACTCACAGTTCCAGTTGAATCCAGATGGATACTTTTGGAGGAGTAAGGAACAATTCTCAGGGACAACCTTTAATGCCAATGATCATCCGGTGTCCCTAAAATCTCTATAGAACGCTTGATCTGATTCCTCAATTGATCAATGCAGTACTCATCATACATATGGTGACAAGAGCAATCTACAATAGAAATCAACGGTTCTAGAATTTATCATAAAATAGGCCTTTTGAGGGAGGGGAGAACCAATTAATTACAAAGTATCATGACAATTTCGACGACTGACGGTTCGAGAAATTGGACGCACGACTCGATCGTCGCATAAACAACTTCAAAGAGCTGCTTTGTGACGTTCCAAATGAGCAGCGATGATGCAAGTTAAACAAAAATAACTAGGACCAAATGTGAAACGAGAACACTTAAAAAGTTGGTTCTTAAACATCGAACCAGAAAACCCGCTTTGCAGCGTGAACAGGGACCCCTTAAGAGTAGCAGTAAGCTCATATGGAGTCCCAAGTCCCCTCATGTTAGCAAGTCCCAACATGAAGGCAAAGTCCCAACTGTTGAGCCTCAAGAAATTATTAAAATATGGTTACTTATCATTCAAGTTGGATCTTGATTATGCAAAAATATTCGTGGGATTTGTGTTGAGAGATTGCTCAACCCAACTCTCAACACAAGTCGCAAGCCTCACCTTCAAAAAGGGTTGTCATGTCAGAATCCATTTCATACTTGGAACTTGGGACGTGTGAAGTCGTAAGTCCCAACTTCCATGCTCTCAACGGCTGAGATTGCACGGATTGACCTCAAGTGACTTGGGACTTAGGACTTGGGACCCCTGTGAACCGACCCATAGAAAAAACAGTCGTGTTTAGCTAATGCAAGGTGGGAAGAGTATGTAAATTGGGCACTCACGTTGCAGTACAGTGCAGATGCGAAGAGGAGCGATGTTGGTGTCGACCTCTCAAGTTTGGTAGCGATGTCGGTGTCGACCTTGATCTCGAGCTCCGTGGACCACTTCGAATTCTGTCTGCACAACTTAGCAGACGGTCATTGCATTTTCTTTCAGTTCCGTGAATATGTAGCACGGAAGCAGGGAGACTTAAAACTCAAGACTTTCAATTGAAACTAAACCCTAAACCCCTACATGCGGGGCGATGAAAGTTTTCACCATTACCGGGAAAGGAATCCAGACCGATGGTTGTGGATGGCAGGATGCCGAAAGGGACAACTGAAAGAGCGAAATGATCAAAAACGTCACCAGCGGTTAGCTAAATGATCACGGGAAACAAAGACAATGCGACTACTACAACAGCTAATAATTGCGGAAACAAAAACAATGTTATCAACACGAAACCTCACTTCCTCTAGCAACAAGAAAAACAACAAAGCGGTGCTGCAGGTCGGTCGATCACTCGCCACGACCTCATGGAGTCACTCGACCCAGAATTGCAGTGAAACCAAAACAAAATTCCCTGTTCCGAATGTGCATCGATCTTGAGTTCTGTGAGTAGCAGATTGTACCCATGCTGGAGTGCATTTAATTAAGAGTATGCAAATTGGGCACTCACATCGCAGTACAGCGCAGATGAGAAGAGGAGCGATGTTAGTGTCGACCTCTCAACTTTCGTACCTATGTCGGTGTCGACTTCGATCTCAAGTTCCGTGGATCACTTTAAAATCTGTCTGCAAAACGTAGGAGAAGGTCATTGCAATCTTTCAGTTCCGTGAATATGTAGACAGTAGCACAGAACCAGCGAGACTTAACACTGAAAGTGTCGCTTGCATGAGGGGTTACCAAAGTTTTCTTCAAAAATACCGGACAAGGAATCCGAACCGATGGTTGTGGATGGCAAGATGCCGAAAGGGACAATGGAAAATGCGAAACGCAGGCAGCATCAACAACAGCTAGCTAATGATGTCGAAAACAAAGACGATGTTACCAATACAATAGCTAGCTAATGATTTCGGAACAAAGACAATGCTACCATCACGAAACCTCACTTCCTCTAGCGACAACAAAACCAACAAAGCGGTGCCGTGGGTCGGTCGATCTCTTGCCACAACCTCATGGAGTCATCAACCAACATTCGAGCCAGAATTGCAGTCACACCAAACGAAATTCTCAGTATCAACGTGCATCCATCATGAGTCTGTGAGTGGCAGATTGTACCCGTGTTGGACTAGAGCATTCAACTAAGAGTATGTGAATTGGGTACTCACGTTGCAGTTCCAGTACAGCTAGCGCAGATGAGAGCACCACAGAGACAGAATTAGGTACTCACCCAGCTTCTTATGCACGTCGCAAGGAGCTTAGGTTTAACTCACTAGATGCATCTGCGGGAAAGAATTCATGCCTCCACCGTGGCTACGAATGTAAAAAACACTTACTCTGCTCACAGTTACATAGCCTGCAAGGTGATGTCGATGTCGCTGTTTTTGGCCGCATTTTCTTGGATGAGGTGCCTTTAGGCCACGTCTTTCGAATGTGACACCGTAAATAATTCTGATCGTAAAGAAGAAGGAAAAGCATGTACGAAATTAAAGTAACTACTCATGTGACTCCACATGTATATTTGATGGCTACGCCGGTAATTCAAGATTCACTTTACACCACAGGAAGGAAGGAAGGAATACATAGGTAACCAACATTGCAGTCACCGTGTTTGTGATCAGCATGTTACGATTCAAAGTTTCCAGCATCTACTCATGGTGATGTAATTCTGCATCTATGCATCAATCGGGTGCTCGGATCGAGGGAGATAGAGAAGATCGAAAATAAGCTCCTCGATGGTAATTAGATGCCCGCCAGCGATGGTCGTCGATCTCCTTTTTGGCCAATATTCTGCTGGTCCAGGCTCTTACTGAGAAAGCTTTCGATCTTGAAAGGATTACAATAAGTAGGATGGGATATTATAATTGTGCCTCCTTTAAATTTCTGTTTCGGAGATCAGTATGTATGATGAATCGCTTCCACCTGTGTGGGTCAGTGATATTGCAGGACTTGTTGACAAAATGCATGTCACATTGATGTGATTCTCATATTGCGGCATTTGGAGAAATTTTGTGGGTCCACTTGATTGATCTCCAGCGAGAAATTTTGGGCCGGCTCCTCTCGGATTTCCAATTCTCGATGCAAGGTGGAATGCTGGCCGTGAAGAAGAATCTCTGGTAGCTGTAGCTTTACTCAACAGCTGAGGGGGACTCGAGTCTAGGCTTGAATAGACAATATTTTCAATTGCTTACTTTCCGTGACCTATTTGGCATGCACCTGGACTTTTTGAGAAGTCCAGAACTTTTCCATAGCAGCATTCTCAATTGCAGTAAAACTCTTTAATGTGCATGATTATAACTCTTGTGAGAACTATATGTCCAAGGATCAGCCAACCAATTTTGCATAGGCAAATGTCTCCGTAAACAAAGCTGTCAAGTTCTACAAATTCCATCAACTGTGTTGATAGCCCCAACTATATCTGATGCGTTTCTGTGCTTAATCTTGGATTCTTATTACATGTAAAAGGAATGACTCTTGAACCGTGCAAAAACATTAAGTGCATTTAGTCCACTTTCCCTGGACCAGAACAATCTCAGTTTTGTGTGAATCTCACTTCAAAGATTTTAATATGTTATGGTGGGCAAAATGCAAATGCAGAACATGAGAGTTGAAGTTAATATTCATCGAATTGAATGTAAGTGAACATATTTCAAGTAATGGAGGCATCGGTCACAAATTTTCGTAGATGTTATTTTTTCCTCCAGAAATGTGCGTTTCATACTAGATTATGTACCTATTTGTTAGAGAACATTTATGGTCATTGTTTATGTAAAGGACGGCCATGACTAAAAAGGATCGGCATCTTGGAATTGTGATCAAGACACCACATGTGCAGAATTGGAGGTCATTTTGACATCAATGTAGGGTTTATAGTTGTGACGCATTGACCATTTACAAGTTTTAGCAGCATTCATCTATCACTACCAACAAAATCGACATCACAACCTCCAAGATGGGGTTAATTTCATCTTTATTGACCCGTCACCTTCACCATGGAAAAGGTCGGGCACCCCCAATTGTTGGTTGAAGCAATTCCCCAACCTTGCATGCACCAAGGTTGTCCAATGGAAATGATATTGTAACATGTTTATTTCATCATGTCATTGCTATGACATGTTAAATTGTGCTTTTCTTTTTTTGAACTCTACATTCTATAATGTACCATTGAATGCATGATCGACTACAATCACAATTCAATACCCAGATGGACTATGTTAATTGTTGAAAGCTTTTGATATTTTGTTTGTTGCGATTGACCAAATCCAACATATTAGCTTATTTAAGAGGGGTTGATCATCAATATTATCATGAGTTGGCATGTTTAAACTCTCTCTCTCTCTCTCTCTCTCTCTCTTAGACACGTTAGTTGTTTTCCAAGAATGCCATCAATTTGGTGTTATCATGATGATTATCGAGTTGGCCACCCAAGCATTTAATGTTAGTTCGGATCATCCACACCGCCTTTGAGCTTGGACAACATGCATTGAAGGTTGATTTTTTTTCCAAAAGTGAACAAGTGGGACCATTGTATCATGGCATGTTTATAACCCATATTGTACCACGTGGGTAAACTTAAAGGTCTTTGATGTGAGTTTGGTGTACATAGTTTACTAGGAGGGTGATGTATGGAATGTGAGGGAGATCTAAGTTTACCTTAAGGCCCCTTAAGATTCTTCACAAGAGGATCTTATTTCATCCAAATATCTTATGGTCTCATGTAGTCATGTTACTATCATTGTAGTTTTAAATATGGAGCACGCATACATAATAGAGGATATTGACTCTAGAAGTTCAAGATCTTCTCGTACATAAATGACACCAATAGTTAATTTCTATGATTGGTATGTACAATTTTTTTTGTATATAGGGGGTTTTAATGATGGATCTCACTCGCTCGTTGCTCCAGTTTTCAAAGAACAATCCCGTTATCAAAGTCAGGATGGGGTTAAGTCTTTCAAACCCACTTGGCTTTTTTGATATTTTTTTCTTTTATTCTAACAAGTCCTTAATTTACTATTTTCAAATTTTGGTTTTTTTATACACTCTAAGGTATCAAATGGAACTACATCTTCAGCATTTATTTAGACTAAATCAATCATCAAATTTTACATTCTTCCAAGGTAGTTGGACGGAAGGACAGTCAAGTACACAACTCCATTACCCTGCATAGGTCTAACCAAAAGTGATCCAAAACTATATACGAGCTTTGATTTTTTTGAAGGAAAAAATCAAAAATATATGTTAAAATATTTATTTATTTATTATATGTATATAAATTATTAAATTATTATAGAAATTTAAAACACACACACACACACACATTTATCTATAAAGCCAAGCAATTTATGCTGACAAGAACAGTTTCAAAAAAAGTCTACATATTTGAGAAGTCGGTGCAAGTAGTGTGCAAGTAGATTTATTGAACATGTAATTGTCAAAAATTAAAACGTGATAAAATTACATTAAATTGATGAATTCTTGCAAACTTTTGTAATGATGCCCTCAAGTTTATAATGAATTCAAGGAATATGGAAAATATCCAACTTCAAAAAATTCAATGTCATGAAATCTATATCCAAAACCAAACTTGACCATTATTTTTTGAGTAATACTTATCTTGATGATAAGTATTAAAGATCTCATCTTGATATTCTATATATGAGTACCTAACACAATAATAGAGGCTACCATGGGGGGGGACTGGATTTAAACAACACTTTGCTACCACTTTTAAACGTTTGACCCCCAAAAAAAGTGATTTTAGTATACAAGAGCACTTTTTCCGTGTACATGACCATGCTTGCTCCCAACAAAACATTTTTATTCATACTCTCGATACTTCTTTGTCTTGGTGCCTAGGACCTAGCTTAAACTCACATTTTACATTTTGAATTTTAGGCACAATGCTATATGTGCCTGATCTACGAACTTTAAAAAAAATCCTTCAAAACCTTGGAAACAAAAGGTGAAAGTCATCCAAGGTTCTATTCATGGTCATTAGGACAATAGCATAATGGGATTGAGCCTCACTAATGCTAACATAGGTTCACTATGGAAGGTAAGTTGAGGTTTATGGAGGCTATACTGATAGTTTTTGATAGTACATATATCATAAGATATCTTTGCATTTTGATATTCATATTTGTGGAACACACAAACAATGGGAGAAATCGTATAGGACTTGAAAATTCGTTTTTCAATATGGGGAAGCGTACTACAGTTTCATGGAATGTGGATTAAGTTGGTGATTCATATGTTGAATCAATTTGTTTACTTCTCCCCATTTCATTGTATGTAGTTATCTTATTTCTTGATTTTCACTCTGGTTGCGCTGGTTCGGTCAGGTTGGTTGTATTTTGGGTTCTTTCTGCAATTGGATTTTCAATTTGTGCCAAAAAAAAAAAAAAAACATTGTATGTAGTTATCACTAAAGCTTTGATTGTATGTAAGTTATTTGTAAAGTAAAGCAAATGAAACCATGGGTTTAGTCCTAAACCCTGAGTTGATGAGAATTGACACAAAGTCACCCAAATTTTCCTAGTGCTTGATTTACCATACACAAAGAGTGATGGCATGCTTTTAAAAGCCAATTTTCTAGTTTATTCTACTAGAATGGGTGGGCCAAGCTAGCCTTGCGTAAGCTGATCCAAGATTTAGGACAGTGAATCCCATGCACATATCCTATTTTAGATTCTAAAATTCTATTAAAGTTTGAGAGGCGAAAGGAGGAGGTCCGAAAACCTTCACCCAACTCTCACAATAGGCTCTAGTACATGATGAGCAAACAAGCTCTTACTAGAAAGGTTTCTCAAAGAAGGATCAATCACAAGGTTTCATCTCTCTTTGAGGGACTTTAATGACTTCATTTAACTAGGATTTAAGTATATATGGATTAATGCATGAATTTTGACAACGCTAACCGCCAATATGACATACTCTAAATAGAAAAACTACACAAATATGGTGGCTGGTGAACATGGAATACATAAATTCAAAGTTGTGGTTATTATGTTAGTGCTCTTGTTGTTGTCATTTGAAGTTTTTTGTCCCCACAAGTGCACATCCCTTATAATTTTTGAACAATGATTTGTTTAAATACACTTAAATATCAGTTATCATGAGCTTCAGTTATATCAAGTAGTTAAGCATATTAAGCCTTCATTAGGCTTCAATATAGTCATATAATGAACTCAGGCTCCCATTTTGAAATTTTGAAATTTTCATTTGTATTGGCAAGGTATTTGGACTGCTTCATTGTGTATTCATCAAGTTTAGGTAGACTAACAGAATGCAGTTAATCAGTGGAAAATTTGTCAATGGTTTCTCTGCAATTAGTTATGCAAGACACATCCAAGTGATTGTACAACTTTGGAGCAATTTTTAAGGAGCAATTTTCTAAAGAAATATGCCACAGTGGAGTATGACAATGATGATTTGATTAGTGTGTGTAATTGATATACTTTTAGCTACACATAAACCCTATATTATATTAAAAAAACTGGTTTTGAGAAAACTATATTAAGGGTTGGATAAGAAACTAAAATTTGAAATAAAAATTTGGGTTCTCCTCACTCTCTTTTTTCAAGCTCCCATGGCCTTATATGTTTTTTGGCAATGCAATAAAAGTTGTCTCAAAATAAAAGATAAAAACTAAACTCCATGGGAACTCAAAGTAGTCCACCAATGAAATGGTGTCTCAAACTCAGAGGCTTGAACCCATATCCCATGGGAATTTTGAGATTCAGTCACCTCATGTTGGAATACTATTCGGATGGGTGACCTTTCTAGCATTTGATTTCTAGTGCACCCTACCACCCTATAATCCACCTAATCACAGTGGGGGTATTTGGGTGAATCAAATATTTTCAAACATTTCCAAACAAAGCATGTGGGAACCCAAGGGCTTGTGCTTGGGAAGGTTGGTGAAAATTGGCTTGTCCGCCAAACGTTTTCTTGAAGGCGCTCACTTTTAAAAGGAGGCAATAATCTTCAGGGGCCCCTCTAATTCTTGTGATTTCTACTAGGATATTAAATATTAAATATTAAATATTTTTCATGAATATGCTATTTTAAATCCTTGTGATGGGTTAAAAGGTTCAAGGACTCCTTGGCAATTTTAATTAAAGTTTTGATTTTTGAGGTAACAAGCTAACAGGTCCCATGCAAATGTTTTTCATCTCTTGCTCATCATAGACTTTTGGGAAGCAAATTGTGAAAAGAGTTTATATTGACTACCATTCTTCTGTGTTTTGATTTGTGAGTTGAAATTTGCATTTGTTACCATAACATTGCTCAGCCTAGGTCTAGCATTCACCCTGGACCGAACGTTTAGCATACTTTTAATGTAGGAATCTTGGGAGATGGGCTGCTAGACTCATGATCCACCACTAGCCGGCTATGAGGCAGCCGGTCGCTCCATTGGGTTCAGTTTGACTCCTTTGCCCAGGTGAAAACTTGAAATGCCTATGTTTGCAATGTCACCATTCCGTAGCCCTTCAATCTTCTCTTTGGGAACAAAGTGCCACCGATTGCAGTGTATCCAATAGTGTGAGCAAGCCATAATGAAATTGAGTAGCAATTTGTCAATGTGACGTACTGCATCATTCCACTTTCGTCACATTATCTACAATCTCAAATTGTGTTACTATTGCTAAATTTCAAACTTAGCACAGGGTCATGAGAAGTTGACATTGCAAACACCGATTACAACCAACAATGCAATTCATGATAGTCCTTCCGCATTGTCTAGATCATATGTAGCCACAGTTCATTTATATTGGAGTCAATGCAAGGTAAAATACGAGCAGGTTGTTGATGATGACAAATGTTCATGATGCATAGATGAATAACAATACCAGTGATCTTTAAAATGTGGTACGTAAACGACTCCCTCGGAAGACACTCAAAGTGTTCTAGCAAACAAAAGAGATTATGAAACTAAAGAACCGGATGAATTATATATTGCATTATTTTTCTATAAAGGCGATCAACGCATCAAGGATGTGCATTTTTACTAGCATTCAACAATTCAAAGACATGCTTGCAACAAAATGGCCCCATGAGTGTTGAAATTAGAGTTGCTGTAAAATCATCATGACTACTACTCACATGGTTAGATTGTAATTGCGGTAATGCCACCCCGTAAATGTATGTGATACCTACTCATGATTCTGTTGAATGCATTTATCTATGTTACAATAATTGAGAAGGGGTCTCAATTATCCCGGGCATACTTGCCAATACTATCTACACCACCAGTTCTTACATCATGCATCTTCTCTTTATGTCACTTATATGACAAATATAATCTCGGGGTTCTTAATGAGATTTATATGTCATTTTTATGGTGCTTGGTGGTTGAAAAAAATGTGAACATAGATAAAGGAAAAGCGCAGTTCAAACAAAATCCCCCTTTGCAAAGGTTGCAAATTCTCAAGAAGTATCAATTCTAGCAATGTTACCTAAGGCAATCAAATTACAAAATCGAGATCATGGTCACACCTTATTGATGAAGAAGTAAACATCTACATCTTGCCTAATTCCTTATAGGTAGAAATCTAGCAGTTGAACAAGTAGTGTAGGTTAAGAGGTGTTTTCCGTTCAGCATCTTGAAGATCTGGCGGAAGGTGGGGCTTTTGCTGGCAACCTTTGGCATTTACCGGCAATTTGGTGGCTTGGGTCTGTCCCCATTGAAATTGACCCGGCCTAAGACCTGTGTACAAACCCGGATTATTTCCTAATCTCAAGTTCAAAGGCCAGGTCCCACAAAACGCAATGAGTATGTTGTGCAATGTTATGATTGAGTTTGATGTAGCATACGAATACCCAAATCACCATCTAGGTTGTATTTTAGTCCAAATTATGACAGGATTTTTTTCCCTCACTAAGGGCCCTCTTCACCTCATATCGATATATTTGTGAAACTGCATCTTTTGACAGGCATGTTTTAATTTTTTTAGATATATCATTAACCTCCATGAGCATATGTCAAAAAACCAAATGAGCAAGAAGTGGAATTTCAAAACGTTCACACCATGTTTGAATTTCTATAAAACTTCCATATATACTTCGTAGAATTAGATGCAAAGATGGAAGGGTTATGGAAATATGCTTTGTGACTCCTCTATAGTCAATGATCAAACATAACAAATCCTTAATGTGCTCTTCAATTGGGCTTCAGTTGTTTTGTTCCATTACCACTTCCATTTCTCCACGAGCTAATTTTTTCCAAAACCTCCATCACTAATTATATTAAAGAGGTAAAAATATTTCCAAAGAATTTCTAATTACTTTTGCAAGTGACCACTTGATTTATTTTTGTTGTTTTTGTGGAACAGTATCCTTTGAAGCTTGAATTAACCTTAAGAAAATAATACTAAGAAAATAGATAATCAATATTTCATTTGTTTGATCAAAAGGAAGTTTAAGTCGATATTCGATGTCACTCCACAACATTGTGAGAATTGCTTGATAGTAATATTTTAAAAAATTGATGGTGACAAGAAAGAAAAAAATGGCATTAATTAGCAATCTACCAAAATATTAAGTGTCTAGACCTTTCCAACAAAATTGTGCCAAGAGTTTAATTTAATTAAGGTTCCTCATGTAAACAATCACATTCCATTTTTTCATCACATTTTTCACCAAATACATTATAGATAGGTAGGTAGATAGATAGATCCATTTTCAATGGAACTTTGGTTGGTGTCGAAAGACCTTGCTATGCTTTACAACAATCTACCTTCTCAAATCTCACCATAAGAAGCTATTGAGTAAGCTGTTGAAATGTAAAGTATGATACGTAGAGACACGAAACAATGGAGTTGATTCTAACTAATATGTTTAAAACTTGGATTGATTGCTTACAATCCCACCTCATCCCAAAGTCATATAAACCTCATTGCACTACAAATTATTTCCAAATGTATGAGCCAAACTAATTTTAGAATAGCACATTGTTCCAAGATTCATAAAGCATTTTAATACCAAGAAGTGAGATACAAATCTAAACTTGACTAGTTTACTAGAGATGTGTTATACACAAAAGAAAAATATCGAGTTGTTCCTGAATAATACTTTTATTCACGTATGTTAACCGCTCTAGTTCAAATGTCTTTGGGAACTAATCTAAAACTATGTCCTACTTATTATTTAGTTGATTTGGCATTGAGACAATGGATCCAATCGTGATGGTAGATTGATGGTAGGTATTCAGGAGATCGGTGGGTTCTTAGTGACCACTTTGGAAAACCGCAAAGACACCTTAATTTTCATAACTCAAAGTTGAATCACATGATATCAAAATTCCATGAACTCAATTCCATAAACGTCTGTGTGGATTAGCAATTTTGGAAGAAAAGAAACCTGAACTTTTCAGTTACATTAAAGATCTCAAGTGCTCACATTGTTCATTATAGGCACTTCTACCTTACCGTGCCGAGTCACTGGCAATCGTGGGTCAAGAATTTTAAGCCTGGAGGATGTGAGTCGATTATAGTGTCCATCTAAGCACTAAGTAAAAAATTTGCACAGAAACTCCAAACACAAATTCTCGTGGATTTTACCACAGTGCAGTCCAAGATTGCCAACAGCGAAATACACGTCACCTCAAGAATGATGGGTTTCTAATCTGACGAGGTTGCATTCCCTGTCAAAGCCGACAATTCTATGTATCTCGGAACAGCGACCACAGAAATCATTTGCCATAACTGACCATAACTGTTTGATGATCGCTCCCAAACACACAACTAACTTCCTGTACGGATCATAAGAGAGTCGTCTGCACTGTGGAAATTTCAAGGACAAGAGAGATTCGATCCGACGTCAGGAGTCTGCATATCGGCTTACCTATCTCGTACCCAAAGATTTTACAACGAACTTTCCACCAACGAACAGAGAGAACCGACCGCTAGTTACAGATCACCCGGTTGAGTTTGAGAAAACAACCTGTTCAAGGTCAAAATCTGAGGAAGATCACTGATCGTGTTAGAGAAATCTATGGAAAAATACCTCAAATCAACGAAGAAAATCTGAAATTAATATCACAGCATGTAACCGATTGGACTTGGAAACACTAGGATCTCGACCAATCATACCCGAAAGTAATCCTCGGACACTGCTCTCCAAGTCCGGGGAAGGTTTTGGGCATATGTAGTCAGTCAAGATCCTCATGATTCTAAATTCAAAACCGGTTTCGCTCTATTCATGTGAGGTATATTCTATAGATTCCTCTTAAATAATCGGTAAAATTCCTGAAGTCTTGAACCGCAACCAGTTCTTCCCGGACATAGCTGCTCTCAACTTACTTCGTACGGAGAATTTTACACCCAGTATATCCTGCTAGGTTTTTAATGCACAGATAGCTACGTGGGGGACATTCTCGTCAACAAAGTCCCTGTTGAATGCATGGCTACCACGAATCTCCATGTATGAAGGCATCCATGCAGTGGCCTGCCGACTGGATATGGAGTTAGATTCGCAAAATTCGATCTCCATCTTTCACATGATGGGTGTCGGCACAGTAGCTCCGCTCCTCCATCTGTCACCTCGTAAATAAATAAATGAATCAGTGAAGTCGGGTAAGTTAGTTCTGAAAAAGGGTTCGATGAGCCACTGTTCTGTTCGTGCATGGAGATCGATTATGGTAGCTGCTCCTGCCAGATCCAACGTCCGGGGTTGAGATCCTCGTGTTTCCAAGTCCAACCGGTTACAGGTTTGACGTCTTTCAGTTCTTCTTTATTGATTTGAGGTATATTCTCTAAAATCCTCTAAAAATGATCAGTAATTTTCCTGAGGTCTTGAAAAGTGGAAGGTTAACTTCATAAGGAAAATTGGAAATCACCCTCATGCTATGAAAATTGGATTTGGGTTCCCAAGATTATTTATGGTTCTCCATTGAGCTCGTGACCAACCTCCCAATCAGTGAACATTTTTCTCAACATAATCACTATATTCATAAAAACTATTGACTATTGGTCATGTAGGATGAGCCACTGTTATGTTAGTGGAGATTGATTATGGTAGTTACTCTTGCCAGATCCAATGTCCAGGGATAAATTTCGGCATAATCGGTTGAGATCCTAGTGTTTCCAAGTCCAACCAGTTACAGGTTTGACATCTTTCGGTTCTTCTTTATTGATTTGAGGTATATTCTCTAAACCCGTCTACAAACGATCGGTAATTTTCCTAAAGTCTTGAAGGGTGCAAGGATTACTTCATAAGGATGCTATGAAAATTGGATTTGGGTTCCCAAGATTATTCAGGGTTCTCCATTGAGCTCGTGACCAACCTGCCAATCAGTGAACATTTTTCCCAATAGAATCACTATGTTCATAAAAAATATTGATTGTTGGTCATGTAGGTCCCCCCCCCCCCCGATTATGTTGATTACTAAGTTCTAGAATGGTTCTTGTATTTCGAACACACAATCTAATTTCTTTTCAACACATGGCTTTTTTGGTATTCGTTTTGAAGCCACACCAATTCCATATCACTCAAATATGGGTGCCTGATTAGAATTAGTAATCAAATTAGGCACACCTACCTTAGTTGAGATTGACTTTGGTTGGGATCCTTATAAGTAATAGTTTTTATTATTCCTTACATCCATACCCCATTACAGGAGTGATGAAGCCACATACGGATGATTATACAAATTTCATCCACAAGTGTGCATATTCATCCCAAATTTGGCAACGTCATCCCAATTTGTATCATTTTTGGGGATTTTTTTATGACTTCATCCTCGTGGAAAATTTGGAAAGAATGCAATATTAAATTTATATTTTGCAGTTACAAATGAGGAATAGATTGCCAAATTAAAATCAATGCATGTGACAGATATTGTTTATAATTTCAACTTTGTGATCATTGTATGATGGATCTTCTCATATTGCAATGAATGCACAGATGTATCTTGAAGTTCCCAAATCTTTGTAATGAAGTCGCTATGCAATCACATACAAGTCACCACATGAAAGATAATGTCGTAATATTGGTTCTCCTCCATTGAGTAATTCTATGATCTATTACAATAATAGATTTGCAATCTATGTTTATAGATTTCAAGACCATCTAATGGAACACCCCGTAATTTTTTCCTAGTGAGTGGTTCATCATAAAGTATGTTGGTGATGATGAGCTAAATTGCCCTCTATGTCAACAGTAGTATGAAAGTCTTGTTGGAATGCATATGGGGACAATCAAAGGTCAAAGCTTCATGTAGTTGTTTATGTTTGATAGATTTGGAAAGAATGAGATTAAGTACATAAAACTTTGAGATTAATTAACTACATATATCAAGGGCATATTTTTGCCTATGGTGAGCTATAATCATTTTTTTGATACCACTTGGATATGTCAAACAAGGATTTTACATTCTCTTCGTATTGGAAGAGTGTGGAAATCATAGGGATATTTATGTATTTTGTATATCATCAATATATCTCCAAAAACCTTCAAACCTAGATAAACTTACCTTGATGTTGATATGAGAGGGACAACACCAACCTCAAATAAAGGATACTTTATCCTTAATCAATTTAGTATTGATACGACATTTTGATATTATTGATCCAAATAAGGACTTGGGAATGTAAATATTCTTTCATCTTGTGATTCTCACCAAGTATTGATATAGAATGGGGCGACAGAGGCTATGGTGGGGGGGGGGGTTACAAACCAGCATTCTACTAGAGAAATTGTTACAATACCAAGTGCGTTCATATTAAACCTATAAAGATTGACATGTGTTCAAGACATCATCCAAATTTAAACTTTATCACTTATGGATGCAAGCATAGTAAAGTGGACAGCTCCTGATCCATGCCTAGTGTTCAATGAAAGTGATTGAAAACTATACACTAACTTTGAATTTTGTGAAGAATACAATCACAGACATTTTGAAAACATATTGATCTACAAATCCAAGCAATTTATATTGACAAAAAATTCCTAGAAAAGTCTACATATTTTAGAAGACGGTGCAAGTGGTGTGCAAGTAGATGATATTGAACAAGTGATTGTCTAAAATTTGTTTTAAATATGATTAAATGACATTAAATTGATGTTTTTCTACAAATTTTTGTGATGATGCCCCCAAGTAGATAATGAATTCAAGGAATATGAAAGAAAATTCTAACTTCAAAATGGTTAAGGTCATGAAATCTACATCCAAAACCAAACTCAACTATTTGCTTTTGAACATCAATTTTTATGCTAAGTATTAAAAAACTCAACTTCGTACTCTACATTTGAGTATTTAACACAACAATAGAGGTCATCATAAAATTAAAATATCCAATTTAAATAACGCGTTGCTACTACTTTAAGCCTTTGATAAAAAAAAATTATGGTTTTAATATACTAGAGGACTCTTTTGGTCCCCTTTATCATGCTTGCACCCTTATCTCTTTGGTTTGTTCTTAACAACATCCTTGCCATATACCACCCAAACATAGGTATTCAACTTTGACACAAAAGACCTACATACTTGCAACACTATTACTCCACGATTGATATGACGTACAATATTATTGTTAAATGAAGTGCACAAACTAATTATTTGGTCACACATTACATTGATTACATGGATGACCGAAGTTTAGGATTTATGTCAAGCATTCATTTAAGATGCAATAAATACACCCGATAAGCGATACGAGGCCAACCAAAATCATCATGACCCCACATTTTGTCCACAAGAGATTTTCCATTTTAAGGAATGTTGAATGATTTGAGCTATTACATTCATTGACCACATTCTACATCCCATGGATTTACACATTAGGCATTGACAATTGTAAGCAAGTAGACTATCTACTAGATAGCACATGACATGTGCAGCCCCAATGTAAGTAACTAGGTTTAAAAAAAAAGTTCAAATACATGAGAAGTTGTCATGAGGTGGCCAACTTTCACAAATACTCTAACTTATCCCTTTGAGACTTCACAGAAGGTCTTGACCGACCAAGGCTCTATCAAGAGACCAAGAGCGGGTCAAGGTGCCCCACACGTTGGGGCACACCACTTCTCCTAGCTCAAGCTACACCACCCAAATGATTGAGCTTTCTTGCAAGTTACCGTCCTCTATGTATGTTATTTGTTCTTGCAACATCACATCCGCTATTGCAAACCTTTTTGTCCATTCCGTTCCTTGTGTTTTCTTCTTGCCCATGGTAGTTGTCCATGAACGTAGCCCAAGGTCGGTCCCAGTCCTTAGCCCACGGCTCTCCTAAACCAAAAGCGGTGGCCTTGCGGGTTCCATATTAGCCCATCAACTTCAAGCCTTTCATGCACTCCATGTGATAAGAGGCTTATCACTTGGGTTGGATTGTCTTGTGTCCAACCTCGTGAAAGCTAAGCCTTTTTGGCATGTAAATGAAGTACATGGGTTTCATACCCAAAGTTCAAGTCCGTACATTCATTAACCCCTAGATGTGCAAGGGTTGTCATAAAATGTGCAAAACAACTACTTTTGAAAGCAGCCCACCTTATAAGCCACCTTATAAGCCACCTTATGGAGCCTAACTTAGAGGTAAGTGAGCTTTATATGGACATTTTTAACTATGCACCCTCTTCTCTTAAGATGCAAAACATGCATTTAGTGCAAGGTAGTTGTCAATTCCAAATCATGTTGGTAGTCGTTCTCCTCATACTTTTTGGAACTTGTATTGAGTATTATTCTTCATTATCAAAGAAAATATTCTCAAGCTTATTGAAAGGTCATGTTTCCCCCTGCCCCCTCCCCGTTATGTTGAATCTTGACCTTAAAATAGTTAACACGTTTGGTGCACATAGTCCAATCTCTTAAAAAACACATGTCTTATTGATCTCCATTCTTACGTGCACACCTAACCACATACCACTCAAAGTGTGAGTGAGAGAGGTACCCGAGTAAGGCCCACATACTTTAATGCGTCGTCACCCCATGTCAACCTCCCTCCCTCATGGCCCCTCCCGAACTCAACATCAATATTTTTTATATGCTTATAACCAAAATTTGGGTGTTGTAAATCTTGTATTACGTACTTTAAGTTGAAGGAGACTTGTGACGGTGGTGCTCCAAACTTTGTAATTTACAAAGTTTAATAGTCCAAAGTGCAATTTACACTCATAAATTAGGACCATTTTTACACAAGAGCTCAAACCTACAAGTTCCAAGGGTTTGGAACTCGAGTTTGTCTATGAGGTTTCATTCAAAAATCAAACCATTGAGAGCTTGACCAATTCTCCGACTCTTCATAGTTTGATCACGTATAACACTCTAGTGTCAAAGTGAGATGTCACGAGGGGATGGGTACTAAACAAAAGTGTGTTAACACATGACGCCCGTGCTTGTGAGATAGAACAACTAAGGCACTTTTGATCACCCGCAATGCTTGGAGGTTGCCTTAAGGTATGAACAAGTACAATGGTACTTGGTGGACTATGTGATGATAAGAATCAAGTCATGGTTATCTAAAACTATGCCTCAAAGTAGGAACAACTAATAACTTCGTTCATGTAACGCAAAACTCATTGTGTTGTGGCCATAGTCGTGGACTTGCTCAATGCATGAACTCCGTACAACCAAGGGTTAGGTTCAATTAGGACACGGGCTAAGGACCGACCATTAAAGTGGATTTAAAGACATGCCAAGAGTGCTTGACGCCCATTGGCTTGAGGCCCAACAAAGCATACTTTATGACGAGCCAATGAATGCTCGAAGCCCATTGGGTCGGGGCCTAACAACTTCTTGACTAAGGCAAAAAATGCTTGAATACCGTTGGCGTGGGACCCGCAACACTAGAGCTTGGCCTCTTAACTTCCAAGAGGTAACTTAGGATCATGATCAAACACGTGTCAAAAATTGTTTGAGCTTATTGTAGATATTGCATGGATAGACCATTTGGGATACTATATCAAGACCCCATCTAATTATTGTAAGCGGTTTAAAAAAACTCAAGCTGAAAGCTGAAAGCTCAATTGTAAAGTGGTCTAGAATGAGTGTGCATCAAGAAGAGGCTCTCCATCCATGAGACTCGTTTCTTCAAACCCTCAATCTCTAGTGTAAAGGAGGTCTTAGCAACATAACCAACTTCCAAGTGTGTTTCTAGATAGGTTGCATAGAGTATACATTGTTCATATATCACTAGTTTGCACTTCTACGGGCTTTTGGGAGTCCAAGTATATAGTAATGAACTTGGATTAAAATTCCTCATTCATGACATTAGTTTTGGATCATGTCTTGTAATCGGACACATCTAGAAAGACTTCTAGTGAGGAGGCAAACTCTCATGCATGTTGTACATATCCAAAATTTTTAGTGTTTTGGGCAACACCCCAAATCAAGGATGTTTCAAACATGACATTCAACTTCAATACGGGAGACATATTTCACCTAGTCAATGAACTTGGAGCCCTCTAGAGTAGGCATATGGACTTCATTTTTTTAATATTCAAAATTTCACATGCATGTGTTTTGATATACAATTGTTTGGGGAATTTTACCCCATGTAATTTATCCGTCATGTCATCCAAAATAAGATATTAGGTTTTCACTGGTTGCCCCACCCTCAAAACTTCCACTTTGCAATTGTTGGATCTTCCTGAAATTGTATAGAAATGAGATGATTTTTGTCCCCACATCTTTGTTGTCGAGTTGGCATTCACATATAGATGCCATTATAAAATGTTGGCAAAAGTGGGCTCAAATGTGTTTATCATAAGGGTGGTATGAAAGTTCCAAGTTCATTGAGATGCACTTGGAACAAATAAGGCTAATATACTCCAGGTGTTGTTGATCATGATTGCATTAATTTGAGCAAGAATTCCAATTGACACAGAAGAAGGTGGGGGGCTCAAAATAATTCATTATTTATGGTAAATAGTGTGGGGCTAGTGTGCAGCGAGAATAACAATTGTGTGTATGTAATTCATGAATCAGTTGATCGTACTTATTATTCTTAAAATAAGGTAGTGTCCTAATGAAATTGTCCTAAAGACTTATAGACATAAAATTTCATATAAAGTTATACTGAAAAGGATGTCACTTTGGCATAACCCACAAATTGAGAGCTTGAACTCCCAACAATCCTAATAACCATGTTCACACACGTGACTGAGGTAGAAATACCATAACCCGTTAACCACCCTCTAGCCGTGCACTAGACTGCCGTCATAATGGTGAAGTGCCATTTCTAAAACAGATCATGGCTCAACAGCAACCTCAATGCGTGTACACTTAGTGTAGCCAATGGGAGTCAAGTGTTAATGTCCTCACGAGGTAACTGATTTAGGCAATGTTCTATATGAAAATGCAGATTACCATGTTCGGTGTAGGGAGAATCTAGTGAACGAGTAGGGAGTTGGACAACTTTCCACTTTGAAAAATTGTAGCATTTTTTGTATAGGGCAGAAAAATATGAAACAACTTGCATTCTTCACAAATCCTTCTCGTCTATCTTGGGAAAATTATCTCATGATTGTCAGACCACATCTTCAATGCGAATCACCTTATTTTCGCGAGCTATGATATTTCTACCTTAAAGACCACGAAAAAAAGAACAATTTACGATTTCTCGTGATCATAGTTGGCAGTATGAAGATCATGACATAGAGAAATCCACGCCACTTTTAAAAGCCTTGATCACGGGACATGTTGTACAACAGCCAGCTCAATCTCTCTAGTACGAAAGAGGCGTAAGCCAATCCTCATAACATGGTCAATGATTGCCACTCTTCGTGCCCAAATGTAATCGCCATGTGGGTTTCTATCAGGCCCCCGACCAATGTGGTACTGACACATGGCCAAACTATGCGACACAATATTTAATATTGGTTTAGTGAAAAAGGATGAGATATGTTACATATGATATTTACTGTCACGGATCCTAATTGTCTTGTGCAATACTAAATTGTAAACCTCAGGGTAGTGTCGCCAACACTAAATGCTAACCCAAGATCATTTGTCACCCCTTGTAAAAATATATTTTAAAAAATTAAAATTAACCAAAAGAAGGGGTATATATTTACTGTGTTGCAAGTACTGTCACTTACCAAGTGGCGTTTTTTAATCCAAATTTCAATCATCCATGACAGTATTTCATCACAAGTTGCTGACAAGACAAAGGTAGGGTTTTGGCCAACAGATGAACTCATCCATCATCCATGACAATATTCGTTCACTTATTCATATGAAATGTCATCGGAAAAGTTATCATAGTGACATTAAATACCATATGGCGTTAAATATCATATTTAGTGTAGTACTTGTACATGTGGAGCTCGATCTCAACACCAAATGTAAGAGCTTGACTTGGTCCACTTTCTATGCATCTACCATACTATGCATCTACCCTAAGCATCTAAGAGGTCCAAACTAGACTTTTCCAAGTAAAAAATTGGTGCACTTGAGCTACCTACTATCGTTTTTACCTAATCATGCTAAAAGTGACCATGTATAGAATCAACTTATTTTCCAAGTCCATTGTTTGAATATGTTAAACACTTTGATATCATTAAAGGTTTAAGTTCAAATACGCAGCATGGGTGCCATTGAATGCAAATACATACATTGTATTTTGATCATCAATGTCTAGTATCAGTATATTTTCTATTTTATCCTTGACATAAGACAATGTATGTAATAAGGTTTCAAGCACATAAATATAAGACATGATTTCTAAACGGGGTGAAATCCTTATAATTTGTGGTTATGGCCATATATTGAGACCCCGTGTCCTTTCAATGTTAACCCCTAACTTCCCAAGTCTATGAAAGGGCTCTTTTGACTACACGTGAAAATTTCATGGACCGGATTTGAGGTTGAAATAGGAGGTATCCATACATTTTTGATACTTGGAAGAGGAACTAGTTTAAGGGGGGAACTAAGTATGAAATACCCTTTGGATTTTCATATTATAAAATTTGAAGTAAAGGGATTCACATGGTAACCATCATATGTTACCCCCCAAAAAGTATACCTTTGACTTGTCAAATTCACTTGGGAAACAAGTGAAATGTATTTGTTATCCACTAGATGGGACCAACTCAATAATTGAGTACCTCCACACATTCTCAAGCCAAAATGTGCAACTTAATGGGCTAGCCACCTTGCAATTGGAGTATATAATTTATCCCATGTTTCTAACTACATATATACCAAAAAACAAGCCTTTAAAATTAAAAAATGTCCAAAACTTAAACTGAACGATTGATGTGAGTACGAAGACCAAAATTAATAAGAACATCAAAAACATTTTATTTTCAGCAAATTAAACCCCATTGATGTTCATATAAAGTTTGCATTGAAGTGCCATCATAGAAGTCAAGACCCTCACATGGGGAGTGCTATCTTATGAGCGGTGAGCAATGAGCGGTGAGCAATGAGCGGTGAGCGATGAGCGGTAACTTATGAGCAGTGAGGAAGATGAAAATTTTGGTAATAGGGCCACCAATATCCTATAACCGTGGAATTGTGGCCTTAAAAATGATGATTTTAGGGTTTAGTAATAAGAGGGTTGAGAAGGATAAACAACATGAAGTCCAAAAATTTATTCATCAGTAGTAGCACTAGACATGAAACTATCTTTTGCCTCGTCATCTATATATATTCGAGCACCTTTGCATTGCGAATTGATTTTGGAACTATAGCAAGATTCTTCATTTGGATCCAAATCTTCGAGATTCAACATTGCAATTGCAACATTCTCGGCATATGATGGGAGACGCGGGCTACGGCTTGGACTTCGTAGGAATTGTCTATGTGCCCAAAACGGGAGACATGTCCTCTTTCCAATCGTATTCCTGAAATCAAATCGATGAAACATGTAAATAATGTGAAGAAATAAAAATGAACCAATGAATTGAATGAAACGAATGAATTGAATAAAAATTTATTGTATTAAAACTTACTCACACTCAAATTCAAGCATCTCCTCATCGGAGAGGTTATCATCTTCTTTTGTGAGATCTTGTATATTCTCCTTAGATGACCCCTCTTTCAAAACGTTTTCCAAAAGCGGTTTCAATATGTGCTCAAACATGTCATTATCACCCTCAAATGCAAGAAGATGTCTGCCACATGCGCGTGTTGCTAGGATAGAAGCTCCAGTGGAACATGTCAAATCAACAACGCGTCCATTCGATGGTGTAAACAATTCAATAAGATCTTGAAAAAAACGCGGCGATTTTTGATATGGCCCCCTCCAAGGTCTTCCCGATTTTTGAAGAAGCATGTTTTTTTCATCCACAAAATTGAAAAGCAAGTTTTTGCTTTTCAATCCAGTGCCAAAAAAAGTGGAGTTTGGTTGTCTCGTGGATTTTGTGATAGTAAAATCCCTTACCAAGACATGAGCCATAAATGCCGGAGTCTACAAAAAAATATAAATTGTGTTAAAACTATATACAATGCAAATAACACCAAAATAATTAAATAGAAACAATTGTGATATGTTATACTTACGGTGTAGGTTGGAGACTCCGGATCCTTGAACACCATGTACGAATTGAATTGAGGCAAATAAAAGTCCTAAGAACTTTCATGTTGCCGTTGTGTAAGGTTGAATTCAAAACCTTCTTGGTTTGCATATCGATAGCAGAAAATACTATGAGGACGCCATCATCAGACAAGATGGACTTGCACAAGGACATTGTTGCAACCATCCAGTTCTTGTCATATTTATTCCAAAGAGGAATTTCAGCAAGTCTATTGGAGAGGTTGAAGTCAAGACCGTCGGGAAATTGCAGAAAAACCAAGTCAACGGCAAATGGAGTCGGACTTCCCATGACATGAAATTCGCGATTGTCTTTGAACTGAAATACCACAACATATCACAATATAAGACACAAAATAAAATCCAAATGAAAATAAAAACATTACAGAAAATACCAAAACAATAATACTTACGTTTTCAAGAAATGTCCGCCATTGGATCCACTCAGGAGGGCCTACTTCAACCCCTTCAGACTTGTTCTTGACAGCAGTAGATCGAGCAAAAGAGAGTGTGAGAAAGTTCTTCAGTATGAATAACTATTTTCTCAAAACATTCGTTGGCACACGATGAATAGTGTCATAGGTGCTCGAGTAATGGAATTCCAATACATCGCACCCAGACTTTGAACTTTCGCCTCCAAGTGGATTCTTATCCAAATCATTGGAAAGAACAAGCAATTCTTCATGTTGTGAAATTTCCGATTGTTCTTGTATTTTGGTTTCAGGAACATGTTTCCTCTTACGACGTTTTGTCTCTTTTGGTTCTGGCTCTCTAAGTTTAAGCTGCACAATTTGTGCTTGCAAAATTGCAGTATCACGAGGATCCACATTTTTAGCATCATTTATCTGACGGATTGTCTTCTCACTTGACAGACATGCATCCTTAGGACAATCAAGATACCAACCACAATCCTCATAGTGTCGGAGCGACCAATCCAAACAAATCTCAGTAGTGAACATGCATGAACCTCCTGCACCAGTGTCACGCCAATTTGGGAAAAAACGAGGTTCCCCTATAACGCATTTATCTGGAATCAAAACATATCGAAAATACCTACACACAAAAATATTGTAAGTCAAATATTCCATGACAATTTGACAAATGGAATCAAAAAAATCAAAAAAATAATAAGATTAGGTTGTACCTGTATAATACACGTTTCATAGCAAGATCAAT
This sequence comes from Polytrichum commune, assembly GCA_950295325.1. Taxonomy (NCBI): domain Eukaryota; kingdom Viridiplantae; phylum Streptophyta; class Polytrichopsida; order Polytrichales; family Polytrichaceae; genus Polytrichum; species Polytrichum commune. The sequence continues at coordinate 62,589,645 of OX485804.1, forward strand.
ATTAGGTTACTCATCCCAACCGTTGTGTTTTTTAACTTTTCCGCTTTGGAATTCACGATAGAATATTGAATTGAAAGCCACAAACTTCCAGGTTTGGATATACTCGGAGAGAATAGGCACATCTGTAGGCAACTGGAGAAGAGATGAAAGAATACTTTGAAGCTCTTCGATAGCCTTTTTTTCCAACTGTGCCCAATATGTAGACTTTGATAACCAATCATCAAGTGCAGAATCAGAGAGGGGCGATTTCGGGAAATGCAATGCATCTTTGTCAAATCTATTGCCATTCCAAAGCTTGAGCCATCCAACTTTGACTTCTGCATCCACATTACTGACAGCAACACGATGAAGTTTCTCTTGTAGCATTTCAGGCACCGAAAATGAACCCCAATGGTGCTTAACTTCTTCAAGGAAAGCAGAGGTAAGGTTGATATCAGCAATCGCTAGTTGTTTCGTAAAACTAGAAGATAACATTGCACATTTTTCGTTGACAGCTGCGGATATTGCTTTTGAAACTCCGTCTGATGTCCGTTCAAGATGATGAATTTCATTGTACTGGTTGAGAGCAATATCGCTAGCCTCAGCAAGTTCTTGCTGAAAAATCAAACAAAAATCAATATTTATAAATTCATATAGATGTAATGTAAAATGAAGGTGAATAAACATAAGGCACATATTAGCAATGGTAGAAGAACTTACACTGTACATGTAATCCAAAAAAATTGGTCGTGCCAAAGAATACCAAGTTTCGACGGACTTCTCCTCACATCGTTTATAACTCTTTGGATCCAGTTGCTTTCTGAAGGAAGTCAAAGGCATGGTGCCAATACTTTACATCCGATATAAAGTATGCACCAAATTGGTGGATACGTGAGAATTTTCGGTTGACCTAAAAGAAACATTAAATTGATTAGATTCATGATGATATAATTTGGAAAACAAAATATAAACTAGAAATAAGTGTAAAAAAATAGGTAAGAACATTACTTGTTGATGTCATGCATAGCAGTCAACAAACTTGGAATGTCGTCAGGCTCGGGCGCCAAAATGATAGAATCCACAAAGACATGACGTTCATAATCTTTGGTATATACGCGGTCAATATAATTTTTCCAAGCAAGAAATCTGTGATTTCCATCCCATATAAAAAACATCTTGTTCTTGTATGACGTCAATGACAAATCTATATCCAATTGAGATTCAAACAGGGCATTGGCTTGAGCCCAATTTGGGCTCCAAGATGCGCGAATCTCATCATCCACGAATTGAAAGTTTCCCTTAGAATCGGTGGTCGATATATAAAACACACGGTCACCATCACGATAACCATTGAAAAAATCAACCTCCAATTTAGTAATGTCACCCTTCAAAGCAGGACGCACAATCGGCATAGGAACCATGCGACATAAGGGTACACGCAAGCGAGCATTAGGTCCAGCACGGATTGAAGAAATTGTGGAAGTGGAATTGACCTTTCGTTTGTTCGTAAGCTCCCACACTTTCTCTTGATAAGTTTTATTATCACCATCATTATCTTCATCCGAGTCAAAATCATCGAGAGATTCATTTATTTTTTTCTTTTTCTTATTATAAAGATTTGACGATATGTCATGATGATGATGAACTTGTTGAGATGGACGATCTTGAGTTGAATGCATTGTGGAATCATCATCAGTAGAAATAAGAGTCATTCTTTCCAAATCCATTGATTGGTCCTAAAACAAATGAAATAAGTTTCATAAATATTTCAAAACAAGTAGCAACACATTAGCAATAACATTACAAAAACAACAGCAATAGCAACAACAATAACAACAGAATACCACGAACACAGGGAAGAATGACAAAAATTATCCTAGACACAGTCATTTGCACCTTTAAATATTGTACAATTAGGATGGCCGCTCACCCCAAAACTACAAGGCCAGACCCTGTGCGTCCAACTACAGGTCTAACAAAGTTGGACGCGAGGTTTGGGTCAAACGACCCAAACCATGCTCACAGTTTGGGTCGTTCGACCCAAACTAGGCAGACAGTTTGGGTCGATCTACCCAAACTAGGCTCACAGTTTGGATCGGCCGACCCAAACTAGGTAGACAGTTTGGGTCGATCAACCCAAACCATGCTCACAATTTCGGTCGACCGACCCAAACCAGGCTCACAGTTTGGGTCGATCGACCCAAACTAGGCTCATAGTTTGGGTCGGCCGACCCAAACTAGGCACATAGTTTGGGTCAGCCGACCCAAACTAGGTAGACAGTTTGGGTCGATCGACCCAAACTAGACTCACAGTTTGGGTCGATCGACCCAAACTAGACTCACAGTTTGGGTCGATCGACCCAAACTAGACTCACAGTTTGGGTCGACCGACCCAAACTAGCCTCACAGTTTGCGTCGGCCGACCCAAACTAGCCTCACAGTTTGGGTCGACCGACCCAAACTAGGCACACAGTTTGGGTCGGCCGACCCAAACTAGGTAGACAGTTTGGGTCGATCGACCCAAACTAGGCTCACAGTTTGGGTCGGCCGACCCAAACTAGGTAGACAGTTTGGGTCGATCGACCCAAACTAGGCTCACAGTTTGGGTCGGCCGACCCAAACTAGGTAGACAGTTTGGGTCGATCGACCCAAACTAGGCTCACAGTTTGGGTCGGCCGACCCAAACTGTCCGCAATTTACGCCTGATTATGCGCAATTACCCAGTCACCACGAAAGTGCAAACAAACCTTGTACTGCACCTGTAGATGAGAGAGCTTGCAGCAATGAGCTCAGGTCCGACGGAGGAGAGAAAAGAGACTCAATGCTTTGGGGTTGTGGCAATTTATACTACTTGTCCCTGCAGCCATATTTAGCATGGCTCTTCGTGGCCCCGCATAGCCGCTAGAAAGTTGCTAGCGCACACCCTGTGCGTTAACGCACAGAGTCTACTTGCCCAACTTTGCCCAACTTTGCCTCTAGCTAGGCAAGTAGACCCTGTGCGTTAACGCACAGGGTCTGCGCTGGCAACTTTCTAGCCACTATGCGTTACCGCATACACCTTGTGCGTTAGCACATAAGGCTTGTGCGTTAGCACATAGACCCTGTGCGTTAACACACAGGGCCGAGACGTGAATTTGGAAAAAAACGTGTCTGGAATTTGTAGATTTGCGAAAACTTGTAAAATCTGGAAAAAATGCTAATGGGATCCAAAAAAAAAACAAAAATATGCTATATTATCTAAATTTCCGTAGCTACAAATGCTTCTGATATTTTGTTTTGGTTTGAAATGATTTTCTTTTCTCATTCTTCTATCTGTTTCCTTGTTTTGGGCCACCTCGTAGATTTTGGGTTTCGGGACAGAAAAAAATTTATGCTATTTTGTGTCATTTTCTAGCTCCTATAACGTATTGCATGAGTACTTGAATAGTCATATTTGTCATTTCTTGCATTCTAACCTCGTTTTGAATAGTTATTTTGCTCCTATGTTCTGAACATCGATTTAAATTCATACAATAGATATTTGTTTTAATTTTAGGCTCTCCTAGTCGTTTTACCTCCCAACTTTGGGCTTCTTAAGTTGCGCTTACGAACCCTGTGCGTTAACGCACAGGGTTTCTCCTCCCAACTTTGGCCTTCCTAAGTTGCGTTTATAAACCCTGTGCGTTAACGCACAGGGTTTCTCCTCCCAACTTTTGGCCTTATTAAGTTGCTCTTACAAACCCTATGCGTTAACGCACAGGGTTTCTCCTCCCAACTTCGGCCTTCCTAAGTTGCTCTTATAAACCATGTGCGTTAACGCACAGGGTTTCGACTTCCAACTTTTTGCCTCCTAAGTTGCTCTTATAAATCCTGTGCGTTAACGTACAGGGTTTCACCTCCCAACTTCTCGCCTCTTAAGTTGCTCTTATAAACCCTGTGCGTTAACGCACATGGCTTCGCCTCTCAACCTCTCTTCTCTTAAGTTGCTCTTATAAACCCTGTGCGTTCTCCTCCTGACTTCTAGCCTTCCTAAATTTCTGTTATATACCATGTGCATTGACGTATAGGGTTTCTCCTCTCCAATTTATAACCTCTATAAATTGCTACTACATGACATGTGAGTGAACGTACAAGGTTCTCCGTCCTAACTTACAACTTATGCACTATCAAATTAAGTGAACGTTGAACTGACTTACCTTTTTGTTTGTCGTCTTCTTTGAACTCGTCTTCAATTCGGACTCTGATATACGATCGTCTACATCTTCTTTGCTCTTTGCACCTTCATCATCCTCCATCGCATCAAAATCCAATGTCTTCACAGTTTCTTCTACCGTACTCAACAAGTTTATTTTACCTTCCTTTTTTGCATCATTCTTTCCCACACTGAGTCTGAACTTTTTTTTCTCGGAAGTGAAATACAAAGCTTTCCTACGTCTTCTGTTCGGCCTCACGGGTGTTCTCTCTACATCGTCTACCATCGTTGGTATCTATGATATGTTTTCTATCAGGTACTATCATTTATTCTTCCAATGTATCTATCTTACAAAATCCGGCGTATATTACGATCACATATTGTAATTGGCGTTCAATGAACGAGATATTTCAACGCGTTTGTCATTATGTGTTTATTTTTGTTATATCGCCAAAATTTTCTGACACCTACTTTGTTCTATTCATAATGATCAATAATTTATTTTTCCAACCAATTTTAATTCTTTCTACATCTGCGTCAGTCCACACATATATATTTTAAATTTCTACCAATCCTTTTAGTATTTGACGCCGTTTTGTGTATATCTTGCTCGTAAATAGTCTCTGACTATTATTGTATTATGTCCACTTCTGTATTATTAGATGCTATGTATCACACGCTTTCATCTCCATCCATTATTGTATCACACGTTTTCGTTTTCATTCATTTCCTCACACAACTCTATACAAAAACAACATTCACCCCATATTTTTGTGATGTGTTGTTCATATGTTCTTTTAATTTTCTATGGCTACCATTAGAGCTCATGGATCTTTTGTTCCCTTCATCTTGCCACTCCAAGTTGATGGTCATGTGAGTCTTTCAGAGAATTTACTTAGTTTGAGATTCAACCTCCAGATAGGAACCATGTATTTAGAACATGAGATGTACTCTGCAGATGGAGAGGTGTATGAAACGATTTTGGTTCCAAAAAATAGAACTGATGTTGGTTTTATGTGGATCTTAGGACCTGGTTCATTTAGGGTGATAGGACTTTCTGAGTCTCAAATGCAAGCTTCAACTGTCATTTTGACAAACGAATCCGGTACATCCACAGTTCAAATTCCCTCTATCACACATCTTAAGGTGGAACCCCTTGATGATAGTGTATTTGTGCTATCAGATTCAGAAGATGACATTTGTGCATCTGTTGATCTTTCAAACACATCGCCATTTCCATTTAGAAGTGTAGCCAAATACCTTTGCGGTCTTATGTACAAAAAGGTGGTTCCCCAAATCTCACCTTCTCAACGTCCTCCACTACACCCTTCACCTTCATCTACAGGGTTGACTATGGTTGATGCCTTGAAGCTGACAAAGTCAAGAAAAAGATCAAAGTCCGATCTTGCATCCATTGATTTTGACAGTATAGATGTTCGTGAAGTCAAGTACTTACCATCTTCTTTTAATGGTGATATTTTATTTCTCTTGCCTCCTGTGGCACTCAAAGCTCCAAGTACGTATGGTCGCTCAATGGACGGCATGGACAAGATGTGCGACGGTCACCCTTGGTGCACCACCAAACCACGAATATCCAAAATGACTTTGGACTGTCCTTCCGGCGCTCTACTTGTGCTGGTCATCTCCAATGTCATAATGACTACTGTGATTACATGAATCGTAATGGGGGCCTCCGGAACAACACTGAATGGGCCGGTTCAACTCCTATCCCATTTGTTGTGGGTGTTGTTCCCCCTACTAAGTCCACTGTCGAGTGTAAGGTATGTCGTTCCACACCTGTATGCATTGCTTTGTGTAATGCTCGAATCATATACATTCACTCCACATCCGTTGGAATGTCCAGGGCTTGCATTCATCTTGGTGTACATGATCATCCTGTGGCCAATGGCACATGCCGTGAATCATTGGACATGGCATACCAATGCGTTGCAAATGAAGTATTGAAAACACCCACAGCAAAAAATTCAGCCATAGTTATGGCTGCGAGCAAACAATTCTTGGCCGATTACCTTCTCAAATCTCCCGCAAATGTCGAAGGCCATCACTTGGTTGGTTCATCCCTAGAGGTCGTCATGGACAAATTAAGCACTCTTGCCTCTCCAAATTGTCGTAACTTTGTATCTGGATCAAAGCGTTTTTTGCGTAGTGGAATGGGAACTATGGATAGTATTATGGCGCTCAAAGACCACTCTGCTTTCAAATTCGTCCATGGTAGTCGGTTCCCAGGGCAGTCAAAGGACAAAGTGTTTGTTTTTAAGATGTCTGTAGACCTTCCAGGTAGTGGTGTGGAGCTTGTGAAGAGGATGCAAGTCGGTGGGAATATGGAAAATTCATGGATTATGTTTGATCATGTCAAACGTTTGAAGGACTGGACGACCATGGCTTGCCATGTGTACGACAGTCGATACTGTAAAGTGTTGACTATTGCGTGTTGTGACATGCAATCTGAAGATGGTGCAGCGTAAATTCTCTTTTGGGAAAATTTGAATGCTGTCATGGCAGATAATGATGTACCAAACGTAAACTTCAAAGGGTTTATGGCTGATAGTGCTCAAGCTAATTGGAATGCGGTGAGGGCGATTTACGGGGATGGTGATCCAAGTCTACCCATGGTTGCACGTGAGCGTACATGTCTTTTCCATTGGTCCGCAAGCTTGGATAAGGTGACCTAAAAGTATATCAAACCATCCTTGCAATTTCAACACAAACAAATATGCAAGGATTACAAATACGCGAAAACAATGGACGACGCTGAGACCAAGTACCATGTGATTCGTTCTTGGTGGTTGTCATCTGGAGCTGCCTCCGAAGAAGGCATCCTTGGCCTTTCAGAGTGGTTGGGATTTTGGCACTTTCGTTACAGACAATGGGATGGCCATATGCTACTTGTAAGTACATATCAAACTTCATTATTCAATGTAATATATCCTATGTTTTTCTTCTTTTTTATCTTTCTGTGTTGTTCATAGGATATGACGTGGCAGCCATTTTGGGTTGAACGACCCAAACCTAGATATATAATCTATCTTATGTTTGTCTTATCCTTGTATTTGTGTGTTGTTCATAGGATATGACAATAGAAGAGCGTGCGGAAATGCCAACATGCAACCTTGCAGAGACTGCACACAACAAATGGCTCCAACAGTCCGGCAACAAGATGTCTTGTTTATATGAAGCTACAGTGGACGACATGATCCGTGCTTTCATGCAAATTGCAAATTACCGGACATGGTTGAAAGGGGGGTCTGATGGTAAAGGTCCTGATTCGGCATCCTTGAAACTCAAAGTGGCTGCCAGGTGTGGAGATCCAAAAATGTTGGCCGATGCCATGAAGTCTTATCCAGGGGCAGAAGACGTCAACACTAGAAATTGTGCATTGGAAGGGTCAGAGCTCTTTGGTTCCACCAAACGCAAATTCAACCTACCACCGGGTGCTGATTGTGACTCTCATCGACCCGACAAAGTGAACTATTCCATTCCTCGTCCGAACACCCGAGCAACTCGTCAACGCATAGAGGAATCGTTGAGTTCTACAATTCATGGTGTGGCTCATACTACATCCGTGTTAGAGACAGATTGTCTTGCTTCCAAGTGGCACATTGCAAGATTACCACCCAACTCAGCCAAACGATGTTGGGCACTGCAGGCCATCACAGGGACTATGTGCAATGCCAAAGTCGGGACTGGGAAACATGGCACACCTGCTCCAACATACAAAGGGCTCAGGAAGGAATTTCGCTCTCCCAACAATGTGGAGTATGAATTTTGGTTTTGCCCTGACGACATCAAACGTTGTGTGAATGGCAGTAAGAAGAAATATGTGTTGGACTGGCCTATAGTACCCAACACATGGCCGGTGAAGATAGGTACCAATCTATCGCGAGAGGAGGTTTTGGCACTTGAAGATGCTGGATTTCAACTACAGCAGAGGGAGGCATTGTCCCCTCGTCGTAGGCTTTCAACAATCGCAACTCTCTCCATCCCTCGCTCGCATTTTTCTATGCCACCAAACCCGGACGCCCACCCTACATTCAGGTTTGGAAAGACAATGCGTCGTAATCCAACAGCACCGCTAGCGGATCACAAAAACAAATGGGAGAGCGCCGGGCTCATGGAGGGTTACTATGTGGTTGGGGTCACTGCCATTCCATATCCGGGCTTTGGAGTGATAATCAACATTGTCTCCAAGCAGGATATCACCTACCATGTCACAATTGGCCACATCCCGCATTGCACATGCCCGGATTTCACGAAAATGTCCTCTCATGCATTGGGAAAGAAAGGAAAATGGGTGTATTGTAAACATCTTTATTATGTGTTTAGATTTTTATGCAAGGTGGATTACGAGAGTGACAAGTTCATTCATGCACCTACATATACCTATAACGAGGTCATGCGACTACTTGAATTTGCTGGTATTGTAGAGTGTGAGTAGTATTGCAAATGGTCTATTAAGTACCATATATTTGAATGTCAAAATATGACATGTTTTTGTTTGGATTTTTATAATAAAAATCAGCAATGGGCTGGAAGTATTTCAAATGATTCAGTAACTTCATTTCTATTTAGACTACGACCCAACCGTGAGCGGTTTGATTGATTGACATGGATAAATAATAACAAGTTTCTAAAAATAAAAAATAATTGAGAAGATTCTACGCACATCCGCGTAGTAACGTCTTCTTGGTATCCGCCTATAAATTATTCCTGCTTTATCACTAGCTCAATTTGGGATAACACCAGTCAATGTAACCAACCGGATTCGAACCCGGGTTGATACAGACCTAATACCAGTCTCTTACACAACTCGCATCCACAGGCGGATGTCTCAAAACCTAGTAGTTACCTACATATTGACTATTTCTAATATCTAATTTCCTTTCATTTGTAGATTCTGGGCCTTAATTCAACCCGTGAGCAGTTTGAGTGGCTCACAATTATGGCACCTACATGTACGTATAATGAGGTTATGCACCTACTTGAGCTTGATGGTGTTGTGGAATGTGAGTAGTTGTGCAAGTGTTGGTTGTAACTACATGTATAAGGATGTCAATAAATGACATGTATTGGTTTGGATTATTATAATAAAAATCAGCAATGAATTGAAAGTATTTTAAATGATCTATGGAAATAGGGCCCTTTCACTTGTGCTTCATTTAAAATATTGGCAATTTACAATTGAAAATATGCAATTAATTTGTCAAAATTTTGGTTGTGTACCCTAAACCCGTGTGTCTTTACTAAATTTGGAATCATTGCTCATATGTTACTGCTCATTGCTCATGTGTTACTGCTCACCGCTCACCGCTCACTGCTCATCGCTCATAAGATAGCTTCCCTCCCCTCACATGAGCTCGTAACACAACAAAATAATGACCACTTCCCAACATGCTTAGAGTACTTCCCATTGCAGATGAACGAAGTTGAGTGGGTTAAATGTAGAGTAGAAATCATCCATCAATCTAGAAGTTGTTTCTTGGATGCAAAATGGAAGCAACAAACAACCATAAATCATTTAGGGAGCACCAACCACGCACATAATTCACTGGCCGTGCCCATTTTGGGCCCAACTGTTTTGTCTCGGAACCCTAAGTTGGAAATAGAATTGGCATTGTTAAGGGACCACGATTAGGAATGCTAAATGCATGGATGTTGGGCATTAGAATGTGGGACATGATGAGGTTGATGCGTTTAATATCACATTAGAGTTATCCGTAAAGTCCCTCGGAGAGAGGGAGGAAGGAAACCGTGGGTTCGATCCTTCTATGAGAAAACTTTCCATTGACCCTAAAAATTCTAGAGCGTATTGTGGTTTGGTTAGATCATCTAAAAAGTAAGAATTCTAGAACTTAATTTTAAGTCAAAAAATGGCATCTCGTGAAGTTAAGGGTTAAGAGCTCGTTGGCTCCTTGTGTATCGGAGCATGTTTTGAAAGTTGGGTGAAACTCTTGAGAAGTCTTCTTTCCACTTCTCAAACTTTGAGAAATAAAAACTAGAATCTAAATTAGGGTATGTGCATGGGACCGTCGTTCTAAATCCTATGCAATGCTAGCTTGGCCCACCCAGCCTAGCAGGACAAATTAGGAAACCTAATTTTAATAGCCTAACACCACTCCTTGTGTATGATAATTTAAAGCATTAAGAAAACATGGATGACTTTGTGTTAATTCTCGTAAACTTGAAGTTTGGGACTAAATCCATGGTTTCATCCGCCTCACTTTACAAACAACTCTATCATATGAAAATGAAATCACCAAAAATTTGCCTCCAAGTTTCATTAAAAACAAATTTTCATACACGCTCTACTTTGTGAGTCTAGTAGAATGTTTAACATGGGATACGGGATGGAAAGCAAGAATGTTATGCAAATCAACCCCTTCTCCTAGTGAGTGTAGGAGTTGCGCCCTCAACATTGGCAACAATCTACCCTCTCTTAGGGTTGGTTCTCACATGGTCTCAAGTACCAAGTCCCAAGTCACTTGAGGTCAATTTATGCAATGTCAGCCGTTGAGAGCATGGAAGTTGGGACTTACCACTTCACATGAGATCCCAAGTCCTAAGTCCCAAGCATGACATGGATGTATACATGGTGTCATTTTTGGGAGGTGAGGCTCATGAATTGTGTTGAGAGTTGGGTCGAGCAAAAAACTAGACCCAACTCTTAACAAAAGTCTTGTGAATAGTTTTGCATAAAATAATCAAGATCCGACTTTAAAGATGATTAACCATATTTTAATGGTGTCTCGAGACTCAAAAGTTGGGACTTCGCCTCCATGTTGGGACTTGCTGACTTGAGTGGGACTTGGGACCCCATGTGAACTGGCCCTTACTCCCAATACTCAACCCCCTCTTCTTTCTTGCTTTCTTTCTTTGAATGTTTTTAGTGAAGCTTCTAAATATTTTGCAATCAAAATACAACAATTGGAACATGCATTTAAATGATCAAAGATTATGCATATAACTTTCTTTGAGGATATCAAGCCACAATCCCCCCCCCCCCCTCTCCTCCAACCCCCTTATCTATAGTGCACCCTCCTACATGTGAGAAACACTTCAACGAATTAATGACCTTTTCCTCCAAAAGACGGGATACGAGGACAAATCAAAGCAAGCTTGGAGCTTAAAATGCTTAAACACCATACAAGTGTAGAACCTATCCCAAACCTCGGACCTTGGCCCAAAAATGTTCACAAAAAATGGATTTCAACCCCTTTAACGAATTGCCTTTCAAGAAAGTTAAAATCCATAAATAAAATCTTATTATAATTTGCTTATGAGGGCCCAAATCTTGCCATTTTTGGGCCTTCAACACATGCACTAAGTAAAATGTTACATTTGTGATTTCAAAACCATTTTATCATATCAAAACAATATCAACAAAAATAGGATGTTATTGGATTTCTCTACTCCATGTCAACAAGAGTCTCTTACACTAAAACATAAAGAAACTGGCTTGCTTTGGCATTAAAATGTAATATATGTCAATACTACATGGCCATATAACAATTGGAGTTGTCTACAAGAGTAGGGAACACTTCCCACATTGGGAGGCAAGGGAGCGGTGGCCATACCATTTGCGATCATTTATCAAGGCCAACTTGTCCTCAAAATGTTTGTGTTTGAACTGTGTAGGAATAACAATGACAATGTTGCAGGGTACTATTGATGTCAACAATCGTAGCAATGGAACTATCTCTCAAGGGATTCTGAATTTTTTTACCAAGGTTTATTCATTGATTTTGTTGTGTTTGATTGAAGTTTATAAATTTTAATTATATACTGCAACTCCAATTTAAGTCATAAATCCCAAATATTCACACAAGAAAGACACTTTAACTCTTCAAAGAAATAAAGAAGATTATTTTGCATAGTAATTGTTCTCAAATGCCTCAAACCTTGAGATACATGTTATGTACATAGATATAAAGGGTGAGATTTTTTATTTGAGCAAAGCAAATATGTGGATGATCTTCAAGCTTGCATACATAAATTGTTGTTGCATCCTCATGGCATGTGGTATATCGAGTCGAGGGCATGAGGTGAACAAAGGCTAAGTGTGCCATGAACGGAAGGATGGTAGCCTTTTTGGATCCTTTTTGGCTTCTTCCTTGGCTATAACCCTACTCTTGTATACAATTTGCAAGCCTTCTAGGTGCTTCTAAATTCCATTAACAACAATTTAGGCTTTGGGCCTTGGATTCATGGTACTAACCTAAAAAACACTTATGGCATATGTGCACGTTTTATTGACCTTGAATGTGCACTTTGGGTTCTAAGACCAATGTCTTCCTCTTGCCCCTACTCCTTTGCATATGGGAAGCAGTTTTGCTTTATAAAATTATGACAACAAATCATCTTTGGGCCCTCCTTAGAGCCGGTTGAATCAAGAGTAGTTGGTGGAAATGAGTTTTGCATGGGGTTGTGGTATGATTTGGATGTAGGGCAATAAAAAACAAATAAAAAACATTATATATATATATATATATATATATATAAAACTAGTGATGGTCAACCTATTTTGCAAAAACCCCATTACCATACTCATGCCCTTTTATTGGATAAGGAGGGCCCAAGGCCCATGCATACCATTATTCATATTCATAACAATGTTACGTGGGACTAACAATATTTTATATAATATTCTCAAATATTCCCTATATTCAGACGGATGTGGGTAATAGTCAAGAATATTCCGTGGAATGTTGCCAGTCCCACAAAACATTGTTATGGATTTGAATAATGTTATGTGAAAATTCAACCGACCTCATGGTTTAGGTTCAAGCTTTCATGGCTACTAGTACCCTTTAAACATGCACATTCGTTTATCAAATCAATATCCTCCCACCCATTCAAGCATGATGAAACAAATTTTAGGGTTGTGGGGCTGATTGAGTTGAAGGCGTGCTATGGAAGCGGGCATTGCATACTACCTGCAATAACACACTATGGGTTTTGAAAAAATCATATCTCTTCTCCAACCTAGGTGCTATAAACCCTTCGTACATTTTGTTTTCTTTCCAACAACCACATATGTCACCTCACTTTGGTTATTATATGTGAATGCATGTGTAAACACTAGCTTGAACATGTGTTGTCCTAGCTTGTTGCAATTGTGCATACGGATTAATATCATGAATGAATCCATCCCATGCATCTATGCCAACCATATGCCCACGCTGTTGTGACTTGCTATATGCATGCATGCTCCCATGACTTGCCACTACGTCTTCATGGAACGCTTTAAGATTTTTTTAAATTTTAATTAAAAGAATTCCCAGGTCCACCCAACCATTGATGACAATTGGTATATTTATTTAGGATTTATGATTTTTATTTTCAAATATATATTCTCATTCATAATTGGGTATTGAGACCGTTTATAAGTTGTTTATTTGAATATTGACATGTGCCCTACGTGTTCACTTCGAGATATCATGTACATAATAACATGATTCAGATAACATGTTTCCTGATATTATTCTATATGAACTCAAATGAAATAATTTAGGGGTAAAACAACCGTTTAAAAGAGATGGGGGTTTCAAGTCAAACCAAAGATATGTTATGAAATATAAGATCCAAGGCCTCCTCCTTTAGCTCAAGCAAATGAGTAATTCCAATTGTGTGCACTAACAAAATATCAAAACATCCAACCACTATCTTCCTCACGGTTGCACAAATCCAAACACATAATTTCACAAAGTGATGATACAAAGAGGAAGACTTAACAATTATATTGCAAGCTGCAACGATAATTATTTTTTCCTAGACACACAATCATAGGCAGTTTACAATTAGTATTGAGCAAGTTAATAGAATTGGTGACACTAACTACATTATCTAGTGTAGTACCACTCTCCCATGACAAAGATATTCAACATTAGGAATTACAAAAGGGGATCTATGTCATGACAAAAGTGAAGTATTCTCATGCCACATGGCTCAAATGCAAATTTGTGATTACACTAATTCAAAGGAAAAATCCTTCTGAAGAAGACTCCTCTTTAATATGTGTGCACACAACCACCTTCCATTCTCAAGGTGATGCGGTGACTAACCTACTTTGGGAGTCATTATGAGCAACTAACTGACGTTTTTTCTTCTCTTTCTTGTGTGCACACCAAATTTGAAGCCAACTCAACCCATACCCAACCCATCCCCCTCTTTAGTTTAACTTTAGTCCATAAAATTGTACGTGTATAGAACATTTATAACTTGAAATGGACGTCTCTAGAACATTTGGAAATTCAAATGTACGTGTATAGAAGATGCCCAAATATGATGGTTGAAAATTAAATAATTGAGCTCTTCATAGTTCATCCTAAAGGCCATAAACCGACTTTGACTATAGGTCGTCAATGGAATTAAATTGTCCTTCTTTGTTCTATTGCCCATGTCATGTTGCCACCTTAGCTCCACCACTCCCCACCGTGCCTACCTTTTGTGTGATATACCCGGACTAAAAGATTTAATGTTGGATTATGCAAGAAAGAAAGACTATGTATAACATACTCTTAATGAATAAATCAAGTTGGAATTAGACAAATCCAATTAGAAGAATGGTGATTGGATTAAGTTGGAATTAGACAATTCCACCTAGTGGATCAATGATCGGGGAGAACCGATAGTTAGTTACAAATGAACCATTAAAGTTTGAGAAATAACCGGTTGAAGTTCAAGACTTCATGATAATTAACGTTTACTTTAGATGAATTTATGGAATATAACTCAAATTAATATATAAAAACCGAAGGACGTCAACATGTAACCGATAGGACTTGCAAACACTAGGATCTCAACCGATTATGCCCAAAAATCTCCTTGATCACTATAGTGGATTGTGATTGAGCAAAAAATAGAAGATAGAGCCGTAAATAGAAAACTTTCACAATATAAGAAGTACAAAGTCAAAAGAATGGTTTGGCATAAAGGGAGCTTGGGGGAGGAGAAAGGATCTTTTGTCTCCCCTATGGTCGGATGATTCGAGCTCGTAGCAATCACAATATTGTGATTAAGTTGTAAAGCTTTGGTAATGTACAAGGTTTGAAAATTCTCAACATTGGTGTCTCATATGCACTCATGCTTGTATTCTTCTTGTGTGAAAGAGGAAGATGACATTTTCCACTTGTAATCCCCCACCATTCCACACTAGTTTCCTCTTTCTTTTGTCACATGTTTTTTTCAAGGAAGAATTTTTGGCATGTGACCTTTTTTCTTTGGAAAGCTAGTTGGACATGTGTCCATCTTTACAGACTCCCTCCACCACCACCACCACCACCAAATAGCTTTGTTGTATACAAGGTAGGTATACCCATTTCCAATAACTTAAGCAATTTTGCATAAGTGTTGTACATGTGTGATAATGGGGTGATTATTTAGATGCCTTTAAATTGATATTTGAATGTTTAAGAAAAGCAAATCACAAATTTATTTTGAAGTATTGCAGGTACAACAAATTTTCAAAGGCAAGATCCTTTCCCAACCCATATTCATAGCACATGTCAACATGTTTATGATAAATGATAGATGAAAACTTTAGTATAATTAGTGTCATTTTTAAGGAACTGAAATATGTGCCCTTTTAACTTGCTTTTTCCCATCACGCTAAAGTCATGAACGGCTATAACTCCTTCCTCACTTGATCACTACCTATTTCCATCATTCCAAATTAGAAGATGACAAGTACACATGTGGAACTTCACGGCTTTAGGGAATTCTATGTATTGACCTTTAATTTCCTAAGGCTATGATAGGGTTTTTTTTAAGTGCATTTCACTCAATGTTGTTTGTGGAATTTTCATAGAGAAATTTCGAGGTTGAAGTGGGATACATGGGAGATATATATGTAGGAATTTGAAACATGGGAATTGAACTATTTGTGTGTGTGGGGGGGGGGGGGGGAGATGGGGTAGAAATACTATATAGATCTTCAAATACATGACATTTGAATAAAGGTGCACGCGTAAAAATGGAATGTTTTACCCCCAAATAAAGAACCTTTGACCATTCAAATTCATCTAGAAAATGAATGAAATGCTTGTGTGATGTACTAAATGAGAACAACCCAATATTTGAGCACCTCCACAAATTCTCATGCCCATATGTGCCAGAATGGGCTAGTTGCAACTACAATATATGAATTGTCTTATATTTTTTAATTACATATGTGCAAAGAATTTCTTAAAAACTAGAATGTGTCCAAAGGTCAAATGGAACGGTAGATGTGAACATGAAGGACATATTTACATGACATCAAAAAACATTTCACTTCTATCAAAATTAACACCATCGATGTTCATGCAAAGTTTGCATTTGAGTGGCAACCATTGATGGGAATCAACATCCTCACAAAGCTCCCAACACAACATAAACATGATCACTTCTCATTTTAGCAACTTCTTGCACACTCTACTCATCTCCAAGTTGCATGGGTTATGTGTCTATGGATAGATATCCATGTTGGCTTGATGTTCATAGTATTTTTGATTGCGGATGAATGAGGTAGGAGGGGTAATAATAGGGCATAAATCATCCATCAACTATAAAATGGTTGTTGGGAAGTTAGGAGTTAAGATTGGGGCGGTTATTGGAAATTGATTTGTATTTCCTCTCACATACTTCATATTTTAGTACACTTGCTCATCTAGAAGGCCCAACAAATACATACATTCATCATACATCTTTCAAGCACTTGTGTTGGATTCCTCCTACAACAACATTATGATGTTGAGTTCATCTTTGTAGTTTGCTAACCATGTTCATTAACCCATTATTGCCCTGGGTGCATTCAATGAACTTGCAATTTTCATACCACCCGTGATGTCAAGGGTGCTTGAGCTCACTATATATCAAGTAGAAGCCAACTCCACAATGAAGGCGTGGGAACAAAAATATCATCATTCCAACCAAATTTGAAAAGATTGAATGGCGCAAGGTTGAGATTATTAAGTGGGGTGGCTTAGTGAAAATCTTGTTTTCTAAAATTGGATGACGTTATGGATGTACATCCTCAATTAAAATATACACACATGTGCAAACTTGGAAAACATACATGTGAGAACTTCAAAAGTGAAGTTCATATGCATGTTATAAAGGTGGTCAACGTTCATTGCCTAAATGATGGGTGTCTCACATATTGAACTTAAATGTCATCTTTGGAGCATGTTCGCTTTAGGTTGTTGCCCTTAACTATTGGAGATAGTTGATTTGTACAAAGGGTAACACCCATAGGAGAAAAAAGAAAGACTTGCCTCCTCACTCAAATCTTATTGACCTTCTACGAGGATTGAATTCACCTAGGAGCATCGTTTCCTTCATATAAAACCAAAATCTAACAAGACTTGCATCTATCTTTTTTTGACCGTCTAAGAATCATCATGCCAAGTGGGAGACCCGGATGATGATGTGAGGTGGCGATTTAGAACACTCTCATGGCAAAAGATGACCCCTTGGATCACTGGGGCCAACAAAAGGTTAAAAAAGGTTGATGAGGGCGCATACAATTAATGGAAAATTATGAGATCATTGTACAAATTAAAGGATATAGTAGTATTATTTATATAATATCATATATTTTGTTGTGGGGCACATATGCTATGTGTAACCCCTTCAATATATTGTTGAATACCTATATTAAAACTATTATGTTTACAAATTTTACCTCCCATAACATTATTTAGATCCATAATAATGTTATGTGGGACTGCCAATATTCCATGGAATATTTCCCAATATTTCCCACATTCATATTGAATGTTGTAAATCCCGCATAACATTGTTATGGATCTGAATAATGTTATGCCAATGAGTTATAAAGATCCTACGTTTTAAGATGAAGGTTTTGAAATATGCACTCACAGTGACCTCCTCTCAAGGGCACATATACAGTTATGGTAAAGTGATTTCATGGGAAATCCAAAAATCATTTCATGAGTTACCTCAAAATATTTTCTGGGCACCCTTGAGAAAAGGTACCATAAAACATGATTCATATCCATAACAATGTTTTGTGGGATTGACAATATTCCACAAAACATTCCCCTCATTCAGACGAATGTGAAGAATATCCGAGAATATTCCATGGAATATTGTCAGTCCCGGAGAACATCGTTATGGATCTTAATAATGTTATGCCATGTCCGACCTTCCCACTATAAAAATCCGTACATGGTGAGAAATTTGGGTAGTCTCATGGAATATAACAATAAAGTAAAATAGCCATAGGGTACTCTAGGATCATGGACGTATGTCCCTTCTCATGAGCATGTTCATATGAGCTTACTCATGAAATATTATTACTCATTCTAGATGAAGTATGTTTTAGATCATTATCTTAAAAAACAACAACAAGTAACCTTAACCCTTAAATGTTTACTTGGGGCTCAAATCAATGGTAAGTAAATTTTATCAAATTGCATTGACCTTTTGGTACGTTAGGCACTATAACAATTGGAATGTGTGGCAAATTTGTTTTTAGAATTTCTCAAGCCTCCGTATTTGTTAAAGTGCATACTACACTGATCATCCCAATTACCACATGTCACTATTTGGAGTTACACAATGCTATAACTATTTATTGAGAATTTAATATTTTATGGAGCAAAGTTATTTGTGTTCTTTAATTTTGAATTTTTTTAGTCTCTTGTTAGTCAAAATTGAACTTTGTGGAAGACATTCTTTCACTGCGTAATTCCGAATAGTAACACACAATGATTGGGATAATCAATGTAGTTGGGTTTTGGCATCTTGTTCACAAACGTGGTTCTTGGCCAGGGGATAAATGTATATCTTCCTCTATAAAAATAATTTCTTCACCATCAATTTTGTGAACTTCTTTCATATTATGTGGGCCACATCTAACGTTGGGATATGCAATATGTGCATATGAAGAACTTGCCCAAAACAAAGGGATTTGCTTTGACAATGTACAATTTGAAAACCAAGGCTTGTGGAAAGACTACAATATCAAACGTTTATATGTTTTGAAATTTCATAAGCTTTCCAATGGTATATTTCCCAGTTTAATTGGTGCCCACAATATATGTAACTTGATAAGAAGCAAACATGAAGAATCTCACATTGGGACACCTTATCACTCATTGCCTATTACATCTCACATGCAAATACTTGGAGATGATGATTGTTTTAAGTTACAAGTCATCTACATAGCCTAAACATCTGCATGGTTGAATTTGAAAATTTCTTATTGGATGTGAAGGTAAAACCCATCAAAGTTTAGGTTTTGACACATGGGCCTTATGAGGTTATTTGAGAGGGACTAATGGGTAGGCATTCAGGGGTTAAACACCTCCATAGTATTGCTTTGAGAACCAAAATGGACCTTTGGAATGTCATTGTGTGTGTGTGATGAAAATATGCCACTTTATTTTAAAACACTTTGGTCTTAATCCCTAAGCATCTAAGAGGGCATGTTTGGACCTCGTTGTGCACATAAACATGTATTTGAACTAGATATATACTTCCTTTTTTAGTCAACAATGAAAAACGACCCTATCTAATACTAACTCATTCTTCTTGTGCACTTTTCAAATTGGTTGAATACCTCA
Source organism: Polytrichum commune (assembly GCA_950295325.1). Taxonomy (NCBI): domain Eukaryota; kingdom Viridiplantae; phylum Streptophyta; class Polytrichopsida; order Polytrichales; family Polytrichaceae; genus Polytrichum; species Polytrichum commune. The sequence continues at coordinate 62,609,382 of OX485804.1, forward strand.
ACACTTGATATTGAATGTTTGGGTTAAAATACAAACATGAATGTCACATGTGAATATATTTGTGTTTTTTTAAACATAAGATCAAAACCCAAAGATATGAAGAAAGATGATTAAGACTTGGTGAAGCTTGTAGAAATTGTTTACATGGCCACATACATTGAGCCCCTTGGTCCTTTAAGGGTCATTGTGCTTAATTCGATACCGTTGAATTTTGGCCTTGGACCCTAATGTAAACCGCCCCTAATCGACGCCCACCTTAGTTTACGTGGTAAGCATATGCCCTCTAAAAAAACACAATTGGAACAAATCCACAAAAGAAGGAAAGAATAGAAGCTATGGAAGAGCCTAGAGGGGAACCACCTAGCCTAGGGTTTGGGGCTCTCTAAACCCTAAACCCTAGAAGCTTTGAAGCTCTGTTCGCCATAGCCAGAAATCCTTCATTTTCTCTCTACCTTCAACTCCCGATTGGAAACCACCCCTACAAAGCACGATCTGTGTGACTCCTCATTTGTACTCGTAGATCGGTATACACAAGCGATTTCAATCCATGCGGTAGTATTCTTACCCGGGATTTATAGATTTTCTAGGAGCTCAATCTACATTTGCAGGCTTGGCGTGACTGTTTGAATCGAATCGAATCAAATCAATCATCACAATGCGATCCATCAGACGAATGACACGAATTGCGCAATTTCAATGTATGTGTCTGATTTTTCTTGCACCTCGAAGAGTAGCGTTGTGATCGGTTCCATGACTGCATTGATATGTTTTTTCCAGCACAGGGCAGATTTGAGTAGGTTTTGTTTTTCTCTTTGTCCATTTGATTGCTTCCAGGAAGTTGAGCTCGTTTTAGGGTTCGATTGTAGTCAATCACCCCCCAGAATGAGTCCCTTGATGCACATGAATCGGTCAAACCATAGCTTTCGTTAAGGGACGATTGTAATCGTCGATGGTGTATAGTAGACTGTAGCAACAGTGCATACTGCGCTAGTGATTATTTTGTGACCTAATTTAAGAGATTTCGTTTTGTTAATAAAATTCTGAAGAGTCGGCTGTACCACTCATTGTAGTTCGCCCTTTAAGATTGTCAAAGTGAGTGTTTCAGCAGATTTCCGCGTCTTGATGCTCTTGAATTTTTATCTCCTTACGCATTATAAGCCTTCTTTTAGAATTCTAAATGTGTTTTTAAGCTAATCAAGAGCCTCATGCTGCTTGTCATTCTTGGGACAACATTGAGAGCCCTCCATGGTCCTTAGCTCTCATTTCATATCAACTGTGCTCGAAGTAATACATCTTTGAGCCAAATATGACGAAGCATGGGAGGTAAAATTGTAAGCAATTCTTAAAGGCTGTATCAGGAGCTGAGTGGAAAACCTCAGCTAACCATGAACATATGGTGGATTTTGATTTTGTGCAGAGGTGATTGATTGGGCATGAGATACTTGCATTATAAGTTAAATCTCGCTGTTGCAAGACACGATGGGCAATGAGGCCGCGGACGGAGGCCAAGTGTGGTTGGTCAACTGTTTAAATGCCACACTTGATGCAAATCTACAAATTCGCCAAGCAGCCGAAGAGGCATTGAAGCAGGCATCCCTCCAAGCAGGTCCTTTTCCTGGCCTCAATCTCGACCCTTTTTTTAAGATCAACATCAGTGATTTTGGAGGTGGATTCTTCCTGAATAATTCTCTCCTTGCGCATTAGCCGAATTTTCATGTGATTTTAAGCTAATCAAGAGCCTCATGCTACTTGTCATTCTTGGGAGGACTTCGAGAGCCCTACATGGTCCTTAGATTTCAGTTCATGTAAAAGGCGTTCATAAATATGCATCTTTGAGGCAAATATGACGAAGCATTTGAGATAAGGATATGAGCAATTTATAAACCCATATATAGGGCTTGACTGGTAATCCTTCAGCTAACCACTTGACATAATCCAAACCTACAATTAGATGAACTTGACCAGGTGAATCGATTGAATTGCTAACACCAATGCATGGTGATAAGTCAATCAAGAGAGTTAAGTATTAGAAATGCTCCTCATTCAATGCGTGCCTCTTGTTTAAGACTTAGACTTTGTGGAGCATACAGCTTTCTGTATTTATGGTTCACAATTATCTTTCTACTTTTCCAAGAACTCTCAGCATGAACACTGACAAACATGCCATGAAATGGATATGATAACACAAATTTCTGTGTGATGATGTCGATTGTGTAGGATATGGTGTGGCTCTAACTAAGGCTACTTTGAACAAGGAGGTGCCTTTGGGTCTGCGACAAATATCCCCTGAAAACTGGGTTACTGGCCCAAAAATTGTACATTAGGATTTTTATGGCTGGCTTATTTTGGAATCTGTTGTATACTTGTTTGTATTTTCAATATTAAAGTTCATGATAGTGCTTGCTGTAGTGAACTATGTGGATGTTGATGATCTATAGAGATTGAAGATTCTGTTTATTATTTTCCTTGACTACTTGTCACCTAGCGGCAGTGTTACTGAAGCAGTATGTGAAGCAACACTGGCAGAAAGATGACAAGAATTTTATTTCACCGGAAGTATCACTTGAAGAAAAGGTTTTTGTTTCTTGTACATTTCTGTGACTTGAGTGCAATGCTGTTTGAATTACTACATCTATGTTGTTCCATACTCCTTCCAGCAAACAATTAGAATGTCCCAGTAGTTACTCATAGTTGCCTGAGGAGAACACTACATTCCATGTAGGCATCCCTTTGTTTGAAGTCTACTTGCTCAACTGCTTGTTAATAGATTTTGGAGCAAGCAATCCTGAATCTTTTTTAATCATGAATATTACACTTCGTGCATGACTACCTGAAGGAACTGTTGCTTAATGTTGCATACATGAAAGGCAAATTATTTTCTAGCTTTATGCCAAGCTTTTGCTTGGTGTGATCCTTGCTGTAACTTCCTTAGATAAATGACCCAACTACTGTTACTTCAATAGTGTTTTTGCCACCTTTCCAATCACAGTGGTCATCTACTCCTGTTACAGGCAGCCATCAAAGAACTTCTTCCTCCAGCATTGGAGGACCCACATGGCAAGATCCGGACTGCTGTTGGAATGGCAATTGCATCAATTGCCAACTGGGACTGGCCTGAAGAATGGCCTGGTTTGATGGACTATCTGATTCGACTCATTAATGACCGCACAGATGTCAACAAAGGTATTGATGTACCCATATACATTCATTTTTGAGGCTAGTCTAAGGTGTGTGCTATATTTGTGTATAGAAGTTACTAACACACATATTGTATTTTTGGACAGTGCATGGAGCATTGCGATGCTTAGCCTTATTTGCTGGTGACCTTGATGATGTCCAATTGCCACCTTTGGTGCCAGTTCTTTTCCCTGCTCTCTACGCAATTGTTACTTCCCCAGAAGTAAGTTCTTCCCTTGTCGGCTCGTTTGAGGCATTTGGTGGGTGCTGCATGAGAAGTAATATTCTTTGTTTGACATAAAAGTTTGATGTTAAGCACCTTCAGTCAACGCTGTTAATCCCTTCATGGTAACTACCCCATGTAGCTCTATGTAATTTTTGGGATTTTTGGATCTATTGAGGTTCATTTTAAGGTTCAAAAAACTCAATGCTCTCAAAGTCAATCTAATAGGTGCATTGCAGGCAGCTCATAGAATGTGGTGCATTTAGTTTTGTAAGCTCTGTATCCTGCTGCAGTTATACTTCGATTGGCTGAGGGTGTATCTATTGCCATGAGTTTACAAGGCTTTTCTATCCTCTGACTGTTACTTTTGTGGGTACCTCAACTGATGATGCATCTTTGAACCCATAAGATGCTTTTGATAAAGCTTCGGGTAGTTGGCGAGTAGTACTTTGAGTTGATGTCTTTTCTTGTTCTGGTCACAGATGGTAGATCAGATGTTATATCTTAATAGATAAGGGTCAAATGGTTTGTTGCACTTAATGCTGTAGCAAAGTTTATTGACCTTAGGATATCTTTGTGTCCTATTATCCAGGCTTATGAAAGCTCTTTACGGCGGCGGGCCCTAATTATTTTGCACAGTTGTATTTCAACTCTGGGTGTCATGAGTGGTGCTTATCAACAGCAAACGAAGGAATTGATGACACCCATGCTGAAAGCTTGGATGGAGCAGTTTGCTCTGATATTGACACCTGTTGTACCGTCTGAAGATGCTGATGACTGGGGCCTGCGAATGGAGGTATGTGTGTCTGTCCAGCTGTTGAAAATTTATAAGGAGCTAGTTTGTTTTGTGTAGTGACTATTGATGCTACTCTGGACACCGTCAGTCTATTTTGTGAATATATGAAATTGTCCTGGACCAGCAATTGTGAAGCTCTGTAGAAGTTTCTACTTGCAGGAAAATGCTCATACGAATCCGATCTGAGATTCTTGTCTTGTTATTCTGAGCCTTTTATAGCTAAGGATCACCCAGAATCTGTAGGATGTTATACTAATCACTCTCCACGTTTCACAAAGGCTGGTCAGGGACTTTGCAAGCCTTGGTAGTGCTCCAGTTGATAGGTGGCGAGCAAAGATAATAAACTTAAGAGTGGAAATTACTTAAGAGTTTGCTGGTGTGGTTTAATTTAATGAAATTGGCATGCAGTGTGCAAATTTGTACTAAGTGCATACTGAAATGAACAAAGGGTATCTGCGTCCAGTCAAATGTCCATATTCTGGTCTTTAAGAAGTCCAGCTAGTCAAATACAGTAGTTTGAAGCTGACCTTCAAGTGAAATTACTTACCTGCAGAACAAGTCATGTGTGCTTTGGATATGTTGATTACAGGCATTGAAGGTTTTAATGCGAATTGTAGAAAATTTCCCTAAACTGGCTGCAGCAGAATTTCCAGGTAAAATCCCCAAAGCACTTGAGTTCTTTTTATTGATTGTTCAGTGCAAAGATCTGCATTTTATATTGGTGCATATTTTTTCTGGTGAATGGCTGCTGGTCAAATGATTTACCACAATTTTACTATTGCTGCATATTTGTTCTCTATCGTTTCATTGCATGTGCTCTTTGCTTCCCTTCTCTTGCTTATTATTTGAGCATGTAACTCTTGGATAGCTGGATCACAGTGCTTTGATCCCTGGTTACTTATATCTGTAAGTGTTGTCTAAAACGTGGTACTTACAAGGATATCTGTTTTTGTTATTGAACAATAAAGTTTCTACCTTGCAAGAATTTGGAGTGTCTTGGAGCACAATTCTCTCGTCACAACCCCAATACTGTGATGACAAATGTGCTAACATTGAGAACACCTTTTTTTGCAATTCTTTCACAACCAAAGCAAATAGGTCAGGTTCTTGTGCTACACTTCCTCTTATATCAGATTTCCTGTGCAGCGGTTCTGGGCCCACTTTGGCAGACATTTGTCTCGGGTCTTAAAGTTTATGAACGAGCATCTGTGCAAGGGATGGAGGAGTCCTTTGCAGGAATGGCGGACTCCGATGGCACTGACCAAAGCCTGGAATCATTTGCTATACAGGTTCAATTAATAATTTTACACATCCATTAACTTATGTAGTTGAAAGCACTTGTTTCTCTTTGAAAGTGTTGGAATCTGGATGTGTTGTAAACATGTTCTGTGCAGGAGAATAATGTTTTGTGGGCATTTTGGTCTGCATTCCTCTCATTTTCCAATACATTAAGTGGTGAAGTCCCTTGTACTAAATTTAGTGTTAAATTTGTCTATTTGCAGCTATTTGAATTCCTGTTGACAGCTGTTTCCAGCCCTCGCTTCAGCAAGGTTTGTTCTTGTGGCCTAAATTGACCTTACTACAGTATCATAGGAAGGTGCACAATGTTCACTATTGCATTTTCTGCTAGATTGTTAGGCTATGTTATGCAATTGAAACATTTTGACCAATCCCTTAGCTAGTTGGATTGTCCCAGAGATGTCAATTTTCTTGGCACTTTAAAGTTTGCTTGGATGAGGCCGTGTCAGCAAATATACCATCCATATGCAACAATGTCGGCTGATTTAGCTATCTTCCAAAGTATAGTTGTGCGTATCCTGTTCATTTCCTGGCGTGATGGTTACTTCTGAGCTCTCTGCTCTAACAACGTATGCCTTCTTTGCCTTCAAAACTTGAAAGCAGATTGTGCAGAAGAGTGTTGGTGAGTTGGTGTATTACACAGTTGGCTACATGCAAATGACTGAAGAACAGGTACTTGTCTTGGAGGTTCTGCAACTTGTCATTAGTGCCATCTGTTTGTAGTAGGCACCACAGAGAATTCCATGATGATTGGAACACACTTTGATAGTATGAGGTCTATGGGCTTGATCTGAGGTTGTTTCTCTAGCAACATTTTGATTGTCCGTGAATTAACACAGTGCATTCAACAACACAGGACATGCTAGGTTCTCTGAAATGTAGAGTGATTTGTGTTGCTACATGTTTTCCTGTTTTGATAGGTACAAACTTGGTCATCTGATTCAAATCAGTATGTTGCTGATGAGGATGATGTTACATACAGTTGTCGTGTTTCAGGTTAGATTTGATGAAGCCCACAAAAATATAGGAGCCCTCTATTTCTTGAAATATTCTTGTCTAGGGACTACAGTCAAATTTGCTTCACATTTTATTGACTTTCCTTTTAAGATTACTAGGACCAGTCATGTCTCTTAGTTCTACAGTGCCATCCTTGGATTTTTCATCTCCAACGACATCACAGTTTTTGTTAGTGAAGTTTCTCAGTGAGGTGAATTTCTATTTGTTTACTTCCATGGTTTGTTTAGTGTGTGACTGTTTGAACAAAGTGAAACTTATGGGTTACTTTAGGGCCTATATATGACACAAACTGGAGTTTCTATTCTGGGCAGGAATACTGCTGTTGGAAGAGCTAGTCGCCGTGTTTGATATGGATGGACTTCGATTGATAGTTGAAGCTGTGCAACAGCGACTAGCAGAAGCTAGCCAGGGCAAAGCTCAAGGTCGCACTGACTGGTGGAAGGCAAAGACAAAACAATGCACAGCCTCTTTGCACGTGTTTGCTGCATTTTTTTTCTTCCTGTTTTCTATTCCTGACCAACATCCCTGTATTCTATTTAATATATGCAGGAGACAGATTGCTACTGTTCTCTTATTTCCTTGCCTCACCTTTATTCTGGTTTGGCAGCTCCGAGAGGCATCTATTCTTGCAATTGGGACTGTGGCTAATTACCTTCATGAAGCAAAGGTACTACAATGTTGCTCCTGGTGGCTAAGACATTGCAGTGTTTCCCTCCTGAATTTTTTGCTCTCTGTTTATATCTTACGCTACTTGCGGTTTGTTGCTGTACTGGTGCGTTCAGGAAGACTTATTGACATTCAATTTTGAGCCCTTCTTGGATTCCATTTTGAACGAGGATCTTGGGTCAGGTGTGTTTGTGGGCTTATGTTTGTTGCTCAATGAATTGTCATTTCCCTTCTCTCTCCTGTATATTTCAATTCATGCATTTTTACTGTGACTCAATTCCTTCTTATTTCTTCCAATTGGTTCTGTGCTGCTGTTCCAGAAATATTGAAGAGCATCATTTTATCAGTACCTAAAGTTACAAGCAGATAGTGGATCTTGAGGTTCTTGAGATAGTATGATATCTTAGTTAGATATTGTGTCCTTCAAAGATTGAAGGCAACAAGATACCTGTAACCTAGAGGCATAGAGGCACACTGTGTCTGAGGGGTTACATACACTTTAATTCTTTTGTCATTTCTTTCAAGTGTGTAATTCAGAATCATCTATATCTCAGGTGTGGAGGAGTGCCCTTTTCTGCATGGTCGAGCGTTGTGGGCTGCTGCCAAATTTTCCACTGCAGTGAGAAAGGCCTAACTTATTTCATATGTGTTTGTACTTTGTCTTTATTAACATGTCTGGAGTAGTTAAACTCTTGTTTAAGAATCTGTTATTCCCTGACTGATGATTCCATATATGTCTGCAGATTGATAAAGGAAGGTCAGAGAGGTTTTTCTATGCAGCTATTAACGGCTTGGCAGATGGCTAGTAAGTTCTGCTCACATGCAATCAGTGTATAGAGATATATGTTTGTACCTTAGTTTCTGACCTAGCCAGCTTGGAAATATTCTAACTTTGCAGCAGATCCCTGTACCCTGTAGCCACATGCATGGATAAGCTCGTTCACTTCCTCTCACGAGCTGTTGTACTTTTAAGCACATGATATTGCTATCATTGTTCAAGGTCAACTGGCTAATATGACATCATATAGTGAACTTCATGAATCCTGTGGTGATACTGAGGATAAACAAATGAATTGTGTGTGGGTGGTCATTGTTTACAGCTCGGCAGCAATCAAAGTAGGGGCTTGTCGAGCACTCGCTCAGTTATTTGAACAAGTGGAGGGTTCAGTTTTGCAACCTCACCTTCCTTCTGTTTATGTCGCCCTCAGCAAACTACTCCAGGAGGTAGGTCAGAGAAATTTTGCATTAAGATTTGTAGATATTCTATTGCTGGGCCATTGGTTTGAGGTCGTTGAATATGTTATAGATTTAACTTCTTCAGATAATGTGATCATGTTTGTCAGAATGAACAATATGTTCACAACAGATGTAGATCACTGTTGTTTCAGTGCACAATTAGCTGTTACACTTTATCTCAGTGGCCTTGTACCATTTTGCCTCTGATATTCTTCTTATGAGAAGCCTATTATTGTGTTCTGATCTATTTACTTTTATGTAACATTTCTCTCTTTTGCTACCTGCCTTTTTTTGGCAGAGAAAATGTGACGTATTTTAATGTACAGATATCTATACCTTATCGTTGAGTGAGTATTGGACTCACTGAGGATAGTATCTCTTTCTTGCAGGCCTCTGATGAAACTCTCCATCTTGTGTTGGAAACCGTCCAAGCTGCAGTGAAGGCTGGTGAGTTATTTTGGGATTTTTCTAAACATATGCATATTCATTTTTAAAGCATATGGAATGAAGTTTATAATCAACTCAAATCTTTAGTTATACAACTCAGGTTTCAAAGTCCCCTGGTGTGCACAGATGATCAAGCGGCAGCTGCAGCAGAGGCCATGATATCCCCTCTTATTTTGAATGTCTGGGCCCTCAACGTATCGGATCCTTTCATCAGTTTTGATGCATTAGACACTTTGGAGGTCAGTCTTTAGAGTACATATGGCCTTTAAATTTTGTCGTATGTTTATCTGGTTTCACGAGTTCAAAAGTGTGTCTGGAGCTCATGGACTCAAACTGTAATGATTGATTCCAATTTGATGTAATGTCCAAAGTAATCATGCCACTTACCTCAAGTGTATTGTGAAGCTTTACAAGCACCTCCAATTAGAAGCCTGCAATTCTATGTGAAGCGTAGATGTCAGTAATTTTTTTGGTCTGGTTTCACTTGCCATTTGTACTCTAAGACTTGAAAGTAAGAACTTTAGTTTTCTAGTGAAGTGTGGAAGGTGTGACTTGATGTAACTTGATTGATGACTAAATTACTTTGGTTGCAATTGCAGACCTTGAAGAAGGTTCCAGGGTGCCTCCAGCCACTGGCAATGCGTGCTTTGCCAGTCTTGGCATCCATTTTGGCCAATGTAAGTCTTTACAGCCCCAAGTACCGGTAATTTACTAAAGGTTCTGGTCGAGGTATTCTGAAGCAAAATACTGCAGCACTTGTTTAAGCACTAGTGGCTCTTGAATTTTGCAGCATTATTTCATGGATTAGTATTTAGCAATGTTTGTATCAGATGTCTGGTTTATACTAGAGATTATACTCAAATATTGCTGTGTAATCTCAAGTTGCACTTACTCCCTGGTATTTATTTCTGGTGTCTGAGAAATGGTTTGGTTTCTGGTAGCCTCAACATCAACCTCCTGGCCTTGTGATTGGAGCTCTTGACCTTCTCGCCATGCTACTCAAGGCAAGTCTTCCTCATATTATGATATTACCACATTATTGTACGAAAGTGCTTCCTATCCATAAAATATGTTCACCTGCCATTGTTGTCTGTTTTCCGAACAGTGTTTAACTGCTTCTAAATAAGCTTATGTGGTGATGTATTCAAAATACTTCCATCTCTTGTAACCACCATCCTTTTGATACGGAGCAAATGCTGAATTCAACACACATGTAAGAATCGCAAAGCCAGAGAGATTAATTTTGAGACATTCATAATGACCTTGCAGAAAGCGCCTGTGGATGTTGTGCGAGCAGCATATGATACAACATTTAATTCTATTGTGACAATAATTCTTCGGAGTGATGACACAAGTGAGCTCCAAGTGAGTATCAAACAACATTGAGAAATTTGAAAGGTTTTAATGCCATGTGTATTTTCTGTTCTGCATTCCAATTTGGTTGAACTATATCTAACTGGTTGTCACTTGTTTACCTTGGAACATAATGATCTACACATTTTGATTTTATGAATTGTCTTTGTGTCACTTTGTAGTTGTGTTCTCTGATTTGGTCATTTTGTTCTTCCAGAATGGTACAGAGTGTCTGGCAGGTTTTGTAAGAGAAGGAGGAGAAACCTTGCTGGGGTGGTCTGGTGATGCAGATAGGACAACACGCATGCTCCTCGATGCAACTGCAAGGTATGTGGAACATAGACATATTATTGTGGATTATTTATGGGTATGGTTATTTAATATGTATTCATAGCTTAATCGTTTACTTTGTCTAATCAAGATTGACACCTACACTTCTGTAGTTGATTTGCTTTTGACATTTATTATAGTCTGTATAAATGCATTGATTATGCATTGGGGCTATTCCAGGATGTTGATGAACTTCCAGGTTTTAACTCAGCCAAGTTATTACTCTCATGTTGTGTCTTTCAATGCAATGTGTAGGTTGCTGAACCCAGAACAAGACAGCTCGGCTGCTTTATTTGTGGGGAACTTTGTGACACAACTCATCATGCAGCTGTCTGTAAGGATGGCTCCGCACATTCGGGATCTTATTGGTGCTCTTGTCAGTCGAATGCAGTCCACCAATATGGCTGTGCTCAAAACAACGCTTCTAATCGTGTTTGCAAGACTGGTATGACAGTTTTCTTTCTTTGTTGGCTTCGTGAACTACTGCCTTGCATTTCACAAACTCCCTGATTCCACCAGACCTAACAAGTCAAGCAAATCCAAAGTATTTAAAAAAACGAATTCAAACTCTCTTCCTAGGAATAACCTAGACACGGAACTGCAGTGGTAGCTGTATTTATAGCAAGATTTAGCAAAAACATGTAATCTGAAATTTGTTGTTGCTAAACCATATAGTTTCACATACTGTATGGTTGATACTTGGAAACCTCCGCTGTCACTGTTGAGTGTCTTAGATACAGGAAACGAAAGAACCACTTTAGTATTTGTTATAATGTGAATAAGAAGATGATTAAGGATTAAAGGCACCATATCTTCTGCATTGTCCGATTGGACACTCCTTTATTGTTCACTCTAGTTCTGCAGCCAGTTCCTGTTTATCACACAGGCTGGTCATGAGATATCCTCTGCATTCTCACATTCAATCTCCTAGCATTGATATTGCTATTTTTATAGAGTGCAAGCTTTACTACCAAAAAGACTCTACTGTCATGTTAAGTCTGCACATTAAAACCAGACTTTCTGTATAATGCTAGGTGCATATGGCATCCCCAAATGTGGGCCAGCTTTTGGACCTGTTGGCCAGTGTTCCTGCTCAAGGGCACGAAAATGCACTCTCCTATGTGATGTCAGAATGGACAATGCATCAAGGTGAGTTGGCTCAGTTTACAATGCTTCTTATGTATTTTGTACTGGGCTGTATTCGTTTTTGTTTTTCTTCCATTCTTTTAGCATATTTAGTGGAGTTAGTACTTTTCTCTAGTTGGATATATTCTTGAGATTACCATGATGCTGCCCATTGAGGATCATGCAAATCTGTCAGGGATTAAGATGTTGAAGCTAATTAAATGGGATGTTGGTTTCATTATATGCCATAGGGGAAATACAAGGATCATATCAAATTAAAGTGAGCACAACTGCTTTGGCTTTGTTGCTAGCATCTGGTCATCCACAGCTCTCACTAATCTATGTCCAAGGCCATATTATCAAGGTATATCTGAAGGGTAGCATTGGAGTATGAATAGTTATGATCTTATTATTTGTTTGACTTGCTGTGTAATACTGCTGGATATTTTTGTTCACTTCCAGCAACAAATAGGTTTGCTGTTAGTATTTATTAGCTCTGCCCTGAGGGAAGGGACCTAGGGGTGGTCTCTGAAATGGGCCAAAGTTTGGCAGCCAACTGGAAACTGCCACATGTATGCTGTGATTCTATGGTGTTAGTAACTCGCCCTTCAAGTGGAGTCCAATCGTAAGTGAGTTTTGATCTAAAGTGGTCTCTAAAGTGAGCCAAACTTTGGACTTGGTCAGAAAGCTGGCTAGAATTAACAACATGTGCAGGATAATAATAGGGCAGAGCACTCTTGCAACTAGCCGCTTGTTAATGAATTGTTGTTTGTAATTTCAGTCTACCTCTGGTGGAATAGTGACACGATCGCGTGCCAAAACTTCTCCAGACCAATGGACACAAGTTCCTCTCCTTGCAAAGGTTCTGTTACGGTTCCTATCAATTTGACCTCTTAGCTTTAAATTCCTTTAGATATGGTTATAAGTAAACCCACAAATAATGAAACCTTAAGACTTAGTTATAATTAGGTTACATTAATGGTCTACTTTCAGTCAACTTCATTTATATTTGGAGTCAGTATATTTTGCATGTATTGAAGAAGTGAACAACAATCAAGCCGATGATTTTGTCTTTGATGTACTCTTGAATTCTGTTCATTTTTTCAGTCATTTCCTTGGCAGTCAAGAAGGGTGAATTCATCTACAAATCAAATCTTGTACAGTGTGTCTTGCCATCACAAGTTTGGCTATTTATTTGGAAACTAATAGCTGAAGCTTGTTGGCATTAGTACAGCTTCTCGCCTTGTTAGCTGACTCCTTGGTGGAGGCCCAGGAGCAATCATCGGCACTTGGGCAAGACAATGTGAGTTTTTACTGTTGCTGGGTATACAAATCTTAATCTAAACAGTGTGTATGCATCTTCTTTTCGGTGACGTGTTCTGTAGGATCCTACTCTGCAGCTGACACTTAGTTTCAGAAACCATGCACTTCCACTGTATTGATTTGGCTAAGCCTGACAGTACTAAAACCAATTTGCTAGTGGTTTTAGTGGCGTCTTTGGCATTTGGTGTTTTTAGTACTTGATCTTTGCCAGTTTATGTATGTAATGGAGAAGTATAGGGGTTTGACCATTTCAGAATCTGTGTTTATGGAACTTGTGGGCCATGTGATTCATTCAGGATGATGAATGGGAGGAGATTGATGATGATGAGGACGAGGATGATGATGACGAAGATGTGGAAGATGGTGATGAAGCTGGAGCTATGGAAACCAAGTCTAGCAATAAACAGTCCTCTGTTTTTAAGGAACTGTCGGACTTCAAACATTTGATTACAGAGGAGGTACATGTTCTTTAATTTAATGTCACATATGTATATATATATTTTCAGTAGTGTATGTCGCACAATATGGTTTCTTAAACTAGTACTAAACTGAAGAGAAGCTTGGAAGAAGCTGCACTAAATATGATATTTAGTGTCACCAATTCTAATTGTCTTGCTCAATATTAATTGTATACCGCAGTATAGTGTCACCAACACTAACTAACTGTTAACCCAACATTATTTGTCATTCCTTGGAAATGTTTTGGGGATTATAAATTTTCAGTGTTGGAATTACTGTCGCTCAACAAGTGATTTTTCATCCAAATTTCAATCATCCATGACAATATTTCGTCACAAGAGAAGGTAGGGTTTTGGGCAATGGATCAAATCATCGATCATCCATGACAATAGTTGTAAACTTATTCATAATAAGTGTCATCCGAAAAGTTACCATAGTGATAGAAAATACCATGATAGTAAATATCATATTTATTGTACTTAATTTCTGTAAAAAGTGTATCTGATGTGAGAGATGTTTCAACCTACCCTTCCTCATTCTTGCTTATGAATACTGTGAGGTGTACCCAGAAAATCTAACTATGCCAAGCTTGTGGTCAAGAGCCTGTCAATAATTAGTGTTGATTGGTGGATGAAGCTTGAAGATGAAGATTACCAAGAAGATCCATGTGCAGCCACTGATCCTCTAAATAAGGTACAAAAGCAATGGGGTTTAATGTATAGCTGAAAATTTTCACATTCCTTCTGCAGTCTTCTTTCATATCTGAAGAATGTCAGAAATTGAAGTCTGTTGCGGTTTGGTGGAATTGAGCAAGAACTTACATATTTGTGTGAATTGCAGATTAATTTGACAGTCTATGTGACGGGTTTCATTAAGCAATTGATGGAAACAGACAGAGTTTCGTTTGAGCATATGTGTCAGGTACGATTCTACATGCACCTGGACAATTTGGTATCAACTATTAGCAACATGGTGACTTTTGGTGCCCTTCAAGCTATAATTATAACCCCATCAGTGCAAAGCTAAATCCACAATATTCTTGTAAATTCTTTAGTACATATGCGCAAAAAGTTTCCATTTCTTTATATCATGTTGACACTGTTTCTGTTGGTTTTTGCAGACACTCACAGATGCTGAGAAAAGAGCAGTTCAAGCAGTGCTGGCCAGATGACAGTGGTTATAGATTATTGAAAACATGGGAGAAACAACTTTGCACTTGCAATTTTTTGGCCCAACTGCAAAACGAAACCATGGTGGAAGTGCTTCTGGGGACATGAAGGTGGTGGTGTGTTGTGTGCAATTATGGAGAATTTGTACTGTGTCACTACTGATTTATTAGATCAGAGTGCATTCTTGAGAATTGTTTCTTAAGTCAATAGTCATTGGAACAGTGATGTTTGTAAGCCTAGAATTTTGACTCAAGATCCCAAGTCTGGCATTAGGCTTCTTTTATGTGTTGTGCTTCCCAACTAAACAGGAAGCTTCAATGACGGTTCTGAATGCTGGAATGAATAGGTCAAGTGTTTTGGGAATTGTTTCTCATTTTGTGTACTCCAAATTGCAACAAAATTTTATTTCAATTTGCTGGTTTTTGTTCAGCATCTAAAATAAGAATTTGTCTAGGGCGATATTGTCCCAGGAATCATTACCTAGCCAGATTATTTTTCTCTGGGTCAAGCACTTTTGAGATTTTTTCCTTGCAGATGCCTCTTTAGGAACACTTCATTGATCTGTGATTCTTTTATTCTTTATGGTGGGAACATGGAGGATCGTTATCAGCATTGGCTACTTGCAACATCTGAGCCTGGCTCAAACTTTGGCCTAGCGTAATGTCCATTCTGAATTCAGCTTTAGGAGACTGTAATTTAGATTCACTTCTTACGAACTGGCTCTCAATTGTGTGTATTTATATACTATTTGTTATCAGGTCTGGAGACCTCTGCCAACTTTCTTCAACTAAATCCTAGTCTCCATTTCCTTGTTATCATGAGTGAAACGAGACCATACCAAGCCTGCTATATTCAGGTCACTGCATCACTCTTGAACTTTTGCAGTGGCAATACACACAGCTCTCTATGCAACTACAGTAATTGGGTGATCAGTATCAGTGAGCAGTAATGTTATATCCTGTGCATGGGGTAAGCAAGTTGGCCAGGAAATAATTCAAAATAACTAAGCCTAATTCTTTTTGGAAATTATTGGGTTCTATGGCCTAAATGAAAGAAAAAGTAATAATCAAAATGCCTAAATTTTAGGAAATATGGTGCATTAGAAAAACTCAATACAGAGTCAACAGTTCACATCTGACAACACAGCTTGTCACATGTATTCACAAAAAGTGAACTTCAAATTCACGCATTAGGTATTAAACCTCTCGTATTCAAGTCAATAAAAGGTTAAGAGCATGTGAAGTGTGCTAGAGAAGTGTGTATAAGCAAATTTAAGGTGAGGTGTTGCTGTGTGAAGGCCATACGATATGCTATGTGCCTAAATGAATAGTTCAATGGTAGCATAACATTACTTAGAGTTCAACTCTCGTTTTGTGGACCACCAAATGCTCCAAAAGTTGTGCTCCCATCATCCCACTCTTATAAAGAATGCATACATTTTCGTATGATCTTACGGGTCATCCAAAGAGTTGGGAAGATGCGCCTCTCTATCGAGCTCACCAAGTCACTTGGGGACGAGATCATCAATGCCGACTCCATCAATGCCGACTCTGTCCAAGTGTACAAAGGCATGGACGTGGGGGGCGGCCAAAGCGCACGTTCACGAGTAGCAAGGCGTCTTGCACCACCTCATGGACTTAAGGTGAGTTTGCATGTACGCCGTTGCCCACTAGATTCTAGATAATAGTGGGTGGGAGGTGTTCATGTGTAGTTAAGCACAAGTCGTTATCCAATCACATTTTGGCGCTATATTTGTATGCGCCCACTAACAAATCTTCAATCTAAAAGTGCTAGTCACGGATCCGTTACAAACTCAAAAGAATCGATGTTGGTCTAGAACTCCATCTTTGATAATCAAGAGGAGAAGGTTAGTAAATGAACCCAGAATTGAGATGATGGGAGTAGCTAGTTGGCACACACATACCCTCCCCACCATTTTTTTCTCTACATTTGGGCGGGTTTGTCCTATTCACACTAGAATCTGGAGGGCGACGGCCTTCATGGAAACTCACTCTTATGCTCTAGACTATTGAGTACACCTACGAGCAATTTCTCGCTGATGCCGGCGCTGCGACCGAAGAAATACTCGCAAGAGGCTTGCTACCCATTGTCATTAGCGGCACGGGAATGTGTATGTGTTGGTAAATGCAGAATAAACAAGGCATCACGTCCCACCCACTCCCGGCGAAGACACAGAGGATTCACAGATCACCTCACCGAATGGGACTACGACTTCCAACGTTATTTCTTTACCAGCACCAAGCGGATCTTTACCCACGGGTCGATCGATATACAATGCGAGCAGATGATTCCCAAGCTCCTAAAGGAGACGTCCTGGCTCTCGACTTGGGGGTGTGCCCGGGTAGCAACACAGCGGCGAAGGCCATCGGCGATGACAGAGCCATGAAGTTCCTGCTTGAAGCTCACGGCAGTCATAGTGTTGTGAGCGTCGAGAGGTTCCTCACTTTGCTCTCTGACAGCACATCTCTAAAGTCTTGGTGAGGAAGCAGATCGCGTGGTTCCATCATTCAGCGAGGAGCGAGGTGCGCAAGTTCCTGTGCGTGCAAGCCGGCCAGCCTGTGGAGCAGATGGCGGAGCTTCTGGCCAGCGAGTACAGGAAGGCGCCATGGACATGCACCTCCTTCGGACTTCTCAAGTGGGGAGATTCTGAGACTGTCGAGTTTGAAGGAGCAGAAGCGGATGAAGAATTACAAGTCTGAGTTCAAGGTTTATTCCGACCCGGAGACGGTCATCGTTGCTCTCAAGTGGATAAGGGCAACTCAATCTCGATATGGATCAATACTACCTGCCAATGGAATCAACATCAGCTCTGGCGTACATCATGATCAGCCGATGCTCCACAGCAAGCTTTGAATTGCAGAGAGCTTAGTCAATCTGCACAACGGGTTTCATTTAATTTTGCATCGAGTCCAGCGATGTATTCATGCTTCCTTGCTACGCACTAATGCATTTTGACTGCGTTAATGTGAAGTTATTGAGCATAATAATGTCACAAAATGACACTTTCTCTTAGTGGAATCCATGAATGCCACAAAGTTGACAAACG
Source organism: Polytrichum commune (assembly GCA_950295325.1). Lineage (NCBI taxonomy): Eukaryota > Viridiplantae > Streptophyta > Polytrichopsida > Polytrichales > Polytrichaceae > Polytrichum > Polytrichum commune. The sequence goes on from OX485804.1 coordinate 62,627,069, forward strand.
AATATGACATTAAATCCACTAGATTCCAGTAGTGACGGATAGAACACAGACAAACACCCATAGGTGATAGACCGTGTTCCATAAAATCAAAACAAGCATTTGATCAAGTTACATTGTCCGTCTCAATCGCTTGCTGACTCCGGGTGATGATGGTATGATTTCATTCCATTATTCCTGCAAGGGCCTGAGTTCATTAGATTTTTACTACACAGGTGATCCGGAACGCACATCTTGCTGTGAGGAACTCATAGCAAGTCGACCAGGGGATTGTCAGCTATACATCAAAATTCTGAGTTGTCCAATACTGGATGAACTACTGAGGCGGCAATAACTGCAACTGGAGGCTCATGCGCAAGTGCAATAAAGGAATCTATTTTCGTTTAGTTGACATGTTGAACTTGCACATTCCTTCCCTTACATCTGTCTCAATGATTTTCTTTCTGCTAGTTGTTCAGTGCTTCAATTTAGGTTTTGGAACTCATGTGACTTCATGCATTTGTTGTGCAGTACAGTGTTTTGAGTTGTCTCATGTAGTTTGCCCCAATATGAGTCTGGAAATCACGTCACTAGTATGCCGAAAAACGTTGACCTTTCTATTGGTAATTGAGTACTTCATTACAACTCATAATGTTCCTTACATTTGTCAATTCCAATTTGGTGTTCTTTCTTCTTGTTCGGTACTACAGTTTCCGTACAGGCTTATAAGAAGGAACCAAATTGTATCTTACAAGTTGAGTGCCAGCTTCTTTGTTGGCTTCGGCTGGGAATCTCTTTTTCTTGTGTGAATGTGAGGGTTTTTGTATCCTTGCATTTCACTTCCTGGATTAGCGCCCCTGCATCATAGCACTTTGTGCCTAAAGCCTAATTGAATAACTGGATGGAGGTGGAATTGAAAAAAAAATGGTGTTGCAGGAGGTTATATTTGGTGTGGATGTGACGTTTTATGTATTTTTTGCAGTCCACTTCGTGGATTAGTGACCCTGTATCGGAGAACTTTGTCCTTGAACCCTAATTGGACTACCAAATTTCTACTTTGAGGTTCATTCAAAATGGAGTTGTACCAACTTTTTATTTCTTAATGTTTTTAATTGGTGTTGCAGGCGGTTATTTTCTCACATACGAGGACAACCACGCAATCGGGGCCAAGGGCAAAAACTTGGAGAATCATCTTCGAATCTGCTACCGAGTAGGCTCATTATGACCCAGCTCCAGGTCTGAAGAAGAAGAAGAAGAAGAAGTCGTGATCAGAATGTAGAATCAGTTTTGGGTGATAATTTGGGTTGAAATTTGCCACATGACAGGCAGAATAAATGACTCCTGGTGTAGGTCTTTCTGTCGCCCAAATTGTAGAATCTCCCTATCAAACAAGACCGTGGTTCAAATGGTATTCATTGGGAATCTCACGAAGATAGATTTGAGACTTGCAATTTTCTACATGAGAATGAAGAATAATGAACCACTAGGTCAGCTAAATATTTTTTCTTTCGAACTCGGGCAAACAATTAGTGAGTCAGCTTTGAATCTGTTAACAAGTCAGCTTAATACGACTCGGCTCCAGGTCAGAAGAAGTGATTAGAATGTGGAAGCAGTTTTGGGTGACCAAATGCAGAATGAGCAACTCCTCTCATAGTATCTCTTGTGTCACCCACATTGTACAATTTCGGGTAACAACAGATAGGCTCAAATCGCTTCCACATTTTGTTCAGAAGTTGACGAAAAGAGATTTGGGACTCGCAGACAGGTTTTTACCTGGAAACGAAGAATAGTGAACCACTAGGTCAACAAGATCTCATTTCTTTCAAATTAGGGCATCCACATTGATCCCGTTGAGTTAGGGACTAGTGTGTATGAGAAGGCTGCCATGGCACCAGGCACGTTCAGTTTAGCTTGAAATGCTACTGTAAGAGCCCCTTAAGATGCAAACCACCACAGTGAGTGGTAATGTGAGCAGTTTCAATTGGAATCAAGAATTGATTTTCACATCCATCTCTTGAATCACAAATTTTGATGTTAACTGGCAGATGGGAGAATCCTTTGATGGGGATGGATATCAACAGGGGATCCCTATCCGAGTGTAGGTGAAGCAGCTCTGAGGTTTGATGACGAGGAGACTGCAGTAGATTTGGCTGAGAAGTAACTTATGGTTGGCAACACACGGTTATCATGAGTTACATACTCTTTGCACTTTGTTAAATGACACTCACATCCTGAGGTATGAAAGGTTGAGCATCTTGCTGAAGTGCTACCCATCAAGAAATGTGATTAAAGCTCATCATTTGGCTCTAGAATTGGCATTCATATGATCACTGTAGTTAGTGCGGAATGTAACAGGTTGATATGGGTAAAATGGAGTTGTCGCGTACTTATAGACACGGCTACAGCTAGTGCTTGCAAGTGTAATCTGAGCATATTCAGCCTTTGCACTTCACCTTTGAATCTCATTTATATCTTCCAGTTTATCAATGCATTCGAGAACAGACGTGGAAATGTATGTCCTCTGATGTACATCAATTTGAATTGTTCACAACTAGTCCAATCCTAGCATACCTCACACGATGCGCTGTTCAGAAAGTAGAGTGTAACCGTAAAGAAAACTACACTCTGAAGGTTGATTTGTTCTTTTCCCAAACCTTACACTACACACCATCTTGCCAAACTTGTGAAGGAGATTTGGGTTGTGAAGTAGTTCTAAACCTACCATTGGCAACATGAAGAGTACACTAAATATGATATTTAGTGGCTTATGGTATTTTATGTCACTATGGTAACCTTTCGGATGACACTTCTTATGAATAAGTCAACAAATATTGTCATGGATGATGGATGAGTTCATCCAATGGTGAGAATCCTACCTTCTCTTGTCAACAACTTGTGATGAAATATTGTCATGGATGATTGAATTATGGATGGAAAATCACTTGGTAAGTGATAATAACTACAACACTGTAAATCTATAATCCCCAAAAAAATTTACAAGGAATGACAAGGAATTTTGGATCAACATTTAGTGTTGGTGACACTATACCACGGTCCCGGGTACGCAACTCCCATATTATACGTAGGGGGCATCATATTAAAAACGGCTTAGAGGACGGCTTTTGTAAAAATTATATCAAATTAAAATGATCAAAAAGTTGGGTGAAGACCAAATTAAATAAATGAGATGAAAAAATAAATTGGGTTCCATATTTATTAAAAAAAACCTCCAACGTATATAAAAAATTGAAACCCCTAGTTTTTTAACCTTGTAGAGCGTCTAAGAGGGGTATTCAATGTAGATGTCGGATTAGTATTCACAAATGATAGAGGGTCCTTTCGAGGTCTCCCTCTTTTGGAAGGAGTTGTGGCAATTACAGGTGTAACGTATTCCTTCTCCCTATCTCTACCTCCACTACATGAGCCTCTACTCTTCATCTCACAATCCATGTGTTTGTTTAAGCCAAGGATGACCCTCCTAAATGAGCACAAGCACACTCCAAAGCGACGACACAAAGGCTCCAAAGCAAAGCCGCACACTCCAAAGCAAAGACACAAAGGCTCCAAAACCGAACACAAAAGCTTCAAAGCAAATATATAGAAGCCTCAAACCCTAAGCCCTAAGCCTAAACCGGGAACCCATGATATTTTGAAATACCCCATGATACCCTTGAGTACTCGGGGCACCATATGATGTATATGGTCTTAAAAATGCATACCTCAATTGTATCCTAACACAAATCATTAGTTTTCTATCCCAACAGTTAGACCAGTAGTTGCCTATACATAATTTTAAAAAATCCACATGAATATTTGCCTCCAATTAGAATTATAAGCCACGAATAGTTGCCTCCCATTAAAATTATAAGTCATTCACAATGTTAAAATTTTATTAAAAAGTCCAAAAAGTTGGGTAGTTTGACTTATGGTACATGTATTAAAAAAATCATATAATTAGGTTTACAATGCAATTATATGCTTCAAATTATATTCATTTCCTATATATAATTACATTTTTGGATTCCTTGTTAGAAGGGCTACAAGGGTTTCCTACATTAAAACAAATTGTATCACTCAATATTGGACTAAAACGCATTATAAGTGATTATAATCAGGACCATATAATACGGGAGTTGCGTACCCGGGACCACGGTTTACAATTACTATCGAGCAAGACAATTAGAAATGGTGACACTAAATATCATATTGAGTGGTCCACTCAACCACAAGAGAATAAATCATGTCCATGGAGTAAACAATGACCTAGATGAAAGGTGTTGATTGGTGTATTAAACGTCTGATGTAGTGTGACATTGAAATGGGTGGGTCATGTTAAATAACGTGTAACACTAGTAGAAAATTGTGCCCAAAAACATCGTTGCTGAAATCGTTTGCGATGATTTTTGGCAGAGTTTTCTATTAGTGTAATGACTTGCTATGTAGCCCCATGTATCATGTAACACTTCTCTCAAATTGCCATCCAACCCAATGAGTTGACATCTCATTGTAGTCCATCTTACAAGGTGTTCTTCCATCTACCAAGATTCAATTGAAAGAGGTGTATCCTCAATGGATTAGGAATTCTTAGGTTATCCGGAATACATAAGAATTGTTCCATTTACATCGGAGCCTAAGTAGGTTTCTTAAGAACATTGTGGACAATGTGTTCATCAAAGTGATCATAAACCCGATGTAAGTTATGATGCCCTATTTTTGTCATCTACATTTTGACCAATTTTATCTATTTATGTACATTGGCATTGGACATTCATTTTCTTTATTTTTCCATCTAGAGGTAGTGAACAGAAATTTGTCCTAAGTTTTTTGAATTTGATTCATCATTTTTTAATAAGTTATGAATTTTAAACTATTTTTCTAGAGTGTTCTATGATAGATTATAAATGGTCTCTTTTTAGAAATGAACAACTCCTACTATAGAAGCGAGTCTTGTTTGTTAATTACATCTAAGTTTATGTTTATACACCTATCATGTGTCTTGGAACCAATACATAATGAGCAAATTACACATTAACTTGGCTCTAAATACCTTCACCAAGTTGTCTTATATCCAACACCCTAGCCAACCAATCATAGCAAACAAGAGGATGGAATTGTCTTGTCCTTGGAATCATACTTAGCTTGTCATATTTAGAGAGATTGTGTTCTTTATTCTTGGTACTTGCGTTTACCATTCAAATGTTTCTAAGGGATGTTTCACACTATGGCCATCTAATCGAAGGTTGTGGGATTGAATGGCCAAACTTGTTGAGAGTTCAAAGAACTGGGCTGAAAATAGCTAATAAATTATAGGAATTGGAGCCTTTGGCCGGGCATAGTGTGAAGCCTCCAAAGGCAAAGCCCAAAGTCCAAACCCATATCATTTGTCCAACTTCCATCCATTTTTCTCTTCATCAATCCATCCGATGTTTAAAATTTCCTCTCGCCTTTTCTAGGCATGGATTTTAGAAGTGAACACATATTTGTTCTTTCAAGGTCATAAAATATGTCATTGTGGGTATTTTGGCATTGCAAAAACTAGCAATTTTTCAATAAAATGCCCAAATGATGATGTTGGCAATTTATATTGCACAAGGACGGAATGTCAATTATGTTGGCAATTTAAAAGATATGGAGGTTTCTTTAGAACATACACTTATGGGATAATATTCAGATGGTGATTTTTTTAAGTGAACGAGGGTGAATACATCTACATTTCAATATTTATATACTCTTTTAGGACATGTTTTGGAAAAAAAAAAATACATATTTCAGACAAACTATTAGTGTTGAGTGTAGAATTGTATTTTTTTTCGGTTAGCAAGTGGTAATTCATTATAAATTATTGGTAATTTATTTGAGGTAGAATTGAATAAAACTTCTATTATTGTGAGAGAATGTTTTGAAGCTATTAGAATTCATTTGAGACCATTGATTTTTAAGAAATCAACTCTTATTGAGATAAATCAAATAGCAAAGGGTTTTGAAGCATTTCATGGTATTCCATTTATTTATAAGGAACAGACAATAGTCACACAAGGGACGCTTTTTGAATCCCCTATAGGCATTTACAGTTCAAATTCCCTCCGAGAACATCCTTTTTATATAAAACACAAGGAAAAAACATCTCACAAGAAAATGTGAGACAGGAAAAATACAAGTCAGAGAAGAAGGAAGACACATAGGGAAATAAAATAAAATACTTGCAAGGGAAAATCTATTACAATCCCCTGTAGGGTAAAATTAACATATTCATGTACATAGGGAGAACCAATCATATAGGAAATGTAAAATGAATTCCCAAAGGTCTTTCATATACAATTATCCACAAGGGATTTTGTTACATTTTGCTTAAAAAATTCCACAAGGGATTCGTATACAATTTCCCGTAGGAATTTTCAAAGTAAATTTTCAACATGGGAAAATATCACATCTTTCTATAAATGTAAAAAAATGGTATTTTGAAAAAAATAAAAAATGACCTATGAGGCATCAATGCTCAAATGACCTATCAAACAACAAGATCTTTAATCTACAACTACAATCACTTCCTTTCACACAAGAAAAAATTCAACGCTCCAACTTTTCAACCAACTTTCAAACACCAACTGCAACCACCTTCCAAATACTAGTTTCCATCCAGTTGCTTTCAAACACCAACTTCAACCACTTCCTTTGAAATCAAAATTAGCAACAGCTTCCTCCATACCGCTTTAGCATTCCTACAAAAGTATCAGTTCAAACTTCAGAAATAAATATTATATATAACTATATTATTAATTAAATTAAAATTGATTACCTGATTACATTTATTTCCTTCGATAATGCTTGATCTCAATTGCGTAACAAAGAATATCCTCTATCTTCCAGCGAAGAGTGATCCCTTCATTCACAAATACCAAACTTGCCAACTCTGGCTCCCGTGTCTCCACGAACTCAATGAGCCTCCTCATCATACTAGTATCGTGTCTAATAAAAGGGTGCTTAAAGAATTCCCCCACGAATGGATCCGCCAGGTCTGAGAACCAGTGCCACACATCACCATAGTTCAGATTCAACTACTCATGTTGTCTTGGATGGCATCTCTTCAAAAATCCCTTTCCCCACAGTTTCCTAGCAGCCAAACGCCTAGGTCTAGGGTGAAAGACACGCTTGTAGGTCAAAAGAGTATGAGGAAATCCTAAAACCTCCTCATGCTCCCCACGTTGTATTGGATGGGTAGGCTCCTCCGGTTCCTCACCCTCTTCTAGATCTTCTTCGGGAAAACCTACTCCAGCATCGGAGCCCACTTGTTTTATACCGCAATGTCCGCAGAAGAACGAACTAGGACTCCCCAACTTCAACTTACAACTCCAGCATAAAGCTTCATGTGCAACACCTGGCATTGCCATCACAGTTCTCTTCTTCTACATAGTGGTTTCTTTTTCCTTCTCCACTAGCGATGTATGAGTTTCATTCCCCTTCTCCGCCTTTGTGATCATATCCTTATTCTAGAACCATCACATGACTATATAATATTCATATAATATTCATTACTAAAAATGATATTATTTATGTTTATTATAGTGTGTAATAGATGTGCATTGCAAATTTTGGTATTATGATTTTTGATGGGCTTGACGGATTCATGATTGGGCATTATTTCATAAATTGGAAATTGGAAAAAAAAACTATGAAAGTTACATATGTACCTACAAATTCAGTTTTGATGATAAATATTTTATGAGGGTTTGATTTTTATTCACCATTTAAAGGAGGGAAAAAAAGACTTCCTAAAAGAAACACTCATTGGAATTTTAAACAATCAAACGTTCATATGTTTGTAGAAAAAAATATTTGGGATGCTGAAATGAAGATGGTTTATATTATTGAAAAAAATTGATATGTCATCACATAATATGTCTACCATTGTTACTATTTCTTTATGTCTTCATAGTCTATGCATTCAAGATATTGATAAATTCTCAGTATAGAATTTGACAAAGAATTACAAATCGAAATCAATATGTCACAAATAAAAATTTAACAAATAGATATATTTCATGCTCTAGAATCATCATTGAAAGAAATCAAGAAGTTGCAAAAGATAAATCCATAAACCGAAAAAACACCATTTATAAAACCAGGAGAAGAATAAAAAAATAGGAAACAAGGAAAATGATGCATACGAAGAAACCAAATAAGAATAAAAAAAGAAGATAAGAAAACATATTGGTTGATTCAATCTGGGTTCATATATTATTAACGAAGAGTTTTTACAAATTTTCTTTGGAAAAAAATTCAGGTTTTTAGTTTTAAAGTTGTATGTATAATTATGATAACTTTAGCTTGGATGAAAAGTAATATATATAATTCTAAAACTTATTGATCAAACGTTCAAATTGATATTGTATAATTTCTAGTAGTTAGTTTGTTATCTCAAATTTTTTTTATCAATTTTTTGTTAGTTTCTACCATTTTTTCAAAGATATTAATGGGTATATCATAAAAATTATGCTTATATTTTGATGTTGGTGTTGATATAGATATTGATGGTAGTGCACTCTTTACATCTAGGAATGAATTGGTCTAGAATTCCATGTTATCCGTGATTGTAGCCAAGACTTGCTTTATGACTTCTCAGACTTTGTGATACCACTCGACTAGAGCATCATAAAATTTACTTTATTACGGATTATTCCTAAAAATACCATTGGTCATTTTGTTTTTCTTTGTATGCATTAAAGATGGTCTTAAATTTTGTACAACAAGCCAAATTTAAAATTTGGTTTAATTTGGTAGCGTTACAAATTTGGTTTAATTTGTTTAAAATTTGGTAGCGTTACAACCATTTGAGCATGAAATCTTACTCATGTGCCAAATTCTACAACTAAAAGAGAGAAAAAATAGGAAATAATAAAAATGGCACTAAAAAAAATCATACTATATGCACAAATCCTCAAACACATACTGTAATTATGATAAAATGAAGACAAAGGTGGAATGGATTACCAAAGGAAAGTAGGTAGAAGATGTGACCATTGATAGCAAAGTCTCCCCACTATGGCTTAACATCCAACAATGACTAAATATTTGCATCCCTATTGGGGGGATAGGAAGGCCGAGGGGCTGGGACCAAGACCGGATACCGACACGGACATAAAGCCAAGGTTTTTAGGCCCCAAATTGGTCCAATCTTAAATCCGGTCTTTTAGTTAAAGTATACAAACCTTATTTTATTTTATTTGCCGTCCCTTTCAAATTCAGGCTCCATCATCCCCTTAACTTTAATGAGTTCAAGCACTTTTGAATCCTCCCACATTTGATTTGCCTCTTCTCCTTCTCCTTCAACTTTCTCTATCACCTTTGTTCCTTCTAAAGGTTTAGGAAGAACTTTTTTTAGAAGACCCTACAATGTCACAATCTCCTCCATGTACAATCCTCTTGTCTACCATTTGAGCATCTCTTTTTCCTAATATTTTCTCTGTAACTTGAGTTGAATAGGGTTAAAATGCTCGATAAGAATTTGGAGCAAAATAATCTCCATCCCCATTAGATTCGGTTGGCTACAATAGTAAGGGTTTTGAGAGAAATTATCCATCTTCCTTACTTGTGAGAAAATGAAAGCTAAAATCTGCTCAAAAATCATGAATAGGTCCTAGAGAGAGAGAGAGAGAGAGAGAGAGAGAGCTTCATTCTATGTCAAAACAACCCCTCCAATCTAACAACCAAGATCTTGTCAATTTTTGGATTTTTTATAAAAAAATCGACAACCTCTTGACCATAGTTTGGATTTCCATCCCTATCCGACCCAAACTTCCTTGGAGGGTCCGTCTCCTTGGTCAAAAAATATTGCCATGTAGGCATTTTGGAGAGCAACGGCCTTTGAACTTTGGCCTCTAGTGTGAAGGGTCGAGAGGCCGAAGTCTTGGTTTGTTGCAATCTGATTGGTGGAAATCAATGGCCTCTCAACCTTTGGCCATAGTGTGAAGCGGCAAAGATGGGCTCCACCTAATTCCAACACCTCCCTTCCGTCACTAGTTCACTGCATTGGAAACTTTGGAAACCCTAGGACCCTATTTTTTGAATTTGTTCCCTTTGAGCACGGAAAGAGGACACCATAACGGTATCAGGGCAGTATACCCTTGAGGTGGAAGCGATACTGGTGCAAATAAAAAATCCTTTAAGTACTGTTTGTGGTGAGTTGGTCATTAAGAAACAGTTGATTTCAAATGGTCTAAAAGGTTCCTTCCAAAGCACCAGAACTCGAATACCTGAAAGAACATAGCCTTCCCCAAGATTTGGAAACCAAAATCAAAGACATCAGCGACAAGATAAGAAAGCATGTAGGCATGCAGTCAACTGTGTACGTCTTCTACATTATATGGATACAATTGTAAACAAAAAACCTAGAGTCTACACAACCTTCAAACAGAAAGGTCACATGAGAAATGTACTATAACTAGTTTCTTATTCTGAAGGACCAGGAGGAATTGGTCTCATCGACACTATTTTCAAATGGTCTAGCTGAGGCGCTGTGTGCCGACTCCTTGCCACTAACGTTGCAGCACCCTTTGCAGCTTCGGGATGGTGTCAAGACAAACTGCATGAAGAAAGGTCATTAGAGCCCACCAAGAACAATTCTTTCCAAACAGGAAAGCCTGCTTAACCTCAACTTGCATGAGTATTCACAACAAGATGAAAAACCTAGAACTGGCTAACATGGACTAACTGTCCGCTGGCAATAGCTTACGAACCAAGGATTACTTCTTGCAGCAGTAGTGACTTTTGGTAATACTGATCAGCTGAAATGGAGAAGTTTCTCAGAAAACACAACATAAATTCAGAAATTCAGAAAAGACAATCATGTCAGAAATAACAGGGACCAACAATTGCCTGCTGAAAAGACATCCAACAGTTGCGCAAGTACAAAAACCTACTCAACTCTCGATATGCAAGCTTGAGATAACGAGATAACACAATGAACCTATCACTGAGACCGTCCACTCGGTATCCTGAAAGAACTATCTTCTCGTGTAAAACCAGGCCCACCCGTTGCCGACTCACATAACAGACATTTAATATGGATGCGAAGCACATATTATGTTGGAAACATTGCAGCTAGGGCTCCCTCCCATCGACATATCCGCAAATACATGTGAAAAGTGGATGCAACTATCCCGTTTGTTGCCACCGCAAACTCTCAACAATATAATGAGACGAGCAATTAATGACCTTATTTCCCCTCACGTTTCCACCTAAAATAGTCTAGGCTGCTTAGATTGATGAGTTATTTACCATGTCATTTTACAAGACAACGTGAAATCAATAATTTTCTTTTCCTGAATGCGAATATGGATACGACAACCGGTGGGAGAATGCACCGTGCCTGCATCCGCAAAACCAAAAGCGGATGGATACAAGTTGGATACAGATACGGCAACAAGTGGGCTTTGCTGTAATAAGCAGATACAGAAGATAATCCACTAAAATACAGAACACAACAGATATCAGTTCTCTTCGATTGATGAATGGATTCAGGTCAAGTAGTGAACCCCTACCTTCCAAGGATAACAGTCTGGATAATGCTCCCATGCTGCTTCTCAGGAACATGCACCCGGATGAATCTGTAACCGACCTCCAAAATTTACTTGATGATAGTAACAAAACCGTTGTACCAAAATGGTTGCTGTGCAGAAAACCGCAATCCGCAACCAGAAACCAAGAAACTGAGGACGCTTCAAACCCTAGGGTTTGCAGCCCGGCTAAGCTAGGTCGGTATCGTCGAAGTCGTCTTCGAAGTCGTTGAAGAAGTCGGCGTCGGATGGCTTGTGGTCGACTGCGGCGTCGCCAAGCAAATCCAGTGCGTCTCCATCAACATCGACGTCCATGGCCACCCCTACCACTCCGTCCTCCAGGTCCGGCATATACAGGCCTGCCGGATAGGCCTTCATCCTGTTTGAATCCGTCTCAACCTTCACCCACAATCAACAAAACCGATCCTCAACTTTCACAATCATTCCTGGCGCTCCACCCACTCTTGCCAAGTGCTGTGGAATGCAGATTTTACGCAAGCTTGCCGCTGCCGAAGCTTCGAAATCCACTGCGAAGTGCACGACAATCTTCTTCGTCTTTCTTCTTAGGGCCAGTTCACACGGGGTCCAAGTCCTAAGTCCCAAGTCACTTGAGGTCAATCCGTGCAATCTCAACCGTTGAGAGGCTTGGGACTTACCACTTCCCACGAGGTCCCAAGTCCTAAGTCCCAAGTACGACATGGATGCCTACATGGCAACACTTTTTGGAGGTCAGGCTCAGGACTTGTATTGAGAGTTGGGTCGCACAAAAAGCTAGATCCAACTTTCAACACAAGTCCCCCAAATATTTGTGCATAAAATAATTGAGATCCAACTTTAATTTTAATTAATACATTTTAATAGTTTCTTGAGGCTTAAAAGTTGGGACTTTGTCTTCATGTTGAGACTTGCTAACATGAGTAAGACTTGGTACTTGGGACCCCATGTGAAGTGGCCCATAATGTTCTCCGTAAAGCACAAGCATGTTTCAATCCATGCTTTGAAGATGAACTTAGGTCATGTTTATAAAGCATTAAGCCTTGTCTGAAATTTTGCTTTCTAATGTGCGGAGCCCTTATATCATGTAAAGCACTTATACATTTTTTTTCATCTATTATTATGTGTCCATTATCTAGCTTGAATGTGCATATAATTGAATGGAGGGCATTATGCTGGGGCGGAATGCCCTCGCCAAAAACGTGATCCTACCTCTTGGCAAAATGTCCTTCATACATCTTCTCTAGCAAAAATCTAGGAGTTCTTTACGTAGAAGAATGCCCCTCAAGTTGTGGATTGCAAGATTTTTCAAGCACGGCCGTTGGGCTCCTACCCTTGGGCAATGCCCTTAAATACTACAATGGAGTCCCCTAAGGCATTCCCCTATAATTGCCCATAGTGGCTCATTACCCTATATCACGTAATATCCTTAGTCGTGGAAGGAGGTATTCTTTGGATCCGAATATATATCACGTAGTTGGGTTCTAGACATGCTTATTGTTGATGCACCATCTTTCTAATGACCATTTGGACAAGACTTCTAAGTCATATTGACTCATCCTCCTTCCTAACCTACTAAACCAGTTTTTGCAATTTGAAATGCAAAAACTTGCATAAACGAATGCATGTCAATTGACACGCACAATTTAGAATTTGACATGTAGTGTGACTTGTGAAGAAAAAAACCACACATCAATTGACACGTACAAATTTGAAGTGACACGCACTACCAAGCATGTGACACTTTAGAAGAAAATGTAGATGTCTATTGACACTCATTTTTGTTTTTGAATTTGTCAAGTGACACTTTTGATTTGAGGTTTGAACATCAAATGAAATTTGTCAAACATACACACTGCTCGCTTTCTTCCTGCTCATTTCCAGTGTTGCATAGTAAGTACTTATGCAAACCCCTGCATCACTAGCTTATGAGAATTGGGATTTTATTAGGGTTTTCCCTGCTTCCGTGCTGCACTTGCAGGCGATCTCCTGTCGCTTCCGCAACACTTGTAGGGTTGAGGTGCAGATCAATTGCTGGGATTGCCTGTACGCTTCACACGTAACTCCAGCCTCTCTTTCTATCTTGCAAGTTTGTGTTGGTGGTTGATACTCATGGCGATCCAGGAACTCTGTTTCTCGAACCTCAGTCCAATATCGATTGCCTTCCTCGACGAGGGCTACCCCTTGTTGGCAATACTCCTGGGAGAGTTTCATTGCATTAAACATTCTGAACATCGAGGAATCTTGCTGGTGAGGAGTGGTACATTGATGTATTTGACAAGAGTTGGGGACTTCATGGCACAAGACTTGATTAAAAATATTGTTTGGCAGAAAGACCTTTCCCATCCCATCATCCACAATGTTTCTAAAAAAATTCTTACCGCCTGAACCAAACTTGAAAATTCCAACTTTCCAACTGGTAAACCTCAACTTCACGTTTGCAACCATTAAACCTCCTCATTGTAAAGTTGGGCTTTCACATTCAAGTGCCCAACAAAAAGAAAATGTTAGTAGTAATGCGTTTCAATGTCCTCCTCGCCAAGAGTGGTCTAGAATTCAGAAGTTCATTAGCATGCTCAAGGTAAATTTGTCAAGATATCGGAGACAAATATAAGAATACATTGATTTGGATACGTTAGCATCAAAAAGTCTCGGTTTGGGATGCATACTGTGAAATTTGGTTGCAAAACTAATAAGCTGCATCTTAGCAAGATCTTGAAACCATTAAAACTTGATGTAGGGGAGTTTGCATTACACATACATAGATTTGATCGACATACACAGCCGTGTGATGACCAAATTCTATCTGTAGTGTTTGGACAGGCTTGGGTCGGCCTGCAGACCAACCTCATAATTTCTCTTCAAACTTGCGCTCAAGACGCAATTGTAACATCACAAACTGTTGAAACAGTTGACGATTAAATCATGAAGTAGAGCAAATATGTAGTTCCACCGCAGCATCTGTTCAAATTCTGGGCAGATGAAATGGGGAAAACCACAGGAGACGTGTGTTGACACAATAGGTTTGCTAAAAAAATGTACATTACATGAACCTTCTGTTACAAGCCACGCGAGAGACTCAGTTGGCAGGAGATTATTGATGTGAAGCTATGTTGGAAGAAAATCCAAATCTATTGGGAATACTCGTTTGCATCATGGAGACTCCCTCAGGATCAACTCCCTTCGTCATTTTATGCTGTTGGTACCACTTTGTCCTCTCTGTTCCAACCAGCACCAGATCCCCAGTATCAGTTTGCAGATGGTCAAATCACCCTCAGGAATCCAATTATAAACAACTGACTTCGAAATAAATCATATCTGTAACATCCACCTAATAACGCGTGGAGCCAAAACCATCAGTTAGACTCTTCCAATGTTGTTACAAATAAACTGGATACTGAATAGTTGACGATGAAGGATGTCTAGATGCTAAATTTCTATTTGAATGATTTGCAAACCAACACCTACTATCTGATGAAATGCTAGAACTATCATGTTAAGCAGATAGAGTAGAGAATGAAATATAAGCACCTAATTGCATGATATGTTGATTCAGTGTATGGGAAAATTTCTTTACACACATTCAGTGGTAACCAGAGGTCAATGATGACACTTTAGTTTTATTACAAAAGGTCATCACAAAACAAGTGTGAAGACGCTTAAAGAATGAAGAGCTCTTTATTTACAGATAATACTTTTTTCTCATGGATAATATCCAAATGCTTAAGGGAAATGTTTGCCTGGAGACAGGGAGAGGGAAAGAGCTAGGGAAAGGGATATCTTTTTCACAGGGTAGGTGACACTGCAGAGTTAGTAAGTAAAGAGTTAGTAGGAATGTAAGGTTAAAGTTGGATATAATGAGATGCTGTCCAAATCCAGAAGGGGGGAGGGGGAGTATATTCTTGTATTGTGTCAACAGACACTCAGTCAAGTCATATTGGCAAACAATTGGAGGTCCTTCTTCTTAAGGATGAAGATGATTTCAACAAACAAGCACTCAGACTCTGTTGCAGAGTATCGTTGAGAGAGGACTGACCAACAAGCTGATGAGGGAGGTTGAAATTGTAGTCCTCCTGAGACCTCCTTCGCATATACAGGAACACCCCACCGGCAATGGCAACAACCGCTGCCAACACCCCGATCACTATACCGAAGATGGCGCCCGTGGAATGGCTTGCTTTGTGAGAGCAATCTGGTAGCGATGGAACACCGCAGAGTCCTTGGTTATCTGCCAAATTGATGTACCCACCATGTACTCCAATGGTGTATATCGCCTCTGGGACTGGCCCAGCCAGATGATTGTTGTCAAGGCTCCTGCAAAATCAAAAGGAAGCATTTCATTAATGATGATGAATACAGAACATCAACATACACCATTCACATGATGATGGTACAATACATCAGAAAATACATGAGAGAGAGAGAGAGAGAGCTCTTACAGATGTTGCATTTGTGCGCTGCCAAGGCTAATGGGAATGGCGCCTACCAGAGAATTATAAGACAAATCTCTGAATTTCACAAATAAACAAAAATATAAATCAGAACATCTGAAAACTTGGGTGGACTATGGAGCATGGCAGAGTACATAAACTAACTCCTTGGAACACTATGATGTCATTCTAACAGTTCGAGGCTCATAATTTGTTAGGTCCGATCATGCATTTTACGTGTTTGTGTCAACAAGTTACACAAGGAAAAGGAAGCATCATTTTCTGATTTCAAAATAATGAAGATGAAGACACTATGAATGATGATGAAGTATGGAAAGAGAAAGAAATCACACACTAGAAGTCCTCGTCAGGGACTTGCTATGAATCATGCTTACAAAGAAATTAGGTTGTTTGTTCCCAAGCCTGAAGGAATGGGACCTGAAATTTGATTATTGCTGGCATTCCTGTGGTCCAATATCAACACATTAGAATGAGAACAAACAGAAAGATAAATCTACTTGAAGTGCACTCTACGAATATTTTATAAAGTAAAAATGCTCTCATAACCGCAAAGCAGATAAGGGAACGAAAATAATGTATGTGGCAAAAGCATATAGATCAGTTTCTTACATTGTTATGAGATGAGAAAGTTGGTTAATGTCTGGAGCGATATATCCTGTAATACCTTGCTGCGCAATGTTTCTGCAGTAGTCAAATTCAAGGTCGTTAGAATGACAACATTGCAACTTTTCGTCGACAACCAGAACAACATTAATCAGACACCCCTATCAAAAAAAACACCTGAATCAGATAGCAATAACCTCATCCGTGGAACACAAATTTCATATTGAGAAAGGATTGATATCTGATCCACAGTGGAGTGGACTATACAAAAGCAAGTAGAATTCTGAGTGCGTACATGTGAGTGACAATGAGGGAGGCACCATCAGCGGCAAGATTACAAGTGACTCCTTCCCAGGCATCCCAGTCAGTGGGTGCGCAAGGATCTCCGTTCCATCCCAACCTCGAAGGAACATTTAATGTGTCTCTCAATGCATGCATAGCAGCAGCTGCTCAGAGCGAATGTCAAATGATGTCAGCAAATTTTCCACCGACGCAGGAACTCCCAATCCACTCACTGGTCTTACTTGAGAAACAACATCAGAGACGGTTTGCCTTACTGATTAGAGTTGCAACCAATACCTAGGGTCATTTACGAGCATAATTTACAGGATAAAATAGAAACATAATTAAAGACACCAAGATTTCAGTAACCAAGAGAATTCAGAAAAAGGCTGATAACTAGACATAATTGGCGAAGATTACGCACCTTCTGTGAGGTTTGTGGCAATATCTGCTGGTACAACCGCAAGAACTTCCAGCCCACAGATGAGAGGGCTCCCTATGACCGGTACAAGTGAAATTGTGAGTTGCCCCCCAGTCAGATTCTTCACAGTGTAGACATAATCGAAAGCTGCATTAGCTCCGACTTGCTGGAACAAATCCAATGAGGGCAAGACTGTTAGCCCATTGATGGAAACATTGAACACACGTAACCCAGCGTTAATTACAGTTGGATCGATCTCCGCAAAGTGGAACCAAATCTGATAGTCCAACTTCGCATCCACAGTAAAATCATACACTATCGGGATGCCCGGCTGCGCTTCGATCCGACAGATTTGGTAAAGGCGCGCAGGCCAGTAATTTGGTGCCAAGTTTGACCCAGCGATGTTTGCCTGTGTGGACACGACTGCTCTCACATTGTTTGTGTACACATCATCTGCCTCCCAGGATCGTCCTCCAAGGTCGGTCACATTGTCAAACCCTGGACCGAAAGAGGAGTTTCCCCCCGTCAACCTGCCATAGTCCACAAGGATCACATTCTGCCCCGTGACATTGGAATTGTAAGACAGATCATCCACTTTGAGAAGCTCAAGAGCTCCAATGACTGGAACATCTGTACCAATGCTGTAGAAGCAGATTGTTGCCACACTGTCGTGAATGTAAGCATACAGATCTGAGTAGGCACCGAAGTTGCTATTATCATCGGCCCATGGGTACCGCCAACTGAACACCACAGTTCCTTCCACCGATACATCGAAACTCGGTGAGTGACTCAAATTGTCGTAGTTGTTGTAGGCGAAGAACATCTGAATTTGGTGTCTGCCCAATGGCACCGGTACTTCGTAGCAGTTCTTCTTGCCCTCCGAAATGGGGAAGTAACGGAGCGTGCGTTCTTGTTCCCTGGGGAAATTCTCGGGGTTCATCACACTTCCTGAGTCACCAGCTGAAAAGAATCGATCCGCGTCCCATGTTTGGTTGACGTTATTGAAAAACGTTTGGTTCCCTCCACAATCTATGCGCACATAATTGTCTGCCAAATTTCCCACATCGCCTGTACGTCATCATCTTGGCTAATCCACAAAAACTCAATTGTGTTCCTCTACTACACATCCTGTTTTGTATGAGACATGACATTGAGCAATTTCACCTACAAAAATCCACGATCAATAGAGAAATGAAGAATGTTGAAAGGTAAATAGGTGTATGGACAAAGAGAAAGAGCACATTTTGGCTAATTCACACCAATTCAAATGTGATCCCCTAATACACATGTTATTTTGAATGTTAAGCATGACATGAGAATTGCACTTCCAAAGATCAACATTCAAGAGAGAAATGCAAGGTGTTGAAAAGTACATTGGTCCATGATCCACTTTGTCACCGAAGGACGAAGGGAGTGGGGTAAATTTCATGAATGGGTTAATCGGCAGGAGGAATTCCATGAATTGATGAGACGAACTTTAGGGATGCAATTACAATCACTGTCGGAAAACTTCATGATAACATTTAAACCCTTAATGGGTATCTTTTCGAGAGGTGCTCAAGCAAACCTGGAGCTGCGATACAAAGAATCACATTTCGGTGTATTGGGTTGATGGGATCCAACTCAATGAGGTGCTATGGTCGCAATTTCTTTGTGCATTATGGGCTAACTGATGTACAGGAGAGGAATGTAGGTTGCAGAATGAACGATCCGTCTTGTAACCTAGTGCATTTATGACAGTCGCAGAATGTGGATTGCAGAACTAATAAAGTCACCAAACATACATTATTTAACCCTTAGTGAGAATTGAAGACAAGATACTTAGTTGCGAAGAGGTGTTTGAATCCACACCTAGACCCTGCGCAAACACCGCGGGCAGGAAGGCCAGAAGCAACACCCACGCAGTTCGAGGAATCCCCGCCATGGCGCTCGACAAAACTTCACAATGATCTCAATACCCACGCATCGTTTCCACCACCATGAAAAAATCGGACGAGGCCAGTGACTCAGGCAGCTCCGTTCTTCACCCCTTTCACCTGATCCCAAAAATCGCAACCCGCACCAACACACCCACATCAACAACAGCGTCATCCTTGCAGGATTGAAATCACCCAAGAGAGAGGATCTTGCACCTTCCTCGCCATTTTAAGCAATGCTACCCACCCTCTCAACCTAATATTGAAAGAAAAATACACCTCCATTGGGCTCGTCCCCTGAAGAATCCACGGCCGATCTAGCAATGCCAGCACCTTCGAAGAGCCTAAGCCATGTCCACAAACGACCAACAACAATATTTTTGAGAAAATCCTCACCTTTAACTAGTAGAGCTCCGCCTCCCAAGCTGCATCACCACCTCTCAGAACCTCTCAGAACCCCACCGCCCACATTGACGCCAACAACGTCCCGGAAGCAAAGATGAGCTTGCTCAACCAAAACCCACAGATCTCCCCGACCAAAATGTGGGGCAACCGAGCTAGATCCAAGGCAACGTTAAGGTGTCTCCTTGCTTTGCAACAAAAGCACCACAACAGATGCACACGAGACTTGACAAGTTAGCCCAGAATCTAATACTGTCCAGCCGCCACTTTGACAGCTCCCAAGTTGAGTTGGCTTAGTAGGATCTGAATACCTCCAAAAAGATTTGGTTGTGAGGATCGTAGGCGGCCGACAAGACAATGAGAGGCCGAGAGAGACCGGCCAGAGCAGGGCTCGGGGCGATATGGGTAAGTTGAGTTGCGCGTGGTGACGGGGGCGGAAATGCGAGGAGGGAGGAGGTGATTATTCCTCCGGGTGCGGCGGCTGGCGCGCTCTACTCCGCCCCAAGTTTGCTAATTTGGTTCTGATTTCGTTTTAGTTTTTTTGTTTCTTCGGTTGTTCGGATGTGAATCATACGATGCTTTTCGCAGTGGATGTTAGCGGGAAGGAGGAGGAAGGAGCCGGGAAGCAGCGTCTTCAACGAACTTAAGCTTAATCTACTAGCAGATGGATCAGGACTCAGGAGTGTCGCCACCAACAATTTACTTATTAGCTCCCCGTTCGGTGGGGCGATCACCAAGACATGCTGCAAGTGGACAGAGCGTGGAAAGTTAGCGGCATTCAGGATTTCCGCATTTGTTGCGAAGATTGTGAATCTCTCGAACTACCGCAACTGTAGAAGTCCTTCATCTGACTTACTAGGACAATTGCGCCTTGTTGTACTGTAACAATAATCTATGGCACTGGGATTTACTGCCCCTGTACTACACTGCTTGTGGTATTTAGTGGGACGTACACTATTTATTAAGGGTACACTAAATCTACTCTATGTCCATTTTGGAACTTTAGAACAATGACAGTGAGTCATTGTTTCAAAGTTCCAAAAGCAGTTGGCCATTGATGGTGGCGTGTCGGGATTGTTCAAGAAATTATTCATATGCACTTGTACAATGGGTCAGGATGTAACGAGCCCAAACTAAGGGGCGGTTTACACTATGGACCATGAAGTCGTCCCACGTAAGAGGCCTATTTTGTGTGGGACAACTTCATGGGACAACTTCCATGGTCCGAGTTACTAAAATATTAGTTTTCATGGTTCATGGGCCCTTCACTAGGTGTAAACCGAATGTGGACCATGAAGAATGACCATGCACCAAAAAGGCTTAAAACGGCATTTTTCTGACATGGGCCCTTGCTCTTTTTCCCGGACCACCTCTTTTGCTTGTCCCAACGGAAAACCCGTTGGACCATGGCAGTGGATAGAGTAGGCTTAAAAAATAATATTTTGTGGACCTCAACCTCCGTGGTCACTCTGCCATTTTTTCCTTGGTGTAAACCCAAGTCGTCCCGGGACGACTTCAACGTCCAATCACATCGCCTAGACGGCCTTGGGACGACTTCATGGTCCATAGTGTAAACCGCCCCTAAGGTAGGGAAAACGTAACCGGTTGGCCGCTTTGTTTCACCGAGGTGGCACTACACGATTGGCTCTGAGCACACAGGTTTGCAAACGATAACCTCGACATCCCAGCCGGTTATGATCATCTAAATCGGTTATGGTGACAAGTGACCCACTGTTTAGGTCACCTGCGCGGCTCAACAAAGCGGCCAACCGGTTATGTCCGGTAATCGTTTTATTGGAACCGGTTCTGCACCGATAACCGGTTCCAATAAAACGATTACCTAATACATTCACGACACTTACCGAGGTGTCTATGTGAATTAGTTTATGTAGTGAGGTTAAATTGGGATGAAAGAACAACAAACCTATATGCAATAAGTTCTTACCAAAACCTCCTCCCCTTGCCCCTCGGTACTAGGTATTGTGCAATGAAACCCCCCAAACTACACAATATAAATATTTAATAATTGCCAACAAGCCTATGCAAGTGTGTCGACACTAGGTTTTTGTTGACACAAGTGATCTTTTTAAATGAATATGTTTTTTGATATTTTTTAAATTCATGTAAAAGTTAGGTTCACATTCATAAGTTGTAAACTAATAACTGTTACAAGGTTCAGAAGAAGCGAGAGAATAGATCATATGATGTAGGGAGAGAGGGAATCACATATGAGTGTACTTCTCATCCATCCAACATAAAAGCTTAACCCCCTATAGGTTTATGGTCGATTAATCTCAAATGACTTTGACTACACTATATCAAGATCTTTAAAGCTAGTTATGGTGTCACTTCTACTTTTAAAATGTACCCTACATGCTACACACTACACTAACTATGATATTTAGTGTCACCAATTCTGATTGTCTTGCTCAATACTAATTGTAAACCACAATGTAGTGTCACCAACAGTAAATGTTTAACCCAACATTATTTGTCATTCCTTGTAATTTTTTAGGGGATCATAGATTTACAGTGTTGCAATTATTGCCACTTACCAAGTGATTTTCATCCAAATTTCCATCATCAATGACAATATTTCATCGCAAATTTGCTAGGATGCAAATTATACCAAACTTAAGAACATTTACCTTAGGGTGGAGGCAGAACCGAGAGAAGAGTAGCAAACTAGAGAAGGTAGGGTTTTGGCCAATGGATGAACTCATCCATCATCCATCACCCATCACCCATCACCCATAACAATAGTTGTTCACTTATTCATAAGGTGTCATCCAAAAAGTTACCATAGTGGCATAGAATACCATATGACACTGAATATCATATTTAGTGTAGTTTAGGGCTTTTATGTTGGATAAATGAGAGGTACACTCATATGCAATAATTCCCTTTCTCCATAGAACAACCCATTGTCATCACTTAGGGCCAGTTTACACTACACAAAATATGATATTTAGTGTGACTTACTATTTGGAACCACGCAATGCTATAATTGTCTATTGTGCATCTCATATTTTTTATCAACCATGGTCGAATTGGTTGTTTGGCCATTATAGTACATTAACACCTTTACTTAGTAGAAAAATACATTAATAATAAAAAGATATAGAAACATGTAACTCCGAACAGTAAGTCACACTAAATATCATATTTTGTGTAATGACTAGTGATATGATCACCGCTTTCTAAAATCTTCTCATCAGTTGAGAAATGAGTGGCCATCCCACTTTGTTTTACACAAGGTCACTTACAATAGAAATGACGATGGGTGAGCATGTCATAAATTGGATGAGAAAGCGACATAGAATCCTACATGTCCATAAATGGATAATGTTTGGTTCCCTGGGGGTGCACCTTTTCATAACATGTAAGAGTATACATGAGTGCACAATAAGGGTATTAATTTGAACGTTGCCATACTACGTATATGTATGCCACACACATTGTAGCTCGTAGTAATGTACATGTATGGACCTTTGGAAGGTATACAACACTTCTACTTGTATGGTAGTGTCACTAGACTTTATGGGACAAGTGTTTAATATTGGATGAAACTAGAATGAATGCTTTTTCTCATTTCCTTATCTTATCTAGGCATGTATGGAAGAGGCAACATTAGGGTATTGGAAGGGGGCCTTTGAGTTGAGAACAAAGGCACTTCTTGCTTAGGGTTGCAAGAGGAACGGGCCACACCTCTTTGCAAAGGTTGATCAAAGGGGATGTAGATGATTGATGTGGTTGGTTGATGCATGTAGCGAATGCATGCATTGGGTGACTTAAAGGTTAGGTCTTGTCACAAAGCGCAACTAAAAGTTTGTTGAAATTGTGAAGGTGCTTGAAACTCCTCCTTTCCTCATTCAATTTCACATTGCCCTAGCTCCTTTTGGGTGTTCATCACATTAGTGGTTTGTGTATTTGATTGTGGAAGTACAATAGGCGTTTATAGATAAATTCTTTCATCAATGGAATACTCAATTTTGAACAGAGAGTAGAATGTTTGTCTTGCTCAAAAATAAGCTATAGCTATTATCAAAACATGCATGGTAGAGAATAATTAACAAGTGGAAAAACAATGGGACAAGTAGTTTTTTTTGTTGGTTCAAGATAATTTGAGTTTTGATTGACATCGAAACTACAAGATTCATACAAAGAAAGTCTAGACAAGAACCACTTGAATCTAGAATTATCAAAATGTGGTAGACCAAAAAACTAACTCCAATTAAGGTTTGGTTTGTTGGGAGGGTTTATAAGGTGTGTAGAAAATTTGGTAATATTGGTTGGAGTATAGGGATCCAATTGACTTGATGGACTATTCATGAGACATGGAGATTGGCTTATGTCAATATCAAAAAGGCCAACAAGTGGACTTATGATCTTACTAATTATTTGATGAAAAACTTCTTAAGATCTTATTGGTCTTTTGAAACAATAATCACATTACCTTCTATGACATATATTGTAGACTTATATGCTTATGAGTTACATTTGGGGGATGAAAAAGTCTTCAACAACTTTATGATGAATGCTAGGATTTTGCATTTTACATGTGATAGTGGTTGATTGTTATTCAAAAGCATATTTGTATACTTATGTAAATGACTATGTAGGAATGTAAACTTTTTTTCATGTATACGTATTGTCACTTGTATTTTTATCATTGAAATTGTATGTGTATTGCTTGATTTTACCCCAAAAAACTTGTGTGTAAGGATTGTTGCAAACACACATGGTTCTTGGATTTTAATGAAAGGTGCGCCCCGGGGTTTGGTGTTCACCTATATTTTGCAACGAGAGAACCCAAATAAAATGAATTGATTTTCAAAGTCTAGGAAGCCAAAAAGCTAGTGGGACTAAAAGTAGATTAGGATGGTGTCAAACCAACTAATTTCCGAGTTCCTTAGAGAGGCGGAGTGTGGTAGCCTAAGTGAGACAACGACTAATGTTGACTTGATGGGTCCAATTGAAAGAAAGACTTGAGACTCCCTAATATTACATTCTCAAATAATAGTTTATATTCATATCTAATGAGGACACTTCAACACAAGATGTGCCTCATTTTCAACGACTTTATAAGAGCAAAAACGGTAAACTCTATTATCTCTAGAGATAAGGATAGTTGACCACCATCCAATTTCAATGGCAAGTCTATGATTCAAGATGCAATGATTTGCTATAGCAATGATTTTGTGTTGTGGTGGTCTCGATGGTTGCTTGAAGTACATTTCACATTCGTATTAGAGAAAATCCTCAAGGTGGAGGTAATCTAGTTTCTACCTTGAGAGATGCAAAGAGTTATACCACTCATTAGCAAGAAAAACCTCCTTGATATCATCAAATGTGTTTATTGATGATGTTGGGTTGTCATAGGTTCCCCAATGAGATAAACCCCAAGATGCTTTCCATACAGGTGTAAATTTGTCCCAGGTGTGAATTCCTTGTTCTGCAAGGTGTCGGGAAAGTGAGGATGCTTGATTATGTGACCAAATAAGTTACTTGAGCCTAAAAACATCACTTTCAAAAATGTTTGCTAATTCATGTAGGTAAAATAGCTTGAAAATATTTCAAAACATTTTCATAGATTTTGGAATACTAGAAAGAGTCTACCCATTATTTTTTCAAAAAATAATATATTTATATGCAACCTCCATAAATTTGCAAAGTTATTTAAATAAACATGCCTGTTACAATCCATAGGGGGTTTCCATTGATGTTGGATTGCTAGGTGAGAATCACCACAAAAACAATCTTATTGCAGGTGAGAGTCTTCTATTGAATGAAGGTGTTGTCCCCCTCTTTGTGGAGCAATTCTTACATTGCCTCATTGAGCAAAACTTACACTAGGGCATTGAGCAAATAGATCCTTGATTAACCATTATATTTGGCCAAAGTTCTTGATCTTTTTAAAGCTGCTACTATGAATGGCTAAAGAGTTGCTATTTTGTACTTGATGCCACATATGATTTATTGCTTTTGACAAAGACTTACTTGATGGCACTTTTACACTCACTTGTTGTGGTTTGAAGATGAAAAATAGGTGTCACCAAAAGGAAGGTGTAATTGTAAGGCACTTGCCACCTTAGGTTGTCTTTGCAAAAAAGGAGGTTGACCATGTAAGAGAAAAATGCTATTTTCGGGGACATCTATAATTTAAGAATGCAAAATTTACTAAGGTTAATTTTTAGTTGTTTGATTAATTTTTATTGTTCTTTATTTCATTTCTAATGAAAACACTACATCCCAATTTGAATCTGCTTTACACTATTACACATGTCCAAGGCTTTTAAAATGTGACATGGATTTCTCTTGGCCATGGTCTTCAGACCGCAAACCATGATGACAATAAATCATAAATCATTTTTTCTTGGGGTCACTGATCACGTGTGTACAATGGCCCTTAGGTCATTGCACCTGTAAGGTTTGTTGGAACCTGAAAAAGAATCTAGTAAGTCATAGTATGTAGATGTCAGCTAATCAATCAAGCACTGGAATCCAATAAACAACCACTTATCAAACCTTCTAAGACTTTTTGAGTCACCTTGGAGTAGAATAGAATGCTACAAAAGATTACAAAATATGAGGTCTGCAAGGCACAGTCCAAAGAGATTGACCTTCATATAGGTCATCTGTCATACCTCTACAAGTGATTTATCACACATAAGTTGCTTTCCCACCCAATTATTTCCAACTTCATTCCCTACTGAGAAGAAAAAGATTGCTGGCATAAGAGCAACTCAAAATGTTCTCTCAATAATCAAATTTCTAGGTTTTTTATGAGCAAAGCTACATACTCATCCCACCCACAAAGCCGAAATGACTTCCAAATCTCTATTGCCCACCAATCATTGAGAGAGGTCAAATTTACAGTGACCTCTGGAGTTACTGATGGACAATGTGTTGAGCAATCTAGGTAAGGCGTTGGTTGATAAAGGTAACAGCAATATACTCAGAGTGGGGCTTCTTGTCATTGCACTAAAGTTCCAGTAGGTTAGAGGTTTTACCAGCTCTTGAATCATCAATTTGACATGAGCACATCGTCGATGATATGTTGCATTAGGTTTGGGCCGCATCCAAATCCAAAAGGAATTTGCACACAGATTATCAAGTGCAAGGTGACACAAAGATCATCTGTGACATCAGATTTCATTTGTTTGGCTCTAGCTCTTCCTTATTCGTTGTGTCAAATTTTGACAGCATACAACCAGCAGATCATTCTGGCACCAACCACAGGACTTTAGAAACATTGCGGGAATAAAAATTCGCAAGGGTTGGTATCTCTATGTGTAAGGGAGAAAATTCATCCTGTACATGCCTCCAACTCCTTTGCAGATGGGACACAACTTCATGACAATATGTTTGAAAGTTTTGAAATCACATGCATGTATCACACAGTGGTGATGGTTGCTGTTGACGTGCGGACGAGCACAAGGGGTGTTTGTTCATCTGCATTTCCTGTAGAGTTTGCAGAACATAAAATATTGCACACTATTAGCCTTATTGCCAAATGCTTCATGTTGCATCTGACAATCTCAAAATGATATTGCAAGAGTTTAAATTTGAGCAAGTGTTTTCGGTACATACTATTCAGGGTTTCAAATCTTTACATTGCTCATTCAAAATTTAGCCATTGATCTATCTAACATTGATTCAACTCACATTTCATTTTTTTAGATTTTGCAATTATAAAATAAAGAGAAATAATAATTAAATTGCAATGCTACATTTGATGGGCATTGATTCAATGTTGTAATTTGATGTGATTGAATCGGTGCTGATATATGGTTCCAGATATTTGTAATGTTCTGATGATGCATCCAGTATACACAACAGCAGCTGAAGTTCTGTTCATGCACCTTAAATTTCATATATACTGTGATCGAATGCAAAGCTAGGTCCTCAACTAAGTTTGTTATATTCTTATTCTCTAATTAGAGATGGATTTAACGATTCGACAAAAGGCTTATAAGTTTCATGTTTGTTGCAATGATCAATCCGTTTAGAAGCCAACTAAACCTGCAGCAATGCATATATTTCATGATGACTGCTTCAGGTACCTGCAGGGTTGTTTAGAAGAGCCGATTTGAGAGCTTTATGATCAACGCCGTTAGAAGCCTGAAAAACAGAATCAAGATAGGTTGTTAAATTTGCAATGCTCCTGAATGATAACACACCTCTAACTGTCTCCACAACTTGGTGAATGGTGATTGCATGATTCCTTATGTTGATGTGCTACCTAAGTGCATTCAGAGGTCAGGGGTTTAGGGTTTAGGGCTTAGTGGCAAGTGTTAAAAATAGATGAGATGAGCTTACTGCCAAGATCTGGACTTTCTTCAAATCATTCACATCAACAACAGCAACCTCACACCCTGTGCGCCATCACACAAAGAAGATTGGTTACTGTGAAGGAAGTTTTACATACCCTCCGGATTATCTTGCAAGCTGTACTCAAGTAAATGACATTGTCAAAAGGAAAGTCACTGCTACAAACAAGAGACTGCATTCTAGGTGAACTTGGAAGATTTTTGCAGGCCCAAATAGACCAGTGGCTCCATGAAGAAAATGACTTTTGTTCAGGTATACATAGTATTTAAGCAATATATCAGTAACAGGTGAAGATATGAGCAGAAGGTGATAGATGGTAAGATAGAAGCCATCTAACCTGTTTTGGCTTTAAGGGCATCGACTGTATCCTGCACTCCCACCTGAAAGACATGAAATCTGCTAATCAGAAATGTTCTCCGAATCCTGAAATCAAAAACCACTACTGACAGACCGACAGGGGTAGCAAATGAGCACGTACTGGTCCAAGAGTAATAAACTGGTCATAAGGAGGTAGAGTTCCAGTGACATCATCAATTAACCGTGCCTGCCAATGCCAAACATATCAGAAGCTCCAAATTATAAGGTTCATCCTCATTCCCATCATCTTCATCTATGAGAAGGGGTGCCTAAACCATGACCAGAGCTGGAAATTGGGTATATACAAGCTCAGGTCTGAAGTAAGGTAAGAAAAGATGCTTTACTTTTGAAACAATCTAAGTTTTAAATCTCTGCCTCTTTGAAGAATGTGTTTCAAAGGCCAAAGATCCAACAGATTATTACGGAATAGAGCTTTCTCATCAAGAACCATGCTCCTCTTTTATGGAATGACAGTCAAAATAGATTGGTTGCAACTTCATGCTGTTGGATATGGAGCTTTGCAAGCAATCTCCCTGGAATTAGTTATCGAAACAGACTAACCTGAGCCCCTGCAAGTCTGTAGAACATGCCTCGAATACCCACCAATCTGCAGGAGCAACAAAGAGCAAGTCACACAGCCGCAGTCGACTCAAAAGAGAAGAAAACGTATGCGACAAACCAGAAAATGAATAATTCCAACTAGAATGGGATTAAGTTTATAAAGCACTCACCTTGCAACAACAGCAAAAATGACAGCAAATACAACTCTCAGTTGCCCTGTAATATCAATGAGAGACTGCAACAACCAGTAATACGAAAGTTAAGAAGCCAACTCATCACAGAAATGCCAAAATAGAGGGCTAGCTAAATTGGCTGAAAAACAAGTAAGTTTGTGTCTCTCTCTCATGACTTTGTGATACGTTGAAAAAAGAAACTCAACGAGGTGCTGCAATAAAAACCCAGGAAGTTATTTAGACAGACATCCACCTGCATCCCACATGCAGTGGCTAGTGATGAAGTAGGATGAAACAGCTGACAAACCAACTTTGCTAACAAACCAGGCCGAACCCCTTGTGGATGCCGAAAGCGTCCTGCACACACACAGATATGAATATTTGGAAGTACAATCTTTGGGTTGCAGGACAATACGACCTTTACAAATGTAAGTCATATAGGGAACAATTTCTTATATTAGTGGCAGATAGATCAAATCTTGCTGGCTTAATATAGAATGCCAACAGCTGCCTTCAAAGACTCCTCTACTGCAAGAATCTTGAAGGACACAATTAGAATTTAGAAATAGAAATTTGAATAGCAGAGAATGGCAGAATATGAGACTTTCTGCATGGAGGCACCTTGAAATGAACTCAAAAGCTGATGCAGATGTTGCCACATTGACTTGTGTGTCGTTTTAAAGGTACAAATTAAATGAAAGACTACCAGCTATTAAGGCTTAGAACTTACCTTGCATTATTGCCAGGGGTGTTTCGCCAATAGCAATGACATCTCCGACTTTTGCATGTGGCAGCACGTACCTGCAAAGTTTATTTTGGTAAAGCTATACCTTCTCAAGCAACATCTTATCAAATTGCTCTACACCTTGGACTAATGAAGTAAGGTGTCGAAGAGAGTATAAGTCCCAACATACACACTTTGCAACAACAATGCACAAAGACTCTAATATGTTAAGAAATTGTCAAACTTTGCAAAGAACTACAATGGGACAAGAGAAGATCTGTACATTCGCAGTACTTGCAGTGGATCATCAAGATGGGAGAGCAGGTGTGTGCTGATTGGAAGTACGCTCCCAACATTCTCCACCCTGTTTGATTTAAATTTACAACAATTTTTCTAAAGTCCATGTATGTTGGTTTCAATAGACCATTGGTGACTGCAAAACAAATATCAACCCTATATAGGAGATGGAAATACAGAAACATTGAAAGTGGCCTTAGAGCCACTTTAAACATTAAAACATTTAAAAGGAGCTAGACATTTACCCTGTACTTACTTGCGCCACTTTGCACTGCCTAAAGGCTTGACTGAATAATGAACAGGTAGTATGACATGTTGGCTATGGGCTGTCCTGCCATGTGGACCATACGAGATATAATCCACATCAATGCGTATTGCCTGCATAACACACATTTGAGCATTAACTCTCTCTGCTGCTTTTTCTCAATGCGCAAAATAGCATGTTCCATTGTATACTGACACGAGAATTCCTCAATATGTCAAACACATATCTAGAATTCTAGGAACGTCAATTTTACTGTCCTAGTATGCAAGCCGCCCATCAAAGTACTCCGATGAGCATAAAACTGTAGCATCACCAAAATGATGAATTCATGCCTGAAGTTCTGCAAGAGATGCCCCATCACTAGCTTGTATGTCCACCAGGACCTGCAAATTTAAGAATTTAAGACTTGATTCCACATCTCCATAGTCCCTGAGCTTGTAAAATGCTGCAGTGGCCTGACTACGGTGAATAGAGAAACAACTCAATAAAAAAATTGCTCAAGCAAAACTGGTCAGAGAGCTCAGCAAGAACTCATATGTGACAAATAACCAAATCAAAGATTAGCCTGTGTAGTTATATGTACTTCCATGGCTGTTGACTCTCCAGCACGAGTGATGTAAGATCGCCAGTATCCATCCTTTCGCTTTGGTGGATTATCAGATGGATGCCTTGGAGAAATCTGAACACAAAAACAACCTTAGTCTCAAAAAGAGTGCTTAGAGAATGTGGAGTTGGATTTGATTACTTACTAAGAAATCAGACATGGATGTGCCTGAATGCCTACTATTAGGGAAGAATTTTGGACCTGTACAGTTGCCTTAATGGAATCAAGTGATGCGCTGGACAGCATCTGTAACTTGGCAGAGACTTCTGGTACGAAAAGCTCAAACCGACTTGAGATATTGCAGAACCTGTGTGCAACATTTTGTCATCAAATTCACTTATCTCTATGTAGATTGAGCTGAGTTTAGATTTTTTGATGAAAAGATATGTAAGCTGTAGTTATGACGTAAAAGCAATCACCTAATAAATAGGGAACCTGCGCAGGAATGTGGAAGGGAAGGGGATCTGACAAAATGCAAATTGGACATACTGCATAAGTCCATTCATTTGGTAGTGATGTGGCTCTTGTACATCCCAGCTCCACTGGCCACGTGTCAATACCAATCCATCACCTGGACTTTTCTGCACAGCCATCCCACTCCTATTCACGCCCTCATGTTACAGGGAAGGGACTTGCAAGAATTTGAAGTCAAACATACACATATATTCGGCTATTTTCTCAGTTCTCTGGTCCCAATGTACACTGAAAAGAAGTGAATTCCATCCCAAAAGTGCACTGGATGAATTCACATTTAGAAAAATGACAATTACATGGATATCCATATACCTCTCCCCCAGTGCTTCTATCGAAATCACAAGTACAAGGTGCAATTTCAGGGAATGGTTAGAGATGTTTTTCGCAGAACATTTGAATATCATGCAAAAGAAGCTACTCAGGGAGCCTCACAAAGGAATGTAGGAGAATGACCCATGAATGAGATATGCACACCTACCAGAAGTATAATTCTTGAGCCTCCCAGTTCCTTTGAGAGTCTTTAAGGAGTAATTCAAAAATATCTTGAGACACCATTTGTGACCAAGTGTGACCAAGATCCAGCGACTAAACTGCTTAAACAAATTCGGTGATTGAAATCCATGCTTCGGTGAATTTGAACCCCCACAATGTAACATCAGAATCCTATGTCCTTCATAATTTGGGAATCGCCTTGTACATTCTAGAATTATGTCCAAGACAGTGGGTTAACTTGAATGTTAACGTGAGGAGTACTTCAAAAAAATCTTGAGACACCATTTGAGACCAAGTGTGACCAAGTTCCAGCAATTGGACTGCTTAAGCAATTCGGTGGTTGAAGTCCATGCTTAGGTATATTTAATCCCACACAATGTAACATCAGAATCCCAGGTCCTTCAGAATTTGATGAAATCATGTTTGCACATTCTAGAATTATGTCAAAGAGAGTGGGTTAACCTGCATGGTAAGAAGACGTCGCAGCTCAGACGCCAGCCAGAGCACATTGAGGCCCCCGTATGTACATTGGCGTGAAGAAGGTTTGTCGACGCTCTCGGAGGAAGATGAAGGTTGGAAATTATTCAAGGTGGTCTCCACTGCCGCACATCTGCAACCTCTGAGGGCCACCTTGAAAACATTTCCTCTCACCTCGGATGGATTTCGCAAAGAGCGTAATGGTGTTCGTGGAAGAGAATCCAGGCGAGATGAGGCGGGAGCGATCAAATTGCAATGTAATGCACTCATCATGCTTGCGTTCTTCCTGCGCAAACCCTAATTGCACGAGTTTGTTTCTGTCCTCGATTCCTGGAATGTTATCTCCGACATGGATCGCAGACCTCATTCGGAGTCGTCTGCTTTCTCAAGACCTGTCCATCGTCTTCATTCACTCCTCATTCCTTTCTACCGTTGAGGCCTCGGGGCACCCTATTTCATCTTTACATGTGCCATGCCGGAATGTTGTTTCCACGTGGGATACAGGTGGTAGTAGCGAATGTGAGCATGACACGTTAAAACTTTTTTATTAGGTTAAAAGAATCGTTCTCTCGGTTGAAATAGAATTCCTTCTACAGTATTGATGTTCAAATCACCCCAATATCTCACAATGACATCTGGACCAATTTGAACCCCAAAAAAAGTGTTCAATATGACTTTGCATTGTAAAGTAACAACTTATCTCTAATGGAGTTGTAGAGGAGATTTGACACTCTAATACAAAGTGTGCTTAATTTATAATTATGTTATACGAGAAAAAGTGACATAATATGTTATTTCTAGGGATTGGGATAGTCGACCAATGGCCAATTATCAATGCAAGGTCTTAACTTCAAGGTGTGTACAGTAGCAAAGATTTTACGTTGGTGTGGTGTCAATGGTTGCTTCAACTACGATTCACATAGTTGAGAAAGTCCTTGACATGCAAATAAACTAATCTCTTCCCTGTGAGGTGGAAAGAGTTTTACTCTTTAGCAAGAAAGGCCTCCTTGAGAGCATCATATGTGATTTTTGGTGGTCTATAAGTCTCTTATGTGACAACCACTAACTTAGTCCTAGATTTGCCATAAAGCAAGCCTAATGGTACTAGCTATATCCCAGTTCCAAGTAATGGTGCTTAACAACTTGTTTAGTGACAAGAAATAACTTACCCTTCATTCAAGGTTTCAACACTTACAGTTCAACAATTGCCTGACTTAGTCACCTAAGTTGGAGAGAGGGGATCATTTCCATATGAATGTACCTCTCATTCATCCAACATAAAGCCCTAAACTTCTATGCAACCCGGATGTTGCTACTTTTATCTTATTTACTATTCGGCAGCATAATTAGCTTGAAAGACCCCAAGGTTGTCTTGTCCAAATCATTTGAGATGAATTGGTCAGTCACAAACTTATAGGCATTAAGTTTTTATGTTGAATAAATGTGAGGTGCATTCATACGCGATATAATCCCCTCTCTCCACATATGTTAGTAGAAAGCTAAAGAAAAATTCCAGTACCCATATTCATTGGAAAAAAGGGTACCTCTCATTCATTCACATGAGAACTCCAAATTATTGTGTAGCTTGGAGGTTACTTTTCAAGTTAATTTGAACTTTAAAGACCCCAAATTAGTCTAATCCAAGTCATGTGAGATGATCTCTCTCTATGCGCAAGTTGGATGTCTAGCATGGATGAAGACAATGGTGAACACCATTAACACATATGTACATAAGATAAAAACATATACTAAAGAGAATAGTGCTAGTAAACCTGTAATCTAGATATGTGAGTATGTGGCAGGGGGGACGTTAAATACCCCCCCACGAACTTTTCGGGGTCTCAGAGTCGGGCTGGGGCAGCCGCCCGTCCAGAAAATCTGGATTTTTTGGACCCGACCGAAAATTGCTGCCCGCCCGCCCGATTTCGAAAAAAACCATTGCCCTTGCATTCTTGAAGGCCACTTACTCACAAATCCCATATTGAGTGCACTTCACCTTCAAGGGCCAAAATCCAATATATATGTTCACTTCCATTGACTACATAAGCAATTGATTGGGGTTTCATTGTCAAAGTGAAACCGTCAATAAAACATGTAATTAACTTGGAAGTCAAAAATATTACAAAACCCTCACTAGCACTGAGGTTATAATTTTTGTGACTCACAATTTGGAATTGTCTTTGTCATTCTAAAATGACACTTAAATTTAGTGTGCTGATTAGTATGTGTATTTTATAATATTTTAGGTAATGCCGTCTACTTTCACAAGTATTCATACGCATTCATTAACAAATTATTAGAATTAATTCATTGGACTTAATTATTAGAACTAATTCAATGGAATTAATTATTATAATTAATTCACTGGACTTAATTATTAGAACTAATTCAATGGAATTAATTATTATAATTAATTCACTGGCATTAAATTCCAGAAATTAGTTATTATAATTAATTCACTGGAATTGATTCCAGAAATTAATTATTATAATTAATTCACTGAAATTGATTCCAGAAATTAATTATTATAATTAATTCACTGAAATTAAATTCCAGATATTGATTATTATAATTAATTCACTGAAATTAAATTCCAGATATTAATTATTATAATTAACTCACTGGAATTGATTCCAGAAATTAATTATTAGAATTAACTTACTGGAATTAATTCCAATAATTAATTAATTACAGTAAGTACATTACAGCCAACATGGCACCCCTAAATCTGCCATGCCTCCGGTCTTTGTACCAAAGCTTGCCCCCTCCGCTAACAATGCGGAGGGGTTCTAGGGCCGCTAATATCCAGCTGCAGTGGCATCGGATTGGCCATTGCAGGGTTTTAGTTATCTAGCCTTCCCGCCTGTCTTTACCGTTAAGACTGAAGAGGTCCACTCTCGGACTTCGACGAGGGGAAAAGATAATCTAACCCCGCCCCAAGCTTTCTCATCAGTGCAAAGACCCTCCCCTCCTCTGAAGTGCAGAGATTTCGTCAAGAATTCCGTTGGTGTATCGCCGCCTTCATGTAGAACTGAATGGTTCAGCATACCGTTAGCCATGCGCCGGTTGAAACGGGAATCTCCCCTAAGAATTCCGGCAGAGTTAAGAATGTAGTTAAGTAACCACGTTAAGACAGCCCCGGGTATTAGGGCCAAACCTGCCACCCTTGCTAAACCTGATGTCTGACACTAATACCCGGGTCCCGCCTATAACGGCCGGTTTTAGCTATGAGACCAGGTTTTAGATAAAGTCAGGTGGGGAGGGCCCATAAGGGCCACTTCACACACAAGCCAAGTGCCATGACCATGAAATTGTGAGGGCCCAGAATAAGTGTCCAAAGGCCGTCCCAAGACACTTCCAAAATCATATAGTGTGAAACATGCCCTCAAGTGTAGTGTGAAGTCATTTGTGACCGGGCCCTCAACCAAATGCTATTTCAAGAAATTTTCATTCATGCATGATCCTCACTCATGATAAAATATAATAAATCAGTAGTTGTGAGATTTTGGAGTGGGATAGTCTCCCAGTTTTGAGTTAGGCTGTGAGCCCAAAATGGTGCCCACATGTGGTGATTAACTCTTCGAAACCAATTTTAGTTTGACTTTGATGTGTTATGATTATTTACAAAACATAAAAAGAGTGAAGTATGGTTTGGATTTAAGTTTAGGCTTTAGAATGTGTTGTGTGATTATTTCAAGGTTGAATTCAATAAGAGTATGCCTTGATATTGTGAGTAGGGGGTAAGGTGAAGCAAGGTGAGCTCCGCAGGTTAAATGCCCACTTTTGGATCCACCTTGGTAGTTTAGGAAGAAGGAAGCTTGGTGGAAGGGGATTAGTCCCTACTTTGAAGGTGAAGGTTAAGGGATTGTGATTGGAGATGCTAATCCTCTCACCCTATCCTCACCTCTCTCTCCCTCTCTCCCTCTTTGCTACTTAAGGTGGTTTCTCTCTCATTTTCCTCTCTCTCCATCAAGCGCTCTCAAGAGAGCAAGCTCTTAAAGAGCTTGAGCCACGTGTGTGAGACATTAGTTCTTAGTGAAGTTAATTAGTTAAGCTCTCTCTCTCAATGCCTCCCAATTGAGGGAGCTCTTAGAGTTTAAAGTTGCACGTGTTGATTAGTTAGTAGTTAGTGGAATTAGTGTGTTAGATTAGTTTATTATTTAGGAGCAAGGAAAAAGAAAGAAGAAGAAAAACTTAGAAAACATGTGATTAGGGAAGGAGAGAGTTTGGATTAGGGTGCAAGTAGTGGTTGGGATACCCATTCGGGTATTATAACTTCATATACTGAAATCAGAAGGCAGCTGGGCTTGGAGGTTAGACCACCCGGGACTGGAACAGAAGGCAGCTGGGCTTGGTAAGTTAGGCCACACCGCAACTGGAATCAAAGGCAGTTGGGCTTGGTAAGTTAGACCACCCGGGACTGGAACAGAAGGCAGCTGGGCTCGGTAAGTTAGGCCACACCGCGACTGTAATCAGAAGGCAGCTGGGCTTGGAGGTTAGACCACCCGGGATTGGAACAGAAGGCAGCTGGGCTCGGTAAGTTAGGCCACACCGCGACTGTAATCAGAAGGCAGCTGGGCTTGGAGGTTAGACCACCCGGGACTGGAACAGAAGGCAGCTGGGCTCGGTAAGTTAGGCCACACCGCGACTGTAATTAGAAGGCAGCTGGGCTTGGTAAGTTAGGCCACACCGCGACTGTAATCAGAAAGCAGCTGGGCTTGGAGGTTAGACCACACCCGGGACTGGAATCAGAAGGCAGCTGGGTTGCCTAGCAACAATTCATTTAGACTATCTAGGGGTTAGCAAGGCTAGCTCAAGTAGTAAGTATTAGCACATAAAAAACTAGATCACATTAGGCCATCTTTAGTGGTAGCTAAGAAGTTATATTCATTTAGGCTAGTTGGTGCCACGTGTGGGTTTGTATGAGTGTGTTTAACCATTGAGAAAAGTGTTTTTCAACACTTGCACCTCTTGGTCAAAATAACTCACTTGCATTATTAATGGAGAATGTGGAAGATTCTTGCAATGGCAAGAAAAAGGAAGTGAAGATTAAACGAGCGAGGGGAATGTCCTTAAGGGCATGTGTGGTTAAAGCCACGGGTTGGACGCTTGAGAAAGCCAACTCTACCACAAGCCAAGAGGCTAACATTAATAAAGTACAATGAGTGGAAACAATATGTGTTCTTTTGGACATAAAAATTACTTTGCACATGGTTCAAGTTTGTAAGAGATACATGTGACTCGCAAAGCCATCACCCGGACTAGGACGCTTAAGGGTGGTGGATTTGGCCTCACATAGGCCTACCTCCAAAAGGTGGTTTTGGAGAATAGTCCAAGTGACCATGAAACATGATCCATTTGATGCCATGTATGAGTCCGTGTAGACTTTACATCCATCTTGCATTCACTTACTCCGCCTGTCCCTCAACATCGTGTGAAGTGAACTTGGACCGGCTCCACCTTTTCCTCCATTGAGAGTGCTTGAAGTGCGATGGTCACGGGCCCTCAGTCTTGTGTGTGAAGTGGACCTAATAAGGTTGGGGAAGTAAAGCCTGCCACATTGGTACTCTTGGGATCCCCTTGCTGAGAAGTGTTGCCATAGGGATTTTCCAATGGGCATTTGGAAACCAACCTCTCACAAATCCAAGGCAATTTAGCCAAAACCATGGGAGTTAAAAAGGTTCAAGACATGGGCGTCAAATAGCTAGCAACACATGCAAGGTGGCCTAGAAGACTTGTGCATGAGAAGTTCAAGGAAGACAGGGATCAGCCAAGCAAACAGTCTTGTCTAAGGAGAGTGCGCTTAAACCAACATTTTAAGCTATTGCACATACATATGCTTATGTGGTTGAAACAAAATAAAAATCATACTAGCCTTTGGGCTAAACATAGGTATAAAGAAAATAGATAGCCTTTGATGAATATTCAAAGTCAAAACCACTAGCTTCTTCAAACCAATCTCTAGGCCCTGTGTATGACAATCTTGTATATGATGAGGACCCCCACCTTCATTGCCTAGAACCAACATTAGATTGCCTAAAACCAACACAACATAGTTGGGTACTAGACCCAAGCTAGATCAAAGTCCAACACGGCCACCTCTATTATCCACTTGGTTCAGTTTTAAAACCGCCCCCTTGCATCTTGGCACTAACCCCCTTAGCATTGTGAGCTTGAACCGTCCCCCCCCCCCCCCAACCCTCTAGTGAATAGAATGGCTATAATAGGCATTGACAAGCCATCCTAAACCCACCTTGAACCAACCCGAGATAAAGTGGAGGTTGTTATCAACCTCCTTTACTATAGTAATGGAGGCTGGTAAGCGGAGGTGCCACTAGTGGCACCTAAACTTGTCACTTTGTGGGCCCATGCACTCCTTTTCCATGGGGAACAATTGTTGATTGGGAGGCGTTTATAGGTGTTTCTTTTAGCACCCTCTGCCTTTTATGATTCCCACCTGCAAAATCTTGTGAAAAAAAAAACTTGATGATGTGGCGCACTCTACAATCCAATCTTGGCACATATGGTTTCTAATAGCCCACCCACACAGACTAGTGTGGGCCACCAATGAGCGGTTCCTACCCGCATTGGTCACATCCAATGGCTCTTACTAGCCAAACCAACTCTAAAAGTGGCCTCTACTGGTAGGAGTTGTTTGTTGGTCGCCCCCATCAATAAGTGTGGGCATGCTATAAGATTCATGTAAACAAAGACTATTTGGACAAATGCTATAAACAACATGTACAATTCGGTATGGATTCCAACAACCTACTTAATTTGCATTTCATTAGAGTTTTCCGTAAAGTTAACCAGTTGAAACCACATGTTCAGTCCCAAACCCTGAATTTATGAGAATTAACACAAAGTCGCCCAAGTTTCTCTAATGCTTAAATTTATCCTACACAAAAGAGTGGCCTCGGACTATTAAAAACGAACTTTCTAACTTGTCCTACTAGGATAGGTGGGCCAGGCCAAGCTAAGCCTTGCATAGGCCAATTTAGGATAGTGGGTCCCATGCGCATGTCCTATTTTAGATCCTAAAATTCTCTTAAAATTTGAGAGGTGGAAAAGGGATGTCCCATAATTTTCAACCAACTTTCAAAATAGGCTCCAATTCACGACAAGATAGTGAACTCTTATTAGAGAATTTCCTCAAAGAAGGATCAAACCCACAATTTTGTGAGTTTTTGAGGGACTTTACTGAACACTCTAATATTATTGTTCAAACACAATAGAATCCCATATCGCATATAGTTTGGCAGGCTAGTATATATATATATATATATATATATATATATTTCCCTGTGGCAGGAGAAGGGCAAATATGAATGATTTGTATGTTTCTGTGGAGCCAGTTATAAGTTTACAACCGGCGCCCTCAAGTCCCAAAGCCAGATTCAGAGTTGAGGCTGATTTAGGCCGCAACCATACAAGCGGTAGGCAGCTTGACCTGGGGCTTCTGATTGGTAGCACCCAACGTCTTGCCACCACACCGTGGGTAGCCACCTCGCCGGCAGTCCCCCGTGGCGTGGAGGAGCGGCAGCACCGGCCTACCAGGGGAAACCCACTGGTAGGAGAGGCAGCCGGTGCCACCTCGGCATGTGGCCCACCTCCACGTCGAGTTCCCACC
The DNA here is from genome assembly GCA_950295325.1 of Polytrichum commune. Taxonomy (NCBI): domain Eukaryota; kingdom Viridiplantae; phylum Streptophyta; class Polytrichopsida; order Polytrichales; family Polytrichaceae; genus Polytrichum; species Polytrichum commune. The sequence goes on from OX485804.1 coordinate 62,667,054, forward strand.
TCCCCCGACTCGCTGTCGACCTCCCACCTTCCCCAGCTCGCCTGCAAGTACCGGGCAGCTTCCCTCGCCGGGAGCTGCCGGCCCCCTCGTGTGGCGACATGGGTCTCCTGCGGGCCTGCGTGGCACCAAATCCCTAGCCCACGGCCTAGCCTACAGGCTCCAAGAGCCTGCCTCTAGTCTGGTAACGGCCTTAGATGCGTTGGTTATGAAGTGATGACGTGGCTCCACATAAGGTAGAGGGTGCTTAAACCAACACTTTAAGCTATTGCACATACATATGGCTATGTGGTTGACATAGAAAATATATATTCATATCAGCCTTTGGGCTAAACATAGGTATCAAGAAAGAAAAATATTTTTAGTCTCTATTGAATATTTGATGAATATTCAAAGTCAAAACCACTAGCTACCTTGAACCAATCCATAGGCCCCGTGTATGGCAACCTTGCATATGAGGACCCCCACCTTTATTGCCTAGAACCAACACAACGTAGTTGGGTACTAGACCCAAACTACATTAAAGCCCGAGTAATACGCAAAGCCACACGGCTACCTCCATGATCCCTCCCGGTTCGCTTGCAAAACCATCACCTTGCATCCCGGGAAATGACCCTTTTGTGCTTTGTGGGCCTACCTCCTTGGCGTTGTGAATAGAATGGTCAGAATAGGCATTGACAAGCCACCCTAATCCCACCTTGAACCAATCCAAGATAGAGTGGAACCCGTTACCTACCCTACATGGAGGTAGTGGAGGCCGCTATGAAGTGGCACCACTAATGGCACCTAAAACCGTCACTCCGCGGGCCCAGACCCTCCTACACCACCATGTACGGTTCAAGGTTGTGGAGTGTTGGCAATTGGGAGGTGTTTATAGGTGTTGGTTTTGGATGGGGTGTTGGTTTTAGCACCCTCTACCTTAGATGAATACTGGACACAACCGGTTTTTGGCTTGGTCAAGCCGTTAGATCTTTAGCATGCTAATAATGCCCCTTTCCCACCTGACTTTAGCTAAGACTAAAAGTTGGTTCTAACAACTTGGCCTTCACACCATCGACATTATCTAGTGCCAAGCCTAGTTGGCAAATGATGTGGCATGGTTTAAAAGTGGAGGTTTTTAAGCCTCAAGCACTGGTCCTCCCATCGGTACTTAAACACGAGGCAAGAATATAGGACCTTTAAAAGTGTCGCCTCCCGCCCTTGTGATTGGTTGCTTTTTAGTCTTAGCTATGAGGGCACGAGGAGCTTCATTAACAAAAACAAATGGTAAGATAGGTGAGTAATAAGGCATTTGGAGATGGGACAAAAACTACCCAACATCTCATTGCTTGGTAGATAAAACAATGAAACATGTGTGAAAGCTACTTAACTAAAACCTACTTGAAAATCTCCGGAGCAAGTTCTTGTAGGTGCAGTGGGATAGCCGGATGCCTCCGCTATAACCGAGGGAGCTTTACCCGGTTTTTAGGAAATACATTTAGGAAATACTTAGCTAAAGTCAGGTGGGAAGGGGGCATTAGATCTGGATACTTAACTTGGAAGTCTAATTTGAGCTGTATGATGTTCAGGTCACTTTAGATCTGGACCATTAATTTGGAATTTGAGTGCTGTCTCATATATATTTGAACACCAAATCCAGAAATCGAAGCAGATTTACATTGCTTGTAAAACTTGAATCTGGAATTCTGAATCTGTTTTCTGCAATTGAAGGGAAGAAAATTATTGAGTATGAAGAGCGCAGCGGCTATGGCTCTAAGCTGGCCTTCTCAGATCCAATGATATCGTTGGTGAGAAAACAGCCAAAAGACTATCTATGCTCATTGGGAAGGTCTATGGATTCTACTAACTTTCACCTTGACACCAATTTCGAAACCTGTGAAGCTCATGTTGTTGCGTTAATTTCATATGTTGCATGCATTGATCAGCAGTTTGTGTTTGATTGGGAGGTCGTTTACGTTTAGCTCTGAAACTTTTGTCCACGTGATGATCCATGGCAAACTTGGGAGGCTGATCCAACCATCCATGCCACCTTCCAACTGCAAATTCTATATTGGTGCTCTCGAATTTAAAATTTAGGGCTTCAACTTGGAGAAATTGTAGATCACTCAACACGGATATCACCCAACTCACACTTTTCTGAACAATTTCATTCGACTCGGTTGCAGCGAATTTTCAGCTGCCTATGTGGTGGTCACCTTCTCTCTTGGATTGCCTGAACCCAGGCTTGAAATCAACATATCAGCCTTTGAATTCTCCGGGAGCTTGCGTTTTCGTTGATTACGAAATATCAGAAAAAAAATTTGGACCATTTCTCGATTTGTGCGTGTCATCCTTGCGCAGGGGCCATGCTAATCTTCTCTGTATCATTCCAATTTTATCAGATGTCTCCGTAGAGACAACAATCCCGGAAACCTTCCGGTACCTGAACTTTCTTCGGTTAGATGGACCAATCCGTATGGGTTCCAGGAAAAACAACCCTCAGACTAGCAATCCAATGCTCTTGCTGGATCGAAATCTCTGTGTCATTCCACGAGAATGGAGCAATTAGAGCGTTCAACAGGGATCGTGGGAAAAGAAAGAAACAGCTCATAATTTGATTTCCAGAACTTCATGTGCTTGAAATTCTGGATCGTTACACTCACGCTGACAACATGAATCCGCACCTGAGTTTATATCTCAGGTAGCTCCAACTGACACTCTTGTTGGGAATGAGGGGACTGAACTAAGGTCATGACAGGAATTTTGCATTTGTTGCTTGGATATGCATTAAGGTATGTGGGTGTTATCCGGTTCAATCTTCATGTTCTTTCAACCTCTACCGATTAGATTTGCATAACGAATTTTGTGCTGCAATAACAAATCTACAGTGAAGCATCGGCAAAAATCGTATTGAGATCTAGACCTCCCTTGATTTAGTTATGATTATTTGGTGTGCATGTTTGTTCATTCCTTGGATAATTACATAGGTCCTTTCAATGGTGAACTTCACTATTGAGTGTGGATTCCTCAACTAAATTCAGAGGTCTTCCCAATTGTGTGCTTCACTATTGAGTGTGGAGTACTTAATAAAATTTGAAGACGTACTCCAATCTCTATTCAACATGTGTCTTTATGGTACTATTTGTTCTTTGATCATCACCGTAACCACACACCAATCTGATATAGGGGTCACAATTAAGAAAAGTAACTGAATAACACCCACGTATCTCAACCCTTAAAGGCCACCGTGTTTCTTGTAAGTGAGATGACTTGAGACGAACAACATTCAATGTTCAAGTGTTTTTCAAACAAAAAAAGAGGAAGTTGTTACAAAGCACATATTACACACCATATGCACACAATTCCTTTAAAAAAAAACTCTTCTGACATGACATAATTCTAATATGTTTAAGATTACAATTGTAAATATTTATATGAATGTATTATACAATGAGATCATGTCCCAAGGCTCAAAACTAACTTATGTACAACATAGTTTGAAGGGTTGTGAAAATGCCAATATGTGTGGAAATCTTGAAGGGTGGCTTAAATTCAAGGCCTTAACCTAGATCCCATGGGAACTTTGAAGTGAAGCTGCCTATGGCCAGAATAATCACCAAGCTATTAAGAGAACGTACATCTTTTGCAAGAGCATGTGACACACTGTGGGCAATCCAATGTGTCTATTTGGATGGAAATTACGACCAAGAAGAAAACTAAGAAACCTCAAATGCGCATTTCATCAGTGATAATCAATGCAGCACATGGTGCAAAACCACTCACAGGATTTAAGATTCACATACAGTAACATATGCCTGTCGGATGTAAGTAAATTGAACTCTGAATCCTGTTCAGTGATCGGGGAGATTGTTTGGGCATTCATAATCGGTTGAGATCCATGTGTTTGCAAGTGCAACCGGTTACATGTTGGCATCCTCCGGTTTTCCTTTATTAATTTGGGGTATATTCTTCTATGAATTCCTCTAAAATGATCGGTAATTTTCCTGAAGTCTCGAACTTCAACCGGATATTTCTCAAACTCAACCGGTTTATCTGTAACTAACTGCCGATTCTCCCCGATCATTGATCCTGTTCGGATGTTGTTTGGGAAGTGGTAATTATTCCCCAAAGTCCAGTAGCTCAAAAGCAATGAATGGGGAGTGGGGTTGATCAATGACAATCAGTGCACGTGAGCCTCCCTGAGACCCTTTGACAAAGTTACCATATCTCTTAAAAATGTTTAGCACCATGTTGGTTGGTGACACAAATCCGGCATTTGAACACCAGATTGATGGTTTTCTTTGTTTTCTTTTCTCGCAAAGAGTCTTCTGGGCCACCTTGCATGTGTTGCTAGCTATTTGACGCCCATGTTTTGAACCTTTTTTGAGTCCCGTGGTTTTGGCTAAATTTCCTCGGAGTTGTGAGAGGTTGGTGCCCAAATGCTCGTTGGAAAATCCCTATGGCAACACTTCTCAACAAGTGGGTCCCAAGAGTACCAACGTGGGGGGCTTTACTTCCCCAACCTTATTAGGGCCACTTCACACACGAACTGGGGGCCTGTGACATGTCTTTGCATGTTGGAACCACATCCGGTGGTAGTGGAAGTAGTCCGTCCAGAACGGCATGTCTTCATTGTGTTTAGTGAAGATCCAATGTCACAACCCCTTGCTAGCGCCCCTTAATTGTGTTGACCATTTCTCAATTCTAGCAAGGGTCACGAGCGCTAACCCTTCGCATTTTGCCATGCGAATGGTTAGGTCCCCATACCGCGGACCTCCAAACTCATGGCTTGGTCACCAAACCCTCCTACACATACATTTGGGACTCTCCCCTTAGTAGGTAGCCAATGGTTAGATGTGGACTTCCATTCATGGAAGTCCACTCTTGAGTTGATTATGGTGTTGCAAAAGCAACACTACAACAACCCGAAGCATAGTTGCCAAGTATGCTCCGGGTGGGGTTGGTCGGCTAAGCCACCTCACCCATATAACCCTCTAGGGCTTTGGGCAGGGCCCCTACCCCACCGTCAAGTATCCTTTTGTCTCTCTATAAGGGTTGGGGCCAAGTAGACATTTTCCCTCAACCGTTGGGGCTAGAAGCCCTGAGCAACTTCAGACCATCATAACTTCTTCATATGATCTCTAATGCTATCAAGCGACCACTTTATTGACATTTACTCTTCGTGCGGATGCCAATGGACCCCTCACTTGCCCCATTCAGGCAAATGTTGAGGAAGTTATGCATGTTCAAACCTAGCCAATCCCGTGTGTCACTCACAAGTCACTGCTATCCTAGAGCGCTATCCCGGGACATTGCCCCACTCAAATTTCCATATCTCCTACCTCACGCCTCCGATTGAGGTGTTTATGAGCATTCTAGAATTTGGATGCCATAACGTACTCATAACTCCTGGCCTTACCCTCATGGCTCCTAGTCTCCGTGGGTGGGAGGCATTCTCAACGCCCGGGGCCCTTACTCACACTAGGATCACTTGGGCCCTCTCACCAATGGCGCCACAAGTCCTGGGTGTCACTCCGGGGTCCCCCTTGTGCCCATGATGTTTTGGGCACTCCTCATGGAGAGGTGCACAATACTCAGTGTCTTCATTGAGTGTAAATAGTGGCTACATAACCATCAATAGCATTATCATGTTGGGTAGTTTGTAGCATGTCACTTTCAATAATTGGTTCCAAACATGATATTTGCATTAGGGAAATGATTATGATCAACGTTTATATTTGGACAAATTGGAGAATCTATGGACATAGAGTAATGGCTATCTATGTTAGTTTCCAATTAATTTTTTTTTTGCGTAGGTTTTGATGTTGGTATATTTGATGTCACACCTTGTGCTTTGCTAGCCATTATTGGAATAGGTTGCTCTTTGAGATTATTATGTAGATATTTGAATATTTCTCTTAATGTTTTGAATGTCTTTGTTGTGAATCTAAGGGCATTATTATGCACAAGTAAGTTCCATTGAGGTTGTACAACTCATTTCCAACAAAGGAATTTTCTTATGTCCATTCATCCTCTACCATAAGACGAGTGAAGTATTAGGGTCCAATTCCACATAGTCCACAACCTTGATCTCAACATCTGTATTTGGAGCCAGTTCATGTCCTATTACATCATCATCCATGTTTGGTGATCTCTTCAATATGGTGCCCTTGCACTTATCACTAAGCTCAGGGGCTCATCGATTACAAAACATGAATTCTATTTCCCATAGTACAACCTTTGGTTGACCTTTAAGGACCCTTGGATCTTCATGGTCATGGCTTGTGGTTTGTATGTAAAGAAACTCTTAGTCCGGTGGGCAACCTACATTGCTATGTGCAATTAGGTTGCCTTTGCAAATATGATGCCTCTTTACCCATGCAATTAACATTGGGTCAAAATCAAATCACAAAAATTGATAATTTTGTTCAATTATTCATATGTATATCAACCATAGTATAACTTAATCTTTGTATTATATTATTGTGCTATTATATTTAGAAAAATGTAGAACATCAATAAAATATCATGGGAAACTTGCTTTGCATATTTCATTACAACTTAGAGTATGTTATTTGATGACATGTTAATTAAACATTGAGAAATTGTGGTTTGGTGCATTGTAAATTAGAATATGTAAGCTTGTACTTTCATAGTAAGTCATGTGGGCCACCCCACGTTAGAAGGTCATGCCTCCCGTTCATTTGTATTAATGTTGTTGTTGTGGGAAACCAGGGAAAGGGATGGGGTTTGGGATTGTTTTGCCCACCTTGCCCTAATCCTAGAGTGGGTCTAGCTAGGGAGGGGAGGGGATCTAATTGATGTGTGTGCATTACTATGAAATGAAATCCTCTATGTATAAAAAATTTATAGAATGAAAAAAAGATACATGGCCCCAAGACAATTCAAGCAAATTGTTGTGATTTCTTTATTTATTTACAAGATCACATTGTCTAGTCTTTTCCCAAAACCAAAATCTTTAAAACATTCTACAAACCTCCAAATAATATGATTAACACTAAAATCATCATGATACTATGTTGTACATACTAATGGTATGCTAGATTACAGACTCATGCAATTATGCTAAGGTTTTTAGTTTAATAAATTAAATTCTTCCCCAAATGCTTCAAATACATACACAAATAATAATTAAATACACTTATCTTATGTGTGATCTGTTCCACTTTCAAATGAGAAGGTGCTTTATAGCATATTTTGAATGCCTCTGTGAGCAAATGAATCAAGTTAAAAAGTAAGTACTAAGAAAAAGACAAAAAAGCAAATGAGCATTACTCAACTATTTCCCAAATATAATTATATTTTTTACAAAGAAATTATTATTATCTTCAAGATGTTGCTAACAATAACTTGAAACATACTTAAGAGTCCATGATAATTTGTAAGGGAGATTAACTTGTACAAAAAATTCAAGGAGTATTCATAATATAAAATATGGTGTTGACTTCATATTCAACACAACTTGTAGCTTATAAATGACAACGACGATGACATACTACTACTACTACTACTACTACTACTACTACTACTACTACTACTAATATGTGATCATGTTGATTAGTTCTATATGGTATGAACCAACATAAGTCCCAAGGCTCACCTCCAAAAAGCGTTGCCATGTAGGCATCCATGTCATAGTTGGGAGTCAAGACTTGGGACCCCGTGGGAAGTGGTAAGTCCCAACTTTCATGCTCTCAATGGCTAAGATTGCACGATTGACCTCAAGTTACTTGGGTCCCCATGTGGACCGGCCTTAAGATACTGGAGCATTTCTTGGGTCAACGTTACCATGCTTGCACCCATCAACATTTTACTTATACCTAATGCTACGATCTCTTGTGAGGCTCTTAACATGCTTGTAATCAAAATAATGTTCCATAATGATGAACATGATATGGTTTGGGATGGTGCGTGACCTCAATTTATTAAGGTCACTCTCGATGCTTAGTCATTTTGTACAAAATGCAAGCAATAAGTTGGCATATCTAGAAAAATCGTCTCCCAAACTCTTTCATTATTGCCATCTTTCACAAATTATCATGATGTACCTTATTTGACATGACATGATAGGGCATGTCTTTGGACGGTGCATGACGTCAATTTATCAATGTCATTTTCTATGACTCATGTACATGGATAGCAATAATGCAAGCAACAGTTGTCATGTGCAAGGTTCAAGGACAAGCCCATGTGTCTCCTCACATCAACATTTTATTTGTTACCTATTGTTATAATCTCATGTGAGGCTCTTGTTATGCTTGAAATTTAAGTTATCTCTCTTCATGAAACTATGACATGACATGACATGGCTATGGACGGTGCATGACCTCAATTTATCAATGTCATTTTCTATGACGTGGTCATACGTACATAGATAGCAATAATGCAAGCAACAGTTGTCATGTGCAAGGTTCAAGGACAAGCCCATGTGTCATCTCACATCAACATTTTATTTGTTACCTATTGTTATAATTTCATGTGAGGCTCTTGTCATGCTTGAAATCAAAGTTATCTCTCTTGATGCAAAATATGACATGACATGACATAGCTATGGACGGTGCATGACCTCAATTTATCAATGTCATTTTCTGTGACTCGGTCATACGTACATGGATGGCTATAATGACCTCAATTTATCAATGTGGCTCTCAACGACTTAGTCGTTATAGTTGGCAAGTGGAAGAGTTAAAGGACAAGCCTATACAACACCTTGAAATAACAATGTCCTTATGACCAATAGTTGCAATGTCCTGTGAATTTTTTGGCATGCCCAAAAATATTTCAATCGTATTTCAAGTAGTGTATCCCTTAAAATGCCTACCCGTTGGTAGCCCCAAAATGATCTTGGAAGTTCATTTGTGAGTTTCAAACCTTTTGACAATTGTCATGGCCAAGCCTAATGTGTTGACACCCAATCCAACCATTTATATGTTTGAAGCATAATTTAAACGATACGTGACCCAACACATTTTCCCTCATGCAAGCATCTTGTGCTAGACAATTTTAATGTTTATGTGATGAGGTGTCAAAAAGGGAGATATATTGTTTCACCCTGATTTCATATTGAGATTGATACTTTTTAAGGCTTTACATTGATTTTGTAAGATGCCAATAGAAAGGTAATAGAGAAGCCACATATATTAGGCATTTAGGGTTAATAGAGGTGACACATTATCATATGAAAATGGTAGCTACATATAATTAAACAAAATTAGGTTTGTATTTGTTTCTCTCCTAGGGAGTGCACTATTCATTAAAACCAAGCATCACGTGCGTGCATGCCCCTTATTAAAATACCCCTGTATACATTTTATTTTTGCTAAAATCAAGCAATATACTTACAAATCTCATTGCTTCAAAATACATTTCCATACATACACAAGGGTCCAAAAACAAATACAGAAATTGTATATAACATGTGTACAAATGTTTGGAAATGCAAAAATATGGCCCTATTATATGTATAATATCAAATCATAGATTTTTAGTTATAAAGTCGTTACTTAGTGGATGAAAAAACACATGATTCTTGGTCCAGGTCTGACTTGAACGCGTAAACGCGTAAATGCGTACTTTACATATATTTTTCTATAGCCTCATGTATATCTACTTCTTGCTTAATAGCAATATGTCTCTTGTACGTACATTTTGTACATGCTTGTTTTAAATAATACCCCTTTTGTGCACCCACATGTATAAATACAGTACTTGAACAGTGCACTCCCTGGGGTTTCTCTCTCATTGTGTCATCCTACCTTCTTTGATACTTTTACCATCATACACATAACAACATTACCGAGTCCAAGATTGTAGCTATGTATTATGAGGCAATAATAGAGGCATGCAAGAAACAATGACGTACCCAAGGAAAGTAAAACACATGAAACCATTATTTGACACAAGAAACGATGTATATAGATGGCCGCGATTGTTCACTAAATCCTTGAATTTGATAGCAGGGGTCGTGATTGTCCATCCATGCGCACATGGCCCGATAAGTTTTGGTGTCAATTTCTCACTCATTTTTTTAAGGCTCATACCACTCATAGATCCTTGCTCTCATTGCTTGTTGATATTAAGATTCTAAATATTTATCCCCCACCCTCTCCCCCCCCACCCCCCAAGGACTTCAATTTTTTCTTGCAAAGGGTTGGAAATACGTAGAAATGGTTTTCATGAAGTGAAAATAGCATCTCAATGCTAAGTGGGTGCATGTGCATAGAATGAGATTCAAATCTACATCCTTCCATTTCAAAAGATATACTTGCTATGCTCACTTATTCTTCGCGGAGATCAACTGCAAAAAGGAAGACCGTAATATGAAAAAAAAGGCGAAAATCTTTGGGACCACAAAACATTATTACTGTGGAAAATTGCAACATTAAAGCACTACTATAAGGTAACAATGGTGTAACAATCAAACATTGCCAACATAATATTTAATGGAGAGATGGTATCACACATGTGTCAAAATCTTGTAGCGGCATGGGTAGGCATGGTAGATAATGAAAGAATCATGGGGTTAGGCACACAATAGATGTTGCTTCTAATTATCAACATCATTTTCAAAGTCATCCAAATCTTACTTGCAAAGTTGGCAAATCTAGAAAAATCTTCTCCAAATCTCTTTCATTATTGCCATCTTTCACAAATTATCATGATGTACATGACTGACACGACCCCAATTTATCAATGTCATTCTCAATGACTCGGTCATATGTATGGATGGCAATAATGCAAGCAACAGTCATCATGTGCAAGGTTCAAGGACAAGCCCAAGTGTCACCTCATATCAACATTTTACTTATTACCTAATATTGTAATCTCTTGTGAGGCTCTTGACATGCTTGAAATCATAGTTATCCTACGTCATGAAGAACATGACATGACATGACATGATTATGGACGGTGCATGGCTTCAAATTATCAATGTCACTCTCCACTATAATAATGCAAGCAATAAGTAGCATGTGCAAGAGTCAAAGTCGGACAAGTCTATGCGTTACCTTCAAATATCATTATCCTTATTACCCATTTTTCCAATGCCCCATAAATATTAACTTGCTCATATTTTGTTTTACCTTTGCTTCAAGTAATGGATGCCCTTAAAGAATGTCCCACATCATTATAATGTTCTAAACATGACATTACAACAATCTCATAAAACAAATAGTGAACTTAATGTAAATAATGAAAATCCGAATGGTACATGCACTTTGGTTGGTGATTGCCTCCCCCTCCCTCCAAAATTAACGTTGTTGTCCGTTTGATTTTGTCATACCTTGCATGTTTAAAAGAGAAAAGGGAAACTCTCATTATAGATACCCAAACAACATCCAAAAAAGGACAATTCTATACAAACACTACTCTTAAACAATTGGCCTCTACTTAATCCCTTAAGGACTGTAGGGCCAAATTTGGATATTTGGCCATTTTTTACTTGGTCCATAGACTTTGTCTCCCCTTGGATTTGAGTACTTAGGAAATGTGTTTTTTGTGGAATAAATTTCTCAAGTCAACCCATATTTGATATTTTCCCCAAAGCAAGCCTAGGGAACACATTAAACAACTCCAAAAGTAACTATTTCCATCTTGTAGATGGGCCAAACTCACATGTGGAGGTCTAGAAGGAGAAAGATCACCTCGGAAACAATAATACGACTATCAATGAGGCAATACCAACCAAACACTAGATTTGAACATCCCATAGATTATTCCATCATTGGGTTTTCACACCTTGATCTCAATAGTCAAAACACTCTAAAATAATATAGGAATAAGATATCGGCACCCTCAATACTACTATATCTAACCCATGACGATGGCTTGGAAAAACATTCCTAGACTAACACCAACTTTAACGTCCACAATTTAAAACATAAAAATTGTTGTAAGTTCTACTTTGCTCTAAACATGTTTGTTTAGGGGTTAATCAACAAGTTCACCCCATAATACCTAAGACAAGCCCAAACACTATTCCCTCTTATATACTTGGTAACTCTTTAAAGGAACTTTCTATGTGGAGTTCTTTGGAGGTTCTTGTGTTGGTGCCTAATTTTAAAAAATGGGTGAATCTCCTTGAACATATTTGAAGGTAGCCAACATGTAGGTAGTCAAAGTAGAAAACTTCCATGGAAACCTTTGAAATCTCAAAAATATTTTATGTGTATTTTAGCACATTCTAGCCCCGAACTAGAGGAATTAGCATGCCATACCAACATACACATTTGTGTTATATATCTTCAAATGTGGGACACCTGGATGGTTAAAATTTTGTATGAACAATCCTAACCACATGAAGATTCTCTCTTTATAGTCAAATCTACCATTAGAGGTACAAATCTTCCTGAATGAGCTGATGTATTGGAATAGACTATTTAAGACAATTTTGGGTAGATTTCACTTCAACATTTAGAGGTTAAGCGGGGATGAATCTATCATAAACATGTTATGGGTAGGGTTTCAATGGACCCTCTTGCATGCCACCACATAACCTCCACACGGTATGTCCACTGCATATATAGTGACATGGTGCTCAAGGAGCATTCAAAGTACATTGTAGACCATATATGATTGCTCTCCTAAATTTGACACCTATATTTGGATAGTACATGGTAGCGCGCGTGGTTAAGAATGCACACTAACTTATTGGACAATATGCACAATATGATATGAAGAGTCATCCTTAGCAAAAGAAAAAAATCTAGATGTACTAGCTATTGAACTTCCTTGTCTATGATATTATTCGATTGATCCTATATGTTAGGTGGGGCCGGGAATAAACTAGGTTCTATACATAATTATACTCAAATTATTCTCATAGGAGAGCACTACATTAGTAGATTTAAGCTGAAGAAACTGGGGTGAAGCAGTGTACTGTTATTACTAGAATGAAACAATTGATAGCAACTAAATAATGTTAGGTCACCTCCAGAAATTTGATAAAACCAATTCATGAAGGGTTTGCATATCAATTGGTTCAAGAATTAATTTCCAACTAGGTTTCTAGTCATATTAAACATTTAATTTGAGATGGCCTTTAAGATCCCCTACTCTGTAACAATGCCACTATAACTAGTCCACTAATTATTTGATTTAATGACACTTTATATTTGGAGTTACACAATGCTATATCTTTGTAAATTCTTACCAAGGTAAGATGTTAGTGTTCTATAATGTCCAAACAACCAATTTGACGTTTTGTCATAACAATATTATGTTATACAATATTTAGTATTGAAGCATCTTATGTTGTATTGTTTCAAATCTGCCCCGGAGCTACCCCTTTGCCGCATTGAATTCGCACATGCTTGAGAAATAACAATCAATAGTCTCATCAAACCCTCTATTGATACATTGCATTGTCATGCCTTAAATGCAAATTTTGGTGAAATTCAATGGTCCAAGTTGTTGTAATCTAGCATTCAAAATGGGCTTTCCTCATTGATGAACTTTATGGATTGGTCCGAGAGATCCTAATTGGGACTAACAAACTACAAATTCACATAGTTGATCACAAGGAAAGAGGTACATTAAACATTGTATTTAGTGTCACCAATTCTATTTGTCTCACTCGATACTGATTGTAAACCGCCTGTGTAGTGTCACCGACACTAAATGTAAACCTATCAATATTTGTCATTTTTGTGTAAGAAGATTTGGGCATTATAGATCTACAATGTGGCAATTATTGTAACTTAATCAGTGGATTTTCATCCAAATTTCAATCATCCATGACAATATTCTATTATGGAGTTGGTCATATGCGTAATATAAGGGGCGGTTTACACTATGGACCATGAAGTTGGACCAGGGCTCTGCAAGGCAGCTGATTGGTTCTTGAAGTTGTCCCGGGACAACTTCGGTTTACACTAAGGAAAAAATGGCAGAGGGACCACGGAGGTTGAGGTCCCCAAAATATAATTTTTAAGGCCTAATAAATGCACTGACATGGTCCAACGGGTTTTTCGTTGAGAGAGGCAAGAGAGGTGGTCTGGTAGGAAAAGGCAAGGGCCCATGTCAGAGAAATGCCATTTCACGAATGTTTTAATGAATCTACCTTTTATGTGCCTTAATTATATTATAGCCCATGAGACACACCAGCACTACCTTGCCCTACCCTTTAAACCCGCTTACACGTGTTTCATCAAACAACGCGGGACATCTAGAACTCAAGAATTCAAGTGCAGATTTGTTTTTTTGGTCTACCAGCTGCAATGTTTGGAATTTGGAGGCGTGTAATATACCATTGGAAAGGTCTTGAAAATACCTTTCCAACGGTATATTACACGCTCCAAAATGTTTAAAACATACAGTTGAAAAAGAAATAAGAAAATACATAGTCGTTTAGTGACTGTAGATCAGGGTGGTCAAAAGAAGCGCAATGGGAAATCTTCTAACATTAATTATCAAAGAATTGAAATTTAGTGTTGAGGAAGGTTGGGTGGTAACAACATCAAATATAATCAAACACTAAATATCCTATTTAGTGTAGTGAAACACAAGGTACATGTCACATGTAAATTACATTGAACATTTACAATTGCATCGCTCATTTTTTTTTTGTAAAAATTGTTGTGAGAAGATTTGCAAGCCACATCTTCGACACATTTAACAAAAAGTGAAGACAATTGAAGCCCAAGAGATGACAAGAGAATGATCAAACTTTAAGGTGAAAAGAAGAAAAAACTAATTGACAAGATAAGTGAAGGCATGTGTAGGCAAGTGAAGGCAAATTGAAGTCAACAAAATGCTCAAACTTCATTTTCCCCCAAAACTGCCCTTTTTGGGCTTATATTAAAAAAATCAGCACATCCACTTCTTGCCGCATGGTCATTCTTCATGGTCCACATTCGGTTTACACCTAGTGAAGGGCCCATGAACCATGAAAACTAATATTTTAGTAACTCGGACCATGGAAGTCGTCCCATGAAGTCGTCCCACGCAAAATAGACCTCTTACATGGGACGACTTCATGGTCCATAGTGTAAACCGCCCCTAAGTACCTAACTTTGTTTCAATGTTTGGCATGGATGTCATCCAAGTTTCAGTCATCCATGACGGCACTTGTGCATTTATCTATAAGAAGTGTCATTAGGAGTTACATGCTGGGAACTCTAATCCCATTTATTCAAGGTTTTGGTGCTTCAAACTTTCACATTTGGTGGGGAGAGATATGGGGAGGTGGTTTGAACAACTACGCTATATATTGTATTTTAGTGTCATATGGTATGTTATGTCATTGTGATAACTTTTCTAATGACAGTCCTTATGAATAAGTTTACAAGTGTTAAAAATCATATGGTAATATATCAAGGATAATTGAAAATTGGATGAAGAATCACTTTGTAAGTGACAATAAATGCAAGATTGTAGATCTATAATGCCCACTTTCTTTTTACAAGGAATGACAAATACATGTTAGCTTTACATTTAGTGTTGGTGACACTACATAGACGGTTTACAATGAGTATTGAGCAAGACAAATAGAATTGGTGACACTATATACAATATTCAGTGTACCATTGGCACTAATTAGGATCTTAACGTCCCTTTTTAATGTGTGTGCCTCTAATTTTACTACTATAATCAAGAACTTTTGAATAAAGTGTGGGATAGATGTGTGAATTTGTTAGGTTAGTGCACAAACTGTTATAGTGCACGTAATGTGCCCAAATATCATTTAAGTCACAAATTTTAAACGTAATATCCATTTTTCTCTTGCAATAGTAAATGTGGTAATTCTAGTATGATTTCAACCCCATAATTGAATACACAATTTTTAAAGATATCCATATAGTCCAGATGTTGTTAACCGAGTCTCCAAACCATATGATATTAATGCACAACTTTCAACTCAAGAAACCATTTTCAAACAATGCAATTCTTAGAAGTACAGGATTTTAGATTACCATAGACCATTCAATTGTCACTCATTTATGATCCTTCAGGAGTTGAGGTGCTTGCTAACACTAGTTTAAATACGGTTAAATGTTGGCATCATGTGGTCATTCTTTTTTATCAGACACATATGTTTGAAAGATATATCAGAATATAGACATCATTCTAGGTTTAATAGCTAACAAAATTGACAAGATTTATGTGGTCATTCACAGAGAAAAGGAACTCTCACTTCGATCTCTTATAATTTTTGCATCTCAACTCTGATGATACCAAATCTTGGGATCACAATTGTTTTTTTTTTTTTTTTAAAATAATAATTTTGGAAGCATGTGGTGTTTTCCATCCTTATAAAAAATGGCACCTCAAAAAGCAACTCATTAATCTCAAGCCATGCTCGAGAGAGCAACAAGTAGAAAACCCACAACACGACCGAACCTAATGTGCACGTTGTCACACAAACAACACAAACCAAACTCCCATAAATCCAAGTAACACAAAGCAAACCAAAGGCCAAGAGCCGCCAACTCCATCTCAACATGGTTGGCGGCACAAATCATGAAGTTAATCTTGTTTACATCATGTCACTCCACACCATAACTAGTCTATGACAAATTTTGCACCTCATAATTGCTAACTGTATGACAAAAGTCCCGAACTTATCCAATGTACATAATTATCCATGCAGTTGGAGGGGCTTAACCCACTAAAAAAGGGCATGTTTTACACGAAAGGCATTAGGACATGGCTCTTAAATGACCAGGGTACCCCACTTTCTGGATGACACCATCGAGAAGTCCATGGTCCAAAGTCTTTTGAAGGGCACAAGCCCTTAGTGCAAACCCGAATTCATGTTGCAAATTTCATTGTGCTTACTTTCAAGAGCCGTCCCTAAAAAGATACCCTACAATCCCGGCCAACTCTATCCACACTTGCCATGTGGAAATCCATGTAGATTTTTCATCCATTGAAGATGTTATGGGCCGTGGTCCAAAACTACCCTCATGTAAACCTAAAGTGGATAGCCTGCGACGCTCTCAACCAAGGAGGATTCAAGGATTGTTAAGAGCCATGGCCTACTGGCTCTCGTGTAAACAGGCCCTACGGCTACTTAAACTTAGCTTACCTTAGAAAAACAACTTGCATCTCACACTGGTCAGAGACCAGGTTGTAAAAACCATCACTTCTTCAACGTCATCTTCACCTGACTTGAGATCGGTTAAAATCACGAGCTCTCACACTTCAGAGAAACAACAATTTACGAGGGACATAACCAATGAAGGTAACTCCAACCAAGTCAGCCAGCCTGTATATAACTGAGGAGTGAGCTGCGAGACTCCATAGCTCATCTTCGCCTTCTGCACGCTCTTTGTGCTCCTCTCCTACTCTCCGTTCCTCAACATCTCACACTCGCTGACTCAGTAGAGAAGTCCTGTAGACCTAGACTTCTTGGGCAGGATAGAATTCTCTTTGAAGTATCGACAAATCTTATATCTCAGCTGGTCCTTTAGTTCCTTACACAATAGAAGAGAACTTGTCCATTACAACCATCCGTTGCAGCTTGTCCATCGCAAACTCATATCGAGAATATGCATGAACAAATTTATTTTGTTGTCAAGCTGAGGTTTTTGGTTACATGTTTTGGGTAACCTTCAATTGAAGACCTCTTGTTGACAACCACAATGATGAATTTATGCATTTTCTCATCATGAGCTGCGATGTACGAATTGCAATGGTCGGTGACTTGATAATGGGCAAGATAATCCCACCTTCCTTCAATCCACACTCTTTGCTTTCCTCCTCCTTGGTGTGAGATGAGCTCCCTTTGATATTCAGCTGAAGAAGGAGACTTTCTTTTCAAAAGTTTTGCATTTGGTTACTACAAGGAGCGTGTAGCCACAATTGCCACTGGTTCATTGCCATTAGGATTTAGATTGTTGGTCTCAAAATCAACTCGACAAATACATCTGGATACCAAAAAACTACCTGTGTGGCGAAGAACCAGCGAAGAATCAACGATACATGATCCCTGCAGTGAGTGAAAGGGAAAAAAACATTGTCCATTCACTTGGTAGGGAATAGCTGTTGCCTCACCAATGATCACACTCTTGCAAAACATTCTGGGAGTATGATGGATAAGCAAGCAACTACTTGTACTAGGTAACTTGTACGTTCCACAACTCCATGTCTCAACAGTCAGTCTTTGGAGTATGAAAAATTGAGGTAAAACTAAAGATTAAGAGCAAGGTGCTGTAGTTTTGAATCTTAATTATTAGTATTAGGCCTTGTTATACCTCACAAGTTAGAAGATAGGTGAACTTGTTGAAATGTGGCGTCAAGGAAGCGTTCTGGTTTCTGTGCATTTAAATCAGTGATGGATAGGCCTTGCTCAGATGTTCACTACTGGCCATCATGGATCTTGTTTAGAAATCTTCCTTCGCAAGATAAAATTGCACTGTAGATTAACTTTTTGTGTTCCTGAGGAGGTTAACAATGCTGGAGGACCCTCTGTGACTCATATATTTGTTCACTAAATCCCCTTGCTCTGGCATCCAGTTGCAATGGAAGGCAAGTGATGGAGATGAGAGAGAAGGAACTCAATGTTTATAAAATAGTCCTTCTCATAGTTTCGAGTTGAAGATGTTTACATTTCTTGATGTAATAATAATTGTGACAATTTTATTTGAACCAGAGGTGTGGAGGGCGCGATTTCAACATCTCAACTTCATACAACTACTTTGATGTTTAGGGTGGTGCGAGCCGGAAATGCAACTGTGGTTTCTTGTTTGCTTCTTGTGGTTGAGGAGCGTAAAGTAGACAGGTGAGAAGCCAATTCCTCATTTCTGAATTGTTGTATGACAAGCTTCCACTAAGCATTCATGGCCTTCTTCTCGCGTTTATTACTCTCAAAATTTTGAGATAGATTGTAGATCCCTCATCTTGATATGAGAACTACACTAAATATGATATGAAGTGTCACCAATTCTACTTGTCTGTCCCAATACTAATTGTAAACCACGGTGTAGTGTCACCAACACTAAATGTTAACTCAACATTATTTGTCATTCCTTGTAAAATTTATGGGGGATTATACATCTAAAGTGATGCAATTACTAACGCTTACCATGTGATTTTTCATAAAATACCATATGACACCGTATATCATATGTAGTGTAGTAAGATCTTAGTATGAACTTTGGTACATGTGAAGACTCTTTTGGTTAGTGCGTTTTGACTGAGTGAATGCCACCTTACTGCACACCATAATGTCACAAAGTGGGCATTCTAAGCTTCTGTTGAGAGAGAATATCCACTTTTTGACATTGTAATGTGGAGTAAGGTGACAATCAATTCAGTCAAGACGCATTTAAAGTGTGCCCAGTTAAGTTATTGCGAGCCATTGGCATGCAGTTCAGTGTGTAGACTTTTGAGAGATTTCTTGATGTTGAGGCGGAGATGCATAAATTCATGGGGTGATCTAGTTAGTGTCATGGAAGGCCGGGTTTCCAATTGTGATCCTGGAAATTTGTTTCACTGTCCAACTAAGAGAGGGAAGTCCATCGATTTCGTCAATAGCAATATCACATTTAATTCATTGCATTTACCAGCAGTTTCTTCAACCTAGCCCTTGAGATGTTGCAATGCTTGTACACATGTTGTCCATAGAATCTAGTGAACTTTTTTTTATAGCGGAATAATTTTTCAAGATTAGTAGTTGATCCTTGACCAAATTGTTTGTTGATTCCTGGTGGTTGCAGGTCTAAAACCAAAAAAGGGGGGGGCGTCAATGGAAACTCCAGATGATGAATGCTAGTTTTGTGAAGGTTTTGCACGTAGTGCATGGAGTATTATTTCCCAGTTCTTTCTTCATTTGAATTCGTCATTAGAGTTATCCTTTGATTCAGCCGGAGCTTTGGTTGTAAGTTGGTTGCTTTGCATACAAATTTTTTCATGTTTCCGCAATGTGTTTGGGGCATACTTTAATTTGGTGTGGAGGTTTCAACACCGAACATTCCATATTGATTCATTGGTGCCAATTTCATTCAGGCATGGCAAGAGGTTGTAAAATGAGTTCGGCCCCGAATGAACCAATACAAGATGTCCTTTGTTCAAAACTCCACAACGATTTCAAACATGCACCCAACACTTTACGGAAACATGGAAAGTTTTGTAGGCAAAACAACCAACTCGCAACCAAAACTCATGTTGAACGAAAATGATAAGTCTATTTAGCAGCAAGAATCTATAGCACGACTTCTTCTCCACGCAAAGCAAAAAAATTGGATGGACACTCCAATGTTGATGTAGGTGTAGAATCATCTGCATGAAACTTGAAACATGTTGTGATACATTGAATGTTTTTGCCTAGTGCTTGAGATTCTTTCATGTTACTTGTAGTGGCATTGCTAGAATGATGTTCCGCCTTAAAACTGCATGCAATCGAACCATGAAAAGTTGTGCTATCAAGGGTCATATCCATTTGGAATGTTTTTACTGTGCATGTTGATTTCATTTAATGTACACCTTAGAGCTTAGAAAGGAGGGTTAGCTTGTCTTTATGGATGGATGGATGCATGCGTTGTGCATAGTTACATTTCAGTCTAAATTAATTGGGTATTTGTCATAAGGACTTGGGCCTCTTTATTGGTCGGAAGTGGCTGCAGTAACCTAATGTATGTGTGTGTATACATGAAAATTGCAAACTTATGAGGGGATCATTTTAATTCCAGTAGAGATACCATGAGGTATGTGACATGCTCATTTTGAGTACTTCCACTTCCACCTCCACAAACCATGACTAAATGATGAGGGCATTGCCACGGCCTAGGGCATCTTGATCTTTATAAGATAAGTAAACCACCATCCTAGTTTGCTAGTCGTAAAAGCTTGCCTTGACAGGGGTCCACTTCATGTAGAGAACCAAAAACACATGAGTGCATAACTTTGACTCCATAAATTTAGTAAACACAATTGATATAGAAGAAAATATGAAAATAGAATATTCATGTTAAAAGTTGTGCAAATTCTATGTGGTAAAAAATGTATTCATAATGTGTTGTCATTTATGTTCTGAGCTGTTGAAAACATTACAATTCACCCCAAGTCTTGAAGACCACATTTAATATGGATGTTGTTTCTCATCAAATGAAACAATTGTGAGTGAATTATGAGATAATATCCAACAAAAATTGGACCCTAAAAATTGTCATGGTAAATGTACATATGGAGGCATTACCATATTTTCACATTCACGTGCTTGTGGTATTTGAGTTTTGCTTAGGCTATTTTAATGTATTTGGGTAGCTACTTTCAATGCTTAAAATTAAATATGTCAGTTTCTAGGACGAAACTAATGCCAAGTGGTGGTAAAGGTTCTAGTCTAGGCTAAATTACGATATAAACATATCCAAATAGCTATAAAGCAACGGGAAAGTTAGTGAGGTCACAAAGGTAGTTGCACTTTTTGGAAGAGTCTCCCGACACTTGCATTAGAATCCTCTTTGATACCTTTTTGAAGCTATTATATTTGATTGATTTTCCATTCATTCACCCTTGCTTTGCAAACTTTTCCCTTCTTGTTGAGGTAATATTATGGGTACTCAAAGGGTACCATGCTAGCATTGCTACTTAGGCCCTTGCCAGACGACCGGCAGGGCTTTCTGCCGGCTTGGCTAGGCGCCTGGGTCTCATAGATGTGCCCCGTAGGAAGCTGCCTGCCACCGGCACCACACGACCGGCCCTGGCAGGCCGTCATCACCGGGTCGCCACGTCATACCCTGCACCACAGCTGCGGCTTCCTCCAGCAGACCCACTCCAGCAGGCTTCCTCCAGCAAGCAGTCTGTCCTCCAACAGAGACCTCCAACAAACCCTCATCTCGCAAACTTTCATTTTTTGATGCGAATTCAAGGCAGCTGCACCTCACATTAGCAATCTGGAACTCTCTCGTAATGGATGTTGAGGTCCAAAGGCTCTTAACATGTCTTATATTTCAGCTTACTTTGTTCTCCACTTTGGAAACGTTCTCAAGAGATGAGGGAGCGCTTCTTGTTTGGCATTGGCAACAACTTTGTTGCTTGACTCTCGTGATGCAAGGATTGAAGAGACTTCAAGGAAGGCAGCCTCGACGATTGTGGGCACACGACCGAGGTTTGCACCGTCCCGGATTTTTTGATCAAAACTTGTTAGGGTCTTTTAATACGAGAGAGTTCAAAGGTCGAATGCGCATGGACGTGTCGAGCTTCGAATATTTGTGTAGCACTCTCGCGCCATTGCTACAGAGGCAAGATACAAACATGAGAGCTGCCATTCCAGTTCAGGTTGAGGTTGCAGTGTCGATATCGAGGTTGGCCACAGGCAATTCTATGCAAAACATTACAGATTTGTATAAAATTGGGCTATCTACCGGTCAACTTGCAGTGTCACAATTTTGTGGTGCCATTAAAACACTTTTGCTCAGAAAATTTATATGTTGGCCTTCAATTGAGAAGATGGACAAGTTCGCCAAAGAATTTGAAAGCTTACATCAAATTCCATATGTCGTGGGAATTGTTGATGGTTCCCACATTCCAATTGTGGCGTCCCGTCTGCATGCCGCTGATTACTACAATCGGAAAGGTTTCCATTCCGTTCTCTTGCAGGGTGTTGTGTCAAGCACATGTTTGTTTTGGGATTTCGATATTGGTTGGGCCGGGTCGATGCACGATGCCAACTTGTGGGCAAGGTCAGACATCGGACAATTTTGTGAGGCCGGGAGATTGTCGCCTTACGCCCTAGTGGGGGATGCAGCCTATCCTTGCCGGCCATGGATGTTGGCCCCCTTCAAGGGCCACAAAGATGGCCTCTCACGTGAAGAGTACAACTAGAACTACGCACAAAGCTCGACACGCATGTGCATTGAACGAGCCTTTGGAATGCTAAAGGGAAGGTGGAGGATACTTTTAAAGAGGATTGATGTGCATTTGAGAAATGTTCCTGACCTAGTGGCCACATGTTTGGTTCTTCATAATATGTGTATTATTTTTGGAGACGGATTTTGGAAGAGTGAGTGGATGCAAGAGGCGACGGATGAAGTCCACACCGGAATGTCACACAACCTCGGTGCAAGTACATCCACACAAGAGAGAATAGTTGTGGCCAACCATGCCCTAGAGAGCTTGGCGGGAATCGATGAAAATGCACGTGAATCTTTGGAGTACAAAAAACAAGAAGCTGCAATGGAGTACGAGATCGCTATGAGCACCGATGGCAAGACATTCAAGGAACTTTGTGCGAGAAGAAATGGAATAGCAAGAAGCCTATGGATGGCCAAAACAAAAGCTTGTATTGCAGAAACATTTACAATGGATAGTGATTGACACGTAGTGCACTTAAAGTTTTTCTACCAACTTCTGCATAGTAGCTTGCATGCTCATCAATAAAGACATTTTCATGTCATCGCTCGCCTTTAAGCTTTCCATAAGAGTCATACTAGTCTCCCTAATCTCCCCAATGCACCGTTCCATATACATGTCGTCCTTGCGCTTAGGTTCGGGGGACTTCAATGTGCTCTCCCGGCTTCGTGGCTCCGAAGTGTTAATGTCCGATGAAGCGTACGTATCGGACTTCGGGCCGTCGGGATTCACGGCGCTCGCGTGCGCATGAGAAACCACATTCGCCCTGTCATACATGAATTCATCCACGAGGGTGTACCACCGACACTTCTCCGATCGTTGCGACCCCGACTTCGAATTCATCGCCTTGTCCTCCTTGTAGTCGTTGTAGATGGCACTCCACTTCTTCCGGCATGCCTCGGAGTCTTTCGTGAAATCCGGGCACAACGACACCAACTTCGTGTGTAGCCGCGACCAATTGTCCACACCTGCAAGGGACCGCAATTGTGAGTGACAATGAAAATAGAGTATCAACCTATCCTTATTCCATAAATTCAATGTCATTCGTAAACAACATATACATAATGTTTTCCCTGCTGTACCTTCCATCCAAATGAACACCCAGTGGAAATTGAAAGACAACATGCAAGAGAAATATAAAAACAGCAGACCCAGGCAATGCGAATTGAGAAATTAAAACATTTCAGAGTCTGCTGCCTGCAGACTCGGAAACAATAGATTCCAGCACAGTCTGTTGTCTGCAGACTGTGGCCACATCAGCTTCCAGCCTCGAAAAAACAGAGTCTGCTGCCTGCAGACTCAGAAAGATAGAATTCCAGCACAGGCTGCTGTGTGCAGACTGTGCCTAAACCAGCTCGCAGCCCCGGAAATACAGAGTCTGCCATATTACAGCAGCAAAAACCAGATTCCGCTGCCCAGCAGCAGAAGAATAACAGACTCTGCTGCCCATCAGTAGGGTAAAAACAGAGTCTAATGTATTCGCGCAGAAGGAAAACAACCAATTCTACAAGTGCAGGGAAATAATTGCAAGAAAAAAACAAAGTGTGCTAGCGAACAGCAGGGAAAAAATTCTGCAGCCTAGCAACAAGAAATGTGAACTATGTTATGATGGAAAGCTTGTCAGAAAGCAAAGAAGAAATCATTGAGGGAAAAAAAATTGTGAAAATAAATACATCCATACCTTGCTTGGGAGCTGCACTGAACGTGTTCTGCATCTCTCCACGGATGGACATGAGCTGGATCACCCAGTGATCCTTCCAGTGTCCCGCACTCTTCACAAGGTCCACGTCATCTTTGGTGTCGTCCAATTCAACAATTTCAACTTTCTTGCGAGGAGCTCTCCGCTTCTTTTTGGGTTTGGATTGCTCCGCGCCGCATTCACTTGATACTCGTTTTTGCGAACCTTCCGTAAGGTCGATCGTCGTCGGTGTCGTGGCCTGGGGGGGAGGTGCGAAACCTGGTAATGCGGATGGAGGCATGAAGGGATGAGGAAACATGTACGGAACTTGATTCCCCAATCCGCTGAAGCCCTGGAAAAATGGCGAATGGGGAATGCTAGGCCGTGTCGAATAGAAGTCGTTGGCGGGAGCGTTGGGAGGTGCACCTGGGTTAACATTTGGGTCGCCGCTAACCCTTGGAAATCCATTGGAAAGACGATTGGGGCACGAAGAAAATTTGAGTCAGTGGCAAGCAATTGTTTTGCACTGCAAAAACCAAAAAAAAAACCCAGCAAAAACCAAAAAAAATGGCCGATGCGGTCAACAAGATGTGAAATGGTGGGAGTGCTTGTTGGCGTCTTGGAGGAGGGGTTGTGAAGAAGCAGGGTTGTCAGAAGCAGGGTCGCGAAGCAGGTTGCTGCGAGGCTGGGGACTTTGGCAGCAGCTGTTCGAAGGCGTGGCGCAAGGGACCTTGGCGAGGAGAGAGGGCGAGATGCCTATGGTGGACGGCAGAGTGGGCCCGGGCATCTCTAGCCCCGGGAGAGTAGGACTTCCAGGGGCCTTCCCCTGGAAGTTGAGCGGCAGTGTAAAGACATGCCACGTAGACCTGCCGGTCTACCACCTGCCGGCCGTCTGGTACTGCTGCCAGGCTGTGGGCCAATGGGGGCCCTCGAATCCGGCTGGCTGCCGGTCGTGGGGCATGCCCCTTAATGTTGTGAGGTGATACTAAATTTCTAGTACATTATGAAATTAGTGCCACCAAAAGATCTAGGAAACATTGTTCATCTCGGTACTATCCATTGACATACTATTTATAGACGCCTTATTTATTGAAAGCACCGGCATTGTTCATCCTGACACTATTCTCTGACAAACATGTGTGTTTGCATTTTATTTTATTTTATTTTATTACTCTACAAGCACCTTAGAGCACACATTAATTTTTGGATCATTATAATTGGTTCCACTATAAGGATCACGTGGTCATCCAAATGGACCATGTCACCAGGTTCAATATTTTAACATAAAATGGGAGAAAAGGGTTGAAACTATTGTCGCAACTAGTTTTGAGTTCATTTGAGGAGCTCAAGTGTACTAGAAAATGATTCCCACCGGATCATTATTGCGGCCCACACTAATAAGAGATACTAGTATATCTCATTCACAAACTATAGAATACCTAAAAAATCTCTATCATATATACAATCCATTTTCACTTTCCAATGAGAGATTTTCAAAGAAAACAAATCAACCTTAGAATGTAAGTTATGATAATTTGACCATGCTACATATAAGTTGAAACATACATAAGAAACCATGGTTGTTTTTATATGGGACATGGGATAATATGTATGGACTTCCGAGGAGTATTCATATAATAAAATATGGTCTTGAGTTCATGTTTAGAACAAATTATAACACATACGAAATGAAAACTAAAACATATATGACAAGGTTGATTGTTTATACATGATACACACCCAACATATTTTTGAATCAAGGTGTTTCATATCTCTCCAATATTCGATCTAAACATATCATAACCTTAAGTATTGGGGTACTAGCACCTAGCTCTCGATTTCAAGGGATATTTACAAAGAACTAGAGGTTCAAGAGTCTAAGCATTGAGTGAGAAATGTAGAAGACTCTTTTGTGCAACATGCCAACCTTTTTTTTTCACTAGTATCTTTCTATTATCAATTTTGTAGCCTTTTAGAAAATGTTAGAAATTAGAGTCATCCCGGATTGGAACCCCTACACTAATTTCATGTCCAATTTGGTCACATGACTGCATTCTAGAAGTCTAATTTTTCTTATGTTGATAGTAAATAATACCTAAACATGAAAGAAAACACAAATATGGTCTACGTTTTGTATGAATGATTGTGCTACCTTTGCTATAA
Source organism: Polytrichum commune (assembly GCA_950295325.1). NCBI lineage: Eukaryota > Viridiplantae > Streptophyta > Polytrichopsida > Polytrichales > Polytrichaceae > Polytrichum > Polytrichum commune. The sequence continues at coordinate 62,693,683 of OX485804.1, forward strand.
AAGAGCATCAAACTTTGCTTCCAATGTTTGATCTCCTTTGAAAAGGTAGCTTGAGGGTCAAATTTGAATAATACATGATGTTTGCTCCAATTGACTTATACATAAGAAAAATGGGCTATTTTACAATAGGGGTTAAAGCATAAACATAAATATAGAGATACATAGGTTTCTAATTGATGTTGGCTCCAATATCAACATCAGTCTTGCTTTGCTTCAAGGTCATCGAAACCTTACAATTGGCATACCTAGAGAAATCATCTCCCAGTCTCTTGCATTATGCCATGTTTCACAAATTATCATGATGTACCTTAATTGATATGCCATGACATAACATGTCTTTGGACGGTGCATGACCTCAATTTATCAATGTCATTTTCTATGACTCACGTACATGGATAGCAATAATGCAAGCAACATTTGTCATGTGCAAGGTTCAAGGGCAAGCCCATGTGTCGTCTCACATCAACATTTTACTTGTTACCCATTGCTATAATATCATGTGAGGCTCTTGGCATCCTTGAAATTTAAATTATCTCTCTTCATGAAGAATATGAAATGACATGACATAACTATGGACAGTGCATGACCTTAATTTATCAATGTAACTCTCAATGACTTAGTCATTATACAATAATGCAAGCAATAGTTGGCAAGTGGAAGAGTTAACCCTTAAAAGAGGTTGCCCTCTGCGACAGAGCAGGTAGATTCTCGGTATTTTGGGGGGCAGGGTTAGGGTTTAGTCCATATGGACCGGTATAGTTATGCCGATCAGAGACTAATTTTTTTGTCAAGTGGGCCCCGAAGTGTGCATGATACTGGTGAAGACCTTTCTGCAATTGGGTTTGATATGAATTACCCTGTAATTTTGGACTGCGGCCAGGTGCAGTGGGTCGAGGAAATTGGATACGTATACGAGACGTGTATATACGCTGTGAACAGGGGGGTTGCATGGACGCCGTGCGGGGGTTGCGGGTCGTCCTTCGTGGCTGACGTGACACGCACCAGACAGTCCCCCGGTGACTTTGGTAACCGGGTCAGTATGTGAATGCCAATATGACGGATGTGTGTGACATCGTTCTAAAGGACTGCTGGCCCGGTGGACGAATGGGGAGAGGGTGTGAAGAGGTGCGGCACGTGGGGCCTGTCCCACAACAACGGCTTCCCAACCGCGTAAATGTCCATGGAGTGCGGCAGGCTCTGTTTCGGTTACAAGTTTTGTGCTCATGGGATAAATGGAACATGGTGCGGAAATTATACATTTATGTGCGCTAAACATTGTACATATAGCATGCCAAATTGGTCTTACATAGAAGGTCCACAAAAATCTTGCTATCCCACACACACAGATAGCCGCCCAATGCTGGAGTTATACTCGCTCTAACATATTAGGTGATACATCAGGCTGCCAAAACCTTCCCCGCCTCTGCGGCCTATGTACAGAGCTCATGTATTCACAGTGGTATAAAGAGCCTAATTAGCGTCACTTCTAGGCTTCCTCGGGAACTAAATGTGTCGATACTGTAGATGTCAGTTAGCACTGTCGACGGTGACGAGTCCCAGTCCGGACTGCACAAACATGAAGAAAATACGACGCCTTCACATCCGTCTTCAGGGATTCGGCTCCAACGTCCTCCTTCGTTCAAACCTTGGTCACTTCAAATTCGACTGCTCCAGCCTTCGCGAACAACACCGAGTCGCCCAGCTTGAGTCTGTTGGCGGTGCAGAAGCCCGCCCATCCCTCAGTGAAAGAGCAAAACCTCTGCTTCCCGATTGTGTACGTAGCACTCTTCACCATCGATCCGGACACAGGGCCTCTGAGATAGTACCACATTCCATCGAACTCCTCATGTCCGTGTTTGCGCCAGTACACCACTGGGACGTCCTGCGCCCACCCAAATCAAGCTCTCACGGGATTGAGATGAAAGCACTCTCCGAATTGACAACGACAACGGAACGACGGTGTTCCCAGGAATCCCCAAAACTTGCTACATGTTGCCGAAATAAAAAACAATTGGAAAACCAGCTTACAATTCGGCTGGATGCACACTTCTTTACGTGCGTCTTCCGAAGTTTCTTTTCGAAGTGCGGGCGGGCATCGCCGCGGACTTCGTGGACGCCGGGCCGAGGCGAGTGATCAGGACTAAGGTCGTCCACCTCTGGCTGCTCACGGGAGTCACACGCAAGGTGTGAGGCGTCCGGAAGCTGCTGAAAAGTCTGCGGTACTTTGAGAGCTGAGCGGCGGTGGATCCCGACCACGAGGCGTCTTTCATCTACTATCTCGAACGTCAATACCGCCCCGAGGCCAAGGCGCTGGTCACTCATGAACCTCGCCCACCCCTCGCCGATGCTCGCTGCGGACACCCCCCTGCGCATATCGGTGAGGAGGCGGAATCGTAACGGCCACTCCTTCTGAATGGCAATGGACGTCACCAACGCGCAATTCTCCGAGCGTGACCAGCCAGTTTCGGTAGTGAAGGTCGCAGGTATTTCCTGCGATTCACACAGACATCACTACCTATCATCGTGAGAACGACGAGCCTGACAACGCCATGACCCTAGACTCACTACAAGCCCGCATGCCACCTGCAAACATACATACGCAAGCACACACGACAAGGGAGGCTTGAAACCGAAGTGCACACGCTAGGGTTTTAACAAACATAGAGTACATACCAGTTTGTACCGCTGCGCTTGAGATTTCACTGTGAGGGCGAAGTAGCATGCACCGGCTTCGTCCAGCTCCCGCAACACCTCCGACCGACTCCATGAATCCGCCATGGATAACGAGCGCAATGTCTTCAGGATCATCCACCAGGAGCGCCCAATATCCACCACTTGACCTCAGCATACAACCACCCCGTGAGTTCTCAATGTCCTGACCTCGGCAGCAACAACTACAATTCTCGGTGAAAGGCAGAGCAATGTGAATCACGAAAAAGTGGAGAGGGAGTGGTAACCTGGGAGCAATGACGAGCCTGGGCTGACAAGTACACAGGGCTGGCAAGTACACAGGCCAGGGTTTAGCATTATTACCAAATCGCGGAGCGATCACCACATCATCATGCACAACATGGTCACTTCAACCATCAGTGACCTTCACATGGTCGGCGGCCCATTGATAAACAAATCCACTTGAATGCTCCTCTGGTACAGTGGTATAAAGAGCCTAATTAGCATTCCAATGTACTTCATAAAAGATGTACTCACCTAGATATCCACATTAGCCAGCTGAGATGGTTCGCCTTCTTTCTCATACCTACAGACATGACCCAAGTTAGACATGAACGTGTAGTCACTAGTTCTGGCTATTGGCAGAAGATTGTAGACAAAAAGGCCATTTGACCTGCAGGTTTTAAAAGTGAGATTTGCTTTATCATATACAAAAAACAGACACCCTAAACTGAATGAACAGACTTATGTTGGACTCTATAAAATCCACAATAAGGATCCAAGGGTATTTGATGAACATTACTACTCACTGATTAGCAAAGTATGGTAGAACATAAAGCATTACCTACAAGCATGACAAACACAACGACAGGTTTACAGAAAGAACCTCGCATACCCAAACTGGGCAGCGTAGTGGAAAGTGAAACTGTAATTACCTGAGGGAAAGGCGGTCTAGGTAAGTCTCTCGGTTGATGGGTAACCACTTTGGAAACTGATATAGGATCCAGGATACAGCAAACCAGATCTCACAGATGACAGATGTTAACCACAACCCATACGCCTCATTGACTGGGTTCAATATGCGGTATCGGAAGAAGAAGCCTATTACTACAAGACGGATGACAATAATCATCATGTATGGATGAATCCTACTTGACGGAAACGGAACTCTCCTTGACTGTGGTTGCCTTGATTCATCCATTCTGTTGCAATCAAAAGCAAGGTCACAAATTTGATTTTAGTCGCAGTTCACAACCATTACAATCCACCAAAGTTAGCTCAAGAAATCCTCTAAGATTACTCCTGATTGAACATCACTTGAAGGTAAGTTCAGCAAGCTCCAGGTTTCAAAACAGAAAGATCCTACTTGAAGAATTAAATCTATTAGACTAGTCTACATGTGTTTATAGTCATATGAAGCTGAGAAGCACGGCTGATATTATCCAACATAGGAAGTCTATGCCGGTGCAAAATATTGGTTGTTAACTGGTAACAAACCAGCAGATCGTACACACTCTTCCATCTATGGAGGTAGTATGCACATTAGATGGAATTTTTTCTGCTGATATGTGTAAACACAGTACAGGCATGATCTATACAAAGCAGTGCAATCTCTTAGCAGACGATAGAATTCACCTGGGATGCTACTATCAAGGTAAGGGATCGGATGAACCCTCTTTCCGCCCCCTGCAATCTGTGGAAGGACAAGAGCATGGTGCTCAGGTGAAGTTGCATTGGATTCACTTGTTCCAGAGACTTGCATTGAGGACATTGTCGCACTCATGAGGACAAGGCACTCTGAAATTGGCAAACTGGTTTAATTACCACTACTCAGACTGGACCTGGTTCAGACATTTCTATCAGTGATGTGTGTAAGTGTTCAATTAGTGTTCAATGCCTGGGATCAGAATAAGCACACGTGATTTCGAAACAGTTACAGACCTCCAGGTGAAGTAACCCAAAAGCTGGGAGTTGGTAAATTTATGAACATATATTTGCATGAACTCATTTAACAATACTCCACAAGCAAACTTAGACTTGGTAAACTTCAAATGTGGAGGAATTGTATCAGATCACTAATTGCATACAGGTGGATGCACCTGCGCCCGCGAATTGTTTTGCTTAGAGACCGACCAAGGTATCTGAATAGCACTCCCAAGAAAGTGTGACCCCCCTATCGATCACCTGCAAAATACTCACACAAATTGGCACTAAGAAGCTGGTAAATCCTTGCACAACTTTCTCTGCAATTATCCCCAATTAAATCGTCCTTAAATCCCAAGTAAATGGTCTGCTAGTATCACATTCAGACGACCCGGTCTCGTCCAGGATGACCTTCACATCCACGCCGGTCTCTCTCGAGAAATGGGCAGACGTGGCCTACACGCAATTTGCCTGCACAGATTTTACAGTCCCAAAAAGTCAGTGATAGGGAGTTGTTCAGATAGCAGGAACAATTCATGCAACCTAAGAAAGGGCTTTCACAAAGGCTCTGCCTCGAGGTTGGCACTGGGACGGCGAATAGCATAAAGCCATCGTCACTCCGTTTGTGAACATAATAGATGAAACTCCAAAAACAGAGCACAAGATGCAGCATTTACAATGTTGAGCATTTACAAGCAGAGACGACGGCCTATGACATGGTCGCGACAGAGGACGGGCTGTGATATGGAGTTACAAAAAATTCTGACAGTGGAAGCTCGAACTGCAGGAAAAAAAATGCCAGTGTTCCTATACTGCATGTGACCAAGGCCAAAATGTTTCCTAAGGGAGTCCTGAAACGCATCGACCTCCACAAAAAAATTCGGCAACTGATGTTGAGGACCACAGGTGCCTGTACATCTACGAAAAGGCTGGTAGTGAACGGGTCTACTTCTGAGACCAACTGTCATGTGTAATTTCAGTTCATCAAAAACCCCGTCCAGGTTGAGGATACTCAAAACGATCGCCGGCGGAATCGCGGTGGAGAAGATTGCCCGCACTGGCTCTTCGCGGAGTCCACGCCAACGCCGAGATCCAAATCTGCTTCCGCCCACATCCGCTGCAAAGCTCCTTCCTGTTACAACATTCTTCCAGCATGTTAGATGCGACACTTGCATCGAAATATAACTATAACCTCTCGTGTTGTGCCTGGTAACATGATTCCGGGCACATCCACTTGTTTCCGCAGGAGGTGCAAAACCACTTTTGCACACGGCCGCAGATCACACATCCTCGCTTTAATTTGGACCGCCGTAGTGTGTGGACAGGGTGATGGCGTCGAGTTCTGCGTGCAAGAGGGACTTGCTGTCTTTGGCGGGCCTGTATTGCTTCTGTAGCAAGGTACTTGCCGACGGCGATCTTGAATGCCAGGTGTGAGGTGACGGGCAATCCGAGGTCCTCCATTTGCTTCACCCAAGTGACATAGGCGTTCACCATCGTCTGGTCCACAATGAGGTGAAAAATTTTCACCCACCACTTGTGGCACCGAAGCTGTGACGAATAGTTGCCACGGAGCTGGTCCGTCACGTCAACTCCGCGCATGTACTCGACGTACTGCCGGTGCATGGGAGACGATGGCACCACCAATTGGCCTTGAAGGCCGGGTATTCGTCGGAGCACCTTACTGTTCGGCTCCCAAGGTGCAGCCGCAGTGCTCAGCAATGTCACCAACTTCTTGTCTTGCCAAGAAACAACGCCCATTTGTCGATGGACGTGATTCCAGATAATCATGGATCCCCTCACGGCGGTGTCCGGGTCCCGATAGAGTCCACCGGGCAGATTTTTGCTTGTGCGGCGCACGGTGCCCGTGGCCCATATCCCCTTGCACATGAGCTCATGGAAGAGGTTCACGCTTGCAAAAAAATTATCGATAACCAAACAGTGGCCCCGGTTTTCAAGACCCTTCACCATCCGTTCGACCACGTGGTATCCCAACCCGTGAGGCCCCGCCCCTGTTCCTTCACCAAAATACACCTCCATTTGCCAAACAAACCTGCTCTTCGAGCTCGCCAACAACCAAACCTTAATCCCAAACCTTACAGGCTTGTCCGGCATGAATTGCCTAATGAAACAGTAACGCCCTTTGTAGGGGATGACACACTCATCCACAGTTATCTCCCTCTCCAAATTATAAATATCCTTGGAAACGTTTACAAACATTTCTACAAGCCATCTTGTCTTGGCAATCCGATCAAACAATGGGTCAGACACATCCCTCACTATACTGTTGTTATCCACTAGATGCAAACAACGCATGATCTGCTCCTACCTCTCTAGCGACATGATGGACGAGATGAGCGGACAATACAGGAAGGGTTGGCTACGCATCCAATACTGCCTCACGCTTGGGAGACGTTTGCACCCCATGAGGATACAAATTCCCAACCAACCCCGAATGTCGCATCGATTCACATCCTTCCACGTCCGTCCACCCTTTGTGTGTGGCAACTCATTCTCCACAGGAGGCAGAACGGCCCTCGCATACCTGTTGGTCTCAAGTACAATTCGATCCACACAGGCATCAGTCCAGTACAAATCAAAAACCGTATGTGGCTGAGGAATTCCTTCTGGTCTAGGGGACTTCAAACCTGGCGCAGGGCCCGTGAAGTTGTCACGGGTTCTAACAAAATCCACGCTGGCAGAGTTCCAGGATTCCTTCCTGTAGTATTCAGCAAGTTCATCACTCTCCATGTGGACTGGCGTGAACGAATCCGGTGTCATGCACCACTGCTCTAAACCAGGCGCCATGTGCTCACTTTCATCTAAGTTATCAACATCGAAGTCCGAATCCGAGCTCTCCAAGGTATCACAGAACTCGGGGAGCCACTCCTCGCCACTAGAGTCCGCCGACATCATTAGCATTTCCGCATTACCGCCGGAGTGTATAGAAGTGTTAGAGCATTGCATGTATTCTGGCAGCCCAATACTTACCTTCGGAAAAGTGTCCCTGGCTGTCGAGTCCTGCGTACCGTCGACCCCCTCAGTATCGGAGGGGGCATCGTAATCTGCAATGGGGAACTCATGTGGAACACCGGGTGTCACCTGCGCATCAAGGTTTTCAGCCACCTGCTCCGTTAGACCAGGGTCGTTGCCACTCCCCACTCCGCTTGCAGATCCCCCTAAAAGCTCCGTGGCACTCACTCCCGCGACTGCACCAGCATAAACACCAGCCGAGTCAGGTGCAGGGCTGAAGCAGTGCTGCCTCTTCCACCAGCCGTAGCCATGTCCCCCCTCACTACCGTAGGCGCGAGCGTGCGGCCCATCTGCAACTCTTACGCTCTCCTCGTTTAGGTGGCACTCCATGTCGTATCCCCCTAGGTCGCACAACACCATCCGCTTCCCAGTCGCGGCATGCACACCCTCCCCGATGACATCCCCTTGCGTCCAAGATGGTGTGTCGCCAGTGTGGAACGAAAGCTCGGATAGAAACCTATTTGGGACTAGAACAACCCACCCTGCCCGCCTGCAACTCCACTGCACATACGTCCCTTGGAAACGGTCCGGCATAACACCGACCTCGAGAAGCACCGGCCTCTCCAAGGATCCGCCTGGGTGTGTAGCTCCAAAGCCCGTGTGCTTCGAAATAGGGGCTGCTGACCTCCAAGCGTCGTCGCGGAACACAGACTCCCAAAGGTCGATATTTACGGTATCCATGTTGCCAACGGAATGTTGCCCTTCAGGCGCCACAAAGTCTTCAAGGCCCTCGTACCCACCATAACTCGCCAACACCTCGTAGATCGCGTCGTCGTTCAGCACTTGCTGCTCATACATCGCCACTGTCCTTGCCAAAGCTCGCGTTCGAACACCGTCGGTGAGGTTAGGCTGGGGTGTTGGCGGCAACCATGCACGCGGCCTCCTCGGCTTGGAGCGCAACAGCTTCCCTTTCTCCTCCTTTGTGCATCTTCCACTTGGAGCCCGCTGTCCACCTGTGCAGCGACGCAAGTGTCAGGAATCTCGAAATATATAGGCACACCTGCACATCCAACGCGACTAAACCAGCAACAACCACATTTTGCATGTCGTCAGCCAAGTTCCCCCAAGTGCACCCTTATTGGTAGAATTTACATGCAAGGTAGACAAATCAGGAGCGGTATGTGCTGTGAAGACACCATCGGGGAGATGCTACAATTCTGCTGAGACTAGTTGCGGCACTATTGACGTAAGATGGGACATTCCAGTTAGTGTTGTTTGGTGAAACTTGGACACGTTGCAATATACCCAACGATGCCCAGCCATGTCAGTGACGTGTTGAGCACATTCATAAGAGTTTTCAGCAAGCAGAAAAACGATAAATGCGCAACACATCATTCTCCTAGTATTTGTCATCCTGCATCTTTCTCGCATTAGAGCAGTTGAAGCCTGCAAAATGGAGGGTTTGACTGTTGTATCTGTGGCATATCCGGCACTTTTTAGACTGAGAACCTGTTTCACCCTTCAAGTCTTATTGGGTTTGTGACTTGTTCAATAGGCAATATGTCTCATCTATACCCAGTGGTACTAAATATCCTTGGGACATCATTGTTCAGTTGGGAGGTCAGGTGAATTTTCGCCAACGATCCTTATACTGTCTCAATGCTCTGAAGCGTGCAATAAAATAATAAACAGAGTGCATGCTGCCTATGCTGTTGTAAACTCAATCAAACTTCCAACCACACTTCATATGTTGGCGTCACAATTATGTGCTGAACTGTGTCCCCGGGTGAAGAGTTATATATAAAGAAGTTGGTCTCTGCAAATTGGTCTATGTTATGTTTATACTAAACTGGGAAATGGGTTGTAGACATTGAGCAAGCTGTAGACAACACGACATTGAAGAAGCTAAGTGCCCGATTGATTGTACGGCAATACATGGGAGGATTCATACTCCATCCGAGCAGCTCAGATCAAAGATTCTGAGAAGCTGCATATTGCGGAGATTATCTACACATGTCTCACCACGTTGGCGTGCAGGTGTCGAATCAGGGGGGGGAGGTCCGGATTCGTTTCCCACACCGCTCTCCGGCATGGGAGTCTGCAGCATGGGCGACAGATCCTGCAAACCGCAATCCGATGTGGTCACCTTCTTCGACCTCGATGACCTTCGAGGTTTCGGCGTAGTCTCCCCCAACTCTGCGAACGCCTCCTGATGTTGTTCCTTCATCGGGCGCTTCAAGCTTGGTTTGGCAGTCGTCCAGGGTGGCTGCGTGCACTGGGCAACATCGACTGCCTCTGCTGCGCCCCCTTCGTGAACCTGGAGCAACGGACCCACAACCACCTGCAGAGGCTCCGAACAGGACAACGGAACAACGCTCAAAATTTTTAGTGTCAGGCACGACTTAATCATGCAACAACAACTATCAGGAGGCACACAACTACTCGGTGTAAGCAAAAAACCAATTACCTTCTTCGCCCTGGCCTTCCGAGTAGGCTTTGATTTCGTGATTGGCTCGACATTCTCCTTCCCACTGTCCTGACCTATCCCGCACGTATCCTACAAGGTGTTCCACGACAACAAACAGTTATTACGAATTATGTGGATCACACCTATTTCTCTGACATCACAACACGCATATGATTGTGTGCAATCAATGTACAGGGGAACAGTGGTTTAGGAATTTGCAACCACTACCTTGGTCTGCAGAGGCACTCGCGGGTTCAGTGGTGGCCCTCTGCTCTCGTCCGCCGTGAGAGGAAGGCATACTTCCGCCTGCCATTTCTCCTGGCACGCAATTACATGACGGGAAAGAGTCAGTTGCCCACCTCCGCGCATATCTCAAACACCCAAAAACAGAGTAAGTCAGATAATCAACGGAGATTGACGAAATGTACCAAAGACGAGCAGTAATCCCTTTCAAAACACTTGTCTCCAGGTTTGGGTCAGTTCCCGTGCAGGCCGTGCACAGTGATGACCGGTTACACATACACAACGAGGATATATAGAGTATGTAACAACATGGCGGTCGTGATTACGTGTATGCAGGAGCTACGAGAATTTTTCCTACTGCATTGGATAAATGACAAGTTGGGGAGATTTCGGTTGCACATGTGGTCCAATAGCATAATCAGAGAGCTGGTCAGATGTGTGTGCGATTCAGCAACTCTGAGAGTGCCGGAATTGAGGTTAGTCGGCATAATCCACGTCCAAGTACTACGACCAGCAATTACAGGTTCCACCCTCTAAACCTCAAAGCGACTCATATAGATTATGAGTTGCTCGGTACTGATGTGTCTTAACATCGAATGCCGGAAAGGAGATGTGGCAAAAGAGGATTTGCAACCACATGCACCAGCTATACAAAATCTCTCCTCAGAAGATCATCTCTGCAGATATTTGGCATCCATCAGGCATACGTGGTGGCAGCCATAGCTTACACAAACGAATATGACGTGAAGAATATCGGATCAATGAACCCATATGGCATAGAGAGTGACCCCGAACTGATGGGTGGCAACATTCTATAGATGTCACGGCCACTTCGAAGGCGGGTCGAGGATGCGAAGAAAAGTCTTCAAATAGTCGTTAATTTGCACAAGCGAGAAGTATTGCAGATATATCAAAAGCAGCACAACACACAGATGATTGTCTACATATGGTTGTACTTACCACAAGGCAGCAACAACGTGCAGGGCAAGTGCAGGTGGACATCATAGACATTACCTTGGTCTGCAGTGGCACTCCTTGATTCACTGGTTTCATCAAAGTCTGAGCAAACACCATAAACTCAGAGCACAAATAGGTGTTGGACTCCAAATTCCGCACGCTACCAATATGGCCCAACTGTACTTACGAATTCACCGGGCAATAACATCACCCCCATACCCGCCGAAAGAGATGATGCAGGGGATATCAGGTTTCAACAAATAGGTTTCAACAAGTTCTCACTAAGAACCTTTAACCGAGAGTGAAAATAGGTGCCGGAGTCCAACACTACCAAGATGACCCAACTATGATGCAATTCCGGAAAGAACAGTACTGGTGGCACCCTTCGCCGTCGAAGATGGTGCAGCTGACCCCCGAGCGAAACACAGGATTCAACATAGGATTCTCAAATCTCACTTAAAATCCATAAACCCACAGCGCGTATTGATGTGAGAACGATAATGACATCACCCTTACCCACAGATTTACATGGTGAAGCACATGATCTCTTCCCACAGCGGAGAAGGAAGAAAGCACACCACATGCATACATCGAAATATAAACAGTAGCAGGAACTAAGACAAGTTACAAAAACACACATGATGTTCTTGTCGATGTCGACCCGCCGATGTTGGTCCAGGGATCATAGCTTTTCCCGGCGATCACTTCAAAGACACCTCGCCCTCACCAACGTCACTCCCCCCACAGAAACCCAAGAGAAAATGGCCGCACTCGACACATGCTCGGGGACTTACCTGCGTAGTGCTGATCGGGGTCAGCGGCGATCGATCCCGCATGTGTGTCGGCTGCGATCCTCCCCGAGCCATCCTCGCGAGGCGCTTCATCCCTCCCTCCTTCAGTGAGAAAAACGTGTCCACGTAGAATGCCCGTCACAATGTCGGGGAACCTCCTGCGCTCGCACCAACCAAGAATTCGAGCCGCGTGCCTGTACCACAGATAGCGGCACCGTTCTTGGATCCCAAATGTGCCTCTGCGATTCCACCGGCTCGGGCGTGGCTGTGCCAGCAGTGTGCTCACATCAAGGAGCCCAACCGCCCGTGCTGCGCCTTCCTCCGAAACCCCCTGCCTTGTGAACCACAAACACAATTCAGACTCCAAAGAAATGCGGTTAGCGCTCTCCCAGGTGTTTCTCCTCTCCATGTATACTCGACGCACGCGGTGAAACGAACTTGGATGTGCAACCACGGATCAGCTGCAGAGTTTGAAAAGGGCAATAGGACAATCCGCCGCAACCAAAGCCTCTTGTTCACAATCCGGAACTCCATTTCCCCCCTCTCACAAAACCCAGTACCACAGACGTGGTGGTCACGATCGCAATAGCCACACTACAACATCAAAATCGCTAGCCACACTATCACATCAAAATCGCCGGCGCCATGACGTCCGGTCTGCACTCAACAAAACACCGAGATCTACAAGAACCCTAAACCTGGAGTGGAGAAGGTGGAAGGCGTTGCAAAAGCGGGGGAATGCCCTCGCGAATGGATGTGCCACACGAGCGTGTCCTCCCAACGACCACGACCGGAGGAGGCGGTCACCAACGGCCTCATGATAGTGCGCTGCGTCACCACGAGGACCGTCCCTGCTGGCCCGTATACGTCTATAGTATTCGACAAGAAAGCGTAGAATACACAAAAATGCTCACTTATGTCGACCCCGACATCGCCACACGGCTCCGAAAATTCCAAGAAAAATCTTGTAGGTTGCCTCTGGGTATTGCCGACATCTCCGTAGTTTGGAGTCAGCTCTGAATCGGTGAAGACAGTTCACCTCCAGCCCTAATCGGTGCACCGTAGGCCATATTGGCTCACAACCTCTTTTAAGGGTTAAAGGACAAGCCTCTACAACACCTTGAAATAACAATGTCCTTATGACCAATAGTTGCAATGTCGCGTGAATATTTTGGCATGCCCAAAAATATTTCAATCGTATTTCAAGTAATATATCCCTTAAAATTCCTAAATGCATACCTGTTGGTAGCCCCAAAATGATCTTGGAAGTCCATTTGTGAGTTTCAAACCTTTTGACAATTGTTATGGCCAAGCCTAATATGTTGACACCCAATCCAACCATTTATATGTTTGAAGCATAATTTAAGCAATAAATGACCCAACACATTTTCACTCATCCAAGCATCTCGTGCTAGACAATTTTAATGTTTATGCGATGAGGTGTAAAAAATGGAGATATTGTTTCACCTTGATTTCATATCAAAATTGATACTTTTTAAGGCTTTACATTGATTTTTGTAAGACGACAATAGAAAGGTAGTAGAGAAGCCACATATATTAGGCATTTAGGGTTAATAGATGTGACACATTATCATATGAAAATGGTAGCTACATATAATAAAAAAAGATTAGGTTTGTATTTGTTTCTCTCTCATTGTGTCATCCTACCTTCTTTGATACTTTTATCATCATACACATTACAACTTTATTCAATCCAAGATTATAGCTATGTATTATGAGGCAAAAATAGAGGCATGCAAGAAACGATGACATACCCAAGGAAAGTAAAACACATGCAACCATGATCTAACACAAGAAACCATGTATATAGATGGCCGAGATTGCTCACTACATACTTGAAGTTGATAGCAGGGGTCATGATTGTCCATCCGTGCGCACATGGCCTCATAAGTTTTGGTGTCAATTTCTCACCCGTTTTTGAAGGTTCATACTACTCATAGATCCTTGCTCTCATTGCTTGTTGTAATTAAGATTCTAAATATTCATCCCCCCTCCCCCCCCTCATCTAATGATCCAAATGGAATAAGACCCATATTAAGAGACAATGAGTTGTAATTTGCTTTCTCCTCTCAACAACACAATAGTGTTTACCCCCCCCCCCCTAGGACTTCAATTTTCTCTCGCGAAGGATTGGAAATACGTAGAAATGATTTCCGGGAAGTGAAAATAGCATCTCAATGCTAAGTGGGTACATGTGCATAGAATGAGATTCAAATCCATATCCTTCCATCCCAAAAGATATACTTGCTATGCTCACTTATTCTTCGCGGAGATGTGGTAAACCACTATATAAAGAAAAACCTTAATATGAAAAAAAGAAGCCGAAAGTCTTTGGGAACACAAAACCTTATTACCGTGGAATATTACAACATTGGATCATTACTATAATGGATCATTATAACAATGGTGTAACGATTAAACATTACCAACATAATTTTTAATGGAGAGATGGTATCACCCGAATATCAACATGTGTCAAAATCTTGTAGTGGCATGGGTAGGCATCGTAGATAATAAAAGAATCATGGGGTTAGGCACACAATAGATGTTGCCTCTAATTATCAACATTATCTTCACTTTGCGTCAAAGTCATCCCAACCTTACTTGCAAAGTTGGCAAATCTAGAAAAATCTTCTGCAAATCTCTTTCATTATTGCCATCTTTCACAAGTTATCATGATGTACATGACTGACACGACCCCAATTTATCAATGTCATTCTCAATGACTCGGTCATATGTATGGATGGCAATAATGCAAGCAACAGTCATCATGTGCAAGGTTCAAGGACAAGCCCAAGTGTCACCTCATATCAACATTTTACTTATTACCTAATGTTATAATCTCTTGTGAGGCACTTCACATGCCTGAAATCATAGTTATCTCTCGTCATGAAGAACATGACATGACATGACATGATTATGGACGGTGCATGGCCTCAAATTATCAATGTCACTCTCCACTACTTAGTCATTGTAAAAAATGACTAAGCATCCTCCCCCCCCCCGCTCCCTCCTAAATTAACAATGTTGTCCATTTGATATTGTCATAAAAAAGAAATGGGAAATCCTCATTGTGGATACCCATACAACATCCAAAAAACGACAATGGCATACCAACACTGCTCTTAAACCACTGAACTCTAGTTAATCCCTAAAGGACCGAAGGGCCAAATTTGACTTTTTGCACAGTTGTTTTTTGGTCCATAGATTTTGTCTCTCCTCTGTCTTAGAGCCACATACAAATATATATACATTAGGGGATCAATCTTCCAAGCCTTTCTCTTCTAGCTAGAAACAAAAGTCATTTGATATTTAAAAAAAAAAATTTAGCTAACAAAAACATAGTGACGTTTGGGTTTTTTTGGACCCACTTTTAGACATTTTGGAGGCGTTTCGGCATCAAGCCAAGTAAACATGGATATGTCCAATTAATTTTATGATGGGCACATTTTTGTTTTTAAAAAACATTGTTTGTTTCTAAATATGTGCATTGTCTTATCTACCCCTTGGATTTGAGTACTTGGGACATGTGTTTTTTGTGGAATGAATTTCTCAAGTCAACCCATATTTGACATCCGCCCCAAAGCAAGCCTAGGGAACCACATTAAATAACTCCAAAAGTAACTCTTTCCTTCTTGTAGATGGGCTAAACTCACATGTGAAGGTCTAGAAGGAGAAAGATCACCTCGAAAACAATAATGTGATTATCAATGAGGCAATACCAACCAAACACTAGATTTGAACATCCCATAGATTATTCCATCATTGGGTTTTCACACCCTGATCTCAACAGTCAAAACGTTCTCAAATAATTTAGGAAAAACAATATTAGCGCCCTCAATACTACTATATCTAATCCATGAGGATGGTTTGGGGAAAAACAATCCTAAACTAACACCACTTTAACGTGCATAATTTAAAACATAAAAATTGTTGTGAATTCAACTTTGCTCTAAACATGGTCCTTCAAGGGTTAATCAATAAGTTCACCTCAAAATGCCTAAGACAAGTCCAAAGTCTATGCCCTCCATGGGTAGATCACTCTAAGGCATTTTTGTGCACCACGTGCGGCTGGGGGTTTTTTGTTTTGGGGCTATTTACCTTCAAGGGCTGAATTAAAGCCTCCCTATAATTACTTAAATTTCAAAAATGGCCCATTTGTTTGCACCCTTCCATTACTTATATTGTCCAAGTCACTGCAATTTTTTGTACTCTATATTCCTTTTAAGTAATAAAAGCGTGGGGAAGACGACCCCAACGATGGCGCGTTCCCTCTTCATCCATTTTTGGACAGACGGAAATCCCAATTATCATCCATCCCCGTGAGTCCTAAACCCATTTACATACCATACTAAACATACCTTGTAGGATCCTTATCTTCAGCCCCTATATTAATTTTACAAAAAAATAATGGCCCACGTTTTATGTCCATCTAACTTACTTATAACGGGATTGTCTACATTTAATGGCCCCTTCATTATTTGGAATTCCTTTATAATTTTTATTTCAAATGATTTTAATCCTCTCTATATTATGCCGCACGTCGTTTTTAAAATGCACTAAGTGATCTACCCGTGATGCCCTCTTATATACTTGGTGACTCTTTAAAGGAATTTCCTATTAGGAGTTCATTGGAGGTTCTTGTGTTGGTGCCTAATTTTGAAAAATGGGTGAATCTCCTTGAACATATTTGGAGGTAGCCAACATGTAGGTAGTCAAAGTAGAAAACTTCCATGGAAACCTTTGAAATCTCAAAAATACTTTATGTGTTTTTTAGCACATTCAAGCCCCGAACTAGAGGATCGGAATTAGCATGCCATACCAACATACACATTTACGTTATATATCTATAGATGTGGGACACTTGGATGGTTAAAATTTTGTATGAGCAATTGATCCTTACCACATAAAGATTATTTCCATCTAGTCAAATCTACCATTAGAGGTACAAATCTTCTTGAATGAGGTGATGTATTGGAATAGACTATTTGAGACATTTTTGAGTAGATTTCACTCCAATATTTAGAGGTTAAGTTGGGATGCATCTATCATAAACATGTTATGGGTAGGGTTTCATTGGACCCTCTAACATGTCACCACATAACCTCCACACAACATGTCCAACACACATACTATGTGATGGTGCTCAAGGAGCATTCAAGGTACATCGTGGGCGTTATATGATCGCTCTTCTAAATTTGACACGTATATTTGGATGGTACATGGTAACGCGCAGAGTCAAGAATGCACAGTGCTAACTTAATGGACAATATGCATAATCTGATATGAAGAGTCATCCTTAGCAAAAGGAGAAAAAGAAAATTCTACATGTACTAGCTATTGAACTTTTTTGTCCATGACATTATTCAACTGAGTCTGTATGTTGGGTGGGGCCGGGAATAAGCCAGATTCTATACATAATTATACTCAATTTATTCTCATAGTAGAGCTTTACATTGGTAGATTCAAGTTGGAAAAACTCGGATGAAGTAGTACACTCATATTATTAGAATAAAATAGCTGATAGCAACCGACTAATGTTATGTTGCCTCCAAAAGTTTGATAAAACCAGTTCATGAATGGTAATCATCCTCTTTAAATGTCATGAAGGTTTAAATCCTCAATTGATTCAAGAATTGATTTACAACTAGGTTTCCAGTCATATTAAACATTCAATTTGAGATGGCCCTTAAGATCCCCTAATCCACAACAATGCCACTATTAAGAGTACAATAATTATTATATTTAATGTCACTTGCTATTTGGAGTTACCCAATGCTATATCTTTTTATTATTAATGTAAGTTTTTACCAAGTAAACATGTTGATGTTTGATAATGTCCAGACAACTAGTTTGACCTTTTGTTAACAAAAATTGAGATATACTATGAATAGTTATAGCATTGTGTAATTCCAAATAGTAAGTGACACTAGATACAACATTTAGTACTAGTGAATTGAAACGTGTTATGTCATATTCTTTCGAATCACGCTTTTCCCCATTGAGTCTGCACACGCTTGAGAAATTACAATCAACGATCTTATTAAAACCCTCTATTGACACATGGCATTGTCATACATAGTATATCATGGATAATTAAAAACTGGATGAAAAATCACGTAGTAAGTGACAATAATTGCAAGATTATAGATCTATAATGCCCACTTTCTTTTTACAAAGAATGACAAATACTGTTAGCTTTACATTTATTGTTGGTGACACTACACAGACAGTTTACAATAAGTATTGAGCAAGACAAATAGAATTGATGACACTACATAAAATATTTAGTGTACTATTGGCACTAATTAGGATCTTAACTTCCTTTTTTAATGTGTGTGCCTCTAATTTTAATGCTACAATCAAGAATTTTTGGATGAAATGTGGGATAGATGTGCGAATTTGTTAGGTTAGTGCACAAACTGTTATAGTGTATGTAATGAGCCCACATATCATTCAAGTCATAATTTATAACTATAATCTTGATTTTCCTTTTGCAATAGTCAATGTGGTAGTTCTAGTATGATATCAACCCTATCATCGAATACACAATATTCAGAGTTCTCCATATACTCTAGATGTTGCTAACCGAGTTTCCAAACCATATGATGTTAATGCATGACTTTCAACCTAATAAATAGGTTTCAAATGATTCAATTCTTAAGAGTACATGCTTTTGAATTACCATAGACCATTTCAATTGTCACTCATTTATGATATTTTAGGAGTTGAAGTGCTTGCTAACACTAGTCTATCCGGTTAGCTGTTGGGGTCGTGTGGTTGCTCTTTTTGATCAGTCACCAATATTTGAATGACATATCAAATTATAGACATCATTCTAGGTTTAGTAGCTAAAATGTTTGACAAGGTTTATGTGGTCATTCAAAGAGAAAGAGCACTGTCACTTCGATTTCTTATAAACCTAAATTCCCACTGCAAATTTCGTCAGGCCTACCTTCAAGAGTCGTCCCTAAAAAGATACCCTACAATCCTGGCCAACAATCATGTGGAAATTCATCTAGATTTTTCATCCACTGAAGATGTTATGGACTGTGGTCCAAAACTACCCTCGTGTAAACCTAGAGTGGAAAGCCTTCGGCGCTCTCAACCAATGAAAATTCAAGAACTCTTCATAGCCATGGCCTAATGACTTTCGTGTAAACAGGCCCTACGGCTACTTAAACTTAACTTACCTTTAAAAAACAATTTGCATCTCAAAGTGGTCAGAGACCAGGTCTTAAGAACCATCACTTCTTCAACGAATCGAGATCCCTTAAAATCACGAGCTCTTACACTTCAGAGAATCAACAATTTACGAGGGAAATAACCAATGAAGGTAACTCCAACCAAGTCAGCCAGCCTGTATATAACTGAGGAGTGAGCTGCGAGACTCCATAGCTCATTTTCGCCTTCTGCACGCTCTTTGTGCTTCTCTCCTACTCTCCATTCCTCAACATCTCACACTCGCTGACTCAGTAGAGAATTCCTTTAGACCTAGACTTCTTGTGCAGGATAGATTTCTGTTTGAAGTTTCGACAAATCTTATATCTCAGCTGGTCCTTCACTTGCTTATACAGTAGAAGAGAACTTGTCTCTTACAGCCATCCGTTGCAACTTGTCCATGGCAAACTCATATTGAGAATATGCATACACAAATTTATTCCGTTGTCAAGCTGAGGTTTTGGTTACATGTTTTGGGTAACCTGCAACTGAAGACCTCTTGTTGACAACCACAACGATGAATTTATGCATTCTCTCATCAAGAGCTGCGATGTACAAATTGCAATGGACAAGATGTTCCCACCTTCCTTCAATCCACACTCGTTGCTTTCCTCCCCCTTGGTGTGAGATGAGTTCCCTTCATATTCAGGTAAAGGAGACTTTGATTTTCTTAGATTTAGCATTTTGTCACTACAAGGAGCGTGTAGCCCACCATTGCCATTGGTTCATTGCCATTAGGATTTAGATTGTCAGTCTCAAAATCAACTGGACAAATACATCTGGATACCAAAAAACTACTTGTGTGGCGAAGACCCAGCGAAGAATCAACGATACATGATCCCTACAGTGAGTGGAAGAGAAAAAAACATTGTCCATTCACTTGGTAGGGAATAGCTGTTGCCTCACCAATGATCACACTCTTGCAAAATGTTCTGAGAGTATGATGGATAAGCAAGCAACTACTTGTACTAGGTAACTTGTACGTTCCACAACTCCATGTCTCAACATTCAGTCTTTGGAGTATGAAAAATTGAGGTAAAACTAAAGATTAAGAGCAAGGTGCTGTAGTTTTGAATCTTAATTATTAGTATTAGGCCTTGTTATACCTCACAAGTTAGAAGATAGGTGAACTTGTTGAAATGTGGCGTCAAGGAAGCGTTCTGGTTTCTGTGCATTTAAATCAGTGATAGATAGGCCTTGCTCAGATGTTCGCTACTGGGTCATCATAAATCTTATTTAGAAATCTTCCTTTGCAAGATAATATTGTGCTGTAGAATGTGGATTAACTTCGTGTATTCCTAAGGAGCTTAACAATGCTGGAGGACCCTCTGTGACTCATGAATTTTCACTAAATCGCATTGCTCTTGCATCCAGTTGCAATGGAAGGCAAGTGATGGAGATGAGAGAGAAGGAACTCAATGTTTCTAATTAGTCTTTCTCATAGTTTCAAGTTGAAGATGTTTCCATTTCTTGGTGTAACATTTCTGACAATTTTATTTGAACCAGAGGTGTGGCGGGCGCGACTTCAAGATCGCGACTCTATACAACTACTTTGATGTTTAATGTGGCGAGAGCCAGAAATGCAACTGAGGTTTCTTGCTTGCTGCTTGTGGCTGATGAGTGTAAAGTAGACATGTGAGCCAATTCCTCATTTCTGAATTGTTGTATGACAAGCTCCACTAAGCTTTAATGGCCTTCTTCTCGCGTTCATTACTCTCAAAATTTTGAAATAGATTGTAGATCCCTCATCTTGATGTAAGAACTACACTAAATATGATATGAAGTGTCACCGGTTCTACTTGTCTTGCTCAATACTAATTGTAAACCGAAGTGTAGTGTCACCAACACTAAATGTTAACCCAACATTATTTGTCATTCCCTGTAAAATTTTTGGGGGATTATACATTTAAAGTGGTGCAATTACTGAAACTTACCATGTGATTTTTCATAAAATATCATATGACACCATATATCATATTTAGTGTAGTAAGATCTTTGTATGAACTTTGGTACATGTGAAGCCTGTTTTGGTTAGTGCATTTTGACTGAGTGAATGTCACCTTACTGCACACCATAATGTCACAAAGTGGACATTCTAAGCTTCTGTTGAGAGAGAATATCCACTTTTTGACATTGTAATGTGGAGTAAGGTGACAATCAATTCAGTCAAGACGCATTTGAAGTGTGCCCAGTTAAGTTATTGCGAGCCATTGGCATGCAGTTCAGTGTGTAGACTTTTGAGAGATTTCTTGATGTTGAGGAGGAGACAGACAAATTCATGGGGTGATCCAGTTAGTGTCATGGAAGGCCGGGTTTCCAATTGCGATCCTGGAAATTTGTGTCACTGTCCAACTAAGAGAGGGAAGTCCATCGATTTCGTCAATAGTAATATCGCATTTAATTCATTGCATTTACCAACAGTTTCTTGAACCTGGCCCTTGAGATGTTGCAATGCTTGTATACATGTTGTCCATAGAATCTAGTGTACTTTTATTATTCCCAAATTAGTAGTCAATCCTTGACCAAATTGTTTGTTGATTCCTGGCATTTGCAGGGTTAACGCCAAAAAAGGGGGGCGCTAATGGAAACTACAAAAGATGAATGTTGGTTTTGTGAAGGTTTTGCACATTGTGCATGGAGTATTATTTCCCAGTTCTTTCTTCATTTGAATTTGTCAATAAAGTTATCCTTTGATTCAACCGGGAGCTTTGGTCGGGCATTGGTTGCTGTGCATTCAAAACTTTCTATGTTTCAGTAAGTTGGTGCATGATCATATTGGTGTGGAGGTTTGAACATTGAGCATTCTATATTGATTCATTGGGGCCAAACTCATTTTGGCATGGCAAGAGGTTGTAAAACGAGTTGGGCCCCTAGTGAGTTAATATAGGATGTCCTTTGTTCATACCTCTACATCGAACATGGACCCAAAACTCACCGAACATGGAAAGTTTCGCTTGCAGATCAATCGACTCCAAACCAAAACTCCCGTTGAACCAAATGATAAGTCTATTTGACAACAAGAATCTATGGCACGACTTCTTCTCTGCGCATATATTGCAAAATATTTGGATTGACACTCTAGTGTTAATGTAGTTGTACAATCATCTGCATGAAACTTGAAATGGGTTGTGACGCATTGGATGTTTTTGCTCAGTGTTTGAGATTCTTTCATGTTACATGTTGCGGCATTGCTAGAAGGATGTTTTGCCTTAAAAGCGTATGCAATCAAACCATGAGAAATTGTGCTATCAAGGGTCATATCCATTTGGAATGTTCTTTCTGAAGACGTTGATTTCGTTTAATTTACACCTTAGAGCTTTGAAAGGAGGGTCACTGTGTCTTTCTGGATGGATGCATGCTTCGTGCGTACTTAGATTTCACTCTAAATTATTTGAGTGGTTGTCATAAGGCCTTGGGCCTCTTTATGGGTCAAAAGAGGCTGCAGTAACCTAATGTATGTGCACGTATACGTGAAAATTGCAAACTCTATGTGGGGATCTTTTAAATTACAATAGAGATACCATGAGGTATGTGACATGCTTATTGTGCTTGGGGCGATCACACCCCCTTACCTTTCGTAATCACGTGCAATAATGGGGTATTTAATGGGGGGATATTTATGCACGTCTCAATATTTGTTCCCTTCCCTTTTGTAGATAAATAGCTATTTTGACATATTTTTTAGCACCTTATATTTATTTGTAGTTATTTAGAGAGGCTGATTTTTAGCAGAACATTTTGTTAATAAACCCAAGAGCTGTTGAGGAGCGCTAGCACATTCCTTCGCCCAAGAGAACCCCACAACATTTCCCTTCATACTAACGCGCTTGATTCAAATTTGGATAGAATCTACACACTTGTTCATCCAAGTAGTCAAACCCATAAATGTTCTACAGATCCTACTACACATTTTTAAGGGGATCCTATGTATATGACCTTATTTTTTTTCTACTGCTTATTGAAACGGAGGAATTATCCACCACCCTATCTTACATATAATCATGTAGGGGACATATTTCCAATATTGTGGTAGATCTAACGAAATTATAAATTTTACCCTGAATGAATTAAATTGACCCTATATTTTATTTCACTTGGTTTCCTAAAATTTTGATAGTCACCTCCCTGAGTTATTGTGGGTACTTTGACTTCCACCTCCACAAACCAGTCTAAGAAGTGGAAGAACTTGTTCATCTAGCAGATTTGGGTAAGGAAGAGGGCCGGTGAGAAATTTGCAATCATAGTTCATATGCTCTCAAGAACTTGGTTAAAGTGCAAAGTCCATGATTTGTGAAGTGATCATGATTTGAAGGTCACATGTGATTAGAATGTCACGTATATGTGCCTATTCATGTGTCATCATGTGGAAAAGAACAATCTACCACAATCAAACAACATGTTTTGCATTTGAAATTGGACTTGACAAAACAAATTTGACCAAATTATAGAATGAAATTGGCCTTCAAAACTTGCATGAAATTCTTGAGTTGAAATATCTATTTTTTTCTTTTGAAGAATTATAGGAAAAAGATAACACCTAATAAATACTCTTAATGGATTGAACGGGGTTCCAATACATTATTTCAAATCTGCCTCTCAAGTTATTCAGCAAAGTATTGCATGTGCTCATGTGAGGCTTGGCATGTAAGCCTAGTTTAACCTCAATACAAGGCCGTGTATGGCAATCAAATATTGAGTGATTTCATTAGGTTCAAGTACATGGAAATAAACACAAATAGCCTCCAGATACCACACTGACGATTTTGGCCTTGAGCCTCCATAACATAGATTGGTTCATTTTAAATGGGGCTAGTCTGGGCCTAGTTTGGTCAATTATTTTAAATGAATTCCTAGAATTTCAATCATGGCTAGTCATGTATGGATACATAAGAACAAATACCCAAACAAAGTTTTGTTTACAAAGATTGGACTATGTGTTAAGAAATTGACAACCATTCTGAAACTTAGTGGTCACCATAAGTAAATTGGGGGACGGGGTGGGGGGTAAGGGGGGTTATATGACCGCGTTATGGCTTCTTGGCCGTTGGTTGGTTGGTTGTAAATTTCAATTTTCAAGGTAGATTCCAAATTTCTAAACACTCAAACGATCGAACATGGCTTCTCCATCCACATTCATGGATCAAATAACATTTAGACTTCATGTATTAGAGTTGTATTTCATAGCAAGCAAGGGATAATAAGTCACCATGTGAGACATGTCTACAAGACCAATGTTGGTCCAACATCGTCTTTTTTGGTACCATTGGGGTATCTATAATGAGGATCTCATAATTTTTGATACCCACATGATATGTGTATATAAAGGTATTTTTGTTTTCAAGTACCATTCAAGCCTATATGCCATGCAAGAATCTTCATATTTAGACAATATCATCATGATATCAATATGGTTTAAAGTGATTCCAACCCAAATACTAACTCGGACATACAAAGACTCTCTCATAGTGAGATTTCCACCAAGTATCAATATTTGACTGGTGTTACAACCTTGATACCCACGAGTATGTTCTTCGACACCATTGTTGAGGTTGAGTATCGATACCATTCACTCAGCCATATACCAAACCAACACTGGTCTACACAAGGGCCATGGAGCCTAAGTTTAGACTCCTGTGAAACTCACCTTGCAACTGGTGAATGCTTCTGCTTTTGGAAGAGCTTCGTCTTGCATTGTTTCATGGCGCCTGGCCACTGCACAATCAAGAACGAGGACACAATGCTTGTCGTTCATTAATCAACAGGTGAACTGTTTTAGTTATTTCATTGTTCATGGGTGAGACCCGGCTTTCAATGACCCTCTCATCAATGCTTGCATCCCATATTTGGCGTGAGAATCTCCTCTATGGGTGGTTACAGTAGCATGCAGTTGGGAATAACTTAGTTGGAGAACCCACCACTAGTTCCAGATGAACTGGTGGAGTTGGGGAACATCCACTTGAACTTTAAGACTTCAGAAAAGTTACTGATCATTCTAGAGGAATCTAGGGAGTATGCCTGAAACCAAGAAAGGAAAACCAAAAGATCACAACATGTAACCATTCCTAGAATCTAGTGGATTTAATGTCGTATTCGATTGTCAACTGCGTGGCATTCTTAGTTTCCACACAGTGAAAGTGTCATATTTCTGATGCTATTGTGTTCAATAAGTTGACATTAACACAGTCAAAATGCATTAGTGAACTGGTTTGAAACGCTAGGATTTTGACCCATTATGTCCCAAAAATCTCTCCAGGAAACTGGCATGTGCGATTCAAGCATAGATTCTTGAGAGGTTCTTGCCAGTGTTGGCTGATGGATTTGGGTAATTGAATCCATGCAACTGATACTCTCAGAAGTTCAAGGCCATCCCTTGTATGTACCCTTGACAACATGTATTAGGATTTGCATGGAGTAGGTCATGTGCACTTTGAAATGTTGAATTTCTTGAGTTTCCTCAGTGACTGTTTCAAGAGCGAGTGTCCCACAACTGGAGGATCATCATACAGTGGAAGTCACGGATTATGACATTCAATCCCACTGGGGAGCTGGAAAGGTGTTGAGGAAAAGGAATGGCCTCATCATCCTTCACTTTGGCTCAAGTTGAGCTAACTTAGTACCTGATGCAGAAGAATACTCTTGGGTTGCCTGGTTCAGAGTCAACTAGAAACTAGGATTGATATTAGAAATATACTCATTTAATGGCCAGAATGTTGTATAATCTTTCCTGGGTGGATACGAGAGTGATGTGCTCTGACGTTCTTGAAGCTCGAAGGATTGAGGTGAGGAATGAATGACTCACAAGATCTTCTTGAACTTGTGTTTGCAAGTACATGCTCGAGGCCTTTTGAATTCTTTTCAAAATTCGATATCATATTCTTCCATATTTTTGACGTAAAGGTGGAGCCACCAATGCATCACCAATTTTCAAAATCAAGGTATCAATCAGCTGGGAGAAAATCATAATGAAAGGTAATCCCTCCATACATTATGCCTTGGATTGATGGTGGTTTTCTCTAAATTGTTTCAAGCAACCTAGAAGACCAAGTTCATATTGAGACGAACTTAGACATATTCCAAGGCAAGGACAACTTGAACATGTGATGTTCAATGAATTCTAAGCCCAAGTTCCAACTCAAGCTATTATGTCAAACCCTCACCACTAGATTATACCACACAACTTATTGCACATGTTTCCATGCATTCTAACTTATAGAATTTAATAAGCTATGTAATCCTAATTCCTCTTCGTGCCTAAAATGTGATCATTCAAGTTCCCACTGGTTATTCCTTGCTTGGTGCAATACATTTGAGAGTTTAAATGCAAAATGGTTATTCCAAGTTACTTTATTACACTTTATCCATATTGTCTTGTTCGTGATTGGCATGTGCAAATATGAGCCCAAAAGAAGGTGTCCAAAGGCTGTCCCAAGCCACCTCCAAAATCATGTAGTGTGGTCATAGACCCTCAAGTGTATTTTGAAGTCATATGTGATCGGGCCTCAACCACATGCTATTTCAATGAATTTCTATTCATTGATGAAATAGAATAAATTAACGGTTGTGAGGGTTCGGAGTCCATGGTCTCCCAGTTTTGTGTTAGGCCTACCTCCAAGAGATGATTTTTGAAAATAGTTCAAGTGACCATGAAACATGATCCATTTTGTGCCACGTAGGAATCCACGTGGACTTTACAAAAAGGGTGACATGTCAGTGATGTTGTGGCACCAATAAATTTCTTTGCAAGCCTAATTGAGAAGGAGGTATGGTAAGGGCCATTTTTACACACATGCCCAAGGTCCGTGAGAAAAAATGATGCAAGATTTCCCGTGGACTTGGTCGGCGGTCCGAAGACCATGAGCAAGAGAAATCCACATCACCTTTTTGAAAGACTTGGTCATAAACATGGTGTGGAGCGGACAAGTTAGATTGGGACAAAGTGTTTCTCATGAAAATAAAACATATAATAACACTAAAAACAAATATTTTTTGAACATTGAGGTGTTAAAATTAGATATTCAAATTTTATTTTTCTAACATGATCACCCATGGTCACAAGTAATGTCACCCTAAATTGCTTTTAGTTTATCCATTATTGCTATTCTCTACGTCCTAACATTTCTATGATGAGAGATTGTCATGGACAATCAAAATTTGGATGAAAAAACGCTTAGTAAGTGCTGATAATTGCAACATTGTAAATCTATGATTCCCAAAAGTAATTTACAAGGAATGACAAAGAATGTTAGGCTTCGAATGTTAGTGTTGGTGAGCCTACACGGGCAGTTTCCAAGATTTGTATCGAACACGACAAAAGAATTGGTGCCACTAACTAAATACAACAGTTAGGGTAGTGTCCACTAGAGGCCCTAAGTTAGTGGGTACTGTGTGCTCCACTACCTATATAGTTCTCTTGTGTCCATTCCTCACTCCATTGCCTTGCGAAGTTAGTGAGCAGCCGGCGCCTGTGATGCGGCCCTCGTCGCTCGCTCGCTGAGTGTAGTTCGGCGGCTCATAGATGGTTGCCAGAGGATTTCGTAGTAGATTGGTGTGTTCGGAGACGATGCTTCTTAGTCTTCACTCTACTTTGGCGATGTCCTCGTCGGCAAATGTTTGGATTGGCAGCAACGTAGTCGGCGAGCAGACCGAGCTACTCCACCGACCAGAGGACGATCTCCTCAACTCCCGCAACGCTCCGCCTGGGAAATGGACGCCAACCACGACAGTCCTGATGCGGAGGTTGTCGCACAACGATTACACCCCGCTGGTGGCGCAGTAGCCTTGTGCGTCAATCTCAGCATCAGAGCTGCCGTGGTTGGAGTCCGATACTACGACTGCAGGGGGCGGCAGATTGCACCCTGTCACTGGTGGTGCACGATGAAGAAGCAACGGTCCGCCTTGGAAATGGATGCCAACCACGACAGTCCTGATGCGGAGAGTGTCGCACAACGAGTGCACCCCGCTGGTGCCGCAGTAGCCTTGTGCGTCAATCTCAACATCAGAGCTACCGTGGTCGGAGTCCGATACTACGACTGCAGGGGGCGGCAGATTGCACCCTGTCACTGGTGGTGCACGATGAAGAAGCAACGGTCCGCCTTGGAAATGGACGCCAACCACGACAGTCCTGATGCGGAGATTGTCGCACAACGAGTGCACCCCGCTGGTACCGCATGAGCATTGTGCGTCAATCTCAGCATCAGAGCTGACGTGGTTGGAGTCCGATACTACGACTGCAGAGGGTGGCGGATTGCACCCTGTCACTGGTGGTGCACGATGAAGAAGCAACGCTCCGACTTGGAAATGGACGCCAACCACGACAATCCTGATGCGGAGATTGTCGCACAACGATTACACCCCCCTGGTGCCGCAGTAGCCTTGTGCGTCAATCTCAGCATCAGAGCTGCCGTGGTTGGAGTCCGATACTACGACTGCAGAGGGCGGCAGATTGCACCCTGTCACTGGTGGTGCACGATGAAGAACCCATGCGGTTCATCTCAGTTGATGTAGACTACCCCCTGCAGTTCAATGTCTCGTGGATGGTAGAGATTTGTATGGCTTGTTCGCACACATCTCTGTTTTGAGAGTTCTGAAATGGTCGAGATTTTACTTCCCTTTTATCTGGACCAGTTTTGCATCTAGAAAGTCGAGAACAGAGATAACTCTTATTAGGATTCTTGAACATCAGGTCGTCGATGAGGATGGCAGATCATACCCCTGTACACATGACGCAAAATGGTGTTATCGACAATGCCGAGCTTCATGTGCGCTCCAACGCCAAGGATGACTCTGCAGGAGTAACTCATCAAGTTTCTACCAGAATGTTCTGGAGTGATGATATGTAAGCTCGAACCTTAAATTTCTGGCTGCTTCTTCAAACCTTACCTCCTCGCCGTGCTTTTCAGTGTCGAAATGGAATCTGAAGAAGGTGGGGTGCACTCTTTTAACACTTTTGTCTACAATAACCCCTTTACTCTTTGGTAGTGGAATTTCCCTGCTAGCAATTTTTGATGCATGATTCCGGGGATTGATCGAGCTACTGGTTGTACTCATCTTGTATTTTTGTGGTATGGAGATACCATGAGCATTGTGGACAGATAAGGAGCTGGGGGAGATGATCGACCTAGGTGGGAGCTTGCAACTTAAAAGGGCATGCTCTTCATCAACCCGCCGCCGAATGTGAGGAATGCAACAACCTGCATTATGCACAGATACATCATAGAGTCAAGAGTAGTAGAATGCTTACTGGAATGACACCTAGATACTTGCAATGTTCCACGTAGACTAGTTAGTTCCAGGTAGATTGACAATAAGTTCTGGAATGAGCTTGTTGATATTTGGATTTAATATTGTTCCCGCATCTTTCTCTCTCTCTATCTCTCTCGGAATAAGTTGAGAGACAAGCGATGGAGTCATTTCCAGTTAGCTCGGAGGTTGCAGGCTAGCTCATCGGTAGAACCTTAGGAGATGGCTGAATGTTCAACTATGTATAGACAGTTTGACTGTGCAACGGACTACACTTTTGTTTCATTCCGCATTGTTATGGAATTGCCTATGTCTGCAATATATATACCAAGCAATCTTGACAAAAAATTTGGTGAAATTGTGCGATTATTCTGAACTGATACAATATCAAGTGCTACCCTACCTGCTCGCCGCGCTTCTGAGGGTCTTAATGGAATCTGAAGGTGGAAACTCTCTTCCGAGTGGACATTTAGTGGCAATTTTCGATGCATGATCATGGGGATTGATCAAGCTACTGTTTGTATTCATGTGGTGTACTTTTCTGAAGCTTAGTATTGACACTATCAACTCAACATGATACAGAAATTTCCGAATACATCGTGCCTGCTCTCGGTTGAGGCCATGCATAAAATGCTATATAGGTAGGCAGGGCGGAAATTATGTAGGAGTATTTTATCCATGACCTCCCCAGTGCATCGGTGGCTGTAATTATACTGGTTCATATTGTGAATATGGATAATAAAATTGGATGTCAGGCTCGCACACATTGCAGGAATTTTGGATGCAACGAATGTCCTCATATTTAGCTTATAAGGCTAATCCAGCAGTATGTTCACCGCAGTACTATTCTCATGAAGCAAAACAAGATGCTTGAGAATTCAGTACTAAAATGCATGAGAAGCATCAACTAATTTATGCACATTCTGCTGCCATGTGGTATCCACATAATCAAGTCGAGTTTATCAATCCTCTGGAGGAGCCAGTGAAAGGTATGCTCGCCTAAAATAAAGTTTATTCAGTAGTGTGCTCTCCCTAATTTCTTTCAAATAGTGTGCAATCATGTCTGCATTAGAGGGCAGTTTCTCGTGCTCCACAGCAATTCGGAAATCCTTCTACAAACTCCCCCCTCTCTCGAACTGAATTTTCGTGCTGGCGGGATTGATCTATGCATACATCGATTTATTGACTTCTACTTTGGATGATCCAATCAATATCTCCAATTTCAAGTATCCGTCCTACTCAAGGATTGCAAAACTACTGCTTCCACTAAGAGTTGAACTCGCGAACTCCCGCTTACTAAACATGTGCTCTAGCCAATTGAGGTATAGAAGCAAAGAGTGGAGATGCGGGGTATCAATCCCTGTACCTCCTGCATGCTAAGCGAGCATTGTACCATTTGAAGCATATCCCCGAATGGTGAAATTTGGGTTTTCTGGACCCGCTTTTGGACATTTTGGAGGCGTTTGGGCATCGAGTCAAGTAAACGTGGATAGGTCCAAGTACGTCTAAAATGGGCCCAATTTTTTTCTAAAAACATTGCTTGTTTCTAAATATGTGCATCGTCTTATCTACCCCTTGGATTTGAGTACTTGGGAAATGTGTTTTTTGTGGAATAAATTTCTCAAGTCAACCCATATTTGATATCTACCCCAAGCCTAGGAAACCACATTAAATAACTTCAAAAGTAACTCTTTCCTCATTGTAGATGGGCTGAACTCTTATGTGGAGGTCTAGAAGGAGAAAGATCACCTTGAAAACAATAATGCGATTATCAATGAGGCAATACCAACCAAACACTAGATTTGAACTTCCCATAGATTATTCCTAGTGGACTTTATTGTAGATTCCAAGTAGACCCTAATCTCAATAGTCAAAACACTCACAAATAATCTAGGAAGAAGATGTCGGCACCCTCAATACGACTATATCTAATCCATGAGGATGGTTTGGAAAAACAATTCCTAGACTAACACCCACTTTAACATCCATAATTTAAAACATAAAAATTGTTGTAAATTCTACTTTGCTCTACACATGGTCTTTTATGGGTCAATCAATAAGTTCCCCCAAAATATCTAAGACAAGCCCAAACTCTATACCCTCTTATATATTGGGTTCCTCTTTAAAGGAATTTCCTATTAGGAGTTCATTGGAGGTCCTTGTGTTGGTGCCTAGTTTTGGAAAATGGGTATTAAATGTGCTTGAACATATTTGAAGGTATCCACCATGTAGCTATTGAAAGAAGAAAACTTCCATGGAAACCTTTCATATTTCAAAAATGATTTTCATGTGTTTTAGAACATTCAACCCCCAAACTAGAGGAATTAGCATGCCATACCAACATACACATTTATGTTATATATTTCAGATGTTGGACACTTGGATGGTTAAAATTTTGTATGAACGATCCGAACCACATGAAGATTCTCTTCATAGAGTCAAATCTACCATTAGAGGTACAGATATTCCTGAATGAGCTAATGTATTGGAATAGACTATTTAAGACAATTTTGGGTAGATTTCACTTCAACATTTAGAGGTTAAGTGGGGATGAATCTACCATAAACATGTTATGGGTAGGGTTTCAATGGACCTCCTTGCAGGCCACCACATAACCTCCACACGGGATGTCCATTGCATATATTGTGACATGGTGCTCAAGGAGCATTCAAAGTATATTGTGGACCTTATTTGATTGCTCTTTTTAATTTGACACCTAAATTTGGATGGTACAGGGTAATACACGTAGTTAAGAATGCACACTCACTTAATGGACAATATGCACAATTTGATATGAAGAGGCATACTTATAAAGAAAATTAAAATAATTTTTTTTAATAAAAAAACAACTAGATGTACTAGTTATTGAAATTTCTTGTCCATGAGATTATTCTACTAAGTTGAATTATACTATGTTTATTCTCACTACAAAGCATTGCACTGGTGATTCAAGCTGAAAAAACTGAGGTGAAGCAGTGTATTGATATTACTAGAATTGAACGCATGATAGCAATCAAATAATGTTATGTCGCCTCCAAAAATTGGATAAAACCAGTTCATGAATGAATATTATCCTCTGTAAATGTCATCAAGGGCTTGCATATCAATTGGTTTAAGAACTAATTTCCAATTAGGTTTCCAGTCATATTAAATATTCAATCCGACATGGCCTTTAAGATCCTCTAATGTGTAACAATGCCACTATTACTAGTACATCAATCATTGTATTTAATGTCATATTTAAAAAAACCCATGAAAATGGGAATGATGAGCCCATTCAAACGAATAAGTGAAAATTTATATTAGAAAAAAAGGAATTAATATTTTTTAATCATAGGGCAGATGAAATTTCAAAATATATATTTTTATCTAATGAGCCTTATTTTCATAAATAAATAAATATTTGTTTCGAGGTGCACGAACCAGCTACGGTGCTACGGTAGTGTCACCAATTCTATTTGTCTTGCTCAATACCGATTGTAAACCACCCGTATTTACACTAACACTAAATGTAAACCTATCAATATTTGTCTTTTCGTGCAAGAAGATTTGGGCATTATAGATCTACAATGTTGCAATTGTAACTTACTAAGTGGGTTTTCATCCATATTTCAATCATCCATGACAACATTTCATCATGAAGTTGTTTAGATGCGTGATATAGTACCAAACTTTGTTTCAATGATTGGCATGGATTTCATCCAAGTTTCAATTATCCATGATGGTACTTGTGAATTTATCTATAAGAAGTGTCATTAGAAAGTTACCATATGACACTAAATATAATATTTAGCCTAGTTAGTTGGAGTCACATATGCATGCTGGGAACTCAAATCTTATTTATCCAAGGCTTTGGTGCTTCAAACTCTCACATTTAGTGGGGAGACATATGGGGAGGTGGTTTGAACAACCACACTATATATTGTATTTTAGTGTCATATGGTATGTTATGTCATTGTGCTAACTTTTCTAATGACACTTCTTATGAATAAGTTTACAAGTACTAAAAATTGTATAGTAATATATCATGGATAATTGAAACTTGGATGAAAAATCACTTAGTAAGTGACAATAATTGCTAGATGTTAGATCTATAATGTCCACTTTCTTTTTACAAGGAATGAAAAATGTTGGTAGCTTTACATATAGTATTGGTGACACTACACGGGCGGTTTACAATTAGTATTGAGCAAGACAAACAGAATCGATGGCACTATATACAATATTTAGTGTACTATTGGCACTAATTAGGATCTTAACATCCCTTTTTTATGTGCGTGTCTCTAATTTTACTGCTACAATCAAGATCTTTCGAATGAAGTTCTAGGTAAATATGTGAATTTGTTAGATTAGTGCACAAACTACTGTGGTGTATGTAATGTGGCCAAATATTATTCAAGTCATAATATAACAATAATCTCCATTTTTCTCTTGCAATAGTAAATGTGGTTATTCTAGTATGATTTCAACCCCATAATCTCGGGGGGGGGGGGCACTGGCAAATATTTGTAGAAACAACGTGCGATAAAAAATAAGGTCTAATATATTCATTGTACATCAATTATGTAAAAAAAGTACATATAATATAAGGGGTTTGCAAATAATGAAACATGTTTACATTTAAAATATCAGCACATATAATGGCCTCTTTTATCTAGTCAATACATGTAAAATAATATGGAAACAAATAATAGGGGTAGCGGGTCTAGGGTAGGGTTTGTGCTAATGAATGAAAAGAGGTAATATTTTATTGAAAAAGCTGAGATGGATGACTTCGCAAGTTGGTTGGCTTGAACGTTACCGAACCAACGTATCCAATGTGGAGTTAAATAAATGTTCTCTACCTACATGCCGGGAGGGAAAATTTCAACGCGTTGTTTGAATTGCAATCTTCTTTCCGATTTTCTTTGATTGAACACTATATTCGTTATTTGGAGACTTTGGAAAGTCTCAAAATAAATTGGACCCATAGTTTCGGATGCGAATATTGTGAACGTAGGGAACATCGGGAACATCGGGAACAATTACATCATAATGTTTTAGAAATCCATATGCGATGGAACTATATATTACTAAATATAGTAAGTATGGGGATGAGAATCAAATGACACAATTACACGATTATTTGTTTTTTTGGGATTGTGTTGAACAAAAGTAATGAATCCATAAATAGCCATCTAATTTTATATGTATTGACTCTTGGATGCGCATCCGAAACATAAAGCTCTTGGCCTATTGTGGTTGAATTGAATGGCACATCCCAATTGCAACAATACTTAAAATAAATTGACAATGTTAATTAGAATTTACAAATTAATATAATATGCAATATTAAATATTTTGGATTCCACATCCGTAAATATAAACATATACTAGAAAACATTTGATAGCGCATGGGAAGGGTGATTCCACATCCGTAAATCAATACAGTCATGCAATAATATTATACTAGTTGTAATCTATAAAATGTGTCTAATATAATATTCAACCCCAATGTCATATATTAATGACAAACAAATACACATTTCAACTAACTTTGGTCCCGACGTACGTCAATATCATTCCCCCTCTTCATCTTCATCTTCAACTTCATTTCCATTTTCAAGATCGTTTTCCGCAGCTGCGATACGTGCCAAGTTGTCTTTGGCAAAATCTATATGTTTTTGCGGGATGGTCATTGTCTCTGATTTCGAACCTTTGCGTGGTTTCCAAGCACAAAGTATGGTATCTGTGTTTATCCAAACCGGTTCGTATGATGAGTCCATTGTCCATTTGAAATATTTTTTGGTGTCCCACCCTAAATATGTCCGGAGCACATTTTGATCTTTGGTGCTTGGACGGCAATATTCCACCTCAATTTGGCGAAAATTTGGACTAGTTGGAACAAAGTTTGGTGATGACAATGCTTTCACCAACCAAATTGGCTTGGGATGCTCCTCATCCCCAGCACGTACGAGCAGCAAATAACCTTCGTGGCAATCAACCCCAACACGAAACGACGGCTCCGGTCGATTGCGAGCAGGGCCAACATAATGATCGTCCGCAGCGAACTCTTCACGAACGTCCCCATTGTTGAACAACATGGCCTCAGATTCCACGACTGTCACTCGACTTTGTGGCCAAAACCCTTGTGTCAAACATGAATGTGTATCAACATCGGGTGCTATCAATGTCGTGCGAATGCGATCCCAATACGCAATCAATGGTTTGTGGGTATCCCTAACACGTCTTGTGATGTCTTCCTCGCACAATTCTTTCCAATACTCAATGAATCCGGATATACCTTTGATGATTTCTGGCCCATTCCTCATGGGGCTGGGTGTGCAAGGCTTCGGCTCACCATCAGGTAGCACACATTTGCCATCTTCGTTTTCGTGCCAAATGAGTATCCCTTCCTCCGGACCCCAATTCGGGGAAGTGCACAAAACTTTGAATTGCATGGCGGGCAGACCATCGTCACGCATATAAAATTGGAATTGTTGAGCCTTGGTGTGGCCCACTAGTCGGTCAGACCCCTTAAGAATGAATGGTTTTATAAACCGTTTGAAATCGGGCACTTCTTCAATCAAATGTGGAATGACTGGCACATTGTCCAAATCCATATATTGGTTTCATGAGAAGAGGAATTGTCGGAAAATCCTCCTCGTGCAACTTCATACTCCAACGTCCAAATGAAGCGTCGATGTCATCGTGCGTGTGGCCAACCATCAAAAAAGACACAAACACTTCTTTGAAAATGCCCTTGGCTACCAGCAATGACCATAAACAAAACACGTATCGACATTTGTTATCTTTGGCACAATTGTCAAGTTGCACGTGTAGAGTTCGAGGCAAAAGTTTAGCAAGAACGGGTTGTTCAGGCGGTTCTTGAAGTGAAGATAGACAAACTTCCTTCCCCTCTAGCACAGCCTTATAAATCGGAGTTGTTCCACATCCAACAAAAAGAGCACGCGAGGATGATGTTGGCGGACTCTCAAGATCTCGTAGAAGTTTTGCAAAAGACCCTACGGTATGATTGGCGTCGCCTGGATAGAAATCCAAGCCATAATGTGCATACTTGACGTCCACATGGCCATGTGCAATCATACCTGAATTAAGACATACAAATGAGAAGTACATTCCAATATCATATATATGAAGGAAATATGATATTGCCGCAAGTAAGGAACAACCATGCACATACGAGTTACGGATGCGCATCCGTAACTCTTAAAAATGAGTATGTGGGCACGCCAAAAAAATGAAAACCAACGAACCTGTGACAGATATTGGCAGCTTGAAATATCCATCTGTGGCCTTTATTTTCCGCGCATAACAAGGGCAAGCGGTCTTCACATGGTCCATTTTGTCATGAATGATTGTCAACACCTCGTTCGGCCTCATTATCGATAAGGCGCGATTCTTGTAGTAGTCTTGACGGTGTGCCTCCTGGTTGTTGACATGCTCAATGTATTTCTGTTGATGTCTGGTGTGCGACTCGGTCCCTATTGGATGTGCGTCTCGAAGGCCTTTATATTTTTCACAAGTAAAACACCTAGCAAACTTATCCCCGGGTCTCTTCGTAATGTATTCAGCGAACTGTTGATTCTTAATCACACTTAATTTTGACAACGAAATCGGCCCACATCCAACATTTTCACCAACTTCATTAACATCCACGAGTATGTTCTTCCATTTTGTCCCTGTGGGTAAAACCATCTGAACAACCTTTTCCCCCGACGGCAAAGTGCGTGTCTTGTGTGGCATCGCATCCGCTAATGGCATAATGATGGTTGACAGAGTTGCAGCCGCTTGGAGTGTTGCCTCCCTGGGCTTCTTTGTACCTGAGTTGTCATGGAACCGAGAACGCCTTCCTTGCAGCGAGTAGTTCCGGAACCTATAAAAATCTGCCTTTGAAACGGCATGAATAATGTACCATGCCCGGCAACAAACTTCTATATTTTCCAAGGTCACAACCTTACAACCTCCGGCATCCAAGTGCATGTTGTGATGTACTTCAAGTTTCTTGGTAGACCGCATACGAAAGTCGGCAAGCCACATCTTTTGCCTCAAAGATTTGATTTTGTCACAGGGAAATAGTTGGCAGCACTTCTTCGCACAACAATCCTTTGTGGCTACGGACCTAATAGATGTGTCTCCCAATGTATGATCTCGACGACGCTGCGTGGGTTCACGAGGCACACGAACAGAATCATATTTACGACGACCTTGTCTGGGACGCATTATGGCGAACAAAGACTGTTGCAGTTGCTCAAATCGGCGGGATTGATCCCACAAGCTCACACCATCGTGATGAACATTTCGCAAAGGCCATCGACGGAGAGAGAACCTCCAACCAGGAGGCACTTCCGATGGAAGTAAGGAGTTCAATATGCACACCCCAACATCGTCCTCCCCGAGGGGTTTTGCATCAATACAATCCGTTGGATTCGAGTTCCTACAAACACCGTTGGCCACGGGAACGGCACATGCATTGAGTAGTACAACATCAAGATCAACCCACTGCTCCCGCGAATAACCCTCACATGGTGGTATGATTTCATCATCTGCATCGGCCACACCATTTGTAGCTTCCTGTTCCACGACATCTTCAAACTCGCTAGCATAGCTTGACGGTTCCGAGGAGAAATCGGACGCACTATCACCGACGTCGGAATCCATGGCCACTACAAGAGAGCCAAATGAAGAATGAGATAAAATATAAGCAGTGTATGTTTACGGACGCCCGTCCGCAAATCATTATCTGATAAGAGATGTCAGGGTTAGGCGCAAACGTCTTGGCAAATTAGACAATGTATGTTTACGGACGCCCGTCCGTAAACATCCCTATGTCAAATGACAATTGTGTCCAAAACAAATAGGGTTGCAAGGAACCAAGAAGTCCCAGCCCCATTTACATTTACACTAAATTTTACCTCCTGGCCTTACCAGTAATGTATTTGAATGTGTACCAACGGTTTGTCTGTTTACGGACGCGCGTCCGTAAACATACCTTTACCTCATTACTAAACATATGCAAGAGGTTTGTAGGTTTACGGACGCGCGTCCGAAAACCTACCTTTACCTCATTACTAGAACAGATGCAAAAGGTTCAAGATTTATGGACGCGCGTCCGTAAATATTCATCAGAACAAATATGCATACTATCAAAACAGATAATAATTCACAGCCCACATTGTAGATGACATACCACCATGTGACACCAAAAGGATGCATGTTTACGGACGCGCGTCCGTAAACCTACTTGTAAATGCTCAATGAGCCAATGAAAATAGATTGAGATACTCAATGATGCAACGAGCCACTGAGAGATTCAATAAGATATGAGATATTCAATAAGCAAATAAGTCAAGAGATGTAATGTTTACGGACGCGCGTCCGTAAAGTTCCGTAATTTGCGGCGTCATAATAGGACACTTGAAGCGTGAACAATACCTGTCAGAAATAGAATCCATCGCATTCAGAGATCTAGATAGTGCAAATCGAATATGGGTTTAGGATATAATAGGTTCATTGCAATAGGATCTATACCTGCGCGAAACAAGTATCCACCACACTACAAGGGTCTCAAGAGCGCAACCCACATCTGAGATGCAAAAAAAGTCCCTTGGTGGGGGGATTTCCCTTAAGTACTCGTCGTCTTCCCTTGGATCCTTTCTTCAGCATAGGATACTAGCCGCCAACTCTTTCCTAAAAACAAAAACCTAATATTCCAACATAGAGAATGCCAGCCTTGCAATGGAATGTGTATTCATGGCGGCCAACATGCATTTGACCATGACTCCACATAATGACAAAGCAAAAGGCATCTATATATTTATGGTGTACAACAAAGCAAGTTGGTTAATATTATATGAGCAATAAACATTGTTGAGGGGGGGTTTATATTATTGGAGTACCCAATATTAAGAGTTCATTGTAGAATTTGTGGACAAAAAATTATAGAATCGTATAAAAAATCAACCACCACAACAACATTTGTAGTCCATGGACTATAAAAATATATGTGCTTCGGAAATAATCTAGCAACTATTTAATTGTTTTGCATACAATCTTATGATATTAGAATATCATGTTCTCTCCTCTCATCTTGCATTTAATATTGTAATACAATCGGCCACCACCCTACCATCCAACCCTTTTAATTTCCCCACCTACACATAATATTATTAATACATACAGAAACTTTGATTTCCGTGAGGCCATGAAAGTAGAACATCTATGGACCTAGGTAGGGTTTAGGGTTTGGTGGGTTTAGGGTTTAGAGTTTGGTTGCAAGCATTCTTAGTTATTGAACAACACCAATTATTTTGCAAGATGGAGTAAGTGGTGAAAAAGTATATGACATTGAACAAATATTCATGAAACTGTCAATAACAATTCTAATTGCCATGTACAAAATCTTCATTTGGTATCCTTTAATGAGAGCCATAAAACTTGGGTTGTGTAACCCTAACTTTCATTTTTTTTAATCTTACTTTTTTTGGGTGAAATGTACCCCTTACATGCAAGTAAAAGATTTAGCCGGGACTTGTTATCCTTTGATATGACCCCAAGTTTAAAATGAAATGAAGGGATACAAATATGAAAACAATTAAGGCTTCAAAACATTGAAGATCATTATAATATTTATGTTCCAAGCCGGCTTTAGCCATTTGCTCTTAACATATACTTTGATGAAAGGTTTTGAAGATCTTATATATTAATTGGTATTCTTTAATGGAGTACTTAACACATCAATCCATGTCACCATGGAAACAAAACTCTAGAATAAAAAACAGTTTGCTACTACTTGATGTAGGTGATATACAAGTTTGTGGAAGGATTCAATGAATCCCGATGGTTGTTTAATGTACAAGAGGGATGTAAATTCAATACATACCCTTGCGTGCACTTTTAATACAAGCTTACTAGACCTATGTTCAAAGGGATTGAATTAATTCGTAATGTTGTGCAAGATAATATTATAGGCATATGACTTCAACCCTATTAGATGGTATGAAATAAGAGCTTATAACTCCAAACAAATACAAACATTTTCAAGAACTCTTGACACAAGATTCCAAAGAGTGTAGTTGGATTGACATCCTCCACTACCTCATTTTATCATTAAAACTCTCAAATGAGAGGCAAGCAATTTGGCCTCATGATTACAAGAAGTAGGGTAGTTAAATGCTCACCCTAGGTTCTAGACTTGCATTCATGCTAAACCCCTTAAACCCTAAACCCTCAACCCATAGTATTATGTCGTTCTTCTCAAAATATGGTGAAATTTCTTCCAAGCCTCGCACTTCGAGGTTATGTTATTGATACCGGCTTAGGATGACCTCAAGTAACGGACGAGAGTTATGTCCTCCAAGAATTAAAGAGATTAACATGCAAATTCATCCAAACCGAACATGAATGTCATTATTGTTCACCCTCTTTAGTATGACAAGTGTGAGAAACACAAAAATGTCATGTTATCTAGGTGTCGTCTTCTCATTCATATGACAAGTGGCGTAAAGTTGTCATATTATTGAGGGAATACGAAATTATCATAATAAAAATGAGCGCAAAGATATATATACAACAAGTTTAATAGGCAATATAGATGATATGAAATAAGAGCTAATAACTCCAAACAAATACAAATATTTTCAAAGACTCTTGATAGAGGAGTCCAAAGAGTGGCATATGTCGATGTTTGTATTTACAAAATGCTTAATCTTTAAAAAAAAATTATTGATGTAATTTAATTGTGGACAATGATATACTATCATACAATAAATAGTTGTAGCATATCATAATTTGTAATAATAAGCGATAGTTAGTGTACTAGTCATTTAAAGTCCACTTACCTTCATATTGCAACAACTCCACAAAAAAATGTTACACTTGAGTTACTCAACCTCATATTGTCCTATAGTTTCAATACCGAAAACTTCCCTAGGCTTATCATTGTGAACTTAATAAACATTAGGATTTGTATTGTAGAATGGGTTTGGTTAGGGTATTAATAAATAAAAGGTGACTAATATGACTCCAGGTCATGCATCTTCACCTTATGTTAGTTGGGCTTTGTCATAAATATGATGCTACATTGAAGGACTAATATCAAACAATCTATCATGTGGAGTTATGAAGTAATATGGTGTGAGTTGGGTTAGCACCATAGTCGGTTGGCAGAACAACAATTCCCAAATAAACCTACGAATGAAAATGTGAAATATATAAATATTTATGTCGACATGGAAAAAATGAAATAAGGGTGATATTTAGGTTTCAGACCAAGAGTCTGCCACTATTTAATGAAAATAAGGATTTCAAGAGATTATTTTAAACAAAGACTATATTCGAGTACAAGGTGCAGAACCCAATTGTCACTGGTGCTATGTTTTTACAATTTGTATCTTACATGCTATGTTACTACCATGTCCCTTCTCCTTTTGTCATTGTTAAATTTTAATCATATAATTAATGGTACACATTATATGTCACTTCCACTTATTACCATTAATAGTTGAAATTTAGTGTTTGAGTTCACAGTTAAAAGTACCTTACTTTCATAGGGTTAGTGATATTTAGTGTAATTGGATGTTGCGACTGGATGATGGTGACATGTCAACTAATACTTATATGCATATGATATTGAGCAAGAAATGCGTATAATGGTTGTTGAGTTGGTGGATGCCGTTTTGGGAATCAATAATGCAGAAGGCTTTGATTTTAATGTTAATTTGCATTTGGTTCATTTGGATGATGTTTTTTCACGTACAATATTAAAGCGTCAACGTTATGCATCATTGTTGTCTAATTTTTTATTAGACAATTTGTTTCACTTAGGTAGGCAACACTAGACTCAGATCACTGAACTCTTATTTCAATAATTATTGAGAACGCTTGTATTTGTTTGAAGTTATACGTTATTATTTCATACAATATATATAATAATTGCTTACATCCGTTGTGTGTGTTTTGAAGCTCATATTTCTTTTGTTTTTTTATTTGCTCAATAGTACGACAATTTTACAGCGTTTGTCATATTAACGAGAAGACAACATGTCGATAATACGACATTTTTTGTGATTTCCAAACGTGTCTTACTAAAGAGGGAGAGGTGTGCCACATACCTCTCCAATATGAACCTATAGGGTTCTGCCACGTGGCGATGGGGTGCAGGGTGGATGGGACGTTGGGAGTCGGGGCGTTTGGGGGGCTCCTCTTGAGTACTTAAGGGTTTTAGGATTTCATTCGCCCATTTTCACCCTCTCATTTCTCCGCCTCCCCTCTCTCGCTCTCCTTCCTCACATTCTTCTCACGCTCCTCTCTTGCTTCTCTAGGGTTTGTTGTTGTCACCCTAAACCCTCTCCTCCCCGCGTTCCTCTTGTTGTTGGCGCTTCTCTCCGCGCTCCTCTCCTCTTGCTGTTGGCATTCCTCTTGCTCTCCTCTTGCTCTCCTCTTGCTGTTGGCGCTCCTCTTGCTCTCCGCGCTCCTCTCCTCTCCGCGCTCCTCTTGCTGGTGGCGTTGGTCCTCTTGCTGTTGGCGCTCCTGGTCACCTCACAAGGTTGTTTGTTGTTTGTGTTTGTGTTTGTTCTTGTGCTTGCTGGTTTGCTTTGCTTTGCTTTGTGCTTGTGCTTTGCTTTGCTTTTGCTTTGCTTTGCTTTTGCTTTGCTTTGCTTTGCTTGTGTTTTCTTGGCTTGTACTTTACTTTGCTTTGCATTGCTTGTGCTTGTTGGTTGTGCTTGCTTGTGTTTTGTTGTGCTGGCTTGGTTGCTTGTTTGATTGCTGGCCTCTTGCATAATGACATAGGTTGCTTGTTTGATTGTGTTTTAGTTAATTTCTTGCTTTGACTTGCTTGTTTAATTGTTTGATTGCCTGCTGCTTGTGTCATTGTTTGTGCTTGCTAGCTGGTTGTGCTTGCTTGTGATTGTTTTTTAATCTTTTGTTTATGTGCTTGCTTGTGATTGCTTTTTCTCTCTTTTGCTTGTGTGCTTGCTTGCTTACAGTTGTTTGATTTGCTTGTGCTTGCTGCTTTGCTTTGCTTTGCTTGCTGGCGTGGTTGCTTGTTTACTTGCTGGCCTCTTGCATAAGTACATAGATTGCTTGTTTGATTGTGTTTTAGTTTATTTCTTGCTTTTTTACTTGCTGGTTTGATTGTTTGATTGCTTGGTTTTTTTTGTTCTTTGCTGGTTTGCTTGTATTTTGCATCATATACAAAACCACCTTCTTGAAAATCTGGAACCCTCTCAACAAGGACCAGATTAACCAATGTAGGGCTTGAAGTTTACGGACGCGCGTCCGTAAACTTTGACGCACCAGGTGGGTGAAGCATGCAACATATATCCAGAACTTACGGACGCGCGTCCATAAGTTCTGGATATATTTAAAAAACAATATTATTACTAATGGACAGTATATTTTCCTAGTTTACGGACGCGCGTCCGTAAACTAGTGACATCCAAGTAAACCCCACTCCTAGTTTACGGACGCGCGTCCGTAAACTAGTGACACCCGAGGAAACCCCATTCCTAGTTTACGGACGCGCGTCCGTAAACTAGTGACATCCAAGTAAACCCCATTCCTAGTTTCCGGACGCACGTCCGTAAATTAATGCTAACCCCGTAAACCCAACTACTAGTTTGAGGACGTGCGTTCGTAAACTAGAACTATCTTATTAAATCTCATCTTTGTTCATAGTTGAGATTCTCATCCCCAACTACCCGTTGATAGTTTACGGACGCGCGTCCGTAAACTACATGTGAAATTTCGTATTGACATATGCAAAATCTTTTCGGATAGTTCATTCTGACATTATAATTCAAAACAACCTGTGGAAAGTTTACGGACGTGCGTCCGTAAACTTGACATTGATCATAATGCTAAGCATTGTTTTTTGCATTTGCAGATGGCATCTACAAAAAGACCTGCAATTGACCAGACATTTGAGTTTCT
The DNA here is from genome assembly GCA_950295325.1 of Polytrichum commune. Classification (NCBI taxonomy): domain Eukaryota; kingdom Viridiplantae; phylum Streptophyta; class Polytrichopsida; order Polytrichales; family Polytrichaceae; genus Polytrichum; species Polytrichum commune. The sequence continues at coordinate 62,738,119 of OX485804.1, forward strand.
TCCGCCTCCACTTCCACCCGCCATCAAAGATATAAGCCACAACGATCACTACAAGCCAGTCGAAGACACAGTAGACAACTGGACAATTTACGTAGAGAAACTTGATAATGACACATTCGTACTTAGATTTGGGTATCAAATGAATACCAAAGATATAGATGTAGATAAATGGGTTAGAGTTAAAAATTGGTCAGTAGAGTGTGCAGTGGCCCAAGGTGACTATGTCGTCATAGATCTTGAAAAACAAGATGACAGAGTCACAATTCTTCTTCATGAGTACAAATATCCATTCCACAAGGCTGAATGCGAAAATGGCAGCCCGGAAGCGGGTTGCTTCAATCTGGCAACTGAATTCCAAGACTATGCATGCAATGCACCTTGGACGGGTAAGCGGCTTGGAAGACTCCTCAACAATGTCACGAGAGTGAATGGGGCAGTCCTGGAGTCCAGAAAGGGGAAAATGAAGAAGAAAGTCGTTTCTGAACGACAACCGCATGTTCCACAGACAGTCCCGGAAGGATCAAGACCGTCCCAAAGTGGAGCATCGAGAGGGAGCAGACCATCCAGTAAACGCTCCCATTCACAGATGGAGTCATCTGGACTTACCGAAGGTCCAGATGTCAGCTCCACCCTTACTGTCGCACCACTTCTGAAGAAAAGAGAACGCCCGAACTCTGATCTATCAACAAAAATTCAACAAAAGTTGGACGAAAAAACGAAAGCCTGCTGGCCAATGGGCAGGTATTTCACATTTGACGTGGATGTTTATAAATGCCACCAGGGCACCGAGAGTATGAATACTAGGGTGCAAGAAGAGAGCGGGGTCTGGTGGCAGATGAACAACATCATGAACAACCCGAAAGCTGACCGGCAGACCATATGTGTGACCCCAAAGGATCCAATCGTGGAGGTCACACCAGAACATTGGCCAATTATTAAGCAAGGGGAATTCTACATCGTGGACGCCCAGAATAGCGTGGAAGCTGCAAAAGCTCTCCTCGCAGACGATAATTGGAAGAGCCCTCTGAAACCCACAATCTGATATTGGAAAGCACTTCTCGTGCATTCAGAGGACTCCAATCAGCTCATCGCCATATCTGCCTTCCTCAACCAGACAAACAAAATCAAAGCGTTTGAGGCGTCATGGGCAGCCAACATCGTGGCTGGTAGGACCTTGTGGGAGGAGCACGGCTGTCCACCAAAAGAGAGGGACAACGCAGTCGTCAAGAATCCCAAATGGCAGGTAATATTCCCAAATGAATTTACGGACGCGCGTCCGTAAATTCTCCTTCATTCTTTCTGTGCTCCAAATTTACGGACGCGCGTCCGTAAACTTTCCCTTTATTCTTTGTGTGCTCCAAGTTTACGGACACGCGTCTGTAAACTAGACTGTTCTCATTCTATTTTTTGATCTCATTTCAACAACTCATTTGTTTCTCTACTTGCAGGCATTCAGCAGTGCGATTGTGACGAAGTTCTTAAGCATTGACATGAAGCAAAGCGGCATGAAGACAGTGCAAGATCTGAAGGGCGAACTGAAGCTCATCACTTCGTCGGGTAGGACCTGGGCTATCTGGATGCGTGTCTTCCATGCACACAGCAACGGAGAACTCATCAACCTTGAGACGGAGAAGAAGTACAAAGAGGACCTGAAGATTAAGGTGCCTCCAATCCTCAGAGAGTTCTTCCGTCCCCTCCAAGGGTTGCTCGATGCCGAGCTTTACAAGGCGGCAGAACACCTTCTTAAGGAGACTCCGAGAAGGACAGCGCCGTATCCCAAAATCTTCCTCAAACGACCAAGGTTTATGAAGCCTTCAACATACCATATTAAGGAATGGTGCGAATACAGGAAGAAGAAGACATTGGCTATGAGGGAGATAGGCAAATTGGTACCCGCCTACAACCTTACAGATGCAGATGGTGACATTGTGTGGGACAACTGGAGGGGATTGAAAATAGCATACCACATCAATGGCGTCTCAATGAAGGCATTGATAAGAGCAGCATCTCCGTTCTTGGCCCAGCGCTCAAGGAAGAACGAGAAGAAAGGTTCTATCGACGAAAGGGAGACAACTTTGTATAAACACTTCCTCGATAGAAAGAAGAATGCCAAATTCGAGGGTGTCGCGAGGTTTTGCGCTGTGACATCACAATTCAAGTTCGGCAAGTGGGACACCCATGCTTCGCGGGCCACTGTGAGAGATGACCCCCGGGGTTGTCCTTTTGCTATCTTTGATTTCCGTGCATTTCCAAATTCTTGGAAACAACCTCCTCCAGGGACCCCTTTCTACGACAGCTTCCTGAAAGCTTTCAAGAGCTTTCGGTCCCCTGCACTTCTGGAGCCAAACGTGTGGCTGTGGATTGTGGACCAAGAGAGATCCGCGGCGGTCGTCGACCTATACAACTCGACGATGGATCTCGAATACAATATCTTCCACAGCACATACGTCCCCGCGAAGACGGAAGGCATCGCCGTCATCGAAGAAGCAAGGGGGGTAAAGCAGGTCGGCGCTATATGTCTCTATTTCTTGACACGGAAGTCTTCGCCAAGTGGGCGTTTGCCTGTAAAGGCGAAGAGCGTGTTCAAGAAAATTTACCAGTTGCCGCCTCCACACCCCAAGGAGCTAATGGACGAGGCGATGTTCGCAATCTGCCCGGCAACCGAGCTCCGAATGGACTTTTACATAGGAGTATTGAAGGCTGTGACTGTGATGAGTGAGACAGTGTACAACGTCTTCGGGGGGACCAAATTTGTTTATGCGGCATTGGTAAGTACTTAAAAAAACTTTCATGCCTCCACCTGATGCAACTTTACGGCCGCGCAACTGTAAAGTTTAACCACCTAGTTCATTTCAACTTTGCGGCTGCGCTACAGTGCATATTTATGGCCGCGCGGCCGTAAAGTTATCAAACCTAACCCAGTGTGCATTTTACGGACACACGTCCGTAAAATGCACACTGCATCATGTTTGTATGTCCATCTTCCCCGTCAATTCAATCTTGATACCAACAATCCACTAACTTTTTTTATTTGGTGCAGATGCTTGGGTTGCAGGTTAACTCGTTTGTGGGGGCTGGCGACATGGATGAGTGCAAAGATCACAGGAAGCTTGCAAAGAAAATGGATCTCAATGACTTCTTGGATATCATTACCCCACATCCTGTTGTTCCTCTTGCCTCTAGAGAGGAGCCTTCTCATGCAGGCGGGTGGGGCAGCGATGGAGACGATGATCCAATGTCTCCAAGGGGACAGCCCTCCAGGCAGGAAGACTTGCGCGGTCTTGCTCATCATCCAGTGTATCGCGTGGCGTATCTCCTGGGTGAAGACGACATGGATGCAGAGGAGGCGCAGCCCAACGTCACTCCAATTCGGGTGCCTCATAATACGCCTAGTCTATCACCCTTTGGGACTCCCACTTCTCGAGTTGGGCTTCCTTCCACTGCGGGGCCATCTCGTGCTGCAAGGCTTATGGCGGAGAGGGATGCGGACCTTGCTGCAGAAACCGGATGCACGGTGTCCTCTGGTGGGGGAGAGCCCAGTGAGCAGGCGGCGCTCCCGCCCATGGAAGGTAGAGATATGCTAGAGTTGATATCGAGGCCCGATATCGACTCCTACCGTGCAAGCCGGCGGCAGAGGAACAAGACGCCTTACAACGAATACCCCGAAGGCGCCGTCTTGGAACTCTCAGATGAAGACGAGGATGAGGTGAGGTTGTACGCTTCCATCTCCGCCTTGCCTTCTGAGCCATGCAAGGTGAAGAGAGAGCCCATGTCCGTCTCCGAGCTGGACGAGAAGATGGAGAAGAGGATGAAGGAAGAGCTTGACATGCGGCTCCGGGAGGCCAACGAAGAGCACGCCAGGAAGATGGCCGCCATCCAAGCTGAGATGGAGCAAGCTAGGTTGGAGTCTGCTCGGAGGCACGCCGACCTCATGGCTCAAAATCAACAATTCTTGGCTCAAAGCCAACAATTCATGAGCATGATGGCAAGCTTGCAGGCAAAACCCCAGGTGGTGTATGCAGCGCCCGAGCCCGCCATGTCCGTGCCCCCCGTTCTGGTGCGCCCTCCTTCTAGCAGCCGCACGGTGTACATACCGGAGCACACCTATACGGCCCCCGTGTTGGTTGTCCCGCCCCCTCCCCAGGTTGCTGCCGCTCTAGAGCCCTCCCCTCCCGCCATAGGAGACGATGAAGATGTCAACATGGGCGACGCCCCCCTCGCCGATGAAGATGTACATATGCGGGGGGGCCAAGACTCCTCGCATGAGGATCAACCTTTCGTCGGCACGCAAGCGTCGCAAGCAGGTGGAGCCGATTTGTTGGTGGTGGAAGACACGCAGGGCGAATTTACGGACGCGCGTCCGGAACCTGGCCCCGCAACTGGGCCTGGTGAGGGAGGCACTGCCGGCGAGGAACTCACCGCTGAAGAGGTAATCAACCTTTGAGCATGCCTCTCTCTTTACGGACGCGCGTCCGTAAGTTCCCAGTCAGCCAGCTTTCGTGGCGTGTGCATATTTTCGAGTTCGAATCTCGACTTCGCCCGCGGCGGCGGATCCAATTTTGCTAGTGTAGGCTCAATTAATCTTAGGAGAGACCTTTAGTGACAATGTAAATTATTCGCGAAATGTATATCACCAAACACATTAATACAATTTTTTGAACTGGATAGTTCTTCGGATACTTGTTGCCTCGCATTTCTTTGTTGCGTTTTTGCATGCTTGTCATTTGGTTTTCCTGGGTAGTGCCATTCACCTAGGTAGTATGTGCCATCACAGGGTCCGTCGGAGATATGTCGCCACCCCGCCGAAAGACCAAGCCATATTATGAGGAAAAACTTCATAATATTTGACCTCAATGGCGTGCTTTGTCAATCCACACATATCTCCAATAGTGCGTCCAAGGGTCCCTACCGTACTCCACAAGACATGGATTATGGCGGGCGCTTCGATACACTAATTAACAAGAAGGTTGTGCGCGTCCGGCCCGGCTTGAGGTGCTTCCTTCGTGAGGTCCTCGGCTTGGCCCATGTCATCATCTGGAGCTCCATGCTGATGGACAACACGAAGGCCGTCGTCAGTTTCCTTTTCCGAGAACTCGCAATGCCGTGCTTGCTTCTCGGTCAAGAACACTGCGATGACCTTTATGACCGTAGCGGCAACATTGTACCCAAGGTCGGAGGAGGCCGCGGACCTCAATTCCTTAAGGTGCTGAGGAAGAACCTCTGGGTGGGCGTCCCGATGTTGGAGGGGGTCCCCCAAGGTTATTGGCCCACTCCGGAGAACACGCTCCTCATTGACGACAGCCCGGCGAAGAGCGTTCTCAACCCCCCGGGCAACTGCATTTTCCCGAACCCTTGGGAGGGCGATAGAAACGACAACTTCCTAGAGTTAGAATTAGGACCCTACATTAGAAGGCTTGCCCATCACTCCGGAAGTGTCCCGGATTTTGTCCTCTCAAATCGTATTGGCAATAGACCTCTAGGCCCAAGAGATACAGAATTTAGGAGGTTGTACGGCTTTGCTGAACTCAATAAATTGGTATGAGAACTTTGATACTTTTTGGCTCCGTACTTGGACTCTCCATGTTTATATCTAACATTTCTCTCCTTATTTTGTAAATGTATTTTTGTGCCTTAGTTGCCTCACCAAGCATCCCAAAGTCTCGGACATGGCATGTCTACATCTCAGCCGGGCCCCAGCTCCCCTTCCATTGGTGTGACCGACGTTTCAATGCCTTCACTATTTCAATTTTCGGCCGTCGATGCCGCCTCTGCCGTGGATTACTCCAAAGACTCGGGGTTCGAAGACGGAGTTGTCGATAGCCCTCCTCCAAAGGTTGCAAAGCTCAATTATGCTCTACCCCCATCCCCATCTCCCCTCCGCAATGAGAAGCACGTTCGAAACCCGCGGTCGACCCGGCGTCTTTGCATGGATGAACCCCACATTGATGTCCCGGCCTTTACGAACGTCCCGGTTGTGCTTGTGTCTACTCCCCTCGATGTCCCTGAAGATCAAACCGCCGCCCTGTAGGCCAAGGTGCCCCACTATTGGCATTCTCAAGTTTTTCGTTCATGATGTCCGCATATTAATTTAGTGCATTTCAAATTCTTGGGTTTTTCGGACTTACATCCGTAACTTATACTAACCCACGTCGTTATATATATTTATGGTCATTGTTTCAGACCCCAATATACATGGATGTGGGACGTGCATCCTCCACTCCGTCATTGGATAGGCGAACACTGAAGACTGCGACTTGCGAGTCTGATCGTTGTTTGGCCCTACGAAAGAGTGCAAGACGTTCGGTTTCCCAAACACGTTCGTATTCCACTTATTCGGTAGGGGGTCGGCCAATATGGGAAAATGGCATATATTCGAGGGCTGGGAATGGGAATAAACAAGGTTACAGTCGCGGAGCCGAGATATTTAGAGCCATGGACGCCATGAAAGCAAAAGAAAAAGAAACGGCCGCAAAGGCTAATAATAGTATTTCAAAAACAAAAGAGTGACGCCTATTCATGGTCCAAATGTATAGGCTATATTAAAATACATATAGATGTGGATTTGTGTTTCTAGGGCTTTGGCCTAATAGTGGATATTCCACTTGCATTTTGTATTTTGACCCTCTTCAATGAATATGATATCGATTTCCTATATGCAAATGTTGTAATTGTCCCATTTCCCTATTTTTATATGTGTAATTACATGCATTTGAGTTTCATATTTGTTTCCATATTGGGAACATAGCATATTTGTAGTGTTTTCATTCCTATAAATGTGAAAGCCACGTCCTTAAATAGTCTCAAAATTAACAAAAAGTCTCCAAATAACGAATATAGTGTTATTGTATAAATAAAATAGGGTATTTTTATATGATTCCACTTAGAATTTACAATAATTGATAGGGTGTATTAAAATACAAACATTTACCTTTATTTTTAAAAATACCATATCTTAAAATCTTTTCTACAAGAAAAATAACCCTCATATCAATAGGTACTGAGCGCACATGTATACATTAATATAAAAGGGAATGACCCCCCCGAGCCCATAATCGCTTACACAATATTTAAAGCTATCCATATGGTCCAGATGTTGTTAACCGAGTCTCCAAACCATATGATATTAATGAACGACTTTCAACTAGAGACCGATTTCAAATGATTTTCAAATGATTCAATTCTTAGGAGTGCATGCTTTTGGATTATCATAGACCATTTCACTTGTCAGTGGTTTATGATCCTTTAGGGATTGAGGTGCTTGCTAACACTAGTCTATATGGTTAAATGTTGGCATCAAGTGGTCACTCTTTTTTATCAAACACCTATGTTTGAATGATGTATCAAATTACATACATTATTGTAGGTAAAAACTATCAAAATTTACAAGGTTTATGTGGTCATTCAAAAAGAAAGAGAATTGTCACTTTGATCTCTTGTAATTTTTGCATCTCAACTCTAACGATACCAAATCTTGGGACCACAATTGTTTATAGAGCATTTTTTTTGAATCCAATAGCATTTCCCATTCAAAAAAAATGGCACCTCCCAAAGCAACTCATTAATCTCAAGCCAGGCCCAAGAGAGCAACAAGGAGAAGACCCGCAACATGAAAGAACTTAATGTACACATTGTCACACAAACAACACAAAGCAAAGGCCAAGAGCCGCCATCTCCACCTCAACGCGGTTGGAGAGATAAATCATAAAATTATCTTGTTTACATCATTACATGATGTCACTCCACACCATGACTAGTCTATGACAATTTTTTGCACCTCATAATTGCTAACCGTATGACAAAATTCCCGAACTTATCCAACGTACATAATTATCCGTGCAGGTTGGAAGGGCCCAGCCCACAAATAAGGGCATGTTCTAAACCGAAGGCATTCGGCTATGGCTCTTAAATAATCATGGTAACCCCAATTTTTGGATGAATCCCTAGAGAAGCCCATGGACATTAGCCCAACATCTTTTGGAGGGCACAAGCCCTTAGTGTAATTCCCGAATTCCCACCGCAAATTTCATCAAGCCTACCTTCAATAGCCATCCCAAAAACAAAAGACCCTACAATCCTGGACAACAATATCCACACTTATCATGTGGAAATCCATGTAGATTTTTCATCCACTGAAAATGGTATGGGCTGTGGTCCAAAACTACCCTCATGTAAACCTACAGTGGATAGCCTGCAACGCTCTCAACCAATGAAGATTCAAGAACTCAGTCACAGCCATGGCCTACTGGCTTTCGTGTAAACAGGCCCTACGGCTACTTAAACTTAACTTACCTTACAAAAACAACTTGCATCTCAAACTGGTCAGAGACCAGGTCTTACAATCCATCACTTCTGTAACTTCATCTTCACCTGACTCGAGATCCGTTTAAATCACGAGCTCTCACACTTCAGAAAATCAACAATTTACGAGGGAAATAACCAATGAAGGTAACTCCAACCAAGTGAGCCAGCCTGTATATAACTGAGGAGTGAGCTGCCAGACTCCATAGCTCATCTTCGCCTTCTGCACGCTCTTTGTGCTCCTCTCCTACTCTCCATTCCTCAACATCTCACACTCGCTGACTCAGTAGAGAATTCCTTTAGACCTAGACTTCTTGTGCAGGATAGATTTCTGTTTGAAGTTTCGACAAATCTTATATCTCAGCTGGTCCTTTAGTTCCTTACACAGTAGAACAGAACTTGTCCATTACAACCATCTGTTGCAACTTGTCCATGGCAACTCATACTGAGAATATGCATAAACAATTTTTTTTGCAGTTGTCAAGCTGAGGTTTTTGGTTAGTACATGTTTTGAATAAGTGGCAAAGAAAAACCTCATGTTGACAACCACAATGATGGATTTATGCATTTTCTCATCATGAGCTGCGATGTACAAATTGCAATGGTTGGTGACTTGATAATGGACAAGATCGTTCCACTTTCCTTCAATGCACACTCTTTGCTTTCCTCCCTCTTGGTGCAAGATGAACTCCCTTAGATATTCAGCTGAAAAACGAGACATTGATTTTGTTTTTTTACTTAGCATTTTGTCACTACAAGGAGCGTGTAGCCACAATTGCCACTGGTTCATTGCCATTAGGATATAGATTGTTAGTCTCAAAATCAACTGGACAAATAGATTTGGGTATCAGAACACGACCAGTGTGGCGAAGACCCGGCGAAGAATCAACGATACATGATCCCTGTAGTGAGTGGAAGAGAAAAAACCATTGTCCATTCACTTGGTAGGGAATAGCTGTTGCCTCACCAATGATCACACTCTTGCAATACATTTTGAGAGTATGCTTTACAAGCAAGCAACTACTTGTACGAGGCATTTATATGATCCACAACTCCATGTCTCAACAGTCAGTCTTTGGAGTATGAAAAATTGAGGTAAAACTAAAGATTAAGAGCAAGGTGCTGTAGTTTTGAATCTTAATTATCAGTATTAGGCCTTGTTATACCTCACAAGTTAGAAGATAGGTGAACTTGTTGAAATATGGCGTCAAGGAAGCGTTCTGGTTTCTGTGCATTTAAATCAGTAATAGATAGGCCTTGCTCAGATGTTTGCTACTGGGCCATCATCAATCTTGTTTAGAAATTTAACCCTGCAAGATAATATTGCACTGTAGAATGTGCATTAACTACGTGTGCTCCTAAGGAGCTTAACAATGCTAGAGAATCCTCTGTGACTCTCATATATCTTCACTTAATCCCCTTGCTCTTGCTCTTGCACCCCGTAGCAATGGAAGACAAGTGATGGAGATGAGAGAGAAGGAACTCAATGTTTCTAATTAGTCTTTCTCATAGTTTCAAGTTGTAGATGTTTCCATTTCTTGGTGTAACATTTCTGACAATTTTATTTGAACCAGAGGTGTGGCGGGCGTGATTTCAAGATCTCGACTCCATACAACTATTTTGATGTTTAGGGTGGCGAGAGCCAGAAACTGAGGTTTCTTGTTTGCTGCTTGTGGCTGATGAGTGTAAAGTAGACAGGTGAGAGCCAATTCCTCATTTCTGAATTGTTGTATGACAAGCTTCCACTAAGCGTTCATGGCCTTCTTCTCGCGTTAATTACTCTCGAAATTTTGAGATAGATTGTAGATCCCTCATCTGCATATGCGAACTACAGTAAATGTGATATTTAGTGTCACCAGTTCTATTTGTCTTTCCCAATACTAATTGTAAACTGCAGTGTAGTGTCACCAACACTAAATGTTTACCAAAAATTATTTGTCATTCCTTGTAGAATTTCTGAGGGATGATAGATCTAAAGTAACACTTACCAGGTGATATTTCATCAAATATCATATGACACCATATATCATATTTAGTGTAGTATGATCTTTGTATGAACTTTGGTACATGTGAAGCCTGGTTTGGTTAGTGCATTTTGACTGAGTGAATGTCACCTTACTGCACACCATAATGTCACAAAGTGGACATTCCAACCTTCTGTTGCGAGAGGATATCCACTTTTTTACATTGTAATGTTCAGTAAGGTGACAATCAATTCAGTCAAGACGCATTTAAAGTGTGCCCAGTTAAGTTATTGTGAGCCATTGGCATGGAGCCCAGTGTGTAGACTTTTAAGAGATTTCTTGATGTTGAGGCGGAGACAGACAAACCCATAGGGTGATCCAGTTAGTGTCATGGAAGGCCGGGTTTCCAATCGCAATACTGGAAAATTGTTTCACTGTTCAACTTCAAAAGGGAAGTCCATCAATTTCGTCAACAACAATATCACATTTAATCTACCAGCAGTTTCTTTAACCTAGCCCTTGAAATGTTGCAATGCTTGTATACATGCTGTCCATATAATCTAGTGTATTCCAAAATTAGCAGTCGATCCTTGACCAAATTGTTTGTTGATTCCTGGCATTTGCAAGTCTAATGCCAAAGAAGGGGGGCGCTAATGGAAACTGCAAAAGATGAATGTTGGTTTTGTGAAGGTTTTGCACATTGTGCATGGAATATTATTTCCCAGTACTTTCTTCATTTGAATTTGTTATTAAAGTTATCCTTTGATTCAACCAGGAGTTTTGGTCGGGCGTTGGTTGCTTTGCATTCAAAACTTTCCATGTTGCGGTAAGTTGGTGCATGATCAAATTTGGTGTGGAGGTTTGAACATCGTGCATTCTAAATTGATTCATTGGGGCCGAACTCATTTTGGCATGGCAAGAGGTTGTAAAACGAGTTCGGCCCCTAGTGAGTTAATATAGGATGTCCTTTGTTCATACCTCTACATCAAACATGGACCCAAAACTCACCGAACATGGAAAGTTTCGCTTGCATATCAATCAACTCCAAACCGAAACTCCCGTTGAAGCAAATGATAAGTCTATTTGGCAACACGAATCAATGGCACGACTTCTTCTCCGCGCATATAAAGTAAAATATTTGGATTGACACTTGAGTGTTGATGTAGTGTTACAATCAACTACATGAAACTTGAAACGGGTTGTGACGCACTGAATGTTTTAACTCAGTGTTTAAGATTCTTTCATGTTACATGTTGCGGCATTGCTAGAACGATGCTTTGCCTTAAAAGTGTATGCAATCAAACCATTAAAAATTGTGCTATCAAGGGTCACATCCATTTAAAATGTTTTGTGCATGCTTCGTGCGTAGTTAGATTTCACTCAAAATTAATTGGGTGGTTGTCATAAGGACTTGGGCCTCTTTATTGGTTAAAAGAGGCTGCAGTGACCTAATGTATGTGCACGTATAAGTGGGAATTGCAATCTCTATGTGGGGATCATTTTAATTCCAATAGAGATACCATGAGGTATGTGACATGCTCATTGTGGGTACTTCCACTTCCACTCCACAAACCAATGTGATCGTTAGATCAAGCAGTTGAAGAACTCGTTCATTTAGTAAATTCGAGTGAGGGAGAGGGCCAGTGAGAAATTTGCAATCGTAGTTCATATGCTCTTAGGATCTCCGGTCAAAGTGCAAAGTCCATGATTTGTGAAGCGATCGTGTAAGGGGAGGAATCGTGAGGGTCACATGTGATTAGAATGTCACTTACATGTGCCTATTCATGTGTCATCATGTGTAAAAGAACAATCTACCACAATCAAACAACATGTTTTGCATTTGAAATTTTGTGAATGAGACACCTATGCAATGTATGGAATTGGTGTCAAAGTGGTCACAAAATAAGATTTTGTTCCTTTGTCAATTAAGAGCGGTCCCTAAGGGGGATGTCAAACCTCCCCCTACGAGCTTTTCGGGGGAGATAGATACGGGCACGGGTAGCTCCGAAAAAGAAATCAAGATGTTTTGGACCTCACTAAAAACTTATGCCGGCCCATCCAACTTCAAAAAAACCATTGCCTTTTCATTTTTGAAAGCCACTTATCCACAAAGCCCATGTTGAGTGCACTTCAACTTCAAGGTCCAAAATCATATATATGTGTGTGTGTGTGTGTGTACTTCCACTTAGTAAATAAGCAATTGATTGGAATTTTAGCCCTGAAGTGACATAATTGTCAAGTAAGCACGTAATTAACACGGAAGTCACAAACATTACCAAGTCCTCATTAACATCGAGGTTTTAACTTAACAGTTGAAAGGGTCTTCGTCATTCAAATATAAAACTTAAGCTAACAGGTAACATGTGGATTTCTATTCTTGAGGTTGGGCAAATATGCTTAAAACAACACGATCATAATTGATATACATACAATATATCAATCTAACCATTTTATATGTGTACATGCTTAAACCCTACTTCAAACCTAATTTAATTAGGTATCCACTTAAGCAAAATGACCACTTAAGGCAAGCATAAGGCACACTTATCTTGCAATGAATCAGTTACAATAAGAGTAAACTTGTCATAAGCGACAAACTATTAGACATTTTAGCATATATTCATGACAATAGTTTTTTTTAAATTGTTATTATTGTTATTTTTTTAGTAGAGTGACGCCTTAATTTATTATTTTAAAATGATTGATTTGTAATCAAATTTAATAATGATAAGCTTATGTAAACCAAGCACTCTTTAAGTAACCGCTCCTTTGCAATGCTAGTGAATGCATGGGAGTATATTAACTATGTGTATCTAACAATTAGCAAGCCGAAGGAAATGAAGGAAATGAGACATGTAGACAAGTCCATCATATGTAGTAAGAGTATTTTGAGGAGACTCTCCATTTATCCTTGCTTCCACGGGAAGCCGGTGTTTCTATCATTATCAAACTAAAAGTGTAGAGGTGTATATTTGAACAATGAAATGAGGATATTGTCACCTAGCATACATTAGGATTGTGGTCCGGGAATGCAATCAATGTTGAGATTCAAAATGATGTGTGTAGGAAACAATCCTACCAATCCCCTATTTATATTTACCATGATCATTCTAAGGGTGATTATTTTTTAATATTACCTCACTAATTGCAATTCATTCACTTGAAAAAACAAATTTGACCAAATCATAGAATGAAATCGGCCTTCAAAACTTGCATAAAAGTCTTGAGTTGAAATGTTTGGTTTTTTCCTTTGAGGAATTATTGAAGAAAATAATGACAACACATATTTACTACATTTTTCTACCACATAGAATTTGCACAAGGTTTACCATGTAACCATCTTTTCATGTGTCTTGATATCAATGATAAATAAGTGGATTAAAAGTACCAACTTGAGTCATTTTGGTTTTCTACCATATTTGAGTGCCACCCCTGGGATGGAACCCATTGGCTAGAACATCGTAGTGAGGACTCAATGAACTATCCTTTGAGCAAAAGAGGGGGCTGATAAAAAAAACATTGTCTGCCCCTTCCCACTTCAAAAAAAAGTTGCCCATGCATTCATCAAGGCCACTTTGTCCATAAAACCATATTGAGTGCACCTCATTTTCCAAGCCCAAAATCCAATATTTATGTTCACTTCCACTTAGTAAAAGAGAAATTAATCGGGATATCATTCCCAAAGTCACAACGCGAGTTGATGCGAAGACTTAACAAATTGTGACTCTATTGAATGAGATTTATAAGTAAAGTCGGATATCTTTCTCAACGCAGTTAAATCAAAGTTGGTTACTGAATACCAAATCTTCTAGTAAGTTCGCGCGATTGTTTAGTGCACTGAAGATTTTCCGAAGAATAGGTCGGGCTTCTTGTGTATTGATGCTCAACCTAAAGTTTGATCATTTCAAATGGCCTTTTATGTTGTCAATCCTAATGGAGCATGTCACCGGGTTCAATATTATAACACAAAAATGAGAGAAAGGGGTTGAAACTACTGTCGCAATTAGTTTCGAGCTCATTTGAAGAGCTCAAGTGTACTACAAAATGATTCTCACATGATGATTTGTGATAACACAAACATAATGATCTATGTTATGTTTGAATTGTTGTGCTACCTTTGTTATAAAAGAGCATTGAACTTTGCTTTCGGTGTTTGATCTCTTTTGGAAAGGTAGCTTGGGGGTCAAATTTGTGTATTATGATGTTTGTTTCAATTGATTTAGACATAAGAAAAATGGACTATTTTACAACATGGGTCAAAGCACAAATAAAAATATAGAGATGCATAGGTATCTAATTGATGTTTGCTCCAATATCAACATCAATCTCACTTTGCTTCAAAGTCATCCAAACCTTACAATTGGCATACCTAAAAAAATCATCTCCCAAACCCTTTCATTGTTGCCATCTTTCACAAATTATCATGATGTACCTTTATTTGACATGACATGATAGGCCATCTCTTTGGACGGTGCATGAACTCAATTTATCAATGTCATTTTCTATGACGTGGTCATACGTACATGAATAGCAATAATGCAAGCAACAGTTGTCATGTGCAAGGTTCAAGGACATGCCCATGTGTCCTCTCACATCAACAATTTACTTGTTACCCATCGTTATAATCTCATGTGAGGCTTTTGTCGTGCTTGAAATTTAAGTTATCTCTCTTCATGAATAATATGAAATGACATGACATAGCTAGGGACGGTGCATGACCTTAATTTATCAATGTCATTTTCTATGATGTGGTCATACGTACATGGATAGCAATAATGCAAGCAATAGTTGTCATGTGCAAGGTTCAAGGACAAGCCCATGTGTCGTCTCACATCAACAGTTTACTTGTTACCCATTGTTATAATCTTAGTAAGGCTCTTGTCATGCTTGAAATTTAAGCTATCTCTCTTCATGAAAACTATGACATGACATGACATGACATAGCTATGGATGGTGCATGACCTCAATTTATCAATGTCATTCTCTATGACTCGGTCATACATACTATAATGACCTCAATTTATCAATGTTGGTCTGAACGACTTAGTCATTAAAGTTGGCAAGTGGAAGGACAAGTGGAGAGTTAAATTTCTCATTTGTTCTTAAGGTTCATACTACTCATAGATCCTTGCTCTCATTGCATGTTGTAATTAAGATTCTAAATATTCCTGCCTCCCCCCCCCCCAATCTAATCATCCGAATGGAATAAGACCCATATTAAGAGACATTGAGTTGTAATTTACTTTCTCCACTCAACAAAACAATAGCGTGAACCCCCCCCCCCCCGGCCCCCAAGGACTTTAATTTTTCCTTGCGAAGGATTGGAAATACGTAGAAATGGTTTTTGTGAAGTGAAAATAGCATCTCAATGCTAAGTGGGTGCATGTGCATAGAATGAGATTCAAATCCATATCCTTCCATCCCAAAAGTTATGCTTTCTATGCTCACTTATTCTTCAGGGCGATGTGGGAAACCACTTCATAAAGGAAACCTTCATAGAAAATAAAAAAGGCAAAAATCTTTGGGACCACAAAACATTATTACCGTGGAATATTGTAACATTGGATCATTACTACAATGTACATTATAACAATGATGTAACGACTAAACATTGCCAACATAATTTTTAATGGAGAGATGGTATCACCCAAATAACAACATGTGTCAAATCTTGAAGCGGCATGAGTAGGCATCGTAGATAATAAAAAAATCATGGGGTTAGGCACACAATAGATGTTACCTATAATTATTAACATCATCTTCACTTTGTGTCAAAGTCATCCAAACCTTACTTGCAAAGTTGGCAAATCTAGAAAAATCTTCTCCAAATCTCTTTCATTATTGCCATCTTTCACAAATTATCATGATGTACATGACTGACATGACCCCAATTTATCAATGTCATTCTCAATGATTCGGTCATATGTATGGATGGCAATAATACAAGCAACAGTCATCATGTGCAAGGTTCAAGGACAAGCCCAAGCATCACCTCATATCAACATTTAACTTATTACCTAATGTTATAATCTCTTGTGAGGCACTTCACATGCTTGAAATCATGGTTATCTCTCGTCATGAAGAACATGACATGACATGACATGATTATGGACGGTGCATGGCCTCAAATTATCAATGTCACTCTCCACTACTTAGTCATTGTAAAAAAAGACTACCCCCCCCCCCCCCCCCCGGCGCTCCCTCCTATTAACGTTGTTGTCCATTGGATTTTGTCATACCCTCCATGTATAAAAAACAAAAGGGAAACCCTCATTATGGATACCCATACAACATCCAAAAACTGACAATGCCATACCAACACTGCTCTTAAACCATTGAATTGTAGTTAATCCCTAAAGGACCGAAGGGCCAAATTTGACTTTTTGCACCATTTTTATTTGGTCCATAGACTTTGTCTCCCCATTGTCAAAGAGCCACATGCACATTTATATATATTAGGGGGTCAATATTGCAAGGCTTTCTCTTCTAGCCAAAAACAAAAGTCATTTGATAATGATTTGCTTATTTTTATCAAGAACATGGTGACATTTGGGTTTTTGTGGACATGTTTTGGACATTTTGGAGGCGTTTTGGCATCAAGTCAAGTAAACGTGGATAGCTCCAATTACATTTAAAATGGGCCTAATTTTTTAGAAAAAAAACATTGCTTGTTTCTAAATATGTGCATTGTCTTATCTAGCCCTTGGATTTGAGTACTTAGGAAATCTGTTTTATGTGGAATAAATATCTCAAGTCAGCCCATATTTGATATTTGCCCGAAAGCAAGCATAGGGAACCACATTAAACAATTCCAAAAGTAACTCTTTCCTTCTTGTAGATGGGCTAAACTCACATGTGGAGGTCTAGATGGAGAAAGATCACCTCGAAAACAATAATGTGACTATCAATGAGGCAATACCAACCAACCACTAGATTTGAACATCACATAGATTATTCCATCATTGAGTTTTCACACCCTAATCTCAACAGTCAAAACACTCTCAAATAATCTAGGAATAAGATATTAGCGCCCTCAATACTACTATAAATAATCCATGAGGATGGTTTGGAAAAACAATCCTAAACTAACACCAACTTTAACGTCCATAATTTAAAACATAAAAATTATTATAAATTCTACTTTGCTCTAAACATGGTCCTCAAAGGGTTAATCAATAAGTTCACTCCAAAATACCTAAGACAAGCCCAAAGTCTATGCCCTCTTATATACTTGGTGACTCGTCAAAGGAATTTCCTCTTAGGAGTTCATTGGAGGTTCTTGTGTTGGTGCCTAATTTTGAAAAATGGGTGAATCTCTTTGAACATATTTGAAGGTAGCCACCTTATAGCTAGTTAAAGTAGAAACTTCCATGGAAACCTTTTAAGTCTCAAAAATGTTTTCCATGTGTTTTAGCACATTCAACCCCTGAATTAGAGGAATGAGCATGCCATACCAACATACACATTTATGTTATATATCCTCATATGTGGGACACTTGGATGGTTGAAATTTTATATGAACAATCCTAACCATATGAAGATTCTCTATGTACAGTCAAATCTATCATTAGAGGTACAAATCTTCTTGAATGAGCTAATGTATTGGAATAGATTGTTTTAGAAAAACTTGGGTAGATTTCACTTCAACATTTAGAGGTTAAGTTGGGATGAATCTACCATTAACATGTTATGGGTAGGATTTTAGTGGACCCTCTAACAAGCCACCACACAACCTCAACACAACATGTCCATTACATATACTATGAGATGGTGCTCAAGGAGCATTCAAGGTACACTGTGGGCCTAATCTGATCGCTCTTCTAAATTTGACATGTAAATTTGGATGGTACATGGTAACGCGTGTAGTTAAGAATGCACACTAACTTAATGAACAATATGCACAATCTGATATGAAGAGGCATACTTAGCAAAAGGAAAAAAAGAAAATTCTACATGTACTAGTTATTGAAATTTCTTGTGCCTAACATTATTTAGTTGAGTCGGTATGTTGGGCGGGGCCGAGAATAAGCTAGATTCTATACATAATTATACTATGTTTATTCTCACAACAAAGCATTGCACTAGTAGATTCAGGCTGAAAAAACTCAGGTGAAACAATGTATTGATATGATTAGAATGGGACGGTTGATAGCAATTAAATAATGTTATGTTGCCTCCAAAATTTTGATAAAACCAGTTCATGAATGGTAATTATGCTCTTTAAATGTCATGAAGGTGTTAATCCTCAATTGATTCTAGAATTGATTTCCAACTAGGTTTCCAGTCATATTAAACATTTAATTTGAGATGGCCTTTAAGATCTCTTGATCCGTAACAATGCCAGTATTTGTATTTAATGTCACTTGTTTTTCCTAGTTAGACAATGCTATATCTTTTGTATTTTTTTACCAAGTAAAGATGTTAATGTTCTATAATGTCCAAACAACCAATTGGACCTTTTGTTAACAAAAATTGAGATATATAATAAATAGTTATAGGATTGTGCAATTCCAAATAGCAAGTGACACTAAATACAATATTTAGTACTAGTGAATTGAAACAAGTTATGTCATATTGTTTCGAATCTGCCCTTGATCTACATTTTGCCCCATTGAATCCACACATGCTTGAGAAATTACATTCAACAATTTTACCAAACCCTCTATTCACACATGGCATTGTCATACGCGTGGTCATACGTTATATGCATATTTCGGTGAAATGTACACAAAAATGATTTTAACTTACCTTACAAAAACAACTTGCATCTCAAACTGGGCAGAGACCAGGTCTTAAAATCCATCACTTCTCTAACTTTATCTTCACCTGACTCAACATCGGTTTAAATCACGAGCTCTCACACTTCAGAGAATCAGCAATTTACGAGGGAAATAACCAATGAAGGTAACTCCAACCAAGTGAGCCAGCCTGTATATAACTGAGGAGTGAGCTGCCAGACTCCATTGCTCATCTTCGCCTTCTGCACTCTCTTTGTGCTTCTCTCCTACTCTCCATTCCCATGGCAAACTCATATTGAGAATATGCATGAACAAATGTATTCCATTGTCAAGCTGAGGTTTTTGGTTACATGTTTTGGGTAACCTTCAACTGAAGACCTCTTGTTGACAACCACAACGATGAATTTATGCATTCTCTCATCATGAGTTGATATGTACGAATTGCAATGGTTGGTGACTTGATAATGGACAAGATCGTTCCACCTTCCTTCAATGCACACTCTTCGCTTTCCTCTCGGTGCAAGATGAGCTCACTTTGATATTCAGCTGACGGAGACTTTGATTTTTTTTTTAAATTAGCATTTTTTCACTACAAGGAGCGTGTAGCCCACAAATGTCATTGGTTCATTGCCATTAGCATTTAGATTGTTGGTCTCAAAATCAAATGGAAAAATAGATCTAAATACCAAAAAACTACCTGTGTGGCGAAGAATCAACAATACATGATCCCTGCAGTGAGTGGAAGAGTAAAAAACATTGTCCATTCACTTGGTAGGGAATAGCTGTTGCCTCACCAATGACCACACTCTTGCAAAACATTTTGAGAGTATGATAGATAAGCAAGCAACTACTTGTACCAGGTACTTGTACGTTCCACAACTCTGTGTCTCAACAGTCAGTCTTTGGGGTATGAAAAATTGAGGTGAAACTAAAGATTAAGAGCAAGGTGCTGTAGTTTTGAATCTTAATTATCAGTATTAGGCCTTGTTATACCTCACAAGTAAGAACATAGGTGAACTTGTTGAAATGTTGTGTCAAAGAAGCGTTCTGGTTTCTGTGCATTTAAATCAGTGATAGATAGGCCTTGCTCAGATGTTTGCTACTGGCCATCATAGATCTTATTTAGACATCTTCCTTTGCAAGATAATATTGTACTGTAGAATGTGGATTAACTTCGTGTGTTCCTAAGGAGCTTAACAATGTTGGAGGACCCTCCGCGACTCTCATACATTTTCACTAAATCCCCTTGCTCTTGCACCCAGTTGCAGTGGAAGGCAAGTGATGGAGATGAGAGGGAAGGAACTCAATGTTTCTGAAATAGTCCTTCTCAAAGTTTTAAGTTGAAGATGTTCACATTTCTTGATGTAATATTTGTGACAATTTTATTTGAACCAGAGGTGTGGAGGGCGCGATTTCAAGATCTCAACTTCATACAACTACTTTGATGTTTAGGGTGGTGAGAGCCGGAAATGCAACTGTGGTTTCTTGTTTGCTTCTTGTGGTTGAGGAGCGTAAGTAAAGTAGACAGGTGAGAGCCAATTCCTCATTTCTGAATTGTTGTATGACAAGCTTCCACTAAGCGTTCATGGCCTTCTTCTTGCGTTTATTACCCTTGCAATTTTGAGATAGATTATAGATCCCTTATCTTGATATGAGAACTACACTAAATATGATATGAAGTGTCACCAATTCTACTTGTCTTGCTCAATACTAATTGTAAACCGCAGTGTAGTGTCAGCAACACTAGAAGATAACCCAACGTTATTTGTTTTTCCTTATAAGAATTTGAAGTGGTGATCTAAAGTGGTGCAATTACTAACACTTACCATGTGACTTTTCATAAACTACCATATGACACCATATATCATATTT
The DNA here is from genome assembly GCA_950295325.1 of Polytrichum commune. NCBI lineage: Eukaryota > Viridiplantae > Streptophyta > Polytrichopsida > Polytrichales > Polytrichaceae > Polytrichum > Polytrichum commune. The sequence continues at coordinate 62,758,991 of OX485804.1, forward strand.
AGTGTAGTAAGATCTTAGTGTGAACTTTGGTACATGTGAAGCCTCTTGTGGTGAGTGCGTTTTTGACAGAGTGAATGTCACCTTATTGCACACCATAATGTCACAAAGTGGGCATTCTAAGCTTCTGTTGAGAGAGACTATCCACTTTTTGACATTGTAATGTGGAGTAAGGTGACAATCAATTTAGTCAAGACGCATTTAAAGTATGCCCAGTTCAGTAATTGCAAGCCATTGCCTTCAGTTACGTCTGTAGACTTTTGAGAGATTTCTTGATGTTGAGGCGGAACAAATTCATGGGGTGATCTAGTTACTGTGATAAAAGGCCCGTTGTCCAATTGCGATACTGGAAATTGGTTTTTTTCTCCAACTGATAGAGGGAAGTCCATCAATTTTGTCAACAACAATATCACATTTAATTCAATGCATTTACCAACCAGTTTCTTCAACCTAGCCCTTGAGATGTTGCAATGCTTGTATACATGTTGTCCATAGAATCTAGTGTACTTTTATTATTCCCAAATTAGTAGTCAATCCTTGACCAAATTGTTTGTTGATTCCTGGCATTTGCAGGTCTAATGCCAAAGAAGGGGGGCGCTAATGGAAACTGCAGAAGATGAATGTTGGTTTTTGTGAAGGTTTTGCACATTGTGCATGGAGTATTATTTCCCAGTTCTTTCTTTATTTGAATTTGTCATTAAAGTTATCCTTTGATTCAACCGGGAGTTTTGGTCGGGCGTTGGTTGCTTTGCATTCAAAACTTTCCATGTTGCAGTAAGTTGGTGCAGAGGTTTGAACATTGAGCATTCTATATTGATTCATTGGGGCCGAACTCATTTTGGCATGGCAAGAGGTTGTAAAACGAGTTCGGCCCCTAGTGAGTTAATATAGGATGTCCTTTGTTCATACCTCTACATCGAACATGGACCCAAAACTCACCGAACATGGAAAGTTTCGCTTGCATATCAATCAACTCCAAACCGAAACTCCCATTGAAGCAAACAATAAGTCTATTTGGCAGCACGAATCTATGGCATGACTTCTTCTCCAAACATAAATAGTAAAATATTTGGATTGACACTCTAGTGTTGATGTAGTTGTACAATCATCTACATGAAACTTGAAACGGATTATGATGCACTGAATGTTTTAACTCAGTGTTTAAGATTCTTTCATGTTACATGTTGCGGCATTGCTTGAACGATGTTTTGCCTTAAAAACATATCCAATGAAACCATGAAAATTTGTGGAGTGTTTTTTTTTAAGACGTCTATTTCATTCAGTATACACCTTAAAGCTTTGAAAGGAGGTTCACCATGTCTTTCTGGATGGATGCATGCTTCATGCATAATTATAGTTCACTCTAAATTAATTGGGTATTTGTTATAAGGACTTGGGCCTCTTTATGGGTCAAAAGAGGCTGCAGTAATTTAATGTATGTGTGGATATACATGAAAATTGTAAACTCTGTGTGGGGATTATTTTAATTCGAATAGAGATACCATGAGGTATGTGACATAACACTATATTCGTTAAATTGAGACTTTCTCTAGTCTCAAATTAATATATGGATCAAACAACATTCCGTGTTCCGAAACTATATTGCGAACAATCTCAAATATATTATATGTTCTAATATCCCAAATCTATTATGTGTGGACATAAGCACATATGGTAGAGCACTCAACACCAACTTCATCAACAAAAACACTTTGGGTAGAGCACTCCAAACTAGTTTCATCCAATAAACATATAAAATGGTTTATATTATTAGCATGGTCAATAAAATATAGACATTGCAACATACAAAGTGCATGCAATAAATGCATTTTTCTTCAATGGACAATTTAGTCCCAAACTTAATAAAAAAATGAACTTCACATTTGTATTGAAATATAGTAAATGAATATTCATCCAACCCCAAACAATATAGCATTCGCAAGTTCTACCCAAACTTTGCCCCAAGTTTGAGGAGCACACATATGAGTAATATATATTCGTCGAATTACATATTACACTATAATCATGCTAACACAATCCTACCAACTTCTCATTTAACGTGGGTTGCTTCTTCTGCGATCCGAGCAAGGTTGTCTTTTGCAAAAGTTATGTACTTTTGAGGGATGGACACCGATCCACTATGATTTTTCCGTGGTTTCCATGCTATGAATATGGAATCTGTATCTATTCAAGATGGACCATGCTCAGAATCCACCTTCCACCGAAAGTTAGGGTTTGTATCCCAGCCTGTATAATGCCGAACAACATCTTCATTCCGTGATGTCGGTCGGTAGTACTCTACTTGTATTTGTTGAAAATGAGGGCTGGAAGTTACAAAATTTGGTTTGGACAAAGCTTTTGCCATCCACACTGGCTTTGCATATGTCTCATCTCCAGGACGCAAAATGAGCATATAACCTTCATGACAATCCACTGCAATGCGGAAAGATGGTGGCGGACGACTACTAGCAGGCCCCACGTAATGGTCGTCCACATCAAACTCCTCTCGAACCTCTCCATTTCCCAAAAGACTAGCCTCCGAAGCTTGTACATTGACACGTGTTTGTGGCCAAAACCCATGCCTTAAAGTAAGGGGTGTATCTTCATGAAGGTTTGCCAAAGCGCCACGAACACGTGTCCAATATTGTATCCAACTTCCGTAACGAAGCCAACACGATCCACCAACATCCGCTACCCTCAAACTCTCCCAATATTGTATGAAGCCTGATATGCCTTTACAAATGTCCTCCAAATTCTTCATGGGTATTGGTTTGCAAGGCTTAGGCTCTCCGTCAGGCAACATCGTCCTTCCTTCCCCATCAACACGCCATACAAGGAGACCCTCCGGCGGGCTTCAGTCTTGTGATGTGCACAACAACTTGTATTGCATGGCGGGGACACCATCGTCACGCACGTAGAACCGAAATTGTTGTGCCTTCGTATGCCCGATCAATCGGTGAGCTCCGCTTCGAATATACGGTTCTATAAATGCCTTGAAGTTTGGAACCTCCTCAATCATATGTGGGATGACGGGAATGTTCTCCAAATCCATGTACGACTTCATCAACAATGGGATTGTTGGAAAATCCTCCTCGCGCAACTTCATGCTCCACCGCCCAAAGGACGCATCAATATCATCGTGCGTGTGGCCTACCAATAGAAAGGACACAAAAACCTCCTTGAAAATGCCTTTCGCAACCAACAACGACCAATATGCAAAAACATATCTACTTTTATTGTCCTTCGCACAATTGTCCAATTGGACACGCAGAGTTGGGGGCAAATTCTTGGCAATCACATCTTCACTTGGTGGCTCCGGCAATGAGTGCACGCATACATCTCTTCCATCCAAGACCGCTTCATATAGAGGTGTTGATCCCGAGTTTTCAAATAGCAATCTTGATGAATAGGACGGCGGTTTCTCCAAATCACGTAAAAGCTTTGCAAATGACCCTATCGTGTGGTTTGAATCCCCCGGATACAAATCAAGAGCATAATGAGCATACTTGACATCTCCATGCCCATGTGCAATCATTCCTGCAAAGGCAACCCAATGGTTTAATATTCAACTATAACACCAAAAAATTCACATGGTGTACATGTATGGCCCCAAGTACAAACCTAAACGCACAAATTTGTGTTTAGGTAATGCAATGCAATTGTTATCAAAATCACCTGTAACCGAAACAGGAAGCTTAAAAAGGCCGTCCGTGGCTTTTATTCGATTTGCAAAACATGGTGAGGCTGTTTTGGCATGGTCCATTTTGTCATGGATGATTGTAAGGACTTCCAAAGGCCTGGAGATGGACAAAGCTCTATTTGTGTAGTAATCATTACGGTGTGCCTCTTGCATGTTCACATGCTTGAAATAGTTCATTTGATGTGCGGCATAGGACTCTGTCCCCATCGTGTGTGCATCTCGAAGGCGTTTCAACTTCTCGCATTTGGAACAACGGGCAAATTTGTCGCCTCGTCTTTTTGTGATGTATTCGCTAAAGTGAGATTTTTTGATAGCACTCAGTTTCGACAACGAAACAGGGTCCAACCCGGCCTTCTCGCCAACTGCGTTTACGTCCAACAATATGTCTTTCCATTTCGTGCCTGTAGGAAGAACCTTCTCCACAACCTTTTCACTGGTTGCGAGTGTCCGTGTTTTGTGCGGCATTGCATCGGCAAGGGGGACAATGATGGTTGCCAAAGTGGCTGTTGCTTGTCTCGTTGCTTCTCTTGGTTTCTTTAAGCCCGTGTTCCCATGGTGACGGGCACGGCGGCCTTCATTGGCATACGCGGCTTGTCTATAAAATTCCGCTTTCGACACACCGTGAATGGTGTACCATGCCGTACAACACACGTCTATGCTCTCAAGGGTGATGACCTTGCGACCCGCTCCGTTCACATGTATCGCCCTATGGACATCAAGTTTTTTGGTGGATCTTAGACGGAAATCTCCAAGCCACATTTCTTCACGGATGGCCTTCAATTTATCTCTTGGGAACAATTGGCAACAACGATGTACACAACAATCCTTCGTAGCAACTTCTCTAATAGACTCCTCACAGAGCAACCTTTGACGTTTACACTTATTTGCAGACGGAGTAGGACGTGTCAATGTTTCGTACTTCCGAAGGCCTTTGCGTGGCCGAATGTTTGCTTGGAGCTCCTGTTGGATTTGGACGTGTCGTCGCTCATGGTCGCGCAAACTAACCCCCTCAATTGTCACATTCCTCAACGGCCACCTTCGCAACGAGAACCTATGAGTTGGATTGACTTCCGAATGTACAAGTGATTCTAATATAACAACTCCAACGTCCTCGGTGCCAAGGGAGTGTTCATCAATGCAATCTTGTGGATGTGTGTTACGACAAATACCCTCCGCCACAGCAACTCCACTGTCATTAACAAGTACCACATCCAAATTCACCCATGAAGCTCGTGAAAGCCCCGCACATTCCACAATGGGGCAAAAAGGGTCAGATGGCGAAGGACTCCCCAAATGACCTTCATCTGCACTGTCATCAAAACTATCCTCCCCGACAATGTCTAGCTCATCCCCAGACAGAGATTGGGTGATGCCCATGTCTTCAGAGAAGGAATCCCCTCTTCCACCAACTCCCTCCATTGTGCCTACACAAATGCACATGAAACCTCAACAAACATGGACACAACGTAAGGGTCCAAAAAAATCAAATATTGGAAAATGCAAAACATCACGATAAATGGGGACACTGAGGATCAAGACATTTGCAACACAAATGCAATGTGAGCTCCCAATACTATGCGCCAGTCCACAAAATGTTCCACAAAATATTTTAGGTGGGAGTTTGGGTCGGCCGACCTAAACCCTGTGGCACCAGGGATTGAGGGCCATCCACACCTTGCCCGTGGGATAGGGTCGGGTTCCGGTCGACCGACTCAAACCTTGTACAATGATGGGTTGAGGGCCATTTAGAATTCCATCACGCTGTGGGGAAAATTTTGGGTCGACCGACCCAATCCTTGTCATGGTCAACTACAACCTCCGAAACTGGGGAAGGGGTTGGGTCGACCGACCCAATCTTTGACGGGGTTAATCCACCCACACTGGATAGGGGTTTGGGTCGGTCGACCCAAACTTTCACAGGCTAAATCCATCCACACTGGGAAGGGGTTTGGGTCGACCGACCCAAACTTTCACAGGGTAAACCCACCACACTCGGAAGGGGTTTGGGTCGGTCGACCCAAACTTTCACAGGGTAAGTCCACCCACACTGGGAAAGGGTTTGGGTCGGTCGACCCAAACTTTCACAGTGTAAATCCACCCACACTGGGATGAGGTTTGGGTCGCTCGACCCAAACATTACATATGATGGGATAAGGTTCCTACTCTGTCCGTCCAAACCTTCTGAGTACCTTGGGTAAGGGCCATTAACAATTCGTTCACGATGTGCGAAAAAGTTTGGGTCGACCGACCCAAACCTTCTGAAAGGTTTTACGATAAACGCCCATAGTGGGGTAGGGGTTTGGGTCGACCGACCCAAATCTCAGAAGGGTCAGACTAGACCCCCCCCCCCCAACACTAGTGAAGGGGTTTGGGTCGACCGACCCAAACCTCACAAGGGTCAGACTAGACCCCCCCCCCCCCCAAACACTAGTGAAGGGGTTTGGGTCGACCGACCCAAACCTCACAAGGGTCAAACTAGACCCCCCCCCAACACTAGTGAAGGGGTTTGGGTCGATCGACCCAAACCTCACAAGGGTCAGGCTAGACCCCCCCCCCCAACACTAATGGAGGGGTTTGGGTCGACCGACCCAAACCTCACAAGGGTCAGACTGAAACCCGCCAACACTAGTGTCGACCGACGTATAATACAGCGTATAATGCGGCGTATAATGCAGCGGATATTGAGAGGTGTGTGGAATTTCATCTCATTGCAAAGTTCACTGCGGACTTGCATGCTGTGAATAGGTCCTCATGAACAACAGCGTGAACGAACCTCGAAGTACAGCTCCGACTAAGAGTTCTCTCTACGAATTCAGGAGTGGGAGAAGAGCAAAAAAGAACCAACTTTTGGGGGGTGCGCCCCTTTATACTATCCACCTCCACTTGCCCGACTTCCTCATTGGATGCCTTTCCCGCCTTCTTATTTCAAACCTCCTGACAGAATTCCCCGTTTTCTGTTTATTGTAGAAAATGCGCATCTTTCAATGCCCCTCTCATACCCCAGCCGTCATATGTCTTAGTCTATGATATTTAATTTTTTTTTGGTTTTGTGTGTATATGACATACGACATTGGGAGGAAGGGTGGCGGCCACATTAATTTTTTCAAGTGTCACAACGGTATATTTTAACCAATATGTATACCCAACCACAACTCCATTCAATGCTTTCAAGTGCAAACCTATTTAGGTGGGGTTGGGGCCATTTGGAGGTTGCAATTATGAGAGAGTTTCCAAGGCTTGAGGCCATTGTCATGATGAATAAAATTATTTATTTGTCTCCCCTAAACCCTAAACCCTAGAACATTGCGGCTCTGTTATCTCGCATGGAAGTGTGGCAATGATAAACGTATGTGGACGTTGTTAAGGGGATATTAACTAGCAATGTCGCTTTTTGGTTCAATCTTTTAATGTTATTTCAATCCATCCTCAAGTTCACTTCAAGTTTACTAATGTGTGTGACCAAAACATCCAAAGTTGGACCCTAAACCCTTATAACATCCACAACATGAAATACGTATTGACAAAATACAAAACCAATTAGTATATCATGTTTAAACGTCCCAAATAACATATTAACATGATCAAGATTGTATTTACTATAACCTTCCTATTAGACTCTTCTTCATATTATGCAAACAATATCTGTTATATCTTTCTCCATTATCCAATACATGTGGAGGGAACAATGAATAAGAACATGATTGCGTGAATGGCTTCATTTGATGTTGTGCTTCTCTTATTTACTTTTGCATCACATTCCATATATTAAATACATCATGAACCATGGTTTATTGGCGACTATGTGATTCCCTAAAGTGAGCAAAACATCCAAAGTTGAACCCCTTACCCCTAATAACATCCACAACATTTCATGTTATTTGAATAAACACAAGACCATTCACTATATCACGTTTAAACGTCCGTAATAACAAATAAACATAATCAAGATCGTCTTTTCTATTACCTTCCAGTAAAAACCTATTCTCACCAGTAAGTCAATGTTATATGTTAATATTGGATAGATTAATATGTTATAAACCTAACTCCTAAACCCTAAACCCTAAACCCTAAATACAAAAATTCGTAGTTGTTCACTGCTACCTCCACATACAAACAACATGAACTTTATCTTGCGCCATTATGTAATATACGTGGAGGGAACATTCAATAACAACATGATTGCGTCAAAGGGCTTCATTTGATGTTGTGGTTCTCCGATTTACTTTTATATCACATTCGAAGTACATATATCACGATCCATGGTTTATTGGCGACTATGTGATTCATTCAAGTGAGTATGTAAGGGATTTACTAAAAACTTGAGCATGTTAGCATTTCGACATAAGGATCATGCAATTCCAAACCCTGAGAAAATGCTCTTGGGGAAGGTATACATTTAGCAAACACATTCAAATATCCTAAATTTCCGAATTTCATGTTGGGGGACGGGGGTTATATTTTTTATTCATTGCATATTGTGTGAGTTCTTGGCATCATTGGTAAAGTCTAAATGTCAACGATTACATCGTTAAATGTCACGCAATTGTATTATTTTTCTAACTTGCTCAAACAAAAGAGAAACCAATGATTTCAACTTGTTTGGGAAATTTAGGTTATGGTGTCATGTGAGTAGGGGTTAAGTCTTAGTTTTAGCATAACGTTGCGTTGTAAAAATGCATTAGTTGTATAAATGGTTTCATTTTGTAGAATACCGCATTTGATGTGCACCTTATGGGGCATTCCCACTTGACATTAGTTAGAAGTAGTATTAGTCTAAATGCGGTTTTAGTTATCTAGGTTTCACACATATGGCTCTTTTTAGTGCCGAGCCTAGGTGGCAAATGATGTGGCATGGCTTAAAAGTGGAGGTTTTAAGCCTCAACCACCGACGCTCCCATCGGTACCTAAACATTAGGCAAGAATATAGGAATTTTAAAAGTGTCGCCTCCCACCCTTGTGATTGGTTGCTTTTTAGTCTTAGCTATGAGGGCACGAGGAGCTTCATTAACAAAAACCGATGGTAAGATAGGTGAGTAGTAAGGCATTTGGGGATGGGACAAAAACTACCCAACATTCATTGCTTGGTAGATAAAACCATGAACATGTGTGAAAGCTACTTAACTAAAACCTACTTGAAAATCTCCGGAGCAAGTTCTTGTAGGTGCATTGGGATAGTTGGATGCCTCCGCTATAACCGAGGGAGCTTTACCCGGTCTTTATAAAATAGTGAGGGTCTTAACTAAAGTCAAGTGGGAATGCCCCATTAGGGTACTCCAAAGTGTCTTGAAAATACTAATGCCCGCTAAGGGTTTACAGTTTGGCTTTAGGATTTAGGGTTCCCCGTAATCCTAATTCCGTTGGTGCCCTAATCCCGTTGGCACCCTATTCGTGCGGTTGGGGGCCAATTCCCGAGGCATACAAAACCCCAGCCGTCACAACTTTTCGCTCTTTCTCTCTCTCTCCGCGCCAAGCATTCGCTCCGCGCCTCTTGTGGAAGCGCCGCCTCTCCTGAAGCGCCGCTTTCGCGAAGCGCCGTGGCGATTCAGGGTGGCGATTTTCTTCTCTTCCCTCCCTTCTTGTTGCTTTGGCGCCTACTGATTCTTCTCCTTCCCTCCCTTCTCTTGCTGTAGAAGTTAGGAAGTGTTTGCAATAGAACAGAAACCTAAGGAGAGAGTTTTAGAGTGCGTGAGAGTTAGTAGAGTGATTGTTGTAGAGTGAAGTAAGTAGAAGATTGTTGAAGGGTTTTCCAACATTCTAAGCTTGCGGGTTTTGGAGGCTGTATTGTAGTTGGAGAGTTTGTGAGATTTAGGAGTTCTATAAGATAATCAGGAGGTGTTTGAGAGATACAAAAGTCATTTGAGAGAGTCAGTCATTGTTTTGAGAGATTCACTTGTTCTTAGGGATTCAGAGGTTGTTTGAAACACTCAATTGTTGTTTGAGAGATACAAAAGTCATTTGAGAGAGTCAGTCATTGTTTTGAGAGATTCACTTGTTCTTAGGGATTCAGAGGTTGTTTGAAACACTCAATTGTTGTTTGAGAGATACAAAAGTCATTTGAGAGAGTCAGTCATTGTTTTGAGAGATTCACTTGTTCTTAGGGATTCAGAGGTTGTTTGAAACACTCAATTGTTGTTTGAGAGATATCTAAGTCATTTGAGAGAGTCAGTTATTGTTTTGAGAGATTCACTTGTTCTTAGAGATTCAGAGGTTGTTTGAAGTATTGAATTGTTGTTTGAGAGATTCAAAAGAGATCTAGGAGTTGTATGAGAGATTGTGGATTTGTGTGAGAGGTTACATTCAACTGTTTCTGTGTTATTGGAAGAAGAACACCTGTTCTAAAGCAATTGTTTACAACAACTGCTACATACAACAAAGGTATTTTCTTTTATTATATGCAATAAGTGTTTGTCAATTGAAGGTATTGTAGCATACACAACGCATAAGCATTGTATATGCTACGTGCCAACTTTTAAAAATTACATTAAAATAGGAAAGTTTGGGGAGACGACCCAAACACGGCCACAGGTTTGGGTCGGTCGACCCAAACACAGCCTCTTGTTTGGGTCGACCGACCCAAACACAGTCTCTTGTTTGGGTCGACCGACCCAAACACAAAACAAAGCATCATGTTTGGGCCGAACGACCCAAACACAGCCTCTTGTTTGGGTCGACCGACCCAAACACAGCCTCTTGTTTGGGTCGACCGACCCAAACACAGCCTCTTGTTTGGGTCGACCGACCCAAACACAGCCTCTTGTTTGGGTCGACCGACCCAAACACAAAACAAAGCATCATGTTTGGGCCGAACGACCCAAACACAGCCTCTTGTTTGGGTCGACCGACCCAAACACAGCCTCTTGTTTGGGTCGACCGACCCAAACACAAAACAAAGCATCATGTTTGGGCCGAACGACCCAAACAACGTCTTCTAATTATAAACTCATAAAGAAATCCATGATTTTTGCATCAATATAAAATTCACATCCACTAAAAAATAATAATCAAGGAATGTATCAAGGAAAAGTATCAAGTAATCCTGCATGTCACAAACAATATAAAATACAAATCCACCCAATAATCAAAACATTCTTATTATCAATACAAATGATGCTGAAATATATAAATATACAATCCACCTAAACCTATTCATGTCGTAGATGTTTGGGTCGAACGACCGAAACTAACATTGCACATTATTTTCTTACAGATGGCTCCAAAGAAAAGACCCGGCGAAAGGTGGTTCATGCCTGCGCCGGACATGTTGTGGCAGGAGCACAAAACCCCGCAGGATGACTCCTATTCCCCTAAGGACGGGCTTGTCCTCGCGTGGTCTATACAAGTGGTTAAGGGTTCGCAATACAAAATGATTTTTGTTGTGAAGGTTGGGACCGTGGAGAAGCACACATGGGCTACTCTTACGGGGTGGGACGTGGCATCGGTTCAGTCTCTTGGAGACTACGTGGATGTCATCCTCGAGAACAACGCTGTCCAGAACGCGCATATGTTTATGCACCAGTTCTCCGAACCCTTTGACGCTATCTATGCAAAAGAAACATGTGTAGAACCAGACGTCATCAAACCGGAGTCCATATTCATCGATAACAGTACATCGAACACAAAGGTGTCGAGCAGATTCACGAAACTAAAGCATGCAATCAGCGTGCTCAACAAAGCCCTGCAGAGCAAAACCAAGTCTTAGCAACCCGTGAGGCGGAAAGCAACCACAGAGGAAGGAGCAGGGTCGTCAAGACCTTAATCGGTGAGGAAGCCGCGACCAGTACCGGCTGACTCGCGGAGGACCACTCCCTCCCAAACACCTGCGGATAGCGAGACGCCTACACCTTCTGGGAGCCGTCAAACAACTCCATCCAAGAGGGGGAGAGAGTCATCTGTGATGACTGACGAGCCAGTCTCACCGGAGTTGCGCATGCCGAAGCCCGGCGAAGAGGTGGATGCAGGGGAGCTGCAGAAAATCGTGAACAATTTCACGACGAAATGCTCCCACTGTTTTTTCATGGGCAGGGATTTTAAGTTCGACGTGAACATCAGCCAGTGCCATCTAGCGCCACCGGAGAAGTGTGTCCGGGCAAAGGAGGACGCCTACGTTGACTGGATAATCGTGCAGATCGTTTGCGAGCAGTTTAAAGACGACATGCAAACGATAGTAGTGATGCCACAGGGTCTCAAGAAAATGCCTACACCTGAAATGTGGCCCACAATTCAGAAGGGCAATTTTTGGCTCATAGACGGCCAGCACAGCGTGGAGGCATCCAAGAAAATCCAACTCATGAATGAGTGGGATGATCCGAACAATCAGAAGGAAAAGCTGAAGGTTTGGAAGGCACTAGTGGTGTGGTCTGACGACGAGACCAAGCTCAGCGACATCTCCCGGTACTTCAATATGGGAAATAAGAAGAGGGCCTACCAAGCTTCCTGGATAAGGAATATCATGGCCTCGCGGGAGGTGTGGGAGTTCTATGGTAGGCCTCCCAAGGAGAGGGAGAATGCGAAGGACAAGAATCCCAAATGGGAGGTGAGTATTGTTTAGGTCGACCGACCCAAACTCCTGATGCAGCCTTGTTTATTTAGTTTGGGTTGACCGACCCAAACTCCTGATGCAGCCTTGTTTATTTAGTTTGGGTCGACCGACCCAAACTCCTGATGCAGCCTTGTTTATTTAGTTTGGGTCGACCGACCCAAACTCCTGATGCAGCTAGTTTATTTAGTTTGGGTCGACCGACCCAAACTCCTGATGCAGCTAGTTTATTTAGTTTGGGTCGACCGACCCAAACTCCTGATGCAGCTAGTTTATTTAGTTTGGGTCGATCGACCCAAACTGTTGTTGCAGATGTTGGTCATGATATGGGTTGGAAATCACATGTACATATCTAACACGCATTCAAATGTTCTGTTTTGTGGACGTGCAGGATTTCAAATACCAAATGATCAACAAATTCTCCTCCATTGATAATTCGAGCCACAAGCAGAAGAAATACAGCGACCTCAAGGGGGAGATTTACTTGATTACAGCATCTGACTCAGTTTGGAGGAAGTGGAAAACCGTGTTTGAAAAGCACGAGACGGGGGATTTGATCGACCCCGACACTGGCATTTTCTTCAGCCAAACCTCGCGCTTCAAGCAGATGAAGCCTCTCGTGAGAGAGTTCTTTAGAACTCTTCAAGGGCTGTCAGAGACGGAGGTGGAGAAGGCGGCATCTCACATCCTGCACGTGGCACCCACGGCGAAAAGGTGTTGGGTGCACCCGAAGATTGTCTTCCAAAAGCCCAAATCCTTCGTTCCTTCATGCTACACCATGAAGGAATGGACGGATAACAGGAAAAAAAAGACGACTATCGTGTAGGAGCTGCATAAACTAGTGCCAGAGAGGAATATTGTCGTGGACGGCGAGGTCCATGAGGCTAACTGGAGAGCATTCAAAGCTGAATATAAGTTCACCAGTGCCTCCATGGCGGCTCTAATAAGGGAAGCGGGGGACGACTTCTTGCGGGCCAAGATGGTGAAGGGTGGGAAGAACCGGGCGCTTCCGGATCACACAGCGCGTGCGTTCTCGAACTTCATCAAGGAGAAGAAGATTGTCCAGTTTGAAGGGGAAGCGTACTTCAACCTTGTCACCGCCGACCCGTTGAAAATTCAGGGCTGGCCAGGTCAAGACGCCAGAATGGCGATAAGGACGAAAGCAAGGGACCGCTTTCCTTTTGGGATGATTGATTTCAGGAATATTCCTGGAAGCTCATTTGAGGGCACGATGAGCACCCTCTTCTATGACCCCTTCCTATCTAAGTTCGTCGATTATGCAAGCCCTAAGTTCAGGGAGGTAGATATCTGGCTTTGGATAGTCGAGGATAGGAGGGCGGAGCAGGTGTACGAGCTTGTCCGGAAACTGCAGCCGGAGTATGCAGTCTCCAAGTCTCATTACATCGCCGCACCGGCGGAGGGAACTTACACGACGTTGAGGGACAAGAAGACCAAGTTCATCAACGTCTTGTGTTTGTACTTCGTGTACAAAGCGGAGTTGCTGAAGGTGCCGAACCACCCTATATCCCGGATGGACAAACTCTTCCAAGTTCCAGAAGGGTTGGGTGCCAACAAGTGCCTCTACGACGAGGCTAAATACGCGAACTATCCTTTAGATGAGCTGCGGATGGAATTTTACGTGAGAATGATGAGGACGCTGACGAGGAGAGGGGATTGCATCTTCAACGTCTTCGGAGGCTCTAAACCTATCTATGCTGCCATGGTAAGCGACTTTCTATAACTCGTGCGCAGTTTGGGTCGATCGACCCAAACTAGGCTCTGTGTTGGTTTGGGTCGATCGACCCAAACTAGGCTCTTTGTTGGTTTGGGTCGATCGACCCAAACTAGTCTCTTTGTTGGTTTGGGTCGATCGACCCAAACTAGGCTCTTTGTTGGTTTGGGTCGATCGACCCAAACTACACATTGTACTTGGTCTTGTTTATGTCCCTCGCCTAATTCTAATGTCTATATAACTTGGATTGTGTAGATGTCGGGGCTGAGTATATACTCCTACATAGAGGATGGCGATCTGCCATTTTACAGGACGCAGAGATCGTTGGCGAAGAAGATGGACATCCTCGATTGGATCCCGGGTAGCTACGTCGACGAGGTTGTTCAGGGGGGCGAAAACCCTCTTGATAGGGTGAGGCGGATCAACCCGGAAGAAATGGCCATGAGGGCCACAACCCAAGAACCCGAACCTCTTGTCGGGTTGCATCTGGGCAATCCGTCCCGCACAGAAGGTGGCGATGTCGAGGAGGAGGAGGAAGAAGAGGAGCACGAGGAGGCGGAGAAGGAAGGCGACGTGGAGGAAGGGGCAACGGGCTTCACGCAAGAATCCGAAGCCCCTCAACGGAAGAAGGCGATGCGGGCGGCAACCCCACAGAGTAAGCTCGTGCCCGTCCTGACGGTGGACGATGCACGGGACATGTACTCCAGGGACGCGACCGCCACGTTCAGGGAGAGGAGGAAGATGAAGGGGAAGAAGCTGTATGGCGACTACTCCGTGGAGGAGACCATTGCCATAAGCAGCGAGGACGACGATGACATTGAGCTCGCCAAACGGCTAAGATCAGATCCCCGGTCCCCGACAGCGTTCGATGGCATGGTTAGGGTGAAGCCCGAGGTCCTGACTGTGGAGGAGGCGAACGAGAAGATGAGGAGGGACGAGGAGCAGCGAGTTCGCCTGCAGAAGGCTGCCGCGGAAGAACCCTCAATGCGGAACGAGGTAGCAGAGCTAAGGGCTCTCCTGTTGGAGCAGGAACGACAGAGGGCGATGGCCCAACCTCCGTCCCACGCCGAATTGATATCACAAGTGATACAAGGAATGTGGGCGCAAGGTTTGGTGGTGGCTCCCTCCAGCTCCTTCCCGCACTTGCCCCCCGGCTTCCCTCCGCAGAGCATCCCTCAGCAGCCTGTGCCGCAATCGTCTTTCAGCTTCCAGCACTTGATTCGGCCCCACCAAGTTCCGTACGCGCCGGTCCAGCAAGTGGATGACCCCAACATCTGGCGCGTCTCTGGAGCCTCCTCCCCTTTGGGCCCTCCACCACTTCGGCCCCCGATAGTCATGGCGCCCCCTCACCAATCGGACGACCCCAGGATGTTTGGGTCGACCGACCCAAACCCACCATCCACTGGAGTGTCCGAAGGGCCCTCTCCAGATGCAGGACAGTTTGGGTCGCCCGACCCAAACCCCGTTGCAGCGCAGTCCTCCCTTGACCAACATGGGTGTCAACTAGACACGGCCATGCTAGATGTTGAAGGCTTGCAAGGGCCTGGTGATACCTCTACTCCTAACCAAATCGATGAACCCATGCATGATGCAAATGCGGAGATTGGTTTAGGACAAGGGCCTGATGCCGATCGTTTGCAGGAGAAGGTTCCTGACGTCGTCGGAGAAGGCGGTGGCGAGAGAGGCGGGGCAGCGGGGACGGTGGAGGCTTCCACATCGTCGAGACATGACCAGGGCGAGGTAATACACTGAGCCCTCCCCAGTTTGGGTCGACCGACCCAAACTTGCTGGGTCATTGTCTTGTTGGCGTGGTCGTGTCCCCCTTGCTAGGAGGAAATGCACACCCCCTGCCCCCCATGCTCTACACTTGCTCCCCCTCCCCCCAACGTGCCCCCCCGCGATCCCCTTCGTCTCACCTGCACTCGACTATGCTCGACCTTGGCGGCGCGCAACCAATTTTGTAGATGTAGAATTAGGATAGTGTGAATGCCCTCGTTCACCGCGGTCCCCCCCCCCCCCCCCAATGAAATTGTACATAGAGATTTGTAAAAATAAAATTATTATTTTTGGCGCCCATATGTTTGCATCCGTGTCCCAATGTATGTTGTTCCCCTTGTATGTTTTTGTTGCCACCAATGGTCCAATTCTTCTTGTGTTTGCACAAAATTTCCGTTCTGCTTGAGATGGACATAGCATAACATAGTCCTCGTCCGCCTTCTCTCGCTCGTCGCCACAGGGTTCGGAGCATAGCGTCGCAGCTCCCCACCGATCCTCTCCGAGGAGTGTGGAGGACAGCGCGGTGGTCCCCCCGATTTTGCCCTCGCCACCTTCGCCTCCCAAGACCCGGTTCCTGGTGCTAGACCTCAACGGGGTCCTTGTCCAGTGCGTGCATTGTCCGAGGGTCCCCACGGTGCCTTTCTGCAAGCCCGAGGACGCCAACTACGATGGTCCCCCCGCGTACATCAAAAGCAAGCTAGTGTACCTCCGCCCGTGGCTTCGGCGCTTCCTGCAGGTCGCCCTATCCAAATGGTGGGTGATCGTGTGGAGCTCCATGAAGTCCGAGAACACCCAGGCCGTCGTGGAGTTCATCTTCAAGGGATTCCAACCCCCGTGCTTGGTCCTAG
This sequence comes from Polytrichum commune, assembly GCA_950295325.1. Lineage (NCBI taxonomy): Eukaryota > Viridiplantae > Streptophyta > Polytrichopsida > Polytrichales > Polytrichaceae > Polytrichum > Polytrichum commune. Next base: position 62,775,580 of record OX485804.1, read on the forward strand.
GACAGGACTCTTGTAGAACGTTATACACCCCCGAGGGCAGGGTTGTGAAAAAGCCCAACAACCCCGCCGTAAACCAATTTCTTAAGGTCTTGAAGCCAGTCGTATGGGACCAGCGTCCGACCATGGTCGGCTGTCCCTACGACGTTCGCCCCACCCGTGACAACACGTTGATGGTGGACGACAGCGCTTCCAAAAACATTTTGAACCCGACCTCGAACTTCATAGTTTGCCCCACGTGGACGGTCGACAAGGTCCGAGACCGCTTTTTGTTAGACCTACTTAAGTACATTCAAACGCTCGTGGGGAGCGGACTACCCGTGCCCCGGTTCCTTAGTTGTAATCCGATAGGCGAAAGATACATGGATCCGAAGGACTATATGTACAGAGAGTTGTACGCTCACGCGAAATATAATAAACTCATTTGAGATACTACATGGTGTGCCATTGTGTGTGATATATTATGCCTCAATTGTATATCGATTTTCACATGCTCCCCCCTCCCCCCCTCCCCTTGGGTTTTGTTTTGTTTCCTTTTTTGCGCCAGCGTTTGGAGCCCTCGATTGAGATCGTCAGCGAATCAAACTTGGGGAGCTTCTTCTACGAGACCGTCTACGATGCCGCGTCCACCATCGACTACTCCAAGGAGCCTATCGACGCCGGCGTCGTCGATAGCCCCCCACCCAAGCAAATCTTCCGGCCATCTCCGTCCCCGTCGCCGCTCAAGGGCATAAATCGCAAATGCGTCCGGACGTCCCCGTCTCGGCCCGGCGGCAGTAGTACACCTCAACGGCGGCTGCGGATGGACGCTCGGCCTACGAAGAGTGGCACCCTTCCTATTCCTTTGCGGGACGCATTGCCCCTCCTCGCCGACTCCGACGGGAACGCCCCCGGTGACAAGGTGAACCCCCCCCCCCCCAAACATGGTTAACCGCGCATTACAATCATCCGGCACTTAAAAAATGAACGTGTGACACGTTTGGGTCTTCCTCCCTAAACTAACACGTGTGTTCTTGCATTGACGCGTTGCAGGTTGCTCCCACCCGTAAACCTATGCGGGCTAGTGCGTCCGTCGAGTTGGAGCGTTTCTACTCCATGACCAGAAATGCAAGACAGTCCACTTCATCGTATTCGAATTCTTCATCGTATAATTCGGGCGGCCGACGGAATCCAAAATGTGTTTTTGATGGCGGTCACCCCAAGAATGGCTATAGTCGCGGGGCGGAGATTTTCAGGAATGTTGAAGCAATGCGAGCAAAAGAAGCCGCAGCAAAAGAAAAAGAGGCAAAAGAAAAAGAGGCAAAAGAAAAAAAAAGCAAAAGAAAAAGAGGTAGTCTCCGAGGCTAGATAGGCCATAGTAGGCGTAGGGTTGTGGGCCATAGGCAAGAACATTTTGGGTCGCACTATCCAATGGATGTGTGGTGTTAGCATGCTATGCATTTTACATGCCACACTTTGTATGTTTTTTTTGCAATAATATAAGTGTCACATGATTTCCCCTTCCATATGGTCTAAGGTTTGGATTGCCCTACCTAAACCATCACAAATATGAGTTTGGAATATTTTGTATGTTATATTATATTGGTTCACATATTTCCCCTTCAATATGATCTATGGTTTGGATTGCCCTACCTAAACCATATTCATACAAGTTTTTGTGCGATAATATGAATGTTTTAAGATTTCCCCTTCAACTTGGCCTAAGGTTTGGATTGCCCACCCTAAACAATCCCAAATATGAGTTATTAATGGGGATCTTGTTCTAAACACCCGCTTCAAAGTGTTCGCATCTTACAACTTTCTCCAATATGTGTTCCATTTATCCTTGTTCTTATTTTTGTGAATGTCTCAAAATGCCCAAAAAGTCTCAATTTAACGAATATAGTGTTACATGCTCATTGTGGGTACTTCCACTTCCACCTCCACAGATCAGTCTGACCATTGGATTAAGGAGTTGAAGAACTTGTTCATTTCGTGGATTTGAGTAAGGAAGAGGGCCCATGAAAAAATTGCAATCACAGTTCATATGCTCTTAAGATCTTCCGTCAAAGTGCAAAGTGCATGATTTGTGAAGCCATCAAGTAAGGGGACCAATTTTGAAGGTCACATGTGATTAGAATGTCTCATATATGTGCCTATTCATGTGCCACCGTGTGGAAAAGAACATTCTACCACAATCAAACCACATATTTTGCATTTGAATTTTGACTTGACCAGATTGTAGAATGAAATTGGCCTTTAAAACTTGGATGAAATTTTTGAGTTGAAATGTCTATTTTTGTCGTTTGCAAAATTATAGGAAAAAGATTCCACCACATAATAAATACAATTTTCTACCACATAGAATTTTCACAAGGTTTACCATGTAACACATCTTTTCATGTTTCTTGATATCAATGATAAATAAGGGGATCAGAAGTACCCACTCAAGTCATTTTGGTTTTCTACCATATTTGAGTGCCACCGAAAGGATGGAACTGATTGGCTAGAACATTGTAGTGAGGACTCAATGAACTATCCATTGAGTAAAAGAGGGCCAGGGCTAATCAAAAAAATATTGCTTGCCCCGTCCCACTACAAAAAATAATTGCCCATGCATTCATCAAGGCCATTTTTTCCATAATACCATATTGAGTGCACCTCATTTTCCAATCCCAAAATCCAACATTTATGTTCACTTCCACTTAGTAAATGAGAAAATAATTGGGATATCATTACCAAAGTCACAATGAGAGTTTGACACGAAGACTTAACAAATAGTGACTCTATCAAATGAGATTTGTAAATAAAATTGGATATCTTTCTCAAAGCAGCTAATCAAAGGTTGTTATAGAACTCCAAATCTTTCCATAAGTTCAAGAAATTGTTTAGTACACTGAGGATTTTCCGAAGAATAGGTCGAGCTTTGTGTTTATCGATACTGAACCTAAAGTTTGATCATTTGAATAGACCTTTTATGTTGTCAATCTCCACCTTGTAATACAACAATATGAAAGTCAATAATACTCTCAATGGATTGAACTGGATACCAATACACTGATTCAAATCTACCTCTCAAGTTACCACCAAATTATTGCATCTACTCATGTGAGGCTTGGCATGTATGCCTATTTTAACCTTAATACAAGTCCGTGTAAGGCAATCAAATATTGAGTAATTTGATTAGGTCCAAGTAGCCACAAATAGCCTCCAGAGTCTAGGCTTTGGGATTTTGGCCTTGACCCTCCATAACATAGATTGGTTTATTTAAATGGGGCTAGTTTGGGCCTAGTTTGGTCATTTATTTTAAATGGATGCCTAGAATTTCAATCTTGGCTAGTCATAACACTATATTCGTTAATCGGAGACTTTTGAAAGTCTCAAAATAAAATATGCCCATAGTTTGGGATGCCAATATTGTGGGCATATGGAATGTTGGGAACATCAAGAACATGACAATTTAAAATTTTGCACGTAAAGAATATTCCTAATACTAAAAATAGAAAATTGCAATTATAATGAAAACGTGAACTCCATGTGGAAAATAACAAGCGAATCTAAAAAACAAATGGTTTATGTCATTATAGAGTTTGGGGTGCGCATCCCATAAGTAAGGTTCTTATGGTTTTGGATGGCACATCCCAAACGTATACCACAATTGAGTGTGACAAGTCTATTAAAAACCAAGACTACTAAACACTAATGTTTTTTTCCGCCGTTAACTTTCACCTATGTTATGTTTACCCATCTCCATCTTCCGCTTCATATCCATTCTCGGCGTCATTTTCCGCAGCTGCAATACGTGCCAAGTTGTCTTTGGCAAAATCTATATGTTTTTGGGAGATGGTCATTGTTTCTGTGTTGGAACCTTTGCGCGGCTTCCAAGCACAAAGTATAGTATCCGTGTTTATCCAAACCGGTGTGTACGCTGAGTCCACTGTCCACTTAAAATTCTTTTTGGTGTCCCAACCTAAATAAGTGCGGAGCACGTTGTGGTCTTTAGTGCTTGGACGATAATATTCCACCTCAATTTGACGAAAGTTGGGGCTAGTTCGAACAAAATTGGGTGAAGACAATGCTTTTACCAACCAAATTGGCTTGGGATGCTCCTCATCCCCTGCTCGTACGAGGACCAAATACCCTTCATGGCAATCAACACCTACACGAAACGACGGTGCCGGTCGATTACGGGCAGGGCCAACGTAATGCTCGTCCATTGCGAACTCTTCATGAACGTCTCCATTGCTGAAAAACATAGTATCGGACTCGACAACCGTCAAACGACTTTGTGGCCAAAATCCTTGTGTCAAAGTCGTACGGGTGTCGCCACCAAGTGTCATCAAGGCTGAGCGAATGCGATCCCAATACGCGATCAACGGTTCATGGGTATCTCTAACACGTCTTGTGATGTCCTCCTCGCACAACTCTTTCCAATATTCAATGAATCCGGATATGCCTTTGATGATTTCCGGCCCATTCCTCATGGGTTCGGGTTTGCAAGGCTTTGGTTCCCCATCCGGGACCAAACATTTCCCATCATTGTCTTGACGCCATACGAGTATACCATCATCCGGGCCCCAATTAGGTGATGTGCACAAAAGCTTGAATTGCATGGCCGGGAGACCATCGTCCCTCATATAAAATCGGAATTGCTGTGCTTTGGTATGCCCCACCAAACGGTCCCCTCCCTTCAACATGTATGGCTTGATGAAGGCCTTGAAATCTGGTACTTCCTCAATCAAGTGCGGAATTACTGGCATATGGTCCAAATCCATATACGATTTCATAAGAAGAGGTATGGTTGGAAAATCTTCTTCATGCAACTTCATGCTCCACCGTCCGAATGATGCATCAATGTCGTCGTGTGTATGTCCCACCATCAAGAAAGACACAAACACCTCCTTGAAGATTCCTTTCGCCACGAACAATGACCAAAAACAAAATACGTATCGACATTTGTTGTCCTTCGTACAATTATCAAGTTGAACGTGGAGAGTTGGAGGCAATGGTTTTGCACAAATGGGCTCTCCGGGTGGTTTTGGCAATGACGACATACAAACCTCCTTCCCCGCAAGCACTGCCTCATAAAGGGATGTGGTTCCACAACCATCAAAAAGTGCACGGGAAGAATGTACCGGTGGCTTCTCAAGATCGCGCAACAGTTTTGCAAATGAACCCACCATGTGGTTAGCATCCCCAGGGTAAAAATCCAAACCATAATGGGCAAACTTTACGTCCCCATGGCCGTGGGCAATCATACCTGGAAAAAACAAACGATGCGTGACCAAAATAATCAAATAACCACTAAACGGATGTATGGAGTTGGACATTTGCCAAACACACCCAAGAAAATTGGATAGACTTTAAACACGTAGTTGTGATTTCATACAAACCTGTGACAGCTACGGGCAACTTGAAGAGACCATCCGTGGCCTTTATTTTGCGTGCATAACAAGGGCATGCGGTTTTGGCGTGGTCCATTTTATCATGGATGACTGTTAGAACCTCTGTGGGCCTCATTATGGATAGAGCACGATTCTTATAGTAATCTTGACGGTGTGCCTCTTGATTGTTGACATGTTCAATATATTTTTTCTGGTGTCTGGAATGAGATTCAGTGCCTATGGGGTGGGCGTCTCGAAGACCTTTGTATTTTTCACACGTCGTACATCTAGCGAACTTGTCCCCGGGTCTTTTCAGAATGTATTCCGCAAACTGCTGGTTTTTAATCACACTCAACTTGGACAAAGAAATGGGCCCACATCCCACTATGCGACCCACTTCATTGATGTCCGTTAAGATGTTCTTCCATTTTGTACCCGTGGGCAACACCATTTGAACAACCTTCTCCCCTGACGACAATGTCCTCGTCTTGTGGGGCATTGCATCGGCCAATGGCACTATGATGGTGGATAGTGTCGCGGACGCTTGCAGTGTAGCTTCCCTAGGTTTCTTTGTGCCCGAGTTGCCATGAAATCGAGAGCGGCGACCCAACGATGAATACTTTCGAAACCTATAAAAGTCAACCTTGGAGACGGCATGGATGGTATACCACGCTGTACAACACACATCAACATTCTCAAGTGTCACCACCTTATGCCCATGGGTATCAAGGTGCAAATTTCTGTGGACCTCGAGTTTCTTAGCCGACCTCATACGAAAATCCGCAAGCCACATCTCTTGACGCAGAGATCTAATTTTCTCCCGCGGGAAAATTGGCAACATTTCCTCGCGCAACAATCCTTGCCGGACACTAGACGGATAGATTCGTCCCCCAAAAGCCGATCCCGTCGACGCTCCTTATCTCCGCGAGGCACACGGTTTGAATCATATCTATGGAGGCCTTTGCGAGGACGTGTTGTGGCCAACAAAGCTAATTGTGTTTGCTTATGCCGCCGCTCATGATCCCACAAACTCACTTCCTCATGTAGAACTTGACGAAGCGGCCATCGACGCAAGGAAAATCTCCATGTCACCGGGACCTCTACCGGAAGCAAAGAGTTCAAGATGCACACGCCAACATTATCGAGACCTAGGGCATTGGCATCGACACAATCACGGGGATTGGAGTTTCTACATATGCCATCTGCCACCGGGACACCAACCTCGTTGAGTAGAACGACATCAAGGCCAACCCATTGCTCCCTCCCGAAACCGGCACACAACGGAATGTCATCGTGGTCATCTCCGGAATGCAGAGATTGTTCGTAGACTTCCAAATATTCATGGGAGGATGTATCCACAAACACCCCCCTCACGTTTGGCACACCATTACTATCTGCCGACGGGGAAGACAGTTCACATTCAGCATCGGATGACGATGCATACGTCGACAACTCCAATGAACTATCACCCACATGCAACGCCATACAGCCTAGACCAACCACCAGGAAATGATCAACCCAACCACCACCGCAATGCATACAAGAGAGGATAGAATATATGTGGAGATAAATGGTCCAAAATTGACAAACAAATTTTGGTGCACCATTGGAGAACCTCACGCACGAAGACGAACGCGCGTCCCAAAAAAACGTTTTAAGCATACGTCTAGGTTGTTCACTAATGTAAACAATACATGGACAAAGAGGAGAACACTCGTTAGTCGTCCAGGAGGGCCCTGCTGTTTGGACCAGCGCCTGTCCCCATACAACCGACGACGAAATCAGAAATCCGAGAACGCCACATGCATTTACGAACGCGCGTTCGTGACCTCAGTAACTTCTCCATGTACATCCGGCGGCCTTCGAGATCCCTCAAATGAGAGCACCCTGAGGAATATCGGTTTTGTAGGTCAAAGTACCATGTTGACTTAGGAACCTGCGCGATATACTATCATAAGAGAACACTTGTCTATACGCACAAAATTAGCAAATCTGCATATGATGCCTGAATCAACTCCAACAATATTTTGAACACTGAGCACCTCCATATTGTGAATTTGATTATGTTGACTTTTGCGTACCTACCCATTTACGAACGGACGTTCGTAAATGGGTGCGACCCCGTGTTCACATCCTTCATGGACGAGCGATGAGCATATTTTTCTTGCTATTCTGTGTTCGTAAATTACTACCATACTGATGTGCATGAATGAAGATGTGTTGCTGGATGCGTAGACAATAATGACATGTATTTACGAACGAACGTTTGTAAATTCCCGACCATTAGGTATCAATAGATACGTGTCAAATAAGTATGTATGATCCTCGAAGGCATATTTACGAACGCACGTTCGTAAATGACTGTCATGGATTAAGTGCATGTGACTAACCATATGAGTACCTCAATCCAGAACATGCTCTCATGTGGGATTTACGAACGCACGTTCGTAAATTACCGACCATCAGGTACCAATAGATACGGGTCAAATATGTCTGCATGGTCCTCGAAGGCATATTTACGAACGCACGTTCGTAAATAATTGCCATGGATTATGTGCATGTGACTATCCATGAGTAGCTCAATCCAAAGCATGCTCTCAGGTGGGATTTACGAACGCACGTTCGTAAATTACCGACCATCAGGTACCAATAGATAAGGGTCAAATATGTCTGCATGGTCCTCGAAGGCATATTTACGAACGCACGTTCGTAAATAACTGAGATGGATTACGTGCATGTGACTATCCATATGAGTAGCTCAATCCAGAACATGCTCTCATGTGGAATTTACGAACGCGCGTTCGTAAATCCTTGCCATGTCCAGGTCCGAATCGTTTGTCTAAACCTGAAGCTCTTCATCTTTACGAACGTGCGTTCGTAAAGTTCCGGTATTTACGGCGGTATATGCGGTAGGTACAGCCTGTACTGTACCTGGGTGGTGTAGGGTTGGCGCACACGAAATGGCTTGAGCGCGTTCGGTGAGGTCTGTAGAGCGCACACTTGCATGTGCCGCTGAAAAGAGCTTTGTTGTGGGGGGAAGAGCTTTAAGTACTTCACCCCGCTGGTTCAAAATCCCTTGGATGCTCTTTAAAAAGCGGATTCCCGCCGCCTTCTTTGACCTAACAATCTCCCATTCCATCCATGCGGAATTATATAAATAGCACTGTCATGTATGGAACATGCCTTGCATGCACGCCAACATATTGAAAATATATAAATCGGTTGCACAACTTAGTTGTGACCAAGGTCTCATCGAAATATATGTATATACATATATATATATATATATACACATAATGTCTAAATATGGAGATGGTTAATATTGAATATTTAATGATTTGCGACTAAGGTATGAAGTCCAAGTTAATTGACAATTGATGCCTAATAAAGTTATGAATGTCGAAGTCATAGATATATATATATATATATATATACACATATACACACACACACACAATGAGGTCAGAGTGGCTAAGAAACATGTTGCGGACGCCCCTAAAATTATAGGTATCATATGTTTCACATCAAAACATGACCGTAATATGGTCACCAAGTGCATGAATACAACTAAAAAATCGGGTTAATCCATAATGGCTTGCACTATGATAGATTGAGGACACTATGAACTAATTATACCTAATAATATATGTAAGTTAGGTCTTCTTTCAAATGGTATCTAGGTGTGAAAATAAGGAATTAAAATGGCATGAGTAGGAAAGATTAATCAATTTTTAATGCTGCATAGTATGATAGCGTAATGATCATTGAGACTTGAAACCATACTAGCTACCGTAACGTTGAATCATAGTTACAATTATTATGTGTTTGACGTCCTATTGGAAATTGAATTTTCGTCCACTTGTTGTAAGGGTACGGATACACATTGGTTAAATGTTTATTAGATCATTGGTGATATTTATAGTTGAATGCATTGTTCGATTGTTAGTTTAAGTTGACACATGATTAAATGAGTTGAGGTCCTATTGGAAATAGACTTTTAGGGTTTGGGGAAATGCAATATTAATTTGGAATGGTGCATACAATAGTATGTACTTACAATTAATATATGTTTTGCATCCTATGAGAAGGATGTGCATCATCATAGCTTAAAGTGTTGATATAAATTGAAGTCTTAAGACATGCATGTTATTATAATAAGATCGTGGATTGTGTGATGAAATTTCACTCATAACTATTAAGGTGAAAGTGGGAATATTTGAAATTTCACTTATCACCTAAACCAAAGTTTTATCTCAAATCTATTAATTTGGAATGTGAAAATGACAATTGGCATCATTATCAATTATTATAGTTGTTATGAACGGAATTAAGCATTCTCCATCCAACCAACATTGGTAGACCAATTTGACCTGCCCTCAGAAAATAACATGGCCACATATAAGAAAAGTTGGTAAGATAAAAAGATGCAGGGATGTAGGGTTTAGGGTTTAGGGTTAGGGTTTCGGGGTAGGGTTTAGGGGTAGGGTTTAGGGGTTTAGGGTTTGTGAAAGTTGTGTATGTGGTATTTGGGTTTAGGTTTTAGATTGTTACTAGGATACATTACACACACAAACAATATTGACTCCTAAAAAACCCTTGTAATTGCACTAACTTTATTCATCGCAAGCTCGTAGTTGATGCTAGGAAAATAGTTGACCACTCCATAAATGCATTAGTTCAAGCTAACACCTAATATTGGAATTTGAATTGACATCCTATCGTATAGCAACTCTGCGCAATCTCATATTATTATGAATTCTTTTTTGCATGTAATATTTATTTGAGGAACCATCGAATTAATTGAAAGATATCTAGCTCTTACATAAACTATATTTTAAAACACCATATACATATCTTTGGGGGTGGATTCTACATTGACAACCTAGGAAATGACATGCATTGTTTATTACGAATTAACTGAGCATATTTTCCTAAAATATGTTTACAAGGAATCCAAATGTAGAGGTACTAAGGAAATAAAACGAGTAAAATTCATGTATTTGAACTAAGCTTTTCAAGTTAATGCCCTAAACGCGTCCATTACATATAAATATGTCAAAGCATGAGAATAACATGAAGGGTTCCAATATACAACCATCTCCCATCTCCCTCCCAGCCCTAGCCAGTGGAGTTGTGCCACGTGGCAGGTGCTGGGAAACCCTAGCGGCGCACCTACCTCCCCGCGCCCCTTCCTCTTCTCCTCATTTGTCATTTCGAGGAGAGGAGGAGCGGAGCGCTTAGAGAGCGAAGCTCTTGCTTTTTTTAGTCTTGAAGTTTTAAATTAGTTTTGTTGCAAGTTTTGAGAGATTTCAGATTGAGAGCTTGTGTGAAAGCTTTTGAGTTTGTGAAAGCTTTCATTGTGAAAGCTTGTGAGTTTGTGAAAGCTTTCAGTGTGAGAGTTTGTGAGTTTCAAAAGCTTGAGAGCTTGAGTAGGAAAGCTTCAGAGTTTCGGATTGAGAGCTTGAGGGTGATCTTTAGAAGCTTGAGAGTTTAAGGAAGCTTCAGAGTTGAAGCTTGAGAGTTTAGGGAAGCTTCAGAAGTGAAGCTTGAGAGTTTAGGGAAGCTTCAGAAGTGAAGCTTGAGAGTTTAGGGAAGCTTGAGAGTTAAGGGTTTGCTTAAGAGTTCAGAAGCTTGAGAGCTACAAGGTTGAGTTTTGTATACATAGGAGTATACTAGGGTTTGTATATAAGCTGTGAAGGCTTGAGGTCTGCATTAGAGAGTTATCTGAGTGTGCATTTGAAAGGCAATTGAGTGTGCAGTTGTGAGGATTTCTGGGATTTCAGAAAGAGAAGAAGCAGGGTTTGAAGTGTGCAGCATTTCAATGTAATTTGTTATCCTTTCCAACTCCTCTCACATTCTGAAAATGTTGCTTCTTGAATTCAATTTCTTTTGTTACATGCAATGTGAATTATCACTCTCTTCTTCATGTTTCATTCTGCATCTCAATCTGCATCTCAATTGCTTTATGATTGAAGATTTGCATCATTCTGACCAAAATTTTGCAGGCACGGCTGCAAGCAGAGTAGCTAATAAGTGAGTTATATACATATACGTATACGTATTCATATTCGTATATATACGAATACATATATGTACGGACAGGGGATCCCAAAACCATCACATTTACGAACGCTCGTTCGTAAATGGACATACACTGCATACCCACCTCCATTTACGAACGCTCGTTCGTAAATGGACATACACTGCATACCGAACCTCCATTTATGAACGTGCGTTCGTAAATACGCACTCCACGTTCTTTGAAATGATCTATATTTACGAACGCACGTTCGTAAATATATTCAAAATATCACTCAGAAGGAACCTTAACTTTAATATGAACCTCTATGAATATCTAAAGAACAAATATAATTTTGCGAACACCAATAAGACAAATCACATGTACTTACGAAAGATAAATCAACCAAATGTCTGAAAAGATAGACCAAATGGACATATTTACGAACGCACGTTCGTAAATGAATCCAAATCTATAAAACCAATATCTTTTACAAACGATCGTTCGTAAAAATAACCAAATATATTACAAACACAATCATGACGACTAGTCTTTTTGATCTTCATATCTTTTACGAACGCTCGTTCGTAAACTCAATACTAAAAAATTATATGTTCTTGCAACCCCTCATTTACGAACGAACGTTCGTAAATATAATTACATCAATTGCAAAGACGCATTAACACTGCGTTGTCTGTGGGATATGCATGTCACTTACGAACGTTCGTTCGTAAAGTCACTAATTGTTTATATTTTGTTGCAGATGGCAAGATCAAGCAGAAGCGCCATTGAGATGTTCGCGGTGAAGGTCGATGGCCTCCCAGAGTCGGTGTTAGACGATAACGGCAACGACAACTATGTCCCTAAGGAAGACTTCATGGAGAAGTGGACGGCACTGCCAGAGAAGATCGGGGACGGCCTCTTCTGCATGCGCTTCACATACGAGCTGGAGACAAGACCGGACCAGCCCGAACAGTGGGTTCAAATGAAGACGTGGGAGATAGAGTCCATAGAGGCCCAGGGGGAGTATGTAATTCTGGACATGAAGAACAAGAAGGATCATATCAACCTCTTGTTGCATTTTCAGAAAAATACCTTCTCCTACCAATACGCCACCAATAACGTAGCGGAAGATGCCAAGCACTTCGACCTGGACGGCCTCTTCTCCAAATATGCGTTAAGCCCATACTGGACGGCAAGGAAATTGGCCGCCCTTGCATTGAACATCTCCAAATACAACAGTGTGGTCACTGAGGCAAACAAGAAGAAGAAGAGCCCCAGGAAACCATCCACATCAAGGGCAGGAGGATCTAGAAGTGCACCCAGGCCTGTGCCTTCCGCTAGCAGGGCGACGGAGGGCCCCAGTAGACACTCCACGCCATCGAAGAGGATAAGGGAGGAGATGGAGAAATCGGGAGTAACGGAGACCGCAGAGGTGACCTCGCCTGTCGTAATGCCCACCCCCTTGAAAAAGGGTGAGAACCCTGACGCTGTGAAGGCCACGAGGATCCTTTGAGACTTCAACAACTACTCGAAGGATTGCTGGCCCATGGGACGCCACTTCACATTCAACGTGGACTGCTTCAAGTGCGAGATGTCCCCCAACAAATGGGTGGTTCGCTCTCGCGAAAGCGGTGGTGTGAAGTGGCAGATAAGTAATCTAATGAACAACGTCAAGTGGGACAGGCAGACCGTCTGCGTGATGCCGAAAGGGCTGACATCCCGTCCGACGGAGAAGGACTGGCCACGGATCCAGAATGGAGAGTTCTGGATCATAGACGGCCAACACAGCTTGGAGGCGTCCCAGATAATTCTCAAGGACGACAACTTCCAGCATGAGCTGAAGGAGGACTTTCGCTACTGGAAGGCGTTCTTGGTGTAGTCGGATGATTGGGACAAGCTGCGGAAGATATCCACCTTCCTCAACTCCGGCAACAAGATCAAGGCCTTTGAGGCGTCGTGGGCAGCCAACATAGTGGCTGTAAGGGACGTCTGGGTCGCCCACGGGTGCCCCCCTAAAGAAAGGGAGAACGCGAAGACGCCGTCTCCACAATGGAAGGTGAGTTTACGAACGAACGTTCGTAAATATCTTTGACATTCAAAATTTCAAGTTCTTTGACATTCAAAATTTCAAGTTCTTTGACATTCAAACTTACGAACGTGCGTTCGTATTTTGTGCGCTACTGATGTCTTTCTTGCTGCAGGCATTCTGCGACGCGATGGTGGACAAGTTCTCCTCCATCGACATGAAGTCTACAACAACCAAGTTTGTCCTGGAGCTCAAGGGTGAGCTCCGCCTCATCTGTTGCAACAGGGACACTTGGGAGTTGTGGACACAATTTTTTGATGCGCACAGCTCGGGCGATCTGGTCAACCCCGACACCGAGGAGAAGTACAGCGCGGAGAAGACCGGGGAGGCCCCTCCACTACTGAGGGAGTTCTTCAGGTCCCTTCAAGGGTTAACAGAGTCCGAGTTGCAGAGGTGCGCGGTGCATCTTCTTGGGAACACAGTGGGAAGAACCATCCCATACCCGAAGATATTTTTGAAGAGGCCAAGACACAAGCCCGGCACGTATTCCATCAAGGAATGGTGCGAACACCGCAAGCTGAAGACTGCTGCAATGAGGGAGTTGAGCGCCCTAATACCAGAGTACGCACTCATCCTAGCCGACGGGGACATTAATTGGGCCAGCTGGAAGATGTTCAAGGTCGACTACAACATCTCCGGACCCTCAATGCGTTGTCTTGTCAAGGAGCACGCCTCCATTTTGAAGCAGAAGGGGAACAAGAGGACAAAGAAAACCGAGACGGATCCCCAGGAGGTGGAGCAATACAGAAGCTTTTTGGCGCGGAAGAGGTTGGCCACATTCAAAGGAGTGGCCAGATTTTGTCTGGTGACAACCGGAGTGGAGAGGGTGACATTCTCCAAGTGGGACCGGACCATGAGCAGGGCCGAGGTGAGGGAGGATCGACGAGGGTGCCCATTTGCCCTGATCGATTTCAGGGGGATCCCCGGTGCGTCGAGGCAGGGGGGGAAGGACATACCTTTCTACGACCCCTTCATGGCCAAGTTCAAGGAGTACAAGTCTCCGGACATGAGGGAGCCTCACGTTTGGCTGTGGATAGTGGAGCAGGAAAAACTCTCTGCTGTAGTCGACCTGTACGAGAAGATGATCAAATTCGAGTACAGCATCTTCCACAGCACTTACGTGCCCGCCAAGACGGAAGGGATCGTGGCCATCAACGAGGCCAGGGGAAACAAACAGGTGGGGGCGGTCAGCCTCGTCTTCTTGACGTACAACGCGCTTCGGAATGGGCAAGCCCCTGTCAAGGCGAACACTACGTTCAAGAAGATCTACAGCATCCCCCATCCCCCTCCCAAGGATCTGCTGCAGGAGACCTTGTACACTGTCTTCCCGGCGATGGAACTCAGGTTGGAGTTCTACGTCTCCGTTTTGCAGAGCGTGGCAATAAGCGGAGAGACCGTGTACAACGTTTGTGGCGGCAGCAAGTTCATGTACGTTGCGATGGTAAGCTCTCCAACTAATATTTACGAACGCTCGTTCGTAAAGTTCACCTCAACTTGTCTTGGAGTTTGATGACATTGTTTCTCGTCGTTGATGTTTACGAACGCACGTTCGTATATTCTAACGTATTTGCTTGAATTTCAGATGCTGGGGCTGGTCGTCAACAGCTTCATTGAAGCCATCGACGAGGAGGACTTCCACGTGCACAGGGCGAAGGCCTCCACGATGGACCTGGAGGACATGTCCCTCCCGAGGATGGACATCAACATGCCCGTCGACGAAGGCATGCCCGCCATGGAGACGGACGACGACGAGTCCGCGCCCTCCTACAACGTCGAGGCGATCCTCCGATCTTTGGACGTCACTCCTCTCCGCATTTTGGCGCCGTCGGGAAATCCATCCGACGTGCAAGGGACTCCGGGTGGATACACGGGGTCGTCGGCGGGGACAACCCAAGATGTCCTCCCCGCGAGAACGTCTGGAGCGGAGGCATTCGGCACTCCCGGGGGATGCTCGACATCCGTGTCGCCCAGGCCAGTCGTGGTTCCCAAGATGGAGAACCTCGACCTTCTGGACCAACGGTCCCGACCGACGTTGGACCAGTACCGCAACACGAGGCGGAGGATGAAGAAGACCCCCTACGTGGAGCTGCCTCCGGGGGAAATCATCGAGGTCTCCGATGAGGACGAGGGCGACATGGAGATCATGGTCGAGCTGGGGGTAGACTTTGACAAAAACAAGAGGGTCAAAGAGGAGGCGTTGTCCGTCGCCGAGCTTAACGCCAAGCTCGAGCAAAAGATGAAGGAGGACATGGCAAAGGCGGCAGAGGAGAATGCCAAGAAAATGTTCGCAATTCAGGAGGAGCTGAGGCAGTCAAACGAGAAGACGGACGCCATCCTCGCCATGCTCCAGTGTATGCAGAGCTTCTCGGCGCCCCCCCAGCCGGCCTACCCCTTCCCTGGAGGATACCCCTCCCAATCCCCTCCACCGGGCATGTTCACCGGAGGGCCTTCCCGCCAGCAGGCGCCCCACCCGACGCCTGTTGGCACTCCTCCGCCACCAGAGGTTCCCTCGACCACCTCCCACGATGCTGTGGCGGCGGCCATCCAGGAGGACGAGGATTTACGAACGCGCGCTCGTGAATCTTCAGGTCCTCCAGTCCTCAACCCTCCCCCTTCAAGGGTAGGACTGCCCTCATACACCGATGCGTCGTCTTTCACCGTCGTCCCCAGGGTAGTAGACAGACATGGCGATGACTCTGCGCGACACACTGACATGGTCATTGTGGAGGACACGCAGGGGAGCCCCAATGACGCACCAGGGGTGCATGGGATGGACGTGGAAGAAACCCATGCGGCGTGGATGGAGGATGTCAGGATGGACGCGCTCGACCTGGGCGCCGAGGAAGAAGACGCGCTGCGCATCCAAGCGACACAGGCGTCTCAACCGGAGCGTGAGGCAGAGGCCATGGAGACAGAGGCGGATGCAGCTGTGGAGGTTACGAACGCGCGTTCGTTAATCGTTGAGGAGGGACCTGCTGCTCGGTCCAGCGCCGCTACCCCTCCCCCCGATGACGAGGTAACTCTCCTCTGAGAATACCATTTTTTTATGAACGCGCGTTCGTAACCTCTCTAACATCGCGATGTTTTTCTCTTCATCGACATCCAGTGGCCTTGCAAGAGCCCTCTTCAGCGGTCCCCCTTAGGGCCGAACAATTTTGTAGGACACGGCATCATTTTGCCTTAGGAAAATGTGATAGACTATCACGTGAGAAATGTAAATATTCAACGGATTAATATATGAGCCTATGTTATCTGCATCGCGTTGCTTCAAATTCTCTGCCCTCGACCCCTTCTCGTATGTTGTATATGTTGATGAGATTATGTTGATTCTTGCATACCCACCTCATTCGCGAACGCTCGTTCGTGAAAGGCTGCGACCCACTGTCCACCTCATTCGCGAACGACTGCTCGTAAATGTACGTGTAGCCGCGCTCACGAACGAGCGCTCGTAAATGATGCGCACCGCCCCCGCAGCCTTCATTCACGAACGCTCGTTTGCAAGTGTGCCCTTGAGCACATTTTCCTTGCACTCTCCTCACTTCCCCGTCTTTCCCCATAATGCACCGTCTTCATTTTCTACGCAAAGTTTCATTATTGGATCATAGAATTAAACTAGTTGAGTTGTTCATCACAGGACCCCCCAGAGATAGGTCGCAACCCCTCGACCAGTGGACCTCCCACCCGGCACAAACCTTTCACCGTTTTTGACCTCAACGGGGTGTTGTGTCACACCCAACACATCCCAAGGGTCCCCACGCGTCCCTTCCGTCACCCCGACGAAAGGGACTACGACGGCGAGCTCGACACCCTCATTAACCGCAAGGCTGTCCGCGCCCGTCCCGGCTTGCGTGACTTCCTTCGCGAGGTGGTCGAGTTCGCTCACGTCATTGTGTGGAGCTCCATGGTCATGGAGAACACCGAGCCCATCGTGCACTTCTTGTTCCGCGATCTCCCGAGCCCTTGCCTCGTCCTCGGCCAAGAGGACTGCGACGAGCTGCTCGACGAGAAAGGTCAACCGGTGCCCAAGTTTGGCGGTCGGGGCGGAGGACAACAGTTCGTCAAGGTCCTCCGCTCGAGACTCTGGCGAGGCGTCCCCCGTCTGCAAGGGACGCCGCACGGGTGGTGGCCGACTCCAGAGAACACCGTCCTCATCGACGACAGCCCCACCAAGAGCGTCTTGAACCCCCCGGGCAACGTCATCTTCCCGGACACTTGGACCGGTGATAGGCAAGACACATTTTTGGTCGATAGGCTAGCCCCCTACCTTAGAAGGCTCGTGCTCCACGCCGGTAGTATACCATTTTTTGTTAGGTCCAACCCCTTCGGCAATGCGGCGCTAAGCCCCCGCGATAATGTATTCAAGAGCATCATGAGGCTCGCCAAATTCAATAAATTGATTTGAAATGCCTCCATGTCTTTGCTTGTATCATGTGGTTCACATTTACTAATGCTTGCTTCGTTTTTGGATGTCTTTTGTTGTTGTGATTGTTGTTGTTGTTGTTTTTGCCCATAGTCTGCCCCCATATGCGACGCCCCTGTGGTCGACGGCCCTTCCCGTCCCCTCTCGCCCCCTGCCTCCCCTTCCCGCGACGTCACGGACTTCCAAATGCCATCCCTCTACCAGTTCTCGGCGGTGGATGCGGCCTCGGCCGTGGATTACTCCCGCGACATCGGCATCGACGACGGCGTCGTCAACAGCCCGCCCCCCGCACTTGTCGCCCGCGCCTACGCCCCGTCGCCCTCCCCCCTCTCCAAGGAGAAACGGACGCTCGTTCGTTTGGGGCACCTCTCGCCCTCTAAGGACGACGCCGTCGCTCGTCGCGGGCCGAGCCGGCGTCTCCGCATGGAAGGCCCCCGTTGCCACACCTCCCCCGCCGACTCCGTTCCTCCCTGCGCAACGTCCTCCGCCATCGTGAGCCCCCCACGCCTCGACTCCCCCCTGCCACTCACCAATACAATAGTTCCATCGGCTCCGGATGCTCCCGTCGACGCCCCCCTCGTTCCCACCGTTCCCCGCATGGACGTCCCCAAAGCCAAGGTGCCCTCCTCAACCCTAAACCCCTTTCCCGCTTTTGCTTCCCTTGTCTTCCGTTTGCGTGCCGTTCTCTTTACGAGCGTCCATCCCAAACCGCCCTCATTATTTTCCCCACTCCATTCCTATTCTTATCTTCCTATGACGTTGTTTCGCAGGTGGTTACCCGCTCGCTTGGTGCCCGGCCCTCCTCCACGTCCTCCTTGGATAGGCACGCCCTCAAGGCCGCATCTTCCGAGTCCGATCGTTGTCTGGCCCTCCGGAGAAACGCAAGACGTTCCCTTTCGCAAACACCCTCGCATTCTACTTATAATACCACCTCTTACAATTCGGGAGCGCGTCCTGAAACATGCAAGAACGACACATATTCCTGTCCAGGCAACACGCAAGGATACAGTCGTGGGCCTGAGATTTTTAGAGCCATGGAGGCCGCCAAAAAAAAGGGCTTAGCCGCAAAAAAAAATAGTGGGTCGGACTAGTGTGACGTCTAGAAGCGTACTAGTGGGACGGACTCCCTAAATGGGCTTAGGTGTAGAACATATTTAAGTGCTTACTTTCTATGCTATTCCAAGTTACTCAAGACATTGATGGTATTTCCATTATAATTGTATTTCAATCCCAATTAATTCATTCAACTTCCATTCATTCTTCGCACCTTCCCTTCCATTCATAACGAGTTGTGATTTCATACACAACTATTTTCATGTATGCCTCACATTTTTGTTCACTTCCATGCCTTTATGTATAATAATAGTAGCATACCATTATACATATGGGATTTTTAGTCGTCATTACTGGTCCAATTTTGAAAGGTGCATCCTTATATAGTCTCATAATCAACAAAAAGTCTCCAAATACCGAATATAGTGTTTCATGTGTAGATGGATAAGAACAAAGACCCCCCCGCCAAAAAAAATGTCTAAACGAGATTGGACTTTGTGTTCAAATTTTGTCAACCATTCTAAACTCAATGGTCGACATAAATAAAGGATGCGGGGATAGGGGGTGAGGGAGGTTATGTGACCAAGTTAACTTTGGTTCCTTGGCCCTTGGTGGGCTGTCAAAAAGTCATATTAATTCAAATTTCAAGATGGGCTCCAAATTTTTGAACAATCGGACGAGCATCGAACATCCACATTCATGCATCAAATAACATTTAGACTTCAAGTATCAGAGTTGTATTTCATAGCAAGCAAGGGATGATAAGTAACCATGTGAGACATGTCTACAAGACCAATGTTGGTCCAATATCGTCTTTTTTTTGGTACCATCAGGGTTGTCTATTGTGTCGTGACGGAGGCTAATCTCGGCATAATGTCGTGCCGTCACGACACGTATCCGTCACGACATTATGCCAGATGTTGTCTTTATCCTGACGCACTTGAATTTTACCGAATTCTGTGTGTAATTACATTACCTCATTTCGGACACGTAGGATGTAAGATGTCCACGTGTGATGACATGTCAGCAAAGTAGAGGTAAAGTGGGGAAAAAATTACTAGCCCCCGTCCGCCCCCGCTCCCACCCCGTTCCCCCCCCCCTCCATCCTTTCCCCCTCCCCCCCCCCCCGTCCGCCCCACCCTCGTCCCCCGACCGCCCCACCCTCGTCCCCCGACCGCCCCACCCTCGTCCCCCGTCCGCCCCATACACTCCTTAGTCATATTTTACTACTTTGATTTTAACAGAATGATAACAGAATGGCAAAATGGTTTACCTGCCGCTAGGCATATCCACGTTCACGTCGGCCTTTTCTGCCACATAGGACGCCACCTTGGCAAGAAGGTAAGTATTTTACCCACCCTACTAGCTGCCCCCTAGGTTGACCCTACGTGGACCCTATTGTGTCGTGACGGAGGGGTCCGTCACGACACGACACGTCATGACGTCAGGATAGACAACCCTGGGTACCATTGGGGTATCTATAATGAGGATTTCACAATTCTTGATACCCGCATGGTATGGGTGTATGATAATTTATTTTTATTTTTTTGTATACCATTCAGGTCAATCAGGTCTATATAGCATGCACGAACCTTCATACCTAGATAATATCACCCTAGTATCAATATGGCTTAAAGTGATTCCAACCCAAATACTAACTCGGGCATACAAAGACTCTCTCATAGTGAGATTCCCACCAAGTATCAATATTTTACTGGTGTTACAACCTTGATACCCACGGGTATGTTCTTCGACACCATTGTTGAGGTTGAGTATCGATACCATTCACTCAGCCATATACCAAACCAACACTGGTCTACACAAGGGCCATGGAGCCTAAGGTTAGACTCCCGTGAAACTCACAATGCAACTGGTGAATGCTTCTGCTTTTGGAAGAGCTTCGTCTTGCATTGTTTCATGGCGCCTGGCCACTGCACAATCAAGAAAGAGGACACAATGCTTGTCGTTCATTAATCAACAGGTGAACTGTTTGAGTTATTTCATTGTTCATGGGTGAGACCCGGCTTTCAATGACCCTCTCATCAATGCTTGCATCCCATATTTGGCGTGAGAATCTCCTCTATGGGTGGTTACAGTAGCATGCAGTTGGGAATAACTTAGTTGGAGAACCCACCACCAGTTCCGGATGAACTGGTGGAGTTGGGAAACAATCACTTGAACTTCAAGACTTCAGAAAAATTACTGATCATTTTAAAGGAATCTAGGGAGTATGCCTCAAATCAATAAAGGGAAACCAAAAGATCATACCATGAAACCACTCCTAGAATCCAGTGGATTTAATGTCATATTCGTTTTCAACTGTGTGATATTCTTAGTTTCAACACAGTGAAACTGTCTTATTTGTGGCGTTATTGTGCTCATGAAGTTGACACTAACGCAGTCAGAATGCATTAGTGAACTGATTTGAAACGCTAGGATTTTGACCCATTATGTCCCAAAAATCTCTCCAGGAAACTGGCATGTGCGATTCAAGCATAGAATCTTGAGAGGTTCTTGCCAGTGTTGGCTGATGGATTTGGGTAATTGAACCCATGCAACTGATACTCTCAGAAGTTCAAGGCCATCCCTTGTATGTACCCTTGACAACATGTATTAGGATTTGCATGGAGTTGGTCATGCGCACTTTGAAATGTTGAATTTCATGAGTTTCGTCAGTGACTGTTTCAAGAGCGAGTGTCCCACAACTGGAGGATCATCATACAGTGGAAGTCAAGGATTATGACATTCAATCCCACTGGGGAGCTGGAAAGGTGTTGAGGAAAAGGAATGGCCTCATCATCCTTCACTTTGGCTCAAGTTGAGCTAACTTAGTACCTGATGCAGAAGAATACTCTAGGGTTGCCTGGTTCAGAGTCAACTAGAAACTAGGATTGAGTTTAGAAATATACTCATTTAATGGCCAGAATGTTGTATAATCTTTCCTGGGTGGATACGAGAGTGATGTGCTCTGACGTTCTTGAAGCTCGAAGGATTGAGGTGAGGAATGAACGACTCACAAGATCTTCTTGAACTCGTGTTTGCAAGTACATCCTTGAGGCCTCTTGAATTCTTTGCAAATTTCGACATCCTATTCTTCCATATTTTTGACGTACAGGGGGAGCCACCAATACATCACCAATTTTCAAAATCAGGGTAATTATCATTCTGCTGGGAGAAAATAAAACTCCAAGGTAATCCCTCCATACATTATGCCTTGGATTGATGGTGGTTTTTCTCTAAATTGTTTGAAGCAACCTAGAAGCCCAAGTTCATATTGAGACCAACTTAGACATATTGCAAGGCAAGGACAACTTGAACATGTGATGTTCAATGAATTCTAAGCCTAATTTCCCACTCAAGCTATTATGCCAAACCCTCACCACTACATTATACACAATGTTTTAAATACCACATAATTTACTGCACATGTTTCCATGCATTTAAACTTATAGAATTCAATGTGCTATGTAATCTTGATTCCTCTTCGCGCTTAAAATCTAATCCAAGTACCCACCATTTATTCCGTGCTTGGTGCAATACATCTGAGAGTTTAAATGCAAAATGGTTATTACAATTTATTTTATTACAATTTATTCAAATTGTCTTGTTCTTGACTGGCCTATGCAAATATGTAAGTTGTTTATGATGAGTTATAATTGTATGGGGGTTATACATGACTAATGAGGGCAATGCCACGGCCTAGAGCATCTTGATCTTTTAAAGTTAAGTAAACCACCATGCTAATTTGCTAGTTGTAAAAGCTTGTCTTAACAAGGGTCCACTTAATGTAGAGAACCAAAAACACATCAGTGCATGACTTTGACCCCATAAATTTAGCAAACACGATTGATATAGAAAAAAACATGAAAATGTAATATACATGTTAAGAAATTGTACAAATTGTATGTGGTAAAAAATGTATTCATCATGTGTTGTCATTTATAATTTGTATTTGTTCAAAACATTTGAGTTCAAATATGTCACGCAAGTTTTGAAGACCACAATTTATATTGATTTTTTTTTCTCATCAAATGAAACAATTGTGAGTGAATTATGAGATAATATCCAACAATAATTGAACCCTAAAAAATATCATGGTAAATGTACATATGGAGGTATTATCATATTATCACATTCATGTGCTTTTGGTTCTCTAAACTGGAACCCCCCCCCCTCCCCCAAAACCACAAATTAAATTAAATTAAAATAAAATAAAAGAAGAGGTTTCTCATGATCTTTCCCCCAAGTAGACTATTTCTGATAATAACATGCGCAAAACTTTTCATTAAGTTGTTTCATTTGCAACTTCTTTTCATTTTTACAACATCATTGGTCGTGTGAATCCTTGTAATGATGAAGCACAGATCCATACTGATCAGAATGAAGTTTGATGAAGATGCTCAAGATGCTATACCAAAATCGGAAGTTTAGGGCCACTTCACACACGAGCCAAGAGCCGTGACCATGAAATTGGTGGAGCCCAAAAGAAAGTGTCCAAAGGCTGTCCCAATCCACCTCCAAAATCATGTAGTGTGGTCACAGACCCTCAAGTGTAGTGTGAAACCATATGTGACCGGGCCCTCAACCACATGCTATTTCAATGAATTTCTATTCATGCGGGGTCCTCACACATGATGAAACAGAATAAATCAATGGTTGTGAGGGTTCGGAGTCCATGGTCTCCCAGTTTTGTGTTAGGCCTACCTCCAAGAGATGATTTTTTAAAATAATTCAAGTGACCATGAAACATGATCCATTTGGTGCCACATAGGAATCCACATGGACTTTACAAAAAGGGTGGTATGTCAGTGATGTTGTGGCACCAGTAAATTTCTCTGCAAGCCTAATTGAGAAGCGGGTATGGTAAGGGCCATTTTTACACACATGCCCAAGGTCCGTGAGAAAAAATGATGCAAGATTTCCCTTGGACTTGGTCGGCGGTCCGAAGACCATGATGAGCAAGAGAAATCCACATCACCTTTTTGAAAGACTTGGTAAGGAACATGGTGTGGAGCGGACAAGTTCGATCGGGACACAATGTTTCTAATGAAAATAAAACATATAATAACACTAAACACAAAGATTTGTTAAACATTGTGGTGTTAAAATTAGACATTCAAAATTTATTTTTCTAACATGATCACCCATGGTCACAAGTAATGTCACCCTAACTTGCTTTTAGTTTATCCATTATTGGTATATTCTACGTCCTAACATTTCTATGATGAGAGATTGTCATGGACAATCAAAACTTGGATGAAAAAACGCTTAGTAAGTGCTGATAATTGCAACATTGTAAATCTATGATTCCCAAAAGTAATTTACAAGGAATGACAAAGAATGCTAGGCTTCGAATGTTAGTGTTAATGAGACTACACGGGCAGTTTCCAAGATTTGTATCGAACACGACAAATAGAATTGGTGCCACTAACTAAATACAACAGTTAGGGTAGTGTCCACTAGAGGCCCTAAGTTAGTGGGTACTGTGTGCTCCACTACCTATATAATTCTCTTGGGTCGATTCCTCACTCCATTGCCTTGCGAAGTTCGTTAGCAGCCGGCGCCTGTGATGCGGCCCTCGTCGCTCGCTCGCTCGCTGAGTGTAGTTCGGCGGCTCATAGATGGTTGCCAGAGGATTTCGTAGTAGATTGGTGTGTTCGGAGACGATGCTTCTTAGTCTTCACTCTACTTTGGCGATGTCCTCGTCGGCAAATGTTTGGATTGGCAGCAACGTAGTCGGCGAGCAGACCGAGCTACTCCACCGAGCAGAGGACGATCACCTCAACCCCCGCAACGCTCCGCTTGGGAAATGGACGCCAACCACGACAGTCCTGATGCGGAGGTTGTCGCACAACGATTACACCCCGCTGGTGCCGCAGTAGCCTTGTGCGTCAATCTTGGAGTCCGATACTGCGACTGCAGGGGGCAGCGGATTGCACCCTGTCACTGGTGGTGCACGGTGAAGAAGTAACGCTCCGCCTTGGAAATGGATGCCAACCACGACAGTCCTGATGCGGAGGTTGTCGCACAACGATTACACCCCGCTGGTGCCGCAATAGCCTTGTGCGTCAATCTCAGCATCAGAGCTGCCGTGGTTGGAGTCCGATACTGCGACTGCAGGGGGCGGCTGATTGCACCCTGTCACTGGTGGTGCACGGTGAAGAAGTAACGCTCCGCCTTGGAAATGGATGCCAACCACGACAGTCCTGATGCGGAGGTTGTCGCACAACGATTACACCCCGCTGGTGCCGCAATAGCCTTGTGCGTCAATCTCAACATCAGAGCTACCGTGGTTGGAGTCCGATACTACCACTGCAGGGGGCGGCAGATTGCACCCTGTCACTGGTGGTGCACGGTGAAGAAGCAACGCTCCGCCTTGGAAATGGACGCCAACCACGACAGTCCTGATGCGGAGGTTGTCGCACAACGATTACACCCCCCTGGTGCCGCAGTAGCCTTGTGCGTCAATCTCAGCATCAGAGCTGCCGTGGTTGGAGTCCGATACTACGACTGCAGAGGGCGGCAGATTGCACCGTGTCACTGGTGGTGCACGACGAAGAAGCCATGCGGGTCTTTTCAGTTGATGTAGACTAACCCCCTGCAGTTCAATGTCTCCTGGATGGTAGAGATTTGTATGGCTTGTTCGCACACATCTCTGTTTTGAGAGTTCTGAAATTGTCGAGATTTTACTTCCCTTTTATCTGGACCAGTTTTGCATCTAAAAAGTCGAGAACAGAGATAACTCTTATTAGGATTCTTGAACATCAGGTCGTCGATGAGGATGGCAGATCATACCCGTGTACACATGACGCAAAATGGTGTTATCGACAATGCCGAGCTTCATGTGCGCTCCAACGCCAAGGATGACTCTGCAGGAGTAACTCATCAAGTTTCTACCAGAATGTTCTGGAATGATGATATGTTAGCTCTAACCTTAAATTTCTGGCTGCTTCTTCAAACCATACCTCCTCGCCGTGCTTTTGAGTGTCGAAATGGAATCTGAAGAAGGTTGGGATGCACTCTTTTCACACTCTTGTCTACAATAACCCCTTTACTCTTTGGTAGTGGAATTTTCCCCGCTAGCAATTTTTGATGCATGATTCTGGGGATTGATCAAGCTACTGGTTGTACTCATCTTGTATTTTTGGTAGTATGGAGATACAATGAGCATTGTGTACAGATAAGGAGCTGGGGGAGATTATCGACCTAGGCGGGAGCTTGCAACCTAAAAGGGCAGGCTCTTCATCAATCCGCCGCCGAATGTGAGGAATGTAACAACCTGCATTATGCACAGATAGACTAGTTAGTTCCAGGTAGATTGACAATAAGTTCTGGAATAAACCTGTTGATTATTGGATTTAATATTGTTCCCGCATCTCTCTCTCTCTCTCAATAAGTTGAGAGAGACAAGCGATGGACTCATATCCAGTTAGCTCGGAGGTTGCAGGCTAGGTCATCGGTAGAACCTTAGGAGATGGCTGAATGTTCAACTATGTATAGACAGGTTGACTGTGCAACAGACTACACTTTCGTTTCATTCCGCATTGTTATGGAATTGCCTATGTCTACAATATAGGTACCAAGCAATCATGACAGAGAATCTGATGAAACTGTGCGGTTATTCTGAACTGATACAATATCAAGTGCTGCCCTACCTGCTCGTCGCGCTTCTGAGGGTCTAAATGGAATCTCCACATTTAGTGGCAATTTTCGATGCATGATCATGGGGCTTGATCAAGCTACTGTTTGTATTCATGTGGTGTGTTTTTCTGAAGCTTAGTATTGACATTATCAACTCAACATGATACAGAAATTTCCGAATACATCGTGCCTGCTCTCGGTTGAGGCCATGCACAAATGCTATATAGATAGGCTGGGCGGAAATTATGTAGGAGTATTTTGTGCATGACCTCCCCAGTGCATCAGTGGCTGTAATTATACTGGTTCATATTGTGAATATGGATAATAAAATTGAATGTCAGGCTCGCAAACATTGCAGGACTTTTGGATGCACCAAATGTCCACATATTTAGCTTATAAGGCTGTTTCAGCAGTATGTTCACCACAGTACTATTCTCATGAAGTAAAACAAGATACTTGAGAATTCAGTACTAAAATGCATGAGAAGCATCAACTAATTTATGCACATTCTGCTGCCATGTGGTATCCACATAATCAAGTTGATTTTATCAATCCTCTGGAGGAGCCAGTGAAAGGTATGCTCGCGTAAAACAAAGTTTATTCAGTAGTGTGCTCTCCCTAATTTATTTCAAATGGTGTGCATTAGAGGGCAGTTTCTCGTGCTCCACAGCAATTCGGAAATCCTTCTACAAACTCCCCCCTCTCTCTAACTGAATTTTCTTGCTGGCGGGATTGACCTATGCATATGGCGATTTATTGACTTCTACTTTGGATGATGCAATCAATATCTCCAATTTGAAGGATCCGTCCTCCTACTCAAGGATTGCAGAACTATGCCTCTTCGAAATGTTTTCCTGAATTTTCATGTAGGTATTTTCCTAGATGCTTTTTGGTAGTGTCGACATGACAGATTAATGCCTAGCAAATATGGAGGTTGAAACACTCGGGACCGTCAAAGAATGAAAAACAATAGCAATCAAGTAGAAAAGAGACTGAAGATAACACAAACCGTCTCCCTACCAGTGCAAGATGTCAGAAAATGACACAAGATCTTACTTTTGATGATTCTATCAAGGAAAGTGTGAAGTGCTGCAACTCAACAAAATGACGCAACCACACCTAGACCATGGGCACAAGTGCTGCAACTCAACAAAGTGAGACTGAACATGGGCACAAGTGCTGCAATTCACCCAAAAGGTGCTTTCATTGAGAGTTGGACTCAGGACCTCCTACTTACTAAACGGGTGCTCTAGCCAACTGAGCTATAGAAGTGGAATGGAGATGCACGGTATCAATCCCCGTACCTCTCGCATGCTAAGCGAGGACTCTACCATTTGAGCTACATCCTTGCGGACTCCCAGGTACACTTTGAATCCTAAGATGTACAATCTATAGGAAAAACCCCATCACAATTGAGCTACAACAATTCATTGAAAAACGGAGCTTGCAAAAATATTGATTCCACTAAGAGTTCAACTGAAGACCTCCTACTTACTAAATAGGTGCTCTAGCCAACTGAGCTATAGAAGTGGAGAGTGAAGATAAGGGGTATCGATAATTTTTAACAATAATGCGACTATCAATGAGGCAATACCAACCAACCACTAGATTTGAACATCCCATAGATTATTCCATCATCAAGTTTTCAGACCTTGATCTCAACAGTCAAAATACTCTCAAATAATCTGCTAGGAACAAGATATCGGGATCCTCAATACTACTATATCTAATCCATCAGCATGGTTTGGAAAAACAAATCCTAGGCAAAATTCCAGCGCGATGTTTGAATTGCAATCTTCTTTCCAATTTTCTTTGGCTGTATAAGTAAAATAGGGTATTTGTAAATGATTCCCCCCCCAAAAAAAAATTATGATTATAGATAGAATTTATTACAATACAAGCATTTACCTTTATTTTGAGAAATACCATACCTTATAATATATTCTACAAGATAAATAACCCTCAGATCAATAAGTCTTGAGCACACGTGTATGCATTAATATAAGAGGGAGTGACCTCTGCCAAGCCCATAATCGATTATAAAATATTTAAAGTTATCCATATAGTCCAGATTTTGTTAACCGAGTTTCCAAACCATATGATATTAATGAACAATGTTAAGGTAGAATTTAGTACTGTGTTTTAAGTTGTCAAAAATTGACTAGTTGGTCACAAATTGTCAAAAGGGCAAAAAATGCTAGTTTACTAGTTGACGTCAAATTTGCCCTTGATGCAAAATTGTTAGAACGTCCACTAGTTGGTTTTTAGTATTTTACTACTAAATTGTCTATTGAATAGTAGTAAGTATTTGGGATTAGTAACTTAGGTGATCAGAAAATGACTTGTAGGTCCAAAGTTATTAAAATGGCATTGGGAGTCTTTTACTAGTTAATTGTTTTTTATGACCTCAGTGTGCCAGCTGGTCATGAACTGGATAGAGGGCAGGAACGCATCAGGACAGCTAGTTGCAGTGTTTTGACAGGGTGGCAACCTACCAAGTTGATCCACCTAGTGGTAGTTGTTTTGAAGTATATAATGATTGTCCTAGAGCCTTTTGGCTCTCTTAGTACCAGGGTTGTCTATTGTGTCGTGATGGAGGGTAATCCCGGCATAATGTCGTGCCGTCACGACACGTATCCGTCACAACATTATGCCGGATGCTGTCTTTATCCTGACGGACTTGAATTTTACCGATTTTTTTGTGTAATTACATTAACCCAATTCAGACACGTAGGATTTACAATGTCCACGTGTGATGACATGCCAGCAAAGTAAAGGTAAAGTGGGGAAAAATTTACTAGAGCCCGTCCGCCCCCCCGTCCGCCCCTGTTCCCGACCCCGTCCGCTCCGTTCCCAACCCCGTACGCCCCGTTCCCCCCCGTCCGCGCCCCGTTCCCCCCCGTCCGCGCCCCGTTCCCCCCCGTCCGCGCCCCGTTCCCCCCCGTCCGCGCCCCGTCCGCCCCTCCGTCCGCTCCCCCGTCCGCTCCCCCGTCCGCCCCCCCGTCCGCTCCCCCGTCCGCCCCTCCGTCCGCTCCCCCGTCCGCCCCATGTGTTTTTTTTTTTTTTTTTTTTTTCCCTTCCCCGTCCGCCCCATTTTTTTAAAAAAAATTTCCCCCCCCTCCGTCCGCCCCCGTTCCCGACCCCGTCCGCCCTGTTCCCAACCCCGTCCGCCCCGTTCCCCCCCCGTCCGCGCCCCGTTCCCCCCCCCGTCCGCGCCCCGTTCCCCCCCGTCCGCGCCCCGTTCCCCCCCCCCCCGTCCGCGCCCCGTTCCCCCCCGTCCGCGCCCCGTTCCCCCCCGTCCGCGCCCCGTCCGCGCCCCGTTCCCCCCCGTCCGCGCCCCGTCCGCGCCCCGTTCCCCCCCCGTCCGCGCCCCGTTCCCCCCCGTCCGCGCCCCGTTCCCCCCCCCGTCCGCGCCCCGTTCCCGACCCCATCCGCTCCGTTCCCCCCCCCCGTCCGCCCCCGTTCCCAACCCCGTCCGCTCCGTTCCCGCCCCCGTTCCCGACCCCGTCCGCTCCGTTCCCCCCCCCACCCCCGTCCGCCCCACCCTCGTCCCCCGTCCGCCCCACACCCTCCTTAGTCGTTTTTTACTACTTTGATTTTAACAAAATGGTAAACAAAATGGCAAAATGATTTACCTGGCGCTAGGCATATCCACGACCACGTCGGCGTTTTCTGCCACATAGGACGCCACCTTGGCAAGAAGGTAAGTATTTTACCCACCCTAGTCCGTTCCCCCTATGTTGACCCTACGTGGACCCTATTGTGTCGTGACGGAGGGGTCCGTCACGACACGACACGACACCGTCATGACGTCGCGATAGACAACCCTGCTTAGTACACATATGCGGAGAGGACTTAGACCCTTAGAGAAGATATGTATGCTTGTGAGTTTTTAGATCTGGACGGGTGGCAATCTGGAGGTGTATTGCAGTCCGAACAAAACCACAGTCCTGGAAAAACAAGCAATAAAGTGTTGAAGGAGGGATTTGAAGAGTAGATTCATTGTTGGTGTTCTCCTATCACTACCCTTCTTGGAAGCTAACATAGTCTTAGTGTTGACAAGACAAAGAAGTTGAATGTGTTATTGAAAATGTGCATCGGCCAACTTAGTTGTAGAACTAGTCAAGGCGGCTAAGTTCACGTCCACCTATTACCGATTATACCCACCGTCCCAAAAGTCAATCCGGTTGCCGATCCCGGCCAACTTAGTTGTAAAATTAGTCAAGGCGGCTAAGTTCACATCCACTTATAACCTATTATACCCACCGTCCCAAAAGTCAATCCGATGGCCGCTCCTGGCCAACTTGGTTGTGGAACTCCGAACTGGTCAAGGCGGCTAAGTCCACGTCCACCTACTATTTATTAAACCCACCGTCCAAAAAGTCAAACCGGTTGCCACTCTCGGCCACATTGGTCTTGGAACCAATCGGCCTAATCCGGACCTCTTCACATAGACTTGGATGTTTCCAACTCCACTCCGCTCTTGATGACCCCCCGGCCCCGGCTTGAGAACCAAGAGGATTATTTTTTCTTGCACCAACTTTCTTTGGAGATACCAAACTCACGATCAGAGACATTGTTGGTTGAGAGAGGAGGAGTGCGAAGCGGAGATGACGGTTGGGAGTGGTGGAGCGATTTGAATGCGGTGAGGACGAGAACGATTCTGGATGTGGAGGACGTGGTGAGGACGAGGACGCTTCTGAATGTGGAGGACGTGGTGAGGACGGGGACGATTCTGGATGTAAAGGACGTGGTGAGGACGAGGACAATCCTGGATGTGAAGGACGTTGTAAGAACATGGATAATTCTAGAGGTGGAAAGGTAGAACAATAGCTTCAACGAAGTTTGGACATATTGTTCACCACAACTTGAGACAAACTGGTCATTTGGTTCTCCTCTCAATCATTTTCAGAGGTTTCTCACCTCAATTATTAAGAGTAGTCTACAACTTTCTATACCAAATGTTCTTTGTAGTTTCATGCGTATCACATCCCGTCTAGTTCACCCTAGAAAGAATAAGGACGGATTACAAGAACCACAAGGAGGTACAGTAGCCATTCCTAGGCCTTCAGGCTCAAGAATGGTGAGATGCAAGCACACATGCGGTGACAGAATGCGGTAACAAGTTGGACGTACCAGTCCACCTCGAGACCCTCTCGGAGGAAACACATGGATGGTTATTCCAACCTGGAAGTGTTTTACGTCAATATTCAAGTGGCAGGACCTTGATGATATAGAGTGGGCGAACAAAGTTGGACTTCAACCCATCTTCTCCACAAACTGGATTCGTTTGGTGCCGCGGAAAAAATTATTGGAGGAGTTTGTTGTTAACTTAGTGTCCGCGTGTTGGGTCCAGAGCGTATTGTCGTGCTCATTCGCGGACGAGAGCTAATTTACACCGCCGAAAACATCGCGTATATTCTCAAGTTTCCCCATATCTCCCCTAATGCTACTCCTACACATATGGTTAACCTCTCACAATAGGAATGGGACATAAAAATTTCTAAATATTTTTCACCAGATGAGTGGAATGAAGATCAGTACGGATATCCAATTAGAGACGCTCCTGGACGTTGGTCATCCATGTTTAGATCAATTAATAAAGTGATCCGAATGCGTAAAAAAATTTCCTACATTGGGCGTCAACTCCTTGCGGAAACATTGACGTCGCATTACAAACCACCTTTCAATTGGGTGGCAACATTGTTAGCATATATTGAAGAAAAAAAATTAAACAATATTAAAAAATGACGCATAAAATATTCTTTTCTAGGGCAATGGATTGAACTCTTGCTCCGCAATGTTTTTCCACCAACTGAAGATGATGATGACGATGAACTGGTGGACGTCTCTGACCAGGAATGTCCGTCCAGTGCCGCCGCATCTGATCAACTTCGAGACGAGCACGCTCAGTCTAATGCTAATAAGCAGCAGGTGTCGACGATACAGAGGGCTCAACGACATAGAGATCTAAAAAGGGCACAAGAAGATGGAGAAGTACGGTCGCAACCACCCAATCGACGTAGGTTGGTGCAACTGTGAGGCCAAATCCACCACCCTTAAGCGTCCTAGTCCGGGTGATGGCTTTGCGAGTCACATGTATCTCTTACAACTTGAACCATGTGCAAAGTAATTTTTATGTCCAAAAGAACACATATTGTTTCCACTCATTGTATTTTATTAATGTTAGCCTCTTGGCTTGTGGTAGAGTTGGCTTTCTCAAGCGTCCAACCCGTGGCTTTAGCCATACATGCCCTTAAGGACATTCCCCTCGCTCGTTTAATCTTCACTTCCTTTTTCTTGCCATTGCAAGAATCTTCCACATTCTCCATTAATAATGCAAGTGAGTTATTTTAACCAAGAGGTGCAAGTGTTGAAAAACACTTTTCTCAATGATTAAACACACTCATACAAACCCACACGTGGCACCAACTAGCCTAAATGAATATAACTTCTTAGCTACCACTAAAGATGGCCTAATGTGATCTAGTTTTTTATGTGCTAATACTTACTACTTGAGCTAGCCTTGCTAACCCCTAGATAGTCTAAATGAATTGTTGCTAGGCAACCCAGCTGCCTTCTGATTCCAGTCCCGGGTGTGGTCTAACCTCCAAGCCCAGCTGCCTTCTGATTACAGTCGCGGTGTGGCCTAACTTACCAAGCCCAGCTGCCTTTTGATTACAGTCGCGGTGTGGCCTAACTTACCGAGCCCAACTGCCTTCTGTTCCAGTCCCGGGTGGTCTAACCTCCAAGCCCAGCTGCCTTCTGTTCCAGTCCCGGGTGGTCTAACCTCCAAGCCCAGCTGCCTTCTGATTACAGTCGCGGTGTGGCCTAACTTACCGAGCCCAGCTGCCTTCTGTTCCAGTCCCGGGTGGTCTAACTTACCAAGCCCAACTGCCTTTGATTCCAGTTGCGGTGTGGCCTAACTTACCGAGCCCAGCTGCCTTCTGTTCCAGTCCCGGGTGGTCTAACTTACCAAGCCCAACTGCCTTTGATTCCAGTTGCGGTGTGGCCTAACTTACCAAGCCCAGTTGCCTTCTGTTCCAGTCCCGGGTGGTCTAACCTCCAAGCCCAGGTGCCTTCTGATTTCAGTATATGAAGTTATAATACCCGAATGGGTATCCCAACCACTACTTGCACCCTAATCCAAACTCTCTCCTTCCCTAATCACATGTTTTCTAAGTTTTTCTTCTTCTTTTTTTTTCCTTGCTCCTAAATAATAAACTAATCTAACACACTAATTCCACTAACTACTAATTAATCAACACGTGCAACTTTAAACTCTAAGAGCTCCCTCAATTGGGAGGCATTGAGAGAGAGAGCTTAACTAATTAACTTCACTAAGAACTAATGTCTCACACACGTGGCTCAAGCTCTTTAAGAGCTTGCTCTCTTGGGAGCGCTTGATGGAGAGAGAGGAAAATGAGAGAGAAACCACCTTAAGTAGCAAAGAGGGAGAGAGGCAGAGAGGGAGAGAGAGGTGAGGATAGGGTGAGAGGATTAGCACCTCCAATCACAATCCCTTAACCTTTACCTTCAAAGTAGGGACTAATCCCCTTCCACCAAGCTTCCTTCTTCCTAAACTACCAAGGTGGATCCAAAAGTGGGCATTTAACCCGCGGAGCTCACCTTGCTTCACCTTACCCCCTACTCACAATATCAAGGCATACTCTTATTGAATTCAACCTTGAAATAATCACACAACACATTCTAAAGCCTAAACTTAAATCCAAACCACACTTCACTCTTTTTATGTTTTGTGAATAATCATAACACATCAAAGTCAAACTAAAATTGGTTTCGAAGAGTTAATTACCACATGTGGGCACCATTTTGGGCTCACAGCAACTTAGCCAACTACCCGTCCACCTCCAAGTACCACATCGGATATTCACGCATCAAGCAGCTCGTACGGAGATCCCACAGAGGCCACCGATTCATTATCTTATGTTTTCACCATCGTTGGAGCATTCCGATGAACAGGCCGTAGCAATGCCAACAGGAGTCGTACGTACTACCTCATGTATGGTCCTTTCAACCAACCCACCAGAGGACGAAATGGCCCCATCTTCTCTTGGCCAACCTAATGTGCAACAAGATGATCATGAATTTATAGTTCAACCTGGTTAAGATAGGATATGGATAGCCCCAGACCCTCACATAGATCGGGCTATATCACCGTCTCACGATGTAGAGGCAGGGCCCAGGATCACTCATCTAGAATCGAGCAGTCCCCAACCAGTTGCACCGGATGACCCAGTGGTTGGACATAACTCACGCTCTAGTAGCAACCCAATGGAAGAATCGATATTGCGCAGCTCTCCACCAAAAATATTCAACCCTTGGCCACATCCGACGTACAATTTGCAAGCCTTAGTTGCTGCAGTGTCACAAGCTGCAGGTAACACAGAGCAAAATCTTGGGATGGGCAAGCAATGGAAATGGTATGTTGACCTCACTCAACAAGAACTTACTCATCGTAATCAATGTTTGCGGTGAGAGAGAGATGGCAAATCTAAACTTATATTGTGGAAACGACCTCCGTAAGTTAGCTGATTCGGCTAAAAACGTGAGCTGGTAGGTAGTGTCCAGGACATGTTTCAAGCCTTAAACGGAATTTGTAGGGGATTGTACGTCAAAGGAGATGTCTAGGAATAAGGAACTAATTTGGGAGGTGTTTATGCAAGGCTTGTACGTGACTAGCGGCGAACTAGTTAATGGAGCAAGGAAGGAGTGCAAAAATCCATTAACAAACAACTTTCAACCAGAGAAATAATTTTGAAATGATTCGATTCTTTGGAGTGCAGGCTTTTGGATTACCATACACCATTTCAATCGTCACTCGTTTATGATCCTTTAGTAGTGGAGGTTAAATGTTGGCGTCATGTGGTCACTCTTTTTTATCAGACACCTATTTTTGAATGATGTATCTAATTACAGATAATATTCTAGGTTTGAAGACTATCAAAATTGAGAAGGTTTATGTGGTCATTCAAAAAGGAAGAGAATTTTCACTTTGATTTCTTATAAATAATGCATCTCAACTCTCATGATACTGAATCTTGGGATCACAATTGTTTATAGAGCATTTTTTGGAGTCCAATGGCAATTTCCATCCAACAAAAATGGCACCTCACAAAGTAACTCTTTAATCTCAAGCCAAGCCCAAGAGAGCAACAAGGAGAAGACCCCCAACATGACTGAACTTAATGTACGCATTGTCATACAAACAACACACAGCAAAGGCCAAGAGTCGCCATCTCCACCTCAACACAATTGGAGAGACAAATCATAAAGTTAATCTTATTTACATCATGTCACTCCACACCATGACTAGTCTACGACAATTTTTACACCTCATAATTAATAACCGTATGATAAAATTCCTAAACTTATCCAACGTACATAATTATCCATGCAGGTTGGAAGGGCCCACCCCACAAATAAGGGTGTGTCTTACACCGAAGGCATTAGGCTATGGCCCTTAAATAATCATGGTAACCCCACTTTTTGGATGACATCCTAGAGAAGCAATTATTTTCGAGGGCACAAGCCCTTAGTGTAAACCCGAATTCCCACCACAAATTTCATCAAGCCTACCTTCATGAACCATCGCAAAAACAATAGACCCTACAATCCTGGCCAACAATATCCACACTTATCATGTCGAAATCCATGTAGATTTTTCATCCACTGAAGATGTTATGGGTTGTGGTCCAAAACTACCCTCATGTAAACCTAAAGTGGATAGCCTGCGACGCTCTCAACCAATGAAGATTCAAGAACTCTTCATAGCCATGGCCTAATGACTTTCGTGTAAACAGGCCCTACGGCTACTTAAACTTAACTTACCTTACACCTTGCATCTCAAACTGGACAGAGACCAGGTCTTAAAAACCATCACTTCTGTAACTTCATCTTCACCTGACTCAAGATCAGTTAAAATCACGAGCTCTCACACTTCAGAGAATCAACACTTTACGAGAAAAATAACCAATGAAGGTAACTCCAACTAAGTCAGCCAGCCTGTATATAACTGAGGAGTGAGCTGCGAGACTCCATAGCTCATCTTTGCCTTCTGCACGCTCTTTGTGCTCCTCTCCTACTCTCCATTCCTCAACACCTCTCACTCGCTGACTCAGAATAGAATTCCTTTAGACCTAGACTTCTTGTGCAGGATAGATTCATGTTTGAAGTTTCAACAAATCTCATATCTCAGCTGGTCCTTTAGTTCCTTACACAGTAGAAGAGAACTTGTCCATTACAAGCATCCTTTGCAGTTTGTCTATTGAAAACTCATATTGAGAATATGCATAAACAAATGTATTCCGTTGTCAAGCTGAGGTTGTTGGTTCCATGTTTTGGATAACTGGCAACTGAAGACCTCTTGCTGACAACCACAATGATGAATTTATGCATTTTCTCATCATGAGATGTGATGTACGAATTGCAATGGACAAGATGTTTCCACCTTCCTTCAATCCATACTCTTCGCTTTCCTCCCTCTTGGTGCAAGATGAGCTCCCTATGATATTCAGCTGAAGGAGACTTTGTTTTTTTTTAAATTAGCATTTTGTCACTACAAGGAGCATGTAGTCCACAAATGTCACTGGTTCATTGCCATCAGGATTTAGATTGTTGGTCTCAAAATCAACTGGACAAATAGATCTGGATACCAAAAACCTACCAGTGTGGCAAAGACCCAGCGAAGAATCAACGATACATGATCCCTGCAGTGAGTGGAAAAAACATTGTCCATTCACTTGGTAGGGAATAGCTGTTGCCTCACCAATGATCACACTCGTGCAATACATTCTGAGAGTATGATCGATAAGCAAGCAACTACTTGTACCAGGTAACTTGTACGTTCCACAACTCTATATATGTCTCAACAGTCAGTCTTTGGAGTTCGAAAGATTGAGGTAAAACTAAAGATTAAGAGCAAGGTGCAGTAGTTTTGAAATCTAAATTATCAGTACTAGGCCTTGGTATACATCACAAGTTAGAAGATAGGTGAACTTGTTGAAATGTGGCGTCAGGGAAGCGTTCTGGTTTCTGTGCATTTATGATAGATAGGCCTTGCTCAGATGTTCACTACTGGCCATCATGGATCTTATTTAGAAATCATCCTTTGCAAGATAATATTGCACTGTATAATGTGGATTAACTTCGTGTGTTCCTAAGGAGCTTAACAATGCTAGAGGGCCCTCTGCGACTCTCATACATTTCCACTAAATCCCCTTGCTCTTGCACCCAGTTGCAGTGGAAGGCAAGTGATGGAGATGAGAGAGAAGGAACTGAATGTCTCTGAAATAGTCCTTCTCAAAGTTTTAAGTTGAGAATGTTCACATTTCTTGATGTAATACTTCTGACAATTTTATTTGAACCAGAGGTGTGGAGGGCGCGATTTTAAGATCTCAACTTCATACAACTACTTTGATGTTTAGGGTGGTGGGAGCCGGAAATGCAACTGTGGTTTCTTGTTTGCTTCTTGTGGTTGAGGAGCGTAAAGTAGACAGGTGAGAAGCCAATTCCTCATTTCTGAATTGTTGTATGACAAGCTTTCACTAAGCATTCATGGCCTTCTTCTTCGCGTTTATTACTCTCGATATTTTGAGATAGATTGTAGATCCCTTATCTTGATATGAGAACTACACTAAATATGATATTAAGTGTCACCAACCTTAGAAGATAACCCAACATTATTTGTTTTTCCTTATAAGAATTTGAAGTGATGATCTAAAGTGGTGCAATTACTAACACTTACCAGGTGAATTTTCATAAACTACCATATGACACCATTTATCATATTTAGTATAGTAAGATCTTAGTGTGAATTTTGGTACATGTGAAGCCTCTTGTGGTGAGTGCGTTTTTGACGGAGTGAATGTCACCAAACTGCACACCATAATGCCACAAAGTGGGCATTCTAAGCTTCTGTTGAGAGAGAACATCCACTTTTTGACATTGTCATGTGGAGTAAGGTGACAATCAATTTAGTCAAGATGCATTTAAAGTGTGCCCAGTTCAATTCCTACAAGCCACTGTCTTGCAGGTCAGTCTGTCGACTTTTACTAGATTTCTTGATGTTGAGGCGGAGATGCACAAATTCATGGCGTGATCCAGTTAGTGTCATGGAAGGCTTCGAATTGCGATACTAGAAATTGGTTTTGTTGTCCAACTGAGAGGGAAGTCCATCGGTTTTGTCAACAACAATATCACATTTAATTCATTGCATTTTACCAACAGTTTCTTCAACCTGGCCCTTGAGATGTTGCAATGCTTGTATACATGTTGTCCATAGAATCTAGTGTACTTTTATTATTCCCAAATTAGTAGTCAATCCTTGACCAAAGTGTTTGTTGATTCCTGACATTTGCAGGTCTAACGCCAAAGAAGGGGGGCGCTAATGGAAATTGCAGAAGATGAATGTTGGTTTTGTGAAGGTTTTGCACATTGTGCATGGAGTATTATTTCCCAATTCTTTCTTCATTTGAATTTATCATTAAAGTTATCCTTTGATTCAACCGGGAGTTTTGGTCAGGTGTTGGTTGCTTTGCATTCAAAACTTTCCATGTTGCAGTAAGTTGGTGCATGATCAAATTTGGTGCGGAGGTTTGAACATTGAGCATTCTATATTGATTCATTGGGGTTGAACTCATTTTGGCATGGCAAGAGGTTGTAAAACGAGTTCGGCCCCCAGTGAGTTAATATAGGATGTCCTTTGTTCATACCTCTACATCGAACATGGACCCAAAACTCACCGAACATGGAAAGTTTCGCTTGCAGATCAATCGACTCCAAACCGAAACTCCCGTTGAAGCAAATGATAAGTCTATTTGGCAGCACGAATCTATGGCACGACTTCTTCTCCAAACATAAATAGTAAAATATTTGGATTGACACTCTTAATTAAACTAGTGTTGATGTAGTTGTACAATCATCTACATGAAACTTGAATCGGGTTGTGACCCACTGAATGTTTTTGCTCAGTGTTTGAGATGTTTTCATGTTACATGTAACGGCATTGCTAGAACGATGTTTTGCCTTAAAAGTGTATGCAATCAAACCATTAAAAATTGTGCTATCAAGGGTCACATCCATTTAAAATGTTTTGTTTTTGAAGATGTTGATTTCATTTAATTTACACCTTAGAGCTTTGAAAGGAGGGTCACTGTGTCTTTCTAGATGGATGGATGCATGCTTTGTGCGTAGTTAGATTTCACTCGAAATTAATTGAGTGGTTGTCA
This sequence comes from Polytrichum commune, assembly GCA_950295325.1. Taxonomy (NCBI): domain Eukaryota; kingdom Viridiplantae; phylum Streptophyta; class Polytrichopsida; order Polytrichales; family Polytrichaceae; genus Polytrichum; species Polytrichum commune. Next base: position 62,815,412 of record OX485804.1, read on the forward strand.
TAAGGACTTGGGCCTCTTTATCAGTCAAAAAAGGTTGTAGTAACCTAATGTATGTATGTATGTATAAGTGGAAATTGCAATCTCTATGTGGGGATCATTTTAATTCCAATAGAGATACCATGAGGTATGTGACATGCTCATTGTGGGTACTTCCACTTCCACTCCACAAACCAATGTGATCGTTAGATCAAGCAGTTGAAGAACTCGTTCATTTAGTAAATTCGAGTGAGGGAGAGGGCCAGTGAGAAATTTGCAATCGTAGTTCATATGCTCTTAGGATCTCCGGTCAAAGTGCAAAGTCCATGATTTGTGAAGCGATCGTGTAAGGGGAGGAATCGTGAGGGTCACATGTGATTAGAATGTCACTTACATGTGCCTATTCATGTGTCATCATGTGTAAAAGAACAATCTACCACAATCAAACAACATGTTTTGCATTTGAAATTTTGTGAATGAGACACCTATGCAATGTATGGAATTGGTGTCAAAGTGGTCACAAAATAAGATTTTGTTCCTTTGTCAATTAAGAGCGGTCCCTAAGGGGGATGTCAAACCTCCCCCTACGAGCTTTTCGGGGGAGATAGATACGGGCACGGGTAGCTCCGAAAAAGAAATCAAGATGTTTTGGACCTGACTAAAAACTTATGCCGGCCCATCCAACTTCAAAAAAACCATTGCCTTTTCATTTTTGAAAGCCACTTATCCACAAAGCCCATGTTGAGTGCACTTCAACTTCAAGGTCCAAAATCATATATATGTGTGTGTGTGTGTGTGTGTACTTCCACTTAGTAAATAAGCAATTGATTGGAATTTTAGCCCTGAAGTGACATAATTGTCAAGTAAGCACGTAATTAACACGGAAGTCACAAACATTACCAAGTCCTCATTAACATCGAGGTTTTAACTTAACAGTTGAAAGGGTCTTCGTCATTCAAATATAAAACTTAAGCTAACAGGTAACATGTGGATTTCTATTCTTGAGGTTGGGCAAATATGCTTAAAACAACACGATCAGAATTGATATACATACAATATATCAATCTAACCATTTTATATGTGTACATGCTTAAACCCTACTTCAAACCTAATTTAATTAGGTATCCACTTAAGCAAAATGACCACTTAAGACAAGCATAAGGCACACTTATCTTGCAATGAATCAGTTACAATAAGAGTAAACTTGTCATAAGCGACAAACGATTAGACATTTTAGCATATATTCATGACAATAGTTTTTTTTAAATTGTTATTATTGTTATTTTTTTAGTAGAGTGACGCCTTAATTTATTATTTTAAAATGATTGATTTGTAATCAAATTTAATAATGATAAGCTTATGTAAACCAAGCACTCTTTAAGTAACCGCTCCTTTGCAATGCTAGTGAATGCATGGGAGTATATTAACTATGTGTATCTAACAATTAGCAAGCCGAAGGAAATGAAGGAAATGAGACATGTAGACAAGTCCATCATATGTAGTAAGAGTATTTTGAGGAGACTCTCCATTTATCCTTGCTTCCACGGGAAGCCAGTGTTTCTATCATTATCAAACTAAAAGTGTAGAGGTGTATATTTGAACAATGAAATGAGGATATTGTCACCTAGCATACATTAGGATTGTGGTCCGGGAATGCAATCAATGTAGAGATTCAAAATGATGTGTGTAGGAAACAATCCTACCAATCCCCTATTTATATTTACCATGATCATTCTAAGGGTGATTATTTTTTAATATTACCTCACTAATTGCAATTCATTCACTTGAAAAAACAAATTTGACCAAATCATAGAATGAAATCGGCCTTCAAAACTTGCATAAAAGTCTTGAGTTGAAATGTTTGGTTTTTTCCTTTGAGGAATTATTGAAGAAAATAATGACAACACATATTTACTACAGTTTTCTACCACATAGAATTTGCACAAGGTTTACCATGTAACCATCTTTTCATGTTTCTTAATGTCAATGATAAATAAGGGGATTAAAAGTACCAACTCGAGTCATTTTGGTTTTCTACCATATTGAGTGCCACCCCTGGGATGGAACCCATTGGCTAGAACATCATAGTGAGGACTCAATGAACTATCCCTTGAGCAAAAGAGGGGGTTGATCAAAAAAACATTGCTTGCCCCTTCCCACTTCGAAAAAAAGTTGCCCATGCATTCATCAAGGCCACTTTGTCCATAAAACCATATTGAGTGCACCTCATTTTCCAAGCCCAAAATCCAATATTTATGTTCACTTCCACTTAGTAAAAGAGAAATTAATTGGGATATTGTTCCCAAAGTCACAACACGAGTTGACGCGAAGACTTAACAAATAGTGACTCTATTAAATGAGATTTATAAGTAAAGTTGGATATCTTTCTCAACGCAGTTAAATCAAAGTTGGTTACTGAATACCAAATCTTCTAGTAAGTTCGCGCGATTGTTTAGTGCACTGAAGATTTTCCGAAGAATAGGTCGGGCTTCGTGTGTATTGATGCTGAACCTAAAGTTTGATCATTTCAAATGGCCTTTTATGTTGTCAATCCTAATGGAGCATGTCACCGGGTTCAATATTACAACACAAAAATGAGAGAAAGGGGTTGAAGCTACTGTCGCAATTAGTTTTGAGCTCATTTGTGGAGTTCAAGTGAGCTCAAAGTTGGTTCCCATAATGATGTACCAGTTTTGAGCTCATTTGAAGAGCTCAAGTGTACTACAAAATGATTCCCACATGATCATTTGTGATAACACAAACATAATCTACATTATGTTTGAATTGTTGTGCTACCTTTGTTATAAAAGAGCATCGAACTTTGCTTCCTGTGTTATCTCTTTTGGAAAGGTAGCTCGAGGGTCGAATTTGTGTATTATGATGTTTGTTCCAATTGATTTAGACATAAGAAAAATGGACTATTTTACAACATGGGTCAAAGCACAAACAAAAATATAGAGATGCATAGGCATCTAATTGATGTTCGCTCCAATATCAACATCAATCTCACTTTGCTTCAAAGTCATCCAAACCTTACAATTGGCATACCTAGAAAAATCATCTCCCAAACTCTTTCATTATTGCCATCTTTCACAAATTATCTTGATGTACCTTAATTGACATGACATGATAGGGCATGTCTTTGGACGGTGCATGACCTCAATTTATCAATGTCATTTTCTATGACGTGGTCATACGTACATGGATAGCAATAATGCAAGCAACAGTTGTCATGTGCAAGGTTCAAGGACAAGCCCATGTGTCCTCTCACATCAACAATTTACTTGTAACCCATCGTTATAATCTCATGTGAGACTCTTGTCATGCTTGAAATTTAAGCTATCTCTCTTCATGAAAAATATGAAATGACATGACATAGCTATGGACGGTGCATGAGCTCAATTTATCAATGTCATTTTCTATGACGTGGTCATACGTACATGGATAGCAATAATGCAAGCAACAGTTGTCATGTGCAAGGTTCAAGGACAAGCCCATGTGTCATCTCACATCAACAGTTTACTTGTTACCCATTGTTATAATCTCAGTAAGGATCTTGTCATACTTAAAATTAAAGTTATCTTTCTTCATGAAAACTATGACATGACATGACATGACATAGGATGGTGCATGTCCTCAATTTATCAATGTCATTCTCTATGACTCGGTCATACGTACATGGATAGCTATAATGACCTCAATTTATCAATGTCATTCTCTATGACTCGGTCATACGTACATGGATAGCTATAATGACCTCAATTTATCAATGTTGCTCTCAACGACTTAGTCATTAAAGTTGGCAAGTGGAAGAATTTAAGGACAAGTGGAGAGTTAAATTTCTCACTTGTTCTTAAGGTTCATACTACTCATAGATCCTTGCTCTCATTGCTTGTTGTAAATAAGATTCTAAATATTCATGCCCCCCCCCCCCAACATCTAATCATCCAAATGGAATAAGACCCATATTAAGAGACATTGAGTTGTAATTTACTTTCTCCACTCAACAAAACAATAGCGTCAACCTCCCCCCCCCAAGGACTTCAATTTTTTGTTGCGAAGGATTGGAAATACATAGAAATGGTTTTTGTGAAGTGAAAATAGCATCTCAATGCTAAGTGGGTGCATGTGCATAGAATGAGATTCAAATCCACATCCTTCCATCTTAAAAGTTATCTTGCTATGCCACGTGCTATGCTCACTAATTCTTCAAGGCGATGTGGTAAACCACTTCATAAAGGAAACCTTGATAGAAAATAAAGAAGGCAAAAATCTTTGGGACCACAAAACAATATTACCGTGGAATATTGCAACATTGGATCATTACTACAATGTATCATTGTAACAATGATGTAACGATTAAACATTGCCAACATAATATTTAATGAAGAGATGGAATCACCCGAATAATAACATGTGTTAAAATCTTGAAGCAGCATGGGTAGGCATGGTAGATAATGAAAGAATTATGGGGTTAGGCACACAATAGATGTTGCTTCTAATTATCAACATCATTTTCAAAGTCATCCAAATCTTACTTGCAAAGTTGGCAAATCTAGAAAAATCTTCTCCAAATCTCTTTCATTATTGCCATCTTTCACAAATTATCATAATGTACATGACTGACACGACCCCAATTTATCAATGTCATTCTCAATGACTCGGTCATATGTATGGATGGCAATAATGCAAGCAACAGTCATCATGTGCAAGGTTCAAGGACAAGCCCAAGTGTCACCTCATATCAACATTTTACTTATTACCTAATGTTATAATCTCTTGTGAGGCTCTTGACATGCTTGAAATCATAATTATTTCTCGTCATGAAGAACATGACATGACATGACATGCTTATGGACGGTGCATGGCCTCAAATTATCAATGTCACTCTCCACTATAATAATGCAAGCAATAAGTAGTATGTGCAAGAACCAAAGTTAGACAAGTCCATGCGTTGCCTCCAAAGATCACTATCCTTATTACCCATTTTTGCAATGCCCAATAAATATGATGACTTGCTCCAATTCATTTTAATTTTGCTCCAAGTAATGGATCCCCTTAAAATATGTCCCACATCATTCTATTGTTCTAAAGAGGACATCACAACAGTCTCATAAAAAAAACAATGAACTTAATGTAAATAACAAAAGTCCAAATGGTGCTTGCACTTTGGTTTGTGATTGCCTCCCCTTCCCTCCAAAATTAATGTTGTTGTCCATTTCATTTTGTCATACCCTGCATGCATAAAAGAGAAAAGGGAAATCCTCATTATAGATACCGGCCCAAACAAGATCCAAAAAAGGACAATGACATACAAACATTGTTCTTAAACTACTGGCCTCCACTTAATCCCTAAAGGACCATATTAGAGCCAAATTTGGCTTCTTGCACCATTTTTATTTGGTCCATAAACTTTGTCTCCCCATTGTCAAAGAGCCACATGCACATTTACTTACATACATCAGGGAGTCAATCTTGCAAGGCTTTCTCTTTTAGCCAAAAACAAAAGTCATTTGTAAATGATTTGCTCATTTTCATCAAGAACATGGTGACATTTGGGTTTTTGTGGACATGTTTTTGGACATTTTGGAGGCGTTTTGGTATTGAGTCAAGTAAACGTGGATAGCTCCAATTAAATTTAAAATGGGCTCAATTTTTTAGAAAAAAACATTGCTTGTTTCTAAATATGTGCATTGTCTTATCTAACCCTTGGATTTGAGTACTTGGGAAATGTGTTTTCTGTGGAATAAATATCTCAAGTCAACCCATATTTGATATTTGCCCGAAAGCAAGCATAGGGAACCACATTAAACAATTCCAAAAGTAACTCTTTCCTTCTTGTAGATGGGCTAAACTCACATGTGGAGGTCTAGATGGAGAAAAATCACCTCGAAAACAATAATGCGACTATCAATGAGGCAATACCAACCAACCACTAGATTTGAACATCACATAAATTATTCCATCAGTGAGTTTTCACACCCTGATCTCAACAGTCAAAATACTCTCAAACAATTTAGGAATAAGATATTAGCGCCCTCAATACTACTATATCTAATCCATGAGAATAGTTTGGAAAAACAATCCTAAACTAACACCAACTTTAACGTCCATAATTTAAAACATAAAAATTGTTGTAAATTCAACTTCGCTCTAAACATGGTCCTCAAAGGGTTAATCAATAAGTTCACTCCAAAATATCTAAGACAAGCCCACAGTATATGCCCTCTTATATACTTGGTGACTCATTAAAGGAATTTCCTACTAGGAGTTCATTGGAGGTTCTTGTGTTGGTGCCTAATTTTGAAAAATGGGTGAATCTCCTTGGACATATTTGAGGGTAGCCATCATATAGCTAGTTTAAGTAGAAACTTCCATGGAAACCTTTTAAGTCTCAAAATGTTTTCCATGTGTTTTAGCACATTCAACCCCCGAATTAGAGGAATAAGCATGCCATACCAACATACACATTTATGTTATATATCCTCATATGTGGGACACTTGGATGGTTGAAATTTTATATGAACAATCCTAACCATGTGAAGATTCTCTCCGTACAGTCAAATCTATCATTAGAGGTACAAATCTTCTTGAATGAGCTAATGTATTGGAATAGATTGTTTTAGAAAAACTTGGGTAGATTTCACTTCAACATTTAGAGGTTAAGTTGGGATGAATCTACCATTAACATGTTATGGGTAGGATTTTAGTGAACCCTCTAACAAGCCACCACATAACCTCGACACAGCATGTCCATTACATATACTATGAGATGGTGCTCAAGGAGCATTTCAAGGTACATTGTGGGCCTACTCTGATTGCTCTTCTAAATTTGACACGTAAATTTGGATGGTACATGGTAACGCGCGTAGTTAAGAATGCACACTAACTTAATGAACAATATGCACAATCTGATATGAAGAGGCATACTTAGCAAAAGGAAAAAAAGAAAATTCTACATGTACTAGTTATTGAAATTTCTTGTGCCTAACATTATTTAGTTGAGTCGGTATGTTGGGCGGGGCCGAGAATATTAAGCTAGATTCTATACATAATTATACTATGTTTATTCTCACAACAAAGCATTGCACTAGTAGATTCAGGTTGAAAAAACTCAGGTGAAACAATGTATTGATATGATTAGAATGGGACGGTTGATAGCAATCAAATAATGTTATGTGGCCTCCAAAATTTTGATAAAACCAGTTCATGAATGGTAATTATCCTCTTTAAATGTCATGATGGTGTAAATCCTCAATTGATTCAAGAATTGGTTTCCAATTAGGTTTCCCCTAATCCATAACAATGCCACTCTAACAACTACACTAATTATTTGTATTTAATGTCACTTGCTATTTGAAGTTACACAACGCTATATCTTTTGTAAATTTTTACCAAGTAAAGATGTTAATGTTCTATAATGTCCAAACAACCAATTTGACATTTTGTTAACAAAAAATGAGATATATAATAAAAAGTTATAGGATTGTGTAATTCCAAATAGTAAGTAACACTAAATACAATATTTAGTACTAATGAATTGAAGCATGTTATGTCATATTGTTTCGAATCTGCCCTTGATCTACATTTTGCCCCTGGCCATTGAATCCACACATGCTTGAGAAATTGCAATCTACAATCTTATCAAACCCTCTATTCACACGTGGCATTGTCATACGTTACATGCATATATTTCGGTGAAATGTACACAAAACGGTCCAAGTTGTTGCAATCTGGCATTCAAAATGGGCTTTCATGATTGATGAACTTTAAGGATTGGTCTGAGAGGGCCTAATTGAGATTAACAAACTACAAATCCACATATAGTAATGTCATAATTAAGTTCGCACCCCTTTAAGGATGCATCCCGGTTAAGTGTGCAATTTTTTTGACAAGAATTAGGGTTCATATGAATAAATTACACACCTACCAATTAAGTGCACACCAACGGTTCCAGTTTAAAGTGCATACTTAAAAAGAAAATTATTGTAGTTGATCATAAGGAAAGAGGTACACTAAATATTGTATTTAGTGTCACCAATTCTATTTGTCTTGCTAGATACCAATTGTAAACCGCATGTGTAGTGTCATTAACACTAAATGTAAATCTATTTGTCAATTTTGTGTAAGAAGATTTGGGCATTATAGATCTACAATGTTGCAATTATTACATGTAGTGTAGCTGACACTACACAGATGGTCTACAATTAGTATTGAGCAAGATAAATAGAATCGGTGACACTATATACAATATTCAGTGTACCATTGCCACTAATTAGGATCTTAAAATCCCTTTTCAACCTAAGAAATAAGTTTTAAACGATTCAATTCTTAAAAGTGCAGGCTTGTGGATTACCATAGACCATTTCACTTGTCACTCGTTTATGATCTTTTAGGAGTTGAGGTGTTTGCTAACACTAGATTAATATATACAGTTAAATGTTGGCGTCATGTGGTCACTCTTTTTTATCAGACACCTATGTTTGAATGATGTATCAAATTACAAACATAATTCTAGGTTTAATAGCTATCAGAATTGACAAGGTTTATGTGGTCATTCAAAGAGAAAGAGAACCGTCACTTTAATCTCTTATAATTTTTGCATCTCAACTCCAACGATACCAAACCTTGGGATCACAATTGCTTATAAAATCATTTTTGGGAATCTAATGGTTTTTTCCATCTTAAAAAAAAATAACACCTCACAAAGCAACACATTAAACTCAAAACAAGCTCAAGAGAGCAACAAGTAGAAGACCCACAACATGACTGAACCTAATGTACACGTTGTCACACAAAGAACACAAACCAAACGCCAAGAGTCGCTAACTCTATCTCAACACAGTTGGAGAGGCACAAATCATAAATTTCATCTTGTTTACATCATGTCACTCCACACCATGACTAGTCTATGACAATTTTTGCACCTCATAATTGCTAATTGTATGACAAAACTTCCAATCTTATCCAACATACATAATTATTTGTGCGGATGGAAGGGCAAATAAGGGTGTGTTTTACACATAAGGCATTAGGCCATGGCTCTTAAACAATCATGGTAACCCCACTTTTTGGATGAAATCATAGAGAAGACAATGGACAATAGCCCAAAGTCTTTTGGCGGACAAAAGACCTTAGTGTAATTCCCGAATTCCCACCGCAACTTTCATCAAGCCTACCTTCATGAACCGTCCAAAAAAAATACCCTACAATTCCTACCAACATTTTCCACAGTTGGCATGTGGAAATCCGTGTAGATTTCTCATTCATTGAAGGTGTTATGGGTTGTTGTTCAAAACTACCCTCATGTAAACCTAAAGTAGACAGCATGCGACACTCTCAACCAATGAAGATTCAAGGATTCTTAAGAGCCATGACCTAATGGCTTCCGTGTAAATTGACCCTACAACTACTTAAACTTAACTTACCTCAGAAAAACAACTTGCATCTCAAACTGGTCAGAGACCAGGTCTTAAAAACCATCACTTCTGTAACTTCATCTTCACCTGACTCGAGATCAGTTAAAATCACGAGCTCTCACACTTCAGAGAATCAACACTTTACGAGGGAAATAACCAATGAAGGTAACTCCAACCAAGTGATCAGCCAGCCTGTATATAACTGAGGAGTGAGCTGCCAGACTCCATAGCTCATCTTCGCCTTCTGCACGCTCTTTGTGCTCCTCTCCTACTCTCCATTCCTCAACATCTCTCACTCGCTGACTCAGAATAGAATTCCTTTAGACCTAGACTTCTTGTGCAGGATAGATTTCTGTTTTGAAGTTTCGACAAATCTTATATCTCAGCTGGTTCTTTAGTTCCTTACACAGTAGAACAGAACTTGTCCATTACAACTTGTCCATGGCAAACTCATATTGAGAATATGCATGAACAAATGTATTCCATTGTCAAGCTGAGGTTTTTGGTTACATGTTTTGGGTAACCTTCAACTGAAGACCTCTTGTTGACAACCACAACGATGAATTTATGCATTTTCTCATCATGAGCTGCGATGTACGAATTGCAATGGTTGGTGACTTGATAATGGACAAGATCGTTCCACCTTCCTTCAATGCACACTCTTCACTTTCCTCCCTCTTGGTGCAAGATGAGCTCCCTTTGATATTCAGTTGAAGGAGACTTTGATTTTCTTTTCAAATTAGCATTTTGTCACTACAAGGAGCGTGTAGCCCACAAATGTCACTGGTTCGTTACCAATAGGAATTAGATTGTTGGTCTCAAAATCAACTGGACAAATAGATCTAGATACCAAAAAACTACCTGTGTGGCGAAGAATCAACAATACATGATCCTTGCAGTGAGTGGAAGAGTAAAAAACATTGTCCATTTACTTGGTAGGGAATAGCTGTTGCCTCACCAATGACCACACTCTTGCAAAACATTCTGAGAGTATGCTTTGTAAGCAAGCAACTACTTGTATCAGGTACTTGTACGTTCCACAACTCTATGTCTCAACAGTCAGTCTTTGAAGTATGAAAAATTGAGGTGAAACTAAAGATTAAGAGCAAGGTGCTGTAGTTTTGAATCTTAATTATCAGTATTAGGCCTTGTTATACCTCACAAGTTAGAACATAGGTGAACTTGTTGAAATGTCGTGTCAAGGAAGCGTTCTGGTTTCTGTGCATTTAAATCAGTAATAGATAGGCCTTGCTCAGATGTTTGCTACTGGGCCATCATAGATCTTGTTTAGAAATCTAACTCTGCAAGATAATATTCCACTGTAGAATGTGCATTAACTAAGTGTACATGCTCCTAAGGAGCTTAACAATGCTAGAGAATCCTCTGTGACTCTCATATATCTTCACTTAATCCCCTTGCTCTTGCACCCAGTTGCAGTGGAAGGCAAGTGATGGAGATGAGAGAGAAGGAACTCAATGTTTTGAAATAGTCCTTCTCAAAGTTTTAAGTTGAAGATGTTCACATTTCTTGATGTAATATTTCTGACAATTTTATTTGAACCAGAGGTGTGGAGTGCGCGATTTCAAGATCTCAACTTCATACAACTACTTTGATGTTTAGGGTGGTGAGAGCCGGAAATGCAACTGTGGTTTCTTGTTTGCTTCTTGTGGTTGAGGAGCGTAAAGTAGACAGGTGAGAGCCAATTCCTCATTTCTGATTTGTTGTATGACAAGCTTCCACTAAGTGTTCATGGCCTTCTTCTCGCGTTTATTACTCTCGCAATTTTGATAGATTGTAGATCCCTTATCTTGATATGAGAACTACACTAAATATGATATGAAGTGTCACCAGTTCTATTTGTCTTGCTCAATACTAATTGTAAACCGCAGTGTAGTGTCACCAACACTAGAAGATAACCCAACGTTATTTGTTTTTCCTTATAAGAATTTGAAGTGGTGATCTAAAGTGGTGCAATTACTAACACTTACCAGGTGACTTTTCATAAACTACCATATGACACCATTTATCATATTTAGTGTAGTAAGATCTTAGTGTGAACTTTGGTACATGTGAAGCCTCTTGTGGTTAGTGCGTTTTTGACGGAGTGAATTCCACCTTACTGCACACCATAATGCCACAAAGTGGGCATTCTAAGCTTCTGTTGAGAGAGAACATCCACTTTTTGACATTCTAATGTGGAGTAAGGTGACAATCAATTCAGTGAAAACGCATTTGAAGTGTGCCCAGTTAAGTTCTTGTGAGCCATTTGCCTTCAGTTCAGTTTGTACTCTTTTGAGAGATTTCTTGATGTTGAGGCAAGACCGACAAATTCATGGGGTGATCCACTTAGTGTCATGGAAGGCCGGGTTTCCAATTGCGATATTGGGAAATTGTTTCACTGTCCAACTAAGAGAGGGAAGTCCATCGATTTCGTCAATAGTAATATCGCATTTAATTCATTGCATTTACCAACAGTTTCTTCAACCTGGCCCTTGAGATGTTGCAATGCTTGTATACATGTTGTCCATAGAATCTAGTGTACTTTTATTATTCCCAAATTAGTAGTCAATCCTTGACCAAATTGTTTGTTGATTCCTGGCATTTGCAGGTCTAATGCCAAAGAAGGGGGGCGCTAATGGAAACTGCAGAAGATGAATGTTGGTTTTGTGAAGGTTTTGCACATTGTGCATGGAGTATTATTTCCTAGTTCTTTCTTCATTTGAATTTGTCATTAAAGTTATCCTTTGATTCAACCGGGAGTTTTGGTCGGCCGTTGGTTGCTTTGCATTCAAAACTTTCCATGTTGCAGTAAGTTGGTGCATGATCAAATTTGGTGCGGAGGTTTGAACATTGAGCATTCTATATTGATTCATTGGGGCCGAACTCATTTTGGCATGGCAAGAGGTTGTAAAACGAGTTCGGCCCCCAGTGAGTTAATATAGGATGTCCTTTGTTCATACCTCTACATCGAACATGGACCCAAAACTCACCGAACATGGAAAGTTTCGCTTGCAGATCAATCGACTCCAAACCGAAACTCCCGTTGAAGCAAACGATAAGTCTATTTGGCAGCACGAATGTATGGCACGACTTCTTCTCCAAACATAAATAGTAAAATATTTGGATTGACACTCTAGTGTTGATGTAGTTGTACAATCATCTACATGAAACTTGAAACGGGTTATGATGCACTGAATGTATTAACTCAGTGTTTAAGATTCTTTGATGTTACATGTTGTGACATTGCTAGAACGATGTTTTGCCTTAAAAACGTATGCAATCAAACCATGAAAAATTGTGCTATCCAGGGTCACATCCATTTGGAGTGTTTTTTTTGAAGACGTCTATTTCATTCAGTATACACCTTAAAGCTTTGAACGGAGGTTCACCATGTCTTTCTGGATGGATGCATGCTTCATGCGTAATTATAGTTCACTCTAAATTAATTGGGTATTTGTTATAAGGACTTGGGCCTCTTTATGGGTCAAAAGAGGCTGCAGTAATTTAATGTATGTGTGGATATACATGAAAATTGTAAACTCTATGTGGGGATTATTTTAATTCGAATAGAGATACCATGAGGTATGTGACATGCTCATTGTGGGTACTTCCACTTCCACCTCCACAGATCAGTCTGACCATTGGATTAAGGAGTTGAAGAACTTGTTCATTTCGTGGATTTGAGTAAGGAAGAGGGCCCATGAAAAAATTGCAATCACAGTTCATATGCTCTTAAGATCTTCCGTTAAAGTGCAAAGTGCATGATTTGTGAAGCCATCAAGTAAGGGGACCAATTTTGAAGGTCACATGTGATTAGAATGTCTCATATATGTGCCTATTCATGTGTCACTCTGTGGAAAGCAAGACCACAATCAAACAACATGTTTTGCATCTCAAATTTGAGTTGACAAAACAAAATTTGGCCAAATTATAGAATTAAATTGGCCTTCAAAACTTGGATGAAATTTTTGAGTTGAAATGTCTAGTTTTGTCCATTGCAAAATTATAGGAAAAATATGACACCACATGATAAATACATTTTTCTATCACATAGAATTTTCACAAGGTTTACCATGCAAAAAATCTTTTCATGTTTCTTGATATCAATGATAAATAAGGGGATCAGACGTACCCACTCAAGTCATTTTGGTTTTTCACCATAGTTGAGGGCCACCCCCAGGGTGGGAAACGGTTGGCTAGAACGTCGTAGTGAGGACTCAATGAACTATCCCTTGAACAGAAGAGGGGGCTAATCAAAAAAACATTACTTGCCCCGTCCCACTTGCCCATGCATTCATCAAGGCCACTTTGTCCATAAACCCATATTGAGTGCACCTCATTTTCCAAGCCCAAAATCCAATATTTAAGTTCACTTCCACTTAGTAAATGAGAAATTAGTTGGGACATCATTCCCAAAATCACAACGAGAGTTTGACGCGGAGACTTAACAAATAGTGACTCTATCAGATGAGATTTGTAAATAAAATTGGATGTCTTTCTCAAAGCAGTTAATCAAAGGTTGTTATAGAACTCCAAATCTTCCAATAAGTTCAGGCGATAGTTTAATGCACTGAAGATTTTCTGAAGAATAGGTTGGGCTTCATGTGTATTGATGTTGAAAATAAAGCTTGATCATTTGAAATGACCTTTTATGTTGTCAATCTCCACCTTGTAATACAACAATATGAGAGTCAATAATACTCTCAATGGATTGAACAGGGTACCAATACATTGTTTCAAATCTGCCTCTCAAGTTACCACCAAATTATTGCATCTGCTCATGTGAGGCTTGGCATGTATGCCTATTTTAATGTCAATACAAGTCCGTGTAAGGCAATTAAATATTGAGTAATTTCATTAGGTCCGAGTAGCCACAAATAGCCTCCAGAGTCCAGGCTTCGGGATTTTGGCCTTGACCCTCCATAACTTAGATTGGTTTATTTAAATGGGGCTAGTTTGGGCCTAGTTTGGTCATTTATTTTAAATGGATGCCTAGAATTTCAATCTTGGCTAGTCATGTGTGGATGGATAAGAACAAATACCCCCTCCAAAAAGAACGTCTAAATGTGAGGGAGGTTATGTGACCAAGTTTGGTTCCTTGGCCCTTGGTTGGCCGTCAAAATTCATATTAATTCAAATTTCAAGATGGACTCCAAATTTTTGAACAATTGGACGAGCATCGAACATCCACATTCATGCATCAAATAACATTTAGACTTCAAGTATCAGAGTTCTATTTCATAGCAAGCAAAGGACGATAAGTAACCATGTTGGTTCAATATCGTCTTTTTTTTGGTACCATAGGGGTATTGATAATGAGGATCTCATAATTTTTGATACCCACATGGTATGAGTGTATGAAGATTTTTTATTCTTTTTGGGATACCATTCAAGTCTATATAACATGCAAGAACCTTCATACCTAGATAATATCACCCTAGTCTCGATATGGTTTAAAGTGATTCCGACCCAAATACTAACTCAAGCATACAAAGACTCTCTCATAGTGAGATTCCCACCAAGTATCAACTTGTGTGACAACCTTGATACCCACGGGTATGAGCTTCGACACCATTGTTGAGGTTGAGTATCGATACCATTCACTCAGCCATATACCAAACCAACACTGGTCTACACAAGGGCCATGGAGCCTAAGGTTAGACTCCCGTGAAACTCACAATGCAACTGGTGAATGCTTCTGCTTTTGGAAGAGCTACGTCTTGCATTGTTTCATGGCGCCTGGCCACTGCACAATCAAGAACGAGGACACAATGCTTGTCGTTCATTAATCAACAGGTGAACTGTTTGAGTTATTTCATTGTTCATGGGTGAGACCCGGCTTTCAATGACCCTCTCATCAATGCTTGCATCCCATATTTGGCATGAGAATCTCCTCTATGGGTGGTTACAGTAGCATGCAGTTGGGAATAACTTAGTTGGAGAACCCACCACTAGTTCCAGATGAACTGGTGGAGTTGGGGAACAATCACTTGAACTTCAAGACTTCAGAAAAATTACTGATCATTTTAGAGGAATCTAGGAAGTATGCCTCAAATCAATAAAGGAAAACCAAAAGATCACAACATGTAGCCAATCCTAGAATCCAATGGATTTAATGTCATATTTGTTTGTCAACTACGTGACATTCTTAATTTCCACACGGAGAACGTGTCCTATTTGTGACGTTCTTATTCTCAAGAAGTTGGCATTAATGCATTAGTGAACCGGTTTGAAATGCATGGATTTCAACCCATTATGTCCAAAACTCTCCCCATGACACTGGCATGTGCGATTCAAACATAGAATCTTAAGAAGTTCTCGCCAGTGTTGGCTGATGGATTTGGGTAATTGAACCCATGCAACTGATACTTTCAGAAGTTCAAGGCCATCCGTCGTATGTACCCTTGACAACATGTATTAGGATTTGCACGGAGTTGGTCATGCGCACTTTGAAATGTTGAATTTCATGAGTTTCGTCAGTGACTGTGTTTGAAGAGCAAGTGTCCCACAACTGGAGGATCATCATACAGTGGAAGTCAAGGATTATGACATTCAATCCCACTGGGGAGCTGGAAAGGTGTTGAGGAAAAGGAATGGCCTCATCATCCTTCACTTTGGCTCAAGTTGAGCTAACTTAGTACCTGATGCAGAAGAATACTCTTGGGTTGCCTGGTTCAGAGTCAACTAGAAACTAGGATTGATATTAGAAATATACTCATTTAATGGCCAGAATGTTGTATATTAATCTTTCCTGGGTGGATACGAGAGTGATGTGCTCTGACGTTCTTGAAGCTCGAAGGATTGAGGTGAGGAATGAATGACTCACAAGATCTTCTTGAACTCGTGTTTGCAAGTACATCCTCAAGGCCTCCTAAATTCTTTGCAAATTTCGACATCCTATTCTTCATTATCTTTGACATACGGGTGGATCACCAATGCAGGACCGATTCTCAAAATCAAGGTAATTATCATTCTGCTGGGAGAAAATCAAACTCCAAGGTAATCCCTCCATACATTATGCCTTGGATTGATGGTGGTTTTCTCTAAATTGTTTCAAGCAACCTAGAAGCCCAAGTTCAGGTGTTCATATGTTAGTGAACCCAGGTAATGTTCACTGGATTCTAAGCCCAAGTTCCCACTTAAGCTATTATGCCAAACCCTCACCACTACATTATACACAATCTTTTGAATACCACATAATTTACTGCACATGTTTCCATGCATTTAAACTTATAGAATTCAATGTGCTATGTAATCTTGATTCCTCTTCGCGCTTAAAATCTAATCCAAGTACCCACCGGTTATCCCTTGCTTGGTGCAATACATCTGAGAGTTTAAATGCAAAATGGTTATTCCAAATTATATTTTTACACTTTATCCAAATTGCCTTGTTCATGATTGGCCTATGCAAATATGTAAGTTGTTTATGATGAGTTATAATCGTATGGGGGTTATACATGACTAATGAGGGCAATGCCACGGCCTAGAGCATCTTGATCTTTTAAAGTTAAGTAAACCATCATGCTAATTTGTTAGTTGTAAAAGCTTGTCTTGACAAGGGTCCAGTTAATGTTGAGAATTTATGGGGTTATGACTTTGACCCCATAAATTTAGCAAGCACGATTGATTTAGAAAAGAAAAAAAAAACATGAAAATGTGCTAAAAATTTGTGCAAATTCTATGTGATAAAAAGTGTGTTCATGATGTGTTGTCATTTATAATTTGTATTTGTTCAAAACATTTCAGTTCAAAGTTTTCACCCAAGTTTTGAAGACCACATTTTATATGATGCTTTCTCTCACCAAATGAAACAGTTGTTATTGAATTATGAGATAACATTCAACAAAAATTGGACCCTACATATGGAGGTATTACCATATTTTCACATTCACGTGCTTCTGGTTCTCTAAACTGGAACCTAACCCCCCCCCCCCCCCCCCCCTCTCTTGTGAAGATGAAGCACGGATCCATACTGGTCCAATTGAAGTTTGAAGAAGATGCTCAAGGTGCTATACCAAAATCGGAAGCTTAGGGCCACTTCACACACCAGCCAAGACCTGTGACCATTAAATTGTGAGAGCCCAAAAGAAAGTGTCCAAAGGCTGTCCCAAGCCACCTCCAAAATCATACAGTGTGGTCACGGATCCTCAAGTGGTACTATGAAGTCATATGTGACCGGGCCCTCAACCAAATGATATTTCAATGAATTCCTATTCATACGGGTCCTCACACATGATAAAATAAAACAAATCAACGGTTGTGAGCATTCGGAGTGCCATGGTCTCCCGGTTTTGTGTTAGGCTTACTTCCAAGAGATGATTTTTGAAAATAGTCCAAGTAACCATGAAACATGATCCATTTGATGCCACGTGGGAATCCATTTGGACTTTACATCCATCTTGCATTCACTTACTCAATTGGTCCCTCAAGCGTAGTAGTGTGAAGCGAACTTGGACCGGCTCCACCTTTTTCCACTAATGAGAGTGCTTGAAGTGAAATGGTCACGGGCTCTCAGTCTCGTGTGTGAAGTGACCCTTAATTTTCTTTCCAACCAAGTCATAATTATTATTGGTCAAAACTAATGTCAATGTAAACCCTGCAACATGCTTCTATAAAGATTTGTTGTTTCTATAAAGCGCAATTTAACACCACCTAGACCAACCAATGGGTGACATGTCAGTGATGTTGTGGCACCAGTAAATTTCTATGCAAGCCTAATTGAGAAGCGGGTATGGTAAGGGCCATTTTTACACACATGCCCAAGGTCCGAAGACCATGAGCAAGAGAAATCCACATCACCTTTTTGAAAGACTTGCTCAAGAACATGGTGTGAAGCGGACAAGTTAGATCGGGACATAGTGTTTAAATTGAAAATTAAACATATAATAACACTAAAAACAAAGATTTGTTAAACATTGTGGTGTTAAAATTAGACATTCAAATTTTCTTTTTCTAACATGATCACCCATGGTCACAAGTAATGTCACCCTAACTTGCTTTTAGTTTATCCATTATTGGTATATTCT
Source organism: Polytrichum commune (assembly GCA_950295325.1). Taxonomy (NCBI): domain Eukaryota; kingdom Viridiplantae; phylum Streptophyta; class Polytrichopsida; order Polytrichales; family Polytrichaceae; genus Polytrichum; species Polytrichum commune. The sequence continues at coordinate 62,833,833 of OX485804.1, forward strand.
ACGTCCTAACATTTCTATGATGAGAGATTGTCATGGACAATCAAAACTTGGATGAAAAAACGCTTAGTAAGTGCTGATAATTGCAACATTGTAAATCTATAATTCCCAAAAGTAATTTACAAGGAATGACAAAGAATGTTAGGCTTAGAATGTTGGTGTCGGTGAGACTACACGGGCAGTTTCCAAAATTTGTATCGAACACAACAAATAGAATTGGTGCCACTAACTAAATACAACATTTAGTGTAGTGTCCACTAGAGGCCCTAAGTTAGTGGGTACTGTGTGCTCCACTACCTATATAGTTCTCTTGGGTCCATTCCTCACTCCATTGCCTTGCGAAGTTAGTGAGCAGCCGGCGCCTGTGATGCGGCCCTCGTCGCTCGCTCGCTCGCTGAGTGTAGTTCGGCGGCTCATAGATGGTCGCCAGAGGATTTCGCAGCAGATTGGTGTCTTCGGAGACGATGCTTCTTAGTCTTCACTCTACTTTGGCGATGTTCTCGTTGGCAAATGTTTGGATTGGCAGCAACGTAGTCGGCGAGCAGACCGAGCTACTCCACCGACCAGAGGACGATCACCTCAACTCCCGCAACGCTCCGCCTGGGAAATGGACGCCAACCACGACAGTCCTGATGCGGAGGTTGTCGCACAACGATTACACCCCGCTGGTGCCGCAGTAGCCTTGTGCGTCAATCTCAGCATCAGAGCTGCCGTGGTTGGAGTCCGATACTACGACTGCAGAGGGCGGCGGATTGCACCCTGTCACTGGTGGTGCACGGTGAAGAAGCAACGCTCCGCCTTGGAAATGGATGCCAACCACGACAGTCCTGATGCGGAGGTTGTCGCACAACGAGTGCACCCCGCTGGTGCCGCAGTAGCCTTGTGCGTCAATCTCAGCATCAGAGCTGCCGTGGTTGGAGTCCGATACTGCGACTGCAGAGGGCAGTGGATTGCACCCTGTCACTGGTGGTGCACGGTGAAGAAGCAACGCTCCGCCTTGGAAATGGATGCCATCCACGACAGTCCTGATGCGGAGGTTGTCGCACAACGAGTGCACCCCGCTGGTGCCCCAGTAGCCTTGTGCGTCAATCTCAGCATCAGAGCTGCCGTGGTTGGAGTCCGATACTACAACTGCAGAGGGCGGCAGATTGCACCCTGTCACTGGTGGTGCACGATGAAGAAGCCATGCGGGTCTTTTCAGTTGATGTAGACTAACCCCCTGCAGTTCAATGTCTCCTGGATGGTAGAGATTTGTATGGCTTGTTCGCACACATCTCTGTTTTGAGAGTTCTGAAATTGTCGACATTTTACTTCCCTTTCATCTGGACCAGTTTTGCATCTAGAAAGTCCAGAACAGAGATAGCTCTTATTAGGATTCTTGAACATCAGGTCGTCGATGAGGAGGGCAGATCATACCCCTGTACACATGACGCAAAATGGTGTTAGCGTCAATGCAGAGCTTCATGTCCGCTCCAATGCCAAGGACGACTCTGCAGGAGTAACTCATCAAGTTTCTACCAGAATGTTCTGGAGTGATGATATGTAAGCTCTAACCTTAAATTTCTGGCTGCTTCTTCAAACCTTACCTCCTCGCCGTGCTTTTCAGTGTCGAAATGGAACCTGAAGAAGGTGGGATGCACTCTTTTAACACTCTTGTCTACAATAACTCCTTTACTCTTTGGTAGTGGAATTTCCCCGCTGGCAATTTTTGATGCATGATTCCGGGGATTGATCAAGCTACTGGTTGTACTCATCTTGTATTTCTGGTAGTATGGAGATACTATGAGCATTGTGTACAGATAAAGAACTGGGGGAGATCATCGACCTACAGTAGGCGGGAGCTTGCAACTTAAAAGGGCAGGCTCTTCATCGACCCGCCGCCGAATTTGAGGAATGCAACAACCTGCATTATGCACAGATACATCATACAGTCAATATATAGTAGTAGAATGCTTACTGGAATGACACCTAGATACTTGCAATGTTCCACGTAGACTAGTTAGTTCCAGGTAGATTGACAATAAGTTCTGGAATAAGTTTGTTGATTATTGGACTCTCTCTCTCTCTCTCTCTCTCTCTCTCTCAATAAGTTGAGAGGCAAGCGATAAACTCATTTTCAGTTAGCTCGGAGGTTGCAGGCTAGCTCGGAGGTAGAACCTTAGGAGATGGCTGAATGTTCAACTATGTATAAATAGTTTGACTGTGCAACAGACTACACTTACATTTCATTCCGCATTGTTATGAAATTGCCTATGTCTGCAATATAGGTACCAAGCAATCTTGACAGAAAACTTGATGAAATTTTGCGATTATTCTGAAGTGATACAAGCAATGGTTTTTTTCTTGGATTGGATGTTTGGCAATGCATTGAGGCCACAGCAGCTAAATATATTCGTCCCCCAATGTATCTTCAATGACTGGCTGTGGGACCCCGATACCAACCTACAGAGTTCGTCAATGGGGCATATTTATGCAGGCCTAGCCTTCGAGCGTATTAAATCAGGACAAGCCTACTTGTCACACAACCATCCTTTTTAAGCTCTGAGATCTACACTCACCACAATTGGTCCGACATTCGAAACGTAGTGATTGTATACCTCATAGCTTTCTCCTATATATCCGACTCATCAATTGTATGCAAGACTCCACCTAATGCAGCTATTTCTGAGGGCATTATCGAGCTCCGGTATGGCCATAGAGTATGGTATGTGACAATTGCAATCAAGTGCTACCCTACCTGCTCGCCGCGCTTCTGAGGATCTAAATGGAATTTGGTGGAAACTCTCTTGCGAGTGGAATCTCCACATTTAGTGGCAATTTTCAATGCATGATCATGGGGATTGATGAAGCTACTGTTTGTACTGATGAGGTGTATTTTTCTGGAGCTAAGTATAGAGACACTATCAACTCAACATGATACAGCAATTTCCGAAAATATCGTGCCTGCTCACGGTTGAGGCCATGCACAAATGCTATATAGGTAGGTTGAGCGGAAATTATGTAGAAGTATTTTATGCATGACCTCCCCAGTGCATCAGTGGCTGTAATTATACTGGTTCATATTGTGAATATATGGATAATAAAATTGGATGTCAGGCTCGCACACATCACAGGAATTTTGGATGTCAGGCTCGCACACATTGCAGGACTTTTGGATGCACCGAATGTCCACATATTTAGCTTATAAGGCTAATTTAGCAGTATGTTCACCACAGTACTATTCTCATGAAGCAAAACAAGATGCTTGAGAATTCAGTACTAAAATGCATGAGAAGCATCAACTAATTTATGCACATTCTGCTGCCATGTGGTATCCACATATTCAAGTTGAGTTTATCAATCCTCTGGAGGAGCCAGTAAAAGGTATGCTCGCCTAAAACAAAGTGCATTCATTAGTGTGCTCTCCCTAATTTCTTTCAAATGGTGTGCAATTATGTCTGCATTAGAGGACAGTTTCTTGTGCTCCACAGCAATTCGGAAATCCTTCTACTGACTCCCCAATCTCTCTAACCGAATTTTCTTTAAACTCCTAATGTACCCCTCAATTACCTCGCTGTGTCAATCTCTGCCTAAGAATTTGCAACCGCCCACAAAACCCTAAAACTCCACAGAAAAATGTAGCGGATTTCATCTCATTGGTTTATGTGGAAAAGATTGCATCTGATCCAATACATCTCTACAATACTATGGTCTAGAGCAGCTTGCATAGAGTCAGACAGTTCGATAAGGAGCAGTAGGTGGATGTTTTTGGTCTTAAAATTTGGTCTTGATGTTTCAAGGAGCAGAATGGTCATCGTGTTGGAATGACATCTTAGCTCCTTGCTGCTTATTTCTCCTCCTACTCATAATGTATAAATTGTCTATAAACAGAGTACCTTTCTGAGGGTAATAGTTTGCGATTAGACAAGTAAATTGAAGTACTGATACAGGGGTCATCTAATTGCTCGTGGGATTGATCTATGCCTACTACATCCATTTATTAACTTGTACTTTGGATGATCCAATCAATATCTCCAATTTCAAGGATCCATCCTATCAAGCATTGTAGCACTATGCCTCTTGGAAATGTTTTCCTGAATTTTCATGTAGCTATTATTATCCTAGATGCTTTTTGGTAGTGTCGATATGACAGATTAATGCCTAGCAAATGTGGAGGTTGAAACACTTGAGACCATCAAAGAATAAAAAGCTATAGCAATCAAGCAGAAAAAAGACTGAAGATAACACAAACCGTCTCCCTACCAATGCAAGATGTGAGAGAATGACACAAGAACTTACTCTTGATGATTCCATCAACGAAAATGCGAAGTGCTGCAACTCAACAAAATGACGCAACCACACCCAGACCATGGGCACAAGTGCTGCAATTCACCCAAAAGATGCTTCCACTGAGAGTTGAACTCAGGACCTCCCGCTTACTAAACGGGTGCTCTAGCCAACTGAGCTATAGAAGCGAGATGGAGATGCGGGGTATCGATCCCCGTACCTCTCGCATGCTAAGCGAGCGCTCTACCATCTGAGCTACATCCCCGGAGCTTCCAAGCACACCTTGAAGTCTCGCATGCTACAAAACACTCACAAATCTCATCAAATTTCATCCCGAGTGATTCACGGCAGTAAAAAGGCTGTTTCCACTGAGAGTTGAACTCAGGACCTCCCGCTTACTAAACGGGTGCTCTAGCCAACTGAGCTATAGAAGCGGAGTGGAGATGCGGGGTATCGATCCCCGTACCTCTCGCATGCTAAGCGAGCGCTCTACCATCTGAGCTACATCCCCGGCGGACTTCCAGGCACACCTTAGAACCCAACATGTCCACGGCCCGGGAAAAATCCCATCACAATTAAGCTACAGTAATGCATTGTAAAATGAAGCTTCAAAAAGGTTGCTTCCACTGAGAGTTGAACTCAGGACCTCCCGCTTACTAAACGGGTGCTCTAGCCAACTGAGCTATAGAAGCGGAATGGAGATGCGGGGTATCGATCCCCGTACCTCTCGCATGCTAAGCGAGCGCTCTACCATCTGAGCTACATCCCCAACGGCCATATCGTGACGCAATGAGTCAGAACCAGACCGGTTGTGCTGACATGGAAGACCTAAAACAATAAATAGGGGCGAAGGAGCCATGAATTGAAACTACACACCCAACAGTGGAAATTTACAATGAAAGGTGCAAGGCTGGTGGGTATGCAAAATAGCGGAGGGTTGGAAATGACAGAATGTCAAAAATCACTGGATTTGCATTTGGCATGCTAACGTGGGTGAGCTTCATACTACAACAAAGGAAAGAGTGAAACAGATTCAGTAATGGAAACACTGGCATACAAGAAGGAATCCTACTAGCTGGTGACTGAAGAGCAAAGAGTAAAGAGCAAAGAGCAGATGATGTAGCATGAAGTGATCATTGAATTTGCATTCAGGATGTAGTTTTAGTGAGAAGCTTATCTGATGGTGAAGAGCACAGAGCAGATGATGTAGCATGAAGTGATCATTGAATTTGCATTCAGGATGTAGTTTTAGTGAGAAGCTTATCTGATGGTGAAGAGCACAGAGCAGATGATGTAGCATGAAGTGATCATTGAGTTTGCATTCAGGATGTAGTTTTAGTGAGAAGCTTATCTGATGGTGAAGAGCTCAGATGTAGATGGTTTGGGATGATCTTCCATGGTAACAGGCGCTCGTACACAGACAGGTGTAGAGCGTCATGCACTTGTAGAGGAAGGTGGAAAAAGTGATCAGATGGTGCAGGTTTTGTGAGAAATGGAAGTGCTGTCTTCATAACTGTCAGGAGCCACACAGCTTATCAGTGCAGTTTACCTACTACATTAGTGAGTTGGATACAGATTAATGGAGTGCAAATGAAAGTGACAAAACTCTGCAACTGGCGATTAGAAGTTGGGTGCAAGTGTCAGAAGTTTCCATGATCAATAGGTTGCAATAAGATGGTACACAAGATGGTCACAAGACTCTTAGCACTGTGCATAGGAACTGCAAAAACAAGATGTCCGCTTGTGAGAAAGAAAGGCAGAGACAAACAAACAGAGCTGAACCTAAGTTTCTCACGTCTGTCCATCCGGCAAGTATCACAAAGTCAAGTCTGGAACTATGGCGACTTGAGGGTGCCGATAATGTCGACACATTTCCAAGGAAAGAGTACATTAGAAGTTTGGTGCAAGTGTCAAAAGTTTTCATGATCAATGTGGTGCAATAAGCTGGTACATAAGAGTCACAAGACTCTTAGAACTGTGCAAAGGAACTGCACAAACACGGTGTCCGCTTGTGAGAAAGAAAGGCCGATACAAACAGAAATAAACCTAAGTTTCTCTCTTCTGTCAATCTGGCAAGTATTAAAGAGTCAAGTCTGAAATTATGGTGACACATTCCCAAGGAAAGAGTACATACCTGCGGACAATTCACTGCCAATCGATACTGTTGCCAGATGGACTTCCAATGGTATTGAATGGAGAAGTTGAGACATTATTCCGTCAGGAGGGCTTCAGGCTTGGTTTAGCGTCAGGCTTAAGGCTTGGTTTAGCGTCAGGCTTGAGGCTTGTTTTTGGACATGCTGTCAAGCTTGGTTTAGGGGACGGCCAGTGCTCAATGCCAGTGCCAAGGCCATCAGAGGGAATATGAAAGCTGTGACGACGGCCACATTCGCCAGGAGGAGTTGGGGGAGGAGACGGGGGTGGAGGGCCGCAAGCGTGAGTGGGAGGGAAATGATCCAAGTTGGTGTTGCGACCGCGCATGATAGGTAATGTTTCCTGGAGCTTCTCTCGCAACGTGTACACGACGATTTCGAAGAGGATGAAGAGTGCCCCTTCGTAGCAGCTACCCATGGGCAAGATCTTGTTATCTGTGACTACAAACCTAGCCTTCTCAGGAGGATACAATGTCAATCCCGCTTTCAGGCCACTACCCTCCGCTTGGTCGCCAACCATCAACATGCTGCCAGCTTTGGAACCTCGGACTTCTTCTCCTCCCTCTTTGATGGAGCCTTTCTTGGCAGCTTCAGATTTGGCAATCATGTCATCAAGCTTCACACTGAGCTTTGACTTCCCTTTTGGTGCAGCGGCCATAGGATCACCAGCGGGTACTTTCCCGGCTTTTTGATTCGCATGGTCGAGTTGCCATGGCATCTTGCCATCAACCATCTCCACACCATCGGCTAGTTGCTCCGGAGGTTCCTCCCCGGGGGGGAAATCTGGCTCAGCTATGGTTTGTGCTGGCACAATTGCCACCACTGATGCAAGCTTGGCGGCTTCTCCTTCAGGCTTCGAAGTTATTACCAATGCTCTTGCACCCGAAGCAGTAGCTTCAACAATTATGCTATCCGCGCTGCAGAACCATCCCGGCCCCGAGCTCACAATCAAAAGGTCCCCCTCCTTCAGCTGCGGAGTACACACCTCACCAAACACATGCACTTTCCGCAAGCCCAAGTGGAACAACCGCATTGCAAAACCCTTCATCATGAGGCCCTCCCTGCCTAACCCATGTAGCACTATGTGCTTGTTCCGAGCTTTCATGATCTCCTTAACTATCGGGACCGTCGGGTCCTGGTTAGCAAGCTCCGCTCGGTTGAAGACGCGGTGAATCTCCGCCAGCGCTGTAATGGCCATGAAAGAAAGAGATGTCTGCACCATGTATGGACACGCCATGGCTGCGACTTTGAGGGTGTCTTTGAAACTGGAATTCTTCAAATAGATTACTCAAGTCGTCATCTCCATTTGCTTATCATCCCATCCAATTTCATTCCGCGGTTGTTCCGTCACGCACTCAACTCTTCTCGCACCTTATCAAGAGCAACTAAATTAGTAACTGCCCTTAATATATCGACATTCACCAGCGAGCAATCTTATATTCACTCGACAACAACAATGCAAGAAGCTAAAATGCCACGCTCATCACTTTTCCAATTCCAGTAGGCTCACAGTCCACACACGTCTGCAACTATGCCGATCTCAACGTAATGTCGACCACGCGGACAACTTAACACCGACGTAAGTGTCTGGATGAAAAAACTTGCAATTATTGTTGGTCAGTCGTAGACTTTCTCCGCAACAACAATGCAAGAAGCTGATTCCACGCTATCACTTCCCTAATCCTCCTCAGGAAACACGGAGCACAAATTTATACTCCACAATTCTCTATACACATTGCATAGTCATCGTGGGAGATATCATAGAAACCACATGAGCAATTCAAAACCGACCTGAAACAGATTCTGCGCTTGTCCATGAGGCTTCACCACTCGGGGACCTTTGAACGAAGAATTCTTACTGCAATCACATGTTCTGGTTAACATGTTATTCTTAGCTGCTCCTTAGCATCACGTGCATTCAAGAGACCAAAAATCTTACTACAACTCCCACAAGGAAAGACAGGTCAACTAGTTTAACAAGATCGACTTTTCCTGCTGTTTTCGACAAAGTGGAAGCAGAGGGTGAGAAAAGAGTGTTGGCTGCTCCTCAGCGAAAAGGTGATTCTCATCATAAGCTTGAGGAGGCCAACCTGGATCTTCAAAAAACCAAATCTCGATACAATCACATGTCTATGTAAGTTGATGTCATGTGGAGAAGCAAATAATGAAGTAGGCAGCGCGACGGCTGCTCCTTAACATCAGGTGGCTCTCAAGAGACCAAATTCTGGGTTGTGTACACAAACACATCAGAAATCAAACTCAGGTTAACCACAAAACTCTCAACTTCTTCGACATAACGGCTAACATTTAGGCAAGTCCTGGTTCTCTCTTCATGTAGAGGAAGCAAACGATGAGAGAAGAGTGATGGCTGCTCCTGGGCATCAGGTGACACTCACGATGAGCTTGAAAGGGGGAACCCTAAGGTCATTACAAATACATCACAAAAGGATCACCAGGACTCGGTTTAATAACACGAATTGCCCAGCTCCTCGGATCAAATGGTGAAGTGGGAGAGCAGGGATGGCTAGGTTACTCCTGAACATCAGGGAGCTCTCGTAAGACCAAATCTGGCCACAAACACATGAGGAAACACATTTAGGTTAACGTGTGACTCTCCTGACGTCTTTCAGAATTTTGGGTTAAGACATGTCTCTTTCTTGTTCTTTCGGCATGTACTTACTTAAGTTAGAGGAAGCAAATGGTGAGAGAAGAGTGAGCAGGAGTGATGAAGGTGGAAATTCGGGGAGAAGGGAAGGGGCATGGAGGTGGCTGCTTCAACGGCCGGCCTTCAACTGACACAGGAACGCATGTCGTCGAAGAGCTGCGGCTTAAGGGTTAGTTTCTATGTAGGCGCTTGGCCACCAGATTATAGTGGAAATGTAGATTCCACAACATCAAATCTACATTTCTGCTAGAATCTGGTGGGCGAGCGGCCTCCATGGAAACTAATCCTAAGCTAACTTAACTTCTTGATTTTTCCATTCAAATCAGGCGGCTCCTCTTTCCCTCCGTTAACTTAGGGCATGTGTACACCAAAGCCATTATTCATACTTGCCATGTGGGATTCCACATATATGTTATACACTGGATTATTATGGGTTGTGGTCCAAAACTATCCTCATGTAAACCTAGAGGAGGGGCATGCAGTACTCTCAATCAATGAGAATTCAAGGATTCCAGACCTTATACCACTAAACCCGTAGTCATCACTAAAGTGGCACTAATTACACTAAATGGGGTATAGTGGTGCGAGAAACATCGCCTCAAAAAAGTTAGTTAACTATAGTGGTGTGAGAAGTGGCGCCTCAAAATAGTTAGTTAACTATAGTTAACTATAGTGGGTGGACTATATGGTAATAGTGCCCTAATAATGCAGATATCCCTAAACCCTAAACCCTAATAAGGGACAGTAATAAAGGCAAATGACGCTCATATGAACTAGAATTGATAAAAAGGTGATACTCTATATTCATATTATTGGTCGAACACGGTAACGTCCGGAAATGGACTTTCACTGTGCAATGGTTCAATTGGGTTGTTTGTTGTGGATTCGTCTGGGTTCGAGTCCCTCGATGGCATTGGTATTTTTTTCCTGCATCCTACTGATGAGAGTCGGCATCGTAGTTAACTATAGTGGTGCGGTAACATGTCGGCCTCGTGGACCTATTTAACTATAGTGGTTACAGAAGCAGGCCAGGTTGTGCAGTAGTTAACTCTAGTGATGAGCAATCGGATCGGCCTTGTGGTCTAGTTAACTATAGTGATGCCCTAAACCAAGTACAAGAAAAGTAGTTAAAATAGTTAACTAGCGTAGTGGTATAAGGTCTAAAGGATTCTCAAGAGCCATGGCCTAATGACTTTCGTGTAAACATGCTCTGAACTTACTAAGGCATCTAATAAGGTAGAAAACCTTCCTTATTTGGTTACTTTCTTATTCTGACACCTAACTTGCATTGAGTGGTATAGATAGATAGATAGATAGATAGATAGATAGAAACTCCGGTCCCTAATTAAAGGGTGAGTGGTATACTACATGTGGTTTGGTGTGGCTCCAACATTGGATTCGGAAACGGCATGTGTTTAGAATAAACTGGATTGTTGCTCAAAATATGATAACCAATATAGGTTCAATATTCAACAAATTTGAAGAGTTCGATATGAACATTTAGAGCAACTCCATGATTAACTCAATGGTCCACTTGAACAATCCCAAGACCATTGATGGCATGGAAAGTGGATATGAATAGGGGCCATCTGTACCTAGAGCCGGACCGCTCCCACCTCGACTACCATGCCATCCTTCGCTCTCACCATCTTGCTTAGAGTTATCACTAGAAGAAAAATTGTCCATTGCAACCATCCGTTGCATCTTGTGATGAGAAAATGCATAAATAAATCATTTTGGTTGAAAAACAAAGGATTTTAGTTACCCATTGTCCAAAACTACAATCAAAAACCTTTGGTTGATAATCAAAATTATTTATTTATGTATTTTCTTGTCATCAATCGCAATGGCCAAGTCGCAACGGATGGTTGTAATGGACAAGTTTTCTCCTAGTGTGTCCCGAGACCTTGAGAGCTTGATAGTGTTGCCCTCCTTGTTTTTTGTTGAACACACTTTAATTTTCAATTTGACAAATAATAAGATGTTCATACGAACTCCAAAAAATATGAGGAAAGTGGCTACATCCTTGATTTGGATTTGCTAACCATCTTGTACTAAGGGCCACTTCACACTATGGCCGTCCAAGTCGAGAGGTTGTGGGAGTGAATGGCCAAACTTTGTTGAGAGTCCAAAGAAGTCGGTTGATAATAGCCAATAGAATATAGGAATTGGATCCTTCGGGCGGGCACAGTGTGAAGCCTCCAAAGGCCAAGCCCAAAGTCCAAAGGAAGAAGGAGCATCCTACTTTATTCCCTGCCAAAAACAACCCCTCCAATCTAACGGCCAAGATCTTGTCAATGATTGAATTTTTTATGAAAAAAAATTGACGGCCTCTCGACCATAGTTTGGGTTTTCATTCCCATCCGACCCAAACTTCCTTCGAAAGTCCATCGCCTTGGTCAAAAAGTAGGCATTTTAAATTGGAACGGCCATTGGACTTTGGCCTCTAGTGTGAAGGGCCGAGAGGCCAAATTCTCGGTTTCTTGCAATATGATTGGTGGAAATCAATGGCCTCTTGACCTTCGGCCATAGTGTGAAGCGGCCCTAATCATGTGCTCCATATATGGAGAATTGGGCTAGTTTGGAAAAAATATCCATCCAAGGGTTGTCTCCCTTACCATGACGGTTGCTCATCCAAGTGGAGGGCACTTCCAACAACTCTCTATCATTATTCTATCCTCATGCAAGACATTTTATAGTTTACATCCATGAACATACCAATTATGCAGTAACTAGGATTTTAATATATTCGGATTCATGCATTCATTTGGACAAGTCCAACCGCAAATATGATGTACACTAGATTGCAAAACTTTAGAATCATGGTTGTTGGCAAACACATAATACAAACATTCGAAGTTGTGGTTGTTGTGTTGTTGTTTCTGTTATTGTTGTTTGATGTTTTTATACCCACAAGTTCATGTCCCTTTTTTTGAACAAGAGATTTGTCCAAATACCCTTAATTATTAGTTTAGTCCGGAGGGTGTTGTTTGGTTCAGGACACGATAATTGATTTTTTTTAACAATGTTGCCAATCGTATCCACATTGGTGAAGACATGTGTTAATCCATCATGGACATTAGCTTTTTGGCATGCAAGGTGTTGAGCTGGACAACATTCTACAATATCACCAACCCAAGGCATTCCAATGGGCCCCATATTCCAATCACGCATATGCAAACATGCCTCTACCATTGGATGATCACGTAATTTTCTAAAGCTTAATGGATGTAGGGGCCCAATGTATGACATACATACATAATGTTTACAAGCTTCACCAAGTCTAGAAATAATTTCTCTACAATTTAAGAGTTTGAAAGATTTCATATAATATATATTGTCAAACAATAATACTACTTGTATGTGACACCCATGATAAAAATAAATAAAAATGCAGTTGTTACCAAGGGCACACAAATTGGATATTTGAACCTAAATTTTTGATAAGATCAAGATACTCAACTAATTGAAAGAAATGCACTTGGAAAACAACTTGGTATTATATATGTTCAATTTTGACACAAGTAGCTAAAACCGAAAGTGTATATCTCAAGTACATGTTTATGTGCATGAAGAGGCCTAGTGTGGGCCTCTCAAACCCCCAAGGGATCGAAGGTGTGTTCTTACATGATAAATGACGATTTGTACGACACCTACATTGTATTTGATGGGACCATGACAAGGGGGTAGTCATTATGATATCAAAGACCCAAGGTTTGCGTCGTGGAACATCGATTCCTTCAAATCAAATATGCAATTGTAAGGGCGATAGACACCGGTTCGAGAAGTAAAGCATACGAGTTTAGTGTCATCGAGATGGCATCGTGTGTTAGGCAACATAACTTACTGCGTGTAAGGTATGTTGCCCTATTATAGAGGACGACATCTTGAGTAGTCCATGCTATTTATGTACATTGGCATTTGGCATGAAATGTTTTTTCACATGGGGTCTTCGGTTGTTGTCCACTCATCAAAATGTTTTTGCGTGATTTTACGCTACCAACCATGTAGCAACAACATGGCTACTCCAAAAGGGATCTTTGGCCTTCATTCACTATGCGAACAAAGTGGTTTTCAAACCGAAGGTCTTTTTATGTAGAGGAACTATATGGAAATTTGTCTAGGTTTTTTTGAATTTGATATACCATTTTTGAATTAATTATTATTATTCATACTATTTAGCTAGTGTGCTATGATAGATTTCAAAAGTTTTCATTTCATACTTGAACCACTCCTATCATAGATGTACACCATTTATGTTTATTTATTACCTCACAACATTTCTTTACACACTCATCATGTGTCTTAGAACTAACACCTAATCACCTAATTAAACACTAACTTGGCTCTAAATTACCCTCACCAAGTGTCCTTTATCCGACACCCTAGCCAACCATCGTAGCAAAGGAACATAAAGGAATTATCTTTTTGAAACCATGCTTACCTTGTTGTAATTAAAGAATATGTTCTTGTTTTTGATACTCGCCTCTCCCATACAACTGCTTCTAAATTGCCCTAAAATGGCGATTGGCTCCACTTGACTGGGGCACCTTCCTTCCCTCGTTAGTTCATTGCATTGAGAACTTTGGGAACCCTAGGACTTTGTTTTTTTAATTTGTTCCCTAGAGCTTGAGAAAAGGGCACCCCTTCGGTAATAGGACAACATACCTTACATGTCACAAATTGATTGGGTGGCAAGCTAACCAATTGTTTCTCTTAAATTTTGGTAGTGGGTCACGCCTAGAACGAAAACTGAACATTGCACATCTACTAAAGAATGATAGAGATAAAAAAAAATTGGTATGTGAAATTATACCCATACCCCCATCCATGTTTAGCACAACTTTATCAAGGTAACCGGGTCTTGAAAGGCTATTTTCTACTACGCACCCACTTCTTACACGGTACAATACACGCAATTAGTGTGAGATGATTAACAAATCGTGGCCATAACCACTTTCCTCCACTTTTTTGGAGTTCATATGATTATCGAATTTATTACCAAAGGGAATATTCTATTTTTGGCTCATTAAATGGTCATATAGGTCCCCATCAATTATGTTGGGCATTGAACCTAGAATGGACAACAACTTCTGAGCACATAGTCCAATCTCTGCACATATATGAACATGTATTTTCTGAGTGTCCCTTCTTAGATCCATACCTAGCCACACACCACTCAAATTCAAGTGTATGAATACATAAAGTAGTTGGGTAAGGCTTGCATACCTTGAAAAGAGGAAGACAAAGTATAGTTGTTTATGAGAACGATGGATAATGATATTTTTGAAAACATACAAGAACTTAATGGTGGGACAAATAGGCATTAAATGACTTTAAATTTTATAGCAAAACAAACAAACAAACAAATATTAACGACATCTTTGCAACTTTCACAAGTGGAGACACTTGATGGGCATTTTCTCTTGATTCCACTTGGGTTGCGCTGGCTTGCCTGGGTTGGTTGTATTTTGGTTCTCTTTTGCAATTGAATTTTTCAATTTGTGCCAAAAAGAAAAAGAAAAGAGAAAGAAAAAGTGGAGACACCTTTAAGATATCATTTTTAGTACGAGAACGATTCTTCAAACTAAACATGTAATGGACAATTTTCATTGGCCCCCATGGTACATGTCATTATTCAAACAAACAACGTATGAATGGTCTCAATATCCAAATTTAAACTAATACATGTTTGACAATACAAAATATTACTTTTATATAAATAAACCAATATTATTTGGTATATGTATTCCGCTACCTGAACTAATTATCATCTTCAATAATTGAGTGGAGCATCTCAAAGCCTTTAACTTGATAACATGTGATTACGAGAACCCGGAAAATAAAAGATGTAAAGTTATAGTTTCCTAGAAAGTATTGTCATCCAAAGTCAAGTTCTCTAAGACTTTATAGCTTGTTATGCATTGTAGTCGACATAAGCCATCCATCCCCTATCACCTTCACTGAAAGCATGCATGCTTCACAAAAACATAAACTTGTTTTGTAGAGTCCTCAATTGATAAAACAAAAACAACCTAAAAACTAAGGTTTAGGCAAAACACGATTCCATCACACGGGGTCCCAAGCCCCACTCATGTTACCAAGTCCCAACATGGAGGTAAAGTCCCAACTTTTGAGCCTCAAAAAATCATTAGAATATGGCTAATTATCATTAAAGTTGGATCTTGATTATTTTATGCAGAAAAAAATCGAGTTTGAGAGTTGGGTTTGACTTTTTGCTTGACCCAACAACACTCAACACAAGTCCCATGCCTCACCTTCAAAAAGCATTGCCATGCATGCAATCATGTTATACTTCGGACTTATGACTTCGGATCCCGTGCGAGGTGGTAAGTCCCAACTTCCATGCTATCAACAAATAAGATTGCACAAATTGACCTCAATTGATTTGAAACTTAGGACTTGGGACTCTGTATAAAGTGACCCTTATAATCCCTCCTATTTGAAAAAAAGACAAAAAGACAAAAATAAAAACACACACACTTACAACAACAACAACAACAACAACAACAACATGTAGAAGGTGTTGCTCACAAATATGGGAGATAACAAATATTTCGCGTAGATTGATATACACGACTTATGCACCCAAAAGTGTAACCCCTTTTTTCACTTTATCTCACACATCTAGGACAATAAAAGATCTAGCCGGCCGTCATCAACAAGCATCTAGTATGATTTTATGTACCTACATTGATCTCCATGAATGCTTCAACCTCTCAAAATGCACAATGTATAAATTACTATCACCTACATCCACCTCGAATCCAATCCACAAATGTTAACAAACTTCACGCATAAAATTTCACAAACACACTTAATATGCTGTTTATTTTGCACACGATTTATGATCATTATGTGTCGAGTGCAAAGTCACTCTATTTCAACACACGTCGTGGACATAAAGGGGGATTGGCTCAAAATTTTGGGAATAGCTGAATAGTTATAAAGCGAGTCATGGATTGATATCGAGTGCGAAATTCCATGTGATTTTTGATCGGACATATCTTAAACACGCACTATGGCGATGAATTGGGTCGGTATGCGAGCTCAAGAAGTACTCAAACAATACATGGAAAACAATTTGTATGTCTTGACACTCCTTGCTATGAATTCTAAATACAATTGTGTCTCTTACTTTGAATTGTTTGCTCTCCGTCGTGTACCATTGTAATCAAAAAGTTCAAGGACATAGTATGCGAGTAGGTGTAGTTTGTATCATGTAATGATATTTTGCACAATGTGTTCATGATGATTGAATGTCAAATTGGTATTACACTTCATTATAAACAAAGATGTAGACATATTTCTTCAACATGCTCTCGAAGAACAAGAATGCGAGTGGAAAGAACCTCTGCATGAATTCGTCAACAATCAATGTTCGATATTTTTGTTTAACCCTAATTTTGAATATGTTTAGCGACTAGCGAAATTTTGTGAAGTGTCTTTGTATGACATAATTTTGTTATTGTTTGTTTGATTGATTTTAGGGATGCAAAGCTCAATAGAACCAAAGAATATGAGGCAACCGTGAAGATTCAGGTTCTAAACGTCCTCCATAACGCAAAGTCTCGTGTTTTCAAAAAGTTATACATGTTGTCAAAGAGACAAAATAACTCATTGCAACAATGTAATGCCTACATCTATCAAACATGTAAAGTTCCGTGACATATACCGTGGGGAGAGCAAAACACATAGAAACATTATATAGCCCATGGTTTTCTAATTTTGATCAATTTGACTCGTACATCATAGTTAAGGTCCCTAAAAAGTGTATTGGGACCCACCCAAAATGGATCAACAACAACCTTGGGAGAGGTTCTCTCTCTCTCTCTCACACATTCATTTGTGTCATGAAGCAAAAACCCTATTAAAAGGTATAGGTTTGGAAAAAAATCAACATCCATAAGGATTTCATATTAACTCCCTTACTAATCCACGTTTTGGGGAACAAGTTACTATAATACCTTATAAAATTAGACATCTTTCCAAGAATGGATATAGGTTTTTATTTGGGGGTCGTATAAACATTTTCCACATGTTCCAACCAACCATTGTGTGACATGTGGCTTAAATTTTAGACGGCGTTTCGTAGACACCGTGCAAGGCAACTCGTGAGGCTATGGCACCGGATGGCCTTGCTCATCCAACGGGTGTACCGGGGCCATTTGGGGCGCGAATATTTTCACGAATGTCGGCGGAAGCGAGACTACGAGCTTCGTATGGAGTACTTCAACGCACATGCCATCTACATACAACGTATATTCCGGGGCTATTGGAGCCGGAAGTTTATTATGGACTTCTATGCACGGAAGGCATTCATCGTGGCCTCTCTACTTGCCGGACAACGAATGAAAACGCTCTTGACGATGTCCTATAAGTTGCAAATCAACAATGAGCAAAAGGAGGCGCAAGACATTGTGCACAAAGAAATCGACAAGTTCTTTGCGAGCAATCACCATCGGGTATGTTTTACCAACTTCTACAATAAAGTTTGGGGAAGGTACTCTAACGTGGAGTTCTAGAACGAAACCAAAGCATGCCCTAGCTACTTACATCTCCTCAAGGTAGACGCATGCGTCTTAAAAGTCTTTTGAACATACAATTGGGCAAGAGAAATTGTCGCATACAAGCGGTGTCCGGGGAGATTTTTTGGCATAATCGGTCAAAACCCTAGTGTTTCGAAGTCCAACCGGCCATGTGTTGTATGGTCTTTTGAGTTTTCTTTTGTAAACTGAGGTATACTCAAGGCCGCTTCACACTATGTCCGTCCACATTGAGAGGTTGTGGGATTGAATGACCAAACTTTGTTGAAAGTCCAAAGAAATGGGCTGAAAATAGTCAATAAAATATAGAAAGTGGAGTCTTTGGCCAAGTGTAGTGTGAAGCCTCCAAAGGCCAAGCCCAAAGTCCAAAGAAAGAATGAGCATCCCACTTTATTCCCTACCCAAAACAACCCCTCCAATCTAACGGCCAAGATCTTGTCAGATTTTTTTTTTATGAAAAAAAAGCGACGGCCTCTCGGCCATAGTTTGGGTTTCCATTCATGTCTAGCTCAAACTTCCTTCAAGAGTCCGTCGCCTTCGTAAAAAAATATTGCCATGTAGGCATTTTGGAGAGTGATAGCCTTGGGACTATGGCCTATGGTGTGAAGGGTCGAGAGGTTGAATTCTTGGTTTCTTGCAATCTAATTGATGGAAATCGACAACTTGTCGACCTTCAACCATAGTGTGAAGCAACCCTCAATATATTCTTCTAAAATGATGGGTAGTTTTACTAAAGTCTTGAACTTCAACCGGTTATTTCCCAAACTCAACCATAAATAGTGGATGGTTCTCCATGTTCATTGCACATAAGTGTATCTCTCATCCATCAAACATAAAAACCCGACACCCCCCCCCCCTCCATATTGGTTGGTATATTTCAAACAACATCAACTAAACCACTTTGGGGTCTTTGAAGTTAATTCAAGTGCGAAACCAACTAAAAAAACGTAAAATTTGGACAGGGGAATTATGTAAAGGCTTTTATGTTGGATGAACGAGGTATGCTCACATGCAATACTTCCCTCTCATCGATATATTATTGAGTTCCAATGTTTGAACCCAAAATCACGGGTTTTAACTCCAATTTTCATACATGTGTTCTAAGTGAACACATTGTGCCATCATGGGTCATGCAAATATTGCTTTAGCAATTAACTTGCTGGTTTTTGACTTTCCTAGGAGAGTAGAATAGTTTCTTGATGTTCTTGGGTTGTTTCTTTTTCTCCTCTAGGGGTTCTAACTGCCAACTACACTGGTTACTCTCATAAGTAGGGATAACCATTTGAAGATACACTTTGCTATTATATTATATTATTACAATAAAGAATGTCATCTTTTTTTATCACGTATGTCATTTCATGTGTCCTTGACATGCATCCTACACTAAAAAGTTATATTACTGTGGGGCCATAATAAATTCCCTAGAAATTTCCATGGGTAATTATTTTATTTTGTGCTAGATAGATAGAAAGAGATAGATAGATAGATAGAAACTCCGGTCCCTTTTTAGCAAGGGGCCGGTGTGAATAAAGTGTCCGTTCGTAATGTCAATGACCCGATGCCCACTGGACAAGGGGACATTGGGGCAATACTACTCTCCCCTTTCGAGGATGGGCACTATAGTGACACACTATACTAGTTCCTAGCTAGCCACTAGTGCCTTGAAGATACCGGACATGGTATCCCCCCAAAGGGCTTTGAGTTACCCATACAACAAGGTCCAAGGACCCCCCCATCATAGTTGGGTGGACTAAGGTGGTGAGCACCACGCCGGCACGGGGAATAGAACCCACAACCTCCTCATTGGGGACCATGAGCCCTAACCACCAAGCCAAGGCCCGTGGTGCCTTTATTTTGTGCTACTTATGTCCTATAACTAATATGCAAAGTGTGATCGGAAATCTTCTTGAAGACTTAGGGGAAAACCTGTAGTCTTGGACCCACTTTAATTTCTAGCTGCCTTATTTTTTGGCATAAATAATCCTTAATAACGAATAGCTTTGCGTGCTTTTTAATTTACAATGAGCATCCCGAATAAGCCATAAGAGTTTTTACTCCATGTTGCCTTGACTAGAAAAATTAATGTGGCCCGCACTAATACTAGCAGAAAACATTGCGAAAAAAAACTGCAATTCTTTTTCCATCGCGGTTCTTTTGACTAGCATGCTCTGCATATATTAAACGGTTGCATATTGTTTTTTTGGTTTACCAAATGAAATTTAAAAAATTTGGGGGTTTGTAATATATTATTGGAAATGTCTTTAAAAACTTTCCAATGGTGTATTACACGCGCCGAAAAAATTGCGGTCGTAATACAAAATAAATAAAAAAATTGTAGTTGTCTAGAGACTGCAGGTCAAGGTGGTCAAAGGAACCGCAATGTAAAAATAACTACGGTTCTTTTTCGCATAGTTTTCTACTAGTGATAGGACTATCTCGTGTAGTTGCTTGTCCCATCATAGTAAACAATATGGCCTCAATAAGAGGCTTTAGCAACTCGTAACTCCAAATGGTAACCCACACTAATAGGACTAGTTGGTGTACGGCACAAGAAACCCATTCCTTTACAATTGTTTTTTGTTTGTTCTTTTTCCTTCTAACAAATTTTTTTGTGATATTAAGAAAAGAATCCCTTGGTTAAATCACTAAACCCAAAACATGTGGAATATTGAGAATATTCAGCTCTCAAACCCTTAGTAAGACATGGTGGATCTACATTCCAATAATTCAAATGAACAAGTGAGAATTATGCCCAAAAATAAACCAAAGACATTCCTTCAATGTATCCAAGGTAAGAATAATCTCTTTGGCTTAGGGTGAGTTTCCATGCAGTATGTTCACCCACCAAATTATTGTGGGAATAAGGCCAAACTCGCTCAAATGTAGATGGAATATGATGGGGTAGGATTTGTATGCACCAACTACACCTAAATATGATATTTATTGTCATATGGTACTTTATGTCACTATGGTAACTTTTTGGATGACTCTTCTTATGAATCAATGAACAAATATTGTCATGGATGATGGATGAGTTCATCTATGGCCAAAACCCTACCTTTTCTTGCCAGCAACTTGTGATGAAATATTATCACAGATGATTGAAATCTTGAAAACAAAAAAATTAGTTGAATTTTCTTACACTGAATGCGTTGCTAAGAAGCTCTATGCAAATTTTTGACAAAAAGAATGAGAAATCACTTGGTAAGCGACAGTGATTGCAACACTATAAATCTATAATCCCACAAAAAATTACAAGGAATGACAAATAAAGTTGGGTGCGTATTTTGTGTTGGTGACACTACACCGTGGTTTAGAATTAGTATTGAACAAGATAATTAGAATTGGTGACACTAAATAATATATTAAGTGTAGCTACTCTCATCTTCTCATGTCCGGCCCACCTACTAACTTCCTCCTCCTCCTAAGACCAATTTTTAATTCTTCAGTGACCAACACTTGTAAATTAAAAAGTGCTTTAGTGGGTGCATGGAAGTCTAGTGGCCCACGTTCATGACCCTCCACATTCTAGTAGGCCACCGTAATGTGGTTGGTTGACCCTTTGTGCTTATCTACACGAGAACACATGTAACCCACTATTCTCTAGAATATGGTGGGCAAGCAACCTACATGGGAACTCACCCTTAGAATACCATCATCAGTTAGCTATAATTTGGCAGATGCTAAACCTACCCCTACGAACATTTAGAGGGAGGGGTCTCTACTTGGATAAGGGCCTGGGATTGCTACATGTAGCCCCTAAGGAAAATTTCATAATTTTATAGAACATGATTGAGAAAGGTTGCATGTCTTGCACGACTTCAAAAGAAAGTTGCCCTAGAAAGGTTATCGTAGTTTGAGCACACAATTGGAGGGACCCATGTCACCATTTAATGACCACAAGAATCTCCACTTTGATAATGAATAAGATATTTACAAAACCCCTAAACTTTATGATGAAAGTGATTGTGACCATGATTTGGATTTACTAACCATCTTGTACCAATCGCATGTTTCATATCCCAAGAGAAGTGAGGGTTGAGTGATGCATGCTCATTTACGATACATTTCAAGAAAAGTAATGCGTGCTCTACAGGTGTTTGTAGAGTGCTTGATTTGTTTTGGTGTCACTCGATCCCAAGGCATCTCCTAATACGAAACAATCGAAGAGAGCTTGCATTGAGAGTTCCCGGCACTTTGACACTTTGGACTCCCGAAACTCGTACCTTTTGGTCGGCACTCATTTCATAGCGTATAGCAGATCTCGCATCACCATCTAAATGGGATAACCAACGTAGCTGGATCAACTAAAAAAATTAACCATTTAAGACCCACCTATCTTCCTTGAGGTGCACTCCCCTTGACCTTATCACAATGTAATGTGTGTTGTGGTGCTAAGGTGAGCGTAGTGTAGCACGGAGGTTCGGAAAGGCGCTTTCTACTCCCCGTACGTGGCCATTTTCGGGGGCGGGCGGAGCTACTTGGAGGAGCACATCCGCTCCACCCGGCGCAAGGAGGTGACGGGCATGGAGCTCGAGAAGCTCGACGGCTTCAACGAGGACGGCATCCCCGTCAAACAACTCCAAAACAAGTTCTTCGTCACCTCGAGCAAATTGTTGCATAGCCGCATGAGCTTGGACACGAGGCGGCGAGTGCAAGAGGCGTCGAAGCTCAAGACCACCTCCGGCACCTACATCACGCGCCAAGGGCCATACGTGACGAGGTACGAATGGGCAGGCGGGCAAGTTAATTAGCTAGGGATTCGTGATGTTTAGGGTTCTTGGTTTAGGATCAATTGGTTGGGCTGGAAATGGCATCAAAGATCCCTGAATAAGTCTGGTGGTGTCCACGGGGAGGTCACTTCATTGTCAAGTTGACACCACGTGCGGACAAAGTTTGCTACCCCTATATTACATGCCATATATAATTTTAAATTTTATGATATTTTTTCTGCATATACATAACCATTGATAGTATCTTTTTTATATTTTGTTGAAATTTTTAGTCATCTTTATTTTTTTAGTAATTGTTTTAGTTCAATTCTGTGTCATTCTAGTTAGAAACGGTATGTTTTATGAAAAAAACAAATCATCAAATTTAGTTACCACTTTTAACTATGTCATAGGTATTGTGTATATCTACTCATGAAAAAAATTTGATAAAATTTTGACCCATTTTGGTGGTGCAACTTACCAAAAGAAGATTTTTTTTGGTCACACGTGGTGTTCAACTTGACAATGGAGTGATCTCCCCGTGGTGGTGTCTAATTGGAATGAATCCGTCCTTAACCTTGTAAGGGACTTCGATTTACTTGATCCCCTTACATCCACGTTAGACGAGTTTACATAAATGCTATATCACGCGGCAAGGGCCATATGAGACGAGGTATCAAGGGCTATGGATTTGTGGTGCTCGAATGTATATTTCTAATTTTTGTTGTTATTTGATTGAGCTGAAAGTGACATCAAAGCTCCCCCAAATAAACATAGTGGAGTCCAATTGAAATGAATTGTCCTCGAAATTACGTGGATTTTTATTTATTGTATGCCCATGATTCTTGGTTGTTTGTGCGGCATGTGTTAGCTGCCATGCATGGTCCAAGGTTGACATGGATCACATGTTTTAAGGATTAGATGAGTGAAGTTGCCAATAACTTGTATGGATGCCGAGCCTGGGTCTGGACAATTATTAGTATAATGTCACGAAATGAATAATACTCAAGTTGAGCATTGCTCATTTTGTAAGAGAGGCACATGATAATAAAACCATCCAGCCCCATAATGCAACGGCCCTACAACTGAGCAATATTATGCAACTTCAACAAATGTTAAACAAAAATCTAAACTCTAATAGATTCTTTTGAACATTTCCGCCTTCAAGTGATATGGATACTTACCCATGAATCCTTGGCCAGATATCAACACCGGAGGAAAGAAGAGGCCAAGTTATACTATCTTGTCCCTCACGAGAAAGAGTTCTCAAAGTTCGCCCCACGGGATGGGCCTTGGTGGTACAAAATGGGGTCCACATTCCGGCGTGGGGCCCACTACCATATACGGGAGATGTTACGCAAGGAAGAAAAATTGAAGGAGCTCGAAGACAACCCCAATATGGTGGAGAATCCATGGAATGTATTTGTTCCCTCCGGCTTTCTTTTTGAGACTTATGCCCCATTTGACAAGGTGTTTCCAAAGCGCCAACACCACCATCATTGGCCCAAATACTCGCTTCGCCTATCCAAGTATGGCCACGGCTAGCCTCGAATCTACTCTCCAATTTTGTTGTAAAGGTGGTGAGCTCATTGAACTTCGAAGCATATGTTACACGTGGCCAATCTTTGTATACGATTTAGGGTTTGGTTGAATGCGGTGGAGTTAATTAACCTTTGCATCAATGGTGGAATCATAGTGTATATAAACGAATTGAATGTGACTGAAAAATAACATGAATGTACTCAACCTCCACTTGTCTCATGGTGCATTCCAATGAACTTGGATTTTTTTTATACTATCCTTGATGTTGAAAGTAGTTGAGTCCACTATCATCAACATTCCTCACTCTTGTCACTTGTGTGTGGAAGCCATTTCCATAGCGAAGATGTTGAGATACAATTGTCTTCATTGAGATGCAAAATTGAAAATATTTAACAATTGTAAACCTCAACTTCAAGTTTCCTAACCCACACAGTATGCAAATGTGTGAAAATAACTCGTAACATTAATTCCCCCCCCCCCCCCAACTACTATATAGATTAAGCAGTTAGGTACTTCAACAGTACATCTCTAATGCCCCCTTCCCACCTGACTTTAGCTAAGACTAAAAGTTGGTTCTAACAAACGGGCATTCACACCATCGACATTATCCAGTGCCGAGACTAGGTGGCAAATGATGTGGCATGGCTTAAAAGTGGAGGTTTTAAGCCTCAAGCACTGACCCTCCCATCGGTACCTAAACATGAGGCAAGAACATAGGACTTTTAAAAGTGTCGCCTCCCACCCTTGTGATTGGTTGCTTTTTAGTCTTAGCTATGAGGGCACGAGGAGCCCCATTAACAAAAACTGATGGTAAGATAGGTGAGTAGTAAGGCATTTTAGGATGGGACAAAAACTACCTAACATTCATTGCTTGATAGATAAAACAATGAACATGTGTGAAAGCTACTTAACTAAAACCTACTTGAAAATCTCCGGAGCAAGTTCTTGTAGGTGCATTGGGATAGTCGGATGCCTCCGCTATAACCGAGGGAGCTTTCCCCGGTTTTTAGGAAATACTTTGGGTCTTAGCTTAAGTCAGGTGGGAAAGGGGCATAAGGGCCACTTCACACGCGTGACTGAGAGCCCATGACCATTACACTTCAAGCACTCTCATTGGTGGAAAAGGTGGCCCGGTCCAAGTTCGTTTCACACTACGCTTGAGGGACCAAATAAGTAATTGAATGCAAGATGGATGTAAAGTCTGCATGGATTCCTACATGGCATCAAATGGATCATGTTTCATGGTCACTTGGACTATTATCAAAACCCACCTCTTGGAAGTAGTCCTAACACAAACCTAGGAGACCATGGCACTCCGAATGTTCACAACCATTGATTTATTCTATTTTATCATTTGTGAAGACCCACATGAATAGAAATTCATTGAAATAGCATTTGGTTGAGGACCCGGTCACATATGACTTCAAACTACACTTGAAGACCCGTGACCATACTACATGCTTTTGGAGGTGTGTTGGGACGGCCTTTGGACACTTTCTTTTGGGCTCTCTACAATTTCATGGTCGCGGCTCTTGGCTCATGTGTGAAGTGGCCCTAAAGTTTGTGACGGTTTAGCAATTCCTTGTACATAATGAGTTAGAAAGTGTATCAATGGTGCCCTTTGCCCTTTATACTACCTCTTTATGTTAAACATGCTTGACCTATGTCTCCTTTCAATACACCAAAGTGTCAAAATCTTTTGAAATGCATCAAGGTGCACGTCTACTTGAACTACACAATACCTTTTGTAAGTCCTTCACACAAAGCGCTCACGTTTGTACCATCCCGATCTTCTCAAGGAAAAAAGGCACCGACATCGAGGTAGAAAATCAAGGACTCATGGGTACATTGTGCACCACCACCCCTTCTTTCCTTGAAACCCATGCATGCAACAAGCTTAATCTTTCACATCTCATAGTACTCTAACTACTTTGATCATAATTATACGTATGGATAGAGCATTGACACGTTGAAAGCATCGTGATATTACCTTCCATTATTTGTTTAAAGTACCAATCATTGTTTTGTACTTTCATGCAAGTACATTTGATTACTCTAAGACCTTTGGTGAATTTCAATTGATTCATTCAAACTCTTGTTGCATTTTTTCTCCTCAACTAATCAAAATGCTTTCGTTGAGTTGGTACGAGTTCTCAAAATGGACAGTGATTCACTATTATAAACATGTAGTACAACATAGTTCACTAGAAAATAGTATGTAATTTGAGTGCAATACAATGTTGGCGAGAGAGAGAGAGAGAGTAGTGTTGGCATAAATGAGGGGTGTTTCAGGTGGATCATAGCCGCGCGCTTCTTGAAATGGGTTTATTGAACATGGCTATGGAACAAGTGTGGTGTATTTTGAAAAAGAGAAAATATAAAATGTTCATTTTAATATGTTATGATAAGCTTCCACGTAGATTGAGAAGATAGAACTTGATAATTACAACATTCTAACTATTAAATAACTTATGGAGACAAAACTCATCCACTTGTGACATTTTCACACGCTCGTATGGACACATTCATTATAACAAGATGCCAATCAATGAAGGAAACCAGCCGAAATGTCATAGAACATTTTTAAGAACCCTAAACAAAATTGACCTCTTGGAGACGTCCCGAATGAATGTCCTATATATTTGTGACAATTGTCACACTCTGCCAAAGGTGGGATCCCCCTTTTTGAGCTTTTGATCTCATTGTGAAGCCATCACGCTGATTTATTATTTCATTTAGTTAGTTTATTTATTTGGTAAGAGGTGGACGCCTTGTATGGTGGAATTGCATGCCGTGAATTACGGCGAGATTTCATGCATATCTTCAGGCTAACCATTGATCCACTTTGGATCTTATAAATCAAAATCTGCATGAAGACTTTACTCAATATAAGGGCCACTTCACACACGAGCCAAGAGCCGTGACCATGAAATCGTGAGAGCCCAAAAGAAAGTGTCCAAAGGCCATCCCAACACACCTCCAAAATCATGTAGTGTGATCATGGACCCTCAAGTGCGGTGTGAAGCCATATGTGACCAGGCTCTCAACCAAATGCTATTTCAATGAATCTCTATTCACGCATGTCTTCATACATGATAAAAATAGAACAAATCAACAATTGTGAGTGTTCGGAGTGCCTTGGTCTCCCAATTTTGTGGCAGGCCTACCTCCAGAGGTGGTTTTTGGAAACAGTCGAAGTGACCATCGAACACGATCCATTTGATGCCACGTAGGAATCCATATAGACTTTACATCCATCTTGCATTCACATACTCCCGTTGGTCCCTCAAGTGTAGTGTGAAGTGAACTTGGACCGGCTCCGCCTTTTCCACCAATAAGAGTGCTTGAAGTGTTATGGTCACGGGTTCTCAGTCTCGTGTGTGAAGTGGCCCTGAATGTCGACTGGCCCAAGCACCCGTTCTTTAGTAAATTTGGCAACTGCCAGTGATTCCAACTAGGTAGGTTGCAAGGTTGTTGCAAAAAGGGATGAAATCATGCCTCATACAAACAATTAGCTTAAGTTATGCCCCCTCCCCACTTGACTTTACCAAATAACCAAAGTTTTTCTTAAAACCAGGGTAAAGCTCCCTCGGTTATAGGGGAGGCATCTGGCTATCCCAATGCACCTACAAGAACTTGTTCCGGAGATTTTTGAGTAGGTTTTAGTTAAGTAGCTTCACACATGTTCATGGTTTTATCTACCAAGCAATGAATGTTGGATAGTTTTTGTCCCATCCCCAAATCCCTTACTACTCATCTATCTTATCATTGGTTTTTGTTAATGGAGCTCCTTGTGTCCTCGTAGCTAAGACTAAAAAGCAACCAATCACAAGGGCGGGAGGCGACACTTTTAAAAGTCCTATATTCTTGCCTCATGTCTAGGTATTGATGGGAGGGTTGGTGCTTGGGGATTAAAACCTCCACTTTTAAGCCATGCCACATCATTTGCCAACTAGGCTCAACACTAGATAAATGTTGATGGTGTGGAGGTTGTGTTTTTAGAACCAACTTTTAGGCTTCGCTAAAGTCAGGTGGGGAGGGGGCATTAGCTTCATAATCAAGAGGATTTAGTTTAGTGGCAATGTCAACTCCACATGTGGGGCTTAACTCAAGGAATTCCATGCATTTGCACTCAACGAAGTTTGTGCAAGCTAGTGTTCGGGGATTTTTTGGGGCATAATCGGTCAAGATCCTAGTGTTTCCAAATCCTACCAGTTACCAAAGTGGGCCCAACAACGGGCATGACCCATGATTGTCACCCTCTTACATGTGTTGAATGCCATGCCCATGCTGAGAAATGTTATGTATACTAAATGTTTCCTATATACACAGTAACGTAGAGGGTGCTAAAACCAACATGTATGAATGCTTCCCAATCGCCAACACTCTACTACCTTGAACCGTTTCCCATGATGTAGGAGTGTCCATGCCTCATGGAACGATGGTTTTAGGTGCCATTAGTGGCGCCACCTCATACTGGCATAATACCAAGGGTGGGTCGAACGGGCATTCCAATCACGATGATCGCAGGGTCAACGTTTCTTCTCCCGCCACCTCATACCGGCCTTCACTATACCTCCATGTATGTAGGTAACAAGCTCCACTCTGTCTCGGGTCAGTCCCAAGGTGGGTTTAGGGTGGCTTGTTGGTGCCTATTCTAGCCAATCTATTCACCGTGCGGGGGGGGGGGGGGGTGTGTGGTTCTAGCCATTCTATTGACAAAGTCAAGGAGGTAGGCCCATAAAGCAAATAGGGGGTCGGCTATGAGCACAAAGAGGGTTGGTTATGGGCACAAAGGATTTGGACGACCCAACCCATACACTCGTTCCTTGTTGGATGCCTAAACCCTTGCTTCCAAGGAACCAATGTACGGGTTGGTTTGCCCTGGCCGGCACATAGGGGGTCATTTATGGACACCAAGGGGGTTGTTTAGAGGCATAAAGGGGGTTGGTACCTGGGATCATGGAGGTGCCCATGTGGCTTTGTGCACCATTACTAGTTGGGCTTTGATCTAGCTCAGGTCTAGTACCCAACTATGTTGTGTTGGTTCTAGGCAATGACGATGGCGGTCCTCATCATATGCAAGGTCATCATGCACGGGGCCTAGGAATTTGTTTAAGGAAGCTAGTGGTTTTGGCTTTGAATATTCATCAAATATTCAATTGAGGCTTACTTCATTATACCTATGTTAAGCCCAAAGGTTAATACGAATATATGTTTATTTTATATCAACCACATATTGTTCTCCCTCTTTAGTATGACACGTTTGGGAAACACAAAAAGAGTTGTATTATCGAGGTGTCGTATTCTCATTAATACGACAAATGGCATAAAGTTGTCGTATTATTGAGGGAATACAAAAACATAAGTAATACGAGCTTTAAAATATATACAATGAGTTTAAGAAATATTGATGGTATGAAATAATAAGTTATAACTCCAAACAAATACAAATATTCTCAAGAGCACTTGAAATAAGAGTCCAAAGATCTTTGGTGTTGCCTACCCAAGTTAGCAATTATCACCTTATCTAAATTCCGTACTAACTTTTGAAAACTAATAATATCATTAACACCAAAATATAAAGAGTTCTCCAATCAAAAACTAGACAACAATGATGCATGACATTTAGCATCAAGATACTTGTGATACTACATCACCCGTGTACAAGGCAACATACTAGGCAAGAGGCCACTCTAACCCTAACCATGTCCATTCTACAGTAGTAACCTTAATTATCACGAAGGTCCCAAATAAAAATGGATGTATTTCAACTGTACATAACATAAATGAAAGAAATTTTAACATTAACTACCTCTTTAAGATGACAAAACGGAGATTCTAAATGCCACATTATCGAGTGTTGTAGTCGTATAAAAGAGGGAGTTTTGAAATAAAAAGTTCGGTCTTGCAAAAATGTGTCGTATTAACGAGGTTAGACTGTAGCCCTATGTATGTGCAATAGCTTAACGTGTTAGTTTAAGCACCCTCTACCTTATTTGCTTTGGGATAGGACCTCCCATCGAGGGTGACGATGACGCCACGTGTCCGGAATCACGACGACCCGCGAAGACCCCCACCAAGACCCCCACGTTTTATTTTAGTGGGGTCTTGGCTCGAAAGGCCGGACTCAAGCCTCATAGACTACCCAGGTTCCAGTACCCACTCTGTCGCCGGTGGGGCCGCGGCTCCCCTGTTTTGAGCTCTTGATCTCATCATCAAGAATCAAGATGATGATATTTTGTTTCCATTTCCATCTTTCTTTAGCTGGAAAAGATGCCGCGGCCTGACACTCTTTTTTATTCACATCATCGACGTGCTACCTAATTGGCGTGTGCCACTATGCAACCTCGGGAACATGAGCGTCCAATATGTTACTACTTAACTCAACAGTGCCACGCTCGGCCGGACTTGGAGGTTGGTTGCTTAGATGATGTGTTCTTTACGCGATCGCATCATCACAGAAAGAAGAATCTTTGCGTAATTTTTTATGCAATCTCCAAATGATTCGAGCATCAGAAGTAATCGGAGATAGTGCTTAAGCTTAGAGCGGGGGTTCTTGTTGTCGTTGGAGTTATTGAGAGTGGAGTTGTTTGAAGAATCATGAAGCTCGACAAGGAAGGAAATGGCGTGTCGGAGGTGGAGGTTATCAATGTCTGGTCGGGGCCTAGGTCGCTGAGCACCAGCCTTATGTACTCTTTTGCTCAGGTGCCTGCCTTCTCGATTGCCCTTTGGCTGGTCGTATTATCGATATTTCAAGTCATCCTACAGAATTAACTGCGAAATTGGCTTCCAACTCGCCGGAGTGATCATAGTGCCCCTCTTCATTGATTGTTTCCAGTCTTCCATATCAAATTTGGCTTAATCAAATTGATGATCAAATTGATTGGCCCTAAAGGAATCTAGAATGTGACGAATTACCATTCCTTACTTGTGCGACGAATGAATCTCGATCGCCAGTTCAATCATCACGATTCACAAGTGCTCCAGAGTCCTGCTTATCTTTTTCTTAACTGTCAATGCGATTCTTTCAGGCATCGCGCTTGGTATCAGCTGTACAGTTAGATTTTAGTCACTGTAGCATGCCAATCTTCTTCAACCAGTGCGCAATATTTCGTGTCCCTTTAATTTATCTATTAGCTGTAATGCATAGTGGCTGGTCGGACGTAAGACATTGATGCCATCCATATATGCATAATGCATCAGGCGGGATTATAGCCAATCAAATTCCTGCAAAATTTTATTGCTTACTGTCATCTTAGGAGACTGCATATCGTGCATAAGTGTATTAAGTTCGATCCACAGGTGTTCGATGTGTAGTGCGGTTCTTTAAATTCGACGAAGGTATTGTTGCGTACCTCTTTCTAGACTTTCTACCGTGTTCTTATATACATTCTCAAGTCGTTCAGCAAGTGCGGCACCTAGCAATTAATTAGGGTTAATGTTCGGAGTTACATAGTGCTGCAAATGTTTTTGTGGGTCACTTCGCGTTCTACAAATATAACTTAATTATGTGTTATGCGCATAATAGAACACTAGAGACATCACTCTGTAAGAAACTGCATACTTAATAAAAGGTTACAACAATGCGTTACTGTGAACCACAACCTACTCTTATTACCAAGTTTAGTATAGCTTCCTTCACTTTTGATGCTTCCCTTCGTCATGGTGCTGCTGGCTACACTATACGTAGGTGTACGTTTTTCATCATTCAAACCCGATGTTGGTGGAGACTGACTGGTTGAAATTAATGTTTTGCAGCGGGACGATATGGAGGTTTTAGATGAACCTCTGTATGCACATTATTTGCGTCTCAAACCAAATGTGTGTCATCCATCACAAGACGAAGTGCTGCAGCAAATGGTATGCGCTTGATATTGATGAACACACTTAGACGTGCCGTATATGATACTTGTAGTAAATAATCCAAGTTAGTTCAGGTGGTAAGTTGCAGTTTGCTCGATGAGGGTGAGAATGGATTTGCAATGCAGAGAAGATATCGCTGATAATGAACTCACTGGTAGATTTCTGAAATGGTTTCAAGTTTGTTGAATATACTTCATAGGAATGGGGCATGTACTGAATGATAATGCGTCAAGTCTTTCTAGCTGTGCGTCTTGATGCTGGTGATTATTTATCACTGTGACTTTCTAACCGCCATGGCAATTCTTACTTTACGCTACTTTCACTAACTTATATGATGAGACTTGTAGTAATAGCAAACTCGCCCATGCTTTCTGTTCTCTACATGAGAGGCACATCCAAGATAATCATTCACTCTTTTATTAGTTCACATCAGCACAGGTTGACTGTCTTGCAGGAAAATGATGGAAATAAGGTGGTAACAGACATTATCCATGGGCCTTGCAAGAAGAAGTACCGCTATTGCAAGGTGATCTATGTTTCACTTGTATTGGCAGATAATCTCCTCTTTTGCTTGAACTGCTAGTCATTCTCAATGTCATTCAAAACACTGAATGATTGGTAAGCAGTGTAACACCTCAGGCTTGTGTTTCCAATTTGGCTTCATATTATTTATTCAGTATTCATAGCGACTTCCAGAATACAATCGTTTTCATTGCTTGGACAATGTCGATCTTTAGTGAATATTGTCTTATGACTTGTGCTTCCAATGTAAGATGTCTACATGAAAGTTGTCTCTTATCATGTGTCTGCTGACCATCATAGCACATGGCAAAGCAACTTACGCCCTGCCTAACAAGGGAAGTACTCCTCGGACGACATGTTCTGCTGATTCGAAGCCCTCTTGAGTACTTGGTATGTATAATATTTCTCTTTCACATAATTTAACCTATTTATTCAACTAAAGGTCTTATTGAATTATTTGGTTCTGGTAAGAATGAACAATCAAAGTTGCTTACATTAATACCCACATGTTCTGCAGCCCTCATTTGACAAGGTGCTACAAGAAGAGATTCCTGAGCTTGAAATGGTCCATCTAGCAGCACTCTACATGGAACTTCGTGCAACAGGTCACACACCACCGATTGTTGATGCAACAGATATACGGCAGAACCCAGAGGCATGCTCTTTGTTTTTCTTTCTCTGAAACTTTATTCCTTATCATCCAGCATGACTGATGAGATCCCTTGATATTAGGCATTTTAAGCATTGTTGCTCTATTTCTCGTGGCGTGGGTGCATACTTCTTCATTCATGTCATTTGTGATCTATTCTTTGTCGTGAGTTCTCCTTACTGGATTCTCCTCCTTTCCTAGGATTGTCAAGTATGCCATAGAAGTCAAATTCTAGGGACCAAGCTGATATAACTGACAGCTGTTTCTTTATTAATGAGCCAGGGAATGCTTCGAAGTCTATGTTCTGCAATTGACATTCCATTTCAACCAGCAATGTTGCGGTATGCTACATTACCTGCTCAAACTCTTTCTTGGGAGCAAGTTTCAATATCTATTTTATTACTACCATCAAATGTTGACTCTACACACTGACTTTTATTAATCAATTATGAATTGTTTGCTGGGCAACCTAGATTTGATTAAACAATTCTCAATGACTTTTGATGTACTACTAGTAGTGACTCGTTTAAGGAATTGCACATGGGGCATGAAATATTAAACTCATATGCAACTATCCTTATTGATTTGCACTATATATATTTATGTATATATACACATACGTATATGGGTCAATTAACACTTGATAAGCTGGTTGTTTGAAGCACTTATTTGAAACCCGAGATCAATAATGTGCAATACATCTGCACCCACTTTGTTTATGAGGGGCACGTATTGAGACCTAGGCAATAATCTTTTGCAACAATCATAACCTGGAAAATATGACTACATCAATAAATATCAATAGCGTAGATAGGTAAATAATTAGCACTTGTGTGTTTATCATGCAGGGCAAGCTAACCGATGTAGCTCTTGTTTCTCATTTTAGTGGCTCAATATTCTATGCATAGATGGAAGGGGATGGGAGAGTACAAAATCAGAGTGGCTCACATTAGTGATGGATTCTAGTGTGTTGATGATAATCCAGTTGAGGTGAAGGCAATGCTGTCTATGTTGGAGCAATAATCCGTTGACCCTTATTGCTCTAATTGAGATGGTAGACCAGCTTTGTCATATCTAGCTGGTATGTAGGGGAGCCAGATAGGTCTCCTGTTAGTTCTCAATAGAACCAAATAGAACAGTGTTTTACTGAATCAATTGGAGATATGCCAGGTGGAAGGCAGGTCCAAGACCAGAAGATGGTGTATGGGCGCCCTGGTGGTACTCCACAGTCCACAAATCAACCGAATTCACTCCACCCCCACCTTTCTCTAGCAAGGTCTGAAAAACATCTGCTGTAGAAAATTTGGCAAACATCATTTGCAAGTAGATTCTTCATTGGACATTCTGCACAAGGTGTGTATGCAAGTTGCTCAGTGAAGGGAACCAACCTTGAGCATCTGAAGATAAGGGGCCAAAGGTTCCTGCTTTTCATTTCAACACCCAACCAAGGTATCCATTGGAGTATCAAAGTCATCAAGAACTGAACTTTCATAGCTTGCTGATTGAGATTCTTTCCTGTAAGCAGCCCTTTCCGAAGAATCTCTACAAACTACTGGAGCAAAACCAACCATTTTATGAATTCCTGAAGCGGGAAGCACTGCGACCTTCAACTCCTGCTGTCCCACCCTCGCTACCATGTCCAGACAATAATGAGCTACTTGTTTGGGTGAATGGACAGCTTCATCCACGAACTTCTGCCAAGGTAAGTTCATTAGAGATTGTGACTGCATTTAACAATCTTTCAAAGATGGGCAGTGATGGCTAAATACTTATGTGGATAGGGGAGTTCATTCATTCTCAATTTGAGTACTCAGGAGCAGTTCATATAAATCTATATTGCAGGTTTCTGTTTTTGATTCAATCACACAAGGTGGAGATGGTGTGTGGGAGGGACTTCGAATTTATAAGGATAAAGTGTTCAAGCTTGACGAGCACCTAGACAGGTACTTCTTATGTTTGGTATATAATTAGCAGGCTACTTGTGCTTCTTTAAGTTTTGAATGAACCATCTCATTTGTTTATATGTTGTAAGTGCAGACTCTTCGACTCAGCTAAAGCAATGGCTTTTGTAAATGTTCCCAGTCGCAGTGAGGTACGAAGCTGATTCATCTCATTTTGAGGTCATTCTTATTGATACAAAAATTTAGACTATCATTTGTTATTTTCAAGCTATATTTTCTGAATTTCTTCGTAGGTGGTTGTTTATTCTTGTGAAGAAGTTGATTGGGTGAGTTGTTTGTCACCTATGAGATGCATGTCAGTAACCACCTTAGTCTACACTTATCTGTGTTTCAACATTTTCTCTTGACTTGGATCTGTTTGGAGAACTTGAAGCCTAACTGACTGATAACGTGCCCTTTATTCTTGTATGTATTCAGGTGAAGCGTGCACTTTTTGCTACCCTCATAGCAAATAATATGCACGACAGTGCTCATGTGCGTCTTACGCTTACACGTGGAGAGAAGGTATGAATGCAATATTTCTGCGCCCAGTGTGTGTTGATGGAGATGCACTCTTTCTTCAACATCAGCATTGTTTCTATAGTAGATTCCATGAACTAAATATGTCCTGTTTGAAGTGCCAATGTGAAGTGTTCTTTGTAGGAAAATAGTAATAAAGGCCACCATTGAAAGCATAGTATGGTGATGTACACAGTGACTTATGTATAGTTTATGGTTCCTTTGATTTGAGTGTGGGTAGAAATTTCTGATATTAACTTCAAAAGTTGTTTTATTGACCTTTGGCCGAGTCATAATTATATCCAGTAGTGCAGTTCTTTGGTCTGGGCCTTGAAAGCTAGCTGAACATTAGATCATTGAACTGGAGTATGAAATACTATGTAGGCTGAAGATCACAAATAGCAGGGAAATGTGGACTCAAGAGAATGTTTATGTTGAGTTCACTTAAAAACTTCTGCACAAGTATTGTGTAGCACACTGTGGGCATAGGGATGATAATAGTGCCCTTTCATTTGCAGACATCATCAGGAATGAGTCCAGCTTTTAACGTCTATGGATGCACATTAATTGGTGAGTTCATTGTCATCTCTTAAATTTTTCAAGTTGGTTTAGTATAGAGGATTGTTGGATTAGTTCTACTTCAATGGAAGGTTAGGCTCTAATACTCTGCTGTCAAATTTCAGTTTTAGCAGAGTGGAAGCCACCTGTCTACAACAACACTGAGGGCATTCGTCTCATTACAGCATCAACTCGTCGCAACTCCCCCAATGTAGTGAATCGTCCCGATTTCTCTCTACCAGGATGACCGATCTGCCCGGTTGTCTTATCAAATTTACCCAGCTGTATGGGTTATGCTTTGTATTTGTGAGGTTCTGAGCACGTCCTTTACTATACAGAATTTTCAATCCTTGTGAAGTGGAGTATGATAGAAAGATCTAAATAGTCTTGTGGACGTTCTTGCATACAGTGCCTGGACTCCAAGATTCATCACAACAACCTCATCAATAACATCTTGGCCAAGGTTTGTCCAATACTGACAAATTCCTCTGTATCTGCAAATTTGTACAAGTTGGGTTGTTTGCAGAGCCCAACATTTTCCTTTTTAATTGCACCCATACCCAGACCATGCCCATCAGCAGTGACCT
This sequence comes from Polytrichum commune, assembly GCA_950295325.1. Lineage (NCBI taxonomy): Eukaryota > Viridiplantae > Streptophyta > Polytrichopsida > Polytrichales > Polytrichaceae > Polytrichum > Polytrichum commune. Next base: position 62,870,373 of record OX485804.1, read on the forward strand.
ATGCCCACCCATGCCCACCCATAGCATGACATGTGCGCACCCATGCCCACCCATGCCCACACATAGCATGACATGTGCCCACCCATGCCCACCCACGCCCCACCCATGCTATTCAAATTGCGCCCATGTATTCAAAAATTGTGTAATGTGTATTGTGTAATTGTGTAATGTGTCTTGTATGATTGTGTAATTGTGCCCCACCCATGCCCACCCATGCCCACCCATTATAATATCAAACCCATGCCCACCCATGAACAATAATATCGCAGTCATGCCCACCCATGCCCACCCATGGACAATAATATCGCAGCCATGCCCACCCATGCCCACCCATGAACAATAATATTGCACCCATGCCCACCCAAAACCCATGGGCATGGGTGGGTATGGGCATGGGCATGGGTATGGGCACCCAATGTAGGGCTCTGGTTGTTTGTAAACAGTCTAATTTTTATCTGAATGCTTATTTTACAGGCTATATATTGAGATGTAGGAGTTCTGGAACACATCATTATTGCTATTTTCTTTTTTCTTTTTTCTTTAATAATTTTGATTTGTTTTGTTAAGGGTTCTGTGTATATTTCTAGTCAGGCAAACGATTTCAGATTCGCGTATTCTTGCACCCACATGTGAGTTCTTTCTGCGTGACTGATGACTTTAATTCCTTATCATCTGGGTGTTGTAATATTTGTGGTCCAGGTGGAGGGAAATTTGGCTGGTGCTGCAGATGCAATAATGCTTGACACTGAAGGATTCGTTGCAGAGACCAATGCAACCAATCTTGTGAGTTGGTCCCAAGCGTATATCTTTTACAGTACTCATCAGAAACTGTTTCTTTTGTGTTTTGTTTTTGGCTGTATTCTGCAATTTACAGGGCTTCGTTGGATGAGAATACCAATAGCCACATGGTGATAAAACTTCCATTCAGGTTGTCCAAGAACTAAACAAGAAATATGTGCATAAGAGGTGCATAATTATTCACTTGAAGAGAGTCTTACTGAATTTCTAAGACAATGGTATGTATACATGGCAGTTTATGGTGAAGAAGGGACGTGTTTTGACACCTCACGCAGACTATTGTTTGCCTGGCATCACACGTGCAGCAGTATGTTCTCCCCTCATTACAGATGCACGGAAGACATGTTCATGTCAAATGAATATTTGTATACTAGTGGAAATTTGTGGAGTCCTTAAGGTGCTATGTAGGTGTTTTACCTTTTAGCTTCCACACCTGTCTTGGCTATTTGAGCTGTATCCAAGTGATTTACTATTGTTAGCTGGAACTTTTGCACCAAAAGTCACCAGACGTTTAATTTTTCTATTGAATGAACTCCAGGTGATTAGTCTTGTGCGCAATGAAGGCTTTCCCATGGAGGAGCGGCGGATTAGTCTTACCGAGTTCCACACAGCTGATGAGGTCTGCAAACCACCTTGCTCTCATCTGCCTATTGACTTCCTTGTGATATGTCAATAATCAGTAATGTACATTTCCTATTCTTTGTTTTAGTTACCATGGTGACAACTGGTGCCCAAGAATTCAAAAGTATGAAAACAAGAATGATACCTGGCCGTTCAGAATGGATTGACATCTCAACATATTGAACACTAACAGGTGTGGACAACTGGAACAATGGGAGAGCTTACACCGGTGAGTGGGGCATCTGTCTGTATTATCTCTATGCAAATTCTTGCCTTGAAATCAAGGAATAATGAACCACAGCAGTATATTTTGGCTTCCAGTGTTTTGTTTTCAGTGTTGAATACTTAATTTGCTTCAATTGTATCGGAGACTAGGTCAGTAGCACTACCTTACTGTAGGGATGATTGGACTCACCAGGTCAAGGAGATTGATGGGCGTGAGATTGGAGACGGTAAGGTGGGCCCTGTCACGAAGCACCTCCAGGGAGCTTTCACCAAGTTGGCTGAATGTGAAGGAGAACAAATCCCTTTCAGCCAAGCTTGGTAAGTGGTTCATTGGGTCCTATTCAGCTATTAATAATTGCTTGAATTGTTGCTGGTCAGATTCAAGACGTAGAGTAAATCGCTTACCAAGTTATGTATTTATTCTGAGCTAATGCTTGGTCAACGGTCACAAATTTGCTTGTGGTTCCTGAGGGAATGACATCAGGAATAGTTTCGGTCTCCTATCACTTTACTTGTCTTGGAACTATGGATTGGTCTGATTGCCACTTCCAAAGTATAGGATGAGCTCAACTGTTTAATGAGCGTCAATAAATTCAGAATAAGGATGCCCACATTGGTTTTCATCTCGAAAACCACGGCCATACCAATGTTCTAGTATGAGACCCTAAGGCTGTCAGCTTTTCGCAGTTCAGGCTGCTCCTCTTCCAGCCATATTATATATCGTAAATTTTTATGTATTGCTAGTGATTTTAGCTAAGGCTGTCCACAAGGTTTTCATCTCGAAAACCACGGGCATACTCGTTTCTAGCACGAGAAACTAATGTTGGCTAGCAATCTGGTCCATTTTAAGCAAGATCTCTTAGAAGCTGCTGTCTAATGCAAGTAGGTTGTACAATAGAGTTATCGTTTAATTTAACCGAAGTTTTGGTTGGGAGTTGGTTGTTTTTGCATATGAAACTTTTCATGTTGAAGTTTTTGGTGAATGTTTTGAGTCGGTGTGAATGTTTGAACAAAGAACTTTCTATATCAGTTCATTAGGGCCAAAAACATTTTGTCATGTCAAGAGGTACTAAAATGAACCGATATAGAATATTCTCCGTTCAAACCTCCACACCAACTCCAAGCATGCACGAAAACTTAGCAAGCATGGGAAGTTTTGTATGCAAAACAACCAACTCCCGACCAGAAGTCTGGTTGGATTAAAGGATAACTCTAAATAGATGCCAAAAGTTATGGGGTGCTTCCATACCAGAATGCCACAATTTGGCAAGGTCCTTGCTAGCAATTTTTCTTTTATGGAATCCAAAAAGCTAGGCAATGAACTGAAAAGGCCTCCTCTGTGGTAGATACAAAGGCCACTTGAAATGAAAAGTCATCTCATGCAAAATTTGTTTAACATGGCTGGCAGTTGACTTTGAGTCTGCAATTAAATCTAGTTATGGTTATTCCAAAGAACAATGGAGATGGCATCAACCTCACACAAGTTGCGCGCTTCATTTCGGAACAAATTGTAAGACACTGCCTTTGTAATCAATCAAAGTCTTTTATCAATTTGGGCCCACATGCCATACATTTGCATTGAAGGTCATCCACAACTTAAAAGCCATTGGCATGATCATCCTCCAAAATGGCACACCTCTGTTCCCACCAATCTTCACCTGAGGTGTTCTCATGGAGACAACCTTCCTTTCCCACCTTGCACATGCAAGAGTTGATATAAAGACAGTTTTTGTGCATTCTTTTAATGTTGATTATGATATAAGGTACAACATTGATTTTTGCTCACGTATGGTTATATCATATCCTTTGAACATGTTATAAAAACTTTTGATTGAAAGGAACTGTTTTTCTTGTTCCATTCATGGCCTATTTCTAGACCGACAATGGTGTTAGAGAAAAATTCACTTGAGCTAGGCCTATAGTTTGTTGCCATGGCCATTCTGCCAGGGAACACTACCACAAGGCGGTTGCGGAGGCTGTTAGAAGATCGTGGTATCCTTTACACCGCATATCTGCTTCTTGAATGCGCATCAAAGATGAGAGCATTCATAAAATCACGAGCTCCTCTTCAAAAAATTGTCAGTAAATAGGCATCACCCTTCACATGCAATTGCATAGTCCTCAAGATCAAGGCTCAAACTTAAACATTCAACATACACCATTGTTCCAAACACCTCTTGCCAACACCCTTTGTAAATGCACTTACTCAATAGATCAACCAGTATCCGCCAATGATTGCGCGAAGCACTGCAAAGCCATTGATTGATGTTTTTATTTATATATTTTTCATATAAACAAAAGCTTAAGGCATTCTTATATCGTCAACGAGAAAGAAACAAGGTAAATGGTCAAATGTTTCATCAACCTATTTTGAAGGCAATATTTTGACTTAAAAAGAAGACAACAAATGTGACCACCAAGCATGGCAACACCCTGGGGTGTGGACACTTCATGCCACATATGAACTAACGTACGTGTAAGAAAGGGTAAATTATTTGAGGCATTAACATACAAATTATACATAAGGGACGGGTGCTATTTTACTCTATTGTGTACATTCTTAATTTTAAAAGCTATCAAGAAGTATGTAGTAAAGGTAGATGTACAAAAGGGGACCCTAAGGTTTAGTAGTTTCATCCAATTCATGTTTTCATCCATTGTTGTCATATGGTAAGAGTTCTCAATGATTGTCATGTCCATTCTTGTTAGGCTTTGCATTTGGGTTCTAGGTTCTTACAAACTAGGGGCTCTTAAAAGTGCTCATGGGATCACTTGAGTTTGCTCTCGGGATTGTGGCTAATTATTGTGCTCTTGTCTTTGTTTGTTTGGTGCAAATGTTGAGTTACATGCTATGGATGAAAAAATGTTCAATGACTTTCTCATCAGATAGTAAAAGTGAGATTTTATAAGTAAACACTTATCTAATTTTGAGATTTATATATTGTATATGTAGTAGAGGCACTTGTTACATTAAATTTAAAATATTAGTATAAATAGATGAGCCCATTTTCTAACATGTTGTTAGTATGAATGTACTTGTTTTTCTCTTTAAACTTCTCGTACATAGAGGGTTTAATTACATGATGACCCACACATGCCATTTACGTTTCCAATGAAGAGTCCACCCCCTAGGGCAATGCTCCACCCAACCATTGATGACTATAGAACACGATATTAAACATTATGGGACTTTAGGGTAATTTTGGGACTTTTGTGATGTAAGTCGGGAACTCATTGAGAACCCATTGGGAGCTTATTGGGAACTCACAGGGAACATGCTGGGCAGAACACATGCGACACAAATACTGTTTGATTCCAATGGTTGTTTGCATTAGCCATTTGGGTATCCAATGACATGCAGCCACTGGGGACCTTAGTGATGGGTCCCCACTAAGTGCCATAATGGTGAGACTCATAATCATAAATAAATTGTCATACAATATGGGAATTGCACCCACAAATGTCCTTCAATGAAACACTGGATCTATGCTGGGAGATATGTAAATTTTTCATGTTGTGCTAAGTATAAATTCTTGCAAATTGGCTGATCTGGAAGTACTCTACATTTGTACATTGGCATTCATAAACTATGAATTACTGATTGGCCAAGGACTCAAAGATGTTCTCCAAATGAGGCTTGATTTCTAAAGATTGTTCCCACGTAACTTTCTCCATGAACACCAAGTCTGGGATCCTGCTCTCGATATATGCCAATTGTTGAGAGTCAAACCCAATATTTTGTGCCGCAAGCACCACCATCTCAAGGTTGTATATGCGATCGCTGAGCAACAGACACTCCGTATATCTCTCTAGAGCAGTGGTCATGGTCGTTTGTAGTCTCATAAACTTACCCATAACTTCATCAATCTCCGCAGCTAAGTAGTTAAACTCCTCATGAATTGTACGCTCTCCCATTGGGGGCTCCATCAGGCTTCTTTCCTCATCATGACGTTGTGCCAAATGACATGATTCCAACATCGCTGTGATTGGGAGGTTCTCCTCCCTATTGTCATAGACATGGTTCACCATTGCTTCTGAATGAGGATGGAGTAGGTCATCTAAATGAGGTAGGATTTCTTGAGTGGCTTCCCACATAGTGTTCTCTATCAAGTACAAATCTGGTACACGTTGTTGGAGGAACTCCACTTGTGGGATGGTGAGCCCTATATCAATAGTTGCATGCACCAATCTCCCAAGCATGTGTGCATCCATTCCAACCAAGCGGCATCCTTGATATCTATCTAGCGCAGTGGTCATATTCGTTTGTAGTTGCATGAACCGTTCCGTGCAGACATCAATTTCATTGGCTAAGTTGATAAACTCGTCGTCCATACTTCTCATTTCCATTGTAGGGTCTAACGGGCGATCCGGATCAACTGTTTGCAATCTCCGGATCCACTCCCCAAATCCAGTTGGCCGGGGAGCTGGGGAGGGGGCGGGACGCCCATCCACGACTTCCTGATTTGTACGAACACATGTGATTAATGCAGCAACATATAAGGGCAGATTAACAGGGTCCACACATCTGTAGCTACCGTGGACGTGTTTAGGCAAGACATACATGCTTTATACATTGCGACCAGTCATGCCAGTGTTTGGGCAAGACACGTAGGTTCCATACATTGGGAGCTTCCGTGTGAAGTATTGTTGCAAGACAAACAAGAACCATACATTGCGACCGGTCATCGAAGTGGTTGGGCAAGACAAATAGGTTCCATACATTGGGAGCTTCCGTGTGAAGTATTGTTGCAAGACAAACAGGAACCATACATTGGGAGCAATCATGCACTTGCGATTGAAGGACAAATAAGTTCCATACATTGGGAGCATGGTTGACATCTGTACCGACTTGGCGGAAAACAATGCATTGGGTAGTGGAAGTGTTTGGCCACCTTGTATATATCAAGTATTCCATTAACAACTGGGTACAATATGTATTCCCGCACACATTTGACACATGATGGTTCAACTTCTAGCATATTTAGGGTACAAACGGAAGATTTGTCCATCACAGGGAAGGCTCCCCTTTAGGGCATCTAAGGTGAGGCTAACCATTGGCGGACCGGGTTGAGGGGGTGTGATGTTGGCAAGGTCAACCAATCCAGCCTGCAATAGATGGACACCTCTTGAATTAGGGCATCGTGACTCGATAAGGGCAATTTGATGCTCGCGGGTAGCAAGGGGTCGGGGGGGGGGGGGTCATATTGACGTCAGCAACCTGCGCGTTCAAAACAATCATTGGTACTGTGGTAGTGACGGGTTGTGGGTCATATGTTTTGCCAATGCTCGCCAATCCAGCACGCAACATTTGAACAACCCTTGAATTAGGGCCCCTTGATTCAATAAGAGAAATTTGGTACTCGCGTGTAGAGGTGGAGCGTACGATGGGCAACGTATCAGAAGGGGGTGCAGACTCTTCCACTGCGGGTTCCATGTTGAGATCAACACCCTGCACGGTGACAAAGGGACAAGCAGGCTCTGATTTACTAATTTACATTTTTGTCGCCATACATACATATGATTTGCAACTGAGCCTGATTTTATGCCCCACACACTGGTGCAGCTGAAGCACAATTCCATACACATTCACGAAAATTTATACAAATGAGCCTCAATTGGAAATGAAATGTGTGTTTGATATTACAATAACATGTACACAATAACATTGTCAAAGTCTGAAATAACTTAAAATTACCATAGGGGATCCATGAGTCCATTGCGAGTGGTGCAAGTGGTCTTCAGAGTGACAGGTCTTCACTGGTGGCATCTCCAATGTCTTGCTCGATTGTGAAATGTGTTTCGCCGCGATTAGACTGCGTGAATGCCCCGATGTCGGGCAAACAAAAGCAGAGGGCGTGGAACTGGAAGGTGTGTACCCAGCAGGAGGAAACTGGAGATACCATAAAATACAATGTTACATGCCATACAACACTACTTATTTAGTTCCTACTTCTAGTGGAGCGAGTTCTAGAGGTTGCAACTCAAGGTCCATTGAACCTACTTATTTAGGTACTATTTCCATTGGCTTGAGTTCTACGGGTTGCAACTCGGGTCCATTGAACTTGTTGGATTGCATAACTGCCATCTTGACTGCATCGTTATGCGGTATAGGTTGTTGCCCAAATCTATGTCTGACCACAAAATCGCGTGTGTCAGACATTGGTGAGTAGTACAATGATTCAAAGAAAGGGAGGAGAACCTTCATCATGTCTGCGTCATGGACCCGATTATTTGTGAACGAATTCGGAAATATACCACACTCGTCCGGATTGCAAACAGATTTGTAAGGGCAATCATCTACTAGAATGGTGTTTGACTCTGCAGCTGTAATCCTCCCAGAATCGAAAGATATAGGTGGCCACCAAAACTTCCTGACCAAACTCTTCAAAAACAATGGAGCTGTTGGCTTCAAAGGGTTCGTCACGACATTGCCCCACATGTCCTTGAATGTGGTGCAATCCTCTTGGCCAAGTACTAAAGTTGGTTTTGGCAGCCCAGCAAATAGATACTCCACCACAAGGTCGACAGTTGATTTTTTCATGGATGACCATATGCAAAGATGAAACATTGTGGACATCCGGTACCAAAACACCTTGTATCCCAATCTAGGGAGGACAACCTTGGGCCCTACCAAGGCAGGAAGTTTGTCCGCCGCACGATCGTGCATTACCCAAGTGGGGACAGTCCCCATATTGCTGTGACGGGGGGTACAGTGGCAAAATATGCCGTTTAAATCGAACACCACAATGAACCTCTTGGCGGGCAATGCAGCAGGCGCCTGCCGACAAGAATCCAATGTGAGATTCTGAAATTTGCTAAAATGAACTAAACAAAGAATGACCTTGCAAATCTACGCATGATAGAACAGACCATTAATGACTTGATTGTGCTGATTTGTAATCCACGTGTGGTATGCGAGACGTATGGGCGAACTCGAACGTGCATGGATTTATGGGCCCGGACCAATACCTCGTAGTGTATCGGATTGAATTCCCATCGAGCAGAGTACCCTAAGGAAGGATCTTCAGGATACTTAGACATTAGTCTTTTAGCACACGCAATTCCCATCTCCCTTGTGAATACGCGGATAGGCCTATTGACCTTTGGGTAGGTGTCATCGTAAACAAAGAGCTTATCATAGACAATGCGTTTTGGTATAGGCGCATCCACAGGCGTTATCGAGTGTTGTGGATCCTGAACCCAAAACTACGCGACGATGAATTAAAGAGAAGTGAAAACGTTGAAATAGGAATATGTAAATCAAAACTAATAACATTGAGTCCGGGATGGAGGAAACTTACATTAACATGACTAGGCACCACTTTGGCAAGAGCGGCACGCCGTTTGTCCTCATCTTGATTGTTGTGCATCGTCCGGAAATCGTGGGCATCGGTGTTGTCGAATACGGGGTGGGGAGCCTTGTCGCCGCGTGGCCAACGTGTCAAATACCTCTTCACTGCTTGTGGGGCATTTTTAGTGGCTTCTGGACTGTGGCAGTCCAACGGGATGATATTGACGGCACTCGACGATGCCTGCACCTCCGGAGGAATCTCTGTATTACCAACCACTACGGCGAGATTTGATACTTTGTCGACGACAGCTAGTGTTGGCTGGACAGACTCCAGCTCGGAGGGCCTAAGTGGAGGCTCAGTACAATGTGCCACTGGGAGGACACAGTCCGTCCCACCAGTTGGTAAGATTTTCGTCCGCGGTGATCGTATTGGCGATAATGGACTATCACTCATAGTGATGATTGATGGCACATCTTGACTGGGAGAGGGGTCTAAGTCTGTAGGTGGAGCACGCTTCTGCACCGTTGCTGTCGTTGCGTTTAGGGGACCCATAACGGGCGAGAGTGGCATGGGATCGTCGTTGATAGTAGGCGACGTTCGAGGAGACAATGTTGCAAAGTGTGGTTGATCCACTTGTTCTGGGTTCTGCAAGGAAGCCTGTGAATTGCAAGACATCATTAAAGACACCTGAATGCAAAATAGATACTACATGTCCAAGCCAAAAGATTATACTTTATTTATAATAAATTGTGGCACATATGGCCTCATCTTCCCACAAGGGATGAATTCTACATTATCCTATCTAAATGTATTGAAGAAATAGGCGTCCTAGTCGACAAGAGGCTTCAAGATGCCGCGCCGTCTCCGACCTGGATCAAACATCCAGGTGGAGATTCAGTCACTTGAACAGGGTCAAAAGAAAGTAATTAAAATGAGACGGGGTTTGAATACTTACATTGGCCTCTTCGTCGTCGGGGGTGTCCTCGGTTGCAGGTTCAGCTTCCATATGCGTGGCTCCATCCACGCGATCCACCTCCATTCCTTGGACGCCAACCTCCACTTGTGTGATATCCCTCTCGATCTCGGCAGCTCCGACGGCGACTTCCACTGTAGGGGCTGGTTGCGGCACCGGCTGAGGGGTCTGTTGCCGAGCAAAGCTCATTGCTTCTTGGAGCAAGCCCGATAGCATGGTGGGCAGTGTTCTGTTCATGATGCCCACGATTTTCTCCTCCACCCACGTCTCTGTAATCGCGGGCTCTTGAGACCGTGTACTATGTCTCTTCGACTGCCGGTCTTTGTGTTTCCCTCGCTTGGAAGCCTTGGGTTTCGGTGGACTAGGGGGTGGGATATCTTCGCCGCTCTCATGGCGATGTGGTGGCGACGGTGGTCCTGAGGTGGTTGGAAGATCGGGTGCGGGTGTGCCCACAACGTATTCGGTTGTGTTTTCTTCGACAGGGGCCTCGCGGTCGGCCTCTTCCCCTTCAGTAGGGTCTTCCGCTACGGCCTCATCAGGGTCCTCCTCGTGGACCTCAATTTCCTCCTCCACGCCCTCGTGTTCGTCCCTGCCATCATCATCATCATCGTCATCGTGGGTGTCCGCCTATTCAACCTCCTGATGTGGTTCCTGTAGCGGGTCATCCCCCAACGAGGTGACATGATCAGGATCCTCAGCAAAGTCGAGCACCCTGGCCTGCAAAGGGGAAGGTGAATGACGAAAATCGTGCGGTCGCCTTTGTGACTGAATGGAATCGCTATCCGATTGCGATTCCAACTGCTGCTCCTCCCCTCTGCTAGCAGCGACGTCTGTATCCTGCTCGCTAGGCGCCTCTTTGTCATCGTCGTCATGTTCAGGCTCTTCGTAGTCGTCGCCCTCTGAGTCGTGTCTATCAATGTCCATGGCATCGATATCCACACCGGGTGAAGGATCTCGGGGGGCATCCTCCAACAACAGTGCTGGGGTTGCATGTTGTTGACGATGAGGTTGCGAAGCTCTGCCGTGCGCAGCATCATCCTCCTCTTCATCTTGGAAGTCTACTGCCCGAAGGGGTCGAATGTGTTCAATCTTATCGGGCAGCGTGTGCACAAAGCAAGAGTCCATATACGAAAACACATGTTGGTCGTTCATCTGCCCACATGAACAATATAAATGTTATGTAACTTGACCCATTTAAAACAAGAACTTCAACCCTTAAACTTCAACTCTCTAAAACTTAAAGTCCTCCCCACTTAAAATCTTCCATGCAGTGTACAAGGGAGGTTCCTCTCGGCCGAGAGGAACCTCCCTTGTACACTGCATGGAAGATTTTAAGTGGGGAAAGAGGCAGTGAGGGACTAGGTGTAGGGTGTTGCAGAGAACATACCAATGCGGCAGCAATTGGCTTCAAGCCGCCGAATAAGTTAATCACGACTCCTCCCGTGCTTCCAAGGAAGCTGAAAAACGACAGATAAACCTCCATTCGCAACTCCCCCCGGGTCACTTCGTATGAAAGTTCGGACCACTCCTTGGGGTTCACATTGTAACGCCGAGCTTCAGGCGGCATCATTGGACATCGGAAGATTTTGTGGCCCAGGAGGATGCTCGGGCAAGTAAGGAAGTCCACGTAAATCATCGGTGACTCCCTCTTGCAGTCCACTTCCTTGTAGAATGGATAATTCTCGGCGTGACAAGGTAAATACACCGACGGGATATTCAGAAACGTCTGCGAATGCTTACGAATTATGGCTGAGATGAATTCTTCAGCTGCGTTGTGGTTTCGCAAGTCGGAGACAATCATCCAAGCTGGGATGGTCTTGAGTCCGGGAGACCATATTGGATCCGTAAAATACTTCACCAAGGACTCCACGACCGAAGAGGACACTGGTTGATCGACACAACCTGGAATGAATCTAAAGTCCATGACCCCCCCTGTTATGGTGAACTTCGACATCCAATCAAGATCACGCTTATCTTGCACAGGGATCAGCAACTTCCTTTTGAGAGAGTTGTACTCGACATATCGTGTAATCACTTGTCCGTCTCTCTCTTCAAGGTCCGTATGATGCCACTCATTCAACAAACGCAGACATGCTGGGGGCGGATCCAAGAACTTGTTATTGGGCATCCGCTTCTTGTTCAGCCAACTATCAGTAGCAACCTGGTAAAGCTTCACCCACTTGGCCTTCGAGATACAGTGGTCCTTCTTGAATTTAGACCAAACGGATCGGTTGAGACACTCAGCACCCTCCGCGTCCTTTCCCCAAATGCCAAGATCTTTTGGGTCACGTGCTGACAATTCTTGCAGCAGTATGTTTTTCCACTTCCTAAAGATACACCACGACTTCAAGAGTGACACATTAGAGTTCTTTGTTGACCTGAAAGTCACTCTAGGAACCTCTTCGTCTGGCCTCACTTCGAGTATTCGTTTTGCACACAAAAGATAGTCAGGTTTAGTCAAACCGGCCAAGACCCTAAAAGTTTCTCGAGTCAATGGTTTGCAGACATAAGGCTTCTCCTCGAATGTGGTTGCCGATTTTTTCTTCTCATGACGCGCTCGTTGTCTCTGTTGCGTTTCGAGGTATTCATCCAAATATGTTGATCCTGGCTTGTCAGGATTCATGAGGGTCCCCTTCTCAGGCGCAATGAAGATCTTCTTCCACAACCTGACAGTCTCATCGTCGGCCATGATGATTGCGAGCTCAGCATTAAGGTCCGCGTGGGTGATACCTCTCGCAATGGCAGTGAACGAAGCCTCCATGCTTGTTGTGAAATTATGCAATGTGGAAGTGTTAGAATACAAACATAAGGGAAATAGACATGAGAGATGGAGTGGGAAAGAAATCAACCATGGCATCATATTAGCTTGCTATTTAGATAGTAATGTCTTTTTAAGAATGTATCCCTCCCATGTAGTTCTCAAGGGAGGTTCCTCTCGGCCGAGAGGAACCTCCCTTGAGAACTACATGGGAGTGAGGGAGTGAGGAAGGGAGGGAGTGAGGAAGTGCATTGTATGAATATGCATACTTACTTTCCATGTCTCCATCATTTTGGGATCGAGCGTTGCCTCGGCTTTGTTAATCCGTTGCTTCTGGGGCCTGCCTAGTTTCACCCACACTCTACGACAATACATAATCTGGGTTGTCCAAGTAGGGGTGAACTTGTTAAATGAATTGGAGTTATTTAGGGTATAAGATATGCGGACTGTCATGCTTGGATCCTCGCTCCAGACAATTGTACAAGGCCACGTCTTCAATTTATTTTTCAATGTTTGTTCTGTATCTTTGTGCCCTATAATTTCCCTTGATGCAGCCACGCTGTGTTGACCGTTGATAATGATAAAATTTCCATTCTTGATGTCGTCCCAAGTCATCCCTTCTCTCCATCTTTCACCCTTATTGAGCTTCAGCATTAGGCAAAGATTGTGATGAGGCCATGCCGGTGGAGTCTGTATAAGGTAGTTCTTTATGAGTGCTACCCCGGCTTCATCCAATGGGCGCGTAACCTGGTAAGATTTAGCTTGCATCATTTTCTTGATGTGGACATAGAAAACTTTCTCCACACCGAAAGGGTAAAGGTGTCCAAATAATTGGACAAATTTTTTCTGGTCCGCTGCAGCTTCCTCCAAACTTGGTTCCTCTCCATGCGCGATAACTCTCCCCTTCTCTGCTGCAGTGAGCACTAGGGGAGTTTCATTTGTGTCATCCATCGCCTTCATCTTCTTAGCCTTGGTCTTCCTGGGTTCATCAGTTGTCCTCTTCGTGGCCGGGGGTTTCCTTGGGCCCGTTGTCTCCTCGGGATTGTTCTCAAGAATTGCCGTTGGGTTGAGGGTCCTGGCCAACGGACCAATGTCACCTGCAACATTCTTAGACCTCTTAGAAGTCTCTCGTGTTCCTCCAGCTTCCTCTCCGGGTCTCTGTTTCTTTTGTGTCTTCTTATTTCCTCCATCATTCCTAGAAGCGACAAGAGTCTCCGCTTGTTTCTTCTTTTGCTTCTTTAGCGCCTCCTTCTCGGACGCCTCTCTTGCATTGATATCACCTATTGCTTCAAGTATAAAATTTATGGCCTTCTTGGAAATGCCAGAACCCATCACTCTCTCCATATCTTCTTTGTCCGCAGTAGGGAGCGTCGAGATTGATTGCGTGAACGGTTCCATATGGAATCTGTGTCTCTTGCAATCCATGGACAAAATTCGTGTTTCAAGTCCTTCGACGACCGACACGTTTAGTTTGTCGCTATCACCGATAGCAGCCGAGGTAATTGCATTTCCCGGGTTTGGAATCCAGCTTTTGTCCACCCGGTACGCGAATGTTAATTTTAGAGGCGATTCATTGTCTTTTCTATGTACTTGCAGCGACCAGTGTCGCAAGTGGGTGTCCCTTAATTCCCAGTGGACACCCTTCGGCCCCACTTGGATATCCCCAACAAGATCGGTCCATAAAACTTCTCTCTCCATGTCACCTGCACGAATCATTGAAATGGTTAGTGTATGTGGACTATATGAAAGAGTGTGAAGTCTCAAGAGTGTGGTGTGAAAGAGAACCTCAAGAGTGGTGTGATAGTGTTTCTACATTGCGAAGGGGAGGAGGATCCTCTCGCCCGCGAGGAACCACTTCCCCAGCTCACAGTGAGCCCTTCTGAGGTTATCAGCCTCGCAGAGCCAGGGCTCAGTGATGAGGGGGGAGGAGGATCCTCTCGCCCGCGAGGAACCACCTCCCCAGCTCACAGTGAGCCCTTGTGAGGTTATCAGCCTCGCAGAGCAAGGGGTCAGTGATGAGGTGGGGAGGAGGTTCCTCGCGGGCGAGAGGAACCTCCTCCCCACCTCATCACTGACCCCTTGTGAGGCAGGACTCAGTGATGAGCGGGGGAGGAGGTTCCTCTCGCCCGCGAGGAACCTCCTCCCCCCCTCATCACTGACCCCTTGTGAGCGGTGACCCCTTCCTAAGGTATGGTGGTAGCAACATTAGATATAATCAAACACTTGATATCTTATTTAGTGGTGTTTAGCGTTAGACCTCTGATGAAAGTGAAATAGATGACGGACATACCTATGGATGTATATCCTTTAAGGAACACTAACCAAATTTTGGATGAATAAAATCGGATGAGAATGCAGGGGATGCAACGGAGTCTCATGGCGCATCTAGGCATATGGTTAAATAAACCGCATGTCCTCCACAAGGACATCTATATAGTACAAGATGTGGTTTAGAAATTGGAAACCTACATCACTAAAAATAAAAAACACAAACATTCGGCCGCAAGGCTTGACCTAAAGAACTTAGGCACAGTCAAGTTGAAGACCCTTGAGAGCCAGGGCTCAGTGATGAGGGGGGGAGGAGGTTCCTCGCGGGCGAGAGGAACCTCCTCCCCCGCTCATCACTGAGCCCTGGCTCTCAAGGCGTCACTCATGAGGGGGGGAGGAGGTTCCTCGCGGGCGAGTGGAACTTCCTCCCCCCCTCATGAGTGAGCCCTGGCTCTCAAGGCGTCACTCATGAAGGGGGGAGGAGGTTCCTCGCGGGCGAGTGGAACTTCCTCCCCCCCTCATGAGTGAGCCCTGGCTCTTAAGGCGTCACTCATGAGGGGGGGAGGAGGTTCCTCGCGGGCGAGTGGAACTTCCTCCCCCCCTCATGAGTGAGCCCTGGCTCACAAGGGTTCACTCATGAGGGGGGGAGGAGGTTCCTCTCGGTCGAGAGGAACCTCCTCCCCCAAAGCTACTTGTGTACGGATGGGAATTCCGTACAATTCGGACCACTCATTACATTCATCGATTGATTTGATGTGATTCTATGTTTATGTTAATGTTTTACATTGGATTTAACAAGGGCATGAACATAAGTATAAGCATGAGCATAAACATAACACATTCAATCAGATAACACATTCAAACACTCAGAGCACACAAGCTCTTGTACAGATTGAATACAACCCCTAGGTACTCAAACACAACCAAAAAGCACATTCAAACCCTGCCTACATTCAACCAGATTGAACACAAACACACATTCAAACACATTCAAACAAACTAAACCAGGTTCTATGGGTTTCAACACAAACACATTCAACACAAACACACACATTCAACACAAGCAGAATCAATGTAGGATTCACCACAAGCACATTCAAACACATTCAAACAAACTTAACCAGGTTCTATGAATTTCAACACAAACACACACATTCAACACAACATACATTCAACACAAACATACATTCAACACAAACATGCATTCAACACAAGCAAAATCAATGTAGGATTCACCACAAGCACATTCAAACACATTCAAACCAGGTTCTAGGAGTTTCAACACAAACACACATTCAAACACATTCAAACAAACTAAACCAGGTTCTATGAGTTTCAACACAAACACACACATTCAAACACATTCAAACAAACTAAACCAGGTTCTATGGGTTTCAACACAAGCACACATTCAACACAAACACACACATTCAACACAAGCAGAATCAATGTAGGATTCACCACAAGCACATTCAAACACATTCAAACACATTCATACTGAAGATAAACCTAACACATTCAAACACATTGATACACATTCAACACAACCACATTCATACTGAAGATGAACCTAACACATTGAGTTGAGAGTTACCACAAGTTGCTGAAAGGAGGGCTGAGGATTGTGGGAGACTTGGCTATGGAACTCAGCACCCCAACCTAGAGAGAAAAGGCGAACAATCTGGAGTAGAGAAAAGTCGAACTGGAGTGCGACCAGGAGTGCGACCAAGTGTAGAGAAAAGTCGAACAATCTTGTTTAGGATGTACAATTCAATCTCAGAATCTGAGAGCGTGGAAGGTGTGAGTGGAACTTGGAAGGAAGAGAGGAGAGGAAGAGAGGAGAGGAAGAGGAAGAGAGGAGAGGAAGACACAAATGAGGAGTCGCCCGACATTCGAATGGACGCCACCCGGGCGGGTACGGCTACTGGCCGGAATCGACGGTTCAGATTAAGCCGTCATCATGGATGGTCGGGATTAACTCACCTTCCCATGATGACAAGTGTACCGACTAGTAAAGTCGCCAATGGGACATGTGTTGATTGAGTACCTTTTCCCTGGTTGCTCTTTCAACTAATTTTATTTTGGCCGTTGGATGCGTGCGTAAACCCTATGCCTCCATCTGCGACATCTGATGTCAAGATGGGAATGAGATTACAACCTCTTTTTCGATGCGGTAATGAGAAACAATTGTCATAATTGAATCCATATCTTATATGTCAAATTACAAAGTTACGTCATGGATCATATACATATTGGAATTATTTTATAAGCAACTAATTAAATACTAACACACACACACACGCATTAAGTACTACATATATGTGGATTTGTTAACATTTTCATGTAAGTTTTGACTTAATTATATGAAAAGATTGGATTGAAAACTCAAAAGATAACACTCACCATGAGAAAACGATTCGTATTAGTATAAATCAACGGTATTGTCAATTTGATTATCAAAACTTGTCTCAAAACTTGTCTCAAAATTTTGATAGAAGAATTCAACCTGTTGTTGATCATCATGCACATTTGGAAGTTTGTTGAGAAGGGTTGATACCAATAGCGGAACTGATGTGGTGGTCATATATGGGTCCATACCAATATCGGAAGTGTTGTGGTTGTCATATATGAGTGTACAAAACACAATCACTATTCACTCCAATAGTGATCATGATTCACAAAATCTAATCTACGCACTCATGTATATGTCATATTATGCGACACGACTCACACAACCAATGATTAATTCAATCTTTGTCCTCGTTGAACCCTAACAATAAGCACTAATAATAATCACTAATAACGTTTAAATTTTATTATATCAGTATAAAGATATAACACCGTGTAAATCCCAATAGTAAGTCACACAAATATCATATTTGGTCTAGTTGTTAAATGTTGCTGAAACCGAGATGTTTCTCATATGATAATCAAGTGTGTGGGGAGTTTCTTACATAGATTTGATTAATAGGTGTGAATGCCATATGATAGTAGATCGTTCATTTCAAGCGAGGCATACCAAATATTCAATCACAAACATATACGAGTTAATGAGGCATTGTACTAATTTGTATTGTTAACTAATGTTTTTTTTATGATGCATCATGCAACATCAAGTGTCTTAATATGCCACTTGTCTTTATTTTCTTATATCATTATTGATTCCTTTAAAACTAGGACATAAAGTTCAATGATTGTAATTCTTAAACGTTCCCTATTGGCAAAATATTTAATACCTACATATGATATAGAGCATGGTAGAAGATACGTGTATTTTGTATTTAAAAGACACTCATACAACAACAATGCTCCTCAAAAATGATTTATTCATTTATTTTCTTTGTTGAGGTGCGATTACATAGTGACACGAAAGAAGACACCCATTTTGGCCGTTGGATGCGTGCTGCATAGCAAACTTAGGATGGTTAGCATATTTTGAGCACATAATCCTCATCTTTGCTAACACGTGTCTTCGTGCCGCCAATTCCAGGTCTCGACGTTACACACTACTCAAATATATAGGTGTCCAAATTATTGTTGTGGTTGATTTATGCACATCTACCTTATATTATCAAGCTGGATAATATTGTATGAATAGTCAAGTAACGGCCGAATGTCATGTGTGTCAAAGGTGGTGAGAGTCAGTGGCAACAAATATGGTTGTCCTAATAAGGATCAATTTCGTTTGGTGGTAAATACATTCTATCCTTCCATGCGATAAACATCAACTCGGGCCTAATTCGGTTAATTTTTTTCATTAGACACCTACCATAGAGGGCGTTCTATTTCATCAAGTAATGCCATAATGTACATAAACTAAAATTAATGTTACTTTACATAAAAAGAAGCACAAAATACAAATAATTAACCACATTAAGATTTGAGCAATACAATGAATGTGGCTTGCATTGATTTTCTATTGAAAAATAACTTCAAACAAATAGTAATGTAAATCATTATCATAGTAGTGGTAATGTTTCTTGCACACACTTCTTTGTCAATCACCTAATATACTAATTCATTTTGCTTCTAGTAATGGACCCCAAAAGTAGGGCGTGAATTTTTACTACCCAAGATGTGTTATTACACAATATTTCCAAGTGTTTCTTGACAACATCAATAAAATGGGGTCTCATGGTCACAACTAGTATTATCTTATAATACCCATTGTTGTTCATAAAAACAATTGAAGATGGGGAAAGATGATATTTCATCACCCCTGGGCCAATAACTAACACATGACCCATTTCCATGTATTAAACATGTACTCAATACTGAAATTGTGGTTAGCAACACTCAAGGATGATTATGTTTTTAAGATGCACCCATGACATTGTGGACCCATAACATTAGTGGAATCCGAGCCAATGATTTGTTGGACCGACAGTGAATTTAGAAAGTGGGTGCGAACCTTCCATGATGGTGGGAGTGGCCGGTCTGATTTTTGGGCATAATCGGTCAACATCCCAATGTTTCCAAGTCCAGCCGGTTCCATAATGTGATTGTTTGGTTTTAGGGTTTAGGGTTTAGGGTTTAGGGTTTGGCAAATACATGAATTTTAATTTTTAAAATAATAACCATAAAAACACCACGCAAATATATGACCCTATTACATTTAACCCTAAACCCTATTAGAATTAACATTATTTTACATTAATATTTGGCATCGCACGATGTACTGTTATTCCATTGGGCAATTCAAATGTATTACTTATGAGTTCATAATCACTCATGTTGAAAAGGTTGTTTGGACGTTTAGGGCCTTCACTTATTTGTGTGAATAGGTGTGAAGCTAAGAAAAACCCACCCCACCCCCCCCCCCCATAAGTAGAAAGAGAGTGTGTAGAAAAGATTGGACTTATATGTGCTCAAATATGGACATTAGGTAGGTTTAGTACTTAAGACATATGTAGAGACTTTGTAAGCGCTTTGGCTTTTCAATAATTAAAGGTTGACCAAGTAATCATTGTGAAAGATTGACATGCAAAGAGATAAATAGCATCACCAACTTCTTATGCAAGCGAGCAAATGTAAATAGAGAGTCTCTTCACATGTAGGTGTTTACTGCCTTTTGGTGGGGAACTTTGTGACCGTGGCTTTATGAATGGTTTTGTATCTTAGGTAGGGATTGATTAGATGGGACATTTGGGGAGAGGTCTTGGTGAGAGGTTATTAAGTGTGTTAATGAGGAGTTGGGTTGGGTGTGACTTCAACTTAGTGTTCTTGGGGGGGGGGGGCGTGTGGCTTTTTGTGAGATGAAGATCGAGGGTTCGAAACCTTAATAGACGATAATGAGAAACATGATGACAAGAAAACACTATCCTTTACCATAAATTGGGCGTTCTTTGGGGGTAGTTGAGTTTGGGTGACCAACCTACAAGGGATGCTCTCTCCATCAGTCAATTGTAATGCAGCTTTCAAAGATGTTTAGTTTCTTTTGCTAGGGGTTTGTTAAATGAAATCAACTCACTGCCAAGCTCTTGGGTGGGCAAATAGTGTGAATTGAGAGACAACCACGATTGCATGTATTGTTGTAAGAGTTTGTAAGACTTTATCCTATGAATCATCATCCAAACACCGATTCAAAACCAAAACAACCTTAATTAATCATGTGAATGTCTTAGTGAAATTAATTTGTGACACCAAGATGATATCGGAATCACCTTTGAAGTCTTCCTTGAATATTTCATTGGCTTTATGTCTTATTTAAAATCCTAACTACACACCCAAGTGTCATGTATTACAATGTAGCATGCAAGAGGAAGATAATTGTGAGCAAGTATGGAATGTAGAATATATATTAAAAATGTTGAAACATTGGTGTTCATGCACTAAGGTTGATGAGGCTATTGTGGAAACCTCTAGCCTACTTAAAATTATCTAGGTGATGGATTCGAGCATTAGAAGCTTGAGCAGGATAACAATTGCGAATCATGACCAAGCAATCTAAAGTTGTTGAAATTGGAGTTGAGGAAGGTGTTCGTCTAGGCTCTGGAATCAAAGATTCTCTACTTTCCAATTTGGTTTTAAAGCAAGCAACTCTTACATTGTTCAATGTTGTGTAAGTGGATGGCGACACTAGCAAATTCTACATGGGTCATTTGTCAATGAAAACGAAGTTTAATGCCAACATTTGTTGTGTCATGTTTTTAAAGTGGTCATGAATAAGATGAAATGTTGCCAAATTAGGTTATCATTATAAAATACCCACTATGCAAGTGGTTGGCACCTCACAACCATATGCAACCTCTTAATTTGCCCACTTCACTTACAAAATCAAATGTGTCATAGGTTGGTGGATAACACTCCTAATTATGAAGGATGATAGGTGTAGTTTGTTTTTTTGCAAAGGTGGCTAAATCAACATGTATTACTCACCCACGGAATTAAAGCAACAATATTGCCAATTCCAAGCCAAATATAAGTGTCCAATAGGAAGCTAACTTAAGTGGCCTCCTCTTACCTTAGCGTAAATATGAGCCCATTCTCCTAACGTAGATAATGGGTGTCCATGATGTAAGGTGAGGTCTCTACCCGTTTTTTTTTTTGAAAGGTGGGCTCTATGTGGAAGTTTGAAGAGAGGGGTGGGGGCGTAGTTGAGGGTGTGTGGGTGGTATTGAGGTATTTTAACAGGGTTCTATGGTGGTTTGTCAATGGACTACTTTTAGTTTTATTTTGTATATGATTGAATAGGTGAGGTATTTTATGGCAAGTTGGTATAAGGATTTCATTATTTTTTGGGTATGTTGAGGTTCTTGAGTTTTTCCATTGATGGCTCATGTATGGGGGCCTTTTACACCCACCGTGATGGTTAGTAAGGGACTCAGGTTGATCACCTAGCACTTAGGACCCATGCGTTTAGAGCTTATTAATTAAAAGGGGAGAAGTTTGGTGCATGGTAGTATATATACGCCATTTATTGATTTCAAGATACCGTATAGTTAGTTAGAAAAATTGTACTGTTGCATAAATTGAGGGATATGTTTGTTGAAAAAACCCCACCCCTGAAAACCTCATCAAAGTCATTCAAAATGCATAGTGCCATGCGAACGAGGATGATAAATACACAAAATGCAAAAGCCACTAAAATGCAGAGGCAAATATCCTAGGGTTGACAAGATAAAAATGTGTCCTATAAAAACATCCATGATAGTGGATGAAGATGAACCATTTTCATTTTCATTTTCATTTGTACAAGGAACCAGTTGTCACATGTAGCTAGGTATAATTTCCCTCATTTTGTTTTTTCATGTGGAGAAGGCGGGGGGGGGGGGTCACTCCCATATTTTACAAAACTATGTGAGAACCATGTGGAGTCCACTTTGAAGTTGCTACATACAAATTATAAAACCTATATTTGTAACAATGACCAAGTTATATATTGAACTTTGCAATACAAATAAATTAGGGTGGTTACAAATTGACCATGTTAGAGAATTTTCAAAACTAACATACCATAAGGTTAAGTAGGGTGGGGTGTTATATATATATATATATATAAAGGCCCACACACTTTGGGAGAGACCTTAATCCCATCATCCCAAATATTGAGACTAATTTTATTTATAACATTCAATATTTCATGCATAAAAGGAAACCCTTAGGGAAGGAGGAATGCCCTTCCCAAAATGCTAAAGAGGACTCATTTTCGCCCCATCTCTCTCAAGTGTAGTGTGGCTAAAAAGGGTGTGTGAACTCCTAGGGGTGTGGTAGTTTTGAGTGTGTTGTGATGGCCTGGTTAGGTTGTGATTACACAAGTGGTGTCGTGGCATGGCTAGGTTGTGAGTGGCTCTCTCTCTTTTTCCTTTGAAATGTTTTGAAGATTGCTTATAGAGTGTATGAATTTAGGGTTTAGGAACATGATGTGTGAGGAAGATACGTAGCACGCTAATGTCCAAGGGATTTTTGGGCATGATCGGTCAAAATGCTAGTGTTTGCAAGTCCAACCGGTTATTTCTCAAACTCAACTCTACAAGATCGGTAGCTTCAAAACATCAACGCCACCAAATGGCCTCTGACGTTATTTCACAAGATCGATAATTATGTTGAAGCGTTGAACTTCAAACATTTATTTCTCAAACTCAACATGTGCATTTGTAACTATTGGTCAGTTCTCCCGTATCATTTCAGCCGATCATGTGTGCGCTTCACTAAGGATAGATCTCTCTTCCCAATTGGATAGACGATGATATTTTGCAATTCTCCCATATTTATTGGTGCTCATGATAGTAGAAAATTATGTCCAAAAACACCGTAGCCAAAATCGGCTGAGATTCTTTTGACTAGCCTTATCTGCAGTTGCTAAACAATTACATATATATATATATATAGTTTTACAACAACAATTTCATGACGTTTAGAGCGTGTAATATACCGTTGGAAAGGTGTTTTCAAGACCTTTCCAACAATTTATTACACAAATACAAATTACTTAAAATTTTGGTTGCTTAACCAAGAAACAAATATGCAGTGTTTAAGCAACTGTTGATCACGCTGGTCAAGATAACCGCAACCAATTTTGGTTGCGGTTGTTTTTGACATAATTTTCTACTATGATGTGTCTATTTGAAAGTAGTTTGGTGAAAAGATACGATGTTGTTTTGCTAGTTAGTTGTAGTAGCTATTGGGATGCTAGAGTCTTCTTGTTAAAGCAAAACCCCAGAGAAGGGCCCTAGAGTGCTCACTAATGTTTGAGCAGTGATTTCTCTCTATAAAATTAAACTGGTAATAATATGCGAGAATAGCAATGTACTCTAGTCTACCGCACCTTCCAGTGTAATGTAGATACTATTAATATGGGTTGATAAATAGACTTGTGGAGCCACTTCACATGGGACGTCTACTAAATTTGTCTACGTCGTGGTAGAATTGAAGTTCATGAAATTGGTTTCAAAGATCCAAAAAGCTGCTAGAGTTAATTTAAGGCCCCCTACCATGAAATCGATAGAATACTTTGCTAACGTTTATTAAGTCCATGAAGTAGCTTGGAACCTTCATGAAATTGAGTTTGTACTTCTACGAAGTCATCTTACTAGGAGTATGGTTATTTATCATTCTTGCGTCATCTGAGTCATCTGCCTCCGACAAAATTGAGGCACAGTTAGGAGGCACTGGCATTTTTGTCCATAAGGTACATACTAGGTCTTAAGTGGCACATTTTCCTAATTGGACACCTAATATATTTGATTGGACCAGGTATGCAGATCAATGAGGATCACAAAGCAAACATCATGAAGACACATGTTTAAAATACAATGGATCGCGTCTTTCTTCCAATATTAATAACTAATCTACACTTGCTAGTGAACACAGTTCGGAGGATTTGTATATACATTAATTTCCACACAATCCAACAAACATAGTTTGCTAAAATAGGTCATACTTTAATAGTTCGACATTTTAATTAGAAACGAAGTATTTGCTTCAATATAATGGAAACTTCGACATTTTAATTGGAAAGTTCGACATTTCAATTAGAAACTAACGTTGGGGATATGACCCCACGTAACTTCTTGATGATTACATATATAAGATGATACAATGGTTTTGCTTACATAACATATACCTAATCATCTTGTGCAATAGGTATTTATAATGTAGCCAGGGTAGCAAAGAAGAATCACAAGACCATCATGAAACTTGACTACACATGACCATGCTAATTGGGCCCGCAAAGCCAGTATGTCATTAACTATAGCCCATAGAGGCTTCAAAGCCATGCAATGCGATGTGCACAAGTAGTTTGTTCTAACTTGGTGAAATTTTAATATATAACTAATAATTGAGGAATATGCCGCCGTTCTTCATGACTTCCCACCCATCCGCATGCAAAGGGTAATTGTGCACCTTCCTGGAACAACCTTAATAATTCTCGGTGTAGCAATCTTAATAATTAAGCATGCAACACACACAAAGCACGGCAAATGGTTGTGGGCCCCATTAACTTCACTTAAGTGCCCAAATTTGTGGGTGCAAAGCCGTTCTTCTTTGATGCCCATCATCACCCCTTACAATTGGCTCTTTTTCACTATACACGTTTGAAATGCATGAATATGGACTCAAGTCTATGGAGTAGGGTATTGTGCTAATTCAAGTAGTGGTAACACTTATCGATTCCACATAGGTTAGAAACTCAACCCCCTTTCGATGGGTGGCAACATCATCAAAGAGGCGCTAGACTAACGTATGCATGTGTTATTTAATAATTTCTCTTAATAGGACTCCCATAGTTGGTCGGTCCCTAGTTCAACGAGGGTCAAAGAACAAATACCATAAAGACATGTTTTAGGGGAAGTGGACTACATCTTCAAATTTGATCAAACTACTCCATGTTCAACAATGAACACATTTGAGAGGATCTATGTAGTGCCACCCTCTATAAATGTTACACCTATAAGTATTAACCCTCTCTAAATGTTAACTTTCTTCTACTGCCCACATATTGCACACTATAAATGTTAAACGAGTCAACTATTAACAAAATAGTACTCCTTTTGTAAATTTGACTCTGCAAATGTTAATGAATGAAATACAACCACAATATGGTTTTCACCAAAGAATCATTGATTCATACTTCACCCGTGATTTGTAAACTTTATTGAATAAAGTATTGATTGGGTTTGTATACATTCATAAACTTAACATTTGTATATTGGTCAAAAAAGCAATTTACTAATTTTCTAATTGTTAATTATTAGCACCTTTATAAATGTTAACTTTGATTCACTCCCGAGGGTTAACATCTATAGAGGGTAGACTGTACACTCTAAATCTCGTTGTATCATGCCGTTGGCAATCAAAGGAAGGTAATGGAGAATGTACATTATAAGTACTATCAACTAGGGAGCACATCAACTCGCCAAACAATCATTCTCTACTACCACACCTCAAACCATGATATCTCCTACAAGAGAGGACCCCGTACAATAGGGAGGGAAGCTTCAAATATTTTAGTACCCAAACTTAGTCTCCCACCAAACCAAAATTGACACTACTATATAAGGTCCATACCTCCAACCGTTTGTGGCTCACTCTTCAAGCATTTCCATATATCATTGTTGCCATTCCATGCGTTCAGAACCCACACATGCTGGTTTTAGCAGGTGCCGGCCCAAGTAGCTCATGCTTTGCCTGAGCCACTGCTCCCCGAAAAAATATGCCCTACGTGTAGTACGTACAATTCTAGGATGCAAGCGTGTAGTCCGTACAATTGTACGGACCACTGCGATAGGGTGCCGAGGTTCCTCTCGGCCGAGAGGAACCTAGAGGCCAGACTTCATATCCAAGGCTGGCCGAGGTTCCTCTCGGCCGAGAGGAACCTAGAGGCCAGACTTCATATCCAAGGTTGGCCGAGGTTCCTCTCGGCCAAGAGGAACATAGAGGCCAGATTGTATGTGACGGGAATTTCATGTGGGGAAGATGGACAACTTAGACCCTATCTCCAATGGAAATATTTTTTATAATTTGAACCTCGATCTTGACTACATCAAATGTCTTCCAATGCAGTTGTACAGGAGTGAAGTTACACTCTCGGAATTGTGATTTCAAATTCCTATATGGGATCAGACAGGTCAACTAATAGCTCATTCGGCTAATTTTGTGATGGAACACCTGAAGGAGAGTAACAAATAGATAACATGGAGGCATAGCAGATTGTGCTTGTATAGTTCACCTAATTGACTATCTTCATTTCCCAACCACGGGCTTGTGTAATTGCTATGTGGGCCTATATTGGGAGAAAGGGAATATAGACTTTGACCTGTCATACGTTTTGCATCTCAACTCCAATTCTGGAAACTGCAACTGACCTAGAACTTGAAGTGATTGTCTCGCCGTATTGTATGGATAGAGGGTTTAGGGTTTTGTGGACAAGTATTATGTTTAGGGCCAGCCTTGGATATCCAAGGTTCCTCTCGGCCGAGAGGAACCTAGAGGATATCTAGGCTCCAAGGAGGAACCTAGGTTCCTCTCGGCCGAGAGGAACCTCGGCACCATTTTAGGTGTCAGGGTCGTGTTAAATGTTGCCGACAAAAGATGTCTTGTTTAACAGGACCTCAAAAGACACCTCAAAAGACACGTTTAACATGTCCTCAAAAGACATCTAACCCTTCATGAAGGGAAGGCATGGTAAAATAAAGGCCATAATTATTCGAACATTACTGAAACGTGGCGGATGCAACTGGGTTATGTAATGGGTAAAATAGACACGGGTGGAGTTAGGTCTGATGCGTGTCAGGAGCAACACCCATAAATGAGAATGAGTTTTTTAAATTTGTAGTCGAATCTTGGCAATTCGTCATGTTTAGTACTTCGAGTTAAGCATGGTTTAGGGTTTGGGCTATTTTAGGCTATTTATTACCTAAGGTTGTTGATACGAGTGGATGATGTATCATGTATTAATTGGGTGGTGGTTCTGATGGGTAGTAGGACCAACAAACACTCAGGGTAAAGCATGTTCCACTCAGGCGAGTGGAACCTCAATTCAGAGCGTTTAGGGTTTAGGGTTTAAGTTTCTACGTAAGACACGGTTAATAAAAGGCTATATTTTTGGTCATATTAATATAGGTTTCGGATGCAAATGGGCTATCAGGTTAGGTAGATATTGTGGTGTTAGTTCTCGTGCGTGAGGGGCAACATCTTTATTGATTAATGAAGTTACGTGTGTTGTTATCAGGGTAATGGAGCAAATGGAACTAGAGCATTTGAGTTCCGAGGAGGTGAGTTATTGTTGTAGTTTGCAATGTGATGTAAATTTAATGTGGTATTAGGGGTTTTACGTTAAGGGTAAACATATTAACATGATTCTACAATGCAGGGATCATCACTCTCTGAAGCGGTATTCACGGAAGACGAGGCCGATGTTGGCATTGAGGACATTGATGTAGATTGCAGCGGGCTTAGAAGGGAGGAATGGCTGAACATTCCTGTGATGCTTGTAAACGCGACCGGACAAAATGTGGCAAAAGGAATTTGCCGTAATGTCAATCCAATGGATTGTGTGGAAGACAAGTGTCTTGGAGAAGATAATGTGGGTGTGCTTATTATGGAGCCATTGGAGGGAATGATGGACATGGGATGGGTGTTCTCCTTACGAATGTGGCCCCTTACTTGTGTTTATCACCAGAGGTATACTCTTGCACACCACCTCCTAGTGAGCACACGCAGGTTGCGTGTGCAAACCACATTGCTAGAAAGACGGAAGAAAGATGGGAAGAGGGCATATGTCACATCACGCACGACCTCCCAGAGTAGACCGACAAAAAAATCCCAGATTCTCAATAATAGCATCCAACAACTATCAGCCAGTGAGTGTTGTGATAGGGAGTGCACTAGATATTTTCCCAGGGAAGAGGCACTTGCGCTACGAACTGAGTTTTACACTTGTTCTCCACGGATGAGACATGCTAAACAACTCGAGGTCCATGGCCAATTACATGTACTACCTGGATGCTCAACGAAGGTCGTTACCTTGTGTGGTCGCAATGTGTGTGAAAAAGCATGGAGACACATATTTGCCGTCTCCAAAACGACGTTCTATAGGAACCGTTCAGAATTCAAGAGCGGTATGCGTCCACGCGATCATGGGAACCTAAACATGAAACGGAATCGAATATCCACCCAACAAGCTACTGCAACACTTTCGACTTTATTGGAAGACAAAGCAGATATGATGCCTCACAAGGCTCGCACATTGCCAAATGGCACACGTGTTGTTGAAATGGTATTGCCTCGCGGAACAAAATGGAAGAAGTTTCTGGTTACAATCAATGAGGTAAGCATTCGATATGACCCAATTATCCGCTTTGTATGTGTCGGTCAACCACGAGGTGTGTTTGTGGGTATTTAATAGACACGAATGGGTAATCATTAACATATCATATACGATATGGATCGAGAAGCATGTGAAGTATTATTAATGTTAAGTTATTTCTATATGTGCAGGTTAATAAGAAATGTGGTGTGCTCCCAATCTCTCTTTCAACTTTGAGCAAAATTCGGAATACCTACTTTAAGCACTACATAAAGAAGAGGGTTGGTGACAATTTTGCTCGTTGTGGGAAGTGTGATTCGTTTTCCGCAATTATACTTCAACATGTGAAAGGTTCAGCTGCACACACAGGGTTTTCGAAACAATTGGAGAAGCACCAAGCGCAGCAAGAATCAGCTCGCAATGCATACCGTTGCATGAGGGCTCTTTCAATTGAGCATCCCCGAAAAGTGTTGACGATTATTCACGACAAAATGGATCATGGTAAAACCGCATCTCCTTGTTTTGCCTCCAAGAACAAAGATATTGATATGTTTACAAAGCTACCACTTTATGTAACAGGCATGATGGCACATGGACATGGAGATGAGAGATATGCCCACTATGCACTTGACATATACCCTGGAGATTGCAACCATACTGTAGGATCATTCGTGAGACTTCTACGTGATTTGGAGGAACCACCAATGTCATCATCCCGGAGTCTTTTTCATGGTGCTGGGCGGTCACCTCTTTATCGTGTTGTTCTTCATGGGAGCGAAATATGTTTGCAAGGGTTACGAGTCCCACCCACGGAGCCCATACCGGCAATTCCTCTTCCACCCATTCTGCACGTTCAGCTTGATAATTGCTGGAAGGACAACAAGTGTAGGTTCGTAAAGGCATTCTGGTCTATGCTCACGGCGAAAGAAATATTCACGGAGGTACATGTGTCTTATCTATTGGTTGGCCACACCCATGACGACATCGATGCATCATTTGGAAGATGGAGTATGGACCTGCGCGAACACGACTACCCCACTATCCCCCTTCTCATGAAATCATACATGGATATGGAAAAGGTTCCTGTCATTCCACACATGATAGAGGAACTTCCAGATTGGAGATCATACGTTAGGGAGCATATCCCAAGTGGTAAGGAGAAACTCATTGGGCACACAAAGGCTCAACAGTTCAAATTCTATGTCCGAGATGATGGTTGGCATGTTATGCAATACAAAGTGCTTAGCACGCATGAGGAGTGGTTGCCCAAAGACGGTGTGAAGATGTGGAAATCCAATATAAAAGGGGAGCCCTATCTTCCATCCGGGGACCCCTTTCCTGCACCACCGCGCGGTATGGCAAAACTGGAGGAAGTGGTTGTGGGACTGCAAGGGTTCATTGACTATTGGCAATCAATATGTGACCATGACACGACAGGAGCATATATGGGTTCACACATGCATATTTTGCAGTACTGGATAGGGGTGAAGGAGGCATTAGAGACACCTCTCAGAAACGTATACACTGCTGGGCATGCATTATGGGAGGGATTCTGGCCACGGAGTAGGGTCGAAGCAGATGCACATCCATTCATGCAGAATGGAGAGCTTCGGGAAGAGCACCAACCGGACGACCATTATGTTGGTCCAGCAAACCTTCGTCCTGCAGCTGCTTTCCGCATTGCGGATAATGTGCACGAGGGGCATATGCTAATATTGCGTCCCCAAGAACAAGATATAGGTAGACCCATTTGGGTTTGCCGTGTTTTGTCTGGACCGAACTTGGCGGTCACGGGAGAGCATCCACGTCAAATACTTGTACAATGGTTCACTCCCACTTCAACCGCCAGAGACCTATCAAAGAAATGGAATGGCTGGGACTCAAATCCTAACTTCAAGTGGAAACGTGATTTGAAGTACTCCGTTCCCGACTGGCAGCCAATCGATTGCATTTTGGCAGCTTGGCCTCTGCCATAACATGAAGATGTGGAGCCCTTAAAGGTTACAATCCCAATAGAGCAAATTGGATTTGCCAAAGATAATCTTCGACGTTGTTCAACAGCTGAGCGTGGGAACATGGTGGGTGGGGTGGACGTCAAGGAGTCTAGTGGGCAACAGGGAGGCCGTGGACATGGAACTGGTAGACGTAAGTCTGGGGGACGCGCATCCCGGTGATCAAAGCCACCGGAATCCAAGGGCATACGGAATTAGAGGAGCAAGTGTGAAGATCCTAGTGTTTTGTGGTAGGTGATAGGGCGGTCCTTTTTGAACCGAACGAAGGATTTATTTGTTGATACTTGCAATATTGCTATATGTGCACATTGCAACCAATGACATACCTCCATGTGTGGTGTACACGCATTAATGTAATGTATACAAACCACAATGTAGGGCTTTTGAACATTAATTTCCTCGCATTTTCGAGAATGTGTCATGCCCCAAGCTACATATGTGATGTGTAATGTTGTACTTTGCCAACTAATAATGAATATTGTGAGTATTGTGTGTAAGCGGTGTACAATAGTCAACGTTATGTCCCAAACACGGGCATTTGTACGAAGAAGTTCCCGATGAACGTTCCCACGTTCATCACGTTCCCAACTGAGTTCACACACACGTTCCCATGTTCCCAATCTAGTTCCCTGCACGTTCCCATGTTCCCACTGAAGTTCCCATAAACGTTCCTATGTTCCCACTCAAGTTCCCATGAACGTTCCCGGGGTCCAGATGGTGTTCACATACACGTTCCCACGTTGAATTTTGGTCAAACTTCACGTGTTTTGCAATTTTGGGACTCCCAAAAGTGCCATAATGTTTAATATCATGTTATAGGTGATTTAGGTAGTGCAAAGTCAAAATCAAATAATATTGGTATATTTTAGAATTTATGATTTGTGTTTTTATTGCGTTATATTTGGATAGCTACACTATTTATAAATTTTATATGAATATTGACATGTACCATGGAGGGGGGCACTAAAATTTGTAACCTACATGTTCACTTTAAGGAATCATTTTCATAATAACAATAATGAAATGTTGAATAAGGTAGAGAGGTCTTAAATGGGTTATTTTATGACTAGCCCACTTCTCCTAGGATATGAAACATGTGATTAGGACGATATGGTTAGCAAGCCTAAACTGAGACCGTAGCAACTATCCTCATAATTTTGGAGCTCAATATATATATATATATATATATATATTGGAGATTCCCATACTCATGAAATGGTCATATACAGTAGGCCCCTTGATAATATTGCCTATTGAGGTTAGAGCCTCTCTCCACTCCTAGGGGATGGACTCTTCATACCACATATGAACTAACATGAGTGTTAGAAGGGGTATTATTTGAGGCATTAGATGTACAAAAGGCGGCCCTCATGTGTTCAGATTAGCATAGCAACCAATGTGTTAGTTTCATCCAATTCACACTTTCATACATTTTTTGGTCGTATGGGTAATACTCCTCAATGGCTACTATGGGCCAAGTTCCATGTGCCGGTCCCGGTCCGTTTTTTTTAAATAAATGGGTGGGCTGGTGAAAAGAGGGTGGTGCCATGTGCCCATCCTTCTCACCCAAGGACCAGTACCCCCCATGGATGGGTGTCCCACATTTTGTGTTGTGCAAAAACAGGTGCCAAAGGACTGGCGGTCCTAACGGTCACAAGAAGGACATGTGCCGGTTAGAAAGCTCTGGTGACCGAATTGGCCGGTCACTTAGGGTACACCCTTGGATACTAAAAGCCACTTTGTTCTTCAAGTCCTTTCTTTTGAGGAGTACTCTTAGGGAACGTGTATTTTATGATGTTTTTAGAATCTAGATCTTAACTATGTATATATATAAGGCAAACAAAGCAAAGGAAACACTCATGAAATATTTAAAAGACTATTTTGGTATCATTTAGGTGTCACAGTTTAGTTTTATTAAAACAAACACATGATTATTTCACTTTATGTAGTGGTTACATTGACTATTAGATTATCAATTAGGGATATAAACTTAAAAAAATTCCCTATGTATCAGTACATGCAATGTTGACAACCACTCGCCTCATACCAATTACCCGAACAACAATCCGGCAGTGAGTAGGCCATTTACTTACCAAAACTAGGGGCACTTGGGTATAGTCCACACTCTTGCATTTATTTTTTTTTAAATTAGTGTAACTTGAAATTTACAATGTACTCAACATTAATCAAAATTGTTGACATTCTTAGATTAATTATGATATAAATATAGGTTGTCCTACTATAGCCTTTTACTCAATCTTGGCCAAGGTAATCATAATATTCATGGATAGGGTCAATAAGCTAAATCACATATTGACAATCACATTAGGAATCTCTCCTCTATAATAATTTGTATTTCCATAGATGACAATATTACCAACCTACGCATATCAACAACACATAATTTGGAATTCATTCAATAAATGTATGGAAATTGATGTGCAAATCAAATATGAAAACTGAAATGATGATGACCTCCATTGCTGGTGACCTTCATAAAGTGTCGTGTCTTATCACTCACCAAATTTAGTTAGAAAGTAGGAAATCGAATTAAACCGGCACCCCACATAGAAGTACCCCTCCATAAGATGGGTGACATTACCCATTTTTTGAATGATGTCACCCATTTCTCATGCATTTAAAAAACGAACCGGGACCAACACATGGAACTTGGCCCTATGTCCATTCTTGTTACGGTTTGCATTTTGGCACACTAAATATCATATATTAGTGTAATGCAATACCAAGGCAACACTCGTGAGTCCACCTCCTCATTGTCCATGCAATTTTTGATCCAAGCACTGCTCTTGAACTTTGTGTCAATACTTGGCGTTTGGATGAACTAAAAGTAGGTTGAAAGCAATACTTGTAAACTTAATCATAAGAAGTGCCACTGTAAAAGTTACCACGTGGACATAAAATACCATATGACACTAAATACAATATTTAGTGTAGACAACAACCGTGTTTTTTTTAACAAATGTGGACAAGGATCGCCAACAACATGCAACAACTTGATAGATATTTGGGACCCGATACAACATTTACGCATCCGATGATGTAGACGAGATAATTATCAATCAATGATGCTCGAGATCACATAGACATTGATCTAGCCAACATTACATTCGAGCATTTGTGTACGCTTGCACATGACCCTCTTGGAAATGCCAATATCATTATATGATGGACTAACTATTTCAGAATCGAGCTATTTAACCCCTAATGTCACATGAGACCATAATTTGGTCATGCATAATTCGTTATGACCTCTTTGACATCAGTTTAGATGATTTTTGGATTGTTTCAACTACTCTTGTTCATGTGTGGGTCTGCTATGTCCTATGACGTGGATAAATTTGATTCGACATAGTTAGTTATTTTTTTGGAGTAATTTGAATGTGGGAGTGTGTTCTCAATTGGTTTATAGTGGAGCTAGTTCATGAACGCCTAGGGGCAACATATCGTAAACATGTTTTTGTGTTGATCCTTATGTGCAAAATGATTCCCAATTGATATGAAAATGTGCATGACACTCAAACGCAACATATTCTAAACATCTATCATTGGAATGTTTAGTTGGACATGTGCCGGTGAGTGTCAATCCATGTGGAAGGTGCGCGATTGTGGCACCTCTCAAGACCACTATTGACATTCCTATTATAATCTCCTACATAACAAAACTTCAATGTTTAAAATTCGGACTATGAGTAGTCACCTCTAACTTGTAAACATCTCTATGGTTGGATTTTCTTTGTGAATGCATCAAAGAGCTAAGTCTAAGCATATGCCTTAAAGCTTTAGTTTTTATTTTTTGTATTTCTAAAACTAATAAATAAAGCAGTGTCAACTTCAATTTCATGTCAAGCATAAATTATGTAATTGATGTCTTTTCCTTGTAACCACACACTCTAAACTTCATAATATCCACCTCCTTAATGTCACTCCTTCTCTTATATTTTGAAGCCTTAGGGAACGGATGTTCTCAATTTCAATCTCACTCCTTGTTGTCATGTTTCCCTCCCGTATATCACGGTTGTTTGACATTAAAATGAATCACCAAAGAATTCAAACCACACGCTTGCACGCATCACATTGCCATCATTGTAGTCATTGTCATTATTACAATGTTGACTTTGTGTTATTTCCTTAATGTCACATGCTACACCGATTCTCTTCTATCACACATCCATGTTACCACTACAAAACTCCTTAATATCAAATGTTTGCCACAAGCGTGATATTATGGGGATTCAAGTGTGGTAGGAGGTCCAACAATAGGCTCAAGTTCATACGAAACTACTATTTATCTCAATCAAACTATGTTATTCTTATAAGTCGATTTTTTTTTCTGCCATACGTAACTTAGTGTCAATGTTAGTAAGTTTTCCGAGGGACACTTCTTGCAATGAAATCAGGGAATTGTTAAATCGCGACCACGTAGTTTCGTTAAAAATAAAAATGACCATAGAGACGTGTCACCCGGTCACATGACCTGTCAAAATTTGATTTCTCATGGCACACATAAAGAGGAGTGATTGAATGAATAAACATGGCCAACGTGGATGACAAAATCAAAGCCTAACATATTGAATGTGGTCTTTTTAACCAATGTGTGGTCAATTTAACAATCCCCTAAAGTTAAACTGGTTCCATCTATACACCGACGACATTCATCCACCCTCGAAGGCGCGAAGCATCCGTCCTTTCTGCGGCGCCGCATAGCCATCTCCAATTAGGGTTCAGGGTTTTAGGGTTTAGGAATTGGAGCCCTTGTTTGTTCGCCATATATTGGTCGAACAAGGCCGTGGAGGTAAGTCAGTGCAATGTGTTTTCAGTTGTGTTGTGTCCGTGTTCAGTAGTCTCTCATGTTTTGTATTGGGTTATCGCCCTCTGTTCCTGTTTGTTTTGTTGTGTTTTTGGATGAGTAGGGTTCGCTGTCCGTGTTTTTAGATTACAGCAGGGGTGATGACTTCAATTAGATGTATGAGGTGGTTCACCATCGCTGATCTTAACCCATTGAGGCATAATCCATTCTAAACTGACCTGCTATAGTTGTAAGTTTCCTGTTTGTAGGGTTGTTGTTCTGGGATGGTAAGAAAGAGGTTGCGGTATCATATGATGACGAAAATACTGCAACAAAATGAAGCTACTGCTTTGGATTACTAATATTTAAGTCTCTGATGATACTGTTCCCCTTGACATTTCAAGTTGAAGTTGAAACATCTGTGCAATGATTTGAAAAAATTCCTCGTACTGAATGCCGAAGGCATGACAGACTACTATACACCCATAGAATATGAGCACATTTAGGGTTTCTGGCTCTTGCTGGAGATGATGATCGCAATTGGTCCGTGTTTCTGAATGTGCTTTCCAGCCGAATGAAGTCACACCAGCGAGTTTTGCCTTCTGATCCCTATATTACATCCGAAAAGGGACCTAAAAGTTTGACTTCTCAGTTGATTTTAAGTGCTGTGGAGATGAATTCGGTTCCCAACAATAATAGATTCAACACTTTATCATTTGGCAACTTACTCGCCACTTGATCATTATTGGATTTTACATTTTATTACCACTATGCTAAAATGTGCCAAAAACATAATATGGAACTTTGAGACACTATGGAAATATAGCTCAATGTGAATGGATTTTCTGGACCTCCCTGCAGTTGTGAACCATAATATTTATCCATATTTCGCAACCGGAGAGATATAATCCATGTCCTGCTCATTTGGAAATGACACTGTTCTAAAAGTTGCAAAATAATGAATTAGTAGCAATGCGGACTACAATGTGCACGGTTTCATATCCGCAGTGCCGATTTGGCGCGACAGATCGTTTTATTTCGTCTACGTACTCTTGATTTGGTGTATGGTTTGCTCCTGTGGATACTCTTTGAATGTGCTTCACTATGCTTTGGTTTCATGTTAGTGGATGCCTGTGTGGGTTTTGTATGCACTAAGGAGTACGAGAGGTTTTTCATTGTGGTCAACATCAATTGGCTATGGTAATGGATCACGTCACTATTTGAATTCACAGATCACGCCAACTTTGGAAAATCAAACTTCATGTAATCAATGGATGGGACACCGTGGCACGAATCTGAATGTGAAGAACATTCAACTTCTGAAACAAGTTTTTGGTGACCAGATTGAGAAGGCGTTTCCGAAAAGTTTCATACGAAGGTGGTATGAATGATTATTGAAGTACCAGTAACCATGGTGCATCAGTACCAACAGTGAATTGGACCACTCAAAAGAAAGAACCTAAAGAACCGGAATTGTGATGCAAAGATGCATATTTCCTGGATTTCACAGTTTGTAATCGTAGTCTAGACTGTAACTCGCACAACTAATTTGCCTGTACAGTTTGGCAAGCACAACGGCTACGATTCCTAACGCGAACCAGTGTGTTCAAATATGAATTCGAGGATTTATACTGAAGGTATCGTAAGACTTTTTCACTGTTACGAATAGTGAAGTAAACAATGAGTTGATGTCGTACCCTATCACCTCTAAAAGAATGTGATGTCTTGTGGTAAGGAGAATGTAAGTATCTGCAATGTCATTTACAGTTTCGAATACCCAAGCACTGAACACAGATTAATTAGGTCTTTACACGATGAGAAAATGCGGAGAGTTTCTGGAGCTCTGGTATTGAGATTTGACTGACGGTTATATTTCTCATTTAATGCTGTAGAGGGGTGCTCTATTCGATTTCAGAGTGTGGAATGCAAGTCTACATGGAATTTAAAGGCCTCAGCTAGTGTAGGACTCACACATGGCAGTAAAGTGGGGATTTTAAATGTAACTAGCGTTCTATACGGGATAGAAAAACGGACACTGACATATTCCGAAACAGAACAAGGTTGCAGTGCAAGAGGCTGTAAGGTTCAAGGGGATACCTGGTTACGGTATGTAGCAGAAAACTACAGTCAAGACTCTAAATCTCACAGGTCGGGAGTAGCAAAAAAATAGCATATATAGAATTATGACAAGTAACACTTATAGAATTCATACTGATGATTCATAATATTTATAGAAATAAGACTTAAAATTTCCGAAAATGAAGAACAAAACAGTTTATAAACATAAAAAGTGATAATACATAACAACTAGACTAATTGAAAGAAATAATCTATATAGTAGTAACTTGACGAGATTCTTCCAACTAAACTAACCAAAAGAAAGAGTCTATAGTAGTATGATGAGAAGCTTCCAAATGATGAGATGAAACTTCCTTCTCAAGTCCTTGAATGCTCATGATGTGTGATAGGGCATCATTTGGTCTTTGTACAAAGTATTTCTTCAAAGTCTCTAGAGAACGCTGAGCAATACTAAATCCTACAACTTCTTCTACCACATCAACCGTAACCTCATCAACATCAATTTCTTGATGTATAGAGGAATACATATCCAAAAACTCCTCATTGGTAGGTTCATAGGGGTTGTTTAAATCAAATTCCATCTCATAATTGAGGTATTCATGAGCATTCATCACGTCACCCACCTCACTATCAGATGACAACAACGTCAGTTGATGAAGTAGAGTAGCAACTTCATCAACCTCTACCAAGCGCCTAGCTTCCTCTATCTCCCTCTCAATAGAGATCGAAAGAACACCCGTGTGCCTCCAACAATTTTGAATTGTTCGCAAAGAATATGGGATAAATGTGATTACATGTTTAAAATGTATGCTCTCATATATTATTACCTTGATTTTCTTAGAATTAACACTTATAGAGGTGTAATTAACAAAGAAGGGAGTAGAGCATGTTATAACACTTTACACATAACACTCACTAGTCTTACCAATTGTGTTTTTGTAGGGGAGTAAAATTTTCTTAACATATATGAAATTATAACGCTTATAGGGGTAACACTTATAGAGTCTTGACTGTATCAAGTTCGCTATCTCAGTTACTATTCCTGCTGGATTCCCAAAATTCTATCTGACTAAACTAGGAAAACCTTGAAATTACTATTATACATCTTTCATCAGATTTCACAGCGATGAACCACAGTAGTTCGCATCAAAGTCAAAATTAATTTGCTCCCTCACGACATAGTTCATCACTAAGCTTTTTACATAAGTAAGTAATTGCTGAAACCGCATTTGGTCTGGATTCTGGAAAACGTCAATTGCAATACAAATTGTAAGTTTTGATGATTGAGATCATTGTGACTTTACATCATTCAGGTTAAACTGGTTAAAAGAATACATACAATCTAAATCTACTGTATTCCTACAGTAATAAACAAGGAGAGATAACTTTATCGACAGGCACGATGAGATAACTAGAAACCTCAAAGAGCACGCTCTCAAGATAACCGTGACCAACATCAAAGGACCAACAATTACATACATTCGGCACTACTTGATTGAACAGATTTCAGAACCGAAAACCCATTCTCTTTATGGCTAATAATGATTACACCCAAAAAAGGAGTAACTGGAATCCATTCCACTTTGAGCCCAACTGCCAGTGTTAACAACCCAGCTGCAACCGAGAGATAGATTCACTGGTTTGAACTCTGGGTTGAAAAATAGGTCTGTGTACACACATAATCGAGATTCGACAGGCTGGAGGAAAGCTTGGCGGCGCTCCGCAATAGCAAGAATATAGTTCTGTATAACCCTTCCTTCAACACCCTCTTGATCCTCTCTGGTCTCTCGCATTCGAATTTCGAATGCCCTTCGCAATTGTCGAGGTCACCACTTTTTCTTTCCTAACTTCCCACACCACGAAGATTTAAGTACCTGATCTCTGCAGGGTTAACATCTCGTTAGCCTTCGTCCCTGCACTGTTGCCCTGCAAGTTTCACTGTTGGATCACGCTATGTTAGGTAGAGTTGTTTGCATTGTTGCATTAAGTGCGAGTTTAGTGATCGACTTGCAGGGAAAACATACGGAGCGGCTACTTCGCATACATGTGCCCTACAGCTCAGCCCAAACAGATAATCTTGTAGCAGTATGGTGCAAATCCTTCTCGTTCTTACGTGATGGTGACTTTTGGTCTTGAGAGCGTTTGTTAGGCCAGAGCGGAATATGATGTTCTTGTTCTCGGAATATCATTGTTCTACTAGTTGCCAGTTTCGGTGTTGCATCGTAGGATAGCGCTGTCGGCATTGAAAATAGTACTGAAAGTATAGTGATCGGCTTCGAAAAGCATTCGGAGACAGTGGTTAGTCTGTGTGATGGTGGATTTTGACCTTGAGAGGGTTCGTTGGGTTATGGAGCAGTGATCGGAGCATATGATCTCCTTCTTGTTTGAGGTCCATGTTGCGAGAGAGGAATTATTTTTTTGAGGCAGCGATGCACCGGGGATGCAGTTTTCTTAGTGAGGTTGTATATTAAGAAATTTTTGAATGCTATAAGCTTGACGAGGTCGAAGGAAGGGAAGTAGTGTTGATGAAGGTGGCGATGGCGGAGTTGCAACACAACATCCCGCAAAGCTTGCAGCGAAGCACATCAGCTACACATCCTCGACTAAATGGAAGACGTCGCGTGTTTTCACATAAACTGGCAACCTTGCAGAAGATGAAGGATCGATGTCCCCACCCAGCGTCATCGAGCTTCCTCCCAGGCTTCCATGTTCGAGTTGCGCGAGTCCGGGTGACTTGCACCTATCTTCTTAGCGGCTACGACAGGTTGGAGTCACCCGAACTATGCGACGCTCAATTGGCAGATCAGAGTCGCCACCAGATCGCCCAGAAGAAGATCGCCGCAAAACTGAAGCAGGCCGATCGACCGGCGCAACGTCGAAAGCTGTTCAACCGAGCTTCTCGTCGAAGTGGTCGGTTCCGGTGGCAAGGGCTTAAAGACTCAGTGAACTTGTCACCGATCATTTCTTGTTTCAAGTCGTGGTTGCAACAGCCATTTGTGCATTTGGCTCGCATGGCCTCCCTGTCTGCTGCGAAAGTTGATATGCACAGGGATTACTTGAGGAGCTCATGGAGGGACGATGATCATGAGTACCGAGAGATTGGCTATCTCTCCGAAGGCACCGGCACCGTATCTCTCCTCACTTCATACTGACGATGAATCTTTCTTCGAATTCAGAAATGTTTGCACACTGTTCCACTTACAATAACACATGACGTGATGATTAAGATTTATATCAGTCATTGCATCAATTAGCTGAGACGGCCATTTTCGTGCTTGCACTGATCATGTAAACGTAGAGAACATTACATAGCCCTGGCCTGGCCTACAAGGATGATGATCTCTTGATAATCTGCCCCCTGATACTCGCAAATGCAAATGTGAATAATAAAGATGTGGTGCAAATTAATGGAACTCATCAATGCTTCCATCCTGTCAAGATTATGCAACTGATCATTACTTATACGCTGGTGTGTTACCATCTGGCCTTCCACCATGTTCTGTCATGTTGGAGGTTCTGATAATTCACAGTGCTCATGTCCTCACCAGGTTTGATTGATTGATTGAAGTATCAGATGAAT
Organism: Polytrichum commune; assembly: GCA_950295325.1. Classification (NCBI taxonomy): domain Eukaryota; kingdom Viridiplantae; phylum Streptophyta; class Polytrichopsida; order Polytrichales; family Polytrichaceae; genus Polytrichum; species Polytrichum commune. The sequence continues at coordinate 62,911,536 of OX485804.1, forward strand.
GGGTGACCTTCAAATGTAGCTGCAGGGAAGATCTTGACGCCAGTCTGGCTCGTTTCCTGTTTCAAGCATTCCATTGTACCGAGTTTTTCCTCCAGGATCAGGAATTGGAAGTTGCTACTGTGTCAACAGTCGGCAGTGTCACATTCTTACAACCGAAACCAGATACCTGTTGGGCATCTTCGATGTAATTTGAAACTATCTGGATGAATCTCTGCTGTTCGTGATACCACATACAATATGGAATACCGTGTCAGACTGAGCCCTACTATATAATAACCGAGATTGAAGTAGCGAAAGAGTGCTGTGAAGTTTTTGGGCATAGTCGGTCAAGATCCTAGTGATTCTAAATCCAACCGGTTACATGTTGACATCTTCCGGGTTTGCTCTATTCATTTGAAGTAACTTCTATAGATTCCTCTAAAATGATCGGTGTTTCTCCTGAAGTCTCAAACTTCAACCTTCCCAAATTCAACCGGTTCATCTGTAACTAGCTGTCAATTCTCCACGGACAATGTTACGAAACCGTAACTTGTAACACATTCAAATCAACACAATTCAAGCTGCCATAATTAACACATTCAAGCCGCCTGCCTGCAGCACATGGCAGAAAAGAAAATGTTTCGCGTGCTCTGACAGATCCGATGAATGTGTGACCATATATAGAGTAATGCAAATCGCTGCCATTACATGGCCAGAGCTACACCGATTATGGAATTGAGTGTCACGTCCGCTATTTGAGAAGGGCCTCAACTAGACGCCTCGAGGTCTGAGAGTGTCATGCCAATATGATACTATTTGCCAACACAAGTAACTTCTTGAAGTGGAAAAATATGTACTTTGTGAAATTAAAGTAGCACATTGGGATACATTGGACGATGGTCTTTCATTTTGTATGCAGGAGGAAAATGCTTTTGAGCATACGAATGGCAAGTGTCATGTGTTTACATTTCAGAATACAAGAATAAGGTATTCTTCAACTTACAAATGGTAAGTGTCATTTGTGTACACTTTAGTCAACATGTAGATCATCATGTAACATAAGGATGCACCTCATAACATTATTAGGCAATTTTCATGCCAAGATATTAGTAAGCGCACTTGAATGCCAAGTGTCATGTGTCATGAGGTGACACTTAAGGTGAAGTTGTTAATCATCGGTGTAACTTAAAATATGTCTCAAAAATAGGGTAATTGACATTGTTACCCATGTGACACTAAACACCATAAATGGTGTACCACTATTACTATTGTACCAATCACTACCACAATTACATGAGGTGAATACACAATTACATGAGCAATTTGAATGGAGCTTAGTTTAGGTAAGCGCTTTTGAGTTGGTACATTAGATGCCTTTGTCCCCTCTTAAATATTGTGAAGCATTTGTTATTTTGTAAATAGCAAAAAAGTGGGAAGTGGCCATGATGTAGCTTTGGATACTTTAGGCCTATATTCTAACCTCCCACGAACTGTCACCAAAGCCAAATGTGGCATTGGAATTCATGTAGCTATTTTGAATAATGACGTAGGTGTCCACATGTGGCAAGCATGTCAATATGATGTATTTTCATAGCGAAAATAAATTTTTATTATTGAAATTACTTATTTTTCACATACAAATATTCAAAATATTCATGATATCTTTAACAAAAAAATAGATTGAGATAAGAATTAATTATAAAAAATTATCAGAATATGTTTTATATTTACATCGTTGAAGCATTTTGATAGAACATAAATATAATTAACAAAAAGTTTAAAATGTTTTAAAATTTGAACTTACAAATCTTATCTCATGACATGCATCATGATCATCCCATTAAATACTTCTAGTAATTCAATGTGACGGATCATGTTATCAAAGGTTCATGGATAGGATATATTACAAAATTAATATTTCGATGATACCATATATATATAGGATATGGTAATCAACATGCTTAGGATAGGCTATAGAAATAAAATTACAAAAAAAACATTTTTGTAACTCATGAGAGTAGCAAAGATGGGTAATCACATTAAATACATAAATAGAAAATAATGCTTGATACTTCTAAAGTTTTATTCCACAAATGTCAATGTCAATATATTAGGATAAGATATAGTCAAGAAATGATTTGTAAAAAACCATGTTTGCTACTCATGAGAGTAGCAAAAATGATTAATTTTTTTGAGTGCATTTAAATGAAAGAAGTATCATGATTATTTGCCAATGACAAATTCTAGGAACAAAATGTGATTGTCTAGGAGAGAAGAAATCAAATGCAATCCCCCCAAAATAAAATTCAAATGTCATATTAGAAGGACAACGAGCATTGATGATTTTAAGAAACAAGAAGAAATGAGTGATTTCAAGAAAGAAGATGATCAATGTGATCTTAGTGATGAACTAACTATCAGAATAATTGAAACAAGTTGATCTCACAAATTATGAGAAGTAATAAAAAAATTAAAATGAAGAGAAGCAAACAAAATATTATGGAACGTGAGGAGTGAAGAAATTTCAAAAAGATGATCATGCACACATGATGAACATAATAAGGGATTGCAAACGAAGAAGAAAACCAAGGTGATCTCAAAGAAATAAAAATTTCTCCAAAAAAAAATGAATGTCTAGACAATGTGAAATAAAACATACATTGAAGAAGATCTCATAAGGGAAAAAAACAATAAAAGAATGGAGCAAAGCTTGGGCATGGCGATTACAAAGAGGAAGGGAAGCAAGGCAAAACCTTAATTAGTAGTTGTGTGGCATGTGAAGGGGCAATGATGATGTGGGTCCCACATGGCCTCAAGTTGGCAAAATGGCAAAGTCAACAACCTAGTGTGCTAGCTCATGTTTCCTTAGAAATTGCCAACATTCATGTATTATTATCGTGCACAATACATGAGGCCATCTTATTGCTTATTGCTTAATTGCCTGTAATAAAATCGTCATTATCATTGATGAGATGAAAGCGAATAAAGAACACTCTAGCTATGAAAATACTTAAGTGCCACAAAACCCCAGCCCTTATGGGACAATATCGACCCCTCAGGGGGAGAGGGAATTATCGTATACAAGCGTACCTCTCATTCATTCAACATAAAAACCTTGAAATGACATGCAGTTTGGAGGTTACTTTTTAAAGTTGATTTGACACAAGAATTAGCTTTGAGAACCCCAAATTGAGTTTATTTGAGATCTTTGAGATGAATTGGCAACAAACTTACAGGAGGTCAAGTTCTATGTTGGATGCATGAAAGACATGCTCGTATACAATATTTCCTTCTCTCCACTCATATAGGGTGTGGTAGAGCATCAATGAACGGGGAGAATTGACTGCTAGTTACAAATGAACCGGTTGAAGTTCAAGACTTCAGGAAAACCACAATACTGTTCATTGTAGAAGAATCTATGCAGTATACCGCAATTCAATTAATATAAACCGAGAGATTACAACATGTATGTAACTGGTTGGAGTTGGAAACACTAGGATTTTGACTGATTATGCCCCAAAAATATCCTTGGACACTGAGGTAGAGGATGAAGTTCATCAGTGTAATATGTGCGTGTGACCACATCCACATTCTTTTTTTCTATCTTAATGAAGCCTAGCTCTGCGCCATGTAACTTATGCCCCCTTCTCACCTAACTTTACCAAATAACCAAAGTATTTCCTGAAAACTGGGTAAAGCTCCCTTGGTTATAGCGGAGGCATCCGGCTATCCCAATGCACCTACAAGAATTTGCTCCAAAGATTTTCAAGTAGGTTTTAGTTAAGTAGCTTTCACACATGTTCACTGTTTTATCTACCAAGCAACGAATGTTGGGTAGTTTTGGTCCCATCCCCAAATGCCTTACTACTCACTTATCTTACCATTGGTTTTTGTTGATGGAGCTCCTCGTGCCCTCATAGCTAAGACTAAAAAGCAACCAATCACAAGGGCAGGAGACGACACTTTTAAAGGTCCTATATTCTTGCCTTATGTTTAGATACCAATTGATGGGAGGGTCAGTGCTTGAGACTTAAAACCTCCACTTTTAAGCCATGCCACATCATTTGCCAACTAGGCTTGGCACTAGATAATGGTGTGAAGGCCGGGTTGTTAGAACCAACTTTTAGTCTTAGTTAAAGTCAGGTGGGAAGGGGGCATTAGTCCTCCTACCTTCTCTGAGGTGTAACTGAGGGCCACTTCACACACGAGCCAAGAGCTGTAACCATGAAATTGTGAGAGCCCAAAGGAAAGGGTCCAAAGGCCGTCCCAACACACCTCCACAATCATGTAGTGTGGTTAGGGACCCTCAAGTGTAGTGTGAAGTCATATGTGACTGGGCCCTCAACCAAATGCTATTTTAATGAATTCCTATTCATGTGGGTCCTCACACATGATAAATTAGAATAGGTCAACAATCATAAGCGTCCGGAGTGCCATGGTCTCCCGGTTTTTGTGTTAGGCCTACCTCCAAAAGGTGGTTTTTGAAAAACAATCAAAGTGACCATGAAACATGATCCATTCTATGCCATGTAGGAACCCATGTAAACTTTGCATGCATCTTGCATTCATATACTCCGTTGGTCCCTCAAGCGTAGTGTGAAGTAGCGAACTTGGACCGGCTCCGCCTTTTCCACCAATGAGAGTGCTTGAAGTGTAATGGTCACGGGCTCTCAGTCTCGTGTGTGAAGTGGACGTTACTTACTTTCTAAGCTGGGCTGTGTATGAGATTCAAATTTCAAACCTAACTTGTCTTCATCTTCTGTCGAAGGTTCCTATTTTCCAAACTTCATTTACTAGCTTTAGTAGTGCCCTTCTACCATTATGCCAAAAAAATTTATGGTCACCACACTAGACTGTGCTATTATTAGTGTGGTTCATAGTAATCTCATAGTTCACATTAGTGTGGGTCACATTAATTGATGATGTAGAGAATTGATGAGGATGGATATTTTGCTCTATACTATTTTTGTGCTTGAACTATGTTACCGTGAAACTTTATCTTTTTGGTTGGAAGTCCATCAAGACTATAAGGCAAAATAGACTAGAAGATTAGAGTGGCCCACATTCCTTTTCACTCCATAGTCATAGGGAAATTAAATATATTTAATTTTGACCCCTACAGGTTCTTGCTTGAATTGAAAATGGCTTGAACTAAATTAAACATGAGAAGCTAGTGTTGGTTTTGGATATACCTATAATCAATATTTTGAAACTATATATAGATTATTCATAAGGTGTTTAGAGATTACATGCTGAGATGTGCTGGAATCCTCTTTCAATTACCAACAAGACCCCCCCCCCCCAAAAAAAGGAAATCAACTCATAATATTTTTGTTCGAATGTTTCAAATGCCATTGATAGGTATAGTTGACATAGCAAAAATAAGATAAACAAGGGCATTATCATCATGACAAAAAATATTGTATTTCCTAAGCACATGGCTTGACAAATGAAAAGTTGCGACTGCATAAGTTGCAAAGGAGAAGTCCTCTTAAAGAAGAATGCTTTGAGGTATATGTGAATATAATTATCATCCATTTCACAAGCACGTTCACAAGCATCAAAGTGACTAACTGAGGACTAACCTAATAGCAGGCCACCAGTGAACGGTTCCTACCCACACTGGTTACATCTAGTGGCTCTCACTAGCTAAACTGCCTCTAAAAGTGACCCTTGCTAGTAGGAGTTGTTCGTTGCTTGCCCACACTTGGAAGTGTTTGCATGCTATAACTTATTTGCGTGTCATTTTTCCAACTCACTATGAGCAACTATCCACATGTTGAGTTTACTTCAACCATGGAGTCGTGTTTCCGCCCCATGGTTAAATGAACCAACAATTCCATTTATAGGCTTTTTAATTATTTTTTTGGTTATCAATCTAAGATTTATGGGCCTTATGTCTAGTGAGTAATTCTCCAACCCAAGCAACATAAGTTGAAGATCTTTCAAACTCTATTGGGAGTAGGGTGACTATTTTAATTCATGGAAGTTGTCAGTCAAAGTTGTTGAGATAGATGGAGGGGAAGACTCAAGGTCTTGAACCTACGTTATTTCCACCCGAACTAGAGTGGCCTATGCTAATTATTTACACACTAAAAGGACTATATTTAGTTTACCTTAAACCCCCAAAACCCCATTGATGCCCAATATTGAAACAATACCATATCCACCGTCCTACCTAGGTGGCTCTGATGGAAATTATATTATTTCATAACATACCAAAATTCACCAAATCTTGATTTTAGAAAACACATGTTCGGTACACCTACAACCTCCAAAGCTCAAGTTTAGTGGAATCCATGTAAATTCATCTATTGCGGATGAAAAGGGCTTTAATAACCCCTAAAAACAAGCACCCATAAGTTGAGGGCTACTTTCACTCTGTATAAACCTTTAATTGAGCCTAGACCACTTCAATGTCTTTGATGTAGTTTTTGGAGTCAAATGAGTTGAGAGAGAAATCGAGAAGAAAGAAAGAAAAGAAACGAAAAAAGAACGTCATAGTCTTTTACCCTGACATGCGATGTCCGTTCACTGCCTCCCTCTCATGTCCATGTGAGTCGTGGGAGTGGGGGCGGCTTAGTGCCTATTTTCATAGGTGGACCGTGTGGTTAGTGTTAGGGCTCTGTGTTCTATTTTAGTTTTGGGTTTTAGTGTTAGTACGTGTGTTTAGTCAAGTGGGACTAGGGCTTGTTTCCAATTTCCTTTTGTTTAGGATTAATTATGTTAGGTACCTTTTAACAATTTGGGAGAAATTTGAGACAAGAAAATGACCACCTTCCCAATGAATAAGTTCACCTAAGGTTTGTGGGCCTAATTCATGTACTCATCTTAAACGGACACCTATATTTGAATGATATGTGGGTTATGTGTGGGTCTAAGAATAAACATCATTGAAATGACACGTGTTTAAAAAGATAGTAATGTATTACATGCTCAAAGTTTGTTGACCATTGTAAGTTCAAAGGTTAACATAATTGGGAGGACCTATATGGTCATATAGCGAGGAAAAGAATCGTTGTGATAATGAACAAAATATTCATATGAGATCCAACTATATGAGGCATATGGTTACTTGCATGATTTGGAGTTCCTTATCATCTTGCATTGATTTTGTCTTTCATATTCTACAAGAAGTGGGTGCAGAGCTACAAGTGCATGTTGAAGACCTGCTTAGCTTAAACACCGCAACTAAAGCTCTAACCAACCTCAAAAACCACCCAAATATTGATGGTCTAGAGAACCAACGAGAGGAGAGTGGATTTAGATGTGTTGCAAGAGTGGCGAGTCATCCAATAACTACTCGAGCTGATTTTTAGTCATAACTAATCAACTCAAGGACCAAATTTAGGATCATGAATGATATCATTCCCATAAAAAAGAAACATTATGAAGAGACATGATAACTCTCTTGCTCTTGGATGTGCGATCAATTGTATAAACAACAAGAGCATAGTGGATGACAAGCCGTGGAAGTAGCACACCATCCACGTACTCGAACTACACTAACTATTGCATTTAGTGTCATGTGGTACTTCATGTGGTACTTCATGTGATTGCGGTAACTTTTTTGATGACACTTTCTATGAACAAGTTTACAAATACTGTCATCCCAACCTACTTTCGATTCATCCAAATGCCAATTATTGAAACAAAGTTTGGTGTAATTTGCATCCTAACAATATATGTGATGAAATATTGTCATGGATGATTGGAACTTGGATGAAAAACCACTTAGTAAGTGACAATAATTGCAACACTGTATATCTATAGTGCCCAAAATTTGTCACAAAGAATGACAAATGTTGGTAAGTGTACATTTAGTGTTGGTGACACTGCATGTGCATTTTACAATAACTTTTGAACAAGACATAACATTATTCAGATCCATAACAATGTTTTGTGAGACTAACAATATTTCATATAATATTCCTCACATTCATACTAAATGTGAAGAATATTCCATGGAATACTATTAGTCTCATAGAACATTGTTATGGATCTGAATAATGTCATGTAGAATTGGTGACACGGAATAAAAAATTTAATGTAGTTTCTAGATATAACCAATCAACTCGTGGACAAAATCTTGGAATTATGGATGACATCTCACCCACATGGATGAAACATTGGGACGAGTGATGAGCGATCGGAGGTGGCATGAGCACATGGGGATCAGAAACTCATCCGCCACTCTTCATCCATCCCCCATGGGACGGGCTCTTCTTTCTTAAAATGGGAGTGAAAACTTGCCCCCCCCCGCCACCATCGACGTCACTCAAAAGTGGCACTTTTGGGCTTCCGGAGTGCGAAGTGCCCTTGTTGTTCTTCTTCGTCTTCTTCTTCCTGATCTTCTTCTTCTTCTTTCATCATTTCGGAATCTCTGACGCTGCTGCGGGCGTTCATTGAACGTTTATGTATGTGAGGGTTGTATGAGTCGGGTGTAAAGAAAGAAAGCAAGGGTATAGAGTAAGGAAGTAAGTGGGCCTTGATTGCTTGTTGATTGTTCCAGTGAGCCGTTTAGTTGCCATGCTGCATCGCTCCCTCCACCTCTCCTGCTCGCCGCTGCTCCTGCAACGATCCTGCTCGAACAGCTTCCGCAAGCTACGCTTCCCTCCCTTATGTCAACCTTTATCGCAACCTGAACTACCAACAGCAGGAGGAGGAAGAAGAAGAAGAACAACAGCACAGGGCTTTGCAACAATAGCATTAGCTATGGATGACTCCACCAAAGGCAGAGTGGCTGTCATCGGAGCTGGAGGTGCCTACATACATACCATTCTTTGTCAATTTAAACCTTCACCCAATTTAAACATCGAAGCGGATCCCTCTTTAGTCGAACAGATTAATTCGCACTCAGGGATTCATAAAGCTAGGCTAGGCTAGGCTAGGCTGGCAACTTAGTTTTCGAAAATTCCCCGTCCCAATGTGAAGACAGAGAGTGTGGAGTACCCATTTACCCTTCTTGCCTGTTTCGTATGGTCACGTTGTTGTATGGCATTTTCAATCTCAATGGGATGTCATCGGTCAATGTTAGCATAAGTTATGCAATTCGGAGCTGGCAACTGGTGTTTGGATTGTGAAGCGCAAATTGGGAATTGCTGGATTACCCTAATTCACGACAAACTTCATAGGGGTTGTTGGATACAAGAAAATAAGAAGATGGAAATTGAAGAATGTCACACCTTCAAGTACAGCAGGGGAGTCATTCTGTCTTCAAATTGGGCGATAATAAACACCATGTTTCTGGATTGGGAGTTCTTATGTGCGTGTGGATTGAGGAATGGAGTGTCAACTCTAACTGGACCCAGATTTGGGTTGCATAATGTGAAGGAGTTTTTTCAGAATGAGAGCACTATTTTGAAATGGCATGATAGCTTCAATCTGATGACGGCCTTCAAAGGAATTTGAGCTAACTTGCTCTGGAAGATACAAAATCTCAAGTCTTGTTGGAGTCCTGTGTTATTTGTCTCTCTGAAGGTAAGGTCTGTTGTTTTTGGTTTACAGTGGCAGGTGCAGTTTGCGCATCAACTTTGGCCTTGAAAGGTTTGGCTGTCAATATTTTCGAAACAGGGCGGGGCCCAGGCGGCCGCATGTCCCAACGAAGGTATTTTGCGTAATTATGGCTCTTGCGTAGTTGAATTACCCACAGAAAGGAGTTCCTTTGAGTCATTCTTGCTCTTGTTGCACTTTCCTTGACGCCGAATTGCAGACTGGTCATAATTGAATGCATTTGAGTATTATATCACATGTTTACAAATTCCAGCATTTGATAAGTCATTTGACGAGAATGTATATCTCTGATAAAGAGACTGCATATTTGACAGGTATACTATTTTTTGGGGGACAGGGAAACAATTGAGGATGGATCAGAGCTTATGTTCGACCATGGAGCTCAATACTTCACAATCAAATCTCCGGAAGTGCAACAACTTGTCGACCATTGGGAGGCATCAGGACTTGTGTCTGAATGGAAGGGTAAATTCGGCACTGTGAACGTTGCAACTGGAACTCTTGTAGAAGATAAGGTCAGTTTTGTCTTTGCATTTTTAAAGTTGGTGTGTGTTATCTCTGGCTACCTGCATCACAAGAAGGAAGTTAGGTATATATGTTTGTTTCCTTGCCTTGTAGCTGACAGCAGGATAGAGGTGATATAGGTTGATGTGTTTTTATGCCAAGACATAGTAATAAAAACACGATGCCAAACAAGGATTCCATACTCTCTAAGATTACACCAACAAGGATTCCATGGCTGGTTTGCTCAAAATATTTGGGAATGTGTGGTGAACAGGCATCTAAAAAGAGATATGTAGGTGTTCCAGGCATGAACTCTATTTGCAAGGCCCTTGCATCCTCGCCTGGTATTACTTCTTTTATTTGCCACCTGGTCGCAGCAGTGAACAATTGCAATGTATGTATTCAGATGATGAAGGGGCACTGATAAATGAAAATTGAATTCTGGTAGCCTTTTTGCCTCCTTGCCTGCATTTTGACACTGTTGTCAACGGCTACAATTGGCATTGCAGTTGTTTGTTGCTAACTCACTGTGTAATTCTTTGCGCAATATTTTCCCCTCAAACCCTGACATAATCTCTCATACAAGTGACACCATAGACTTTACTTAGTGATTATACCCAGAGCAAGACATGTGTTTGAAGGTCTGATCAGTTTTATGTGTTTACATTCAGGTACCTTTTTGTTGTGTCAAATGCGTTTCATGTTATCTTGATCGTTTTACGTGTGAAATTATGAGGTCGACCCAATCATTGTGGGGACACCATGTCCACCGGTCATCTTACAAAGTTGTGGGTACCGAGGGGCTCGGTGAGTTCAAGGTAGACGGGTCTTAAATGGTTAGTTTTTTCGACTAGCCCCCTTCTCCTAGGATATGAAACAAGCAATTAGTACAAGATGTTAGCAAATCCAAATCGAGGCTGTAGCCACTTTCCTCCTAATCTTTGGAGCTCATATGAATATCTTATTTCTCATGAAAGTGAAGATTCAATGTGCACATCAAATAGTCACATAGGTCCCCCCAATTATGCTGGCTATTGAGCCTAGAATGGATATTATATGTTGAGCACACAGTCCAATCTCTTTTAAACACATGGCTTTCTGGTATCTGTTCTTGGAGCCACAACCAAACTACATACCACTCCAATATATGTGTCCTGATACAAAAACAATGAGAGATCAAGTTGCCCCTGTTACTGGCTTTAGAAATGAGTCCACCTCTTAATTGAGACTCTATAATTCATGCTAAGTGCTGGCAAACATAGGCGGCATCCATTCTTTCTTCCTTTCTGTCATTCTTGTTTGCCAATTTTTAACCCTGTATTCACTACATTAATGTTGAACTCCTCATCTGAATTGCAGGAGTATCTGCAAAGTATGGTGTCCAGGTTGTGGGCCTTGAATGGACAGAATCGGACGGTTCAGGCAAATGGCAATTGAAGGACAAGAATGGAGAGAGCTTGGGAATATTCAATGCTGTGGTTGTGGCTGACAAAGGCCTCGCATCATCTCGTTTTTCAGCACAGACTGGTCTTCCCCCTCCGTTAGGTACCAATATCCAGACACGAGCGCAATTCCTACTACAGTTGTAGTGATTGGATAGCCTTCCAAGAAATGAACCGCCCCACAATTTTTTTAATCGTCTTTTGTATCTCAATCAAGATGGTGGTTGGACCTCCAACAAGGCATGCTTAAGTTTACTGGTACCCCTGGTCTTTATCCCAATCATCTTGCTCTTGCAATGCTGCTGCTACAGAAATTTCTGTCGAATAGTAGAGTTAAGTGTAAAGTCTTGGCTAAAATGTGACTTTAAGAGCATATTCATAAAGTCACCCAAGTTTATTCAAGGTTTAAATTAACATGCTCAAAAGAGTGGTGTCAGGCTATTCAAAACCGGCTTTCTAGCTTGTCATACTGCGATGGGTGGGCCAAGGTAGCCTTGCATAGGTAGATGGAGATTTCGGGTGATGGGTCCCATGGGCAAGACCCTATTTAAGATCTTCAATTTCCCTAAAAAATTTTGGGATGGCATGAAGAGGTCCAAGGAGTCCTCAACCAACTTTCAAAATTAGGCTCCGACACACGACGAGCTAATGAGCTCTCAACAGATAATTTTGGCTTAAAACCAACAGTCCCTTTATGCATAACTTTCTTTGACTTTCTAAGTTAGCCTAGAGCTATGCTAGTTTTAGAAACATATTTCTAATTCTAGTGTTTTTCTAGGGTCAAGAATCTGCATGGGGAATATGAAGTATTAAAGCATTGGATGTGTGCGTTGAGTGCAGAAGGAGCTGGACTTCCAGAGCTAAGTAAGAGAGTAGCAGCTGTGACTACAGCTCCTTGCTTTGCAGTCATGCTGGCATTCTCTTCGCCTCTCACTTTGGTGAGGGTTCTCTAGGCAGGTGGCGGATTCCAAGTGGCGATTGTTGTATGGTGCATCTGTGTTGCTTGGACTCATGAAAACAATGAATGTCACTAGTTAGACATAATAGAGGTATCCTTTAACTCAACAGGATTTTGGTCGGGAAGTGGCCAGTTTGCACACATTAGAGTTATCCTTGAGGTCTTTCAAATACTTGTGGTTTGGTAGGAAGTTTTGGCCCACATTTGACATTTTATTATGTTCAAGGAGTATTTGAGTGGTGTTGGAATCCTCAAGTTTAGTGAAATGAAGGGGAGGCTTTTGACTTTGGTCAAAAGATGGTTATATAAAAATGAAATCTCATGACAAACCTTTGAAGGCACCTCAAAAGATGTTCTCAAAAGTTAGGTAAGGAGTTTGTTTTAATATGGCCGTCTTTTGGCCAAAGTCAAACCCCTCTCCTTCATCTTACTAAAATTGAGGGCTCTGACTCCACTTGGAACACTCCTTAAACATCATAAAATTTCAAAAGTGGACCAACACTCCCTACCAAAGCATAAATTTTTGAGGGCCTTCTAAAGGATACCTCTAATACCTTCCATGTCAGGTAAGTTCTCAGTGCATGGTTGGAGGTTTGAACAAAGGACATTCTAGTATCTCTTCATTGAGGGTCAAACTCATTTTGGAATGTGAAGAGGTGCTCAAATGAGTTTGGCCCTCAATGAACTTCACCAAATAGTTTGTCCTTCGTTCAATTTCAAGCATGCACCACAAGTGGAAAGAAATTATCAATTTTGTATGCAAAAACAATCAATGGGAAATCATAGGGACCAGCTCCTGACAAAAAGTCCCATAGAGTTTATCAGCATAACTCTAGTAGCTTTTACACAGCAACCTCTCTTGTTATGTCCATCTTGTGCACGAGGTGGGTGATGCAGCATTACGAAAAGTCATGTGACATGTCGCATGTTTATGGAATATCTCATATATTTGATGAATTTTCTTGGAATGTACTTAATTTATTATCAAAATAAATTTCTAGTACCCTATATTTATGCTCATTGTTTTAGAATACATTCTACACCTTCAGATTGTACTTCACCCTATATTTTTACCTTACAAAGAGTGACCTCCCCGGATGATTGTACCAAAAGAAGTGTTGGATGTTCTTTCAGTGAAGTTGATGTTTAAGTTGGTTTTGTCACAGATACCATTTGATGGAGTCCTTGTAGAGGGATCAAAGATAGTGTCATGGGCAGCTCGTGACAGCAGTAAGCCAGGTCGAAAAACTGGTTCAAGGTGATCACTTACCCACAAAGTTTGTTCTTTCTCCTTGAGCTCAGGACTTGCAATTTAGGGTGCATGTGGTTGAATTAATGCCTACTTATATACGGCTCTCACAGGAATGCCTTCCAACATGAAATAGCGAGCTACACATAATTAATGTTCTTGTTTTTAGGCCATGGTGACCATCTGAATTTGGTCACCTCATATTCGAAGAAGCTCATGCAATGGTGACCATCCCACTTTGGTCACCTTCATATTTGAAGAAGCTCATTCGATGGTGACCATCTCACTTTGGTCACCTTCGTATTCGAAGAAGCTCATTTGATGGTGACCATCTCACTTTGGTCACCTTCAAATTCGAAGAAGCTCATTCGATGGTGCCCAACTTGAAATGGTTAACATGGGCCAAAAACAAGAAGACATAAACATTAATCTCGTGTTGGTTGCCATGTTGAATTGGCAAGCCCTCCTGTGTGAGTCCATCAAGGTAGATGTGCCTAATTCGGTTACTTATCTTGATCGGACACCTGTATTTGTGTGGTAAGTGGTAAGTGGTTTGGTGTGGTTCCAAGAATAGATCCCAACAAAAAATGTGTTAAAAAGAGATTGGACTGCATGCTCACAATATGTTATCCATTCTAGGCTCAATAGTGAACATTATTGGTGGGATCTATATGACCATCTAAGGAGCACAAGAATCTTCACTTTGATAATCAATAAGGTATTTTTATGAGCTATGGAAAGTGGCTATGGCCTTGATTTGGATTTGCTAAGAATCTTGCACTAGTAGGAAAAAGTACCCAGGTAAGGCTCATCTACCTAATTACTTGTGTATCTAATCTGGTTGCAGTTTTTTGGTTTTTTGTGTCAAACAGGGAGTGTTGGGTGGTGCACTCGACTGAAGAGTACGCAAATGGAATTATCAATCAAGCAGGCTTGGGAAAGCCTTCAAGCGAGTTGCTCAATGCAGTGGCTAATGATTTGTTGACAGGCTTTCATACTGTGGTCCCAAATCTCCCTTCACCCAGCTACATGAAAGCACACCGCTGGTACGGAACCAATCTTCTTTCATTTCTTTTCTGCGTTAACCCTTTAAAGGTCAGATGATGTCCTCTGAAAACTGTGATGACTTAAAATGAAAGATTTGAATGCTCAGATGTTGTTGACATCAGAAGGGATGTGACTACAAATCACTCAAAAGTTTACATCCATACAGTTGGAAGCTAGATTGAACATATTGACATATTATCATGTACGATATTTTGATTGTAAACATCTGTAATAAAAATTCATAGAAATGTGTGATTTAATGCAATTGTGTCCCCATGCTTAGAACTAATTTCTGCACAATATGCTTTGAAAGCAAGAAAAAAATACAATCATCATAGAAATGGCGGCTAAAAACACTAGGGGTTGCATAGAATTATACAGTGGCATTTCTACAAAGACTTGATTGTATTTGCATCCCAACTTTTAACTTATTTTTGTGTTAGGGAAATCTCAGCAGAAATGCTATGTTATTTCAATAAGGGTTATTTCTCTAAGAAGTGACCAAAAATGAAGTCACCAACCTACAAAACCTCAATCTCTTTGTCTCCAAAACCCGGTCAGGTCTTTTTGGATGTGTTAAGTATTACGAATCATTGGTTTTCTCATAGGAAATGTCTAGCTACATTATCAACCTGCACCTCTATCCTGAGCCCTTGATTGCAAAGTCCTTGATAAAAAGCCCCTATCGAGGGTATTGTTGGTGAATAAGAAGGGAAAAGCTTCACATGTAGAATTCCCCCACATCCAACTTGTAAAACACCTGAAATCTGCTCTTCTGGTTTTTTTTGCAGGGGTGGAGCTTTTCCAACAACTGCGATTGCACCTACAGAGAAGTGTATTGTGGATGATGAGAGGCGGATTGCTGTGTGCGGTGATTTCTGCGTGTCACCGCGCGTAGAGGGTGCAATACTGAGTGGGTTAGCTGCTGCTCATAGACTAGCCCACTTGTTGTAGAGATGAACTATTTACTTCTGTTATCCATCACTTCAACCAATTTGTAAACAGACAAATTGGGGAACAATTCTCGCTTTTCTGATGTACCTTTGTGGGGACCATTCTGTGTCGATTGGAGAAGGATGTGTTCACAAGAAATTATGCAGCTGAGAGTTTGTCTGATATATAGGTGAATCCATGGTATCAATACTCATCAAACATCAATAAATGGTATGAAAATAACCTACCCGTGGGTATCAAAATTGTAATACCCCTCAAAATATTGATATTTGGTGGGTATGTCAAGTGGGCGAATCTTTGTATGCCCGAGTTATCGTTTGGGTGGATACTATTCTCAACCATATGCATGCTAGGCCGATTTTTACCTATGTATGAAGGTCCTTGCATGTTATTGGAAACGAAAATACTGTCAAGTACCCATCAAAAAATGGTATCAAAGAAATGTGAAATTCTCTCCATGGATACCCGAATTGAATTAAAAAAAATGATACCAGTCCAACACTAGTCTGTACCTCCCTTGGGACCTTGTCAAGAGTGAAGTTTGCTACCACAACCAAAGTTTATGACAATGGGAGTCAACTGTCTCGAAGAATCAGTGTTGATGTCACCACTCTGCAGAAATTTGCAAGTGGAACTCATGATTTCCGTTCTGATAGCAGGAGCCACTAGATGATTATCTCCAGATAAAGTAAATTGACATCCACCTACTTTTTCATGAAAATTATTTCCAAAAGGCAAATACCATTCATCCTCTTTTTTAAGCTTGACGGATGGCAAAACATTGCAAACGGCAAGTGGCTGCATATACAACTGAGGGATTTCGAAAATCAAGACTATATTTGTATGTGGAGAGAAACTTAACCTCGCTATCACCATAGGAGACTCCTTGAATTGAAGCTCCTACATCAATCTGAAAGTTATTTCGAATGGTTGTATAACTTAAGTATGTCTTGATGGATTGGAACCCACAGAACTTTGACCATAAAGGTTTTGACTTGCCAAACTATCCTCGACATCTGAGCGAAGCTATGGCCAGTCACTCAAGTCACTAGCACTATACCAAATATTGTATGTAGTGGCACCAATTCTATTTGTCTTGCTCAATATTAACTGTAAGTCACCCATGTAGTGTCACTAACACTAAATCTAAACCTAACATTATTTTTCATTCCTTGTAAAAAAAGAAATTGGGCATTATAGGTTAACAACACTGTAATTACTATCACTTACTGTGTAATATTTTAATCCAAACTTCAATCATCCATGACAATATTCTACTACGACGTTAGGGTGCAAAATACATCATAGTTATGAAGTTGGGTTGGCAATATTCAAAAGAAAGTGTCATTAGAAAAGTTATCACATTGACATAAAATACCATATGACAATGAATACAATCTTGAGTATGTAGAATTCCAACTGATAGCACTAGTAAGTTGCTACCAATATTGTTATGCACTTGAGGACGTTTCTCCACTCAAACAATCTCTCATGGAAATAACAAAACGTAACATTAGTTAGATACATAGCAGTGTGAAGTGTGAAGGATTTTTTGAGGGTTTGGAAGTGCTTGATTTGGGGGGGCGGGGGGGGGGGTGCTCCCATGAGCCACCCACTGGGTGCCAAAATCCCAAAGTTTAGGAAAATGTCTATGAAATTTGTTGACTCATGGCAGTAAATGAAGGTTTCACAAGTTTGGGGTGATGATTTCATGCCACTTTGCTCCGCCAATTCAATGTAGTGATAATAAAAAATTGGGTGTGCGAAATTGCAAAGTTTGCTAGTGAGGCGCCACCCAAAGCTTGTTGGTGTTGAAGTTGGAGGCAGGAGAGGTTGGTGTTGAAATTGGTGGTGGGAGAGGCCGGCGTGAAGGCCGTAGTTTCTACTAGCTAGCCGGCACCTTCAATGGCGGGAGGTGGGTTTGTTGGGCCCCATTATGGGGGTATCTAGCTCACTAGCTCGCTCCCTCACCCTAGCCTCGTTGGGTCCACCACATGTGGTAGGTCCACCCCGCCCTGGTTGCGCTCCGCCCACCCCTTGTGGGGTAGCCTTAAAAACCCATTATTTTGGCAATAGGGTTATTAGCTCATGAGAGCTATGAACATTAATGATATGATTTCAACATATAAGTCATCGAGGGAATAGGTAGCGTCCTCATCATCTTAGTGATGCAAATTGGAGGTTTATAGTCTAATACTTTCAAGCTTTCATTCTAGTGAATCCACTACTTGGTTCTTGTATTTGAATCACTTTACTTCATAGACCAACAATTTTGTGTTTGAGTTTGGATTACCAAAATGTATATATAAGCTATAGTTTCCAACATGTAAGAGCTTTACTTTAGTACATTTGCAAACTTTCAAACTTTTGAGTTGTTTCTATGTGCAAGATTCTAAATATGATTGAATTGTGATAGGGACGATAGAGGGCTCCAAAATAGATGGTGTAGACAACAATGTTTGAGCGGGTGACAATTGTTGATGTTCGATCTTGGAGATTAGTTTGTAGTTCACAAAGAAGATTCTACTACCCTACTACGAATTAAAGTGCAAAGAGCCCAACCTTCCTTCAGGTCAAAGAATGATATGGTTGATTGGTTCTTGGTCTATTCACACAAGTGCATATTTTGTGAGTTAAATCAAGAGTTCTTACCCTTGGATATGATTATTGAACATCTCTGCCAATTGCACTAGCATGCTACAACCAACAGATGTGGTCCAATGAATGGGGAGAAATGATTGCTAGTTACAAATGAACCATTTGAGTTTGAGAAGTATCTAGGTGAAACTATGGAACATATCTCAAATTAGATAATAAAGAAAGAAAATTGTTAAATAGACCACACACTGGTTAAAATGACCACAGTCAATATGAAAGATGTCCACTAAGCTTTGACTTTGTCGTCCAAATTGGCCAAGTTTATTAATTCTAACACAAAGTTGATGCCTTGCTCCTCTTCATATGTGTGATGCAAAATCAAATTTTGACAGGCATGTGATCGCAAAACACTTCTATGTGGACATTTTAACAAATTACATGATCAATTTAACAATTTTCTAAAAAAAACAAAAAGTTCACAATGTGTATATGGTTGGACTTGGAAACACTAGGATTCAAAGAACACTAACATTTATTTCCATAATTAGTCAAAAATCACCCCAAAATCACTAAACACTACATACTAAACACCACAACTAGAAATTTTCCTAAATACTCATGTAATCATTCAAAGACCATTCAAATACATTGATGTAATCATTCCCTCGTGGATTTTTAGTGCATGGAGTTACATTAGCAAATTGGACATGATCATACAAGGAGGTTGTTGCAATACAAGTTAAGACAAGGCCTTCAACACAAACTTCCAAATTGTAGCTATGGAGCCAACTATTGCTCTATCATTATTCAAATCTATTCTAGAGATAAATGCCACTATTAAAGAGGAAGACAACAACATCACATACCAAAATGAAGTACATCCATCTGTATCCAACATTATGCTCTAATAAGTTGACGAATCTAGTATTGCTCAAACACTCAAGACTATCAAGATGAAGCAACTAATACGAAAACCCATGTATTTAGCACAAAAATCCAAACCTGGTGGCAAGGCACACGTGGGGTTTTGTGCTTGGCTCACATGTCTATTAATGGATTTTAGGTCAACATGAGTTTAGGAACTAATAGAATTTTTTGTTGGTATGCTTTTATTTTTTGATCGAGATTAGTGCATGTGCTTAGTTGCAAATTGACATGCCAACAAGACTTGCCCAAGGCACGTTCTCTCTCATGTTTATCTTTTTATGGACACAAGTGAGTTGCGTACTCATTTCTTATTTCTCTTGATTTCGGCTTTGCATAATATCACTATCTAAAATTCAACGTATCCCTTTGTATTTACCAACACTTTCGTGTCACATGCCTTGAAAGTTTTTAATCTTCACTCCCTCACAATTTGAATTATTCACTAATGAAATAGAGAGCCATGTACAGTAATATCATGGAGAATGCTTCACCCGAGCTTATTAGGGTGAATTTGTTGGTAAGAGAGAATAAGCAATGTATAGTTCAAAACTTATCCAACTTCTTGACCCCACCCAACCTGCAATGACCGTTGAATAATGTTATATACCCCGCTAAATTTTCATCTACATTTGTCCTTATTTCCACCATAGTCTCAAGGGCGAGTAGCATGCATGGGAACTCACCCTTAGTGAGTTAGGTTCCATGCTTGGTACAACCATAGTTTCCAATCCCTTCTCTAGTAAATATTATTGTACCAACATGAATGGTTTTCACAATGGTTCTAGAAGTGTCGGAATAGATGAGTGTCAAACGAGATGAGATTGTGGCTAAAAGCTTGCAAGCGCATGCTGCACTACTGCAAAAAAATTTGTTCTGCTATGACACAAGATGAGTAGTGCAAGAAAGCCTTTAGATCAACTCAAAATCCAACAAAATGTAGTATCCCTACTCTGGTTGCATCTAACTTAAAGCACATCATCTTTCAGAATGGGATGGAAACCTAACATATGCGGCAACTCTGACATAAATTTACAAAGAGAGAATGAGAGATATTATATTTTCTTCTTGCCCTGTCAACTGCAAAGTGATAATATATGCTACAGATGATTGGAATGATTTGAAGATATGCATGTTTGAGTCATCCATCCATGAGGCTCACTCCACCTTTTACAGAAAATTAAGGATCTGCTAGAAATTGGAAATGGTATGTGACATGAATCAATCAAAGCAAGAATACGAAGTTATTTATATGTTAATCTTGAGCTCAATTTAACAGCTCGAACTTGCAATTTTCAGGAGTTCTATACTTGGAGTTGCCAAGCTTTCATCCAGAGCTTGAACTCCGAAAATAGTTTGAGCAAGTGTAAAGTGGCCTTGCTCAAAGTGAGATATCGAGGGGGGCACAATATGAGATGAAGGAACATTCTTGACAAGCCAAAGATTGCTGCAATGTCCATTGGCTTAAGGCCCAGAAAAGGAGAACACGAGCTCTCGACAATTCCTAAAGTACCTCCATGAGGGTTTTGACCAAGCACTAGGCGTAGTCATTCCACATGCAATCCATCAACACACTTTTGGAAGCCCGGTAAGAAGTTCAAGAACTCACATTGAGAGCTCATACGTATATAGATTTGAGCAAACAAGCATGCGTACGAGACTCCCAAACCATGAGAAGCTCCTTTCTTCGAGCTCTACTGTAAAGGGGCCTCAGGTTTCAATGCATCAGACCTTTGAAGAGATGAAGTAGGGCAGTGTAGACACTGGAGGCATTTTATTTAATGATTCAACAACTATTTGGATGTTTTTATTGCTTCAAAGGCATGAGCCATCTGTGGCATCACAGGAAATCCCATACCAAGCACACACATCAGATCGCCTGAAGAGACTACTAATTCACATCACATCTCTGAAATTAAATTTCAGTTGAAGGGGCAAACTCCACTGCAAACCCAAATCGCTTCAATGCTGTGCCCCAAGATGGACAAAATTTGTACATTCTTATGTTCTCTCATTTGACTGTCTATTTATAAAAGGAATTGCAAACTCAAGAATGGTGATCTTGAGTCACTCTACCTGAATTCTAAGCAGCTATGAGATCTGGTGTTTCTGCTTCAACAGCTAACAATGTTGTATGCACCTTCTGCAGCCAATTGTCTAGCCTGTCTTTCAACGCAGTAATCTGAGGAATCCCCAAAACTCGTGGCTGTACCCATGACACACGGACAGTTCCATCAACTTGATCAATCACCCCCTCGATGAGATGTACCTGCAATACCAAAGCATCCTCTATTAAAAATGAATGTCTATTTAAGACATGAACTTGAAGATCAATGATAGACCTTGCAATACAAAAGAAAACATGCTGAGAGTAGAATCATACAGATAGACTTTTGATGAGCAGATGCTCCACTTCGTCCATAGAGAGCTGTGTCTTTTCAGCAATCAAACTGAGAGAAATAGTTCTCTCCTCAGATGGGCGGCTGCAAATCAATCAGTAAATCAGTGATAGTGAGCAAGGTGAACTGATAAAATAACAGAAAGACGAATTTAGATGTATGGAGAAGGCAAAAAGGGTATTGAGAAGTTGTTGGGGAAAGTTTCAGAACAACATTTAAATAGATAAACTACCTAGTGCAAATCAAAATAACTTACATATCTTGCAGACCTCCCAAGTAAAAAGGTCATCATTTGAAGAACATCTCTTCATCAAATTAATTGCTCATTGATCATTTTAGATGTTTGTGGAACTTTACCTGAATATCAATTCCATAAGACACAGAATGTTGATCTTCTCCCAGAGTTTCTTCTCATTCTCAATAAGTGCAGGTTGAGCTGTCAGTTGAGCTTGATATTTACTACAGAGCTCTTTATACTTGGCTAGATCTCCAGCATTGAAAGCTTGCAAGATGAAGTACAACCATTCAACATTTGTCCCCATCAAACTCTTAACCTGCACATCACACAGTAATAGAACCACATGTAAGCAACCAAACAAAAGCAATGTATCATCTAAAAAATGACACAATTCAATATTGATAGTATTTAAATACATCCTTGCAATAGCCAACAACATTCAGAAGAGGGGAAGAACATGCTCTTAAGAGCCATTAAAGATCCACCTAAATCAAAACACTACTATCCCATGCCTCCTACCATAGACCATTCCTGAATCCTTAAACTACATACACAGAACACAAACCAGGAAGATGTACCAGATGGCCCATAGAGGAGCAAATCAACCTACAATATAAGAATTTTCTGCTCCCACACCCTAAACAGATTCCTTAACATTAAATCAGAAGTCTCATGGGACACCACGCATATAACACTTATAACAAAGCCCAGTTGCGTTGATGATAATAATGACCACGTTAAACAGAAGCTCCAGAGGAGAGGTGGGTGGCAAATGACACCCAGAATACCAGCAATACAGTGTGCAGATGAGGCAAGATGTATTACAATAGGGTGAGCAAGAAGCTCTCCAAAGTTGTAGATGTTCTCCCCCAACAAAGCTGCCAATGAAAGATCAAATGCAATATCCTGAAACATGACAGGTCACACATTAGTATATGACACACAAAAATATTTCTACAAGCTACTTTCTATATAAAATACAAAATTTAGGTCTGAGAAACTCCTCACACAATACAATATTTAGATATTCCTGATCATCCAGCATTGTAAAGAACATGTCCTGACCCGTTCAGTTATAGTGCATACACTGCCTACTCTTTTGTATGAAATATTCACTTGTGAAGCGTCATGACCGGGCTCAATCAAGAGCATGAATGACTTCCTTAGTAGAATTTAGGTTTTCAGCTGATCCTTCCTCTCCACCAGGCATGAATGAGGTCATAATAAATCCAGTCCGATCTAATCTCTAAGGTGAAGTGATCAAACAAAGAGAAAATGGAGGTCAGAGTATGTCAGAAGAAAAATAATCGTGAGGAAAGAGATTAGTCCGGAATAGGGGAAGAGTGACAGGAGAGAATGACCAGTTTGAAGTCTTCTGACAAAGTCTCCACCGAGGTATAAGCTAAATATAGCAATGCGCTCTTGTAGAACTCGGCAAATTCTTGTCGGGACTTGTGGTACTGTGAGGAGACCCAATGCACACTCCCATGAACTGATGGATCAACATCAGTCATGTTATCCAATGTGGTTCTCCCTTCTTCTAACAATTTTTTGCATTCCTGTTGCTCCCCACACTGCAGCTTCAATGCAGCAATCTGCATTTTCACATAAACTATGGGCTCTTCCACACGTCTCTCCCCTGAGCTCCGAAGCTTGTCAATGACATCCTCCAGATACTTAATGGCAGCATCCTTCTCAGGATACTGCTTGGATATTATGACAGCAAAGTGCGCCAGCTTCAAAAGATTGATCTTGGTCTCAAAGTCTCGAATGAAGTTGTGGTAAAGCTGTACAAGAGCATCTCCAGCCTACAGACAAACAATCGCATATGCCCAATCAATTCCGCAAATTTCTTCTCAAACCCCGCACACAAATAGCAACCAATTTGCACCAAAAACCTAAACTCCAATTCTCACCAAGTAGCTCACCCGCACATCCAGTATGATTCTTCATCATTGTAAGACTACTCCGGCCACGCTACTGTTCATAATGCTGATTACCAACTCCACATGAAATAACAGAACGCAACATGCAGAATGGGATATGACATACTCCTTCTCAAAGCCCAAGCAATAACCCTAAGTACACAAATGGCGATCAATTTGCACCAAAACCTAAACTCCAATTCTCCACCAAGTAGCTCCCCCGCACATCCAGTATGATTCTTCAACATCGCAAGACTAATCCAACCATGATGCATCCAGAGAGGGCTCGATATAATTAACTATAAATCCAAGCTACTGTTGATGATGATGCTGATTACGAACTCCACATCAAACCGTGGCACGGCAAGGATGGGAAACGGGAAAGTGACATACTTCTTTTCAAACCCCGAACACTAACCCTAGGTACACAAATAGCAATCAATTTGCACCAAAAATCTAAACTCCGATTCTCGCACCAAGTAGCTCCCACGCACACCTAATATGATTATTGTTCATCGTCATCACAAGACTACTCCAACCATGATGCTTCCAGAGAGGATTCAATATGGTTAACCCTAAATCCAAGCTACCGTCGATGATGATGATTACGAACTCCACACAAATTAAAACCGCGGCACGGCAAGCATGGAAAAGGGATATGGCATACCTGGAAGACGGCGAGAGCCACAAACTGATCAAGCTTCTGCGTGAGCTGGTGCCACAGCTTGCGCTCGTACAAATCTGCCATGCTGCTATACCAGTCGGCGAGCTCGGGGTGCGCCACCCTCTGACTCTCCAAGTACCTCAATGCCGCCATGGCTGCTGCTCAGCTATTCACTGCACCTTGTTACGCAACCCTAGCGATGGTGATGGTGATGATGATGCTACGTTGGGCCCGATTGATTGATGCTCACAAACACAAACCAAACCCTAGCTGCTGCCGGTGAAGAGCGCTCC
This sequence comes from Polytrichum commune, assembly GCA_950295325.1. Taxonomy (NCBI): domain Eukaryota; kingdom Viridiplantae; phylum Streptophyta; class Polytrichopsida; order Polytrichales; family Polytrichaceae; genus Polytrichum; species Polytrichum commune. The sequence goes on from OX485804.1 coordinate 62,936,223, forward strand.
GGTGTGCATAGCCATGGAATGAGCTTGCGAGCAAACCCTTGTTGCTTCCTTCCTTGCTTGTCTTCGTCTCCTTTGCGTCGGCTTCCAAGTCCTCCGCCCTGCCCTTCCAACTTCTCGTTCCCTCTTTCCGTCGCCTTTCGTCCAAAAGCTTTCGTACTAATAACCCAGACCCCTGCCCTTGCCAAAAACCATGCCCCTACAGCTTAGCTTTGTTGCTGATTCATCCTAATTTAATTCAACCTCGGTATGTGCACGGTATTGTCACAATGGTCGACATTTTCACCCTCTCTCTTGTACGTGTTGTGAACATTTATCCCACGTCAATGTTGTGAGCTTTTTACTAAATCAATTATCCCAATTAGTGTGTGTCACTATTCAAAGTTACGCAACGCAATAATGTCTTCCTCGGGAGCTCAATTTTTACTACTGAAAGTCCAATAGGTTGTTCTGACGTCATAAAACATAAATGACCTTGCTTGGTAAAATATTACATCCTCGATAAAAACATATAGTGTTGCGTATCGCAAATAGTAACACGCACTAATTGGGATAATCAATGTAGTGAATCCGATCGTTAGCTTCATTCCATCGTACCTTACAAGCCTACCACATTAGGCTTTAGTTCTTCTTCTTTGTTAATAGTTAATTTTCTTAGAAATTGCAAACTAAGCTTGTTAATTTTGGATTATTGTTTGGAACTAAACAAGTATCTATTAAATGAACAAATAAACTCATCGAATAATGTTTGGAGTCTAGAATAAAGAAAGAAAGATGACTCCGATGTTGCCACCGACATGACATATGGTGTTGCTTCGTCTTTGAGTGGTTTAAGTCTATACGTAACCCCAAATCGAGCATCACGAGAATTAATGTAACGCCCCTTATTGGAGTGGCATGGCATGACGCTTGGGGAAGTGCAACTTGGGGTGACACTCAAGTCCTACCAAGGAGCGGGCGAAGGCCATCTGAATGGAAGTGTGGCAATGGCCATATGAATGGAAGGGTTGCTAGGTGTGTGAGTGGCGCCAAGGAACCACACAAAGCCTCGCAAGAGGCTAAATTTGTTGTCTCGAACAGAACCACATGTTGCCTCCTAGGATCCGCATCACTCTTTTGGGCACAACTTTTTGAGATCTTATTTGACTGTGACGAATAAAATTTCTTTAGGTAGTTTTCCAACAATATTAAAATGTCTTGATTGAACAAGGAATGCGCCTGCAAGCCCACCAAAGTTTGTTGACCACATTTGGTGGATATTCCATTCTTTGACAGTTAGGTAGGGGCCTTGCACAAATGACCAAAGGTTATTATGAGAGGAGGAAGAGTAGTGAAGTTTGGAGTGGTGTCTCGAGACTTCCCCCCATGCTTGGAGCTAGGGCAACTAATTTCAATGGGGATATTTGGCCTCCTTTGCTATGCGCAACAATAAGGACGTGTCCCAATCTCCCAAATAAAGTATCTTAAGAGTTGGGAGTCCAAAGTGGTAACGGTGAGCTACATGAGTTGGGGACATGTCCCTAGAATTAAAGGTTGGCTAGCTCCCAAACCTAAACTACGTTCAACAAAAGGGTCTACGTATGTCTTGCACGCCATCCTTTGAATATAATAGGAGTTTGGGTTAATGTTTGCATGACTCTTGATTACATGAGGTTGGTGAAACCATGAATCCATTGAGTTCCACTAGACGGCCGCCATTGGTACACAACATGCCACCTTTGAACTAAATGCAAGTTTGGGTTACAATATTTGAAGAGTCCTCTTGGACCATTGCTTGTTGTAAACGAGCTCACTGTAGATTATCTTTGTGTTGCATTTGTTGCTGATAGACTTTAACATATGTTAACTTTGTTTGATGGTGTAGTTTTTTCTTGATTCTCAAGATCTTCAATTTGTAATGACTCGAAACTTTGAATTTGATGATTGTTGTGCTCATAATCAACACTTCAACACTATGATTTTTATTTTATTTTTTAGAAGAAAAACAATCCATAATGATTGTATTACATAAAAAAACCAAGGCATCTTTCAAGCTTGTCCTTTCCATATTTTATAATTCCGCCCTAATAGCTATATTATCACTACTCATTACTACTACTCATTACTGCTCCACTATATGTATGAATGTTCCTTGACGATACTCGTTTACTGCTAACCCTTCGACGTTGGTTTTTTCAGCTTTTGTTTTTCTATGCTTGGCCATTCTCTTGTCTTCTCTATAGTTTTATTGCCATCTTCCTTGGCATTGTTTGAAGGTCTCTAATGGTTGCTAACATTTTACCATCCCCCCTGTCTATAGATCATGTCCTCATGATCTCTTTGCATTCTTCCATTGTCGTGGATCTAGTGCAAGAAATTTCGAAACAATGTGGATGCAATATTCTCCCTTTGCTATTGTTGTCTCGAAGTTACGTAAGGTATTGTTTACATGACATTGAATATTTATTTCAAAAATCTTCGAAAGAAAATAGTCGATGTAATACCTCTTAAGCCACTGGTGACATTTCACTACTTTTGCAAACACTGATAAGTCTTCTGTTGTAAATTATTCTTTTGATTCCGCAAACTTCTCTTTGTTTTCATCTATTACTGTTTGTATTCATTCAATCTTCCTTTGGGTGTACTGATAAGTTGTAGGTAACTCTTATCGGTTCTTTGCATTACTGAAAAATCCTTGGTGGTCCGTTATCTATATCATGGCTTTGATGGAATACCTTGACACATAGAATGTTTGGTTAATTGCTATCAATTCAAAAACCCCTAAGGGAGCGCTTAACTTTTCCAACGCCCACATGAATGCGAGTGCATCGCGACTGTTGGGCCCTGACCTCCTCCTTATTTATGCATCAACATAAACTCTGTCCTTCCGTTGATATGCTTTGATGCATGTTTCTAACTCATTGACTTTAATATGGGATAATTCTAGCTAGTTTTGTTGGTTTTAATATTTTTCTCACAATTCCAGGTTAAGTTGTTATAAATCTTCTTCATGTTGTTTGTAAAGGATGGTGTTGGTCTTTACAGTGTCCTTCAGATCCATTGCTTCTTTTTGTAAGTTTTCTTTCTCTTTATGTTGTCTAGAGACTAGGTTTTCAAGCTTTACATTCTCCTCCGCTAGTCTAGTTCGTTTTTGCAGGCTCTTGTAAAGTTTTTCTAGGGCCGCCTCTGCCTACACCTGGTTAAATTCTTCTTGCAACCGAGCATATCTCATTTTTATGTCCTTTAGTTGTTTCTCTAGATATGTTATGCTACCCTGCAAATAGGCTTGCGTTTTTTTCCCTCATTTTCCTTACTTGGAGTCATTTCACTGCCCTTTAATTCATTTTTGTTCCACCATTTTTCTTTCCAATTTGTCCATCAATTGGGTTGATCCTAAAGTGACTATATAATTAACTAGATCCCCGTATCTTTTCACTACCAAATGTAATAATTGTCGTATGGAACCAGGGACATTTTTCAATATTTTCCCAATCATTGTTTGTTGTTGTTTGGTTGATTATGAAGTGTTACAAGCCTCTAGAATTTTTGATCCTATCATGGGTCCAATGAGGAGTTGGTTTGATGGTGAATCCTTCTTTTTAATAAAATTTGGAGCTATTATTATACATACTGCTATCTCATATAAGATTTTTAGTACCCCTCTTGTTTCCTTTTGAACTGGCACATCTCTTTCCCTTATATTTTCATTTTGACTTTTATGGGAATTTTTGGCAAGTTTTATAACTAATTATGATATTTTCCCTTGTGGTTCAGTTTTTTCCTCGCACTGCTGCCCTTAAGGGATCCTATCTTGGCTCGCTTCTGTTGTTGATCTTCCTCTTCCAGAATTCAAAACGGATTCCATATTTTTGCTTTTATTTCTTGTTTTACTATCATATGGCCTTGCACGGCTAGTAGTATGACCACATATGGTCCGATCATGGTTTTATTTTGTGGGTCTCTATCTTGAATAAAGATTAATGCAGGATGAATAATTCTACTCGTAAGTTGTCATACAATTATTCTGTCCAATCTACCTTGTCTCCATTGAATACATCCACTAACTTTTGCACAAATTTAGGTGAAATGGAAGAATTATTGGTTCTCAACAAAAATAACGAATTCAATGATCTAAATGGTTTCTTTTATCATACGAGTTTGCAATAACAAAATTTCAAATTCTATGGTTTTTTCTTTAAATCTTTAATGTTAGGAAATATTTTCTGAAGGTTTGTTGGATCCGAGGAGTCCACCGCATTCAGGTTTTTCTGGTGAGAGGTGAGATAAAACACTGACTGCATTTGAACCTTCTAATATGTACTAAATATTTGGACCATACTGCCATTTAATTGTATCTCGAATGTACTCATCACAAGATTTTCCACTACCTTTATCATTACCTTGGGGTTGTTTACTCCCCATGTGATCACAAACGAAAACCTATCAAATTCTAATTGTTGTACCAAACATTCTTTTTCGGGGGAGAAATTTTATTTGATTGCTCTCAATTCCCTATGATATGTTATGTCTAAAACAAACTTTACTTTTCTTGACCTTGATATTCATAATGTCACATCATTGCATCTCTCTTGTATCTGCTACCACAAATAAATCTTAACACTAATCAAATTATATTATTTTCCTCTATTGGTGCAAAACAAAAGCTCACTCCTCAATTTGTCATTCATTGCTCTCGGTATTTTTCTGTGTGTTGCGACAACGATTCATAAGCGAGATGACATTGTTATGTCTTGGTTGAACTTAAATATACGTTTTGTACTTCTTGAGCAACCATGAGAACGACTTCAACTGAACTCGTTTTGATGATTCCCAATGGTTCCATATAACCGACCCAGTTGAACAATTTTTTGATCATCATGTTTTTTGGGGTTTAGTACTAATTATTCTTAGTGATAAGTGTGGTGCATATTTTAGGTGGTTGGCCCATTATCCTTGGTAAAAAAATCCGGATAACACCGTTGATCTTCGCCTTTCTAGGAATCTAATTCATCGGGCCCTCTAATAAAATCCAAATTGGAAATTATTTTTATAGAATTTTATGAAATACGTAACTCATCCTTAAAGATATTATTTCTGGAACTCTCTTCATTTCATATTTCATCTACTAATTATGACATTTTTCATTTTCATAAATTTTTATTCATAATAACTTTCATTCACCGTAATTTCATTCACTGAAATTTTCATGCACTATATTTTTCATCCACTGCAATTCTCATTCACTGCGTTTCTTCATCGGTTCCATGGGTTTTATACCATTTCCTTAAGTTTGTTCATCACTTAAACATTTATTCAAATCATTATATTTTCTTTGGTAAATTTCCCTTAAGTATGTTCACCTCAATTCTAAGTATTTTCAACTTCAAATATACTTTCAACTTCAAATCTTCCAGCATGCCCTAGTCCTTTAATTCTTAATTTCTTTAATTTTAACAATTTTGTTAGCCTATTTTCTTGTTTGATACCCAAGTGTTCGTCCTAACATTTTCATAATTATTAAATTTATTCTCAATTTATGAAAACTAAATTAGACCTAATTTTTTTGGTTATCTAATTTCTTTATATATTTTAAAATAGTAATATTAAAATTTTCTTAATTAATACCCTATATCCGCGTGGTACTTTCAAGGCTCAGTTGGTGGTTGAACCGTCTTAAATTCATCTCAGACACTTATCTTTAGCAAGAGTGACTACTCCAATAATTTCTTGAGGATTAAAAAAATTTCTTCTTCACTGGTTGCCTCAAAACATTCTCTTGTAATTAAATGACACGTATTTTTTTCCAAAAGGTTGTTGTGAGGTTTTAACGTCAAATCTTCTTCAATTGATCCCATTGGTGAGATTTCTTTATCCTCGGTTGCTTCTTTTGGTTCTTTCATAATTGTCACCTTGAAGACTATCATCAAATAACACTCCATCATTATTTGGTGTATCTCCGAGTCTTCTTGTTTTTTATTACTTAGCAAATTATGGTCTACCATAGTTTGTTTAGGTTTTTGTGTTCGTTCATTTTATGAGTGTATTTCTCATTATACTCCTTTACTAGGGTCATCATTTTTTTCCCTTGTGGGTTGACTAATTCTACTTGATGTTCACGGATTTCGTTTACCATAGGAGATCTTTTCTATTCATTATTTCCCTTTCTCATGATTTTTTGACCATGATAAAATTCTTGCGTGGTTCTTCCTTTATCCGTTGTCGATTTCACGCCACGTGCATTCCTTTTGAGATGCAATAATATTTTTGCTATCTTAAGTTTTTTTCTCTTTCATCCGATTCTTCTTCGGAAAGGTGACATAATAGTGTTCCTAGGGCAAATGTTTTGGCCGTTTCTGGCTCATGATATGCCTTGATTTTACTCATGCTTATACTTCCTAACTTTTGGTGTCCAAGAGTGGTGACATCTACTATGTCATTGTCATAAACCTTATTAATTAGATAAGGCCCTGTCCATCTAATTTTGAACTTCCCTTGTCCTGAATTCTTTTGTTTCAAGTACCATAGAATACATTGACCAAGATAGAATGTGGGTAATTTCTCTTTTTTATTTTCTCCCATATTCTTTGTCATGTGATTTTTTGCAATATGTGCATTTCTTTTTCTTCAGCCCTTTATTGTGCCTATATTTTCTTAATGATTGCAAATGCTCTATGTTATCTTCTGTTTCTTTCCATATCAAATATAGAATCCAGAGTTGCTCCATTCATTTCTCCAAAGCCAGGTATAATTCATAAGACGACTTTTTTTTTTTTTTTTTTCCCTTCTACATACGCTATGGGAAGTAAAGCCTCCATTCCAAATACCAACGAGAAGGGGGTGTGGTGATTTTGTATGCACTATGATAAGCCCACAATGAAGTGTGAAGCTTATATCCCAAACTACACGATTGGCATTCACCATCTTCGTTAATATGGTCTTAAGTACCTTGTTGGTACTCTATGTTTGCCCATTGGCTTGAGGGTAATAGGTTGTGGACCGCCTATGTAGAATCATGAATTTTTTTGTCAATATTCTAATGTTATCGTTGATGAAATTACCTCCTTCATCACTTACTAACTCCACCGGGCATCCAATTTTTTTGATGATTTCCTCATATAAGAACTTGGTTGTAGATTTCGTAGTGTTATCTTTTAAAGCTCTAGCTTCTACCCATTTGGTAGGGGCGGTAATGATGTAACAATTTCTAATATGTCTTGCCAGAGGTTCGATAGGCCCCATAAAGTCCAAACCCCGTCGTTGGAAGACTTATGTTTGCATGAAGGGATTAATTGGGTGTACACTTTTTGATATCTTGGGTCCTATCATCTAACATATGTCGCATTGCTTGCAATATAAGTAGATATTTTTCTTCATCGTTGGCCACCAATATAGTGTTGTAAGAATTTTGTGTATGATAAGGTTGGTGGAGAAATGTCCTCCCACAACTCCTTCATGTGTTTATGCTATGAGTGCGGTGGTAAGTGGTCATGTCACGCACTTCCTTTGGATGTCATCCGGTCATTCCTTCATTAAGATCTTGTCTTCTTTTAATAAGTGTGGTCTACTTCTAACCGCGATTTGCTATCTTTTTGTCACCGTGGTTTCTCCATTTAGTCTTCCATTCTCTAAGTATTTTATATAAGGTAACATTCAGTCTCCATGATCCATTGCTTCTGTGGCTAATACCGGGATGACACAACTTACACCTCTCTGTTCATTGTGACGTTGTTGTTTGCATAAATGGTATTTGATGTCACATGAAAATATATACATTTGTCTGGATGGTAGGCCACCAATAAGGACCGATGAGCTCTAGTTGCCATGTTAGATCCATACTTAAATGTTTTCCTTGGTGATCATGTAATATTCTAACTAAGGTTTTTATTTCTTCTCCGTTGATACATATGTTTACTTCCTCATTTGGCATTATTTCCTTTAATTCTCGTTCTTCCATGAAGAACGTCCTACTCCAATAGGTCATTCTTTGTAATTCTTTCTTGGACGCTATTCCAAAGCTTTGAAACAATCTTGATTTGTAATTCTTCCGGTAACTCTAAAATTCTTTTATCCAACTCCGATCTATATCTAAATCATACGGCTCTAGCCTTGATTTGTTGTCACGTTCTTTCTTCATAAAATTTGTTCATTGACACCATCAACTCTAAGAATCTATAAGTGTTTCATCATGTTCTATCCATGTGAGTTTCCTTGTTGTACTTAGGATATTCCCATGGCCAACGATCTGCCTCTTTGGTGATCACAATATCATCTCCATAATCTACTTGTACGAACAAACCCTTCAAGTTTAATTTTTCAATCGTCCATTGGATCTCTTGATCTTTTTGAGATATATTCCTCGGTCCTATGAAACACTTCATGTCAATTGCTTCTCTATTCAATACTCGTAGTATTTTTGCCACAGTCATTATAGATTAATATTCATCACTTTCTTCATACATAGGTATCATAACCTTTTCATAGTATATGTCGTAAAGGAATCCTTCTTGGTTGTAGTGGTAGCCGGTTTGTCTTATCGTCCCGGGCATGCACTCCTACAAGGTAATTTTTCCTTCGTTCCACACCTTAGCAATTATAATTGCTTATAGTTCTTCTAGTAGTTCTTTTAGTTTTTGTTCAAACTTTGATCTATAAGTAAAACTAATTTTCTTCTCTTCAAATTCTTTCCAAGCTCATTCATTGTATACTCTATTCATATTCTTCACTAGAGTTTGAAACTTGTTTGCATTTGTCCATGTTCAATGGTTGTTGTTGTTGGTGCTATATGCCAGATGTTCCCACCGCCAAAATGGATTCAATGTGATTTCCTTCTCTTCTCTCTTAATCTCTCGTTGGAGTTGCCTGTAAGTTTCTTTAGCGTTACGTCTAGTTTGCTCACTCATCATTGAATCTTCTCTTCATTCTTTAATTATTATAATCTTTTATTATCTCTAAGTCACGTTGAAATCCCCAGCATGGTCGCGAAAAATGTAGAGCTCAACTACCTCCACTTTGTTCCTAGGGTTGACCGTATCGTAGTGACTTAGAGTGTCGTCCGGTTTATAATAACTAAACTACCTAATTTCCTCGTCATGCATTGTTATCATCTCTCTGTTGTCCTTTCTTTTACATTTGGTAGGTGTCTTCTTTTAAAATTTCCTCTACCTTGTATTGAACAAGATGGATTTTTAAGTAACTTAAAAGTCCTCTTCCACTTCTTTTCTTGATGATATATCTTTGAGTAATTTTGTTCGTCCAAATGTTGCTTCTATTCTATCCACTCGTTTGTTTGTAACTTTCTTCTGGTGTCAAATTCCTTCATGTGCCGCAATTGTCTTTTTAAGCTCAAATGTTACTTCTAAGTCTAGATCTTGTTCACTTCTCCTCGTATTTTGTAGTGTCATAACGGTGCTTCACTTCTTTTCTAAGAGGGGGGCCACACCCGGGGTGTCCATGGCGGATATGGTGTTGTAACCGGTGGGGAGCCACTAACTGGCACCGCACTGGGGGTTCCAGAAACGGGGCGGTTAGCGCGTTGTCAGAAGTTGTCCCCTCGTCCTTCCTGCCGGAAAGGGTTCCAAAGATGCTGAAATAACCACTACCTTACCGGCGGGAAATTCCAAAGTTCTGATCAAGGTCTCGGATGAAGTGGATGAAACACATGAATTTGCGATGAAAGTCATCCTCTGCTGCAGATGCCTTGCAGCAGAAGCCGGGTTTGGGGTTCGGGAAGCAGTCTGTGCAGGCGGGTTGCGGCTGGTCGACGCGAACAACGTGGCACTTCGGCGATTTCGATAGCCTTGATGTTGGCCACATGTGAGCGTTTTCCTGCACGCGATCCTCCGCAAAGACCACGCATTACAGTCGCATGCAGAGACGAATCCAAAAATTGGAGAGTGAGGACAAGGGCGTAGCATGGATTGTGACAAGTTGATCTATGGTGGCTGCGGCATGTGACCTTCTTGTATGGTTGCATTTGCAATTTGGAGATGGGGCGTTCGTCTTTCCTGCATCGATGCCAATGTGACATCCACCTGCTGCATTTCTTTCATGGGCGACCCTGGCCCTTGTAGTAAGCACTGTGAGTACTGTCTACAACCCTCTCCTTTGCAGCTCCTGTTGTTTCGTCCTCAATGTCTGCGGTGGGTTAGGGTTCGTGCAACGCAAGTTTGTAATGTCGCAGGTGTTCACGGTGGTCGTTGCAGTCCTATGCGCTGGGGTCGTTGTGGATTTGTGTGAGGGGGGTATCTGGGCAAGCGGAACAGTGCGTGCGGCTGGTGGTTGTGTGTCGTGCCGCATGTGGTTTTGCAGCATAGGGGGGTTTTGTGGATGACCCCAACCATGGGCTCCATTCATGTAGAATTGGGCGGTGTTTTGGGGCAGATTTGCGCATGTGGCGGAGCTATTCTGTGATAACCCTCTTCCCGCACACTGGGGGCCCGTTTCCATTCTGTGGGCTTCCTGGGCAGCGGAAATCGACGATTCCAAAGCGCGGCTCGGGCAGAGTTGCAGGTATGGTCACTCACATTTCCCACACAAATAGTTGTCCCCCGCATTCAGTCGCGCTTGCATGTCTTCTCCGCTCTCGCATTCGTTGAGGGGGTGTTCATTGGGGGGTGGCTCTGTGCTCTACGGTCTCCAGCGTCTGAATGACTGCTGTCAAGGGTGGTTTCCCTGTGCCACTCTGTGTGTGCCCGCCAAGTCATAACTTTATTCATGTTTGCCATGACTTTGTAAATCAAGTTTGGCATGGAATCACAATCACCATCGTGGGTTTTGATGTCCTCCCAGGACGCGCTCGTTGCACGTTCTTGCGTCTGGGTATAGGGGTTGCTCGTGTGGGTTCGGCTTTGCGCATTTTAGCACGGCGTTCCAGAATCCCGTCGCATTCCTCTGTTTGTCCCAAGCGTTGGCCAGCCCTGGTTGCCTCGACTGTAATTCGCACTCTGGTCTCCTCTTCCCCAACTTGATTTCTCAATTGCCACTGCCCCTTGTGTGAGTAGCATTCCTTTTCCCCTCTCATAGGTTCCCTGTGTCCATAAGGCTCTATCGTTGTCAACCCACCTGCAATATGTGTTGTGCAGGTTTGACAAAAAAAATTGCCTACTGCTGCAAGGCCCTCCGGTGAAATTGATTTTGGATGCTAGGAGATACATGTGGACGTGACATTGGCCGCATTGTGCAGGTGCACGCGGCCATCAGTTGTCCACTTCTTCTTGGAGGTCTGCAGCAAATCAAAATGGTTTCAATATGGAACAGTTGTATTGCGCAACACCGTCCCCTTCCCTTTCGCAATAGTTTGTTTTAAGTATGAGAGCCCTCACACTTTGTTGCCCATAGACTAGTGCCATGCTTAAATATGGTCCTCACGCAGTGAAACTCCACCTCTCCGCGACAGCGCAAAGTTCAAACAATTCTGCTCAATCCCATGTGGGGAAAGTTAGTATGCGAGCGGAGAGCGGAAAACACAATTTGAGACATGAATTGAGAGGAAAAATGCACCTATATCCGCGGGATTTAGGGAATATATTTGAACTATTTTTAGAAAAAATTAGGATTAAGGTACTCTATTACCGTGGAGATAGGCCAACATTTTCCCATTCATAACGTTTATAGGTTTTGAAACATAGAAATATTTTAATGAAATACAAAATTAGGGCTTACATCAGCATGACGTTATCAATACAATATCCAATCACGTGTACTAACATTCAAAAAACATAGTAACTTCAGAAAACATAGTGATTTCAGAATACATTAAAAAACTATATAGAGGGTAGGGCACCTCAATAAACACAATGCCTATGGTCATAATCAGAAAGTAAAGAGAATAACCTTGAATAGGGGCCTCTTGAGGTGGCCACTTAACTGGTGAATAACCCTAAAAGGTTGTTGATTTAGTTAAAATATTAATATTGTGGCATGTACGCTAGCTCGCATGATGAAATACGTACTGAAACTAATCAAAATCCACACTTAATTGATATATGGAAAGAATTTAATTCTAGAGATCACAATGCTATTGCATTATATATGCAATTCTATCAATGAAGTAATTAGGTTAAATTATGAATTATGATAACGTTGCAATTACTTTAACTATCCGATTAGATTAATCCCTTCGTTTACATTAACACTGTAATATGTTTAACAATGAATGTGGTGTCACTCTCTAAGTGGATTACTTGAACTTTGTATTTAGTTGGATCGTGCATTTAAATTCGTTTAAATGGACGACATCAGATTATACAATGATTATCTTCAATTTGGGTGTTTTAATAAAAACGGTGCCTCGTATTTAATAATCATGTGCCATCATCTTAAATAAACTAGATTCAAATGCAAAGGAGTACATATCATAGAATAATAAAATCCAATACAAAATGGAGGTCAGGGAATAAACTCATCCTCACTCTCCGAAGCACTCTGATCTATGAATCTGAGTACTCTAGGATCGTATCTCAGACGTGGACTAGAAGAGGCACTAGAACTAGGGGAGGAGTTATTGGCATAAGCTACTGCCATATCCTCTGCATAACAAGAAAGTCGCATGCTAGAACTAGGAGGTGAACCGTAGTCTAGTGAGCGTCGGCCTTGAACCATCAGACTGCACCAACAGAGGACAAATGACGATTGTTAGAATCCTTCAAATTAAATGCAACATATTCGAAAGATAAGTTTAAAATGACAAAAAACTTACTCACATAGATTAACTGCACCCTGTTGAGGGAGGGTATCGTCGTCATCGTCAAGGTCTACAAAGTGGGTTGGATCGACCCCCTGAGAGTCCGACCCTGCGACCTGGAGTGGCTGCAAGAGTTCTTCGTACAATTCCTTGTCTCCCTCAAGTGCCACTATTGCCCTGTTAGAAGATTGTGCTGCAAGAATCGAGGCACCTACAAAGACCAAAATAAATGAATTAGTCGCATGTGATTGAATTGCCTAAGTCTTGAGAGATAAGAATGTTGAACAAAATACTCATACCAGTTTCAGCAGTGAGGTCACATATAATCCCCCCTGGAGGGCTAAGGCCACTGATTAGAAGCTGAAGCAAGGACATTGCCTTCTCTTTAGGGCCCCTCCAGAATTTGTCACCGTCCTTGCGCTTGAGTGCAATATCAGCGGTGACAATGTTGAAAAGAACGTCATCACTTGCAAGGTCAACATCCTCAAACTCGTCACTAGAAGAAATGACAAACTCCTTCGGTTGCCTAACCAAAGGTGTGGAGAAAGACCGAACCAGCACAATCGCTTTGAATTTCAGAGTCTGGACAACAACCATATGCCTGAATTGTTAGCAATGTGATTCTAGTCATGAAGGACTGAGAACTTGAAGAGCAAATTCACATCAATATACAGTCTAACCTCAAATCAAAAACCACAATATTTGCCCCTAATCTAAGGTTGCCTTCCCCTTAACTCAGCACATTCACATACATATGCTGCCGAAGCACATATTAGAAACCACAACATCTGCCCCTAATATATGGCTGCCTTAACAAAACCCAACAAATACACATACATATGCTGAAAATGGTTAAAATTACGGACCCGCTTGGAGTTATGCATAGGGTGAGTGAGCACTATAAGAAAATCCTGTTTTTTGTGACGTAAAAAAAAACGGGAGTGCGCGTTCACTTTGACATGGAGGTTCTTCTCTTGGACGTCACCTAAAATCCGTCATGTCAGACAGGAGAAAAACGCGTCGTGGACATGCGAAAACATGGGGAATTTCAGCACGTTTTTATGTGACGTCACATAAAACATGGTGTTCCATAGTGTCCACGTGAAGACACGTGGACGCCACCGGCATGCCACGCAAGCATGTTTTTTGCGGGCAGTGCCACGTCGGCACGCTTTTTTTTCCGCCCCCTCGGTGACGTGGATGGCCTCATGGACCCTCTTGAGATGACGTCGAATGCAATTAAAAACTGACGTGGCATTCGCTGTTGCTGACGTGGACATTGCATTACGTGGCGATGTGTGCTGTTACCGACGTCCTCTGCGACACGAAAATGTCACATGAGACATTTTCCTCGACGTATGCATGTATTTTTTGGGTGTTTTCGAGGTGACTTTTAGTTTTCTTGGATATCCTTTTTGACAGTGGGATGTTATGTGTGACATCAAATGGGGCATTACAAATTATGGGGATGTCCTCTGGCCAAAACCATAGCTTGTTTGGGAGTGATGATGTCGTTTTCAAGCTTAGCCCGCCTTGACGTGGCTGATTGCCTCAAATTCTCAAACACATTACTGACATCAAGTTGTTTGGCTATTAGCATGACCAAATGTCAAATGCACGTCACTTATGCCATCTACGAGAACAAACACCGACATCAACTGTTCCACCAGACAGTCGGAACAGACACAAAGAACGCGTGGAACAAATGTACACCAATGCTTTCCAATTCCGTAAATGCAACGTTTTCATTGATACAACATATTGCAACCAATAGGCTGCATTTACACATCAATCGCTAGTTGCCCAAAAACTTAAACATTGTCCATGATCGAGGCATCCATGTCTATAGTCGCGAGTCTACACCTCCACGACTAAGTGGATAATTCATGAGCACTCGAATGGAGAGCCGCGTCGTTATTGAGAACGTCCACTTATTTCTTCTTTTGTGTCTGTGCCTTCGTACTAGTCCCCACCTGCCCCATTCCACCACCATTCACAAAACCGCATGAATTACATTAATGGTCATCCGAACATGAAATGGACTCACACGAACGACGTGACTATATTCGAGTGCTCCACACTCCTCCTGCAATCATGCAAGCAATGTAGGCATGCAAACACTAGTTCTCTTACCTTCGCAAGATTTTGGGGAGGTTTAGGCAAACCAACCGCTTTTGGTGCACCGAGTTTGGCCATTGAGGATTTCGCTTGTGCGCTTCTACCCGCACGGCGGGGTCGGCCACCTGACTCCTCCGATACGGGCACCTCATCCTGTAATAACATTCCGCATTAGTACTCGGAGGTTTCAAATTATGGTTGTTCTGTTCTGCGATAATTCAAACTGTCAAGGCAAACGTCCAGCCTAATGTACATGTTGACATCCTCAATGACACCACGAAGAACATGCCAGACAAATACATGAAGGTATAATTTTTTAAACGACGATGAGAGGGTTTCCAGTATGTCTAATATGGGTGGGTGTTACTTGATGTTACCTGATCCAAAGATGCAATCTCTTCAGGCACGTCCGCATTGCCGGATATCTCAGGGTGTCCTTCCTCGACGTCCTCCATAGCTTGCACTGGCACTTCCTCGTTGGTGGGTTCTACAGGGTCATCAATTACAGGTGTCTGTGTCGTTTTTTTCGGCACTTCAAGAATGTCCTCAATTATAGACGCGATAATGGTTTCAGAGCTGGGAGGCACTGCTTCTACGTCTGTGACTGCATCAGTCGCAGCATCCTCGGAGACGTCGCTCGGGACAGGAATCGCGGACGCCACACGCATGTCCGCACCGCCCACCGCGCTGATAACTGGGGTGGGAGCTTGTTTCTGTGCCACCATCACCAGATCCTCCGTCGTTGACGTCAATGCCGAAATATCGAGCATCTTCGCAGACGATGAAGGCTCCGTCATGCTATCAATGTTAGTCGGATGTTTCTGACTTTGATTCTGAAGAATCATTCGTATCATGTCCTCCATGCGCTTGTTTGAGGCTGCCACATTCTCTCCAAGGCGTGTGACGCTGCCCTCCAAATCCGTCACTCAAGTGCGCATCGACTCCATTTCCGAGCCATGATCGGGACGCGCTCGGCGCTTTTCCTCCTGTATGCGTTGGTACTCTTTGGCAACCTCGGCGTCAACCTCCGCATCGTACGGTGCCCTGTTCTTCAACATCGCCTGCATGGCACATTAAAGTCATTACGGATGAAAGGGGACGTCGACAACAATGCGTTCCAACAGGTGCAGGTCCCGTGACGTCTTTGGAAGTGCCATGATTAACATCGAACATCTACTCAAACAACTAGAGTTACATTGCCGGCTCATCGGACGTCTAAGTAAACGTGTTGGATGACATCTGTTGTCGACATTGACATTGTAGGGGATAAGGGCCATCACAGATTTATAAAGAGAATTGCAACATTGTCAGCCATGTCAACATAGACATAGTGGCACTCTTACCAGACGGGAGACGACCTCCCTTTCAATAGCTTTCAGTTGAGCTGTGGTCGATCCTTTCCCTTTTGAAATTGAGCGCATGTGCTGAGACTTCAAATGCGCAGCCTCGGTGGCGCGCATACCTACAAGTGTTTTCCAATGCTCTGCATCCACATCGGCTGGTTTACCCGCATTGTTGTCTATGAGCTGGTTTAACCTCCACCGGGTGTTGATGAGTACCTTTGTTATAATAGGCCGCATCCACTTCTCGCACACTTTGTCACAATGCCCGCACATCTCCCAGTCTGCATGCCGGACACACACGTCAATGCCATCACATTCACTTCACAAGCGACCAACACTGGGTGCCCACACTACACCCACGTTAGAAAGGGTACAAACCGGTATGTCACCACAAGAGAGAAAATTGATATCATCGACGTCCCTATGGACGTCGATAGCGATTGTCGAGCGTTTCAGTACACATGTCCACAAAAACGCACGGACGTCCTGTTCGGCATCCACTCACAAATTGTCAGCATGACACTCTGTGCTAAATACATGTCCACCCTGACGTCAGCAAGAATGTCATGCCTGCCTACATAGACATACACCCTATTGCTCATGTCCAGAATGATGTTTGGTTGCATTTAAAATGTCAGATTCGGGTTTCACATCGCAAATTAACGCGACACATGCATGCCAAAAAATTGATGTGCAAACCTTACCTGTGTATAGGCGTTTGAATAATCGCTTCCTCTCGTGCCGTGGCTGGCCTTCCCATCCCGTCGTGGGATCCAGGTCCTTTGCATACTTCTTGATGTCGGCGCACAGGACAGCCTTCATGGCGCCAAAAGGCTGCCCTTGCGCATCCAGCTCCACACGTTTCTTCAAGGCAGTGCTCCCCCCTCCCTTACGTGTTGGTAGTGGATGTGATGTTTCAATCCCATCACTGTTCTCCTGATCGCCGTCTGATTCCGTGCCCGAGTTGGTTGCGTATCCTCGGCTACAACAACCACATTCCACAATCAAGGAATCTCCAGGTGCACACATATGCGACTACCCACTGAGCTTGAGCAGCCACATTGCAACCAGTTACTGCCCCTATGAATCATACACGCAGTCAAGAGCATGGTCGAGCAACTTCAGAGTTCAGGAAGATTACCAATCACGATGTTCAAGCTGGTTGAGTGTGAGAAATGGCCATCTGAGGGTTCAGAGTACAAAAAAACTACCCGTCACACGTGAATTGGTTGAGTGAAAGAAATAACAACCTGGATGTTGAGACTTTCTATTGTCACCCATTAATATATGGACCACAACAACATGGTCTAATGTTTGAGTCGTCCTACCTAAACCATCTTGAAATGGGTTCTTAAAGACTGCAGATTTGTTTTCTTGGTTTTCCAGCTGCAATTTCAAGACTTTGGGGGCATGTTATATACCGCTGGAAAGATATTTTCAATACCTTTCCAACGGTATATAACATGCCCCCAAATTCTTAAAATTTCAGCTGTAAAACCCACAAAACAAATCTGCAGTCTTTTAGTGACTGCAGATCAGGGTGGTCAAAAGCTCATGGTCCCATAACCGTCGTCAAAACCCCAAGTTGCAGGTATAAAGGAAAAAATTCATGGAGCTCCAGGGAGCTGGAGCGTGGCGTGGTCTGTGTCTGTGTCTGTGTCTGTGCGTTGCTACATTGATCCAAAATTGTGCATTCTTCTGCCCAATTGAACTGGTCGAACAGGCGCGGACATCGCGACGATGAAGACTGGTTGTGCTCTACGCTAGCATCAACACCAGGAAGAGGTCAGGAAAGGAGGAGAAAGACCCACTTACCTCCATGATTGCTCCGGCACGTCCTCAGCCGCATCCTCCTCCTCCGATGATACCTCGATTATGCGGCGGCGTCTTGCTGGGGGTGAGCCACGCCTCCCAGCCACATGCCGCGGGTCCTCTCTGGCCTTGGATCGCCGCTCTCTAGCTGCGCGCCTGTGTTCTACCAATGTTGCTGGAGACATCTCCTTACGCTTCCTAGTGCGATCCCGTGTCCGCAACATCTTGGACACCCAAAAGCAACACAAGGGCGTGGGAAGGCAGCGCAGCGCCGTAGGGAAAGCAACACATCGGTGTTGCAGCAGACACCACAATGGAGACTAGCGGACGTAGGTAAGAGGATCTATGCACCTCGGCATCGGAGAAGACCTATGGCCGACTGTGACCCTATGCCCAACCCACTGGAGGCCGTACAGGCACCTAAAACCGGGGGCTGCCGCGTGTCCGCATGCGGGCTTCCCAGTGCCAGTGGCCGAGAGCGGCGAAAAATTTCGTCGCACAGCAAAATTTGAACTTGACCGTGACCTGAATTGTGATGCATGCATATGAGATGGAAGATTTACCTATTTTGGAACTGGGTTGATAGCGATGCTCGATGACTCAGTGGGTGTTGTGAAATTTTCACTCCCAAAGAAGTTGAGCAAGCGTGAGCGGCGGCGACGGTGTGCACGTTGGGTTCTTTGAATTGTATTGGGTTTTTGGGATGGCATCATTGCATTCTTCTCTTCGCATTCAAACACCAAAGTGGACAACACTGCAGCGGCCTCGGAGTCATCCGCATCCACCCTTTGCGGATGTTGTGATGTGTCTATAAAATGAACAACCCTACCAGGCTTTCGTGCTGAACGCGACACCGCCATGCTGCTAAGGGATGTTCAAGCAATGAGCGTATAAAGGTGAAGCTGCAACACTTAGGGTTTAGAGAATGTCGGCGAGCCTTCTCAGGGTCCTCTGGGGCATCCACTGCCTGGAATACCCTCTGGGACACGTGGGAAAAGGTCAGTTACATTGTTTTTTTACTGGTGTCGTAGATACCAGTGTTTTCTTGGACGTCATGTAAGACACCCAATGCGACATGTGCTTAATTCGAACACTGTGCACTCCCCATTGTGTGCGGGAATGAAAGATCCAGGTCATCGACGTGACCATTGTGGTTTTGATGTTCTGCAGCAGTCAAATCCCTCACGTGGGTGTGTATGGAACACATTGCCGTGTAGTGTGTGACCTTCATTTTGGTGTCCAGGAAGATGTCACAATTGACGCCGACAGATCAACAGCAATGTCCCCATGGACATTCTCAGTGACATCCACCCTGGAAGAGACACTCCGCATAGTGTCAACGAATGGTGTCCTCTGTTTATATCAATGCTCATGCGCAACACGACCACGCGGAGACCTTGCGGAAGCGTTGCAGGGTGTGTAACATCGGCCCAGTGAGGTAACATCTTCCAATTCGGGACACGCAACATGGGTTCGGCTGTGCGTCGTGGTGCAACCATTCGTTTGACGGACGATGGACGCACACTTCGTCACGTGCCAATAGGGGATTTGATACTTCACACGGAGCTCCGCGTGGCGACAGAGAACAATGTGCACACATTTAGATGTCCTTGCAAAGATTGCAAGGGTGGACGCAGAAAAACCATACAAGTTATACGGCAACACCACGCGGCAGTTGGCCGTGATCCATTTCTAACCAAGTCTTTACTAGGCGGTGACCCCGTCGATGGATACCCACCGTCTGGAATGTGGGTGGAGGACGTCTGTTGTGACAACGACGTTGTAGAAGACATCCCTTCGAACACATTACCTGAACCCGTGGACGCCGACAACGGGGCACTTCCCCCACCCCTCCTGGATGAATTCCATGAAGTTGAACGTCAGGTGCTGGAGGCACTGGGCAGAGGGGATGCACTCCACGAAGAGGCCGTAGCTAAAGGACGTTTGCATATGGAGAACGAGGAAGACGGCGACATCGAAGATGAATTGGATGGTTTGTATACGGAAGCCACGACTTCAGTGTACCCGGGTTCAAAAATGAGTGTTGTGTCCGCCACGATCATCATAATGAACATGTGCTCGGTGTTCCGTGTGAGCAATACATTTACCGATGAGTTGTTCCGATTTTTGTCTGGAGACTTGTCACCAATGCCCAACAAGTTGCCCAAAACTCATTATGCGGCTCGGAAGAGTATCCGTCGACTTGGATTGACCTACAACAATATCCATGCATGCCCCAATGGTTGTATTCTATATGACGAAGAATATGCAAATCATGATTTATGTCCCAAATGCACGGCGCGACGATGGCTGGATGGCAGCAACAACATTCCCGCAAGAGTAATCCGTCACTTTCCCCTAATTCCTAGGTTGAAACGGATGTGGCGCTCGTCTGAGATAGCGCGTCTATTGACAGGTCACACCAAACACGTCAGCAGTGATGACATCATGCGTTCTGTGGTTGACAGCCCTGCATGGAACACATCAACAATGACGTCGCGTTTGGCAACTTTGGGCGTGACGATAGGAACATGAGACTGGCTCTCGCTTTGGACAAAGTGAATCCTTTTAAACTAAACAACACCAACTGGTCGACGTGGCCGGTATTGATTTTGATTTACAATTTCGAGCCATGGTTGGTGACCAAAAAGTTTTTTATCTCGTTGTGAATATTGATTTCCGGGAAGAAGTTGCCGTCCTCTTCAAACATTGATGTGTTTATACGACCGCTTTTGAAGGAGCTACAAGGGCTTTGGTATGGTGTTGAGGCTTTAGATTTCTCCCAACCACAAGGGAGTCGCACTTTCACTTTGCGTGCCATACTTATGTGGACCATTTCCGATTTTCCCGCTTTCGGCCTCATTTCTGGTCTTACTTGTAAGAGCTACAAGGGGTGCCCTTGTTGTGGACCAAACACTGATGCGAGGATGGCAAAAACCGGAGACATGCTTCCAAATCGGAGCATTAGGGGCACCAAAATTGTTTACGGCGACATTCGTCGTTATTTACCCCGTCACCACCCGTATCGCCGGAATAGGAGATTCAATGGGGAGGAAGAGGAACGTCCTAGGCCAAAACCGATGTCGGGGGATGATATCATTCGATACGCAGCTTGGCGCGATTCATACCTACAGATGGGCGGGAGAGAGAACGGACCCAACGATCCTGTGCATGTCACAGGCGTCAAAAGACTTAGTGCGTTGTTCGAGCTGGAATACTGGTAGGTGATTCCCGTATAACAATTAATGTTTGCACATCCTGTCCACAGATGTTGAAGTGGACATCGCGACGTCCGTCTTAGTCACGTAGTTTGTAATGATGTCCACCAAGACATCTGACCTGACGCTTCAGGCCATGATGATTACCAGCTTTGCTCATACGGATAGACGAGGCATGCATGTGTCCATGAAAGTGCTGGCAATGTGTCTGAAATTGCCCATGTGTCTTGTGCAGCACCTGCTAGAGCGTCACATCCTCGATGTTATGCATTGTGAGAAGAATTTGTGCGAGAACTTGTTGAAGACATTGTTTGGAATGAATGATAGTCCTGGAAGCAGGGTCGACGCGGAGGACCTGGGAATACGCGAAGAGATATGGTTGCAACCCCCACGGCGGCCAATGATGGGTACTATATGCCGCACGCTCCCTATGTTTTTAGGCCACATGAACGCGCGGAGTTTGTTGCAATCGTCTCCAATATTCACACCCCCACAAACTACGTGGGTAGCATTCACAAGCGCCTAGCGGATGGGAAATTGCAGTACATGAAAACGCACGACTACCATGTTCTCATGCAATAGGCAAGTCAAGAAGGACACCCTCGGGGATGTCAATGTTGTAATACAATGTATCAATGTGTCATAGGAGTATAGGCACACACCGCATGATGTCTACTGAGACCTCATTCCAAACATGGTTAACGCGTCAACATCCTGGGGGACGTTATCCTCAAACTGTTTTCGCACTCCATGTTCTTCATGACGCTCCTAGATGTTCTGTCTGATGTCCAAGGGGGCGCGACACAATCGTTCTCTGACTTTCTAAATACATGTCTTCCAGATTCTTCCAGTGGCTATACGCAACCTATTGGATGAAAGCGTGCGCGTAGCTATTATCAAACTGAGTAGAGTGTTTCAGAGACTATGCGCCAAGGAGGTGAAGAGAGGCGACAAGGAGGGCACAATGTTGGATGTGGTGATGGTGACGTGCGTCATGGAGAAGGAGTTCCCTCCCACATTTATGAATGTCATGACGCATCTTCCCGTCCATTTGGTGGAGCAGTTGTACACGTGCGGTCCAGTGCATTGTCGATGGATGTATCCCATAGAACGGTACATGAAAACGTTGAAAGATTACGTTCGAACATTTGCACATCCGGAGGGTAGCATAGCGGAAGGTTATCAAATGGACGACACGCTTGGTTTTTGCACGGAGTACATGCATTAGTACAGAGGAACTACACATCGTGTATGGGACGCTGAAGAGGATGCAACCATGAACGATGAGATTCTCCGTTGCAACTCACAACAAAAGCGAAAGATGTCCGACGAATTCCGCAACTATGCGCACGCTTTTGTTTTGGACAATACGTCGTCATTGGAGCGTTGCAGAGAGTTAGTGGAACCCATATTTACTTTACTTCAAGCCTCGATGATATATACTGTCACCCAATGCAAAATACCTGTGCCATGTCAACTGTGACATGCAGCAGTGCATGAGGATGTGTTGGACATGATGTCCCAAATGACATTCTTTCTGAGATATACGCGTCACATGTGATATTGCAGATGATGGCCATCACACTTTTGCATCACCTTTATATACATGCAAGGGCCATTTCTAACCACAATTTAATGGCATACAACCTTGTACAGGGAGTTTATGGCAGCTAGAGTTTCGCGTTGGAAAGAGAGGGAGGCCTTTCGGAAAATGTGTCGCCGCCGGCATCCAACTTTGGCAGTGTGGTATCCGTTGGAACTACACGATCTTCCTCCCTTTGCAACATGGTTGACGTCGCGTCTGTCATGTCAGCATTCCTCCGGCGAAGTTGTGGACGTCGATGTTGCGCAATACGCGCAACCTCCCGAGCGATATGCAATCTCACACCGGAAAATGTATGCGTTTGGCATGCACTTCTGAGTACGAGGTGATGAGGGTGGCCTCGTCACGCGCGATTCATGTGTGGTGGCCTCATTTACACGACAAATACCATGGGGCTTGAGAAATGGGCGACCCATAGAGACAACCGAGGAGTATATGGGCTACATTGAAGAGATCTTGGAGCTAGACTACCGAAATCATTGCACCACTGTGCTAGTGTGCGATTGGGTTCGCCCAAGTGTAGATCCTCGACACCCTAACATCACACGGGATCAATATGGTTTCACCGTTGCGAACTTCAACCGCATGGATGGCAAAGTGCACTCAAACTCTTTTGCATTTCCATTGCATTGTCAACAAGTTTTTTTCTCCAATGACCCGACGAGGCCAGGATGGAAGGTTGTATGTCGCACGGACGTGAGGGGTAGACGTGGGCAACTACAAACCAACCAGACCTTACCGCGCATAATCGATGTCGGCCACGATGCTGACTTTGTGGGTTTACAACCACAAATGCAAGATGTAGAGCCCACTAGAGAGCCCGCAACGGACGGCGGCATGCACATCCCAGCCTCGTTGGATGTTCGTGGGGAAGAAGAAAACGAAGGAACACAGTATTAGTGGTTACAACCCAAAGCACCTACAGCAACGTCACATCACACATGGCATGCAATGTATAAGGTTGCGTCACAAGGGACGCCTTGCTGGAGAGGAACCGACTGTCAAGGCTGATGTCTACTCGGGTGTCCGCGGAGACGTCCTTTGTGTTCAAACAGACGGATGGTCATAATTTTCTAAGCACTAAGATTTTCCAGTAGCAGTTGCTTGTCTATATGTGGAATGTGGCCACGAGATCCAACGTGGGCACTCCCACGTTTGGCGCATGTATTTTTGGAATTGTGAGAGCAATGAAGTGCCATATTTTGCTTGCAAAAGTCTTCCCTTGATTTCCTCGTGTCTAAATGTACAAATATATAACCTTTGAAATCCTTTGAAATCAAAATCAACATATGACAAACTAAATTATAAACAAGTGAATGAGAAAACATTCATTTTGTAGCAAAACTTGAAATTTCATAATTTTTCTATTTTAATCCAAAGGGCATTTTTCCACTTTAATTAATTATTCGGCTAACATGTGTTGAACCAGCTATATATGAACCTACGGTATGCAATTGTGGTCCTGCATGTCTACCTTATGGCAATTAGAGAATGACTCAACCATCCCCGTGTTTTTTGGCTCATCCGCTACAAATATTTGAACGGAATTCGGGAGAATAACATGCATGCCAAGAACCATATTGATGCACCGTGAGAAATTTATGTGGCATTCCCTCAAATTTTTGGGAACAAGTTTGTCTTTTATAGCCAACCACACATAGTTGAACATTCTCCAACCTTTTTTCCCGGGCAGCACTTTAAGTCTGCCCGCCGCAACTTTATACATGCCGTGGATAGACCTGTGGGGATGACGTGGCGTTAGCGGCCTTACAAACGGCCCGACGCAGGACGTCAGCATGTTTTAAATGACATCCACAAGAACATGGCTATCCTTCCTGACATCGTCATGTCCTGGCCCATGATCTGTCATGTTTCACGCAACGTCCACTAAAATCTGCAATTCTGTGGGCGTTTATTGCCGAACATAGTGACATCTCAGAAGACATCACTCGTTTCCCCAAAACGACCCCAAAAACGCGGGTTTCTTATAGTGGAGGTGGAGAGAATTAACGACGGTCCATTCTTCCTTGACCTCTAGATTGTTGTTGTAGAGATAAAAGCTCAAGACCTCCTTCTTGATTTGCACGCTGTCAGGATAAAATAGAAGTAGAGCCCCGTTGTCATGAAGATAGCCTTGACAAAACCCAATGATGAACTTGATGAAGTTTGGAACCTGCTTATTCCAATTTGGAACTTGCCGTGGGAATTCGGAAACGCCAGGGACAGTCAAACCATCGGGATACTTTGCAATAATGAGGTCCACCGCACCCTTCTGCACCACCTTGCCTGAAAAGAAGAATTCCATGGATGCTCCAACCTTTGTTTCAAAACAACCATAGCGTTTAGTAGAGAATTAATTGGTGATTAGGGGCATGCTAGCTAAATTGAATGGGAATGAAGCTGGATATGTACCTCACTCAGAAAAGCAACCATGTCATCGTACGTGGAAGGGAATTTGTTGTTTTTTGCCTTATAATCCAACATTCCGTGGAACGAGTCATTGAGTATGAGAACCCGAGGAGAAGCAGAGGAGGAGGTCCACACCTGGGAGGACAACATTGCCTTCACCGCAGGTGGGATAAACCTGATCGTCTTGGCTTGACTAGGAGCTCCGAGGTGAATACGCTTCGGAGCATGTGCACGTGGAGGATGAGAGCTGAGAGGCTCTGCAAGTTCAACATTTGGAACACCGATATCACTACCTGTTGCACGAATATCTTCATCCATTGGCTCCTCAACCAACTCAACAACCTTCCGCTTGAATCCCCGAGGCCTACTCCCTTTAGTGGCCGTTTTGCTTCTGGAGGAGCCACCTTTGGGGGGTGTGGGAGACTGTGACGCTGGAACTGAGGCAGCGGGAGAAGGTAAGAGAGGTTGGATTGAGTCCCTCAGTGCAATGTCAAAGGGAGGAGGTTTTTTCAACGGGCAGTCCAAATACCACCCGCATTGGTGAAAGTGAATTGGATCCCATGTTTTTAGAATTGCAGGAGTGAACATGGAATCTGGACTTTGGATATCCATGTTGTTAGGGAAAAATGTGGTACCTTAGAGATGGCCTTCATGGGTAGGAGAACGTACCGAAAATACCTGTAAAGAACCCTGCGGACAACCTGAACAAAAAAATGTTGTTTCTTCGGGGGGTTGTTCTTGTGAGCACCGTTATCTCCACCCAACTCAATGAAGAAGGCAAACTCCCAAAGCTGACACCTCATCGCTTCGACGTAATCGAAGATCGTAAAGATCGGATCTTCGCCATCGGGATTGTAGTCAATAATTTCCCCAAGGTCAGTGATAACACCTGAAAAGAGCTCCTCAACCTCCACTGCTATCTGAGGCCATGCACACAAAAATGTTGTCTTATTGGTTGCAATCAAATGAGCTCATTAAGGGTCAATCAAATGACAACATGAAATGTGAGATGAATATTAACTTACGCCCACCATGTTGTCCGATTGAGCCAGTCCGGAAACTTGGAGTTGGCGAAGCTAGCCTTCGGAAAGCGATGCGCACCCCGAATTGCCGCAAAGGAGTTCCACCTTTGGAGCCACTTCACCATCATCCTGGGAGGCATCGCAGAAGTAGCTAGCATATACAACTTTTCCTGGAGCATCTCAGGTTCATCGAACTTTTCATAATCAACCTTTATTTCTTCTAGAAAAGCAGGAGTTAGCCTAGGATCCGCAACAGACAAATGCTTCCTGAGCTCAGCGACAAGCTTATCCTCGACCTTCTTCACGGCCTTCCTAACCCATTCCTCTACATTACGATCCATCCAATTGCTAGAATCTGGATTTTTCATCTTGTACCTGTCTTCAGCAACATGTGCAACTTCCGCAATCTCTTGTTATAGTTCAAACAATTAATGATATGAGTTTCATGAATTCCCCATTGAAAATGAAATGACACGATAACATTTCAGTTAGACATTACATGATAAAGGACCGCATTGAGACCTTCAGCGGTGAGGGTGAACCAAATGCAATTTTTTCCAGCATGCTTCTTCCTTGCAGCCTCCAAAATAATTGGAGAGAATAAACCCTCGAAGTACGACAGCGGCTGTGGAGCAATATTCTACATATATTTAAACATTCATGAGTATTTCAAACATTCACAGCAAGGATGAGGATCTTACCAATTTACTTCGTGCAAAGCGGCTATCACTGAGGGTATGTCTCCCCTTGGGTTAAGAATTACACCCTCAACACAAAAATGCCAATTGATATCATGAGTATGAAACTGCTCAATGATGGGCATCCATGCCTGGAGCCGATGGTTCCCATCCCAAACCATGAATATCTTATTAGAAAAAACCTTCAAGTCATTATCTGATAGAAGTTTCTTCTTGAATTCCTCATTCACCTCCTTCCACTCCGGTGACCACTTCGCCACCACATTCGGGGTAACGTCATTGATGTGGCCATGATTGTCCTTGAGTGCAAGATAAAAGAATCCATTCCCCTCCATGTAGCCATCGGTCATAAAATGTGTTGCAAGATGGGATACATCGTTCTTGAATGAAGGTCTTACTACCGGAAGAGGCATCATACGGCAGAGGAGAATAAAAAGGCGACCCTTCTGTTTTGGTTGTCATTTTAGCTTCTCCAACCGAGAAGCTGTTGGAACGCTCTCCTTAATGGCGAGGTCGTGAAGCTTCAGCTTCAACTCAGCATCCGTAAGGCGGACTGCATCAAAGAAAAGCCGTATAAGTACAATATCATCCAAACGGCATATCCTCCCAACTGCCCAACCTCTATTGCAGAGGTCATAACTTTCACATACCAACTCTGAATGATAAGCTCCTTACATCATAAAAAAACCTACTTTAGCATCTACAATGTTGCAAAATTTCACACCAAACTAAAACACTGCCTATAAATTATGGGTTAGAAACCTAGTGCCGTCAACGGCATGCCTCCCAGCTGACCACCCTGTATTGCAGAGCCCATAACTTTGAGATGCAAATTGTGAATGAGGAGGTCTTTACATCGTTGGAAAGCCTACTTTAGCATCTACAATGTCCTAGAATTTCAATCCAAACCAAAACACTTCCTAGAAATTATGGGTTAGAAACCTAGTGCCGTCAATGGCATGCCTCCCAACTGACCACCCTGTATTGCAGAGCCTATAACTTTGACATGCCAACTCTGAATGAGGAGGTCTTTACATCGTTAGAAATCCTACTGTAGCATCTGCAATGTCCTAGAATTGCAATCCAAACCAAAACACTTCCTAGAAATTATGGATTAGAAACCTAGTGCCGTCAACGGCATTCCTCCCAGCTCACCACCCTGTATTGCAGAGTCCATAACTTTGACATGCCAACTTTGAATGAGAAGGTCTTTACATCGTTGAAAAACCTACTTTAGCATCTGCAATGTCTCAGAATTTCAATCCAAACCAAAGCACTGCCTAGAATATATGGGTTAGAAACCTAGTGCCGTCAACGGCATACCTCCCAGTTGACCACCCTCCATTGCAAAGCCCATAACTTCTACATCCCAAGGCCGAATAAAGAGGTTCTGGACTTTATGGAAAGCTTACATAAAAATCTACAATGTCTAAAAATATTAAAGCAAACCAAAAAAATGGCTAGAAGATATGGCTTAAGAAAGCATTGCATGGCTTCCCCCTAAACCCTAAACCCCACAACCCTAAAATCTAAACCCAAACACCTCCTAGACCATTTCGGAAAGAACACTTGCATTTGAGGGGACTAAATCTAAAAAAACATTTCCTCCAAAGAGGCTATCGTTGTAGGCACCTCCTGCATGTAGTCCCACAACATAGCAGCCTCACTGAAAAGACAAATGTCACAAACATAATAGAACCTCGTGCAACCTCATAGTGGTATTTAGATCCAGAAAAATAAATGCATCCTACACCATATCGAAGATAACACCTGCATTTCAGGGCACTGAACCTAAAAACAAAAAGGCCCCCAAAGGGCTGCCGTTGCAGGCACCGTCAAGCAGCCTCACTTAGACATGGTAATTAGACGTGGAAAACACCCTAAACACCCTAAACCCAAAACCTTAAACCCATTGCTGTTGCCTCCTCCGTGGCAGTCCCTAAATCTTGTCTGCCCTACTCGAATGATCATTCTCACGAAGTTGTTGTAGCACTGCGGCACATAGTCTAAAGCAAACACAATAATCGAGTAGATGTTTCATAAACTTACCATCCGGTTCCATCAAGCTCGTCTCCTTAAGCTCATTCTCCGCACTGTGCTCCTCCGATGCGGGATTGGATGCAAGGTTGGACTGTGTTCCCACATCTTTCGATGTTCCTCGAGATTGAGATCCTCGCCCCCTGGATGTTGACAGACCTTCAGATTCTTCTACCGTCGATAATGTTGCGTTCTCCCCTATGTCTTCAAAATCTAAAACTTTGTTAATTCCAGTTGTCTCGTATCTTTCAGACGCAACCTTCTTTCTGCCCATTCTGCTCGTTTTCAATGCCTTAGTGCTACTGAAATACAACTTCCCTCTCCTCTTTTTTCTCTTGATATGGTTCTACATGTCAGGTATCACCCTCCTAGAGCATGTCTACTCCAACACTCCCAAAACCTTCCCTTCAACCGAACACATCTTATGGCACTTGAGGGTGGATACATGGTTGAGTGGCTCACTTTCTGTGTCATACCCTATTTTACAGTGTACCCCCGTGCATTGCAAGCCACGTTGCATACAATTGATAGAAGCTATGGATGTGAGATTTGGGATACACAATGGTAACTTGAATAGGTAGATGACCACATATTCCTTTACATGAAATTCTTCTTCAATTAAGGGTGATGGACTTTTGAAAATACAATATGGACTGTGGTCAACAGGTTTTGGTTTAGGAATTTTGGCGTAAACGTCTAGAATTTTTGGGCATTTTACTAGGAGTGACTATGTATGTTATGTGATCCACTATGAGGTCCATAGTAGTGATGTTTTTTTCCACATTATGTGTAGAAATACAGTTGGTATGGACTCTTAAGTAGGCTAAATGACGACGTTTTTTTGGAAGTCCATACTTGGAGCAAAAATAATCGTTTTTTTTTCTTCTTTTTTCGGGAAACTACTAATGTACAATATCTTCAGGTGGGCTTCTTGTCAAAAATCCCGCTTTTACTTGCTATACTACAGTTATGGAAGCAGCGTTTTCGGGTCCCACCGACTATGGGAGTGGATGTGGATGACTTTAGTTGTAGGGTGGAGTGCACAGTGACTGGTGCCACGCGCCACGTGGACTACAACCCTTTGTTTTAGGGTTTAGGGACTGAAAACGTTCCGGAGCAATTTTGCGTTGCTCGTTACAGCTCGCATGTCTCTTGTTCAAACCTGCAGGTGCTCGTCATGTGCATGAAGAGTGAGGTTTAAGGTTCAGCTTGAGTGACGCTTGCACGCCGAAATGGGTAGTGCGAGAGCGAGAGATAGGAGAGCAGGTATTCGGAGAGAGGGCCCTGTGGAGAGGGCTAGACTGGATGTTGCGCAAGAGCGGGCGAGGGAGCGCCAACGCGAATCACGGCGTCGGAGGAGAGCAAATGCTGCGAACTGCGTGCGTGTCAACGTGGACGCAGGATCGTGGTCAGAGGGTGATGACGCCTATGCTGATGGCGTCAACCGCAGATTGGTGCGCCAGGACGTTCGTGCAATCTTGAGCTGCGTTCAAAGGACTTTGAGAGGAAGAAGGCGTTTGCTTCCACACAAGCAGGCAGTAATGCAGTCCGTGTGGAACAATAAGTTGACGAGGGATCTCCTGCCACTTCGGTCACGAAGGGTTTGCAGTGAAACAGATGCGCGAGAGACAATTGTTTCCAGTTTGCTGCAATCCCTATCGGAGGTGAAGACTTCGAAGACAAAGGCACATTTAGCTACCAAACATGCTATCCTCATAGCCGCTGTGACGAATCCACAGCGAATCTCTGCCCGACAGACAGCTCGCCTGCTTGGGGTTCATCCCCGCAATGTAGCGATGGCCACACAGAGGCGAGCGACCATGGTCAGTTCCGTGCATATGGAGTGGACTTTGTCCGTCAGGAAGGTAAGGAACGATGCGACATCTCTGATGGTGAAAGACATTGTCACTGCGTGGTGGGCTGCAGAGACACGGCCAAGCCCGAATCGCAAGGAGGTTGTAAGGAAGTGGGTTGCTCCAAAAACATACGTTCAACACCATGCTCAATATTTGTTGGAATCTCTGGTGGGCGCTCTCACATCTATGTCATATGTCGTCTTGTTTTTTTTTTGTGTAATGAGGGTCTCCGAATTTCGTGCTGGTTTAGGGTTCCTACCGATTCCAGGGTCGTAGGGCTACACCTAGATCTGTGCCTGTTTAGGGTATTCTCGTGTCATTTGAAGCCATGAGTGTGCAATCTGGCTATGGACCTACCTATCACTTAAGTTGTAGAAATTTGCAATTTCTGTGCTAGGGTATGAAGGGTTTACGGTTTCGGTGGATCGGTGAAAGGTGACAGTGCGTTCCTCCATTGGCTTCAGTCTTGTGGCTATCTGCTTGATTTGATGTGATGAGCGTTTTAGGGGTCACAGATGTTCTTAGGATTTCAGGTTTTCCTTGCGACATTGAATGCAGTGGGCTTTAATTCGAATCTTGGATTTTAGGGTGATATTCTGGGTTATATTGAGCATGCTGGTTTTCTCTTCCAACTGATTCTAGGGACCAAGGAGTACACCTAGATCTGTGCATGTTTGGGGTATTAGCTTGTCATTTGAAGCCATGAGTGTGCAATCTGGCTACTTCTCTATAAAACGCATACCGGTACTGTGCATATGGGATCCCATCAGTTTCGTTGTGGTTTAGGGACGGCATTGCAACTTCTGGACTCTGTGGAACTTTTCACGCATGGGTGGGAGTTCAGGGTGATCCGCTTGGGTCTTCATAAGGAAATATTGGAGTTTATTTACTTCTTGTGGGAACACGCGAACACCAAAATATCCGGATTGGCGGTTTTGAGTGCCTAATCCGGGTTGTCCGGATGACCCTAGTATCGTCCAGGGATTCTGTGAAGTGTAGGAGGTCTAAAACTCTCCGTACCTGCTTATTTCTTCTTCCTTAGCCAAATTTCCGGAAATCCTAATTTCCGGATATTTGGTCTTTGGGGACGTTCTTAGCCTTTTTCCGGAGGGTACCTCTCCGGATGTTATTTCTAGGTCCTCTTTATAATACTTACCCACCCCTTTACGTCTACCCTCTAGAATAATTGGTTTCTTCCGGTGATGGCGTCCTTGATAAGGTTAGAATCCGGAAACTCCCTCACAACCAATCCGGATTGATCAGGTCCGTCCTGGCAGGTCACGCAGAGAGATCTGGATTGTTTCTTGGGACCATAGTGGCTAGAGGAGTCCGGATTCCAACCGGAGATCTAACTCAACGGGATGAGTAGGTGACCCGTACCACTTTCCGGATTACCCCGTCCAAAGACTGTGAGACCTCTTCAGAAGGTCGGATGGCGTAAGTCCGGCACCTTCCGGATTTTGCCCAGTCCTAACGACAGCTATCTCACATGGACGTTACCCAGGCATTCGGAACAATGAGGATCTCTTCCTACTGCACTCCGGAGGTGGCCTCCTATCGGAATCCTTACTGATCCGGACCTCTCCTTCTCCGTCCGACGGATCTGTCCGGCTACCTCTACCTTGGATTCTACTCAATCTGAGATAACTGGGCGATCCGTACCACTAATCCGGGCAGGTCCGTCTAAGGATGGTGGGACTTCTTCAGAAGATCAGATTGGCGTAAGTCCGGATCCCTTTTGGATCTCACCCAATCTTCCCAGCGGCTATCCCACCTAGACGTTACCCAACCTACCGGATTAGTGAGGTTTCCCTCCCACTACACTCAGAGAGGATCTACAAGGCGATAACCAGATCTGATCCGGGTCTCCTCTCTCATGTCCTATCCGGAACTCCTATCCCTCATGCCCTCTCTTTCTCTTCCACTAACGATCTCCGGGTCATTCACACACACATCAATCAAGAGAAGTCAAGGAGTGAGAAGCAAAAGACATTTATTCGGAGTAGGAGTAATCACAATACAACAATGGAAAAGGAACCCTTCTCAAGCTCCTTATTCAGCCTTAAGTAGAGGCTCAAAAATCCCTAAACTGAGGGCGGCGGCCCAAGCGGCCGCCGCTCAAGAAAACCCTAACTACCCCCGGTCTCCCGGATTTCCCGGATCCAGATTTTCCGCTGACACTACCAAAGGAAAATTTTATTAATCGTCTTCAAAAACTCCTAAGTCCTACCTGCCTACCTCCATTCTGCCTAATTAATCTAGCTACTCCCCTAACTAAGAAGACCGGTGCTTCTTCAGAGCCGATCCCTCCTTTGAGTGACTCCCTAACCCGCTGACGGCGGATGAGCCCCCGGCCGGCGACGCCTTCTGTGAACCCTTTGAGTGGTCCACCACTCTGCGGGATCACTTTTAGTTAGAATGTTAGCATTAAAAGTTAGAATTGATAGGGAATTTAGGAAAAATTAGTTCATTTAGCATTTAGCCTAGAAGAAGGAAGGTCAAAATGAAACTAAGTAGTGCTAGAAGATAGCAAAGTAGAAAAAATGTGCTAGCTAGTAAAAACAACTAGCTAAGCAAATATTAGTAGATGCTAGTTATTAAGCAAATATTAGTAGATGCTAGTTATTAAGCAAATGTTAGTAGATGCTAGCTAAGCAAGTGTTAGTTTATTAGTTAGTGTGAGGCACACAAGACTATTGGAGGTGTTTTACGTAAGAAGATAAAATCGGCGTGAAGAATTTTGAAGACAAAAAAGAAAGAGAGCAAGGGGGATACTTGCCCACTTGCCCCCTTGCCAACTCGATGGCGGAAAAATTAGAAAGATTTCTAAAGGTTTTTTGTCGGAGCCACCTCGGCGAGAGGGTGGCAACCTCAACCGGGAAAACCCCCGAGCCAAAATTTCGGGAAAGGGTTTGAAAAATGGATCCGGTGGAGGAGGGGTCCAACCCTTTTGTAAGAGGGTTTAAAAACCCCTCCTTCCACCTTGTAGCTCTCTCTCTTTCTCTAGTTTTTGGGCGAAGCCCTGCTTCAATGTAGTTAGGAAAAAATCCTTTAGCATGTATTCTCAATGGTCTAAAAGAAAGGCTTGAGAACCTCCTCTACTCTCTCTCTCCTAGTTAGGTTGTGTGTTTATTAACACACCAACAAAATTATTCCTTCTTTTGTAGAGGTAGGTTGGATGGTAGAGTTTTGAGTAGAGGCATTATAGACCTCATCTGCCAATGCCCTGAAGGCTTAGTTCAAAAGCTAGAACAAGATACTTATCATTTTTCTCTTAGAGAGATTTCATATAGCCATCCATAGCCGTTTCCCATTTGTGATTTGGTTGAGATGACAATTAGTTATGGATTTTCAAAGATGGAGTAGAAAAAACTGGGTGGTCTTGTGGGTAGCGGCTGCTGGATCAGACCTGCGAGCCCAATAGGAATTTTAATTCCAAGAAATTATATTTTTCCCAAGTAGAACTTTTGTGTAGCTTTCCAAAATGGCTTAGAACATTTGATTTGAGCATGATTTGAATTAGATATGAATTGTGCAAGATGGGACACATAGTTTGAGAACTTTTGGTTGACTGCTGCATTACAGAGGACCTGCTGGGTTCACTTCGGCTTGCCTTTCTAATCACATATTTTTATCAAATACATCTTTTTAATATCTCTCCAGGGTCATATAGAACGTTTGATTTGACTAAGATTTGAATTAGATATGAATTGTTGAAGGCGAGATACATAGTTTAAGCCTTCTTGATTGACTGCTGTGTTACAAGGAGTCCGCTGAATTTCTATTAGCTTAACCTGCTGATGTCATAATTTTTCTAGTTAGAGCTTGTTCATAGCTTTCCAATGGTATAAGGAAAGCCTAGATCCAAGTAGTAAGGAATGTGCTATGAATTTTTGAAGTTAGAAGGTAGATAGGTGGGTTGGAAGGGTCGGTTGAATCGACCTCACACTTCCAACCCTCATAACTTTTGCATTTCTTATCCGATTAGAGTGATTTTTAGATCATTGGAAAGATAATTTGGTGCACTAAGTATAAATATTATGCTTAGGATTAAATTACAGGGCAGAATAACACTTTATATTTTAATTTTTAACTAAGGTACGCTTACTACCAAACTAGTTACAAAGAAGGAGGCAAGGTCGACGCTCGGAAAGTGGAGCAAGGAAGGAGGTAGCAGCTCGGCCTACATCAAGCCCAAATCAACCGAGGAAAATTGAGGTAAATTAACTAACCTTAAGCCTTCCATTTAGGATTGGAGGGAGCACGGCTAAGGTACGCATTTCTAAACCCACTCACCTATCTCGTAAGGTCAAGTGGCTTGACCACTTGACCGCCAAGGGAGTACCCAATTCCATTGTTTTCGGGGCCCTTGGTATGTTTTGTGGTAGTAGCTTCATTTATTAGCAAGTTTCGTGTGTGGTAAGTCGGATTAATCACCGACACGACCACTCTGAATGTTGTTGGTGGAAAGGTGGGGTTAATGACCCGCGAATCCACTATTATGTTGTTGGCCCCATAGATTGGGAGTAATGGCCCCAATTTATGAAGATTGCGCAACAGGTTGAACCTACAGGTCGCCCGTCACCCTGGTCCCATTGAGTTGCATTTCGTGGTCTATCCAGTGTAAACACATTTAACAATCAAAACATACAAAATAAATCGTAAACCCTTGTTGGCAAGAGACCCGAGGTAAGGGGTGATGCCTAATATGTTAATGTAGTGAGTTAGGACGTGCAAACAAAAGTAAGTAATTAAGAAGGAATTTGTGTGAAGGGTGGGACTTAGGCCAAGTTCCCCCGCTTAGAAAACTAAATAGAACTAAATAAAGAAATAGGAAGAATTGAATGGTCCATCAAATTGTCGTTATTCCGTTCGTTGAGTTAGGGTGGTATGAGTCACACCCGGTTGGGTGTATCAGAACCATCCCAATTC
This sequence comes from Polytrichum commune, assembly GCA_950295325.1. Taxonomy (NCBI): domain Eukaryota; kingdom Viridiplantae; phylum Streptophyta; class Polytrichopsida; order Polytrichales; family Polytrichaceae; genus Polytrichum; species Polytrichum commune. The sequence goes on from OX485804.1 coordinate 62,971,929, forward strand.
ACAAATTAGGATTGCCTTGGTTTCAAGGCTGGTGCGTCTGCGCGTAGAATAGGTTGTAGGTTAAAGTTAGAACTAGATATGAAATTGGTTAGTGGAGTTTAAAGCCACACTAGTAAAAAACTAAGGCCTAACCTCCGGAGGTACTACGATGCATATTTAATCTCCCTTAAAAATCTAACTACTCACGTTATACACCTATCATCCGGGTTCGGCTTGGGCGCCTGCAAATGCAGGCCACCTTCACCGAAGGGCTTGTGTGATACTTTTAGGCTCCCTCGAAAGGGGGTGGCCCAAAAGTACCACACCTTCTGCAGCCGCGTGAGCATCCTCCTCATGTTCGGAGACGGAGCAACCTCGTCCTCCGAATCCGCTGCCCTCTCGGTCCGTGGGGTAGCGGTCCCTGGTGTCCCGGAGACTGTCCCTGGGGTTCCGGAAGCTGTCCCCATCCGGATGCTTCGGACTGGAGAAGGATCGCTTCCGGTGCCCTGCTCCGGATTCCGTCCACCCGAGAGTGAAGTCGTCCGCGGATCCCTGTTGGAGGCTGCTCTCGAGTGTGGCGGAGGAAATGGACTCACCACTTCGCAGTCCTGTGGAGACGATGGCAAGGCGTGGGTCATAGGAGCCTTGCCCTTACTCGGAGTGGCCTCCCGATCGGAAGTCCGGTGCCGGATCGGCGTCCGAGCCCTATCCGGAGTCTGGGACCTATCCGAGTTCCGCGGAACAAGGGACTGGCCCCTTCCGGATCGGACCGACCCGGTGCTCTTCCGCCTCACCTGGGGAGAACGGACCCTTTCCGGAGCCCCTCCGGAACTACCAGGCCGAGAGCCGCCTCCTTGCTGGCTGGGTCCTACAGAGGCCGGCGGATTCTGAACCAGGGCTACTTCACCAACCACCTCGTAGAGGGTTCCGGTTGGTGACCCTGGCGGACCCGGATAGAGCACCCTCCGCGGTGTTCCGCTTGGCGGGACCACCCTCTGGATTTCCGCCAGGAGATCCTTCATCGTTCGTGAATACTTCACGAGGATGGGGAGGGTCTGCCTGGCGGAAGCGGGATCTCCGGACTCCATCATCCGGTCGTAGAGATGTGCCTTGTTAACGATCTCCGCCGGATGACCCACCAGTTCCCGGATCCGGCTGAAGAGCACCGCCTGCTCCGCATGGTACTTCCGGATCTCCTCGCTCTTCTGACTCAGCTCCTGAGTCATGGCCGCTACCTGGGCGGTGAGGTGGGCGTTCTCCGTCTTGGCCTGCTCCAGCTCCTTCCGATCCGCCCTTTTTGCCAATTCCCGGAGAATGTTTCCGGGTCCGCAGTCGTCCAGAGCGTGGTTCGCCCCCTTGACGATGTGCTCCAGTCGGTAGTACTGGGTCTTGAGGTCCTCCATCCCCTCCTGGAACCGCTTGAATGGATTCTCCGGGAAGTCCCAAGCGGATAGGTCCACATTTCGCCATGGGGTCTCCCGGCTGGGTCCGGCTTCCGGATGTTGGTGAAGGGGAGGGGGAGAGAGTGGCCTCGAGACGGTTGGTGGCGGGCTTCCGGGTGACGAGGGAGGTGCTTCCGGAAGAATAGGGTCGCTGGAGGTCTCCGTCTCGACGTCTCCGGCTTCCGGAAGCAGCTTGTAGGTGACCTCATCCGCCGCTATTGTGAGCAGGTCCTCCTCCTCTGCCGTGATGCAGTCGAAATGCTGGTAGAGGTGCAAAATGAAGGGGGAGAGGAAGGAGGGTTTCCGGCCAATATGGGGGAGGGCCCGTCCGACTATCTCCTGGATGATCAGGCCCCAATTCACCGGCCGGACTCCGGACATTGCACCAAACAGCGTGTTAGCCATGGTGAGGCTAATCCGCTTCGGCTTGTCCGGATTGAGAATGGGCAGGAGAAACTCTAGCACTCTCCGCTCCCTAATATTCCGGCAGTTCCCTGGGTGGAATCCGTCCTTTGGATCCGCGTCCCCTCTGAACTTCCCGGCGAACAGGCCGTCGCGGCGGCCGGCCCACCCCTCCGTGATTCCCCTGGGAAACTCGTAGACCCTGTTCCACGTATCCGGAGTCCAATGTTCCGGATCCCTCCTCTTTGTGCCTAGCCACTGATTTCCCCTCTCGAATTTAAACTCGCGGAGGGTATCTTCCGCTCTAAGATTCCAGGGTTTGGAGAGCAATCCCGCACAACCCATGACCCTGAGATCCTCCGTGAGCTCCTGCAGCTCTCTATCCTCCCTCGGAATTGCAGGGGTGAGGGCTTTCAGCGGAATCGGGATGGGTTCCCGCTGATCCTCTTCCTGTGCTTCCGGCATTTTCCTCTCCTCTCACCCTTTCTGGCTTGCAACCTCTCTCTCTCTCTTCCGGAGTCCTTCTCTTCCGTCTAATTGCCACAAAGTCCCGGCAAGCCCACTGCCGGTGACTGAAAAGTGTAGAGTCCCAGCAATCCAACTGCTGGCGGCTCGAAAGAATGAACACCTCACCACTCGTTCTCTCAACAGGTTGCCTTTTTCCAGAAAAGAGTGGGAGGGAGAAGGAAGGGACCCTTAAATATCCTTCCTCCCTCTTCCTTCCCCTGTTACCGTTCGGTTTAACGGAAAACGGTTACCAACCGTTTTCCGGCGGTTCTCACCAACGGTTTTACTAACATTTTTACCAACGGCTCTCTTTTCCCCCAACCGCCATAAGGCCCGTTATAACCGCCACTTCCGGGCCGTTGGGTAATCTTGGCGCGTCCGTTACTTGGTCCGGACCAATGGTTTGGACCATGATTACATGGTCCGCCCATCCTATTTGACGGACCGGTCATAGTACTTATTTAGAGTCGTTTTACCGCACAAGGCGGGGTTAGACTACTTTATTTCCTAGTACCATTAATTTTGTCCTAATAGACCCTATTATCCTCAGATAAGCAAGGTAAAATACAGAAATTGAATCCGTATTTCCGTATTTCCGTCTTTCCGTCGAATTTGGACTCCCACACTTCTCCTCCCATTGTATGTACTACGGTGGATATGCTACAGGGACCCCATATAGAGTATGGGAGGGAATTGTCAATTTATGGAATGTTTACATATGGGCATTTGCTAAATTGACATCGATGGGATTTCTCACCGCTCCTTTGGAGTGTATGCAGTCGAGTATTGAATATGTGTCTCTGATGGGGACGTTATATGCATTGTGTGGGGGTATATGGAGACGTTATAAGCATTGTGTGGGAGTATATGGACTTCCTATTCATCAGTATATGGAAGCAGGCCAGTGTAATTGCAAACCCTGTAGACAGTCACCCAGGGTGAGGACCATTGTTTGAGGGTCATGGATGTTCTTGAAGTTCTTGCAGGAAATATGTGCACGTGTGGACTGCACAAGACCTCTATGGAGATCTACAGGCACTTTTAAGCCCAGAACTTTTGGTGAATGTCTTAATAGTGTATTCCTGTGACATATGGCGTCCTATATGCGCTTCGGTGAGTAAAATATTGAATATGTGTGACTACTCGAGACGTTATATGCAGTGTGTGGGAGTATATGGACTTCCACATGAGTATATGGAAGTAGCGTAGTGTAATTGTACAATCTGTAGACAGTCACCCATGGTGAGGACTAGGGTTTGAGGGTCATGGATTTTTAGGGAGTTATTGCATGAAATATATGAAGGTGTGGACTGTACAACACCTCTATGGAGTTCTACAGGAACTTGTAAAGGACTAACGTTTGCTGAATGTCTTGTTTGTGTATTCCTGTGACAGATGGCGTTCTATATGCGCTTCCGTGAGGCCCATCCCGATGTAATTGTCGGTAAGCGTGTTTTTGATTCCTTGCAACCATATTGGGTGAAAAAATTGCATGACCGAAATGTGTGTTGTTGTATATACCACGTAGAAATGGAGGAATTGCTATCTGCTTTTACTCAACTGAGGACAAAATCAGGTATACACAACAAAGTAGATTGTGCTTGTCAATGTGAGGTATGTCTCAGTGAATCAAATGTGGGGCAATGTGTTGCGGGAGTGTTTGTGTATCTTGGTCTGACAGCCATTTCAGATGCAGTGTTGTGCCCAAAACCTCCTAATTCAGCGTGGCATGCAAAGGATTGTTTGTTTGGTGAATGTATGTGCTGCGGTGTGGACATTCTGCCCATGTGTCCTACCGAAGAGGATGGAATCTCTCCTATAACTGTGCACTGGAAGCATTACGAGATGCAGTCTATCACTACGAGGAAAGGTCTACAACGAAAGAAATTGCAGTTGGTTTACAAAGACACAACATCGCGTGAGTTAATCAACTACCTCAAGCCAAAACTCCAATTTTTTGTGCGTCATAGTTTTGTGGCGAAGTGGGAGGATGAACAATTTAGGACGTGCTTGAGGACCTCCCCCGCTGACACAATGGTGTCCGTCATTGACTATGCTGAAAATTATTCTTTTGAGGTACAAAATGAAGTCCAGTCCATGCACTGGCATAGCTACCAAATTAGTATCCTTGTACACATAGCATATATCCGAAATCCTCACCCAGATCCACATGATGAGAGCACACGTAATATCACGACCTACCATTTCTACATAAGTGATGATATGAAACATGATAGCTATTTTGTGCAACACTGCCTCATGTTGCATTGGGAAAGCGTTCTTCAGGGGGGTTTCATACCCAAACATCACTGGATATGGAGCGATGGCTGTGCAAATCAGTTTAAGAGTCGAGTCCCGTGGTACTTTGTAGCTCGGTATCCAGAGATTACTGGTGGTTGCACGTGCATGTGGTCTTTTTTCGGAACAGGACATGGGAAAGGACCGCACGATGGAGCAGGTGCTGTCCTGAAACGGTACATTCGAACTGCCCAATTGGATATAAATGGCCCGAAGTTACAGTGCGCTGAAGATGTTGTCGGTTACTTGAGGAAAGAGTTGAGTGGCCGCCCAAAAACTGTCTATGGCGATAGGAGGCATGTAAATAGAACATTTTGGCATGTTCTGGAAGGAGATGTTGACAGGGAACACGAGTACGATTGTGAGCCCATACCCCGGTGCAAAAATCTGCACTCTATTCGGTCCGTCGGCAGCATGGAGGTTGGTAAGTTGTTGAAGCGCCATTTGGCATGTTTTTGTTTCTCATGTATTGAAGGGAACTGGGAGGAGTGTGAGAATAAAGCTTGGGTTGGGGACTGGGAATTGGAGGTCTTAGTGCCATTGAATGCTGCTTATGTTCGGAATGTCCAGTTGAATGAATTTTTGGTGGAAGATTGGCATCATGTTGGTGTAAATGGCACATATTTTGCTTCAATAATCGAAGTGGGTGATAACTTTGCTATTGCAGCTTCCCCTGATAATGAAGAAAATGTGGATTTTTATGTTCTTGTATGCACTAGGAAAGCTTACACTTGTAAGACAACTTTTGTTTGCAAGTGGGGTGAGGAATTTGAACCTGGAGATCAGGTTCTTGAGGGACTCTACTACCAGAAGTATGGTTTAGGCGCTGATACGTATGTCCTCTTGAGAAAGTCACATAGGGCACACATTTTGGCAGATCATGTTTGTGCAGTCAAATTTCCGATGTCAATGTGTGATCACCGTGTGTCTGGTAATGACCCCGTGTACAAGTTGCAGAGGAAAGTGGAAGACGCCATTTTGGAGCAGGCGTGAAGGGTGCAGTTCAGGTTTAATGAGCCAAAGGACGTGTTGACAGTCCTTAAAAACTGTACCACCTTGATTTTGAAGTTACATTACAAAATGAAATGAATAGCAATTCACGTTTTTTTTCCGCAAAAGGTTTGTCTATATCATATATTCAATAACCAATTAGGTTTATTTCATGTAAGTAGTCTATAACTAATTTATTTTGGTGCTTACAACAATCTTAAGTAACTGTTGACAGCTGCTTAGAAATTTCAAACGCGCTTAAGGCAATCTAAATCTTCATAATTTGTATTGAAATTTTGACAATGTTGTATTAACAACTTGGTTAAGGGCAACATAACTTCAAACGCCTCACAAGTTACACAACTTCTTGTGAAACTGCATCTAAAATGTTGTGTTTCAAACGCACTTTTCAACCTTTAAATGAATTCTTTTGAAAATGGTGCCTAAAAAGAAGTTGTTTGTTTTGTTGCATATGAGGGCATGGATATGTTTTCCATGATAATATGATTCATATGCATGGTACTTTATTTTTTTAGATAATATATTGCCTGAAAAAATGAATTAAGTCTATAAATTTCTATTTTTGAGATAACTTTTGTTTTACAGAAAAGTATGTCAATGAGAGAACACAAGAGGGTGGGTGCATTATGAAAATCCTTCTTAGTGTTGTATGAAAAGTATATAAGGAAATATTCTATAAAACCTAAACAGTAAATAACTTATGTGCAACATAGTCGACTCACAAGGGAGGAAATGATGGATGACATCCATAAAATCAGTACTACTTGTTTCATTCATATATGTTGCCCACGTCCAACGGTGAGGATGGAGGATGGTGTTCTATACGAGGTCATCTATGTCGTCCATGCAGGATTGACTCTCATGAGCCTCTCATTTCCTTGTTGGCCGTCTCCTTGGTTTCTTGTTTCGGCATCTCAGCTTTCTTGATCTTCCTCCCGCCATGGATTTTGCCGCTCGTTCAAGCTGCTCTCACCTAAGATGGACTTGCAACTCTTCTATAGCTGCCGCTTGCCATGGCCATCTTCTCAAAGTAGTGAAGCCGGAAGAAACAATGTGTTTGTTGTTTCAGACAGGTTTGAATTGAGACAGATGGTTTGCTGGGTAGATCAATGGGGTCATTGTCATGCTTAGGGTTTGGTGCACCAATTCAATGCCTGGAAGCTTGTCAATCGACTCTCAGCAAGCACCTTTGTCAAGCACCTTTGTCTATTGTGAGTGACACCTTCTTTGAGGTTTTTGGATGTTCTTCTTGAACCTCAAATACTTTCTTTTCCAGTTCATACTGGGATAGTGTAGTTATTTGCATGAATGTATTTTGTCTCACATCATTTTAGCAGGGGCAGAACCTGGTTGATTCCTTCTCAATTTTATCCTTCCAAGGTTTTAGAAAGTCAGTTAAGGTTGCCGAATCCCTCACATAGCAAACTGCTAGCCCAAGTTTCCACTGTAAAGTAATTTCTCAATGGGCAATTTAAAGAATAAGAGGAGACGAGTTTGTGCTCCTCGTCCTCCTGCTACTGGTTCTTTGGTAGATGAGAGTGTCCATGTAGATGAGGTTCGGGAGTGTTTTGAGGAAGGCGAGGAAGAAGTTCGAAGAAGGACATATAGAAGAGAGTATGCTAGGCAGTGGCAACGGAAGTCTAGAGCTCGGTTTAGGGAAATTTGTGCCCAAGAAGTTGCACAAGATATTGAATACCATAATTCACAATTGGAAACTACCTCCCAGGATACATCTACCTCCAACCCTGAGTGGAGCCGCTCATTTCAAAGACAAACAGCTTCAGTAGCTAGGAGTATAGTCACATATGCTGTGGAATCTCTCCAACATACAAGTGACAAATTCAAAGAAGTAGCTATTGAGAAAGTGGTTGCCCACCCTATGTGGAAACCTCATTTGCCCTCTTATCTCAAAGATTTAGGTAAATTAAAACATAGCCAAGAGATTGTCGACAATCTCAAAAGAGGGTTGACCGATCATTTGACTGGTCAGAGATCTCAACCTCTTGTAATGGCAAAAGATATAGTCTGTGCATTGGCTACATCTCAATACAATGCTACCTCTTGCAGAGAAGTTGCCAGGGTCCTAGGTGTTGATCGTAGGAATATTAAGAAGGGCATTGTTAGGCGTGAAAGTTTAGACCACTCTGGTGATGCATTCTGGAGGACCTACAAGCGAGCTAAAAGGGCAGATGCTCTCTCTACCGCATTGGTGGAGCTTGTAACTACTTGGTGGACATTAGAGACCACTGTGTCACCAAATAGGAAAGATGTGACCTACAAACGAGTTGGAGTGAAGGTCAAAATAGAGCATCCAAAACATTACTTGCAAGTATCAGAGGTAATCCACTTCAAGCTCTCTTTCCTTATTGAAGCACTAAGGTCATTGGTGATGGTCATGAATCCTTTCTTTCAGTATGTTTCCTTGTACAATATCACACCAGATCACCGTCCACTCCTTTCTTTAAGTATATTTTCCTTGTACAAGAATGATTCATCCTTCTTTCAGGACCTTACTACTTATTTTGTGACCATTTCAATACAAACCACTGAATGAAAATAATAGTGCTTAAAAAATGCTTGCTTAATAATGGTCTTCTGCTTACCCAAACTTCATGGTACTTATATCTAAGGGAACTGTGCTTTCTAAGGTGGAAGTGCTTACCTCAAGTTCCATGGGTATGGGAACTACTCTTGTTGAAAGACGTATGCTTAATTTTCTTATATTTAAGGGCTTATTGCTTATATTTAAGGGCGTATTGCTTATATTTAAGGGCTAAGGGCTCAGTGCTTTAGAAAGTAAATGTTGTTTCTTGTTTTAAAGGCACAGTGGTTATTCAATAGTGAAATGCTTAGTGAAATGTGGTAGTGTCTAATCGAGTTTTCCTACCTTGCTTGAATGCAGTTGGAGTTCTTCACAACATTTAGGACATCAAACCCTGAAGCTGCAGTCATGATATCTTCTTTTCACAGGTTAAAGCCTTGGTTTGTTTACCGTCTTAAGGAGTGGAACACTTGTACGTGTCGGTACCATACCGAACTTGGGGAGTTATTGATAGGTTTCAATAACATGCGAATTGTTGGGAAAGGAGTACATGGTCAATGTCAATGCCTATGTGAGGAAGTTTGTCAAAGGAACTCCATACAACCATGTGAGGAAGGTCATAGCTACTTGCTTCAACATTGTGGGGCACATCTACATAGATTTGAGCGTATGAGCAGTTTGTGGACCACAATTTTGTGTCCTCAACCTATGTGGTCGAAGTGGTTCAAGAGAGAGTGCTTGATGGGTGAATGTAATCTGTGTGGTATTAAAAACCTGCAGTTTTGTCCAAGGGAACTTACCACAGATAGAACTGTAAAGTGGCGTAGGATTTCCCATATTGTTGTGGGGAAGACCAAAGATGGAAATGACAAGAAGGTCCCTCAGGTAGAGTACATGGAGTCCACTCCTAGGGACTTCATAGAGTACCTCAAGCCTAAGCTAAAAGAGTTTATCACTCATAATTTTGTGGTGAATTGGCAAGAGACTCAGTTCAAAAAGTTTATTTCTAAACTGCCAAAAGATACAATTATGTCATGTATCGATTTTAGTCAAAATTATGCCATGAAAGTCCAAAATGAGATTCAATCCATGCACTGGCACTCAGTACAGATCACTATTCTAGTACATATTACCTATCGCCACAACCCAGATTTTGTAGAGGGTGACTTAGTGGAGCCTGAAATATTGAAGGAGACCCATTATTATATTTCTGATGCACCTGAACATGATTCTGCATATGTGCAACATGCATTCAGTTTGAATTGGAAGCACCTAACTGACAGAGGTTGTTTCCCACATCGCCATGTGGTATGGAGTGATGGATGTAGCGCACAATTCAAGTCAGCTACTTGTTGGTACCATCTTGGTAGGTATCACAACTACACTGCAAGTCCACAACTACCAGGAGGATGCCAGCTTGCGTGGAACTATTTTGCCACTGGACATGGCAAGGGGGAGGTGGATGGAGCAGGGGCACTTTTGAAGAGAGAGCTTCGAAAAGAACAAATGAAGCCAAATGCCATGAAGATTCAAAATGCCGCGGACGCTGTTGCCTACTTGAAACATGAAGCAAACAAGTATCATGCCTCTCACCCCAACGCTAGAAAGATGATCAATAAGCATTTTTGGGAAATTAAGAAATGTGATATTGATAGATCTAGAGTTGTTGATGCTTGCACAGTGAAAGGATCACTGAAAGCTCACCAAGCTAGATCCAAGTCGCACACCGATCCCACGCTGGTGGAGTGGAGAGATTTGTCATGCTTTTGCCTTGCATGTGAAAGTGGTTTAGAAACTGATCTTTGTGATAATCGAGCACATGTTGAGAAATGGAAGCTCACAAGGATGAGGCCTAAAAACAAATATCTAGCTAGAGAGGCTTATATGGAGGTTGATGAGGAAATAGAGTATGGAGATGGGGGACAAGAAATGGCTGATGATGTTTGTGTTGGGCATAATGTGGCTATCAAATGCGAAACCCATGGAGAAGAGGAATTTTGGATCCTCCTCATTGATCAGTGTGCTCACATACTAGATGAGGACGTCGTAGACGGTTGGAATCAAAGTTATTTCATTGGGGATTCTGTTGTTAGGGGGTTCTACTATGAAAAATTACGTCCAGGTAGTCGGACGTACTATCTTTTGGAAGATCATCCCCCTGCCTATGCATACTCACATCTCATAGTTGCGTCCAAATTCAACATGCCTCCAACTGTCCACAATTTAAAAGGCAACATGGCTACATACGAGTTGATTGATGAGGTGTTCCAAATTATAAGTGCAGGTGTAGAGGCATACCAATTAGTAGTAGATGATTGATAGGATTCATTGCTTTGTACAAAAATACCTTTCAATACATGCATTTCTTTTGCACTTCGGGACCATGTTTCAGGATTCACTAGTTGTGCAGTATTTGGACTGGTTTTTCATATGAAGTGACTAATATTTGGCATGATTTAATTCAAGCAAGGTATGCATACTTCTAAGCTTTGAGGAAGCATGTCATGAGAGATGATTCAAGGTATGTATACGTACCCTCCATGTTTCATAAATCAGTGCTTGTTCAATATTTCAATTGGTTTTTCACTTGAAGTGACTACTATTTGGTATATATGAATACTTCAATGTGGACTGCAAGCTAACAGAGGCATCTGAAACTACCTCAACTTTAGGTACATTGGTAGATGGTAAGTTGTGTTGCCTTGCTTTCATTATTTTTCCTCATATTAATTGATGTAGCTTGTGTGAAAGCTCTAGTGAACTTATGCATACTTATATGTTTTTTTTATGGCTTATACAGAAGCATCACCTTCAAGTGCAAACGAATCTCCATCAAAGATTAGGAAAGTGCTCAGATTTGCAGATGTACATTGGTAGATGGTAAGTTGTGTTGCCTTGCTTTCATTATTTTTCCTCATATTAATATTATGTAGCTTGTGTGGAAGTTCTAGTGAACTTATGCATACTTATATGTTTTTTTTATGGCTTATACAGAAGCATCACCTTCAAGTGCAAACGAATCTCCATCAAAGATTAGGAAAGTGCTCAGATTGGCAGATGTGTGACTTAGGTGGAAGTTACAGTGAACATTGATGTGGCAATCATTGATGCTTTCTTGATGTAGCAATCATAAAGTAACTACACAACTACCTTGTTTTGAGCAATGCTATATCCCACTAGTTTGGCAGTTTTTGATGGACACTGCTATGTGTCAAGACAATGATATTTATGTTTTTACATGTTGTAAGCACTGGTAGCAAAATGAATGTACATATATTTATGAATGCCTCCAACTGTCCACAATTTACAAGGCAACATGGCTACATACGAGTTGATTGATGAGGTGTTCCAAATTATAAGTGCAGGTGTAGAGGCATACCAATTAGTAGTAGATGATTGATAGGATTGATAGGATTGATAGGATTGATAGGATAGGATTGATAGGATTGATAGGATAGGATTGATTGTAAGCACTGGTAGCAAAATGAATGTACATATATGGAATTGCATTGAACATATTTTGTGTCCTTTAAAGCCTTGCCTTACACTATGGCTGTGTGAAATTTCTGTGTCCTTTAAAGCCTTGCCTTACACTATGGCTTTGTGAAATTTCTGTGTCCTTTAAAGCCTTGCCTTACACAATGGCTGATCCTCATAATTGCAGTTGTGTGACTTAGGTGGAAGTTACAGTGAACATTGGTAAGGCAATCATTGATGCTTTCTTGATGTAGCAATCATAAAGTAACTACACAACTACCTTGTTTTGAGCAATGCTATACCCCACTAGTTTGGCAGTTTTTGATGGACACTGCCATGTGTCAAGACAATGATATTTATGTTTTTACATGTTGTAAGCACTGGTAGCAAAATGAATGTACATATATGGAATTGCATTGAACATATTTTGTTTAGATGCATAATTTGATAGACTCATAGAGCCAAATTTCACTGCTTGCACATGACAAGATATTTGGTTGCTACTGACTGAAATTTCTGTGTCCTTTAAAGCCTTGCCTTACACTATGGCTGATGCTCAGATTTGCAGATGTGTGACTTAGGTGACCAAAGATGTACCTCATGCAAACAATGAGCTGCAAGTTATCAATAATTTGGAATAATGTTTATTCAATGAGGTAAAATTGAATACATTAAACATTATATGTTGATGTTGGTGGATGTTCACTCAAACATGCATAGGTAGTATCACCACCACTGCTACTACAACTACTACTACTACCAGGTCTACTACTAGCACCACCACCACTACCAATACTTAGTCATATGATGGGCAATTTGTGCATCTTACTTCTAGTGGAGACACCCTTTGCGGTCAGAGGTGTTTTTGCTCGAGTGTGCACTGTGGGTTTGGACACATTAGGATGCTTAGTCTTCGAGGCTTTTTGTGACTTGGATTTCTCTAATGATTCGGGAGTGCCAGAATTTGCCCCCTCACTTCCATGCTCTATGGGATTCACTAATTGAGCTATCAACTGAGCATGTAAAGAAGGAGGAATTTGTAACTGAGCAAGAGACTTGGGATTCAACAACTGAGCTAGTAAAGAGGATGAAAATTGAATAGTCTCTAATGACTTTTGAGGCTCACTTAAACTTGGGAGGGCATTTGTGCCATCATGTTGTTGCCCTTCTTGTTTGCCCATTTCAACATCCTCCTGTACCAATAGTGCTCCCTCAGTAGTCTTCCCCAAAACGTCTGCAAGCACGTAATTCAACAATTAGATTTTAACTCTATAATTAAATGCATGTTGAATAGCACATGAAAAACTCTATATATTTTGTTGAACCCTCACCATTGGGACGTTCAGTGTGAAGCACTGTAGGGGTATCAACCATTGTTCCAAAGTCTAACCGTGCTCGCTTGCGGGGTGAATCCTTGTCATGCTCCACCACAAATTGAGAATCCATAGGTGACAATTCAGATGTGACCTCTCTTGCAGGTGAAGTAGGGGGTGTACGCTTAGTACCAGCCCAAGAAAGGCCAACAAGGCTCACAGGTGTAGATGTTGTACAAAACTTTACACCAAATCCCATGTCACTAGTTGAACCATGTTGAGTATATTGAGGTTCACTTCTCTCCCCCATCTCACAACCTACATCAACAAATAAATAGTAGTAAGTAAAGAACACAATATTGAAGTAGTGGTCCACATACATTGGGTAATGCAGTAAAAGACAATGAAATTTAAACTAACTTAATCCCCTTAAAATAACATACCTGTATGAAGTTGCATGTCTGAAAGCATAGAGGATCGTATGCTTTCAATACCAACTTGTCGTGCGGAGTCCAATTGCATTTCCTTTGCAAGTTGTTTGAGCTTTTCATCGGGCTCGCCAAAGCCCCAACTATTCCACCAATCAGGGTGAAAATATTCTTTACACACTAGACATTTATTTGATGTCTTCAACATCACCCCCAAGCAGAAAGGATGAAATGTGTGTCTACATGGGGTGACAGCAATGTCCATATTTGGGAACCCCTTCGTACAATACCCACAAGGCTTGATGACAATTACATTGCGTCCAACTTCTAGAAAGGAATTCTCAATGTGCACTTGGGGGATGGGCCAGAAGCTCATACCACTTCCTTTTCGCATTGCAGCAACTTGTACTTCAATTTCGTCACATTCACTCATAAGATGTTTAATGTCTGTCATAACACCGTCCATCTCCTGAGTCAACACCTCAATGTCATTTTGTGCTTCTAAGTGCATAGATTCCCCTTGAAGTGCCCGTTGACGTTTGTCAGCACTCATTGTCTTCAGGACCTCCAATTGAGCTTGAAGTTTGGTTTTGTCAGTCAGCATCACCTGTGAAACCTTATCTTCACAATCTGCAATTTCAATCGATGTTTGTGGACGACCTTCAACGGAATCATTCTTCTCCTCTAGCTCAGTCCTTTCATGCCTGGAATTCTGCACAACGAAATCTATAAATCATAAACTTATCATATTGTTTTTGTAGCATTGTACATGTCAAAGTGTACATATATGGAATATTAAAAAAAATTCAAGAAGCAAAGTGATGCAAGAAATACCTTCTGCAAGATTGATAAATGACGAATTTCAAGTTCTGCAAGTTTTTTCTCTGCTAATTTCTCCATCTCATCAGCTTCTAGGGATGCATCTTTTCGGTCCTCCATATTAGCCTTGTTCTCAAAAGATTTTTCTCTAATGATTTTTTTTTCTCCTCCAAAGTTCTAGCTTTGGCTTTTGCAAACTTCCACATGTCTTGCTTCAACTCAAGCAATTGCTCTACTTTGTGAATGTCACACTCATGAACAACATGTACTATTGGTTGTGATAGACCAGAACCTTGATGTAATGTTTTCAATGACTTGTCCACCTTCACATGCTTCATGGTGAAACCATTTGACACACCTGGAGATTGAAAAGTGCCTTCACTCACCCATGATCGATCAGGAGCATCATTTAGTGCACTCTTTTGAGATGCAGATGTTCCTCGTTTTCCCCTTTCAACTGCAGTGGTAACTGCAGCTGAGGCCCAATTGATTAAATGCCCTTTTTTCTCTGCTATAAAACCTTTCACAACCCATGCCATATACTCATTGTTTGGGACATGAGCATGACCATAAATCCTCCAAAATAAATCAAGGAGACCCTTACTAACCTCCGAAGGAAGGTCTGCATAGTTGGATTTAAACTTGTGAGGATTACCAAATAGTTTGACTTTATCACCATGGGTAACATACTCATCTATAGACTTACTCTTGGGATCTAGACCCTCTGCACATAGCTTCCTAACATCCTGGAAATAATGAATTGTTTGAAGGTTAAACTCAATGGGAGGCCATGGTGGGTACTCCTTATCAAGGAGGTCCCTCTTCAGCATCCTCTCCTTCTCCTCTTTGACCATATCTATCAAAATTCCAACACCATACCAATTAGCCTTCAACATAATTCTCTACGTAATTGCATTAGTCATTGCCAATAAACATCAGTCACTATACATCATCTACAATGACTATGAATTGTTGCAAACACTTGGAATAAGCTATAGGTACTACAAATCAATAGCAACCATTTGGAATCAGCTGTATAACCACTTGAAATCAGCTGTAACCAATTTAAATAATCTGTAACCACTTGAAATCACACCTGACCACTTGAAATCACCCCTAACCACTTGAAATCATCTGTAACCACTTGAAATCATCTGTAACCACTTGAAATCATGAGAATCCACTTGAAATCAGTAGCAACCACTACAAACCAAGTAGAAACCACTGCAAATCAGCTGCAGTCATTACAAATAAGTAGCAACCACTACAAACCAAGTAGAAAGCATTGCAAATCAGCTACAGTCATTACAAATAAGTAGCAACCACTACAAATAAGTAGAAACCACTGCAAATTAGCAGCAACCATTACAAATCAATAGTAACCATTGCAAATCAACAATAGCCACTATAATTCAAGTAGGTGTCACTTACAGTGAAATTAGTGTCGCTGAATTTAATGTCTGTTATTGATATAAATCAGTGACCACTTACCATCAAGCATTCTTCAACATTTAAGTATTGGTCTCTTACAATGAAGCATTTGTCAAGATTTTAGAATTGGTTTCTAAACTTAAGTAAGTGTTGCTATCTTCCTAAACCCTAAATTACTACATAGACAGAGGGGAAACATAGCCATGTGAGGACTTCATCCTTCTTTTCGATCATGAAGGAAAGAACCAATATTGTTCATGTAAGCAATTGTTTCAGTAATCATGTATGAGGCTCTACAGGGTAAGCCTGTGATGCAAGACTTCAATCACAAACTATTTCAATCCTTATTAAGACCACACAACCATCTCGAGCTGGCCGAGCTATATATCAAAGCATATATTAAGGACAGACGAAAGTCATTGATCAGCTAACCCAAACAACATAGATATTCTGAGATGAATATATGTACTTTGTGCACATGCAACAGAAGATTCCACAAGTGACTCACTCAGACAAACTGAAGATTTAGCTTAACAAAAGTGGATGGCGCACCCTCGTCTCTGTTGGCGAGCACAAAAAAGGCGGCAGTGAGAGTCTGGGAGCTGCCATTCCTCACCACAATTGTTTTGTTGTTGACAACAACATTGCCAATGCAATCATGGATCTCCCTGATGGCTCCCTCCGGCTCCTCACTCATATAACACGGTAGCCCCGGCACATAACTGCTGCTTTTGCAAGTAGTCAGATGGATGGTTCACGAAAACAAAACGGTTCTTGTGGATTTGCCAGGAACTCTCGCATATGATTGGATCACTGCTGCAACAAAACAAAGATGAAACACCTTCAATAAGCTGCACGGGAAACATTGTTGTACATAAATCTGCACTGAAATATGAAAACTGTCACCAAGTAAATGCACTCCCTCCATGGCGACATCAAACCTAAACAAAATACTTCACCTCGACCATAGCATGGCACAAAATGAGTTTTTTTTCTGTGAAAACATCAATCAGGAGGCTTGAACAAACTCGACGCTTGCAACAATACAACAAGAAACAACCAAACTAATGCAAAATAGGCTATGTTCGTGTATTTCTCAAACCTGTTGAACCTATGACTGATGATCAAACACTCAATCGGAGAAAGTTTCTTCTGGCATTGTATCATAAAAATGTTGTATAGCCCACCGACGTTCTCCCTCCCACCATTCTTCAAGCATCTCTATGTACTTCTCTCTAGTTTGAATGAAAGTGCTCCAAGTTTTATTGAGGACAAGCAAACTGCCAAGAGTGTAAGAGACCTCACATTTGAGTTGTGAGCTCTCTATATTTGGCAACACTATTGAAACTACTAAAGAATCAAGAAGCCCCAGGTATCAAAGAAGTAGCTCCAACCTCCATTACTAAACCCTTACATTTCGATTTACAATCTGATATGGAACCAAACACTTTGAATCTATGCTCCTAATCACACCTCATACACCTGGAAACCTAGCTCTTGCACTTTGGTCGTCACGGCGCCCTCTGCACAGAAAGTTTCCAGCTCTTGCACTTTGGTCGTCACGCCGCCCTCTACACAGAAAGTGGGAAGTTGGAATGGGAAAGGGGCGGGAGGATACCAGAGAGGCGACCCCATCCGCTAGGCGCGAGCGGGTGAGCGGGAGGATACCAGAGAGCAACCCCATCCGCTAGGCGCAAGGGGGGGAAACTTCATCGGTTCAAGATTCAAGATCCGCAAACCAACGTGGTACACGTGTCAAGGCAGGATAGCGTGGTCCTTACTAAGTAGCCCTAGTAAGTGGCGGGGTTGGCTCATTAAACCAAAACCATACCCTGAAGGGTTTAGGGTATTCTGGGTTTTCTTGCAGGTAAAACCTAAGTTCCACAGTGGAGGGGGTTGTCAAGTTCTGGATTCCTATTTGGGAGACGATTACGATGACCCACTATGAAGGTGAGAATTTTTATTGAGACCCTGGAGAGCATGATCATTTAAATGCACTAATCATGTTTAAAGTATGGTTTCAAGCTGGAATCTCAGAACGCCTCTATCCTCTGGTTCCATCTGCGTTTGGTTTACAAGCTAAAATCCGAGTATGCGGAACCACGGTTGTTACGTATGCAGGCAATTGTGTCCATGAATACGTAGAAAAAAATCTCACCAAGCATTGAATGCATGATTGGTTACAGGTCGGAAACAGGATCATCCAGAACCGACTTCATGTGCGCATCGAGCACGTGCAGCCGTCAAGATGCAGGGAAGAGTTTTTGGAGCGTCGCAAGAGCAACATTCAATGTTGTATTCCTTCAGATTTGCTAGAACCCCTCTGCCACACGTCCCGACTAAAAGTAGGGGTTAGGGTAAAAATATTTATCTCATCTATTTATCTATTTACGCATATATCTTCATCTATTTACGAGCGGATTCAAAGGATTGGATACAAATGGAATTCCACGCACTTGGGTATTCGGGGTGGAGTGCCTCCCTCCCTCCCTCCCTCCCGGCGCTGCTTCCCGGCGCTCCCTCACTCCCGGCGCTCCCTCCCTCTCGCTGCCTCCCGCCGCTGCCCCCCCGCCGCTGCTCCGTCACTCCCCCGCCTGCCTGCCTCCCGCGCTGCCTGCCTCCCGCCGCTGGTCCGTCACTCCCCCGCCTGCCTGCCTGCCTCCCGCGCTGCCTGCCTCCCGGCGCGGCTCCGTCACTCCTCCCGCAGATAAAACAAATAAAGAAAAATCTATATAATAGCAACATTCAATGTTGTATTCCTTCAGATTTGCGTCTTACATATGAGTGTTGTTAGTTGTCAGTTGTCTTCTTGTAAGATATCACTATGTGAGATTTAATTGCTGTTTGAGAAGTCTGTAGGGATTTGTGAATTTTGTCTACATCTGTTTTCGAGGTGTGATGTTAGAGACACACAGAGTTCTAGCTAGGAAGATCGACCAAAGGTGAGACCCCGAACACCTAATATTAGTACATTTGGCATTTAGGATTTCATCAAGAGTTTAAACTAGATATGGTGTACAATATGTGTAGTCTTTATCCAAGTTTGTATCTCTTATAGGTATTGTTGTGAGCTGTGATGCAGTGAATCATTGTGGAAACGTAGTCACTTTCTTTTTGGGGTGAATCGGCAACTGCAGCTTCGTCGAACTAGGTCAAGTGGAGCAAGTATTAAAAACATTGCAGTTTCTGTGTACCTTCTCTGTGAAGGTACTGTAGCTTCAAAAGCTGCAGGGATCATCTTATACTTGAATTAAGTGACCTGCAAGCATGCAAATTTTGGAACACTGATCCTCATATTTGTTATGCTGAGATTTACTCAGTAGCGGTGCTGGAGAGGACCAAGATTCCTGTATTTATTTGTTCCTGCGTTCACTACAGAGGAAATATAAGGTAAGCAGGTATTAAACAGACAAATTCCTTTCTGCACTCTTTGTCCGAACATGAAACTTGTACTTTGTGCGAGATGATTAACAACTCCATATCATGCCCATAGCTACTTGTCTGATGGTTTTCCGAGCTCGTATGAATATCTTCCACTTTGTTAAGTGAAGAATTTTGAGTTATTAAATGATCAAATAGTTGCTCCTGGTTAATGTTGACTATTCTGTCTAGAATGGTTAACCGATTTTGAGCATGTACTTTAATCTCTTTATGACGCATGTGTTTTTGGTGTTCATACTTAGCTTTAAACCCAACCATACACTACTGGAATATAGGTGTTTGTTTAAGAAAGACACCGAAGTAAGCATATTTACCTAAGGTATGAAAGAAGATGTAGAATTCGAGTTATTTTTATGAACCTTTGTTCTGAACAAGTCTTTCCAAGACACGGATATTAAATCTTCAACAACCTCTTTGGCAACCTTGGTGATTTATTTGGAATATTAATGGGCGGGGAAGGCTTACGCAACCTGTCTCAACAACTGACATAGTAGTGACGCGTGACCTGCCATGCATCTTGGGTTTTGTATCATGATATGGACGTCATGCAACAACAACCGAATTCGAACAATTACCACTGAACTCAAAATGAACCACATTTAATTTCAATCGACTGCTCTCGATGCAACCATACATTGTCATTAAAAATAAATAAATAAATCCTTGGCAATTGCATTGGCAAAAAGTTGCACCTTTTACTGTCAAAATTCAATGGCACTAATGTTAAAGCTCTTTTCAGAAATTATAATGTGCGCGATGTAGATATAGATGTCGGAGAGACAATCGAGTGGATATTAGGAATGTAGTTCGAGGCTAACTTTATTTTGGAATATTGGAAAGTAAACGTGCATTGGCATCTTATGTAGCTGAAGAATATCAAGTCAAATTACATCGTGCATCAAGCATGTCAGAATTTGCATGAAATGAAGTTTCTTTTTGCGCAGGCCAATTTGTTGTGAGGAGACATTTTGAGTTGAAATGTTTGCACGGGAACCATGTAGACGTAGTCAAAATAGAAACGTCTTATTTGAATCTCAAATTCTTATGTCAACTGAACTTGTGCAGGCATGGTTAGGTACTATTGCAGAGAAATTAGATACCTCTTTAGAAGAATGGGTTGATACCTCTACATCAAATCTGGAGGGTCAAGTTTCTCATTAGATTTCTTGCACTAGTAGAAGAAATTCAGGACTTGCCACATGTGCTTTTCATGAGTACAAAAATCACTGGCTGAAAAATTGGCTCATTCATCAAACTTTTGGAAATAGAGGCACCCAAAAGTAGTTGTTTGAATAAGGCTGGTGTTAGCATAAGATGTATCTACCTTATCTTTTGCACTTGTAGGTAGCAAAAGAATGAGAGCATTAATTGATGGTTTTCCTAATTGCATACAGAGTCTATTACATGAAGACAGAGGATGAAGGCACTGACTACCTTGTTGACCACTCCATTATCTTGTACAATAACAACTCATTCTTGTGTGTACTTGAGTGAAATATTTGAATGACATTTTGCATATAGAGTTCATACTTTGGGGGAGGTCATAATTCTTAAATCTTGCAACGATGTGTGCTGTGCACAGTGTCCTTGTGGTAAAGACTTAGCCTCTCTTAAAGTGTGAAGTTTATGATGCTTGTCTCTTAGAAATTGCAACCATGATAATAGAGTTAATATGTATATTGTGTTAGACATTAGATACGTAGGTTAAATTGGCATTAACTTCATTTGTGCTAATGGTTTGATATTAATGGTCTTATTCTTTTGTAGGTGAAGAAAAAGAGTATTTATCAAGTCCTAGCGTGAAAAGCTTTCAGAACTACTTTTACTAGAAGTTGAGCTTGTAAACTCACGGTTTTCTTTGGAAGTTGATTTTACTAGTGTTCATATCGGTGAGTGCTTCGTTTTTCAAGGCCAAAGTATATGTTGAGGTGAATGACGACCAATTTGTTATAAATATGTATGTGAATATGTATGTGAATATGTGTGAAATATTTGAATGACATTTTGCATATAGAGTTCATACTTTGGGGGAGGTCATAATTCTTAAATCTTGCAACGATGTGTGCTACGCACAGTGTCCTTGTGGTAAAGACTTGGCATCTCTTAAAGTCTGAAGTTTGTGGTGCTAGTCTCTTAGAAATTGCAATCATGACAATAGAGTGAATATGTATATTGTGTTAGGCATTAGATGGAGGGTGCCATTGTCGCCGTCCTCTTGCATTTGGTCATGAATATGACAATGTATTCTAATAAGGAATCAACATTTTATTGGGAGTTTTGAGGTTGAATGTTTTTCCAGTATCTGATCATTCAAGATTTTATGCAATGACATCCATTCTTGAGGAGCACGGAAAAAATACCAACAGAGGTAAATCAAAGGGAGGATCGAGGATAATCATGTATGGGCAATATGAGAACCATTCATGTGAATGGTTTATTCATCCCCATAAGAGTTTATAAGCTTTGTTAGAGATTTTTATTCAGGAAGTATCAAAATGGCTTCAAATTTCATTTCCCGATGTTATGAAGACTTTGGACAAGAACTTTGAAAATGAAGGTCTTTTGGGAGGAGACGGTCATTTTGGTAACACTCATTTTATTCTATTTTCAGTTACTAGGGATTATTATTGTTGTCCTCATGACGATGATACCGACTATGGATTTGGGTTTATAGTATGGTTTTTTTCTTGATGAGAAACTTGAGGTGGAAGAACAACCAAGTTTCTGGCTCCCAGAATACAAGGTACGGTGTACACCAACAGCGGGAGCAGCATTTCTTTTAAATTCAAAGACTACTGTTCATTGTACAACGCGACCAGTTCAAGTTGGTGTTTTAGGTATTGCTTTGGTACAAAAAAAGTCATTTATGTTACGCTTGAAAAAAAGTCTGGATAATCCTTCAAGTAAGATTGGACTGGCGTATTTCAAAGCCAAGAGAACTTATGAAGCTAGACGGGTAAGGAAATTCATTTATGTTGTTAATTTTTGAAAATTTTTAAACTTGTTATTTATTTTATGATGAATTTTAATAGGTTCTTCATTGTGATGCTTTCAGGAGCATTCTCAGGAAACTGGAGTAGCAAAATGTTTCTACTAGTAGATATTTATGTAATTAGTAACAGAGTTGTTTGTTTATCCATTTCTTTAACTTTGTAATTGTTCTTACTTTTGTATGAACATTGAATCTCATAATCTTAGTTTCGGGACCCAGCACTTAGTAACAAGAGTGCTGAAACTTTGAGTGTCTTCGGTCTCGACTTTCCGGGGTATGGACTTTAAAAAAAAAGGTATGGACCGGTATTGGTCCACTCAACCATGCATCCACCCTAGGGGTTTTGAGTCCCATCTACCTCTTTGTTGGTGAGACTTCCCTCTCTCTTTGGCCCAGGATTTTCGAACCATAATTCTCTGCATTGAAGGGCATTTGACACTGCTCCCATCGCTTAGACTTCAACACATGGGGTTGCTTGAATTCCCATGTGTTCCTGCGCATTCATTCATCTTCAAGCTTGCTGTGCCGAAAACATAGCCAAATGTTCCGAGGCGACTGAATTTCAAGCAGCCATTGTTTCAAAAACGATGAACTTTATGTGGAAAACCAGTTCTTCACCCAATACTCAAACCAAAAAAACAACTTTTTAGAATGAGTTCGACTTGCCACTACCAATGCCATCTAATTACCAGCCAATTCACAGGGGCTATAGGTCCACTCTCTGATCATCACAGGCATGGATAATATGTTCTATATGTTATCATAAAACCATGGCAGCTTCTAAAAACAAAACAATGTCACAACATAGGGTAAATGCCATCATCTTAGTTTAAATTCCACTTAGATGTACCATGACATTCTCATACTGTACTTGAATTTGAGACATTTATAATAAAACAAGGCCTGCAATTCTATGCATAGAAATTCCACTTGGGCACCTGAGATGCAAGAGGAGACTTTCAAAGAATACTTGAGGACAATCGCAAAAGAAGAAATTCAAAGAATACCTGAGGACACTCAAGAACGTTCTATTTCCTTGTAGGTTCAAAAATAATTCCATATTCCAAGGTTCATAAGATCAAGGACCTTGATTCAAGAATAAAGCCAAGTGACAAGCTCTCAGTGCTTCACAGCTGACTCTTACCTAGCTATATCTTGGAATAAAGCCCTTTCCCGTCACCCTAGAGTCAACTATCACAAAACCGTGAAGATAATGCAATATTCACTGCAACCTCCTGCCCAACCACAGACAAGATTCCCATAGGATATGCAAAGACCCCTAAACCTGAATCCTTAAGGCCTCTGCCGCTGGGACGATTTGGTCCTCGTGGAAATAGGTTTTCGCTTAGCAAGGGTCAATTTCTTCCCCTTGTTCACGGGTGAATTTGTGCGGTCATCTTCGTCACTCTCACCTCTCAGGAACCGATCAATGTGGGAGTCCTTCTGCCTAAAACATAGCTGGGACAGGGTTTCCCTGTCTTGAAAATCGTCCTCCGAACCCCCGCCATCGTCGGTCTCGTCCGTTGAGAATTCCACAGTGTCGCCCTCAAAATCACGAGGGGTCTGTGATTGAGTACCCCGCTTGGAACTGCCCAGATTCGACTTCCTCTTTTGAGATACGTCTGCCTCTGGTAAGTTGATGCGAACCTCCTTCTCCTGTGGCTGAACCCGTTGGTGGCCATTTTTTCTCTTCAACCGCCCATTGACTTCCTCGTCACTGCAGGAGACCCTCTCTTCCCACTGCACGTCGTTTCTGGATTTTGTGCGCCTCTCTTGAAACTACAACTCATCGAAAGTGGCGTCAGCCTCGGTCTCGGGTATGATGGAATCATATTGCGCAACGGGTGCCTGCATTTTTGGAACTGCGAGCTCACGAGTGGCAGGAGGTGCCATTCGGCTGGAATGTGGCTATGGTTTCGGTGGGGGGGTGACCATGTTGGCCACATCGTCATCTTGGCGGGGCATCCTGCCGGCCAAGTCTTGAAAGCTTCCAACGGAGGGGCTTGGAGTACGTGAAGGAGTTGGTTCCCGCACCTTATCAACCCCAGAAATCGTTCGGGAGGTTTGTCCAAGGTCTGCACACAGACAACGATTAGGGAACCAGAGATGATGACAGGGTTTAGCAATATAGGAATTGCGATCCCATAAACCCCGGTGACAAACCCTTCCATGACCATACCCATTAGTAGTCAGTACACATCCACTTCCTGGAGTTCAAAGTCCATGTAAGCCACAATATATCAATATCACATCGAACTCTACATACAAGTCAATGGTTATCCACCCAAGATATATAGAAACCCATTCCCCTTCTTTGACATCCGGGACTGTCCCAACACAGTCAAAATTTCTATATGATGCCTCCATAAGACTCTTCCAAAAGTTATAGACACTAAAGGGCGTCCCGTGTATTCCATAATCAACTCCAACAATCACTAAGAAGCCAGTTTGAACACTGCACTATCCACAAACCCTATAGTACATGGCAAACCTCTGCACTGGTATACTACGATGCCAAAATTTTCAAATGAACCCTAAACTTCACATTTGATGTCAGTGGACATCCACATGAGAGGGACTGAAGCCCATTCCCACCTAACCCTAAACATTGAAGACCATTGGAAGTACATACAACATCATATTGGCTCAATACAATCAATACCACAACAAACACCTTTTGAACTATGCCAGAATTTTCAAAATAACCCCTAACTCCTCTTTTTCTCTGTGTGGACCTGGACATGAGAGGGATTAAAGCCCATTTCCACCACACCCTAACACTGAAACCCATGAACCCTACATACTACTGAATGTTGGCTTCTTCCAATCAATACAAACAATGCAGGGTCCATAAAACGCCTCATGTATTCTTAAATTCCCCACAAGTACAACGTCCAACCCACAATCAGAAGAGAGAAGTGGACTTTGCTCACGACTAACCCATGTGTGCAGCTGCAAAGTCCAGGAGTCCAGGAGTGCAAGCGAAGCAAGTGCCAACCTCCAATTTCCACAACCATGGAACATGCAAGTGTGGTTATGTTTCCCCCCCCCCCAAAAAAAATACACAGCATATACCTAAACCAGCATGATGTCCCCAAACCATAACGATGTACCAACAGCAGCATGATAAACTCAAAATGGACACAAAATGAGGGGAGTGAGGGGATTACGTGTAAGAGGTGCTCTCTCCCAAGCTGCAGCCATGACGACTCCATCCTTCCCCACCACGGGCTTCTGAATCCCTGTGCAGATCCACCAATCCTTGTGCATCTCCATGGCACAGTCTTTGTGGATGCATTTGGTGGACTCACTGAAATGCGTGAGTGCACACCATGAATGGTAAGCGTGGCGGCAGGAGGCTAAGCGACAATCCCACGCCGGTTGAAAGCCCCGCAAACAAAATGGGCACACACCCACCTGGATTGTGTGAGTGGCGATAGGCTCCTGACCCCAGTCGCTGTGGATAGCCGGCAACGGCACAAGTGTTGTGGTGGGACATTCGTAGCCAGCCCGCATGCCTCGCAGCTGGGATTGGAGTGCAAGCCGGTGACGGCTCCACAAGAACTGCCTCGTCTTAGCGTTGCTCCAGGCTTCCTCGGCAGCGGTCAATTTCGCCAACTCCACTATCTCTGCTTGCCCACCACCGCAAGTCTCCTCAAACACGGCCAGAATTGATTTTTGTGCATCCACTCGGAGCTGGAGGCCTTCAAGATCTCGGTGTATGAAGACCAGCCCACTGTCTTCTGGCCTCACCGAGACCAGCTTAGCCCTCAAGGCATCCCGCTCTGCCTCCAACTCCGACAGTTTCGATTGAGCGTCGGAAATGAGCTTGCGGCCATACTCCACTTGGCTGGAGACCTTATGCAAGGTCATTCTGGCCTCTTCTTTTTCGGCGAAGAGAACCTGCACGTACCCATCCAAGCCCAGGGACTCCCGATCCAACGTCTCCAAGCACAGACTCCATTCTCCGATAGACATAGCAATTTTTCCCAAAAAATATATTTTGTGACCTTGTTGCGGTATAATGCCTGCACAATTGATCCCGGAGCTGGGCACCTGATCTCGCGAGCAATTCTCTTTGCCCAGCTGACACTCCTTCTCCGAATCCACCTCTCCCTTCAGAGAAATCCCCTTGGACTTTGCGGCGTCCTCTTCCTCTGCCCGCAACTTCTTCAACTGATCCCGACAGGTCCACTCTGCGAAAAGGGCCCAGTTAGTTTCTTTTTTCTTCACAATCTCGTACGCAAACCCTTTTGCCTCGGAGACATTCACCATGCGGGTGTTGGGCACCACTGTTTTTTGGTGGCAAATCATCCACATTGTCTCCACCATACGCACAAACTCCTCGTCCATTGTAGCGTATCGATAGCCATTGCCATTCTGCCGCGGCCCAAACAAGTTTTCCACATCCGCCTCCTCTAAATGGTGCCCAATCTTAATCTGTTTCGGGGTGATTCCTCTATTGCACAAGTTGTATTTCTCTGCAAACCAATCCCTTGTCACTACTGACTTTCGATCCCACAGGATCTCAGGCTGGCAAGCATACAGTGGATCCACCCAGCTGCTCTTCTTCGCACCTCGTTTTGGACATAGTAGCCTCTCCTCCAGCTCCTCCCGCGAGTCCTCCGAGTCGGACATGGCGTACACCTTCACGTCACCGTAACAGCCTAAGAGGATGTCTCCGTAATCGACTCTCGAATGCGACAAAACGTGACAGCGTACAGCTCCGCGTGCGACAGGCCTCCGGGAAGAGAGGACAACACATGCAACAAAGGGAGACCATGCTCTTCAAACCCTACTCATTCAGGGCCACACGATCGGGTTCCATCTAACGGCTGTGACACATGCCTGCCAACGAGTTTGAAACTCCATCATGGTTGGATGAATGACGGAGCAGATTTGGATGACGGTTCTTTTACACGTGTGGTCATACAATTTGAAGGGTATGGAGTTAAAAAAAATAGGGTATGGTCCGGTATTGAGCCACTCAACCATGCATCTACCCTTGAGAGCCCATAACTTATGATACTAAAACAAATGAGATGAGTATCACGAGATCGTATATAGGTATTCGTATGAGGGATAACCCTATATTTATTGTCCAATTAGATCTTCGTCATTCGTTCTATTCATGTCCTGAAATGTCAAGTCTATCTCTAGACTTAGTTATGAATCATGCTTTCAGTCGGCGCCAAATAATCACATTTAATTGCTTGTCGAGTAGAATGTATACCATGACTTCCACGCTATATTTATATATAGCGTGACAACGTTATTCATCACTTTCAGACTTAAGGACAGCTGTTACTAATTTGAAAATATTATTGAGGCTTTCGTTCAGAGTTCATCCATCATATCGATCATGTTCATCACATGTTGTCGTTGGCAGCACATTAGTAATAAATAGATGGCCCACAATGTTGAGAATCCTCTTTCATATTTTCCTCTTAGTGCAAGTCCTCATTCCACTCATCATGGCTCATATTCCATCTAAAGGAGAGTTGGGATGGTTGTCGTCTATGCACATGGAGTGAGAGTTCCACTTACGTTTCGGATGGAAGAGGACGGACTAGCTTACGTGACGTCACAACGTCTAAGTCTTCGGTTCAACTTCAGAGAGGACACTATTAGTGTTGAGGAAGATATTTTTGACGATTTGACGTCAGATGTTACACACACGATTGGTCGCTTATCGCATCGAGATGAGAACAATAATTTGTTTTGGAGTCTTAATCCAGGTAGTTACCGTGTGTATGGCCTCACTGATTCTCAGATGGCTGCGTCTACTGAGATCCTTACTCCTCGTTGTTCCTCTACCTGCACCATTCAAATTCTTTTGCCCCGTGATGTGAAGGTCAAGCTTGAGCCCGGTCTCGAGACGCCAATTGTAGAAAACGTTAGAGTTCAGTCTGTAATTACACTTTCTTCAGATGAAAAGGGCAGTCCTACCAAGCCCCCGCCTCAGGTTATAGTTAGTGGGAATGCTCCTAAAGTATATCATTTGTCGCAAGAGACTGTTAGCATATTTCCATTGCTAAAACAACTTGCAGGAAGGCCGGGAAAAAAAAAATTCTTAAAAAATTAGATTACTCAGTGATTAGACACGAGAAAGTACAATATCTTCCTGCTGTGTTCGATGGGGCCGTCATATTTGAGTTGCCACCCCCTGGTGACACGGCCGCACGGTCACAGGCCAAGTCAATGCAGGGAATGGACAAGCATTACGACGGCCATGTGTGGACGAAGACCATCACCACCATCACCACCAACATCACAAATGATTTTGGTTTGTCCTTCCGTTATTCCGCTTGCGTTGGACACCTGCGCTGCAACAACCAGGAGTGCGACTATCTGAACCGCCGACCTCGCATCTTCCAAGTCAACGAGACAAAGTTTGAAGGTTGTACCCTCCAAGCCTTTGTAGTGGATCAAATACCCTCAACTGAGTCTACGCTTGTTTGCAAGGTATGTAAAGAACCCCCTGCATGTATTGCTACATATGGAGCTAAGATTTATTATGTGGTTGCCAAAAGCAACCAAACAAGAGCATGTATCCACCTAGGAACTCATGATCACCCAGTCAAAGTGGGCGACTACAGAGACACTAAGGCTGAGATCAGTGGCCTAATTGAAGAGCAGATCGATAAGACTCCCCAAGCTACCAAGAGCGCAGTGGTGTTGGAGGCTAGCAAGGTTCTAATTGGCAACTATCTTCTTCAACCCGAGGACGCGCCACCAAAGAAGCTGACTCTTGAGGAGCTTGTTCCTGTATTTGACCGATGCAAGGACATGGCTTCTCCAAACATCCGCAACAAGGTCATGAGCTTCTGTTTCCTGAGAAGGTATGGTGTCAAGGACTCTATCACCAAACTCCGTGGAATCAGTTTATGGGCCTTTGTTCAGGAGAACAAATTTCCAGGTCAATGGGCTGATCTTGACAAGGTTTTTGTCTTCAAGATGTCGGAAGTCAGACCTGGTAGTGGGGTAGACTTGGTGAAGCGTATGCAGCCCGGCGAAGATTTGGAGAATGCCTAGATGATGTTCGACCATGTCAAACGGGTAAGACAATGGACCACAATGGCATGCCATATATATGACTCCACGTATTGCCGTGTTATGACCATTGCAAGCTGTGATATGCAATCCGAGGACTCTGAGGCCCAGATCGTTTTCTGGAAGAATCTCAATGTTGTCATGGTGAGGAATGGCGTTGTCGAGCCCAACTTCAAGGGTTTCATGGCCGACAGCGCCCAGGCCAACTGGAATGCAGTTCGGGTTGTATATGGCGACGGGAAGAAAGAGGACCGCATGGACGACCGGGGGAGAACTTGTCAGTTTCACTGGACCCAGTCTATGGTTAAGTATACCAAGAAGCACATTCCCGAAGAACTCCGGGAGCAGCACAAAAAGATGTGCCACCAATATAGGACCGCGAGGACCATGGACAAAGCGGAGAGTTTGTACCACGGGCTACGTGCATGGTGGGTATCCGCCGGGGCAATGATAGAGATGGCACTAAACAAACTAGAGCTTTGGCTTGCATTCTGGCACTACCGTTATCGCCAATGGGGAGGCTTCATGACCGGGGTATGTTTCCCCAAAACATTTCTTTTTTTTTCCTTCTTTTAGCAGTTATCTAATCTGAAACAATTTTTCTCTAATCTCTAACTACTTCCACTATGTACTCGCAGAAATTTTCAGAAGAAGAACTAACAGAAATGCCTTCATGTAATCTCGCCGAAACAATACACAACAAGTGGCTTCAAGCATCTGGAAACAGCGGCGGCGACCTCTACGTGGCTACAGTGGACGACTTTGTTCGAGGCTTCCTACAGGTTGTCAATTACTACCAGTTCCTGAAAGGTGACGTCGGCGGAACATGCCCTACAAAGAAAGAGCTCAAACTAAGGATGGCAGAATGCAGGGCAAAGCAAACAGGTAATCCCTTAGTGCTTGAAGACCCCATGCTGGACATGCCTGGAGCAGAAGAGTTTTGTACCCGTGAGCCTCGCATGGCTGGAGAAGAGGTATTCGGGTCCACAAAGCGGAAAGCAGATCTACCTCTTGGAGCTGAAGAGGAGTCTCATCGACCTGACAAGGTAAATTTCTCACATCCAAGAGGTTCAGGACGTGCTGTGAGGGCTCGTCCTGTGCAGATGCCCATCATTCTAGAAGAAGATACTAAAGTTGATACGCATGTCCAAGACATTCACCCCCTTGCGCCTGAGCCTGAGAGCATCCCTGCGTCCCCACCGAACGAGGGGGGGATCCGTCATGTCAATGTTGTTGAAGAGACAAAGGTTAACGTCAAGGAGTGGCACATATCAAGACTTCCCAAGACCTCCGCAAAGTGTTGTTGGGCCCAGAGAGCTGTCACGAAGAAGAAGTGTACTGCGAGAATTGTGAGGGGCACCAATTCGACCGCCGCGCCCACCTACACCGGAGTTTGGACCAATATACGCAGGAATGTATCAGAGAGGACAAAATTCTTCTTCTGCTCCGACGACATTGACAGATGCGTGAAGGGCACAAGGCACAAATGGGTTGCTAAGCACTCTACAGATCAGGAAATGCCCCCAATACCAGATGTTTGGCCGGTGAAGCTAGGCACAAACCTCAAGCTCACTGAAATTCTTACCTTTGAAGCGGTTGGATTCCAACTCCCGCATAAGAAACCGGTCTCTCCAAGACGCCTCTTCTCTTCTGCCCCGCCGCCTACAAATCTCAGCGCGGTGCCCGTTCCTGCAGAAGCAGACCGCTACCCTGGCAAGAGAGACGGCAAGATGGTCAAACGCACTGCCACTCGCCCAAATCCGGCGCAGCGACTCTCCATGGCCTCCTCTGACTCCCTCAAAGCTTGCCTCCGTTCCATCACTATGATACCTCATCCAGGCCATGGTTGCATCATCGGGCTGGATTCGGGTGTTCCTCCTGCCATCACACAGTACCAGGTTACCATTAGCTCTTTCCTGGGTTGCACTTGCCCTGCATTCAGGAAGACGATGACTAAGTTTCGAGGGAGGACCCAATTCTCTTATTGCAAGCATGTTTACTTCATCCTTTTGAAGGTTTGCCACCGTGATCCCGAGGCCGACCTTTTCATTCACGCGCCTACCTTTAGCTTCAACGAGGTCAAGCTAGTCCTAGAAAGCGGACTCTTGACTCACCCTTTGGTTAAAAAGCAGGAGGCAAACTACAAAGAGCCTAGACTCTTGTCAATGGACGGTGGCCACTCAAAATTCCCTTGTCATTACATGTACTGAGTCAGCAATACAAGATTCATATTGTCTTTTTCAATATAAATGCTTAGAAATGGTGTTGTCAAAACTTCTGTATAGGCTCCCATGACATCGTGTTGTAATTAGCCGAACGTAGAATTAGGTTATTTTGTAAAGAGACAACCACAACTATTGTATGTAATTTCTTGCAAAAATACATAACTCATGCATGTTTCATGCGAGGGTTTAGGGTATGGATGTACCATAGGCAAAGATTGATGATAGTTGTAATTCAGTGGTAAAAATGAGAGTAACATAGTTTGAAAACATAAAAGTAACCATTGCAATGGCTCTCCAAATTGGAGATATGATTATTTGGTTGAGAAAAAAAGAACTAAGGTCTATTCACTAATAGCCTCATCATCCACATAAATCAAACCGTTACCAACAAAGCTGGTGGATAGAGAAATAGAACCACCAACAAATAAGTCATATAAGATTTGCACTCAATAATATAAGATTATCAGTTTGTCTCCACCCTGGTCAGATTGAGCATCTAAATCTTGGTAGCAGTTCAATATATGTTGTGAGCCACTCAAACCGCTCGCGGTTCGAGCTAAGGCCCACGGTCTACAAAATCAAAGAAGTTAGTTATTAGGATTAGTTAATATATAGATAGTCACTAGGTTTTTGCACATCCGCCTGTGGATGCGAGTTGTCTGTAAGAGACTGTATTAAGGTCTGGACCAACCCGGGTTCGAATCTGGTTGGCTTCATTGACTGGTGTTATCCTACAATGAGCTAGTGGTAAAAGCAGGAATACTCTATAGGCGGATACAGAGAATAAGTTACTACAAATGTGTACGTAGAACCTTCTCAATTGCTTTTTATATTCTATAAGCATTTTACTATTTACTCACCAATTATATCACAATATTTATATCATTCTAACCCTTTCCCGTATCCAAATTTAATGAGACCATTTCAAATTCAGGGCCTTTTAATTTATTTTTGGACCTATATTTTCCACGGAAATAGGTCATAAAATTTCAAGATTTTTGGAAGATTCTAGAATATTCAGAGAATATTCACATATTATCTAAATTTAGTATGGTACTTTTACTATTTTTACATCATTTCCGCTCTCCGCTCTCCACATCTCTGCTCTCCGCTCTCCGCTCTCCACATCTCTGCTCTCCGCTCTCCGCTCTCTGCTCACCGCTCACATACAAGTGTCGTCCAATCCCATGTCTTCATTCACCCCTTCGTTTCGTCTCACACTATTGCGTGCTTCCTGTGTTGCTCCTTGCTCGCCACACTCCATGTGAAAATACTGCATATAAATATTGTCGGGCGATCTGGTCTTCCCATCCGCGGGTGTCCCACCCCACCTGATTGCATGGTCTTCTCTTCGCGTGTTGGTGTTGTTTCTGCATAGAGTTGTTGTTGGCTGCTTGATTGGTGGCCTCACCTTCCCGTGCAGTCCATGACTTCAGCCGTCCATCTCTCAATTCCACTTGACCCCTCTCTGCCTAGCAGTCCAGTCGACTCTTTCGCAGGTTCTCCTCAATCTTTGCTATCCCATGTGTGGCCTCTTGTCGCCTCTTCCGCAGGGTCACTCTGATTTTGATCGTCACATGTGTGGCAGCTCGGTGTTTGTCACCTTTGTGCGAGTTGAATGTGTTCACACGGCCCCTTTATGTTGTGGGAATGTGCCACTTGCAATGTATGCTTTTGCCTGAACATGCTCACACTCACTTGCTGTAACTTTCTTGGTTTACACTCTCCATGGTTGTAAGTGTCCAGTTGCCTGCAAGTTCTGCCACTCTGCGGGACCTTGTAGACTCATGATGTTTGCAACATTGGGAAGTCTCTCCGTCTATGAGACTGGCCATAACCTTCGCAATATCCATTCAGTTATTGTGTACATGTTTGTGACTGTTTTTGCAGAGATTTTGTTTGTCTCATTTTTGTTGCCGTGGGGAGGCTTGTTTCTTGAACAATGGATGACATTGTGAATTTGGGTGAGAGCTCTCAACCTCCATCCACCCAGGGGCCCGCAGCCACGGATTGTGAGTTTATTTCCGAGTGTTTAGAGGACCAAGAGCCGGCTTCATTTGTGCCACCAGCTGCAAAAGGAGGTGTACGTGCGAGGGGTAGATCGAGCACTGGACGGTCTTCACCGCTGTCATCTCAATCCCATGCGGCACTCCCCCACAAGGTTCGAGGGCCGAATTGGACGGAGGCGGAGATGCTTGTCCTAATAGGCCAAAAACGACTTGAATGGGATGGGTGTCACAATTGCAACCAACCTTCATTGGCAAAGTTTGTGTATGGAACCACGGCCTGGAGGTTGGTGTTGGCGGGGTGCATGAGTGTGGTGGGTTTCAGGGCCCGGGATACCGACCAGATCACCAACAAGTGGGATGGTCTGATTAAGGATTATAAAAAACTTAAGGACTACATAGAGTGCACGGGCTCTGCAAATTGGTGGGGATTGAGTAGAGAGGAGAAGAAGGAATTGTCTAGAACAAGGAAGATGTCGTTGGAGTTCAGTGAGGCAATGTACACAGAAATGGAGGGTTTTGTAGGCAAAATACAAATTTTTGGTCGTGCAACGGATGTGGTGGACTCCGATAGGTTGGCTTCCCCCGTGGCAAGGCATTTCCGTGCCTCCACTCCTGCGTCATGTGCGCGGTCTTTTGTAGGGGTGGGCAGTCCCATGGCGAGCACGACATCCGCATCCGACACCCCAACGGCGGCAACACCCGGAAACGACATCCCCGGTTCAACAGGCCGCAAACGGAAATCCACGGGCACCGATAATCTTGTAGATTTTGTCAAGGATTTCAACCATGAGTACCTTGCACGCGTGGAGGCACAGGACATAGACAAACGTACATGGAGGACGGATGTGTTGGCATTTGACACAGCGAGAGAGGCAAGAATTACAAAAAAAAAGATGGTAGCTGCAAACTTGGATCAAAAACTTTATGAGTTGGAGGTGGAGAGAACAAAAAATTTGGGCAACATGACAAACGCCTTGCTTATGTTGGCGTCGTCTATGGACACTCTCACGAGGTTATGTTCTTCACCCCCCTCTCATGAATAAAGGATTCGCCTCAAAACTATCGTTTTCTCGGGTGCATTGCATTGTGGTTGGCGTTTTGGATGTGGACTAGGTAGTCCAAGATATCCTCCCTCGCCATTTGTCCTTCTAGCAAGGCTTTGTCTTCGCTCACAAGGCCCATTGGCCTTGGGGGCTGGAAGACCTCCTCTTCGGCTCGGTGCGGGTTGTCGTTGTCGTCCATGGGTGGGAGATGGCAGTCCATAAGGATTTGATCTAGAGTCCTATCCTTGCTAGCAAGCAATATGTTATGTAGGACACAACAACAATGTACAACTGTAGGCAAGAAATCGAGTTTCAACGAAGATTTGGTCCCAATCTCTTTGAATCTTGATTTCAATATGCCGAATGCCCTTTCAACACTCATCCTCGTTGAGAAATGCTTGCGGTTGAACCACAACTCCTCTGCCGAGAGAGGTGCTCCCATGGGATTCTTTTTGAAGGGTGTGATGCACCAGCTCAAAAGTGGGTATCCGCGATCCGCCACAATGTAGGGAGGGAATGGGAGGCATTCTGCCCATGTAGTCGGGTCGTCGTGAAAACCCCCCATTATCCCCTCCTCCGCCTTGCGGTAGAGCTCCGTGCTCTTGAATTGCGCACTGTCGTGGAGGGATCTTGGCGGGCCGGTGTTGACGGAGGTGAAGTAGCACTTGCTATCCACAACACCCTGTAGCAAGATAGAGAACGATTTGTAACGGTTCCGGTGATCGGCCGCCACAATGGTATTTGTGGGCGAGGCAATGTAGATGTGCGATCCCTCTATTGCGCCAATACAATTCAGAAACCACTGCTTCGACTGGAAGGCGGTGGCGATTCGCGCGAGCCTCCTCCCACTTGGCCATGCAATTAGGTGTCCAAAATTGTTGCTTACAGCTGCACATACTTGCCGCAATATCTCACTCACGGTGGATTTGCCGAGTGCAGCTCTGTCCGCAACCAAAGGTATGGAGACGCCATGCATGAGCTTGAACAATGTGACCACCACTTTCTTCTCCACTCCAATAGGTTGTTGCCAATGTGTATGTTGGCCTTGTATGAATGGCCGTAGGTAGTGCACAGGTCTGTCAAAAGTCCTCCTTCTCATTCGCAATATATCATAGAACATGTCGGGGGTGTAGATGTGAAAGAGGTACTCCTCGAACCAACAAGTTGATCTCGGTTTAACATACCACCTTGCATCCTCAACTCCGATGTGCCAAGTTAGGAGGTCCATAATCTGTCTAGCATGTGGGTGTTCCAGGGTATCCTCTTTTGTCACATGTCGGTCCAATGTAATGTGGGGTGAAACAAGAACTTCGGCTTCAGGTCTCCTCTTCAATTGCTTCCTGTGTGCAAAATGGGCTTCACTTGCTTCCGTGGATGTTATGTACATGGTGACCATAGCCACGCATATGTCAATGCTAGCCAAGACCATGCGAATAGCGGAGGCAATGTCCATTGTGGGCACTGAAGCTGGAATTGGTGCTTGATGTAGGGGAATGATGTCACGTCCGCCGCAAGGCAACAATGGTGGAGGGGTGGAAAGCATTCTGCCGAGGGACCGCTTTGGAGGGACTAGAAATGCCGGTGGAGAAGATGAGGCTGGGACATTACGATCTCGCGGCCCAAGAGACGGTTGGCATGGAGATGAAGGATCCAACTTGGAGGCCGAGTGAGAGGCCGCCTCATCTTGTGGTCTTGGAACCTTGGAGCACATAGAATGGGTTTCAGAATAGGCAACAATGTGTGTATGTAAAAACACTAGCAATGACATGTACAAGAATTGAATTGTTGCCACAGTTCACACATTTTAATTTGAAGTTGTATGCACCGCATACATGGAGAGGCTTGTGAATGGGGTGCTATGTGAAATGTGAGAATGCACCACCGTCTCAAAACCAATGAAGGTTATGCCCAAATTTGAATTGCAAGAAGGAACATGATGGTAGTTTAGGAGTGCACACAAACGGCACAGAAGGTTTAAATTAGAGGTTGTCAGGACATTCAAAATCCACGTCACAATGTTGCCAAAGCATGTGAGCACCCATCTCAATGTGCACATGGGGTCAATTAAACATGGTGAATGCCATTATCAACAACATAGCACATTAACCGGCGAATCAAAACATAGGGGGGGGTGCTAGAACCAGGTGCACCTGTGCATGAAGATGTCTAATTGCCAAGCCAGCTGCCGCCAACCTCTCCCTAACGAGGTCAAAAGGGCTAGGCAGTGCAGGGAGGGTTGCACGAAGAGGCAAATTGTCGTGGCCAATATCTTCGTCCCAAAGCATGGACAAAAGAGAGCGCCTCAACTCGTGCGTCTCCAACTCAGCTTCGGAGTCGAAGCGGAGCATGAGAGCTCGGAGATTGGTGCAATCCTCTTCCAGCTCCCACTTGCAATACATCTCCACAAGAGGTAGAAGTTGCATGCAAGTGATTGCATGGTGGGAGGGAAGAGGCAAATGTGTATGGCGTTGCCATATAAGTCGGCCTACGTACAACATATATTGCGGAGGAGGCCAAAACCCGGGCATAACATACCAGATAGCATGCACACGTTGGCAAAATCACACAAACATTTCCACATTTCCAAAGAATGGAACTAAACCACGCACCTAGTTTGCACTGCCAAAATTCTTACTCATGTGGGAAGGAGTGGGAGTAGTAAGCGTAGCAAAAAAGCTTGTATCCTTCCCAACAATCCTCCACCCTACAAACATACATCCAGAAGTCAATGTAGCACATAATGGAGTTTGCCCACACCACCAACGACTCTACAAGTATGCATGCTAATGTTTGTGTGCTTGTGGATACGGCGAAGACAAACGAACCCATGTCGTGGCAGATCCCCCAAACCAACTATTGTGACCGAGGGCCCAGAGAAATGGTCGGAAGGCCATTCCTGCGGAAGGCGAACGTTGTGCGTGGAGGTGGGGAGGGGGGAAACTGGAGACAAAGAGAGCAATCCGGGAAAAAAATTGTTATTGGCGGGAGGTTGAGGACGACGCAGACCTCGGCGTGCGAGACCATCGAAAACTACCCGACCACTGCCAATAGGTACCACGACCAGATGAAGAATGTGCGCCAACATTCAACATGATGGGGATGGCGGGAGGTTGCGAATTCTTGCGTTCGGCAACCAGAAAAGGCTTGCAGAGCCCACCAAACTCCATACAGCAGACGCGTCATAATATCCGTGGACCTCACATATTGTGCACTCTCTCCCCCAACAATGCAGGAGAACCACAAGCAGAATTTGTGGCGGGGTGTTCCGCCCACGGGTGTGGGAGAGAGGCAGGATGACACTCCAGGGCATCGGGGACACCCCAAGCTGTCGATTCAAACACAATCATCATGCTAGGCCCAACCAATACAGGCAATGAAAACATGATTTACGAGCACCACGTGTTGGTACATGTTAGAGGGGGTGACAACAAAGAGCATACCCAATAAGAAGTGGAATGACAAGCGACCATAATTGAGCCCGAAATACACACAGACGACAAAACGAAATTCCCGCACAGGATGCGATTCTAGATAATTTTTTATAAATACAAAAAAATGATTACAGAAGGCGTGCCGGTATTGCACGCTGCGGAGACAAAAGATCACTGTCGGCACAACAGCGAAGACGCTAACTGATGCAGAGTTGGAGGACAATGGCGGGTTCGCAGACATTGCACATAGCAACAGAAACATGCGGTGGCGGATCAGCATGGGAGTGGCAATGCAGGAGCCAACCCTCGTGCCACCTGAATTCAACCCAGTTGTAGCAATGTAAGAACGATCTCTTCTGGCAGCAGGCAGAGAAGTCGCGTTGCAAAAGGAGGGCAGAGCTGCGATCAATCTCGGCACGTTCTGTTGGGCATAACATGTGTGGCAGACTGTGTGAATAGCACAGGATACAGCTAGCGCCAAGACAGTTGGCGGCCGATTGTTACAGACTTGTGCCATGAACCCACGCAGTTAATGGACGGGCTCCACAGGTACCGTGGAGGAAATGCAAAGCCCAGGCAAACTCGCACAGGAACTGTCTACAACCTCAAACTGCAAGCGCCCAAACGCAACCAGACGTTGGCCGCAAGAGACGAAGACGCCATCCCAAAGGCGAAACTCCGAGGATTTCTTGCGGGTTTGTGCTCGGTGTCGAGACATTGCCGGAACAGTTGCCGCAGGCCACCTGCTGCCGAACTCGGCGGTCGTATGGGTGTCGCCGTCTCCCAGCTTGCGGCGGAGCCTCTGCGATCTGCCCCCCCCCCCCTCCAAGTCGTCGACGCAGAGGTGCCGGTTCACCCCCCATGCGATCGCGTGGGTGTTTGGGGATAAATCCTCACAAATTCCGCCGCTGCGCAATTGTACTTTCCTCTTCTAGAGCTCCCCTGTGGTCGCTAGCGCCAGTCGCCTCCAAGCCGTTTGCAGCACCGCCACGGGGACGCGCACGGGGGGTTTCCATCCTTTTGGGGCTGTTCGAAAACCAATGACGTTGTTTGCGGCGGAGGCAACCGCCATGGTGGCCGGGCGGACGGCAACACACACCGACGACTGAAAACGTAGACGTTGCGCGACCTGACGGCCGAGGAGGGTGGAGGAGGGAGAGGGACAAAAGGGGAGACTGGGTTGTGCTGCAGGATCTGGGAGGTTATGATGCCCTAGGGGGTGGCCGAATTGGCATTGGCATTAGAGACCTCCGACACAATGCAGACAGTTGCGCCTACCTGCCGCAAATGCGAGAAGTTGCGCTTTGCGCGCGGAAGCGCAACCCAGAAACCCTACACACACATCCCGGAGACTGAAGGGATGTGTGCAAACGAGTGTTTGGCAGCCTTTGCCTCCACGAAGCATTGAACCCAGGAACTCACATACGGGTTCGGAAGCAGGCCGCAAGCTAGTAGAAGCCAATAAAATGCCCCACAGCCAGCAATTATAATGCTCCCACCCGCACACACAAATGTTCCCACCCGAACACATAAGTATGCAACCAAAGAACTGGGCGAAAAGAATAACCATAACCTACTCACCCAAACTGCAACTCCCGCAGCTCGCTGTCAATTGCACTCACAGTCGCATCCTCCATCTCACTCTGGGCGGACGTGGGAGCGTGGGAGTACCTGAATCGCCGCAGCGTGCGAGGCCAGAAACCACAGGTGAGCATAAGGCATGAGGCCGTGGGAGGCGGGAAACACTACAAAAGATAGTGGTTTAAATGACAGGGGGGCCTGACACAGAGGGGCCACCGTGTCGGATATATGCACAGTGGTTCATATTCCGCCCGGATGTGGATGGAAATCGTCCCAGAAAAAAAATCCGACAATGAATGTGAATAATTGTCAAAATGATGTCCACCCCCCTCCCTGGCCGCGCGTGCAGACTGTGCGTTAAATTAATATATATATAATGTGGACGAGTGTAGGATTTGGGGCCCCAAGTGCTACACCTAGGGCCCCGAAGTGTCTCAACTCGGGCCCCAGTTGTAGCACTTCGGGCCCCGAGTGTAGGAATTGGGGCCCCAAGTGCTACACCTGGGGCCCCGAAGTGTCTCAACTTGGGTCGCACGTTCTATACTTGGGGGCCCGAAGTGCTACAACTGGGGCCCCAAAGTGTCTCAATTGGGGCCCCAATTGTAGCATTTCTCTCCCCGAGTGTAGGAATTGGGGCTTGTGGTCGATGTTTTTGTCCGAAGCATCCTAGTTACTTAATTTTGGTTCAAATTAGTGCCAAAACCTACTTTGGGAAGAGCATTAGTAAAGAAATGCTACATCTAATCACTAAAACTCAAAAAGTAGGCTAGCCAAATTAAAAAGCAAAAATTAGGCTAATGACCTAAAGTTAGTGAGTAAAATTTGGACATGTGTCAAATGACTAAAACCCTTGAAAAGTTACTTACGAGAAGACACATCCATTGGGTAGGGATTTGACGGGTAACTACCGAACCTGCTCGGGAGGGAAAAAGGAGAGAGACGAAGGAGATGAGGGCATTATCAAGTTGGAGTTTTTTGAGCGAAAGAGCGACGTTGAAGTTGAATTGTGTTAAGTTTGCAATTGTGATCGGGGAGATTTTTAGGCATAACCGGTTGACATTCTAATGTTTGCAAGTCCAGCGACGCTATCTTGTGAGCGGTGAGCGGTGAGCAGAAAATTTGAAATTTTTGAAAACAAATTTTGATTTTAAAAAAAAAATCAGAATATTTGACTTAATTCTTACACCGAGTAGGACTCTTCGTATAGTTTCTTTACAAATATGACTAAAAGTAGATGGTACGTTTAACTGTGGATGGTGCCTATAACCGTGGAGTGGAAGAAATTATAAACTTTTGAAAAAACCATCCATAAAAATAAACGGAAGAAAACGAAAAAAAAAATTTAGAAAAAAAACTTCCAAAATAATAGGGAACATAAAATAAGGGAATAAGAATGTAAATTAAAATTTTAAGTATTATCAACGAAAACTCAAAAAAATGAAAACAGATAATAAAAAAAATGAATTTTTTTTGTCCATGTCCTTTCGGATCCGAGACAAGAATATTCTATAGTCACAATTGAGAATAAAAAATAGAGAAAAATAGTCATTTTCATGGCAATCCTTTTGTATCCAAGATTGGAAAATTCATGGTTTCATAAATATGATCGTTTAATAATGTGCAGATTCAAATACAAATCAAAGGCAATTCAAATCAATTCCGCTATTTGAAGATGGGATTCACGAACTAAAAGGATCACTACCAAGCACCTTGAAGCATGAAGGAAGTCAAGGAACTACACAAGTGGTTCAACAACTTTAGCAAGTTCTAAAATATGCATAACCTCATTGTAGCTAAAGCTGGGTGCGTGCATGAAAGTGTCCACTTTGTAATCCATCTTGCAGAAATAGCGAAAGATGTAGTACACATGCTTGCAATACCTCCATTGACCAAATCAAAAGAAAGAAAGAAAGAAATAATATCTTTTTTGTTGAGAGAATGAGCCCATCTTTGGTGGACTCAAGTTGAGGTTGATAGAGGTACATCAAACAAAGGTCATGTAATATTTTAGTCTAAATTCAAAGAGTTGATATTGTAGCAATTTACAATATGATGATTGATTGAAACACTTGAGACATAAAACTTCGTCAATGAAAGGGTATAAAGACAAGTTCGACGAATTTGACTAATGTGTTTTCAATTTGCCTAACAAACACAAACACAAAGCTAGCTAGAGAGAAGCTAATAATGACATTTTCTTTTGATATTTCATGTATACATAACAATGGAAATTCGATTGGGAGTTGGAAAAGGTTCTAGAAGTTTTAACCTCTAGATATGCAATGTAATGACCATGGTATATGATGGTAAAGATAATAAACCTTTCAGCACACACAAACTAGGATTGAAGTATATATGGATGCATGAATTCCGAACAATTCTAACTGCCAACATGATGTACATTAAATTGCAAAACTACACAACTATGGTGGTTGGTGAACATGGAATACAAACATTCAAGTTGTGGTTGTTGTTGCTTTTGTTGTTGTCATTATGTGTTTTTGTCCCTAGAATTGTACATCCCTTATGAATTTTGGACAAAGGGGTTTGTCCAAATAAACTTAAATGTAGTTATACATTAGCCATGTGATTTATTTATTTATTACAGAAAAACATAATATGTTCAATAATTATATTGCCAAAAACATAAAAGTCCACCAGAGCCCAAAATAAGAGAGCCGGGGTAATTAGCTTGGCAATAACTGGTGAATCACAAAGTTGTCAAGGACTGTGAACAACCTAAGAATGGCCAACTAAGCCAACATTAGGTGCACGACTATCTTACATAATCCTAGTATTCGACATATGATAGAAGAGGTTGTTGATGCCCCCCAAGTGTCGAATTTGGTGACAACATCATCGTAGATAGCTACGGAATTCCTCTTCGAGCCTTTGAGAGGCTTTTTGAAAGCAACTATAGTATAGTCAAGTAGATCTCATAAAATAACCTTTCTATACTTTCCATAACCTTTCTAGCATCCCACCTAATATTATTCAAGGTGAGGTCATTTCTTTCAATTAAAATGGTCCACAATGTGCAAGTGGCGTGCTGCCAAATTTAAGAGGATTTGCTACATGAGGCGGGGATTTTCTTCCCAAAAATCTCATGGTGCTAGTCCAACGATCTTGAAGAGCCTTTCCTATATATGACTAGATGTGCCACAATCTCAATATATGTCAAGAGCACATATGTGGCATTTATCATTAAAATTGACAATTTAACGTGTCCTCCAGAATTCAACCGCAACCGCTTTATTCAAGAGAGCCCAAATCAATGCTTCTTCTATTTTTACTCCTCAATTTATCTCACACAACACCCCAAATTACTGAAATCCAGTGGATTTAATGTCATCTTCGTTTGTCAACTTTGTGACGTTCTAAGCTTCCACTGAG
The DNA here is from genome assembly GCA_950295325.1 of Polytrichum commune. Taxonomy (NCBI): domain Eukaryota; kingdom Viridiplantae; phylum Streptophyta; class Polytrichopsida; order Polytrichales; family Polytrichaceae; genus Polytrichum; species Polytrichum commune. The sequence goes on from OX485804.1 coordinate 63,014,746, forward strand.
AGAAAGTGTCGTATTTGTGACATTATTGTGCTCAATAAGCTGCCATTAACGCAGTCAAAACACATTTGTGCCACTTGAGGAAATGCACATTCCATGGCATTTCTTTCTCATGAATCATTTGAGGAGGTTTTTACACTGCTCTGATCACGGTTGATTACCATGGTGTAGCTTAAGAACTCGTATCCAGAAGCCCATGATTTCAACTATGAGGATCCATGAGAATAAAATCACATCGTCTCAAGTAAAGGTCAATGATTTTTCTTCTTAGGACCTCTGCCGATTTCTCCGGACAACCCTCACCGTCTTGAGCAATTCCTCCCATTGACCTTCTGATATGTGATTATGGTGACTCCATTTTGCTAAGCGATGACCGAGGGGTCCAACATCCCGGGATAAAGGTGAGTTTCCATGTAGGTCACTCACCCACTAGTTTTTAGATAATAGTGGGTTGGAGGTGTTTGCATGTAGTTAAGCATAAGCAATCATCCAAACCACATTATGGCAGTCCGCTAGAACATGAAGGGTTGTGGACACGGTTCGCTACACTTCCATGTGTCCACTAAAGAAGATTTAATCTACACATACCTGTCATCAAAGGATTAAGGTCAAGCTCAAGACTCAAAAGAACTGATGTAGGTCTAGAACTATGACCTTGGTAATTGGGAGGAGGAAGTTCGTAGATGGGTCCGGATTTGAGAAGATGGGAGTAACTAGTTGGCACATATGAATGCTACCCCACCATATTCCCTCTACATATATTTGGGCAGGTTTGTCTTTATTCCCGATAGAATCTCGTGGGCGAGCATCCTACATGGAAACTCACCCTAACATTTCTTCATTTCTTTTTGTTACAGCACATCTGAGACACATTTATTCCATTATTAGAAAGCATACAAGATCACCCAAACCGGAAAAAAAAAAATGGACAGAAACTCTCTTGGTGGAGCCACACGATTGCTTGCAATCGCGATCAGAGACGTTATTCCAATGTTTGGCTCCCTCTGTCTCGGGATTGGAGCCTTGCCGACTAATTCGGTCCTCATACGACGGATAATCCGCGCAGCGTTGATGTTCCGCTGCATCAATCCACTTCTTCACTCTTGCTGTCCCAGGGATGAGCTCATCCAAAGCTTGCGTCGGTTGGTTCTTGTTGCAATTAGGCCTTGGAGCTCCTTCCGTCGTCGGCTGCATTACATGCACAGAAAATTGGAGTAGCCGGCTGATCCTACGCACGGAGAATTACCTTTGAGGCAGGCTGCAAAATTATCTTCCCCATCATGCAAATTTTACATTCACGATGGACGCATGAATCTACTCTTGTACAGATCGTAGTCGGAAGTCACAGTGTCTCGTTTTGTAGGCATCTCCAGCATACTACGATCCCCACATGATGAGCTGCAGGCTGGCGAGATTCATCATCGTCTTGGTTTCTTCGCTCCAGCACGCACTGCTTCGATAGAAATTTTCTCGAGAGAGCTCGAAGAAGTCCTGTTTTTGACGATGTGGGCGGTACTCGTGCTAGTAGGCTCCGTGGATTAAGTAACATGTATGTGGACTTCCTCAACATTTTTCGTTCACCTACTTGTGATTTGCAGTTGCATATGTTTGTGTGCTTGGTAAATTTGTCGTCAGAGAGGGCTATGTCGGCCACATCCAACCATCGACAAGTCTGCAGCGTTCAAATTTAGCTGCTCAGACGGATGTTCTGGGGTGGAGAATTAGATTGAAAGAAAAATGGAAGGAAGGACAGGACACTACCGCCGGGAGTTGGTGCAATTAGTTTGTTACACCCAAGGTCAGTCGATAAAATTCGGTCGGGAGAACAATAGTATTTTGTCGCACCCTTTGGATTCTCCCATACCTCGATGTGCGATAGGTAATTTGACAGCCCTGGGATGGGCACTTGTCTACAAATCACGGAAATACCTTGCATGCGCACCGTTAGCGGAACAATCCCTAGCATTGCAGGGGCTCCTGATGAAACAGATAATCAATGATATGGCAGATGTGGCACTTGGAATGGCTCCTAAGGAGATGGTTCGGCTCCTGCAGCCACCATAATATACACTCTGACAGACCTCCTTATGCGTATCCTTCTCATGCTTCAGACGGCAACGAGCACATCACGGCCGCACTGCCTTTGCTGTGAAGACCCGCCGGAGGGAACCAGCTACTAGATGGTTCGATTAGTCTTTCGCCCCTATACCCAAGTCTGACAAACGATTTGCACGTCAGTATCGCTACGAGCCTCCACCAGAGTTTCCTCTGGCTTCGCCCTGCTCAGGCATAGTTCACCATCTGTCGGGTCCCAACAGGTATGCTCACACTCAAACCTTTCACAGAAGATCAGGGTCGGTCGATGGTGCTCCCCTTTGTTACCGGGGGATCCCACCTGTCAGGTTCCTTGCGCCTCAATGAAGCCTTGTCTCGGATCCGAGACAAGGCTTTCGGGTCCCAACATGTATTCTCATTGTTCCGGTGAAGAAGAGGCTGAGGATGTATTAGATGCTGAGGGTGAAGCTGAGTGTCATGAGGCATTGACAGCTCTTAATTATCCAGGTAAGAGGAAATTGCATCTTGAAATTCTATTGCACTGAGCAGTACTCCGCTGATTGACAATTTAATGTTCCAACTATCACAGAGCTAAATTCTTAGTTCACTACTTATATGTTTAGAATCCCTCCGTCATTGTGCTGAAGCTTTGGCAATTTATTACGACATGTTTCTACGTGTGGCGATAAATTTCCAGAAGTTCCCTGTGCTCGTTGGAATAGATGTTACCCAGCTGCACCATTTGTGGTATTTGCTATCAGTTATTATTTGGAGTTATGCAAGGCTACAAATATTCTTTCACATCTTCATTCTTTCACTGACAAAGGTCGAATTGGTTGGTTGGACATTTTAGAAAATGGTTTTTTTTTTTAATTTCAAAAAACATTTTTAACTTGGTAAAAACTTACGCTAACAGTAATTTTTTTACAGCACTGTGTAACTCTAAATAGTAAGTGACACTAAAAACCATGAATAATGTACTGTGTTTTTGAAGGTGTACCAGTTGCCTTGAATTTTGGTGGTAACTTCAATATCTATTGCCTTGATGAACTCGTATAGGTTAGAATCGGATAAAATACCCAAATTTTCTTCAATCTGTTCTAAGCTTCACGGTTAGCTCTTTGATATATACAACTTTAATAGTTATAGCTCAGTGTAGTGACAAGCTGCCTCATCCAAGTACAAGAACATCTCCAGAGTCTCATAATTTACTTGTAATGTCCATTTCTATTTATGTGAATCAATTCCCTGGCAATCTTTCAAGAGAGGAATTTAGTTGTATATGGATTAAGTACATGCGGTCAAAAAGAACTTAATGTGTCACTCCAAACTATGTGAATCTTGAAACCGCAGGAAATTCCTCTAGTCTAGCCACTGCAAAACTTGAAGGCGGAGATTGCGCCATTGGTGACACTAACGAAATTTATGCGAGTTCTTAGAGCTTACTGCAGTCTCAAAAATGCTAATAATCATTATGAAAGCCTGAGTGGCAGCTACAGAAAGAGTGCTTATGCATTTGAAATGTGCTACAGATAGTTTCCACATGGCAAGCCGTATGTCTCGCTATTAAATCAACCCTAAACCCTAAACCCTAAACCCTCTTCGACAGGTTTCGCAACTAATAGAATACCTAAAACAAGGTAACGTTATGTCTAGGGTGTGGGCTTTTGATTTTAGTAATGCATAGATAACTCAATCTAAACTAGAGTTCTCCCATTGCATGGGCACTTTCCGGTTCGCTCGCCGTTACTAGGGAAATCCTGGTTAGTTTCTTCTCCTCCGCTTAGTGATATGCTTGTCTCGGAATGGTTGTCTCGGATCCGAGACAACTAAATCGGGGTTCATCCATGGCCATATTTCATCCCAAGCCCTGACTTGGAGCTTGAAGTCCAGAGTGCTCCCGGAGCTGCTTAAAAAGAAATAATAATATGTGTGTGTTTTTGATCTGTCAGCACAGGAGAAACGTAATCTGCACTGCAGAGTTGAAGGGGATGGAGCTTAGGGTTTGGTGTCTCTATGTGGGGTCAAATTGCAACTTCACATTGTGTTTTGAATTGGAAAAAAACATTGCATGTTTTGTGAAAACTTGCAATTAGCGTGCACAAGTTGTTGATAAGTTCACTGCATTGTCGGGGTATTGTCTTCCTCTCCACTTGTATGCTCAACTCAAATGCCTTGAATCAGTTTCTTAAATTCACCATTAAAATGAAGTTTGGTGGTCAAATGAAATTGTTGGAGATTAATCTCAAACTTAGAGAGAGATATAATTGTCATCTTGGTGCTTAAACGCATGGCTTGCTTGAGATTAGATTATGGTAAATGTTTTACCCCCAAACATTCAAGGTACCAAATCAAGCAAAAAATGAGGTTATTCTAAATCAGATATAGGTCAATTCTAAATCAGATTATGAAAAATCATTTCCTGAAGAGTTGATTCTTTTGGCTTAGGTCATTTGACATGTCAAAGATCACTCTCCAGCTTCAGCAGAAAATGATACCAGAGTGTTGAAAGATAATTGTCAAGTAGCAGGGCTTCATGTACATCAGAGAAACCCGTCAGTTTTCCTCTAGGATTGTGCATTAAATGGGTTGTCTCGGATCCGAGACAAGGGTGGATGGGTACTATTTCATTTTTTTGTTTTTTGAAATTGCTCTTGTCCTCATTGTTTGGTTGTAGTTTTTTTTTTCAAAAATGCTTTATTTCTCAATTCGTTAAGGGACTCACTCCAATTTTGTGCGTTAAATTTGTTGTCTCGGATCCGAAACAAGGGTGGACAGATACTATATCATTTTATTTTTTTTGAAAATGCTCTTGTCCTCATTGCTTGGTTGTAGTTTTTTTTTTCGAAAATGCTTTATTTCTCAATTCGTTAAGGGACTCACTCCAATTTTGTGCGTTAAATTTGTTGTCTCGGATCCGAAACAAGGGTGGACGGGTACTATTTGTTTTGTTTATTTTGAAAATGCGTTTGTTCTCATAGCCTTGGGTTCTAAGCGGGCAGGGCTTCATGTACATCAGAGAAACCCGTCAGTTTTCCTCTAGGATTGTGCATTAAATGGGTTGTCTCGGATCCGAGACAAGGGTGGACGGCTACTATTTCATTTTTTTTTTTGAAAATGCTCTTGCCCTCATTGCTTGGTTGTAGTTTTTTTTTTCGAAAATGCTTTATTTCTCAATTCATTAAGGGACTCACTCCAATTTTGTGCGTTAAATTTGTTGTCTCGGATCCGAAACAAGGGTGGACGGGTACTATATCATTTATTTATTTTTGAAAATGCTCTTCTACTCATTGCTTGGTTGTAGTTTTTTTTTCAAAAATGCTTTATTTCTCAATTCGTTAAGGGACTCACTCCAATTTTGTGCGTTAAATTTGTTGTCTCGGATCCGAAACAAGGGTGGACGGGTACTATTTCATTTTCTTTTTTTGAAAATGCTCTTGTACTCATTGCTTGGTTGTAGTTTTTTTTTTCAAAAAAGCTTTATTTCTCAATTCGTTAAGGGACTCACTCCAATTTTGTGCGTTAAATTTGTTGTCTCGGATCCGAAACAAGGGTGGACGGGTACTATATCATTTATTTATTTTTGAAAATGCTCTTCTACTCATTGCTTGGTTGTAGTTTTTTTTCAAAAATGCTTTATTTCTCAATTCGTTAAGGGACTCACTCCAATTTTGTGCGTTAAATTTGTTGTCTCGGATCCGAAACAAGGGTGGACGGGTACTATTTCATTTTCTTTTTTTGAAAATGCTCTTGTACTCATTGCTTGGTTGTAGTTTTTTTTTTCAAAAAAGCTTTATTTCTCAATTCGTTAAGGGACTCACTCCAATTTTGTGCGTTAAATTTGTTGTCTCGGATCCGAAACAAGGGTGGACGGGTACTATTTCATTTTCTTTTTTTGAAAATGCTCTTATTTCTCAATTCTCTTATCCATATGCGCAGATGACTCACGAATTTGCAGAGGGTGAAAGCGAGAGCCCAAAGGTCAACATGGAGGTTGAAGATGGTGGTTTAGCAGAGATTGAGGAGAAATTACGGAAAGCCGTGAGAGGCAATTCACATGATGCAATTCAAAGTGCACTTGAATCTCCAAACTGTGAACTTGACGTGCCCTTGTGCAGGATGATTCCTATGAAGGATGTTAGAGAGCCCTTGAAGACTGACATTCAGAAGTTGAAGGCAGAGTTCTCTCGTGGGTATAGGCGGGCATCAGCCTGCTTCTATCTATCCTTAAGGAGTTTCAGAATGGAAGAAGCAACCGTCACGGAGACTCATCGGGCTTCATGGTCGGATTTGTGGCGCAAGGAGGATTTGGAGTTTGAAGCTCGATTGGCAAAAAATCCAGCATTAGGAAAGTATTATAATCGGTTTTTCTACGTATGGGACGGGAATCACCGTCATATTGCATGGATGGATGTCATTAGTGCCCTCCATAAAGATGATGCATTTTTTCATGTTCCCGTACGTTCTGTTTTCATCAACGTATCTTCAGAAAATTGTAACATGTTATTGCATGCGATGACAGATTGGAACAAGTAAGTTTTTCAAAATATGTTATTTGAATTTCGAATTTCTTGTTATTTATTATTTAAATACTCATGTTAGTAAATGCATCGTGTATCATTTGTATTCTTAGTTGAGGTGTATGCAATCCAGGAAAAACCAGGTTGATCACGTCGCCCAACACTTCACGTACAATGTCAAGCGTGTCCAGCAATTGGGATTGCTAGACTTTGATCAACTTAAAGGACTTGTCAGTGATGAAGACCTTCAAGCTAGTATTCTTGAGTGGAATCGTCACGGTGGGAAGAGACGGAAGTGGTATCATCTTACTCACAATGCATTCATCAATTGTTTATACGAGGTAAATTACTTGTCTACTTTCAATTTGTCACCTACAAGTTTAAATGAGAACTTGTCTGAATTTGTTATCTTTGTTTGTAGCGAGAAATCTCCGCAGCACAAGAAGAGGCAATCAGGTGGTACAAAGATAGTCTTGTCACCGATACAAGCGAAGATAAAATTGGAAGTCCGTTTGAACTACAGGCCGCCGCAACTAAGGCTGTTGAGGCAAAGAAGACCTCCCTTTCCACAGACCTATCTCGGTACCTCACAATTGCCAATCCAGCAAATGGAGAGGGTTTCATAAGAGAGGTATGTGCTCCACCATCTATCATAGATTTTTTTGTTTTTTGTAATTTTATTCAACTTGGTTTGCATGGTCTCGGATCCGAGAGAAATTAGATGGGACGTTTATAATAAATATTTATGAAATAATAATCTTTTTACTGCCCTTTACATGGTTATTGTGTACTTTATTTTAGAAGAAGTTCTATGTGGCTGAGGTAAGTGATTAGTTAAATTAAGAGGCCTTCACTGGTTTTGTGATGTTATTTTGTGTGGTTGGCTTGATTACGGGTTTAAGAGGGTTAAACCTAAACAATTAATGTCGTAAATTTTGTATATATGTCATTAAATGTTTTCTATATTATGTCTTTTTTTGTAGTGCAAATTTTTACTAATCTAATTGTACTTTTGAAAGTAGATTATTCGTCACTTTGATATCTTTCAAGTGAAGCCTGAGATGACTTTAGAGAAACTACAACTTATTGCAACAACAAAGGTTTCTTCGAAGCACAAAGAGAGATGGTTAAGGTGGTGGAATATGAGTAAGGAGAGTCGTAAAGAATACAACTTTCCTCCCTCACCCGCTTCTGATTCAGTTCTTCGGATTTAGATAGATCAAGCTGCCTTCTGGGCTGGGGTATGTTATTTTGAACCGTATATTTATATTTTTTATGAAGTTTAAGTTATATCTAAAATTTGAGAATTAGATGGATTGAATTGAATTTGTTTTGCTGAATAATTGTACATTGTTGCAGTTAGAGGAAGAGGCAGTAAATCGATTTGAGAAAATTATGGAGGAAGATGCTATCATATTGAAGACCGAGGACTTGCCCAACCCAGTGGACGATATTGGAACTTGGATTGAGTCCCATTCTATTACTTTATGGGGGAAGGCTTTCAAAGAATTTTTTTCAAATGATGGCACTTATACGAAGAAGGAGTTATTTCTTGTCCAAGCTGGTACTGAGAATGCTATGAAGAGAGCTATCTTGAGATATTTCTGGAGGGAGTTGGTGATTAAGGGGGCCATTGATAGGAAGAACATTCCTCAACGTTTTAACAAGTGGGTGGATGTTTCTAGTAGTGAATGTATTTTTTCATAATATCAGAAAAAATATTTTGGAAGACCTCATCTTCTTCAATGTCATTGGTATCTTGAGTTAAAGGAAAATGAAAGATGTCCTGGAGAGGAGAGAGCCTTGAAGGCTAGTTGTGACAATATAATGCAACAATTAGAGGCTGAGAATTTGGTGCATATTGAAGAAGATGCATCGGAGGTGGGTGATGACAACTCTATATCTGACAAACAAAGGAAGAAATTGGCTGACAAGAAAGCAAAGGTTGAAACTCGTTTGAAAGAGAAAGAAGAAAAGAAGAAAGGCAAGGAAGAGGAAATAAAGTTGAAGAAGGAGGTTACGGCACGGAACAAAGAGTTGGCGAAGCTTGTGTTAAAGGAACGGCCAGAGAAACTTCTTTCTTATGTGGATATTTCTCCTTCAGGCAGGAGCATACCCGCTACTATTACTCATTTGGTTTCTCAGGTGCCTCTTTCCGTTGCCCCTTTTCCTTCACAAACGGTGTATACTATCCCATGCTCGCAGTTGGATGATGTAGAGAGTGGGATAGAAATCATCAATCATAGTCCTTCAGGTATTTTGGACTTGTTTGATGATGTTACTGAGAGTGATGAGCCAAAGATTTGGAGGCGTATGAAGGCATGAATTAAAGATCATCAAGGTAAAAAAATTCGAAGCTATGCAGGTTGTGAAGCTGACAATGTAGTTGATCTTATTATCTTTGATGTTCCAGAGGATTTACCTGTTCCTGGACTTGGTATTGCTGGTGAAATTCCACCTTGGAACCGTCATCCAAAGACTAAACCAGAAGGTATAGATGGAAAAGTGGAATCCATATGGATCAAGAGGCATTTTGAGTTTGTCATGCAGTTTCTTCAAGATGATGGTGCCCTCATTGTATTTTATCCTGATTCAAAGTTTATATCCAATGAGCTTTTATCTTGGGCGGATTGGGCAAATTTTCAAGAGGAATCCAAGTGGTTTGCAATTAACGGACTTCCTTTTACTGTCCCGGATCATCCATCCCGTACGCACAAGTGTTTCATGGTGAAATGCTTTGTTAGAAAGGAAAATCCGGATGAAGAGGTTCCAATGTCCAATTTTGTATTTTGTGACCGTCATGAACTTCTTGCACAGGGCATCAAGTTGTCATCAGATGGACATCTCACAAACCTCATTGATGTTGATTCTCTAACTGTTCAGTCGGATAATAGAATGCCATTTAGAGGTGCACGGGAGAAGTCTTCTAATTTAGTCATGGCTCTTATTGATCTCTGCACGGTTGAAGATGACATTGTCATGGACCTCACAGCCTCCACAGGTATTATTTTTTCCCTATACTTTTCTTTTGATATGTTTTGTCATTAATTTATACCAAGTACTAAATGGTATTGTTTATTTCATGTGCTTCTGTTCGGGCATCAAAGAGTCTTCATCGTCATATTATTGCATTTGAATATGACAGTATCTTATACAAAGAGGTATTGGTTCCTCTTCTTCCCCAAGCTGAAGAAGTTCAGTCAGTCAAAGTTACAAGGTCTTCTCCAAAGAAGAAACGCCCTTTGGAGAATGCAGATAAACCAGAGAAGAAGATTGTTGCCAAGCGAGCTTGTAAGTAAGTCTACACTATCTATCTTCAAATTTTTAAACATTTCCTCAATTTTTCTTACCAACATTTTTAAATGGTTGATTTTTACTTGTTTATAGATGGCGCAAGGAAGCGTTGAAATCCTCTATGATGAAGTATGATGGAAGCATTCTCTCACACTATATCAGTAAGATTAGAAGCCCTATTAGACCTCTTCAGCTTCCTTTTCATGCTGAGATTGTTGCAGAAGCGTATGCAGCTACTTCATCACCAGACCCTTCTCCAGAAAAACATAGTAGTTGCCGTCCTGTAGAAAAATATTTCCATATTTCTGCAGAAGTTGATGGATCATCTAGTGACAATGATAGCGAGGAAGGATGGATTGAGGCTTCTAATGATGTTGAAATGTCTTCGTGATCATTGAAGCACTTCACATAAAAATACGTGTATTTCTTTCTAATATATGATCTATTTTTATTTTTATGAACCTTGGATTTTAAGAACTTTAAAGGCTTTGAAGCTCTACATAACATTGTCCTCGACATCGACGACCAATTGCTTTGCTCCGATGTTCAAACGGAAGCTAGACATATGTATGATGAATTGTGATGATCGTTTGAGACGTTTTAGCAAAACGTCAACAAACTGACATTTAATGTCAAGCATAAAAAATTCATGCATTCGCGACAAACGACTATGCATGACATATTCAAACAATAAAATACAAACCCTGATTTTTGTTAAAAAATATTGCGCACTTAACCATGATGCGTACTTAAATGGATGCGTACTTTATTAACCACTTTAATGTCTAGATGATGACTATTTAAATTGGGCCATTTGAAAAAAATTCAACCATGTTGATATGCATGTTGGGAGATTCTAATGTACCAAAGGTGTTTTTTTTGTTTACAAGGTCTTTCCAAAAAAATTCATTTGTGTGAACTGCAAAAATCCCTCCGCGGGAATAGGACCTTGATTAATTTTTGTTAAATAATATGCAGATTTTATAGAATGAAACCATAAATTCTCCACGGTCATAGGGTCTATATCATACATTTCATTGAAAAATTTGAAGAATAAAAATTCAAATTTTCTGCTCATGGCTCACTGCTCACCGCTCACCGCTCACAAGATAGCATTCCTGTTTGCAAGTCCAACCGGTGACATGCTCACATCCTTCGGTTTTCCTTTATCAATTTGGGGTATATCCTATAGATTGCTCTAAAACGATCGGTAATTTTCATGCAGTCTTGAAATTCTACGGGTTAATTCTGAAACTCAACCGGTTCATTTGTAATTAACTGTCTGGCTCTTCATCAAATTGTGAGAGCGACGGGGAGGAATGCAAGAATGTGAAGCTTTGTGTCGGGGAGCAATTGTCGACTGCTTACCCTGAGAGAATTTGATGTTTTCTTTCCCACAACATTAAGCGTAATTGCAAGTCGACCTTTGGATTCGCAACTTTGACGAAACGAAAGAATTTCTCTTCTCAAGCACAATAAAGAAAAGATGGGATTGATTTTACAAGGCAAGAAAAGACAAATATGCAGTGGAGATTAGCAACGGCGCATTGATTTGGTAAAGCTTTTGAAGCTTCAAATTCATCCACAAAGCGGAGGAGCTAAGTCTTTGGCGCCGAAACGAAGAGGAAGCTTGGAAGCCGGAAGGTTATCCCATAACTCTTGGGAAGACCAAGCGGTGCAGTGATAAAAACCTTTGGACGAAGAGGCTTGCCAAGTACACTTGTCTATTGAAGTCCAACCCGAGAGCTCATCTTCCTGGAATTGAATCACAAAACATACAAGCTGCAAAATATAGGTATTAATCTTTTGCATATCCTAATACTTTGCAACATTTATACACTACCATGGGCATCCAACATTCCACAATTATCACATAAATTCAGTGTTGTAATTAAAAGAAATTGTGAAAGTTGTATAAATTGATTTTTAGATGTGAAGGCAATAAGGTAAATTACAAAAAAAACACATCAAAATTAAAGCCCATTCCGAAGAGGATTCCAAATCTAAATTAATGGAATAATAAGGAACTAAAAGAGAAATGAATTAATTGAATTATAAATTTGAATCAATAATAAGAGAAAATTGAATGCTATCAAATAACTATATAAGAAAAACTAATTTATTATGGCCTAAACATATTATCGAGGAATAATGGATCCAAAACCACCAACTTAGTTTGAGGTGCACAAAGCTAGGTTTACCTTGGGTTTGGGTGCACAAATCACATACATAAACTATTTTGAACTATCAATTAACTTAAGAGTGACATCTAGATGAATAACATGACACTCATTTAGTCTTCCCTAGGGTGTTTCATATAAAATTGAACATAAGTAAAAATCCTATCTACAGGGCCCCAAGTGCTACACCTGGGGCGCCGAAGTGTCTCAACTGGGGCCCCAGTTGTAGCACTTCGGGCCCCAAGTGTCTCAATTGGGGCCCCAACTGTAGCACTTCGGGCTCCGAGTGTAGGAATTGGGGCCCATTTCCATTCCCTGCTTTGTGCACTTCAGCACTCACAAACTAAAAGTACATATACTTTTCCTAGCCCACTACACATAATAAGGCCATATTTGTTATATTAACATCATTTGGAGATTTTGAATATAAATTGCAGGCCTCTTATTGTATCGCTCCTATTTATATTTTAGTATTTCATTTTTGCTATATCAGTCACAATGGCAAGTTCTAGTGTGCAACAACATAAAAAGGCAAGAAAACAAATTCAACAAGTGGTGAGAGCAAAGTTTGTGAAGGCTTCCAATGCCATCGAATTGATATATGATAATGGTGGGGGACGTGGATGCAAAGGAAAACATCATTTGTTTCAACATTTTCCGAAGTTGTATATTGTGCCATGTAAGAAAACTTTGGATTGTGCATATTTCAAAAAACAAATTGTGAATAATTCAACAGACATCAACTTGGATATATTGAACAAACAACAATATTATGTCAGTTTCTGTCACAAACTTTGTGAGGAGTGTTTGAATTATCCAAACCCTATGAAATGTCATGTATGTGATTCTAATCACGGCATGGACTTTGGCATCCACACAAAGTGGGTGTTTAGTCTCCCAATACTTCAAGAATGCAAAATCCAATGTCTACAAGAGTTTCATGATGTATATGAACAATTTAATATGTATTTGGCCAACAATGGGGATCGCACATCATCTAAAACTCGATTTGAACGTAGTCCTTTTATGATTTTACAATGCATATTTGAAGAACATGGACTTCAAGAACAGTTAATACTAAAGGAATTTGGTATCAAACAAAATATGCGTGTTATGATTAGTTTTTCAAATATTCCAGGGGAGGTTACAAAAAATAAGCAGGCTGCATTACCTTTTTGGGATGATTCAACTTTCCAAGAAAATTGGCAAGACATTTACGACAACAATATAGTATTTCCAACATTGAACAAAAGTTTAATGATCTTGAATGGTGTTGATATTATACAAATGGAAATTATGAACATTGAAGACTTAAAGTTTGACCATGTAATAATGATATATATTTCCAATATGTGGACTAATGACCTTCATTATCAACGAACTCTAGTTGAAGCAAATCACTATTATGAAACATCCCCATATCTAGCAAGTGATGACCAAAAAAATCCAAAGCGGGGGAGATACAAATCTGTAAGTCACGGCTATGTTGCACATGGTGGAGCAAAATCAAAAGGCAATGTAGTAAAATACCATCAAAATAAAATACCATATTCTATACAAAAAAAAGTTTTAAAGGACTTGGTGATAGCATTGCTTCCTCTATTTGGATGCAATTGGATCAATTCGGCAGTCAGGTACAACAATTCTTTAATGACCAATTTGGTCCTGTTTCAATAGGACTAGATGGATATGCCACCAAAGTCCACCAAATGCACATTTCCAAAAATTCTTACATCAAGCCTCATCTAGATAGGTATGATATGGAAGCATCTTTTATTTCTTGATTTACAAGAGGAGATCCTAAAGGCGGATGTTTTGGTCTGTTCCAACATTGTTTGAAATTTGATACAAATATAGGAGCTGGAGTATTTGTCCGAAGCAAGATTGTTGCCCATGGAACATTAAGGTTTATACATAAGACATTAGCAGAGAATGTGTACAAATTAGGGGTAGCCTTAGTGAATAAACAATTACTTAGTACAAGAATAAAACATCAACTTAGAGATGGAGCGCCGGTGACTTGGCAAAGCAGTGAATCTAATAGTGACTCTGACTCTGATAATAACGATGAATAAAAAATTATATATGTATGTATAAATTTGTCCCTCAAAATTTGTAACAATTTAGTGTTTTGAATCATTTTCTACTTATTTCTACTTATTACATTTTTAAGGCGACGGCAATGCTAGTAGTGTGTAGAAAGTTCCGGCATGTAATGTACTATTTTCAGCCACTAAGACAGTTTCTGTGAAAAAAATTTCCAAACACCCAGGGAGGCCTTAGAATTAACTGAGAGACAAGAGTAAGGCATTTTTTTTAAAACTCTACCATAAACATAATAGACTAATGTACACTTTGCTTTGCTTGAACTCAAGGAAATCAAAGAAGCTCCGTCCTTCCTTTCGGAGAAATTAGAGAAGGTCCGCCCTTCCTTTCGGAGAGAGTGGGGATTTTGTCCCGTCAGCCTGTCAGCAACCGGTGACTGTATGTGTGTAGCAATTGAGCGAAAAAAGGTTATGCAATATTTCATAATGTGGTGACTAATGTGACCAATACCTCGGCTAGGTATTGGTCGCACCAGTCACATCACTCGGTATTGTTGCATAATCTCGTTTTGTTGTATATATATTAAATTGCACACATAGTCTGAACATTTCTGCACAAATTGGTTGGACCAGCTAGGACACGTGTCGTGCTTGATATCAATTGGCAAAACCATGTCCTTCTGGTGTGGGAAAGGACCCCCATTCCTAGTAGTGAAGCCATCGCCTCGTCTGTAGCGATGGATGGGGATGGATGAATTTTTGGGCCTCTCCGTTGCATATCCGCCCGGTGCGGCCCCCCGTCTTGGACCCTGCTGACGCACCGGGTAAGCACCGTACCCGGACTGGAGCTTCCGGGCAGGAAGCTTTACAGCGCAGTCCCGGCCCAACACCACTTGGTGCGATCGGGCCCTAAGTTTCTTAAGTCGCATGTATCTTCCGTCAAGCGGGAAAATAACTCTCTTCAAGTGGCCAAGTAACTATTTTAAGTAATAAAAAATAATCTTCTCTGGGTAACCAAGTAACCGTCTTCAATTGTCCAAGTAACGATCTTCTATGTAGCCAAGTAACCGCCTTCAATTGTCCAAGTAACGATCTTCTATGTAGCCAAGTAACCGCCTTCAATTGTCCAAGTAACGATCTTCTATGTAGCCAAGTAACCGCCTTCAATGTCGCCAAGTAACGTCTTCAATGTAACCAAGTAACCTTCTACAAATGTCCAAGTAACCGTCTTCAATGTAGTCAAATAGCCTTTTTTTAAGTGACTAAGTAGCCTTTCTTCGAGTAACCGAGTAATTTCTCTTCACGTCACCAAGTGACCAAGTGACCAAGTTACCTTTCATTCCAAAACTTTCTCCTCTCTCAACTCTTATCTTTAGTCTCCTAATTGTTAGTTTCCATTACCGGAACTTCTTTCCGTTGAAACATGTGTGGATCGTATTTTAACAATAATGAAGTGTTTGTTAGATACTTTCTTCCCATGTAAAGGAGATTTCCTCTTTACATGTGTGGCAATGCCTCTACTAATCTTCCATTTTCTTATCAACTCTTGAGGAGGCATTCTCAAGTCATTAGCTCAACTCAATCATTCCTCTTATAATGATAGTCTTCTCATTGTGCGTCCTCTGGATTCTCAACTATATAGATTATTGTCTAATTTTAGTTCAATCAAAATAATTACCATGTCATCTCTGCTATAATTGGATTACATCTTATTTTTAGTGCCGCATGTTAATGTATGTTAAATCAACTATAATTAGCCTCAGTCCAATTATAGTGCAGTCAATGCATCGCGACTCTTACAATTTCTCTCTTCACATATTTGATCCCATAAGCCACTCCTTACATAATTGCCTCCCAATTTCTATGTCAAGTTTTCCAAATCAATTTGCTACATAAGCTACATCTTTCTAACTTATGTATTTTTTCACCTCATGTGAGTTTCTATAGAACAACTCGTAATCTCTCAACTTAACTATGTCTAAGCTAAATTTTTCCTTTGCCTCTACCTTGAATAACTATAAAAAAGGTTCAGCTTGAAGCTCGTAAATTCCAAAATGCTAAAGATACATAGGACCTATCTCTTATGTAGCCTATCGATGTAAATAAGGTAAGGTCCGCTAACTCTAATCCTAAATCTATATATATGGAAAGGAGGTGCCTAACAAGTGCCCTCCTCTTATATTATCGTATCTTTAATTTCCCTAAGAAGATGAAGATGGTTCTTTTGGACATCCTCGAAGAGAACACATACAGTTCTCATATTCTTTTACATTAGAAATATGGTAGATTGTAGCCTAAAATCTACCTATATATTATCTAGATAGGGGAAGATTCCTAAGGCTAATCAAGAAGTAATTTCTTGGCCCTTATTTATTTCCACCTCCGTTTGCCTCACCTATGTGGCCTAGGCAGGTACTTGTTACCATGAAGCCCACTAATTCTAAGTGGCTTGCTATGTGACTTATTATTTTTCTAATAGTTCCACTAATGCTTACTTGCCCCCTACATAATCTACTAATATAAATCGGTTTACTAATTGTGCCCTTCTAACTTTACATGGTTACTAATTAAATTGTCTTTACTAATTTGGTAACTGACTCATTGTAAGGCTAAGGTGGTATGTTACCCACCCCAACCAATTGATGTCCGAGCTTTCTTTTCCATTTCCGATGGTTCTCCTCTTTGTTATTTGAAATTTGTAGTGAACACTCACCTTACACTAATTATTCATGCAATAGTCTAGCAACGAGTTTATTTTATCCGGACTAAGTGCATTGCACAAGCATAGGCATAGCCATCGGCATTAGTCTTGCATAAGTATCCTATTTGAGTCTATCTCACTAAAGCCAAGGGCACTTTGGTATGGTCAATATTCTCGTGTTAATAAATCATTTTCAATGTAATTTGAATTTGCAGTGCAATCATTTTTACATGATTTTGTTAGTATTCCTTGATTACTTTTGATTTTTGAATTATATTGTCAAGCAATTAGCTTTTACCTCATCTTGGCCAATATAACCATGAATTGTGACAATAGGCCAAACCACGTATGCGGGTTAGAATATCATTGCATGATTCATTTCTTGATTATGTTTAATTTGAGGTTTGATTCATTCTTTGACGGTCTTAGTCTTTATTCTTTTAGAAAACTCATGCCAATTTAAATATCACAAGATTATTGTTTAAGATTGTTTTATTACTTTTGAATCACCATTTTAATCTCTTGAAAGGTAATTACTCTAGTTACTTCTGCGAGTAAATCTTACTTGCTGACCTTCCAACCATTGAGTCTTCTCGGCATCTGCAACCTTCTCATAAACTTTAGTCAGACCGTTGCCTTGCCAAGTTATCCTTCTGCCTCTTGTTCATAGTTAGGATGATGGAAGTTGAATGGTTCACGTTTGTTGAGACCATAGTTTTTTCTATGTCTAGCTTCAATCAAAACCCCTTTGAATCTATTTCAGGCATACACAAATGAACCTAGAACACATTACAACCACATCATATTGTTGCACAATCTATCACCAACAATTCCCTGTCAAATCATATGACTCTCAAGTAGATTATGTGGTATTCTCTTAATTTTCTCAAGTGAGATTTTTTTTTGTCTTATGAATTCAATTATATGAGATTCAATTCCTTTGACATACATATCGAAACTCTTCCAGCCCGATTGATACTTGTAGTTTAGTTTTTCAACATTACAAAATAGCGGGGAACAATTGGGGGATGACTTCAAAGGTGATTCATATAACATCTAGGTGCCACATATATTAGTTTTATTAGGACAATTCCATGATTATAACAAATTAATTCAAATTTAATAAGCAATATATAATTCAAAGGAGTATAAGATCACTCATGCGTAGTATTTTTCTAAAGTGAAAAAGAATCATCTCATGAAGTCAATTCTATGAGAGTCAACTCCTTTGTCATACACAAACCATAGCCTTGTGGAAACTCTTCCGGCCCGATTGATACTTGTAGTTTAATTTTTCAGCATTACAAAACACCAAGGAATAATTGGGGAAGACTTAAAAGGCAATTCATATAACTTCTAGGTGTCACATATAAGTTCCATTAGAACAATCACATGATTATAATTATTTATTCCAAAATTTAATAAGCATTATGAGTTTATTTGGAAGGATAAAAGGATTATAAAGATTATAAGACCACTCGTGCGTGGTACATGCAATTGTGACAATCTCTCACCTCACTTCAATTACCCTAGCAATAGTATGTTAGTGAGTTCATTTTGATTGGATCAAGTGCGGTGCACAAGCATAGGCACAACCATAGTCAATTATCTTGCATAAAGTATCTCATTTTTGTTTCTTCACCAAAGCCAAGAGCACTTTGGTGTTAGTCAATAGTTGTGTATTAATTAGTTTCATCTAGTGTAACTTGAAATTGCACTTTAGTTATCTTTTCATTTTTCTTTGACTAAATATGATTTTAATTATGTTATAAAATATTTAGATTTTACCTAGACTTGGCCAAAGTAATCATGGTATCCCTGAATTGTAACCACAAGTCAAACCATAGTAGGTTTAAACAAACATGATACAATTCTTTGAATTAATTTTCTCCTTGAGAGTTCAATTTTACATTCACATTATCTCGAACAATTGCACTGAAATTATCTATGGTTTGTCTCAATAATTTTAGTTAATTTCTTCAATTGTCAATCTTTACTTCATTTGAAGTTATTATTCTAACTTGTGAGTTTTTTGTAGCATAATTAATCAACAACGTATACTTACCACAACACTTGACTTTTGAATTACTTGCCTCTTTAGATTTTGCTTGCACCGTTCGCAGTCAATGACATTAATTGTTGGCCTTTCATCTTTTGCCGAAAGTCAGAATACCAACTAGGTATGATTCACACTAGTGAAACTATAGTCCTCACAAGCTTTTAATTTGATCATCTTTCAAATATTTTTTTCGGGTTATTCTCGTATCCTAGGATATTACAACGACAATGTTTTTTTCAACTAAATTATCTCTTATGGAATTTCATAAAATTTACAATGTGTACTTATATACAAACCATGGCTTTTCAAATTTATTGCCAGATCAATCCAATTTCTCGATGTCTCTAGACATTTTAATATAGAATTTTATTTTACCCAATAATCCAGACATAACTTGCATTCAAATTCTCGCACAAGCTTCTCGAGATTGGGCCCTATATTCATTTTTTTATAAAGTTTCTAACTTACATATACGATTCACAACTACTCATGATCCTCCTTTTTCATGTCCGACTTACACTCTAGAATCTTGAACTTATTTTATGCATATTCCCCTTCTACATATAAGAAATAGTTACTTCTGCTTTGAGGACTCACTCCTCTTACATTAATGAGACTTAATACAATCAACACAATCTCTCTGATATTATGAACTCCATCAACAATAACAAAAACAAAAAATTGACCACTGGCCATAGATTATAAAGGATTCACTCCTCTATGATATCTTCATCAAAATTACAAGCACAAAGACCATGGACTATATCATTAACTTCAATAATTATTCTCACATGTTGAAGTAAAAACAACAAATGGAAATGTTATATCAATATTAGATATTACCAATAGTTACCCAGTTCAATCACCAAGAATATGATTCTTGAAAGACTATAGTACAAATCTGTAATTGGTAATTAATTAATTCAATTTATGGTAGATAGCCCGTCGGTGATTTCTCTATGTTTTTTATATTTTTCAACTCACCACCCAGTATAACCACCTTGGAGGTAATTATCACAAGACAATGGCCAACAAAGTACAAATCCCTCGTAGTTGTTTATCTAAAAAAAATCAAATTTGTTTGGCAATATTACTACATTCCCAAAATTAGAGAACCTTAATTTACTACAACCTCAACCATTCGTCAGTCTTTATACTCCAGACAATGGACTACCATAATTCACAGTAATCCTTGATATATGTTATTTCACAATGTTGAGAAAATATATATGAGCACACTAGTACATACACCTTGGTTGCTATCTTATCCAATCTTAGTCAATCAAGGTTTGTAAAATCCAGCATTGAAATGCTTAAAAAATTCACAAGACTATGGTAAGAGGCTCACGGTCTCTCGCTCTCCTCTCGAGTCTCTCTTCAGACAATTGACTTACAAATGTGTATCCCACATAAATGTTTCAAGTCACAAAATTAATATCTAGTTCAATGTACAATCCAACAAAGTTCAACTACTCACAACTTTCATAGTCTGTCAGAGATTTGTCTTATCTTTTCCTTGTCATATATGTCATCTCTCTCTCCCAATAGATTCAAACAACATGACACTTTCTACCAGGCTATGATCCTTCCTATCGCGACTTTTTGAAATCTCGAGCCTATAGCCTTTTCATACTTGCTTACTTAATAATTTATAGTTCATTTTACCACCTATTCTCACTTAGTTTCTATTTGAACCATAAAATTTTAAAAGTATTTACCACATAATGTAGAGCTCACAACCACCGAAGCCAAGGGGAAGGTAGGGAGCAAGAAGCTTAAGCAAGCCATCCACAATGGGAGCGAAGGGAAAGAAAGCAACTGAAAGTCGTGGCTTGGACCGCCAGTGGAAACGCATACCAACTCGGGAACGTGCATGCGACCAGTGGGAACACGAACTGGGTTAAGAGTGGCCTCAAGGCTAGTGGGAATGAGGGTCGGGTGCGAGAACTGAAGAGGCATGCCACCCATATTTATAAGGCTTTAGTTTAGTCAAATTTGATTATTTTTTTCAAAACTTAAGTCAATTTAAGTAATGAAAATTATGAATTTTGATTCCAATATGATTTAATTAATTGTATTATATTACTCATGATATTTCATGTTTTCATTTTGGTCATATGTAAAAATGTATGATTATTTTAGTTAAAATTTTAGTTTTAGTATATTATTTTAATATAATAAGCAATTTGTTGAAATAAGAGCCCCCTTTTATTTTACATAAGTAATCAACCTCAATGACATGTGATACTACTTTAGACGATAGTCGTTTATGCATGTGGGAAGAGATGTGCCATCAAAATTTACCAAATCAAATGTTCCATCGTCATGAACAATTTTAATTTTATAAGGGCCTGTCCAATGTAATTTATATTTACTTGGCCTTTTTTTTGAAAATGACTATCATAGAGTAAGACTAAATTGCCAGCAATTAATGTTTTGGATTTCATTTTTCTATCGTGATAAATTTTATGTTATTTTTGAATTGTTGCCATGTTTAAATAGGCTTAATTTCTTACTTCGTTAAGACATTTTAACATTGCAATTCTTTCTTGAAAGGATTCTTCATCACTTAAATGGTCCTTAGTAGCATTTCTTAGTGATGGTAATTCTAATTCTATAGGTAGAATGACTTCTTGACCATAAACTAATCGAAAAGGTGTGAATTTTGTAGTCATTTTATAAGTAGTGCGGTAAGCCCATAGTGTTCCTAACAAGTTACTATCCCAATCAAGCATGGAGTTTTGAACAATCTTGGCGATGATCTTATATAAAAATTCCATTGGTATTTTTAGTTTGATCATTTGCTCGTGGGTGACATGGTAAAGTGAGACGATGTTTATCCATAACATGATATAATTTTATCTCTCGAGAATTTAGCTGCTACATGCTTATTGTCTTCTCGAGTGGTTTCAACTTCTGCCCATTTAGAAACATAGTCTATGGGCACTAGAATATATTAATATCTTCCATGACAACTTTGAGGATTGATAGGTCCAACAAAATCAATTGCCCATTACTCAAATGATGCAAGAGCTAATATGGGTGTAAATGGCCTTGCAGAAGAGTCGGTTGGCTTGCCTATTCTCTGACAAACATCACATTATCTTGTGTAAATTATACAATCAAGGAATATTGTAGGCCACTGATAACCACTTTGTAATATTTTTCTAGCAGTGACATCTTGTGCAAAATGTCCTCCAATCATATAATCATAACATTTTGTTAGAATCAAGGAAATTGTTGAACTAATGATACATTGACATAAAATACCATCATTTCCTTTCTTATACAAAGTGTTAGCAATGATGGTGTAAGACATTGCTTTGAAAGCTAATTGATCTCATCATGGGGGTCATCGTGAAGAAAAGTAATTTTGATATCAAATTGAACCATCTCCAAGTTACAAGCGGCAAACATGCTAAGAATAGTTTAGACATATTAAAATCTAACCATAGGTGAAAATGTTTAAGTGTAATTAGCGCCCAATCCATGTGAGAACTTGTTTGTACTAAGACCAACTTTATAGTGGTCAATATGATAATCATAATCCAATTAATGCTTATGAATCCATTTGCATTTGTATTTGTTGACAATCAATCTGGTTGGATAGGAAGTACCTATTGTTTTGTTAAGTTTCTACACTCTTTATTCCTCCATTTTTTTGGGGGTGTTGTTGGTTTGAATCCACCAATTGCTCGTGAAAGCTCTTCAAAAGTGGTTATTATTGCATAAAATTAATGTTATATATATATATATATATATATATATATATATATATATATATATATATATATATTAATGATTTGTGATTTGGTGGATGGTTACAATGCTTCTTACTTTTTGTTTTTTGGGAAGACAAATGAGGTTTGTCATAACATTTTTCCTAAACCAAAGTTGTATATTGTTTTTGATATAAAGCTATAATCTTAGTTCATGTTTTTCATTAAGTTGGTTTGTGACCTTTACATTCCCGTGTGTTAAAACTTTGAACACATTGCAAACGGGTTTAGTTCAGTGGGAGCAAGCATGGTCAAGTATACTAAAAAATTGCTCGGGTATAGTAAAACCATATTTTTGGGGGTCAAATGCCTTAAAATAATAGCAAAGTGTTGTTTAAATTGGAATCAATTCCATGGTGCCCTCTATTGTTGTGTTAGAGAGTCAATTATAAAATATTAATATGAGATCTTCAGAACTTATCGTTGAAAGTATTACTCACAAAGTAATGGCTAAATATGGTTTTGAACATAGATTTCATAACCTTCAATATTTTGAAGTTGGATTTTCTTTTCACATTCATTGAATTCACAATAAACTTAAGGGCATCATTATAAAAAAAAAATTAAACAAACTCAAAAAATTTATGTGTTCAATATACCTACTTGTACATTATTTGCATTGTCTTCTAAAATATGTAGACTTTTCTTGAAACAATTTGTCAACATAAATTGCTTGGCTATGTAGTTTTTCCAACTGTTTATGATTTTTTCCTTCACGTAATTCAAAGTTGGTATATAATTTGGGATCATTTTCATTTAAACCTATGTAGGGTAATGGAGTTGTGTATTTGACCGGGCTTGCACCCCAATATAGTGTGTATAGAAGTTACTATAATAAATAAATAAAACATGTTTTCAAGCACATGCTTATTTGGGATATACTTATTGTTCATGAATTGTTATTAGAGTTCAACATGTACACTATATGTTGTTACATGATTACGAGAACAATTATAGTACAATGATACTCTAGATCAGAATTTTGTGACATGGATGACTCAACAAAATCTACACACAATTTGTACACAATTTTAGTGTCCTTTAATTACTTGACAGAATTTGCACATTCGTTTTGCAAAAACTGCACACCCATAAAACTTCTAGAACATTTGTGAACTAGTGTTTTGTCAATGTTTTGCGGTGATATCGTTCTTGGTCAACCCAATAATTTTGACTCCACTAATTGGCACATGTTCAAGTGATTGATCAAATGTAACAAGAACAAATTTTAGTTACTTGCATACTTCACTTTGCAATTACAACGTACATGTACGGTGTGGCACTTTTGTAAAATAATTTTATTTAGGTTTATATGGTATTGAATGTTAGTACAAACAAAACATGTTATCATCATATATTTGACTATGAGTTATTTATTAATCTACAAACCACCCTAATTTTCAACCTACACATACAATGCAATTGGGCCATGACATTTTCTACCCACCATTGCTAAATTTTAGCTCATAGTATTAAGTGTCATGGATGATTGAAAAATTACTTGGTAAGTGACAATAATTGCAACATGTATATCTATAACCCCCAAATTTGTGTTTTACAAGGAATGACAAATAATGTTGGGTTGACATTAAGTGTTGATGACACTATACCGCGGTTTACAATTAGGATGGAGCAAGACAATTAGAATTGGTGACACAAAATATTATATCTAGTGTAGCAGCCGGTCCTTGCCACTAAGGGTGGGACACAAGAAGTCGGGCTCAGGCTCGGGTGGGCAGGAGAGACACATGCCCCTCTTGTGTCTTGCCCTTAGTGGCGAGGGACATCCATCATGACTTCAAAAGGTGAAAATGAAGTCCAATATATTATAACATGTAAATTTAGTTTCTAAAAATGATTTGACTATGGAATTAGCATAAGATGTCACAAATTAGTTTAGAAAGACCCACAAGAGTTGAATTGTCCACAAACCTACAAGAGGTTATGTTTTTACTACCTAGTCTAGACCCCTTACCCTTGGCAATAGGGGCGTCTAGCTGCGGCCGATTGACCGCGGCACTTCGCGGCAAAGAGCATACTTCTCTAACTTAGGTTTTCCCGGGGAGCAGCACCGCCAGGGTTTTTGGAAGGAGGTGAAGGAGGATTTTCGAGATTCTTCAACCTTCAAGCTCCCCTTAAACCCTAAACCCTAAGCGTCAGCTGAAACCCACGTAAACCCAAACCCAAACCCCTGCCTGGAGTTTGTTGGGGCAGGGCATTGCGAGAGCGATGGTGATGGAGGACAAGGTCGCCAAGGCCGACGAGGCCGATATTGACGACCGCACCGTCTTCGTCCGCAACTTGCCCTACACTGTCACGGATGCTCAGGTGCAGATTGTCTTGAAATAAGTCTTCCATTGCAACCCTCACCATCCCACTCCCATCAACGTGTCTTCAATGCATTTCATACATTGGGTCCGTGCTCGTGAATTCCAGACCCTAACATCTTGTGGGGCTCCGTGCAGCTCGAAGACATTTTCAGTGAAATAGGTCCTGTGAGGAATTGCTTCACAGTCAAGGAGAAGGGTAAGTGACATCCATCCACTGTATGCTTGGTCTGGATGAGATTGGATGACAGATTGATGACACCCGGATTTTCAAACAGTGGAATGCTTCATCTTGTGATGAATGATGAAGCTCTTTACTGAATTTGTAAGTCCTATAGAGACTATAACACTCCAATTCTATAATAGGCTTTGGGTCTATATTGATTTAGGTTTTCGCAACAATTCGACTTGGGAACTGAGTAACTATGGACATTTGAACTACGAACAATTGGTTGTAAGGTAGGCTAGGTTAGGCTGGATATTTATTTGGTAAATTGTCGTGTTTTTCATGTTAAACTATGACCGTGCCCACATTTCAATGCATTTTACATGTGACATTCATGTTCCTGAGCTCCAATTTGTTTCTGACAATTCACATTGTTGTCTGTGTGATTGCAGGATCTCAGCAACATCGAGGATTTGGATTTGTGCAATTGTAGGTTCTCCCTAACATATCATCACCCCTGTTTTACATACGTTCATATGCTTACAACACTACGTTTGTTGTGAGGAGTTGTGTGATGGTGAACAAAATTCTCAGATTTTGATAACTTTTTGACTTAGGTATACATTTTTTTCCTCATATCCACAGTGCAGTGAAAGAAGACGCTAATCGAACTGTGGAAGTGAAGAATGGGGCAACATTACAAGGGCGCCAGATTAAGGTTGAGATTGCAAAGCGCCGGGCACCTCTTGACCAGAGGCGTCCTCTTCCAAAACCTAAAGGTCAGTTGTAAATACAAAGAAGGGCATCTAAGTCCATCATTTGGAAGTTTACATTCTCACTTCTTCTGTGGACTTGGAGAAATTTCTCCTCTCTGGCATTCCTTACCTGCTGTGTACATGGATCTAGTCTCAGAAGTGTATGAATTGATTCTGATGAATGTCTTTTGCCGATATAGAGGGTGATGTTGAAGAGGGTCGAGATGCTGATAAGGGCACAGCAACTGGGAGTGGAGGGCTTGCTAGTGATTTGCAAGATAATTCATCCAAAAAAGAACATGTATCAGACGATGAAACTGCAGGTCCTCCACATGCAGGAGAAGAGAGCAAGAAGTTGAAACATGGTACGTCAGTAGACAATTTGTCCCTTTGTTGTTCTCTCTTGTGTGCTACCTATATATGCTTCAGTGATATCAAGCCACATGAAATGTGCTTTATAGTACTTGAGATCAAACACTTATGACTGGTAATTCTAGTATGTGGAGGGAAGTTCAAGAGGTATTTATTGGTTTTGGCAGGTAATCAATCTGCTGCAACTGGTCGGCCATCGACGACAAAGAAGCGGCCACGTGAGGAGGGACAGAGCTCTGAAAGTCAGAAGTAAGCCTTGAATCCAGGTTACTTCCAGTTTGATGGGTCATTATGATGATGTAGGCTTATCTGGTTGTCTTGCAAGATAGCCAGTTTATGGAAGTTTTTAGTCCTCTGGTTGTCAAAATTTGGCTCACACCACAGCTACTTCTTTGTCAGGCTGTATGTACGTAATTGTAAAGTTGTGTGCCAAATGACTTGAGCAGTTCTAGGAATATCTTCCATGTCCACTTTGAGTCATAAAAAACTAGTCACACTTAGTCAGAGGCTTGGGTTATTTTCTATTCAAGATGGTGAGCTCCTGGAAATGTGTCACTGAGAGCAAGCAACTTAATAAGTTCTTATCCCACCACTTGTGTGATTGTAGACCAGCACGTACTGTCATTGTTGGTGGTCTGGAAAATGCGAAGATGGTGCAATCTGTCATTGCCAAGGCCAAGAAGCTTGGTCCAGTAGAAGATGTACGCCACCCACTTGATGAGGCAGAACTCATTAGTAGAGGTAATATCTCAAACTTAGGTCATTCTGTTGTCTATTGGGGACAATATGCGAATCTAAGCTTGATTGTCTCACCATACTGTACCATCCTCATAAGCATTTGATTTTTGTTATAAAATCTACTAAAGTGAGCCTTTTGTGGCCATTTGTGGCACATGTGAAGAGTAAAGTTTTGTGACTCTAAGTTCTCTGTTGTCTAGATGAAATGCATTCCCGTGTCTATGACCAATATCTATGTATCACCATCAGTATATCTACATTCCAATACCTACATTATTGTAGATCTCTGCACCCCCATGCGGACTGGCTTGGAATCGAAGTTTGTGCAAAGAAAAGGAAATATGTGGAATATTATAAAAAATTGTACACAGTATATGCAGAGTATCAATAGCGAGTTGAGGGGAAGAATTTCAAATCATTGAGACATTGCCTGGGCAAAGTATTGTGAAGTCACTGCACTTATACCTGTTATGATGATACTGCATTACTGTGTGCAATGTCAGGTTTGGCTAAAGATGGATGCAAGCAAGGGGCAGCAGCAATAGTGTACACATCTGTCAAGGCAGCACACCTTGCTGTTGCTTCTCTACACAAACAGATTCAAGGAGGTGGTCTAGTTTGGGCCCGCCAACTTGGTGGAGAGGTAATTTTTGCCAATGACTCTTCTGATGATCAGTAATTTGTGTTTGAGAACTCTGATCCTAATTTATAAACTGACAGATACAAATCTGAAGTGTAAATGCATGTGCGTGAAGAAGGATAAATGCTGCATGTAAAACATTTTTCATCTTCTAACTGTGCATACTATCCAGGACCTGCCTTGTTTTTCATCATGTCTACTTAGTAGGTTATTGTGAAGGTTTTTAGCACAAATGTCTTTCCTCCTTAATTACTGTTGGTTAGGGGGTTGAAAACTGGTCTATTTTTGATCTGCAGGGTGCTAAGCTGAAAAAATGGCGCCTTATTGTTCGGAATCTTCCCTTCATGGTAAATTTTTCTCTTCCAAATATGCAAGTTGGGTCAATTGTGTGCTGCACACTTTTTGATGCGACCAACTGTCCATTTTGGATGTGCTGTTTGCTGCTTCAAGAGATGAACATTCTGTGCAGCATCAGGAGTGTATTGATGCAAAATCTCATACATTTTCTGTTGATTCCTGGTTAATTGCAGCTCAAAGAACAAACTCTTCGCGAGCTTTTCTCACCATCAGGATTTGTATGGGAAATAACCATTCCAAGGAAGCCTGATAACTCGTAAGTGCCATTTCATCTTATCTCTATTTCCTGGGTTCAAAGGTTCTGAATATGGAGCTTAATGAAAAAATTGTCAAGCATTCAAGATAGATTTCTTATTTAGAGTTCTGGAAAATTCACCAGCAATCTCAGATCTCGTCTTTCACTGAAGTGCCACATGTATGTAGGCTTTTCTTGTGTTCATGGCTGACAAAATATCACCTTTCTACAGGTCAAAAGGATTTGCATTTGTTGGCTTCACCTGCAAAGCTGATGCAGAACAGGTATATATATGCACATAAGCAGTTGTACAAATAGCCTGCTACATCAGAATTGGTTTTTTGAACCTATGAAATGCATGAGGCATATTCTCATTTATTAGTCATGATTCAATAATAGCCTGACTCTTATGTTCAAAGGATATTACTGAACATTTTGGAGGATCCTGTAGGCAATCAAAGCTGTGAATGGGAAGCTTGTTGGCAAGAGACCCGTTGCAGTAGACTGGGCAATGGCGAAGAAGGAATTTGAAACTGCTGTAAAGAACACTCCTCAAGGTAAATTTTTTTCTGGACTCCTATTGCTCTTTTGCACTGCTAGCATGGCTTGTTTCATTGGTTACACTAAGAGCCACAACAAAGGAGACCGCAGAATTGATCAAAGACTTTATGAGAGTCAATTACTCCCATGTTGGTCTGCACTCCTGTTGTCCGGACTACTCGTCATCTTTTTTTGGTGTTGTTGTTCACTAATTTTTTTCACATTTGGTCTGCAGTAGAAACCAACGATGATGATGATACTGCTAGTGAAGATGAAAGTGAAGATGGAGACGAAGACAAAAGTGAAGATGGAGACGAAGACAAAAGTGACATTGAGGTAGCTGTGGAAAAGGCTGGGAAGAAACTGAAACCTCATATGAGCAGTGAGAAGCCTCTATACCAGAAAGAATCTTCAGATGAAGAAGATAACACTTCTGAAAGTGATGAAGAAGAGGGCGTTTCTGAGAGCGACGAAGATGATGAGAGTGATCTGAACATGTCAGAAGTACCTTCTGTGCCGAATGCTAGTAAGGTGACAGAGAAAGACTTGATGCAACGGGTTTTACAGAAAGTTGTGAATTCCAGCAAGACACAAGAGACTGTGGAGACACAGCCTGACGTTAACCCAACCAGTGCCAGTCAGCAAGGATCTAAACTTGCAGTAAAGAAGAAGGAGATACTGCCATCAGAAGTGATAAATGAGAGTGCAAAGAAGCTCAAAAGAGGGGTTGAAGAAGCTGCGCCAACAGTTTCCAAGGAGGATAGCTTGAAAAGGACAGTATTTGTCCGGAATTTGCCACTAGATGCCAAAGTGCCGGATATGCGCCGTCAATTTTCTGCCTTTGGTGAGGTGAAGTCATTTCGTATGGTCCTTCATCCTATCACAAAGTAAGTTCTGGCTGCAAGTATATGCTGACTTATTGCTGGACATCTGCCTTGATTAATTGGGTTTTAAGCAAGGCATTGTAAAGTGGTTTGCAGTCAATAGTTCATTCATCTTGCTCATTTATTTGTGTCTTGATCTTCTAGGAGACCCAAAGGGACTGCATTTCTGGAATTTGCAACTGAGGATGGGGCACTAGCCTCTGTAACTGCTGCAAATGCCACTGGGGAGGATGGTGGATTGTTGATTGGAGGGCGGAAGCTGGCTTTGAATCTGGCAATGGATCGGGACCAAGCTAAAACTGTAGCAAAACAGATGTCAAAAGAGCAAGATGATCACGACCGGCGCCACTTGAAACTTGCAAAGGTTTTTCTCTCTTTTGTCTCACCAATTTCATGTGAAATGTTTTGTGTGTAGAGAAATTCCAGCTGTTAGCATGGTCACCATCCAGTTTATGAAATGATGTCTTCATTACGATTTTTTTTTTCATTTTCTGTTGCCATATATTGTACACTACAGCTTCAAGCCATAGAAGTGCATGAAAGAAGGTTAGATGTCAAGCACCTCCTATTGTGTTGGTTATGGATGCCAGGTGCTTGATGGTCTTGTTAGATTTCTTCTATATCTTTAGTGGCCTTGCACTAAAGAGAAATTTGGCATGACAGGAGGGTTTAATAGAAGAAGGCACACCAGCAGCTGAGGGTTTATCAAAGGGGGACTTGGCAAAGCGCAAGCAGTAAGTAGATGCCTGACTTTGCATTCTGGCAAAGATTTTAATAGATTGAAATTGGGGCAACTTTGAGATGTAATTATGAATGATCAGTATTCAATGAAGCAGACTTATGATCAAAACAGGATAATGGAATTTACAAGTATGCTATTCATTGATTGTTGAATCTCTGCCAATAGATGTACTACAGCACTAATATTGTATTATATATCTAATTGGTAGAGTGGAGCATGAGAAGGCTACAAAGCTGCGGAGCCCCAATTTCCATGTCTCCACAACCCGACTTGCCGTGCATAACATCCCCAAAGATATGTCTGAGAAGGACCTGAAGAAGTTGTTCATAACTGCTGTGAAGTCTAGGGCATCAAAGCAACAACCTGTCATCAAACAGGTCTTGACCCTTTGGATCAGAACCTATCTGGAAGATTCTTCAGCAATGTGGATGATAGTATGGAGTCTGAAGAGTATGCAAAACAGGGTAGTTTGTGTTGTATTCCTTTTCTGTGGACACAATGTTTTCATGTATGTATCAGATGTTAAATTTTCAACAGCTTTGTATGCCTGATATTTGTTATGCAGGTGAAAATTTTGAGAGATGAGGTGAAAGGAGTGACTGGTAGTGGCGGGAAATCACGGGGGGCTGCATTTGTGGAGTTCGCCGAACACCAGCATGCTCTTGTGGCTTTACGTGTTCTTAACAATAATCCAGGTGCAACCAATCTTGTGCAGTTATATGTTCTGCAAGAAAAAGAGTACAAATGAGATATACAAAATTGCTTGATGTGGAATAGGACATATTATAGTGATATATATGCTGCTGGTTGGAATTGACTATTTTTGCATAATCAGTCATGGAGACTTGTCTATGAGAGGGAAGCATGATCAATTACAAGCTCAGGTGGATGCTATTTTGGTTCTCCAAGAAGAAAAATGACTGTTTTAAATAAAAAAGTGTACTATGTGTAACTCTCTTTGAATGCTCTATTTTTACAGAGACATTTGGAGCAGAGCACCGCCCCATCATAGAGTTTGCAATTGAAAACTCTCAGATTCTGAGGAAAAGGGCTGCTCTGGCAGAGCAAGCCAAAATGCGTCTTGCAAGACAAGGCCCTGGAGGTAGAGTAGAGGGTGTTAGGAAAGATGTCGATGGATCTGAGAAGAAAGGCAAGAGGAAATGGGAAAAGAAACCTCCTCGTGAGAAATCTGAGAAGAAAACACCCATTGAAGGTAATAGTGCAAGTGAGAATGTTGAGGTGAAGGAAGGAGAGAGGCCTGCGAAAAGGAAAAGGGAGAAGAAAACCTGGAAAAAGAAACGTGATGAGAATGTTGAAGGCTCAAAGCCAAACATGGGAAGCAATGAGGCGCCTGATAGCATGGGTCCATCTAAACAGAAGAAACCCACGAACAAGCGTCAGAGGATGGATGAGGGTAAGAATGAAAGTGTAGTTGGCCTGGAAAAGAAGAGTGGCCCTAAGAGCAATAAGAGTCAACCTAGACCGGCTCGTCCCCCCCAACGTCTGCAAAACCCTGGAAGTGAAACCAATGGTGTGCAAAAATCACCATCTGCAACAGGCTCCAAGTTGCAGGTATGTTACGTGTGAACCTATGTAAAGCAGGACTAGGTGTCTTGTGGATATTATCAACAAAAATGTCAGCAGACAATTTTTTTCAGCTGCTAGCAATCAATACAACTAGACGAACAGCATGACAGGTGCTATTGTTAATCTCAGTGAAAATTATAGGATATTGTGCAAAAGTAAGAACTTGACCCTATTGTTGTTGGAGGTTAGATTTGGATTTAAATGTAATCAATTCCTGTTGTTGGGAAGTGGACTGTAGCAAGCTTTGGGTACAAGTTTAGAGAGAGCATTATATGTGGAATTTGTCTTCTGTTGATGAAATCTGGAACTTATAATTAAGATATCCTTACTTATTTGCCATTGTTGTCTTGCAGAAAGGGAGAATGGAGCAGAATAAGAAGCCCATGTCCGGTAAAGCCCAGCCTAAAGCACAGAAGGAACCAACTAGGAGAGACAGGAAACACCCACAAGCTGTAGACAAGCTAGATCAACTTGTCACCGAGTATCGAACAAAGTATTTCAATGCTGCTCCTGGGAGTAAAGGCAAAGGTGATGGGAATCCTGTTGTTGACTTGAAAAGGTGGTTTGAGTAGGCATTTCTGGCTGCATTGTTATAAAACGAGGACATTTTAAGCTGGTTCACTTGCGGAAATGAGCTTGATTCTCAACTCAAGTTTGCGGTGATAAGCATGGAGGTTTGGGATGATCGATTCTATCTGTATCAATCTTTGGGCAATGTTGGGCCATGTAGTGATCAAGGTACACTTCTTACCTGTGGAGTTCCATTGGGTGAAGGCTGGTATTAGTCTTTATCAGCAGATGTCTTGTCATAAGAGATTCACTTAGATTTGCTTCCTGGATTCTGCTACTACAAAAGTGCAAGATCACAATGGAGCTGAATGATTTTGTAGCAATTTGGCTTAGAACAGATCAATTGCGTGTCAACTTTATGCATCTGAAACCGGCCAGGGGAGATGCTAGGCTTAAAAACCTGAGTACCTTATTAGGAGATCTTTTGCATCAGGAGGTCTTTTGCAGGACATGGTCTAGTGAGGATTTCTAGAAGCGACTTTTAAGCATTCCACTGGATCTTGTCTCCCATGTGGGTTGAAATTGACCTTTTGCAAATGAGTGTACAGAAAGTGTATCGGAATAATGACTGGGCCACTTAACAACTATTGTCTGGATGCTCACTGATTTCTGTTACTATTGCTGTCAATTGTGCTGCTTGAAACTGATGAAACCACTTAACAATCAAGTAGTGCATGGAGTAGGGGCATACCTTGAAATGATTCCTGATCCTTATTGTACGTGAATACCACTGCCTCAAATTCTTAGTCTCATCAGGGTACATCCTGGTGTGTTCCATGACCAGGATGTAACTTCTGCCTTGTTGCAAATAGATGCCCAAGACTTGTAATTTTTTTTTCTTAGCCATCTTTGTACGTTTCTATAAGATTTTGAGCTTGGGTGAAATCGTATGAGATTGAATGTCAGTGACAGGGTCATCATGTGTTGCCTCAGAATGTGGTTGAGGTCTAGCCAGCTCGAGGTGAATATAAGAGTCATTGTCAAAGAACATAGGATACACAGAAAAGCCCTTCAATGGTGACTTGATTTTGAGATGATTCTTGTACAAGGTTATTTAATTCCAGGTGCACTTTCCCAGGCCATTGTCTCGTACTCAACGGCTGATGCCACCTTGTAGATCAAGAAGCCATGTGAAGAATGGCCATGGTGCTTGAGGAAGTTTGCAGTCTTTGGGCAACCCTTTCAAAACTTGTAGACTGTGTAATATCACTCCTATTTTGAACATAGAGATATGCCAAACACTTCTGCACAATGTCCTCAAGGATGGTATCCTTTGATAGGCATACTGGATTGGTTGTGATGAGTATCTTCCTCGGGATTCATCAACCAGGCTGCATGTAAGGTAGACAGGATCTTAAATGGTTGCTTTTTCACGATTGGTATGAAATACAACTCTGATTTGTAAACTCTTAAGTTTTGGTTGATCTGTGAATGTGGATGCAAACCCAGGTTCAATCGCAAAGAATTTGTAGCCCACCGTGAATTTGATGTACATTTTCAGAGGTCACTGCCATGAAGCCATGACTTGGTTACATAGATTTCTTCCCTATTATGTTGATTACTGAGTGTATAATGGTTAACAAATTTTGAACCTGTAGTCCAACCTTGTTTAAATACATGTCTTTTGGTGTCTGTTCTTAGATCCATGCCTCACCATGCACCATTAAAAAATAGGTGTCCACTTGAGATAAGTAATTAAATTAGGCCCCCTTACCTTGCTTTTAATCAGATATCATCAAAGTGGATCACTTGACTAGTGTATCATAGGCTAAGTTGGCTTCTGCACCAGTCTACATTAGAGGCTATAGCATCACGTATAATTGAATTGCATGCACCAGCACTTGTAGATTTTCAAATTTGGTTTTAGGACAATGGCATCTAGGTCAATGAGAAGGTACCAAACAAGACCAAGCACAACAGTTGAAAGAAACCTTTTACCCTTCAAAACCATGTTGCAAGGATTGACTCAAACATTGACAGCTTATGAAACAAAACAGAGACTCAACAAAAATTTGTGCCAAAACACTTCAGTCACATTTTTGTCTGACCAAAGCTTTTAGACATGAGCCATTAGAATCCAAGGCACACAGAGACATGAGCAACAAACCTCCAAATTAAAAAAAACAGAGGCCAAGCAAGCGCATCGATGCACACTAGAAATACAATTGCGTTGCAATTTTTCGCTCAAAGACCAAACTACCTCCTGGGTCTTGACACTAACTCAGAGACACTTGCATTTGATCAAGAGTACTTCTACCCATGTAAATGAGACAATGATATTGCAAAAGAGACAATGTTAAGTTCTTGCACATCCTGTGATACTCACTCTAGTATTACTTGCATGCTTGAATATTTAAGCAATCATACCCCATGGACTTCATGTAGTCACTTTCATGTTGCAACAAACATGAGTCTTGTAGGTATGGGCTTGGTATCCTTAATATCTGCTTCTTTGGAAGATTTGATTAAATTGTTAAATATGGCATGATGCATCCCGCTGGTGTCAAGTGATCATCGAGCCTATTGTTTTGAGCTCCATTGCACAAGAAAGTACAAGGAAGGGGGGGGGGGGGGGGGGGGGTTGAGACCCTTTAATTATGAATAATTGTGCTTTGACCCCATATTTCGGGTGTCGCTACCACCTTTTAATGACACTAGCAACCTTTGGATGGCAGTCAAAGAGCAACTTGGCTCGGCCAAGTGCTTGAGTTAAGAAGGTTTCAGGCCATTCCATGGTTCCTCATTGCCCCTTCATTGCCTACGACTACACACTCTTTGTCAGCTCCTTTTTAAAGACCTTGTCATTTATTGGCAACCACATGAGCGTTTGTTAAGATGGTCCCATCTTACTGGGTAATGAATCTAGATTTTGCAGTCTCTCCAAATATGCATGTTATATGTCTACACATCAATTGGTTCTTGGTCCAGTTCAGTGCATATAGCCAAGGAGATTTTCCAAACCTTTCTTACATACCAACCTTGAGCTTGAACAATTATGGTTAGGGTGTCTTCATTTGTGCAAACCCATATGAGTGAAATACAAGTAAGAGATTTTAGACTTGATATTATTGGTCACATCTATCTTCTCATATGCATCTTGTTGCTCTTTGGACTATCTAGATTTTGTGTTCATGGAAAGACCCCAGGGAGTGCACTATTCATTAAAACCAAGCATCACGTGCGTGCATGCCCCTTATTAAAATACCCTTGTATACATTTTATTTTTGCTAAAATCAAGCAATATACTTACAAATCTCATTGCTTCAAAATACATTTCCATACGTACACAAGGGTCCAAAAACAAATACAGAAATTGTATATAACATGTGTACAAATGTTTGGAAATGCAAAAATATGGCCCTATTATATGTATAATATCAAATCATGGATTTTTAGTTGTAAAGTCGTTACTTAGTGGATGAAAAAACACATGATTCTTGGTCCAGGTCTGACTTGAACGCGTAAACGCGTAAATGCGTACTTTACATATATTTTTCTATAGCCTCATGTATATCTACTTCTTGCTTAATAGCAATATGTCTCTTGTACGTACATTTTGTACATGCTTGTTTTAAATAATACCCCTTTTGTTCACCCACGTGTATAAATACAATACTTGAACAGTGCACTCCCTGGGGGAAAGACATGAACATTCTGTCCAATTTCTTCTAACTCCATAGTTTTTGAGTATTGCAAGTGACAAGGAACAACTCAATGTTTACCCCTTAACTTATCTTAAGTAGGTACTGGTCAAGGAATGACATTTAAGGCACCATGATAAATTATCCAATTTAAACAACATTTTATTATTATGTTTAGGCGTTTGACCAAAAAATATATGGTGTTAGGATACCAAAGCATTTTTTTGCTCCATTTTACCATCCTTGCGTAGTCTTTCTTGATTATAAGGTTAAAATCTTTGGTCTCATGTTGCCAGATTGGTTACTCCACTGTTTCAGAAAGTGAAGTGAACTTTGGTAATGGCTAGCCCACAACAACCTTTCTCCTTGTTGCGACCTCCTTGGTCATGAGTTAGGTCATGGGCTATGAGAGCCCCGCAATAACTATTCATTGAGGGCTTGGTGTAATGGGTAATGGGCCCACGGGCCAAGTAATCACACTAAATATACCGATTACTGAGTGTGGGACATTAGTGAAGGTGATACTAAATTCCTTTAAGCTATGAATTAGTGCCACCAAAAGATCTAGGAAGCATTGATCATTTCAAAACTTGGCACTGTTCACTTAAAGTACTGGCACTTGGCATGAAAGTATCAACACGTGGCACTATTCACTTAAAGTACCAACACTTGGCACGAAAGTGTTGGCACTTGGCACAAAAGTACCAGCACTTGCCATGAAAGTATCAACACTTGGCATGAAATAATGGGAATTTGACACTATTCACTAAAGTACTAACACTTGGCACTAATCATGGAAAGTATTGGCACTTGGCACTATTCACCGACAAGCATGTGACACGCACTAATCACAAGCACGCATAAATTTTCTTGAAATCTATGATAAACGAGCATAGAATATACTATAGTCATGAATTTAGTGTTACTCAGTAGCAACTTCAGACCTGGGTCACTTTGAGATTTGGCTAGATTGTGCTTGTGACTTGAATTAGTACCATCCTCACTCATTGGTATGTTTAGTGTAGTATTAATACCCTAGAATTAGTTGCGCACCCATGCTCCCCCCTGAGCACACATTCCCTCTTATATGAGAGCAACTCCATCGGCTACTTGGAAAGTCCTCGCACCTCGGGTCCGTGAACATGGTATTTCCACACCACCCACCAGTCTCGCCACCACTGCAATGCGGCACTCCAATCGGCGTGTGAGTTTCCCTTTTGTTAATGCGTGGAGACGCTCGCTCTTGCTCTTCTATCAATCTCATGAGCGTCTCAGAACTCTTATGCTGCACTATTCTTCGTAATGGTAGCTCAAAACTTATCTACCTGCTGCAAGGAATCATACCTACCTGCTTGTACCTGCACGGAAGTTTACATTCTATATAAGCTTTATGATGTCAGAGTTTTCTTGCTGGAGATTTTCTTTGTGATTGCAAAGTAATGTCTCTGAGGGTTTCACCAGTCTCCCGACGCACACCACCATTGCCAGAGGTTGATCTGGAAGCAGGTCCACAGCTGTCAAATGCTTGAAACTTCAACCACTTGCAATTTTGATACGCTCGTCGATCTGCATGCGATGACCACCCACCCGATGGATTCCTCTGTACAGTAGCATGAAACATGCACTTTGTTGTCAACACCTAAGTGCACTGCCGCAATGACAGAGTTCCACATATATGCACGTGCTTTTCGGGATTGGAGATGGATTGACAAGAGCACAGAAAGGCGGAATCAACAACAACGCTTGTGTCTTGAATGGTCATCCTCAACTTACCTGCTGTGCCTCTGGCAGAGATTGCGCATGCTCTTCAAATCCTCTTTGCAGTTGGATCAAGCTTTGACACTTTGGTGAGATAAGATGATTGCATTTGCTATTAGAAGTTGTGGGTACATGTGCGTGCTGGAATTGCAGTGGTACTTTGGTGGATGCAGATCATCTTTAGAGGTAGGCTCAGGGTGTGCAGGAGGAAGCGTTTTGTGCTTGAAGCTCCTCGCTCACGTAATTTGCCTTAACATGGTGTGAGGTGCCTAAATGTAGCGAAGTTGCATTTAGGTGGAGTTGCTCGAAGGGAAGTCAACCCTAGAGCTGAAGAATGTTATGGATCGTAAGAGTTGATACATTGAAGGGATTGTATGACAATGTTGGGATGGGGTGTGAAGTGAGGGGGTTTCATTCCTAAGACCTACCATTGGGGGTGTGGTATAAACATGCTCGAAAATTTGTGGTTGATTCATCAAAAACTGACTTCTAGTGTTGTAATTTTGTGGTTGATTCATCATAAACTGACTTTCAGTGTTGTTATTCAAGGTCTGACACTGAGATTGAGGCGCCGGTTTTATTAAAATTTGTATTCCTTGAATTGTATGTAAGAATCAACGTTTTCACCCTCCCCCCGTGTAGGTGCTGTAAACCTTGCGACCCTATAGATGTCGTCAGGTGGGGATAATTCAAAAGGCCAATCACGTACATTAACATTTGAGATATCGTTTAATTCAACGAGAGTTTTGATTGGGAGTTGCCAGTTGGTTGTTTTGCATACTAGCAATATTTTTCATGTTTGGTAAGTTTTTTGTGCATGCTTGGAATCATTGTGGAGGTTTGAACGAAGAATTTTCTATATTAGTTCATAGAGTGTCATATTCATTTTGGCATACTAAGAGGTGCTAAAACGAGTTTGACCCACAATGAACTGATATACAACATTCTTTGTTTGAACCTCCACACCAACTTTAAGCATACATCAAAAACTTATTGAACATGGATCGTGCCAAATCCTGGCCAAAATTATATGAGATTTCTTTCTAAAATATCTTGGATCATCCTGAATTATTATCACTTCAATCAAATATCCAAGTTGGGTCACAATCTACTTTCTATAGTGCATTCTTTTCATATATATATATATATATATATATATATATATATATAGCAAAATACATCAACCCAAGTGGTCTTTACAGTGAAAATAAAATTTAAATTAGTCCTCTTAGTGTGGTCAGAAAGTTAGCGTGGAAATAATTAATGTGGGCCACTCTAATTGTGCAATTGGGGTGGAAATAATGTGAGCCCAAGGCCCCGGGTCTTCCCCTCATTTTTCATCGAGGTTTTGGATCAACACCTTACATAAAATTATTATAGTCACCTTACATCAAAAGTAGCATGATATTTCACCCACATCAATTCCTTGAAAATTAATTAATGTGGCCCACACTAATTTAAAACTACAAATTTGATGTGGGTTGAGAATTAATGTGGCTCTAGAGAATTTCTTTGGCCCACACTAAAAGGACTAATCTTTGTAGTTCCCAACTTTGGGAGCTCGAGAGACTTCTTATATGTAAACTGCATTGAGACTCGTGCAAATTCCAAAATGTCAAATGCACCAGTGTAGGATATATATTGCATGTTGATACACCACCTTGAGATTGGCCAATATTTGTGCCACTCATGAAAGGGGGCATCATAAAAACGGACCCCCACAAGGTTATGGTTGATTCATCCCAACTTAATGTCGCTAGACTAATTCGGGATCTCTGATGCTAATTCATGGTCAAATCACCTAATAACAATATTAAAATCCCAACTACAAAGGATTCCCAACAATTTCAATTTCAGATTACTTGGGTGGCACAAATCCTTGGCCTCTTGAAATGTACAACTACATTATATACTTAAGTTAATTTAGGAAAAAATACTGTCCAGATAGATTAAAAAGCCCTAAACTCTAGCATCTTATTTTGTTCTCCCTTAAAATTGATCTTGGCACTTCACTTATATAAGCTAAGTAACACTTAACTAATCATAGACCAAAGATTTGACTTCATATCGGGCATTTTGTAACAAACAGTGAATCTTAAGATACCATCTATCATTTCTATCTTTAGTATTCCGTTTGCATTTGTATGGGATATTGGCGGATATATTTTCAATCTTACCACCTACAAGACAATACCGAAAGTTTTGTCTTAATGTATGGAATGTAATGAAATTCCTTTCATTCTATATCTAACATTGTATCGATGAATGTTTAACCTTTGTCTAAAATTGAGCCGAAAGTCCATAGATAGTGACATATCCATTTTAGTTTTATGTTGATTAAGTGTAAAGAGTTGCTTGGTGCAAAATCGGTAAGTTGAGCGATGCATGTAGCTCATGAATTTTGGTTCCCATAAATTTGGTGCGTATTCACAAGCTCATTGCCATCCTTCGTTCCCCTCTCCTCAATTGATTTGATGGAATAAATTTTTAGGGTTCACTTAGACTTGATTGTTTTGTGTAGGGATCGATAAATGCCCACACTAATTACCGTTATTAGTGTAGTACGATTATACATAATTGAAACATACATCTTTAGAGACTGAGGATGCAGATTAGATGAACAAATGTGGATGACATTAATGTCACTTGAATTAAGGCATAATCAATCTTACTAAATCATGTCTCGTAAGAGGTGTTGTGTTCCTTTGAATCTCAAACGACACTTTGCCTACACACTTTACACATATAGAATCATGGCCCCATGACTATTGAAATCTAAACTGATTTTTTCCCCCTTCTTCTTCTTAATAGCAGATTATAAGTAAGTACATTAAATAGACCTGTTAGTGTGGTGGAAAATTGGTGTGGAAATAATTAGTGTGGGTAATATTAATTTTCTAGTCAACTTGGTGGAATTGACGTGGGTCCAACACTGTGGGTCTTCCTTTAAGTATTCATGAAGATTTCTCACCAACACATTAAATATTAGTTATAAGACTGAAGCAACACAAAATAAAGTAACCATCCACATTAATATTTTAGAAAAAACAATTATTATGGCCCACACTAATTTTGTACTAGAAATTTAGTGCGGGTTGAAAAATCAATATGGCCCACATTAATTCTCATTATGAGAATTAGTGTGGGCTCTAGAAAGTTACTGTGGCCCACGGTATTAGAACTATTTAGTGTAGTTACAAGTTTGCTTCAGCTAGAGGTTGAGAGGCGAACCCGGAAAAGGGCTAAGGTAGTATAAATGCATGAGGTCACATGCATTGATATCAAATGGATTATATTATATGGTCTCTTAGGTTTTTTTTCCACTTCCTACTCTCATAA
Organism: Polytrichum commune; assembly: GCA_950295325.1. Lineage (NCBI taxonomy): Eukaryota > Viridiplantae > Streptophyta > Polytrichopsida > Polytrichales > Polytrichaceae > Polytrichum > Polytrichum commune. Next base: position 63,056,027 of record OX485804.1, read on the forward strand.
CTGGAAGGTAGGCCTTGAAAAACATAACTGAGACATCATTATGGAATGATTCTGCCAAGTGGGAGGCCTGGATGACTATGTGAGGTGGTGGTTTAGAACACTCTCCTGGCTAGAGATGACCCCTTAGAGTACCGGGGACAATAGAGGGTTAAGCAAAAACTTGGGATTTGAGACCTCGATTGTCTAGAACAATCTCAACAAAAATATTTTGAATTTGCAACAATTCACACTAAGTTCTATCTACATCCATTCCTTCAAATCCAAGATTTTTTGAACAAGTCTAAAGTACAATAAATATCAAGTTCCTTTCATGAGCCCATGAGGTGGATACTTCATACCACGTATGAACTAATGTGAGTGTAGAAAGGGGTATAATTTGAGGCAATAGTGTACCTAATAGACATAAGGGAGAGGTATTGTTTCTCTTTACACCCTAACCTTGATAATGTCACACCCTCCGTTTCACCAAAAAGTGTGATATAAACAAGGTGTGACATACTTGATAATGTCACATTTTGTGCATAATGTGATATTATCAAAAAATATGTAGAAAATCAAAATATAATTACATTTAAAAAAAAATAACAAATACGAGACTTCAATGTTTTTGAATGTAAAATCTAATTCAAAATTCTGAATAACAACAAGAGCACATCATAATGTGTCATTGAGATCAGGTAAAGACCTCTCACTAGAGACAAAGAAGCTTCTAATGTCACATTGTTTTGTTGATGTTAAATGTGCAACACCAATTCTAATGAGTTTGTCATGGATTTTTTCCATTTCTAACAACTCATGAGTGCTGAAAATCTGAGAACCTTGGCTAGCCATAAAATTCAAAACATCTTTAGCATGTATTTTGTGCATCGCTTAGCTTCACTACTTTAGACTCATCATCACTGCTATCAACAATCAATGGGTCCACTTCCATGGAATCAAGAACCTGCTCGCCATCTTGCACTAATTGCACAAGCTCCTCAGTAGAAAATTCCACCTCAAAATCATCTTCACCTTCCATGTTTATGTACTCCAAAGGACAAAGCTTTTCTACAGGCTTGCCTTCAACATCCAAACCCAAATTTAATGCGGCGATGAGTCTACCCAATTCCAAAGTTGCTTCCTCCATTTTGGACTTCATACGTTCATCAAGATTGTTTATATCTGCATTCCACTCTGCAGGCAATATGGCGGACTTTCTCCAACAATTTCTAATGGTTTGATCATCTAATTCATGCCATGCCGCCACACACCATAGCATAGCTTGAAATACATCAACATTCAATTTCCCCAAATCTTCATTTGAGTTGTTATCAATTTGTTGCAAAGTCCAGGCAACAAGCTTGTGCTTATAGCACATTTTGAATGTTGCAATCACTCCTTGATCCAAAGGCTGAACAACTTAAGTCACATTTGGTGGAAGGAACAAGATAGTGATATGGGAGAGTACAAAAGCATTAAGTCAAGAACAAGATAGTGATATGGGAGAGTACAAAAGCATTATTAACCATCTATAACTTTCTTGACCTCACCATGAATATCATGGCTTCCTGCATTATCCATAATAATGCAAATATTTTTGTCTTTCAATGCCATTCTTCAGTTCTCACTCTTCACCCAATGTGTAAAAACATCACCATTCATCCAGGCTGAATTGTTAGAATAATAGTGTACTGTCCTATTTGGATCAAAATTCCGAGGAAAACATTTGGGACGCGCTGCTTTGTGAATGAAAACAAGCTTCAATCGCTCCTTCCATGAGATATTAGTGCAAAGCCCCAATGTCGCACGGTCCTTCTTTTCTTATTTCCTTTCGCCTTCCCAATATTCAAAGTCTTATAAGGAGAGGCTCTATAATACAAACCTGTCTCATCAAAATCGAAGATGTCTTCTGGATCATATTTTATCAATATGAATGGGATCTTTGCCATGGCCAATGCAACTCCGACTCCATCTGTAGAATTTGTCATCCATAGAATTTGTTGTCCATCCGGCCTTTTTTCATCCATGTTACTTGTTATTATCACACTTACACTACAAATTTTGAAAAAAAAATGTGACATTATCAAGGGTGATAGTGATAATAACGAGGGGGTTTTACACTATGGAAATCGGTTTCAAACTTTTAGGTGACAATATCAAGGTGTTCTATTAACAAGTGTGATATTATCAAGGTTAGGGTGTATTGTGTACATTTAAAATGGCTATTAACAATTTTGAAGTAAAGGTAGACGTGCAAAAGAGGGCTCTAAGGTTGAGAGAAAAAAATACAATAGATGTGCTAGTTTCATGCACTTTACATTTTCATCCATCGTGGTCATATGGTAGTAATCCCCAATGACTTGTTTATGTTACAAAAGCCTATTTATTTCATGACTTATATGTTGTGTATATAGTGGAGGCATTCATCACATTATATATCACTATATTTGTTAATTGGAGACTTTTTCATGATTTGGAGACTAATCAAGGACTTCAAGACCGATATCGTGTTTAGCGCATGTTTTGATTATGATATAGATACTTATTATATTTAGAAATACATATATACTCCTCATGCATGAATATGTAGAAAGTTCATTACCAATGTTCCCCATGTTCATAATATTGCATCCCAAACTATGAGGTAAGTTTATTTTGAGAATTTCCCGAGGACTTTCCAAAGTCTCCAATTAGTGAATATAGTGATATATTGAAAAGCTTCATGTGTGTGTATAAACATAAATAAAAATAAAAATATATATGAGTCCTTTTTCTAGCCTATTGTTAGTACATATACATTTACTTTTCTCTATGAAATTCTCATAAATAAATTATTATATTTCATAGTGACCCACACACTTTATTTAGGTTTCCAATGAAGTGTCCACCCTTGGGTTCATGAGCAAGTTACTTGTACTAGAACTAAGTAAAGCTTCATTTTGTTTAAGATTGTGAGAACATTCCAAAGGTAGAAAATTTGGTATGTAGAGTGATAAATCCACCCCACCAACCCCTTGGGTAGTACTTTACTATGTTCTATGGACCTACCAAAGGAAAGGAGGTTGACATGACACCGTGCTTGAATTTTCAACAATGGCCACAAGTTTAAAGGCACATCCTTATCTACAACCTCAACATTTTGCTTTCAACTTAGGCTTCGTCGGTTTGCATGAGATTTTTGGTTTACATTCACAAGCTTAATGCCACCCCGAGTTGGTTGGTTTGACAGGTTATTTTTTAGGTACATAGGTAGCACACAACTATATTGTAGTTGAGGATATATATATATTATTTCTTTTCTGTTTCAATCCACAAAATGAAATTCATCTTGAAGTTGCACAAGTCTATTATTTCTTAATGATATACTGCAAGCAATGGCACACCATTTTATTTTTATTATTTTTTGTCCAATCATATGGGTTATTGGCATTTGGCATGAAAGTATCATCGTCTGGCATTATTCATTGACAAGAATGTGGCACGCACTAATCACAAGCACACACTTCTTGAGATCTATGATAAATGAACATGTATTCATGAATTTAGTATCACTCTCTGTAAAAAATTCAACCCTTGGTAACTTTGAGATCTGGCTAGATTGTGCGTGTGACTTGAATTAGTACCATCGTCACCAATTGGTATATTTACTGTAGCACTCACAAATACAAAAGTTTATATTCTAAGGGTGTTAGACAACAACTAGAGACCATTTGACCAAATTCAACCTCTCAGCCAAGCTTGCAATCTTTCTTCTCTATTTAGAAACTGTGCTTCACAACGAATCTAAATAACATGATACTACATGACCATTTCACGAGCGCGAGAGCCTTCACTACTTTGATAATGAATAAGATATTCTTACGAGCTCCAAAAATTATGAAGAAAATGGATGCGGCCTCGACTTGGATTTGCCAACCATTAGACATCTTGTTGTATTCGCATGTTTCATATCCCCAAAGAAGTGGGCTAGTTGGAAAAAGTAACCACTTAAGACCCATCTACCTCGGCCCTTTTTGTGTTCCTTAGAGGCCATCTTCTTGTAGACCTAGCCATGATGTCAGTTAGGGCCACTTCATAATTGAGCCAAGAGCCGTGACCTTGTAATGGTGAGGACCCTTGACTCTCATCCAAAGGCCGTACCATGGGTGTTGGGAAAGCTATTTTATGTAGTCACGGGCCCTCAAGCATAGTGTGAAGTGAGAATCGACCATGTTGCGAGACCATTGCATATTTTGCTGGTGAAAAAAGAGGGGAGGATTTGGTTTAATATAATATGTCTCAAACTCTATCAATTTAAGAGAAATTCTTGGTGGTGTTTGTCTATCCTGGAATCTGTCATGGAATCTATTATGGAATCTATTATGGAATTTGCCCTGCAATCTATACTGAAATTTGTCTTGTTGAAATAAACATTAAAAAAAGTCACGGTCTTCCGGAATTTGCGTCAAGCCCACCTCCAAATTCCGGGAGACCATGAAACCTTACCCATAGTCCGCCATGTAGGACTCCATGTAGACTTTCCATCCATGAAGTCTTCTTTGGGCCTTTAGGCCCTCACCTTCGTGTGTGAAGTGAACTTGGACGGTGTCCGCCCTTTCGACCAATAAGAGCTCTTAGATTGCAATGGTCACGGACTCACGGGCCTTCAATCTTGTGTGTGAAGTGGCCCTTAGTAATGTACACAACGCCCTGCATGTCCACATAGAAATATAAATATGAGATCAATGAAGAGAGAGACAAAGACATTTAGAATTTTCGAGACTCTAACTTAATTAGGGCCTGGCCGCACCAAGTGGTGCTGGGCCGGTACTGTGTCCGAACATCTCCCGATCTCCAGCTCCCAGCCGGGTTGTGGGCTCGCCCGGTCCTGGACACGGGTCCCTGATGGGGGGGCCGCACCTGGTGGACATGCACCGGAGTGACCCGGATTTTTCATCCATCATTTTCCATCTAAACGCCCGCACTGATGGTCTTACGCCTCCCACGCCTTCGCACCTCCCACGTTGCGGAGACTTCTGGCCTCCCACGCTCCCACAGGCTTCCGACCTCCCACGCTCCCACATCCGTGCAGAGCGAGATGGAGGAGCAGATAGTGACTGCAATTGACAGTGAGCTTCGTGAGCTCCAATTCGGGTGAGTAGTTCGTGGCTATGTTTCCCGCCTAGCTATTTGCCTTCACATTTCTGGGTTCGGGTGGGAGCATGCTCCTTGCTGTCTGTGGGGCAATTTGCGTTCTTGTGGCAACTTCCTCCCCAACACCAATTCCTGCCAACTTCATTGTGCCTCCATTGCTGCGTGAAAGCCATGGCGGGCCTGGATTCTCTTCCACGCATCCCCGCTGGGGGGCGGGTGTGGAGATAGGGTTCCGTATCGGTTCTTAGGGGGCGGGCGCGAGTCGGGGGGAGAATGCTGCAGACTTTAATTTGGTACGCGCCTCCCGCCGTGGCCCCCGTGGTGGTTGTGGGAGTTGCTCGACAGCACCGCGCCCACAGCTCCGTGGGGGATTGCTGGGGCATGCATTCTTTCCCTCGCCAGGCTAAAGATGAGAACGTGCTCCACAATGCTCGGCTCGGCACCTGCACGTCTGCCGAATTGTTGTCCGGGTTTCCCCGTCGGCCTTCTGCTTGGTGGCTGCCACATTCGTCTGCGGGGACCACTTCTGGGCTCCGCTTCTACGTATGCGGTTTTTTTTTAACTAGTTCTATTTTGCACTGCCGTTAGCTCGCATTTCGTTCCCACTACGAGGAGACGTTATTCTATGTGTGCGCGACAGTTTGCACCTTCATCTTCCACATTGGCCCATGAATCATGGTTTCCCTGTGTTTTCTGTGTGCCAGGGTGTCTGTTTGACAGGGTCTGCCCAGTACAGTCGCCCGGAATCCCTTGCAGTTGTGCTCTCCCCCTGCGGCGCAACTTCTTTTTCTGCTCTAACAGAAATACAATCCTGTGCTGCTGCGGCTGAGTTCATCTCGAGCGGTCAGCAAGCTTGCATTGGGATTGCCCCATCCATGCTCCTGGAGCTCCCCATGCTTCCGGTGGTGTGTGTGCTGTTGTAGATGCCGTCGTTATGTTGCAGTTATGTGGCATTTGTGGCCGTTTAGATGTTCCTCGGTTGCACATTGCTCTGTGCAGTGTTGAAGTGCTGGAAGCCTTGTAAATTTTTTTTCCCTGCATTTATAAAGCTATTTCTGTGATTCAGTCCCGTGCTGGACAATCGGATTGTCGTTTGTTCGCGTTTGATTTGCGCCTGTGAATGTTTTTTCTTGCTTCGATCCGTCGTGCCAGTCTCTCATGTGGCACCCTCGACATGTACCAACACATGGTCTGCATAATTAATGTTTTCCTTCAGTGCATTGGTTAAACCCGGCGTGCTGGTTGCATTTGAAAGGCTCTCTTGTGCTTAGAATTGAGTGGAATATGAAATCTCCCCCCGACTTGTGGAGGGGTTCCCGTGTCTGAAGGTTTGATTCGGTTTTTTCCGGATTGTCAGAGTGGACATTTTCATAATATGCTATGTCTTCGATTGTGAGTGTTGGATCTTTGGTATGGTGTGTGGACGGCTGTTGTGCCAGTTTGATCCTATAGCTCGCACGGTTTCAAAAGCTCCTGCCATCCCCATTTCGTAGTTGTGTGTGCATATTGTTGGTCTCCCCGTGCTGACTCTTCATAGTGTACTCCATCTTCCTGGGATTCTCCCAGTCGCGCCGTGCTATCGAATACATCCTGCCTTTGGCATTGTCTGACCCGAAGGCTTCCCGTGCCTTCCCTCTCCCTCCACCATGCAACACGCAAAGTGTCCACCTTAAGGGTGAGTGGAATTTGAGCCCGTTCGTCTGTGCATTCTTCACGAGCAGAGCACAGAGGGTTGTTGATATTGGTTGGGCCCCAGTGCCGTGGAAAACAAAATTTTCTCTTGTTCATGGGCATGGTTTCATTTCATTTGTCCGTTGTCGGTTCCAATTGCTTCCAGGGGCTCTGCGTATGGAGATCTCGACTGTCCCAGAGTGCATGCTTACCATATGTGTCGTGATTTTCCTCACCACAAATTCCCGCAATGTATGTTATCGGAGCTGATAGGCCTCATTCATGTGTGTCGCGTACTGCCGTTGTCTGTTCGGGGGGGGGGGGAGTGCCTGGGCGTCTGCATGGGTACTTTGAAAGTGCTTCGTAGTGTTCGCATATATGTATGCACATCAAATTGACTTCCGTGTGTATGCTTGTAGGGTGGAGGATTACTGGGAAGGCTACAAATTGTTCTGTTATGCTTACTATTCGCACTCTTTTAGACATGTGGCCGAATTCCGGCAATCAAAATTGGGTTCGTGGACTTGCTTCAATCTCTGATTTAGTTCAACACTTTTGTTTGCTTTGTGCATGCATATGCTTTTGTGCTTGGATGTCGTGTCTGCTTTGTGATGTCATCTGCAATGCTTGTGTTGCGCAGGGCAACTAGTGTGGCAGCGTCATGCAAATTTTCCTCCTCCCTCCAATCACGTGCTCCGAACCACATGCATGGAACTACTCCCTCTTGTGGAGATGTACTGCAGGTGGGAGCTGCTGGAGGATTGCAGCAATCTTCGAGGTCTCATGCTCCGATTCGACTCCGAGTCGGACTTGGAATCGCACGAACTAGGTCGCTCTCTGCTTTGCATGATTCGGGATGATGATATTGGGTTCGACACGTTGCCGCTCCACGAACCCCTCGTGTCAGAACCCAACCCTTTTGACGTCGTGAGACAGAGATTGTCGGCAGCTGCCCTCGCAATTCGGGAGCTTCATGCACAGGTGCAGCTAGTGATAGAAAATACACCGAAATAAAAACTTGCAAGTCTGTGCAACATTGTTACTTCAAATTCAACTGTCCCAGCAAATACAATGTTAAAGCCTGGGTACCAATGGGCTTCACATATAAACTCCCACCATGTTCCACACTAGTATTTAAGCCCAGACTCATCATTCGCTGGATTTCAAAATGTATTGCATTCTTGCATTCCATTCGGCCCCACATTTGATGGCCTATGTCTATGCGCTTTGATAGCCGCGTGCAACTAAAATGTCCATACTGTTTGTACTTTGCGCGACTGCATTTGAGTCTACTGTTAGTTTTCTATTACAACCTAGCAACATATGCCTAAACCCACAGTATGTGCCTGAAGGTGCCGCCAACACAAGAGGAGGCAATATCTCACTCCGCATCGGAGCTGCACCCTTCGTCGCCATGCCGCCCTCCTCTTGTGCCTCGAGCTCGTGAAGTTCCAGCCTCATCTGCAATGCCAGCAGTTCCGGGCTCTCCCGGGTTGCCCCTTCGCGGACTGTCCTCCCCGCCTCCACCCCTCCCGGCAGCTCCGTGCACTCCACTCGCGATTCCTTGCGGGGGACCGACTAGCATTCCCCTACATCTTGGACCAACACCAATATCAGTGGCCACAATGGAAATGCCGTCAAGTATACGCATGCTCTTGACTTCCATTGACATATGCGTGGCAATGTTGGCCATGTACATAACATCGACGGAGGCTAGCAAGGCACATTTTGCACATAGGAAACAATTGAAGAGGACAAATGGAGCTGATGTTTGTATTTCTCCGCGGAGAACATTGAGGAGGCATGAGTCCGAAGAGGATGCACTGGAACACCCACACATTAAGCAAAATTTTGACGTCCTTGTTTGGCACATTGGAGTTGAGAATGCAAGATGGTATGTTAAACCAAGGTCAACATGCTGGTTCGAGGAGTACCTTTTTAACATTTACACACCCGACATGTTCTATGATATATTGAGAATGCGACGGAGGACGTTCGACAGGCTAGTGCACGACCTTCGCCCATACATACAAGGCCAGCACACCCACTGGAGACAACCTATCGGAGTGGAAAAAAAGGTGGTGGTCACACTATTCAAACTCATGCATGGCGTGTCCATACCTTTGGTCGCGGACAAGGCTGCACTTGGGAAGTCCACCGTTGGCGAGATATTGCGGCAAGTATGCTCTGCCATAAGCAACCATTTTGGGCACTTGATAGCGTGGCTAGTTGGACGGAGGCTAGCGCGAGTCACGGCCGGCTTCCAATCCAAGCAACAATTCCCCAATTGCATTGGCGCCATAGATGGTTCGCATATTTACATTGCGTCGCCATCTAGCACCATTGTTGCGGCTGATCACAGAAACCGTTATAAATCTTTCTCTATTCTGCTACAAGGGGTAGTGGATAGCAAGTGTTACTTCACCTCTGTGAACACAGGCCCTCCAGGATCCCTTCATGACAGCGCACACTTCAAGAGCACGGAGCTTTACCGCAAGGTGGAGGAGGGCATAATGGGTGGTTTCCATGACGATCCTCTAGCTTGGGTGGCAGGCCTCCCATTCCCACCCTACATTGTGGCGGACCGTGGATACCCTCTCTTGAGCTGGTGCATTACACCTTTCAAGATGGGTCCAATGGGAATGCCACTCTCAAGAGAGGAGGTGTGGTTCAATCGCAAGCACTCATCGACGAGGATGAGTGTTGAAAGAGGATTTGGCATCCTCAAAGCACGGTTCAAGGAGATTGGTACAAAATCGTCTTTGAAACTTGACTTCCTACCTACAGTTGCGCATTGTTGTTGTGTCCTGCACAACATACTCCTAGCGAGCAAGGACCGTACGCTTGACCAAATTTTAATGGATTGTCATCTACCAGCAATGGACAACGACAACCTTGCACATAGAGAGGAAGGGGAGGCATTTCAACCTCCAAGGCCAATGGGCCTTGTGAGCGAAGAAAGAGCCTTGCTAGAAGGGCAGATGGCAAGGGAGGATCTACTCGATTACCTTGTTCGTGTTCAAAACGCCAACCACATTGCAAACCATACGAGAAGACAAGCATTGTGAATAGAGGACAGTAGTGGAGAGAGGGGGGTGGGTAACTAAACCTTGTTAGAGTATCCATTGATGATGCCAACATAAGCAATGCACTAGTCATGTTCCCCAAGTTCTTGGTCCTCTCCACCTCCAATTCGTAAAATTTTTGGTCCATGTTTGCGGCTTGGGACTCCTTTCTAGCAATTCTCGCCTCTCTCGCCGTGTCAAAAGCCATCACATCGGTACGCCATGTCCGTTTGTCAATGTCCTGTGCCTCCACACGTGCAAGGTATTCGTGGTTGAAATCCTTAACAAAATCTACCAGGTTATCATTGCCTACTGCCTTTCGCTTGCGACCCGTGGAGCCTGGCGTGTCGTGGCCGGGTGTGGCCTCCGTCGGGGAATCGGAGGCGGCTGTCGTGCTAGCGAGGGGGCTCTGCACTCCTGCACAAGAGGGATCGAGTGGTGTGGGAGTAGAGCGGCCAAATTGAGTTGTCACCGGGGGCGCAGGCCTGTCGGAGTCCACGACATCCGCCGCACGTCCAAATATCTGTCTCTTCCCCACAAATCCCTCCATTTCTGCATACATAGCCTCACTGAACTCCAACGACATCTTCCTGGTCCTGGACAATACCTTCTTCTCCTCCCTACTCAATCCCCACCAATTGGCCGAACTCGTCCCCTCTATGTAGTCCTTAAGTTTCTTGTAGTCTTTTATCAAGCCATCTCATTTGTTTGTGATTTGATCGGCATCCCTAACCCGGAAACCCACCACACTCATGCATCCCGCTAAAACTAATTTCCATGCTGTGGTTCCATAAACGAACTTGGCTAGCGAAGGCTGGTTACAATTATGCCTCCCATCCCATTCAAGTCGTTTTTGGCCTATTAGGACAAGCATTTCTGCCTCCGTCCAGTTAGGACCTCTCACCTTGTGCGGAGGTGCAGCACGTGACTGCGAGGAGACCGGCGACGAACGTGCGGTGGTGGATTTGCCCCTGCCACGCACAAATCCCCTTCCAGCTGATGTCCCAAATGAAACCGGCACTTGGTCGTCCAAGAAATCGGCCGCAAACTCTGCATCCACATCAGAAGGCACCTGGGTGGATGGGCACTGAGGGCTCTCTCCCAGATGCACAATATCCTCCATCGCTCAACAAAGACTGCTGTCCACGCACATGACAAACCTGAACCCAACATTCCTTCAGAAGCAAACACACAAAGACGCACACAATAGGAGAAGGCATATTGCAGCAGGTCTGGCTTCATGCATGGACAGGGGGTATTCCAAACGATGCAAACAAAATGGATGCACATGGATTCGAAGAATGGAGGAAATAGTGGAATTCCAGGGTTACGCTCAACCGAAAACTCTGCATAATAACAAAGGGCCAATTCTTGTGTGCAAATATGTCCGAGAAAAATAACCCATTCCAGTATGCAAATTATTGAACAACATTGGCACTTTGACAATGAACCGAACCTCTGCAGAAGGAGCCTGCAACTGGTAGGCACCCTATGGACCTCCACTGCGCTGAAACAAGTAACGGAACGGATTCATCCGATGCTGACCGAGGCTGACACTGGAACCCTCATGGCAAATATGGTGCACCAAATGGGAGGCCGACAAAGCCAAGGAAGAGCGACTGAATGCGAGGGAAATTAGAATGCGAGGGATATGTGAGAGACCCCACCTGGACGCAGTCGCTATGGCAGATTGTAGAAAGAGAGGGCAACGGTGGCCACGAAGAACACTGTCTGCCAATGAGCCTGTCGGCGCGCGGGGAGTTGTCGTTGGCAACGCTGCACGCCGATACTCGGGAATCTTCACACACCACGGAGGAACTATCAAAATTCCAGGAGCCCAATAATGGGGACCTCCAATTGGCAGACAGAGAAGTTTCGATGGAGTTAGAGAAACGTACCTGCAGAATGGGAGAGTCAGATGTCACCCAAAGACGGAGCAGACGAGAAACCGAAATGGAAGCCCGATGTTGACGCAATGTCTTCGTGACAGTGGCAATACGTTCATGATAGTAGCAATCCGTCTGGAATGCAGAGTTCTTCCCTGGCACTTACACGACCTCACCAATGAACCCGGAATGTCGCAGGCAATTCAACTTTCCCCCATTGTGCACCTATATGCACCAATCCGCACAAAGCTCAACCCCACGCACTGTTCCATCTGCACACCCAAAAAACAGCCTCACGACTGCCATGAATTCGGCCCGGCAAACAGCCGGCATTGGCGGCACCGTATATGGACCTAAACCCACAAAGATTTTTGGCACAGCACGAGCAATGCAGCATTGAGTCCAATCTGTATTGAATGGCACATAATATGGACCTGACCATACTGGCTGCACGATTGCGACAGAAACACCAAATAACAGGTAGGGGCACAGCAGCATCCCCCGAACTCCACAAAGATGTGTGAAAACCATGACGTATTGTGCATTTTGTGGTGCACCATTCAAGACGGCGATTGCAGAACAGCAGGAGATGCGAGGAAGACGGCAACAGAAAATACTCACAGGCACAATTATAGGGCTCCGGGCTGAACTATAGAACGTGGTTGTCACGCTGGAATGAACGAGGGAACGGCGAGCGGCCCATATCCAATCCGGGAAAATACCATTTGACAAGGTTGCATTTTGCTGCATCAACACACCACATAGTCCCAGGACTATGTGGCACAAATTGCCAGCGAACACCACGGTCTGCCAGAAAGAGGACGTATGCGCTAGGGAGAGATGGGGTGGGAGTGTACCAACATACCTCGTGAACTAGGAATCAGAACGGACCCACGAACGCGACATTTCCGAAACCATCGCCACCTGCCACGACTACCACATATTCACCCTTCCCCGAGCGGCCGAGCCTTGTGCTCCCAGCGATGGCCCCCGTGGAGAAACGCGAGGTGGGGTGTTGAATAATTGAAGGCAGGAATCACCAACCCTGGCAACACCATAGAGCGACGGGTCTAGCCAAGCTCACCGCAACATCAGAGCCACCCTCCAACATCCCGCATGTCCGCAGATTCCCCTGCCATTAGAGTGCAATAAACAATCAGAGCAGGACAGAACGCCGCACCAGGTTCAATTTCGAGCATCCCCTAAACCCCCCCAACTGCACACGCAGTGACAGTAATGTCCGCATAACGACTCTCTATGGCAAGGATATTATTCAATACACAAAAAACAACACGTGACCCTAGCAGCGTTCGCGAACCCACAGTAAAACCGAGGTCAAAAATGACCACACACAACACGCTCGTGAACACAACAACACTGCTATTGTGAGGAAGAGTTGTTGCCACACGTCAGAGAGGACGACCACCGACAACAAATTGTATATGTGAAGGGTGGCCCACTGTATGCAACAGGGCGATTATCCGCCTGGAAAAAAAATGTGCAGAGAGGCACTCTGTCGCGCCGAAGGCCAAGCTTGGGCTATCCGAGGTTCCAGCCGAACTTGGGAAACCCTCGTACGGACATTGGGAGCAGTGCTCCCGAGGACTCCAACGAAGATGATCCACACAGATGGAATAGGATCGAGGAGCAGCATGCAAGGGCAGTGTGGCAATAACAACAGATTGCAGCAAGAAATCGCCGCAACAACCGCGGTGTCTCAATCAAACCCTTGCCATCTCCCGCTCATTTCTTCTTCCTTCTACGTGTGTGTTTGGAATTTGCGGACATTCGGAGGTTCATGCGCGGGAAAACGCGCACCTGTACTGAACTGCAATGCTATTGAAATCGCCGTGGAAGATCACAGCTTGCACGTCGCGTCGACGTCCCGCAGGCCACATCCGCGCGCTCATCGCCGAACCCCAACCCAGGCTCGCATTGCGAGGCATTGGCAGCAGAGGATGAGTTTCATCCCTGATTGGTGGGTTTCATTCCGTATCATCCAAGGCCTCAATCAGAACGTTGGTATTTGGCCCCGGTAAGAAAGTGGGACTCTGGGCTGCTTTCAAACCCTTTCCGGCAGGGAGCAGGATGCGACAACCTCTGACATCGGTATCCCCGCTCCGTTATGGGAACCCCTTCTGCGGTGCCAGTTAGGCAAACCCCACCGGTGTCAGCCCCATATCCGGCATGGAGACCCCGGGTGCGGCCCCCTCCTTAGACCCAGGAGAATGTTTGTGGGCCTTCTCGGTCTGACAGACAAGGCCCACAGTTTTAAATGTATTGATGTGCAATTTTAACCCAATCAATGAATGGGGAATTAACCAACCGCTAGTTGCAGATGAAGGCTAGGGTGAACCAACACCTACACTCGTACCTTCGGGGGATGAAGGCCTCGCGGATGACACTGAAAACTTCATCCTTCTTTATGGGGAAGCTCGCTTGACTACAAATCCCATATTGAGTGCACTTCGCCTTCAAGGTCTAAAATCCAATATATATGTGCACTTCCAATTAGTAAATAAGCAATTCATTGGGATTTCATTCCGGAAGTGAAACCATCAATGAAGCATGTAATCAACTTGGAGGTCAAACAAAATTACAAAATCCTCATTAACATTGAGGTTATAATTTTTTTGACTTACCATTTGAAATTCTCTTTGTCATTCTAAAATGACACTTAAATTTAGTGTGCTGATTTAGTATGTATATTTTATAATATTTTAATAACGCCACCTACTTTCACAAGTATTCATACACATTCAAACCAATTAAGTGTGATTTAATGTCATTAAGTCTAATTAATTCTGATGAATCCTATTTAAGCCCAAATAAATCAGAAAAGTGTGCTTACCAAATAAAGTAAGACTAATTAATTATAATTTTTAATTACTGTAATTTAATTCAATTACTTCCAGTGATTAACTGAACCAATTCATTCCAGTAATTCATTTCAGCAATTAAATTAATTAATTAATTCCAGTAATTACATTTAATTAATTAATTAATTCCAGTAGTTTATTTATTTATTTATGAATACTTGTGAAAGTAGGCGGCGTTATTAAAATATTATAAAATATACATACTAAATCAGCACACTAAATTTAAGTGTCATTTTAGAATGACAAAGAGAATTTCAAATGGTAAGTCAAAAAAATTATAACCTCAATGTTAATGAGGATTTTGTAATTTTATTTGACCTCCAAGTTGATTACATGCTTCATTGACGGTTTCACTTCCGGAATGAAATCCCAATGAATTGCTTATTTACTAATTGGAAGTGCACATATATATTGGATTTTAGACCTTGAAGGCGAAGTGCACTCAATATGGGATTTGTAGTCAAGCGGGCTTCCCCATAAAGAAGGATGAAGTTTTCAGTGTCATCCGCGAGGCCTTCATCCCCCGAAGGTACGAGTGTAGGTGCTGGTTCACCCTAGCCGCAGATGAAGTGGTTGAGTTTGAAAAACAAGCATTTGAGATTCAAGGCTCCAGGAAAATTACTGATCTGGAAGGCGAGAAACTACACTACGTCACATGTTATTTAGTGTCATATGGTATTTAATGTCACAATGGTAACGTTTTGAATGACACTTCTTATGAATAAGCGAACAAATTTTGTTATGGATGGTGGATGAGTTCATCCATCGGCCAAAACCCTACCTCCTCTTCTCAGCAACTTGTGATGAAATGTTGTCATGGATGATTGAAATTCGGATGGAAAATCACTTGGTAAGTGATTGTAGTTGCAACACTGAAAATCTAAAATCTCCCAATTTTTTTATAACAAGGAATGACAAATAATGTTGGGTTAACATGTAGTGTTGGTGACACTATACCATAATTGGTTTACAATTAGTCTTGAGCAAGACAAATAGAATTGGTGACACTAAATATCATGTTTAGTGTAGTAACTCAAGTTTTTGTAGAAGGTAGAGCATTAGATTGTTCGTAGTCAATAGAAATGTAATGAAGAAGGCATGAGAAACAATAAGGTTAGAATAAGGCCACTAGTACGCTAGTCCGAGAGGGATAAGAGTTATCCCATATTGTTTGTATGAACCAAGAACAAGAAGAAAAGCAATGAAAGGCAATGAGATCATCTCACTCCAAGTATTGTTCATATGCCTTTGTGTATGTGTTATTGCTTGTGCAATCTCATCTCTAGTCCTATTGAGTTCCAATAGTTTTAACCCATTGTGTAAGTTTTGGTTGTTTTGTGATAATCGATGAGTGTTATAAGATAGTCTAGTAGCTTCTTGCATTCTTGATTTTTCTTTGTCTTCTAAAATAATAAATAAATATGAAAGGTATAGTGACAAATGGAATGATTTATATATTAGCAAAGAACAAGCAAGCCTCAAGGCATCGGGACCTAGACCATAGAGAGGGGGCAATTCTTTGGACAACACACGGTGGAACTAGACAACCCCAAGGATGGAGTGATTTCTAAATAGGATCAACTAAGCCAACATACGGCAGTGACTTGACATTGGTTGGCTTTCTACTTGATTTTGGAAGCTAAGCCGCGAGGTCTTATTTTGGGCACTTTCAACTCCACATGTGGTGTCGGTTGTTGGATTGGATTGGGAATCATTTCTTCCAATTGGCAATAATTGAGAATCATAAAGTTTTGAGTTTTGTGTTTCAAAATATGGGTGAAGGATGCAAAAGTTAAAGAGGTCAAAGTGAAGATAATCTATCCCTCTAAATGATCATAGAGGTCCCCCCAATGCTGCTCATAATTGAAATTGGAATGATCAAACTGTACTTGCAAGCCCAAATCATTCTCAAATGTCCCAGAAAAAACAAAGGGATGACTTCAAAAAATTCTTAGGTGCAATTCCATGATGGCATTTGGCATCCAATTGTACAAATGGGTGGGTTTTATACTATGAAAAGCCCTCCAACAAAACCTTACCATACATGTATCAAAGACTTAGATATCATAATGAAAACGTGCAAGATGGTCATTTTGAACATTCCCATGAGAAAATTTTCATGCCGTTTTGAAATGTTCGACAAAATGAATCAATGATGGAATGAACTTTGTTCAGATGAAACCTAGATTAGATGAAACCATGTGAAGTTATCAAATACCTTTGCTTTGAAATTTGCCATTCATGGCAACTAATATGATATTGGGAGAGCATTGCTTTGCCTAAAGGTCACATCCACCCACACATGTGGATTACCATGTCGGTCATTTTAATTTGTCAATCCCAATGGTGGATGTTTTAAGCATATCGGCTTTAAAAATATTGGACTTGGAAACACTAGAAACTAGACCGGTGATGCCCAACATTCTCCCTGGACATTGGACAAGATGAGCTTGTAATTAAGAGCATGTATGGTTCAATATTGATTTCATGCACCTCTCCTATCATGCAAATACCAATCCTTGCATGTCTTCCACACATGTTGACTTACATGGGGTCATGATGCACATGAATGCCATGATAGGACCCATACATACATGCATGCATGTATGCACATATATGAGGTGATGATGCACATGAATACCATGCTAGGACCCATACATGCATGCATGTATGCACATACATGGGTCATGGTGCACATGCATACCATGCTAGGACCCATACATGGATGTATGTATGCACATACATGAGGTGCTTTTCAACCTCCTCTCCATACATAATCGGAGGCACATTTCACGCTCCTCTCCACGCCTTCTTGTCTCCCCCTTCCAATGCACGCCGAGAACCGGCTGCTACTTACAGATGAATCGGTTGAGTTTGAGAAATAACTTGTTGAGGTTCAAGACCTCAGGCATAACATGATTCAGCTGCTGCTATCAGCCATAACTCCATTCTATAATACCAGTGCACTGTTTCGGCCGGAATTCGCGAGTGCAGTGCTCTGTTGCAATTCTGAATAGAATCTGGATTATTCCCAAGCGTCCAGACTCAGCTGAGTGATGTTGTGGGAGAATTACTGATGGTTTTAGAGGAATTTATGGGCCATACCTCAAATTCAATACGTGGAGGATCAGTGGATTTTCCATGGCGACTGCTCTCAACGCTGTGATTGTCACCACGGCTGCGCTCGTCCTCCTTTGTGCTTCTCAGGTGCTTTGTTCATCAATCTCTCTTTTTTCCCTTCTTGAGCAGACTTGAATGCATCTTTTACTTTCTTGATGATATGTTCTTGGGTCCTTTTCGTTGGATCATCCGCTGTGCATGGTATCCACCATACTTTGGTTGTCGTATGGAACGAAGTTAGGGACTCGTGAGCTCATCGATTTGTCTTCTGGATGTTCAAAGGAAATGTTAGATGTATGTTAGTGTTTGTGGCAGTGTGCATAATCCCTATCCATGCGTGTGAATTAGTTTTCCATGGTGTTGTAATAATCTTCAGGAGGAGGCATTGGCGGTGGAGAAAGAGAGAGGACTTCTCATCACGCTGCCAAAGGGCTTGTCGGAAACAGAAGTGAAAGAGGTTGGCCAGTGTATGATAGAGATTAACCCTGGCCTTGTCGTGAAGCCCCGACGCTGGAATGAGAAGAGACGACCTTTTGTCTATTTCACTGGTGCAACTAGCGGCTACACGATCAGGGTCGGAAGGGACGTCATTGATGTCGTACCCGACAAATCCATCCAGATCGCACCTGAGTTGGGGGTGGAGTGCCTCCGGCGACTTGCCGGGGAAGGGCATTTTAAGAAAGCAATTGAGGCCAAGTTGAAGCCACAGAAAGAGGAAGACGCGAGCAACAACATCATCGACTCTTTACCAAGCCCTCGGTGCAACATGGGTGCAGCCAAACCCGAACCGTCACCAGATTCTCAGAAGACTGACCGCAAGCTGTTGGAGAACGAGTTAGGTAGAGTGCAGATTTGTCCTCCTCATGTAGGTTTTCCGTCACATTTTTGTAGCCACCCGGTGCAATTCGACACAGTTAATCCAATGCGAAGCCCTACTTCCTCTATGAGAGAAACTATTCTCGAGGGGCGCCGTCGTCATGACGTAGTTGTCAAACCCAATATCCAGGTGTTGTTGCCATCTCTTGACGCCTCAAATGGCCTCTGGGCGGCGGTCGAAAAACAGCTCGGCGTGGACATCCCGCGAATGATTTGGGATGCCTTTCAGTTCATTCCGTGGTTCTTCATCGCCTACGACTACAATGCCTTCCTCCGCAGGGTGTGGAGGTCCTCAGATTGGATGCCCACCATTTATATCCGCTTGGGCTGCCCACCCAAGTACGTCATCTTTGTCTTTTGGGGTGCATTCTTCGATCACCAGAACTTCGGCCGCACTGCACTTTACCATAGGTTGTTGTTCGGGTACATTTTACACATGCTTGCGGCCGAGAGGCCGATCGCTGCATATGAGAATGGGCGCCAACCGAGACGTCACCGTCGATTCCGCAGGAACATGCAAGAATAAGTACACCTTCGAGTCGCAACTGCCTCCAATGATCCAATCGATGGCAATCAATTTGTGTAAGGAGCTGCACAATGATCTTGCCATTGCCGAGCCATAACCTTCAAGCTAATTTGTTCATGAAAATCTCAATGTTTCGAAGCTTGTTGTAATGTTATTGTTATCTACGTATGAGCACATTGTTTCGGCGTGTTTCCTGGCCTGCAGGATTCAAGCACCTCCAAGTTCGTCAATGCAGAAATCGACAGTCTCACATGCAGCTAGCATTTGTTCCGCTTCATAGAGTGCACAAAATCGGATTGTCCAGCTCTTTGGGTCGCCTAGAACGATTCTGTCACTCGCCTTGAAAGTGGATCCCACTCACACTGCTAGGAAAAACCGACTTCATCTAGTTCTCATAGTATGAGATAGTATATAAGAACCTATAGTCAATGACTCAATGCTCTGGGCGTGAGTGTGATTCACACTTCGTTGGACTGTATGTACACACTAAAGACTACTCTCTGTTTGATCTAGTATTTTGGCATTGACAACCAGGCTTGAACAGAAACATGTTTATATTTATACTTATTCCTTCAAAGTATCGGTGTCTCCCATTGAAGTAAAACTTGACATGTGTGCACATGAAATCAGGAAGAGTAGGTAAGTTGTTGTTGTTAGACAAGGAGAGTTTAGAAGTTGGTGTTCGCTTTCGAGACAAAGAGTTTGTAGAAGTTTGTGACCAAAAATTACAACTGTCATAATTTGCTCCATGCCCACAATATCCTTCCATGATCAAGCTCTAGCCAGTGATCGAAAACGAAGATGCATGTAAACGTCCACTGAACCTGGGGATGCCTCTTTTGAGAAACACAATTACCTCTAACTTCAGCACGAAATCAACTTCTAAATCCTAAAACAACTGCAGGTTGTCCTCAATCAGCAATGTGACAGAATCACAATGAAGTCAGGGCCGAAATGTGTCAACTATATCTCCGAGGCTAACACTTGCGGAATCCCTGCACAATGAACTATCTAAATTCTCCAAATCCACGAACCAAATTCTTCAATCGCAGTAGGTGACTTCAGAGTTAGAAATTCATAAATAGGTGGTGAGTTAGCGCTCTGGGATTGCCAATTTATTGTGTTCATAAAGCTTGATTGGATTTTGCGAACCTGCACTCGGCTTTTGCGTGTCCATTTTCGGAGTCACACCAAACCACATAGCACTTATAGATAGGTGTCCTAATAAGAAAAGTAAGAGATTAAGGGATGTCTATCCTATGGGATAATGGGATGTTCTATGTAAGATTCTAATCTACCATGTTGTTTTTGTTGAGGTTCTTAAAAGTCAAAAGTGTTGGAACCAAAAAATGGCCATATAGCCGCCCCCCAATTTTGTGGACTATTGAGCCCAAAGTGGTTAACAAATTTTGAACATGTAGTTGAATCTTTTTTGAGCATCTGTATTGTTGAGTATCCGTTTGTATACGTAACCACACACCACTCAAACATAAGTGACTAATTTAGGTATGTTATTGAACTAGGCACATTTGTCTGAAGTAGGTGTAATACGTTTACTCGTCTTAAACAAATACATGTATTGAGTGGAGTGTCGCCATTAGATGTGGATTTAAGTGCAAACATCAAGAAGACTTGTGTTCAAAATATGTTGATCATTCTAGAGTCAATGTTCACCGTGATTAAGGCGGAGATTTATATGGGGTCAATATGATCATTTAATTACACCAAAATTCTCCACTTTGACAATGAATAGGATTTTCATACGATCTTTAAAAATTATGAGAAAAATGGTTATGTGCACAATTTGAAACTTCTAACCATCTCGCATAACGTGTGTGTTTCATATCTTTATATATATAGAGGAAGAAATCTTTGATCATAATAATAGATCATTGCTTTAACACATTGAGCCCTTAGAATCACAAGGTTCTTGAAGTTCATAAGCTGTGTCTCAATATCTAGAAAATAAGATAGATGTATCATTGTTCACGATGGCCATCTACCTTCTTCCTAGATATTAAACATCACAAGACAAAAGAGAGAATACTTCAAAGCTACACATCCTTCTTCTATTATGACACACAACCACCACTAACATCACCATCGGGGACCACATCTCTTTGGAATCATGTCTTCTTTGCCTTTATTATTGTCCCATTGTGAAACCCATTAGGACCAACAAATGCATGCATGTTGCTAGGATCTTAGCAAGAGTTGTGTACCTACTTTAGAGGCTTTTATCAATTCACACGTTACCAAGACATCGGGATGAACTTCTTCCTTTGTCCCTGACATCATACCAAATGGTTATGGGTTCAACGATAAGATTGGATTGATTTTAATACTAGATATGTTTGTGTATAGTGTACTACATAAGGTGTGTACTTTCATCTTTCTTCTAATATGTAATACCATTCCATTTTTTTTAAAAAAAAGTTTTATTAGTTAATTAAATGAATCTCTCGATGTGCACATGTTGGAGGTCTCGAAATGATTTTGAAGGTACCTTTGTGACATGGTAAATTTTGGAGATTTGTTTCTTACATCCAGTAAGAAAGGACAAATGCAATTGTTGTGTAGGCCCTTGTTGGTTTGGTATGTAGTTGAATGCATGGTATTGAAGAACTAGCTAGTACCCATGGATATTAGAATTGTAATGCCAGTCACATTTAGAAAATTAATATTTGGTGGGTACGTCAAGGTGAGAGAATCTTTGTATACCTGAGTTATTATTTGGGTCAATCCCATTCTAAATCCAAATCCAAACTTTGATTGTGACACAACTTGAATATCCTGGATATTTTAGTATCTTGTGGTTTATGTATACATGTTCGTTGAAGCTTTTTTTTAAGGGGCTATTTTACTAATATTTTTCTTTTTCTAATACCCTATTTTTCCCCTTCCACTTCTACTTTGCCCCATTATTGTGCACCCTTTGGTAGTTTGAACTTAATTTTTTCCCATTTAAACTTAACCTCATGTTAATTCAAAAAATGCCTCTTTTGTGTTGTTCAAAATCACCTAAACCACTTGCAACTAGCATGATTGTATGGGAGGGTTTGAACTAGATGACATGAGTAGCTAGGTACAAAATTCATTTACATTGTGTACGTCCCAAGGAATACCCTCTAGAAGGTTTGTATGAATATTCTAAACACAGTACATTATATGTAGTTCTAAAAAACTTAAAACATGACATGACTAGGTATTGTAGAATATTTATAATGTAGTTTATGAATGAAAATGATGCTACATTACATTGATTACTTTTCGAAAATTATTAAATGATTCAAAAAAATTTGGGCATCATTTCCAAAGTTAGAGGGAGATAAGATCCCCAACACTTGACACCCTAAACCCCTAAATCAACTGGTTGGGGAACAAGTACACTAGAAATTTAAAAATAATTAGCTTGTTGAGTTTGATCCAATGAATCTATCATTCACCTCATCTTGGTCGACCATAAGAACGCAATAATGAGACTTCAAATTCTAACTCCTTTGGTTCTTGGCAGATGATTCTTGGGATCTTAGGTCCGAAGGAACCAAATCTTGCCCATATTGTCAAAGAGGAGCATGCAACTTTGGACTGAAGTTGCAAATTGAAAGTAGAACCTCAAGAAGCTAGATGAAGCTACTAGATAATATTAATGATCGCACAATATATAAAATATTTCATTTGAATTAGTGTGAGACATTATAATTTGGAGTTATGTGCTTACGTAAGTGACACATTACATGTTCTACGTTGATACTTGTCCATTTTGCAAAATCTTTGGTGATATGTCAAACAATACTCAAATATTTATTCACACTGCCTTGTATCAGATTACATAATGAGATCAATTGTTGACATGTATCATAACATTCATGTTGTGAGGTTCTTCTTGTTTGGTTCCACCATGTAAACCTAATAGGGTTGTCCATCTTTCATTTTCTGATCCCGATGGCCTTGTCAGTATTTTGTCAACGAAATAAAGTTGTTGAATTTGTCTTCATAAATTAATTGAAAAAACATAAATTCATGTAAGTGTTATTAATCACACATACATACATTCATATCACACATTTATATTGTGTAGCCTTGGGAAAGGAGGGGGGGGGGGCAACACATGTATCATAAGCATGGTTCATTGAAAAAATAAAGCTTTAACAATTTATAACTGTAAGTTCATAAAAAAACATAAAAGTGATTAAATGAGGATTTCAAATACATAGATGAGGTACAGTAAAATATGATAAGATACATTCTTGTTTAATAGAGTTTGAATTGAAAGTCTTATTAAATCTTAAGACTCATGCATTATGAATTTACTCATTCTTATGTTATTATTCATTGCCCATACAAAAATACAAAGCTCCACTACTTCAGATATGATGATGCCATTTAATCCATCTTCTTGAGTTCTTTGCAACATGACCACACTCGTGATTGAAAGAACAAGGTTAATTTGTGAATGAAAAATGAGCAGAATAAACCCACAAAATCAGTTCCTTATCATAAAACACATGGTGCCGCGCCAGGAGTGCAGCAAAGACGGATGACTGTCTCGTCCCTTATAGAATAGAGGCAACTTGTCAACTTAGGCTGTGGAATTACATGGGAGATGATTAGCTTGTCTGACATTCACATCCCAATCTCAGTCACTGTTGCCATGCACGATGTTGAATTCTCGTGCTGTCGAGATCATGATACCATGCAAATCCAACGGTCTCACTTCTGCATGAGGTGTGGCAGATTAGAGCCAACTTAGGCTGCAGAAATACAGGGGAAATAATTAGCTAGAGTTATATTCACATCCCAATCTCAGTCACTGTTGTCATGCACGATGTTGAATTCTTATCCTGTCGAGATCGTGATAGCATGCGAATCCAACGGTCTCACTTCTGCATGTGGAGTGGCAGATTAGAGCCAACTTATCAACCTAGGCTGTGGAAATACAGGAGAAATAATTAGCTAGAGTTACATTCACATCCCAATATCAGTCACTGTTGCCATGCACGATGTTGATTTCTCGTGCTGTCGAGATCGTGATAGCATGCGAATCCAACGGTCTCACTTCTGCATGAGGAGTGGCAGATTATAATTAGAGCCAACTTATCAACTTAGGCTGCAGAAATACAGCCTACAGGGGAGATAATTAGCTAGTCTTGCATTCACATCCCAATCTTAGTCACTGTTGCCATGCACGATGTTGAATGCTCGTGCTGTCAAGATCGTGATAGCATGCAAATCTAACGGTGTCACTTCTGCATGAGGAGTGGCAGATTAGGGCCAACTCATCAACTTAGGCTGCGGAAATACAGGGGAAATAATTAGCTAGAGTTATATTCACATCCCAAACTCAGTCACTGTTGTCATGCACGATGTTGAATGCTTGTGCTGTTGAGATTGTGATAGCATGTGAATCCAACGGTTTCACTTCTGCATGAGGAGTGGCAGATTAGGGCCAACTTATCAACTTAGGCTGCGGAAATACAGGGGAAATAATTAGCTAGTCTTACATTCCATCCCAATCTCAGTCACTGTTGCCATGCACGATGTTGAATGCTTGTGCTGTTGAGATCGTGATAGCATGCGAATCCAACGGTCTCACTTCTGCATGAGTAGTGACAGATTGAAAAGGATAGTAGATGACATTACTCAGCGCTTAGTGGGCCCTTGGAATATACTAGTCGGATGCTGGAGAAGTTGTGCAGGGGGGCTCAGATGTTAACTATGCTTCTAGAATCCGACTGTTATATTCAGAGGGTCCACATCGCTGAGTAATTGTTATGTTGGATATATGGGTACAACAATGGTCGGTTTCCATACCAACAGTTGTGAATTTGACTAAAAGATCGGACACTACCTAAAAATATTGTATTGAGTCTTGATGTGTGTCGAATTTTTGATATTTATGTATATCGGCTTTTGGCATAAATTTTATCCTATGTAGAGGAATTGAATTGAAATCTGTTAGAATTATTTTGAATTTATTTTGTAAATTCTAATAAGTTATGAATTTAAAATTAAAATCTAGATTGAGTGTGTGATGATAGATTTCAAAAGGTCTCATTTTAGAATTGAACAACTCCTACCATAGAATCAACTCTTGTCTATTTATTTCATTTAAGTTTATCTATACA
This sequence comes from Polytrichum commune, assembly GCA_950295325.1. Lineage (NCBI taxonomy): Eukaryota > Viridiplantae > Streptophyta > Polytrichopsida > Polytrichales > Polytrichaceae > Polytrichum > Polytrichum commune. The sequence continues at coordinate 63,081,290 of OX485804.1, forward strand.
CACTCATCATGTGTCTTGGAACCAACACCTGATGAGCTGATTACACACTAAATTGGTTCTAAATACCCTCACCATGTGTCCTACAGTATATCCGACACTCTAGCCAAGCAATCATTGCAAAGGAATAGGAAAGAATTATCTTGTCTTTGAAACCATGCTTAATTTGTTATAATTAGAGACATTAGAGTTATCTACAAAGTAAAGCATATTGCTACCGTACATGATAAGCAGGTTCACCACTAATTAATCTAAAATTTGGGCAACTTGTCACATGTCCATTTCCTATTCTTCAAAAAATTCAATTTAACAAATGCATGTCACCTCAAAATATTAGCATTTCGACATCACAATGTTGAACATGTTCATCATGTACAGTACTGTTTGTGAAGTTGTCATTTTAGAACTGGAAGAACATAAGTTTGGCAAGTCTAGATGAAAAGTACATGGCATTCTAATGCATTTGGGGATAGTAAGAGATTCCATGGTGTTTCTTCATATCTCACATGTATTTTTATTGCAACTCAAAATGTAATGTCTAAAGTAAGATGTGGTGGCCAAAAAAGACTATTTATCCATAATGTCACACATCAAATGTGATTAAAGTTTATATCAAGATTTTTTATTTTTTATTTTTTTGGTGTTGAAATTTACAGTAACTATGAGGTTTAAACTGTATACCAAAAATTGTAGTTGGAATTAAAAATACATGCATTCAAACATATGAAATAACTTTTCATTCCATTGCCAAAAAACATATATATACAATCTGTTGAGACCCAAAATAAAGAGTGGTGAAACATTCTAGCATGCACGCAGTAGAACCACACGACATCAAGAAGGGTAGAAAAGCCTAAGCAAGGTCATCAAAACCCATGTTGAAAATAATAAGTCATTAATCACATGATCCGAAAGAGTAAGCACTTAATCGTAACTGTAGTTCAGTAGAGCATTTTGGATAGATTTTCTAACTTTAGCCCATGAATTCCCTCCCTTGATGTTAGACTGGTTGGCATAGCTTCTTTGATGAGGTTCCAAAAGCATCATTTGTTTACATGCTATCCATGTCCAAACTTGTACCTAAATCCCTTAGCATCTAAGAGCTCCTTTCCAAGCCTGAGCATGCACTACAACATATATTAATTGAGCTACATGCTTTCTTTTTTAGTCAAAATTCGTGTCAAATGTGATCATGTCTAGATATTAACTTGCATTCTTCTAGTGCACTTTTGAAATGAGTAGGGTGCTTTAATAATATTGATGATTTGGGTTAAAGTATACAACATGATGAGCATCCTTGGATGCAAGTGCACAATTAGAAATTTCCATCATAAAATATTTTTTTGTTTTCTTCTTGACATAAGATAATGTATGAAATTAAGCCTCAATCCATACATATAGAATGATATCATTCCTAAACTTTATAAGGCTTGTAGAAATTGTATATGGCTGTTCATTGAGCCCCTTGGTCCTTAAAGGGTTGATAATGTGAGCTCGGAGAAACAATTTCTTCCCTTGGGGGCAAAGAACAAGTATAAAGCTTTTAGATGCTCTTGAAGACTCCGTTTCTACATGGCAACCACTAACATCACCATCCCAACCCTTTAGATGTCAATTTCTACGGCCGTTTCTCAAAGCTTCACGCAACCTTTAATAGGACCACAACATTCATGCATGCCAAATATCTTTTAGTGGGTAGATTACAAGGATGGGAAACCAAGGCCACCAACCCGAGTCATTAGCATAACAAGACATTGTAGGCCTTATTAGCATCTAGAGAGCTATATAGCTCAACATTTTGAATGTCGGAAGGTAATTTCTATGAAAGAGTTTTATAAGGTACCAACCAATGTGATGATAACACATGGAGAATTTCTTTCAAAACATTTAATTGTATTTTTATTGAACCGAATAGGTTTATGGTACCATAAAGTGTTGTTTAATTCACCACAACAAATGAAGGTCACAATTTCCATGTGAGCTTCTATGGGGCCACACCCCACACAATTGGATATGGCATGTGTCAACTATTTTGTTCAAAAAGATAACATAGTTTTCACTTTTTAAAGCTTTTGTTGGTGTGGAAGATGGGTTAAGCATATTACTTATTACCATCCCTACTTAGGTCAATTAAATATTATAAATTTATGTAATTAAGACATTTATTAAGATTACTTTTCAAGATGCTCTATAGAGGGGAGTTTAGTTGTTAAGGTACTTGGCCCTATTGTAGGCACTTCTAACTCCACATTGGGAAGTGACTGTTTAGATCGAACTGGGATTATCATCTAGTTAGTGATTGTGAATCACATAATTATCTTTTGAAGTTTTTTGTTCAAATTGAGATGCAAAAATCATTGGAGGTCAATATGAAGATTCTCTTTCTCTTGGAGTTTCAAGTGATCACATGAGTCTTCTCAATCGTGTTGATCACAATTCAATCTAGAATGCCCAATGCATATTGAACACATAGTTGAATATCGTCGTAACATATGACATCTCTTTGGCATTCATTCTTAACTACAAGCCTTGCCATCTACCATATATATTTATAAGCATCCGATTAAGGAGAGTGACCACATAAGGCTCAATTGATTATCAATACCACTCACAAATTGCATTGTTTAATATGGTGTTTAGTGTCACATACACTATGCAGTTTTGCATTGCTATAGCTTTTTGCTAAGAATGTAGTTTATTACCAAGTGGAGTCATTTATGTAGTATTATGTTCATACAACCTATCTAATCTTTGTTCATAAAACTGACATCTATAGTAAGAATTTGCTGCATTGTGTAATGCAAATAGTAAGTGACACCAAATACCAAAAATATTGTAATGGTAGAAGAAAGAAAGTCATCTCAAATTTCCTTAGTACACACGATGATGTCTGCTATCTGGTAGTAAGTTCTTCACTGGCAAAATCGTGACATTGTATATAGTATAATATGAGGTAGAAAGGTATTAAATTGTGAGCATTGTGTACACTGATATGTGTAATTAGGTTGCCTTCGCGAATTGCTTGCCTATTTACCCATGCAAATTACCTTGGGTCAAAACCATATCACAAAAACTTGTAACTTTGTTCATTCATCCGTATAGCAACCATAGTTATATATATATAAGTTTTAATTAAAGTTTTTTAAAATAGTATTTTGTTCTTGTGATAATAGAGATTCAAAATATTTTGGAATGTCAATAATTTAGTGTGGGGCAACCTAAATGCACATATTAGTGCAAACCGATAGAGTTATTTGTTAAGTCTCTCAAAGAGGGACAAAAGCGTGGCTTTACTCCTTTTTGAGAAAACTTTTTCTTAAGAGCTCATTAGTTGGTCATGTATTAGAGCCCATTTACAAAGTTGGGTGAAACTTTTGAGACCTCCTCTTTCCACCCTCAAAAACTCAAAGAATTTTAGAATTTAAAATAGGATAAGCACACGGGACTTGCCATCCTACATCTCAGATCAGCCTATGTAAGGCTAGTTCGGCCTACCCACCCTAGTAGGAAGACCAGAAAGTTGGTTTTTAATAGCCCAACGCCACTCTTTGTGTTTGGTAATTTAAGCATTAAAAAAAGTTCGGTGACTTTGTGTTGATTCTCATAAACTCAAGGGGAGGTCAGACATGTTTGAAAACGTTGGTTTCAAAATGGAGTTTGGCAAGCGAAAGTTTTAAAGAATCTTGGCCTTGACATGTGCTTGACTTCGAGAAGCTTGGTTTCGAGGTCGGTCCCTCTTTAGATTAAAACCATTTGTTTCCAACTCCGATCAGAAATGGAGACTTTAAGCCTTGAAAAACCGTTGTCTTGGATCAAAGTTGAAAAACGGATGTTTATACCCAATAAAGGAGGGACCAACCTTGAAACAACCTCCTCGAAATCAGGCACACGCCAATGTTAAAATCCTTTTTACCTTGGCTTATCAATCATTGCTTCAAAACTGCCGTTTTCAAATGTGTATGGCCTCCACATCAGGGCATGTGACTGAACCCACGGTTTCATTTGCTTTACTTTACAAATAACTCTAATGCCAATCATATTTTGGATTGAAGATGACAAGTTTTCAGGCTAGCGTTGTCAATGTTATGACAGTAGATTTGGTCCAATTTTCACTTGACTGCATGCAGGGTTGTCTATCCCGCCGTTATGACGGTGTCGTGCCGTGACGGACCCCTCCGTCACGACACAATAGGGTCCACGTAGGGTCAACCTAGGGGGAAGCTAGTAGGGTGGGTAAAATACTTACCTTCTTGCCAAGGTGGCGTCCTATGTGGCAAAAAAAGCCGACGTGGACGTGGATATGCCTAGCGCCAGGTAAACCATTTTGCCATTATGTTTATCATTTTGTTAAAATCAAAGTAGTAAAATATGACTAAGGAGGGTGTGGGGCGGACGGGGCGGGAACGGGGCGGACGGGGGCGGGAACGGAGCGGACGGGGGCGGGAACGGGGGCGGGAACGGGGCGGATGGGGGGGAACGGGTCGGGAACATGGTTTTTTCTTTTTTCTTTTTTTTTGCGGACAGGGGTTGGGAACGGGGGCGGACGGGGAGGGAACATGGTTTTTTCTTTTTTCTTTTTTTTTGCGGATGGGGGTTGGGAACGGGGACGGACGGGGAGGGAACGGGGCGGACAGGGAGGGAACGGGGCGGACGGGGGTTGGATTGGGGGCTAGTAATTTTTTCCCCACTTTACCTCTACTTTGCTGACATGTCATCACACGTGGACATCTTACATCCTACGTGTCCAAAATGGGGTAATGTAATTACACACAAAATTTGGTAAAATTCAAGTCCGTCAAGATAAAGACATCATCCGGCATAATGTCGTGATGGATACGTGTCGTGACGGCACGACATTATGCCAAGATTAGCCTCCGTCACGACACAATAGACAACCCTGACTGCATGGATGGACAATTCCAGAGCCTGCATAGATTTGTACCAACTTCCAAGGCACGTTGCCCGAATTTGGAACCTCAAAGAGAGACAGTGAGTCACATGTTATGATCACATTCTGTTTAGGAACAACTTTGAAATGGAAGGTGATTTGCAAACACCACTTCAATAGGTTGATTTCATCTAGACCTGATATAGACTTGTATTTGCATAGTATTAAATTGGACTAAAGTTTAAACAATCAAACTTAGAACATGATGCAATTGACCACTAATGTAAAGAAGACATCTATGTTGGGATCTATATTCTTGATTGGTCTCGCAACTTTAGTAACCTACTTTAATTACTCTCAATGCTAAGAAAATATGATCAATTATTAATATGTAGACCTTAGTTGTATTATGAGTCTGAGGATAGTCTTAATATCCAAGTCCAACACAATAAAAGACATTTTGAAATGGTTTTGAATATTATATGTAGTGGTTTGCATTTCACCTCAAAATCATGTTATCTTTTCTAGTTTTCTTTCTTTGAAATTCTCTCTTTTATCGACTTCTACTTTGGGAGGAACAACTCCATTCATATTGACTCACAAAGGCTTAGCTCCTAAGTGGGTGTCGGAAAAAAAAACTCCTTAGCTACATTGCAATTTTTGGCCGAAACCTCCTTTAGGTCAGTAAACTGCCCACTAAAGCTAACTTGGAAGGACGGGATGGTATATTTATTCCTTGTCTTAGGCTTAAATAAGACAATGTGTGGACTAAAAAGAGGAGTAGGAAAAAGAATGCTTTCACTTGCACTCTTTCACACAAGCCGAACGCATTCAACTCTTGGAGATTTACATTCATCACCAAAATCAACTGAGGCATAGCCATATCTACCAAGTGTAAGAAAAACTCTATGATTTAATAGAGAACATTGACAAAATATTGTGCAAAATCTAACCAATAATTTACTTTGGATAATGATTTTGGTTTTGATCCTTTTTAGACATGTATTGAAACTTCTGAATCCACCATGGAATTGAAATTTGACCACCCCACTACTATTAGACCTACCGGAGCTTTTTTATTTATTTAAGGTTCATGACATCATCCTATCTCACCACCCACCAACAATACTTGATTAATGCTCACACCTAAGAGTGGGCAAGGAAGTTGGAACACAAAACCAATGTGAACAAGACTTTTCCAAGATAGGGTAGTACCATCGAAGTTTGCTTGCACATAGAGCAAGGAAAGGCAAAACATGTCTTCATTGCAACATGAAGTAACAACACATATACAAAGACTACCGAGTCTTCTTTGCGACATAAAGGCAAAGGCACATGTACTAGACAAAGAAAACCAAAATCTACGCTTCATGTACATTCATGAGCCTTCATCAATGCCCTCACCGGCCCATGCCTTCCATCTTGGCCATGTTCACCAACATTCTCTCCACCTTCACCATAGAGGCTTGCTAGGATCAGGCTAGGATCTAGGCGTGGTATAGATTTCGGAGCTCTTCGCCACCACAAGCATGGCGTCTACTCACAACAACAGCCTCGTTGACGCAGGAGCTCCAGCTCAGGTACTACTCTTAAGAATCCCTTGATTTTTCCACCACCCACTTACCATTTGTTTCTCTCTCCATCATCTCACCAACTTAGATTTTGTGGTGGTGAAATCTTAAGCTAGACAACCGATGTTGGCCCTCATGTGCGAGAGGATCCGAAAACCGTTGTGTTTACTAAGTCAGCGTCATGTAGGTTTCCTGTTGCGTGTTGTTGTGGTGGAATAAGGGTTGAGGGAAATGTACCCAAGGATTTCGCCTTCCTTGCAGGTGCAACTTCAATTTATTTTTAAGCTTGTCCATCAGTGGTCGGCCGCGAGGAGAATCTCCAAGACGTTTTGATTGCAAATATGTGTAACCTCCGCATTTGACTGAGGTTGCATCTTGGTGTCCCTCTTATCGCCATGGATCATGCTAGGTAGCCAATGTAGAGCCTTGTGGGCGCATGCATTTGAACATCATTCCGTTTTTTTTTATGAGCGTTGTGTAGATTCATGTTGTTTACTTTTTGTTGTGGAATAAGGTAGAGTGATTTATATGCAGGTGACTTATACGCTAGCTCCCACCCAAGGATTTTGCCCTCTTCGCATGTGCAACTTCAGCTTTCGATTTTGAGGTTGCATTTGGGCGTCCCTCTTGTGGCGATTAATTAGGTGGTATGATGCTTAGCTTTGCCGGTTTTTTTTTTTTTTTTTTTTTTTGTGAGTGCTTCAGCATGATCCAATGGTGGCCACACCGCTGCAGGAGTTTTTGCACGACGTTCTCACCGACAACATTGGAAAAAATTCCAAACCACATGCAGAAGCTCGCACCCATGCCAATGATAAGGAGAAGATCATGTGTGTGCCTTTGGTTGCAACATCCGAGCTTGATTGCGTTCTCCAGGATGAGCAAGAGCATAAGGGGACGACGATTCCGGGTAGCTCCATTCTTAGCCCAGAGCTGACGGAAGAGTTTTCGCAACATAAGGTACGTGGGTGTTATTCGACTCGTTTTTTTTCTACCAATTGGATTTGCACAACGCAGCTCGTGCTGCATTAGCCAATCTACTCGGATTGAAAATCAGACCTCCCTTGATTTAGTTATAATGATTTGGTTATTAGAAGTCCATGCTTGTTGGTTTCTTCAACTGAATACAGAGGTCCTCCCAATTGCGTTCACTATTGAGTGTGGAGTAGTATTGAAGACATTGTCCAATCTCTTCTAAACATCATGTGTCTTTATGGTGTTTAATTCTTCATTGATCCTCACCAAATCCTACACCACTCAAATATAGGGTCCGATTAAAAAAAGTAACCAAATAACACCCGCATACCTTAGCCATGTCAATGTGGAGGTTAATATTCGTCGTCACTTGGCCAAGAAGCCAAATCTGCAGAGTGAGCAAGAGTCGGCTGCCACTCAGGAGAATATTAGGTACGATAGCGTTATTTGGTTTGTTCATGATCTTCTATTGATCAGATTTCCATCTTGAGGTTTGTGTTGCGTTAGAAAAATCTATAAAATAACATTGATTGAAAATCGGACCTCCCCTGATTTGGTTATAGTCATCGAAAGTGCATGTTTGTTGATTGCTTAACTAATTAATGCATAGGTCCTCCCATTTATTGTGATCACTATTGAGAATGCAGGAGTTAATTACATTTGGAGACGCACTCCAATCTCTTTTTAAAATGTGCCTTTATAGCGTTTGTTCTTTGATCCTCACCTAACCACACACCAATCAAATATAGGTATCCATTCAGAAAATGACATGACCCAGATACTTAACTTCATTATTGGTGCACCCTTGTAGCAAGTTCAAGCAGAACCACCAGCACGGACCAAAATCCAGTTGCACTACAAATACAAACAGGTCCGCTGCAATCTGTCCATCTCCTACTTGGAGTACCGTCACCGCCGAATTTGTAGCATGAAGGCGCGTGCAGCCGCTGCTGCTGCTAATTCCTGGCCACCTGGAATTCTGAAGCGCATCTGGGCCGCCCTCAAATTTGTATTCAGTTGCAGGTTCCTCCTCATCGAGTGGGCCCTCGTAAACATTGACCCGTTAGGGCCGTTGGCGCCTCTCGTTTTCAGCCTTGTGTATGCGATGGTAGGCTACTGGTTTGTGTATTCAGATCCTTTCGAGGGCCTTCTAATTAAGATGTGCATCAACACTCTCTCGATCGTCTGGGCCATAGACTACTGGCAGTGCCTCAAATCCAACGCCTGGCCGAGCCGCCGACAATCTGACTGCGACAACACGCTGGAGTATTTTCGTCAGCTTGACTACGAAAGAGCATCAATTCTTCGCTCACATGGGATTTCTTGAGTGGGGTAAATTGGGCTCACAAATGCCTATGTTATACTTCTAGTTTTCAAGGCCTCCGCAGCATGTGGTCTATGGACTCCTGGAATTGTGTAGAGTAGTTTGAAATTTGAACCAGTTATGATAGAAGTTTGCATTTGAATATATATTTCCACCAATCATTATGATTACATGATGTGTTGCTTGAACTTGAATTGTGAGTGATCTTGTTTAGCATGCAAAAATTATAAATTGTTACGAATAGATGAGTAACAGTTTAGAGTTCATGGAATGTTGTGGAGAGGTTGTATCATGAACCAAATGGGGTTTAATGGAAACCATGGAATGTTACATAAAATAAGAAGGGTTTCGAATGGAAAACCACTTGACCAATGTAGACATCAGTTGAGTCCTCCCTAGCTGTGAAGTTTTTGGCTTTTCAGAGTATCAAACTTGGACTAAATCTAGAATTTCCAATGAAACGGAATGACGTGAACATGGGGAAAACATGTCTACTGAAGTTCAAGTCATATTTCCTTGGCCCATCAACTGCAAACCTCGTCAGAAAATCACAATTTATTCTCACATATTGATCACCCATGTGTCCATTGCAAGGTGTGAAGATGCATTCCATTTTTCATGCGAGCTTTTTGTCACACTATCCCTGGATTTTACCACTGGTTTCTCCTTCCAGTTTCTCTTCAATTGTTTCTAAATTGTGTTTCCTCAATGACCACTAACGGTTCACTCTCATGCTATTGGTAATGCTAAAGAGATTTCGTAAGCTCTTCTTATGAATGTTCAAAAGTTGCAAAAACGCTCACCTTACGTTCAAAAGCTGCAGGTGGGATATTCAATGCCCGACAAACGATTTGGCAGAATGTGTTTGAATAAGCTTAGGCCAAGGCTCAATCTTGCTGAAAGACGTTTAGGTTAATTTGAGCAAACTCTGGAGTTGATGCGACACGGGGAGCCAACAATTTGCTGTGGTTCTTCTCAAATAACATAGACTTGTGGAATTTCAAAGCCCCATTTGTTGGTAAATTAGTATCTAAGTATACTTAGAAGTGTCACCGTTCTTAGGGTTGTCTAAGATTTGCAGTCTTACTGTGGGCCCTCTTAACTCCAAGCATTTCTGACCATTGGATTGGCTCGGGAATTGTCTCATCCCATTGGCAATATCTTTGGAATTTGGATCACAAAGACTCTCAATTCAAGTTTCAAAATCGGAGTGATATGCAAAAGGTACAAGAGTTCAAGGAGAAGATTCTCTTCCATGTCAGGTGATCACATGGGCTCTCCCTATTGTGTTAAGTATTTTAGAGCTTAAAATGGTGTATAGATTTTGAGGTCATAGTCCAATTTCATTATGGCACATGTCTTTTTGGTGTACATTCTTAAGTACAAGCCTTGTCATATACCCATCATTTATTAAAAGAAAATATAGGATTAAAAGTTTTCTCATATACCCATATATTTATTAAAAGCAATATCGGATCAAATTACATAGAACAACAAACTTCAAATTAATACCCCCTTGTGCATTCATGAATACCTATACGTGTTTAGTATATGCATACCCTCAATTCATGTGTATGCACTTTGTTCAATAAGTAATCCACATTGGACCTCCCTAAACCACACACCAATAAGTTCTTTGGGTCTAATTATGAAAAGTAGCCTATTAAAACCATAATCCATTGATCCAATGCAACCAATGCAGATGAGATTGGACATTGGTTGCATTGGTTGCATTGGTCAAAAAATGCAACCAATGAATTCATCCATCAATGGATTGCATTGGTTGCATTTTTTGACTATATAACGATGAAAACCTTCAACATTATTGTCACCACAAGGCACTTGGTGTTCAAGTGCGCTCATGAACCTAGAGGACCTTTCCATGGGATAAGGTTTGGGTCAACTAACCCAAACGCAACTTTAGATTCTAGTGAAGATAGACATGTGTTTGGCTCAACCGACCCAAACATGTTAACCCTAATCATTGTAATTCCAAACCTTATATTTGTGAGCTTGAACTTGGGGGCCCTTTCCATGGGATAAGGTTTGGGTCCACCGACCCAAACTCAACTTCAGATCCTACTGAAGATAAACATGGGTTTGGGTTGCTCTACCCAAATCCACACGAGCCTTTTATGTGTGGGTGGGACATAGAATTTCATCTATTTCTTAGGCTTTGGGTTGGTTGCATGTCATGAAGATGTTCATGTCAAATTTTTGAGGCGAGATTGAGATACATAATATTTCATAAGAGTCATAGTGAGAAAATCTAGATTAATAGTGATGACATATGGTAATATAATTTTTTGAATATGTTTCATGTTTCATTTGTGGGCTTTTCCTTTTGGGTCAGTAGATTTTATCTCTAGCTTAGTTTAGATCGGTCATCATCCTTGAGCCCCTCATTTATTCCAAAGCGCATCCTATTCAAAAAAAATTGCTTCATAGGTGGCTATGTCGGAATGTCATTCTTAAGGGAGCTAGGTTTTGTGATAATGAGCAACGTCATATACAAATCCAAGAGGAACTCCAAGCCAACATGCGACTTAGGCTTGCAGAATTATGATTCATTGGCACATGTTCCTTGCATTATAAATGAGTGTAAACATAAAAAGTTGTTTACAAAAAAGCCCATTTGAGAAGTGGCCACTAATAATTATTGTGTGCATTGTTGCTGCCAATTGTTTCCACATGAGAAGATTAAGGCTATTTGGGAAGTAATGTGGGTTGAAGATTTCCGCCTCAAATCTTCAAGAAAAGTTGATGTTCACCAAAAAATACATGTAGATGAAATATGACGCAAGGTGATCACATTTGAAAGCATAGATGTGTGTTATACGGCATGGTATCATCATTCATGGTGTGTTCAAAGCGGAACCTAATAGACAAGCAATTTATGCCAAAGAAGGCCGCCAGTTCCATAACCATGGGAATTTGGATTTGAGAAACCTAGAGAAGCAACACAACAAAAAGCTACTACTTTTACAACTATCATTGTAAACTATAAACTCTTGTGCAATGCCACACAAAACTCTATTTCTTTGCTTTGGTACGTACTTAAGAGCATATTAGGCAAAATTGATATAGATTTTTTACTCAACATTGAGTCTTTGGTTTCTTCTTGCATGGATGATTGCTCATGGATAAAATGATATCAAGTTTGCCCATTATGCTCTACATTCATATTCAGTGGATTCAAACTACACCATTGGATCATTTGCAAGACTTTTGCATGATCTGGAGAAATCGTTTGTGTATTTTTTAAGATCGTTATTTAAGAATGTCGGATTGACAACTCTATATGTAGCATGCTAGATAGAAAAGATGTATGCTTGGATTCATTGTCAGAACCGCTTAGTTAGCATGTGATTGCAAAAAAATTGTCCCCAACTATATGTATCCAATTGGACAATTGCACCAAGGACAATAAAAGCATACTTGTGTCTACCTATTGATCTTTGTTGGTTGTGAAAGATATTTTCAAGGAGGTGTTTATATCATTTCTTTTGGTGGGCTATATACACAATGATATTGATGCATCTTTTAGGTGGTGGAGCATGAAATTGCATGAGCAAGATTTCCCAACAATCCCACTATTGACGAAGTCGTACATGGATTTGGACAACATTTCCGTCATCCCATATATGATTGAGGAGGTGTCCCACTTCAAAGCACTTATAAAACCCTATCTTTGGAGTGGAATTTCCATTTGGTTGGGCACATGAAGGCTCAACAATTTTGGTTTTACATATGTAATGACTATATTTTGGCCATGCAGCACAAGCTATTGTGTATGACACAAGATTGAAACCCATTGGAAGGGTTTCTTGTTTGGTATGTTGATGAAGAGGGCAAGGTAGTGTTACCAGATAGGGAGCACAAATCTTATAAACAAATACCCATGATGAAAATGGAGGATATTATAGAGGGCATATTAGGGGCTTCATACAATATTGGGATCGTCTGCGAGTAGCGGATGTTGGTGGATCATTTTGCCACTAATATGAAACTTGGATAGGCTTGTGGGCACGTGTTTGTTCAGCTTTGAAAAACCTTCATCAAGATAGCCCCCTTACTTTGAGGCATGGTTTTTGACTATAGAATCATGTGGATGTTCATACATCAGAGGCTAGGTTTTTGGCAATAGAGAGGATCATGAGGACTTTGACAAGGATGACAATTACATTGGGCTTGCCAATAATCATCCCTCACCGTCTTTCCATGTTGCAGACTTGCAGTGGATTGTCAAGAAGCTTATATATCCATATTACATTTTGGAGATGAAATATATCTTAAATTGGTTTTGGTGGTAAAAGTTTTGTCTCAGCCAAATTTTGTAACTTCTAGCCCTTATTTTCAATAGATTTAAATGGATTACTACCAACCAACAATACATATTGACAATGTGATTTTTCATTACAGAAGTTGAGATATAAATCATAATTTTTTTCGAGGGTGTTTTTCGTTTGGAATATAATTCTAATTTTGGAATCAATATGCATTTGTTACACTATGGTTTTGTAGGCTGAAGGGTCAAATTTTTATTCTATATGCTAAAAATATTCTACAATCCTTTGATTTTATTTATGAAGTAGGTTTCAAGTGCTCTATCTAATGTGCTTATATTGGCCAACCGTTAACTTTGGGATTGGACTTATAATATATTTCTTTACCGATATACCATAGCCTATGTTTAGGGTGACTTCATGTTCTTATCATTCATATGTTATTTCAAGACAATGGAAAGTCTTGAATTACATAACATAATGATATTTATTGATGAGATTTGGACAACATGAAATGTTATATGTGCACTTCTATCAACGGAACATATGATAGATTAGGAATAGAAAACCCATATTATTCTACAAAATGGAGACATCAGTACATTGTGCAACGCAATTACATTTTACAATTTAGTGTGGGCTTAAACCAACAAGTATGCACCTAATTGCTAAGAACTAATCTAAAATGCATTATTTGCATCGCATAGAGTCGGCATCAAGGCATGACAAGCCGTCTTGAGATATTTACAGATATTGTTCACTTTGAGAGTGTCAACCATGTGCATGGAATGGAGATAAAACAATGATGATGGAAACCCAAAACAATGACGCATGTGCACAAAAATTGTCTTATTGAATCACTTTAAATCACAAATAAACTTTTATTGAAGCGGATCACCCTAATTTGATGGTGTGTAGTTTAGTACCCACACTATATAGAAGAAAGGAATTAGAGGACATTAACAATAATGATAAATCATATTAATAATCTTTATGTTGTCATGTTTACACAAGACCAAAGAATTATCTAAGGCATGTGAGTGTTACTTGGGTTTTTTTTAATGTTCTCCAACTTCATCAGATTATATTTACACCCAGAAAAAGTTTGTGTTATCTTAGCAAAAAGATTATGAAGCCTTAGCAAATCAAATTGAAAAGCAGACCTTCCGTGATTTGGTTATGGTAATCACAAGCGCATGCTTGTTGATTACTTAACTGAAAGTTGGATATGTAGATCATCCCAACTAAATTACCTATCGAATGTGGACTCATAGTTAATGAAATCCAAAGGCACAGTCCAATCTCTTTTAAACATGTGTCTTTGTCGATATTTGTTCTTTGATCTTCACATAACGCCACACCAATCAAATATAAGTGTCCAATTACAAAAAATAACCTAATCACACCCACATTTCTCAAGTTCACAACTTCACATCCCAAAGTCACTCACTAACGCACTCACTGAATAGTGTCCGGGGAGAGTTTTGGGCACAATCGGTCGAGATCCTAGCTAGTGTTTCCAAGACCAACCAGTTACATGTTGACATCTTTATTAAATTGGAGAACACTCTATAAACTCCTCCAAATGGATCCGTAATTTTCCCGAAGTCTTTAATTGAAACAGATTATTTCTCAAATTCAACCAGTTCATCTGTAACTAGCAGTCGGGTCTCCCCATTCATTCATTGCTCACCCATCCATCTCACGTCATAATATGTTGCCATGCACGAGAATCATATCAAAATTCTCGTGCTGCCGAGTTCATCACGTACGAAGAGTGCATGCAAATCCAACGGTCCCAGTGTTGCATGCGAATCCAACAGCCCAAGTGTTGCATGTGAATCCAACGGCCCGAGTGTGGCATGCGAATCCAACGGCCCGAGTGTTGCATGCAAATCCAATGGCCCAAGTGTGGCATGTGAATCCAACGGCCCGAATGTGGCATGCGAATCCAACGGCCCGAGTG
Source organism: Polytrichum commune (assembly GCA_950295325.1). Lineage (NCBI taxonomy): Eukaryota > Viridiplantae > Streptophyta > Polytrichopsida > Polytrichales > Polytrichaceae > Polytrichum > Polytrichum commune. The sequence continues at coordinate 63,096,297 of OX485804.1, forward strand.
TGGCATGCGAATCCAACAGCCCGAGTGTGGCATGCAAATCCAACGGCCCGAGTGTGGCATGCAAATCCAACGGCCCGAGTGTGGCATGCGAATCCAACAGTCTGAGTGTTGCATGCTGCATGGACGGCCTGACGAAATGTTACGATCTTCGAATTAAAATTTAGAGCATTTGATGGTACATGTATACAGTTACAAGTGTACCACGAGATCCGAGTCCCGACAAAGCCAACTGCCTCCTCCTCCTCCGACACTCTAAATCATTCCCAACTGCCTGCCCGCATTGATGTGCGAGCGATTCGACAGCCCTGCCCTGCACGGACACTACCTTACTGCCACCTGCGAGGTCCAAGATCCGATACCTTATCCAACTTCTTAGTTCTTGAAGTCAACGAAACTCGCTTGAAAGCAAGCAAGAATGTCAGATCCACTCATCATCACGACTCGATCGACTAGCTCGCTGACGGAGGATGAGGTTTTAATTGGATCTCGAATTCTTCTGGGTCCGATGTAACGTTGTCCGATTGGGGAGGATTTTGGTTCATTCTTTTATTTTGGGCATAGTCGGTGGAGATTCTAGTGATTCTGCATCCAACCGGTTACATGTTGACATCTTCCGGTTTTGTTTCTTTATTCATTTGAGGTTTATTCTTGTATAGATTCCTTTAAAATGATCGGTAATCCTTCTGATGTCTCAAACTTCAACCGGTCATTCTTTAAACTCAATCGAATCTATCATTTGTAACTAACCGTTGGTTTTTTCCAAGCCCTGCTTCTTATGTGTGTCATATAATTAACATGTAATGCGTCGAACGGAAGTCTTTATGAAGACTTAGGAGAAGATCCTGGGTCTTGGACCCACATTAATTCCACCTTGACTAGAAAATTAGTGTGGTCGATGTATATAATTGGCATGCAAATTCTCCACACACACTAATAGGACTATTTAGTATAGTGAAATACTTGAAGTTGGAAGGTTCACGCCAAGGTCGGAATCCAAAGATTTAAGGGCAAAACAAATCACCAGATGGCCCAAAAAATAAATCGTTATCAAAGTGGTGGTTGTTGTGTTAACAAATTACTACACTAAACATTGTATTTAGTGGCACCATTTCTACTTTTTCTTTCTCAATACTAATTGTAAGCCGCCCATGTAGTGTCTCCAACACTAATTTTAGAACCTCATATTATTTTTCATCCCTTGCAAAAGAATTAGAGCACCACATACATACAATGTTGCAATTATTGTTGCTTACTAAGTGATCATTTTCATTCAAATTTCAATCATCCATGACAACATTTCCTTACAAAATTTTAGGATACACAAAATTTACCACACTTTGTTTTAATACTTGGCATTTGGATGAAGTAGAAGTAAGTTAGGATAACAATACTTGAATTCATAAGAAGTGTCACCACTGTGACATAAATGATCATATGACATTAAATACAGCATGTAATGTAGTTCTCCCCCCCGGCCCCTGGTTTACATTTTAGTCCACTTGGGGATAGTAAGAGGTTTGGTGTTTCTTCATATCTCACAAGTGAATTTGCTGCCGCTCAAATGTGACTCAGTGGTTAGAGCTTTGTGGTGCCTATGAAGGATAAACCAACCACACCGACACACATACAAATTCAATTTTCATTTATAACCTAATATTTACTCTAGTTGGGAATATTATATGTATGATAATATATCATAATAAATTTTATGGCATTTAACAAAATTTTATAAATTTAGAGAATTATCTTGAATGAATGTTCTAGTTTGAGCCCATGGATTTCATCCTAAATTGACGTTAGATCAAGCCATATGCCCTTTGATGAGCTTCCAAAAGCAATTGTCGTTTACGTGCTAGGTATTCATGTCCTAAATTTGTCCCTTAAGTTTGTCGAAGAGAACACATTTGGCCTCCTTTGTAGGTAAAGACTCAAAGCTACTTCCCATAGAGTTCCAAGTCCTAAAGTCCCAAGTCACTTGAGGTCAATCAGTGCAATCTCAGTCGTTGAGAGCATGGAAGTTGGGACTTATGACTGCACACGGGTCCCAAGTCCTAAGTCCCAAGTCCCAAGTATGAAATGGATTCCTACATATAACCCTTTTTGGAGGTGAGGCTTGGGACTTGTGTTGAGGCTAGGTCAGGCAAAAAGCTAAGACCCAACACTCAACAAAATTCTTGCAAATAATTTTACATAACATAATCAAGACCCAACTTTGATGATAATTTACCATATTTTAATGGTGTCTTTAGGCTAAAAAGATGGGACTTTACCTCCATGTTGGGACTTGCTAACATGAGTGGGACTTGGAACTTTGGACCCCATGTGAACCGGGCCTCAAGAGTAGGTACACAAAAGCACCTAATTTAAAGGCTCCTCAAGACTCCTTTTCTACATGGCAACCACTAACATCACCATCCCAACCCTTTAGATGTCAATCTCTACGGACGTTTCTCAAAGCTTCACGCAACCTTAAAAAGAACCACAACATTCGTGCATGCCAATTATCTTTTAGTGGGTAGCTTACAAGGATGGTAAATTGAGGCCACCAACCCAACACGTTAACATACCAAGAAAACCTAGTTATCATAAAGGGATGTGTGGTTCAACATTTTGAGTTATGAGAGATAAGTCCCATGAGGGCATGTCACCGCATATCTTAAGGTCCCAAGCAATGTCACAAGAACACATGTGAAAATGTGTTATTCCAAAAAAATAAAAAAATAAAAAATGTGTTCACTCATGTAGACATGCGGTGTTGTAGAGTATTGTTTGGTTCAACACATTGAATGAAGGTTACACTTTCAATTTTCATAGGGCCACGCCCAACCAAATGTAGATGAGACAACTACCAAAATATCTTCAAGTATGCAATAATTTGTTCAAAAAGATAACATACTATTCATTTTTCAAATTTGTACTTGTGTGGTATAAGGTCTAGCTTATTACACATCACTACACTGAATATTGTATTTAGTAACATATGATATTTTATGTCTTTGTGGCAACTTTTCTAATGACACTCAAGAACTATCATCCCAACCTACATTTATGTAATGAAATATTTACAAAGTTTGGTAAATTCTGTATCCTAACATTTCTTGGAATGAAATATTGTCACGAATGATTGAAATTTGGATGAAAAAACACTTAGTAAGCGACCGTTTTTACAAAATTGTAGGTCTATAATGCCCAGAAACATTATAAGGAATGAGGCGTACAGTTAGTGTTGTGGTGGCAATACAGGGGAAGTTTACAATTAGTATTGACTCTTGAGCAAGACAAATAGAATTGGTGACCCTATATACAATATATAGTGTAGTATCCCCACTTCTAGATTACTATCCTACGCAAAGTTTACTTGAAAGCAATTCAGACATCTATGGACCTTGTGTACTTGGGCAAACTTCTCAAGGTGCTCACTTGATGGGAAGTTTGATTTGTTTTAAGGTACTTGACCTAATCATATGGGCACTTCCAACTCCACATACAATTGAATTGGGCATCATCTTCTTCAGACTTCAGTTGGCAATCGCAAAATATGCAAAATCGTAACCATTTTAACTTTTGTGTTCAAGCTTTGGGGTTCAGATGTAAAAAAATATTAGAAGTAAATCACACTTTAAAAAACCAATTTTTTTCCATTTATATTAGCAATTCGATGCGAAAAGTTTAACATATTTTGAACACAAAGTCCAATCTTGTCATAACACCTAACAACTTTTTTGATGTCTATGCTCGACTATAAGCCTGGCCATACTATACCACTCTACCATTCAAATATGAGTGCCCGATTAACAAGAGTGATTATAAGGCCTACATACGTTAACCCTTAGCATCTTAGAGCACACAATGGTTTCGTTAGATCATCTAAAAAATAAATTATTTGGAGCTCAATTTTATTGTATCTAAATGTAAAGTTGTTGCTAAAGATTTTTAAATCACATTTAGGATCACATCAATGCCGTAGCAATATTTATTCATTTTTATTCATTTTTATTCATTTTTAATTTTTTGTTTATAGTAATCAAAGTTCAAGAAATTGTGATAAATATATGCTTTAAAATATAGTCCAAACATTCAAGATTATATGAAGAGTAGATATACACTTTGAGGCACAGAAAAAATTGACAATTTTCAACCAAAATATTATGGAGGTACTATATATAGCAATGTATCAACAAAGGGAAAGTCAGTTCATTCTTGACTTCAATAAATTCTTTTGAACAACCATCTTTTCATATTGGAATTAAATTATCGCCATTGACAAAGAAATTCTCATGAAGAACACAATGATACTTACTGTGACTTTCCTACCACCTTCCTTTTGGGTCAATTAGCCATCAAGAGTCATTCATGAGCCCGAAATGGGCCTCTAAGGAAGTTAATTGAAAGACAAGACTCTGTCAATTGTCAAGTCCGCTTTTAGAAGGCTTCCTGGTAGAGAGTAAAAAAAAAATTGTTTATTTATTTATTTTATTAAATAAAATAAAATAAAAATCTCAAATTCTTGTACACCACCATGGTCGCCATCCAAAAGTAGTGATTAAACTGTGAACATTCAAATGTCAACACTATTTATCATTGTATATAAGGTAGAAAGTAGGTATTAAACTATCAGCATTCATTAGTACATATATACACAACATTATTAAGCAGTGTGTGCTCATTTATCTAGGCCCCGAGAATATAACCATGGGATGCCGCATCTAGTGCAGATTTAGTTTGCAGAAGTCTAGGATTGAAGATAACATGGAGTTTCAGGTTAGCATTGTTTGTGATATGCCAGTAGAAAATTCGCTCCAATTCTAAGTAATGAACGGGGAGAGTCGACCACTACACTATTTTGTCTTATTAGTGTGGGTTACCATTCGGAGTTACACATTGCTATAACATTTTACTAAGAGTGTCAATTTTTACCCAAATAACATAAGTAAAAATTGAACTATGAAGAATATGATATAACTTAGTCGGTAAAAATGATAATATCGGTAAAACTTTATAGCAACATGTAACTTTGAATGATAACCCACACTAATTAGACAAAATAGTGTAGCTAGTTAAAGATGAACCGTTGAGTTTGAGAAACAACTGATTCAAGTTCAAGACTTCAAAAAAATTACCCATCATTTTAGATTTATGTCAAATATTCCCCAAATTGATAAAGAAAAAACCAAAAGATCACAACATGTAACTAGTGGACTTGTGAACACTAGGATTTTAACCAATTATGCTCAAAAATCTAACTTAGTTATGGTAGACTCCATGGATGTGGAATTTCAAAGCCTGTGCACAAGTCCCAGATCTTGAATTTATGAGAAATGATGAGAAAGTCAGCCAAGTTTTCATAATGCTTAAATTACCATATACAAATTGTGGCGTTAGGTTATTGAAAATTGGCTTTCTAGCTTATCCTACTAGGATGGGTGGGCGGAGCTAAGCTTTATTGATGGTCAAGAAGTTGGTGATGGTCCAAGTTCACTTTACACTAGACTTTGAGGGCCTAAGGGACCACATAAACTAAAATGGATGACGACTATACATGACATCCTACATGGCATGAAGTGGATAATTTTTTTGTTTTTTTTTTTGTTTTCAAAGGACCCTTGAATTTTCATGGTCATGGCTCTTCATCCATCTGTAAAGTGGCCCTAAGCACACAATCAAACTTAAATCACAAATCAATCAACTCCAATATAAAGTAGACATCTTTGTTGGGATCTATAAATTTCTTGATCTATATTCCGTACCAATTGTGCAACCAATATTTTGTGTTGAGCAACAATGGTTCCCTTATGAGACACAATTATGATATATGATGGCAGTAACCATACTAAGCTATTATGTTTGATCATGTTTTTTGATGTGCTAGAATTGGGCATAGACTCAACAATTGGGTGTAAGAGGATTTTAAATATAGGAAAAAAGTACAAACATAGTATTGAGCAAGAGTTAACCGCTAATTTGTCTTTGATATTTTTGTAGACAATCAAAATCTTTATTTCATCATTGAAATATGGCTACCGAAGTTGGACCACCAAGGCCTCTTGTTTCAAGGCTAATGACAATATCCCTCTCCACTATCCACCACTAAGGCTTAAATAATGCTCACATTCAAGAAATGCTAAGGAACACAAATTTGATGTCAACAAGACCATCCCAAGATAAGGTAGTACGGTTAAAATGTGCTTGCACGTAAAGGAAGGAAAGTTGAAACACTTCTTCTTTGCAACGTAGAGTAAAGACACATGGACAAAGACTACCAAGTTTTCTTGTCAACATAAAGTAAGGACGCATAGACAATGACCACCAAAATCTAAACTTCACAAACATTCATGAACCTATATCAAACTTCTCCACTTCTCATTCCTTCTTCTTCAGTACTCAACAACACCGCTTGCACTCCATTCTCTAGTATCGAGAGAAGAAATATATTTCTAGAGCAATCTTATAGGTTCTCTCCTTCCTTCATGAGAGAGGTTTGCTAGTATCTACAAGGTCCCTAGATTTGAGAGCCCTTCATAGCATCAACACTATCATGGCAGTCTTTCACAACAGCCTCACCACCGTAGTAGCTTCAACTCAGGTACCACACTTCAAAATCCCTTGATTTCCCACCTCGATCCTCACTCGTTGTTTAATTTCTCTTCAACATTGTTTATAAAAAAAATCTTTTTGGTACATTGAGATTTTGTTTTGGTGGAATTCTTAAGCTAGGTAGCCAATATGGAGCCTTATGTGTGCAAGAATTTGAATATCATTCTAGTTTTTTATTAGCATTGTGTAGTTTCATGTTGTTTATTCTTGTGGGGGAATAAGGTAGAGTGGTTTGTACGTGGGTAGTGTATCCACTGGCACCCAAGGACTTTGCCTTCTTTGCAAGTGCAACTTCAATCGGTTAGCATGTCAATCAATGGTCTTGCATGAGGAGATGTAAGACATTTTAGTTGCGAAGATGTGTTACATGTGCTTTTGATTCTGAAGTTGCATTTTTGGCGTCCCTCTTGTGGCGATGAATTGCGTAACATGATGCTTAGCTATGCCCTGTTTCTTTTTTGGTTTGTTTCAGCATGGTCCATTGGATGCCATCCAGAGCGTCCACGACGCTGAGGTGGAGGATGTGGCGCAACCATGGTTGTACTACATTTCCACTAACGACATCGAAGAGATTTTCAGATCACATAGGGAGGCTCGCGCCCACGATCACAAGGAGACGGTCGTATGTGTGCCTGTGCAGGCAACACCCGAGCTTCATCGTGTTCTCCAGGAGCGGGAGCATGACAGAACAGGTCCTCGCCAGTATCTTTGCCCAAAGTTGACGAAAGACTGGTTGCAACAGAATAATCTCGACTTGGAGGTTGAACTTCGTAACCACTTCGCTCAGAAGCTGACCATGCAGAGACAACAAGAGTTGGATGATGCCGAGGAGGACAACAATATTGGTGGAGTAGTAATACCTGCCGCTGAAACCTTGCAGCAAGCTCACATGGAACCATTACGAGCCCAAAACGAAGTCCCTTGCAATCCAATCGCCTATCGTGGAAGAAATTGTAACGTCCGCAGAGTTCGCAAGAGATCCCAAACCTATGCAGGCAACACTGATTCTTCATCCATTGATCCGAGGGTACCAACACCTCTTGCTACTAATTCCACGCCACACATAATTGCAAGGACATGGACAACCTCTGCCATGTCTGCAGGTCGGAGCGTTTGGGACGCCATGCAATCCCTCCCCAGCATGTTGCTCGCTCTCAGCAAATGTGTCCTTGGTGGGCTTAAAGGGGCTAACCCGCTGTGGTTGGCGGCACTTCTCTTCTACCTTGTAAGTTGGACATTGTTGTGCAATTTTTGAACATCGTGCACACAAGCAAGACAATGTTTACCAAGGTATGAAGTTGGGAATTGGCATGCGCATCTTCATGGTCATCCCGGCTAGATCACAGTGGTCAACATAACTCAACTTCTTCCGGCACTCGGCACATGGGGTGCCATTACTAACAACAATCGTTGACAAGCTCGCAAGAACATGTGGGAGTGAATTGCGACAGTGTCATTTTCGATTGACAATCTAGGTTTTCAAGCCAATATGTACAGTATACTATACCATAGTTTACATGCTTTATCGTTCAAGTGTAGAATATGATATGGGTGTATCGGTACAATGTGAACCTCAGAAAGTTGGAGTTGCCTCCATGTTTGCTCAGACTTATCCATCTTCTTTGAGGAATAAATTCAGTAGTATTGAGTATTTGATCACAATTTGACTAAAATATGGTGGTTCATGCATTCAAAGCTGAATGATGTCGAAGGGCCTTGTGAAATTCATTTATGAGATTGTTGATGGGAGGTTTCAAAGAGGCATTAATTTGGATGAATCTGTTGAGGATACTTGTTGACACTAAGATGTAAACAAACCTGTACACTTGAAAACTTTTGATTCAAACCATGAGTTTCAAGTCTCTATTAATTTCTCTAAGATCAAAACTTTGAAAGTACTTCAAACAAACATGGAGAATAGATGAACTTGCGTTTTCTTATCTCCGCACTTCAATGGCACACCTCAAGTGTTCTTCACAACTATGTGAAATGAGGTTGGCCCAACCTAATTTATCGTCATTCCAGATCTTTTTTGATATATACTACCATAGTAACAAAATAAGGATGAAAAAAAAAAAGTTGTTGCACAGATGAACCAAAAAAATTTAAGTCTTTGTGATATGGTTCTTGCCATGGGTAAAGAGGCAACCTATTCACAAAGGCAACCTAATTCCACATACCAGTGTAGAGCTATGATAACTGAATCATTCAAAACAGATGAAAATTTGGCTCTATGTGCATCACATTGTGGACAATACAAGGCTTGTAACTATTTGGACATCAATATTCCATTCATTTCATAAGAATACACTTCATCCTCATAAAAAATAAAACAAGTAGTTATAATCACATTTGCACTACACATAGTAATTATGATACCTAAGATATTGGACATGTAGTTCTTATAATGGGAACCCTGGCAAGTACATTGGATTTTCATACTTGTAGCACGTGGGTGCACAAAAGGGGTATTAATTTTTGGCTACAGGTTACTTAACATGCATAAGGTTATGGAATTATTTTTCAAGTAATGTAGATATATTGTGGCCCATGGAACTTGGGAACCTATACATGAATTTGCGACAAGGACATACACATATAGAAGACTGTAGAAAGTTTGGATGAATTATTGAAGCATTTTTGCTTACAAATATTGGAGCTTATTTTTTTCCCCCTTGTATACATACGTTATGGTATTAACTTCATTACTTTTCTTGTGTGGTATACATACTTCTTGTTGTTTCTTGACTAAAATGTTGAATGAATATTTTTATTTTGGTCCATCTGAAAACCACATATAGAGGTACTCACTTGAAGGTAATGCATACATGCCCCCCACACATGACGTATGTTTATAATCCTCTACTACTAAAGAGGCCCCCACATGGCCTCTCTCAAAAAGGGAAGCCACATCATGTAGCAATACAAGCTCAAATTGCCCTATTATTTATCTAACATATATATGTCAATTTTTTGACTGAAATAATGCAACCGATATAATTGTATTGATTTTATGCATAGAAATTTCACTTTTTAACTCAAAGTTACCATGAAATCATTAAAAAATCTTCCATACAACACTTTGAAGCCCTTAATAGGTATCTTGGAACTTAAGAATTACATTAACCATAGCACAAAGCCTTGTGGACAACAATACATTGGCATGTGAATCAATTTAACAGGAGCGAGTTATGAGAATCAACGCATGGTGCGTGCAATTTAGAACAAGTAATAGAAAAATTAAAAATAAATAAAAAACACCCCATTCACTTTTTAAAAAAAACACACACACATTGATTGGTGAGAAAAATCCGCCCAAGCAACCACTAAAAATTTATGACGGGTGGTACGACCAAAAAGCATTGTTTGCAAATAAAGTTAGCTATGTGTCAAAACATGTCAACTCAAGTGCAATGACAAGAAGAATCTCTTAGCTAAGCATGGACTCATACGTATGAGGTCCCTTCATACCCCCCCCCCCCTTCTCCCTCCCTCCCTCCCTCCCCCTCACTCTCCTCTCCTTTTGCATTCCTTTCCTCTCCCCTCCAAGTTGGCTCCCACACCGACCATCCTCCCTATATCTACAGGGGCACTAGATTTGCAAGGTACTTGGCTCCCTAGATCTACAAGGCTACTAGATTTGCGAGCTCCTTCCATCGCACACGCTCAAGCGAGCTCCTATGGCGTTGCAGGCCCTCGTCACCACCCTGGCGGTCGCCATATTGACTCTCGGCGTCCTCGCTGCCGCTCAGGCACCTCGACCCACCTTCATTCAAACTTTCTGCTTTTGTGTCTCTTCGAATTTTCTCCACTTTTTGTTGTGCAGAACAAGCTATCTAGATCAGGAGCAATAGTTTCGGACTGGTGTGAGCTTTGCTAGACTTTCTGTGGTGGTCAAGCACTCATACACTCTACTTTCTCACCGGTTCATCTTAACTGCAAGTGAAGGTTCTCTTAATGATGTGTAGTTTCTCCCTTTTCCTGTTCTGATTGAGCAAGTTTTATAGCTATATAAGGGGAGCGATCCATTGCAAGGGAGTGGTACTGTGCACTGGCAGCTTCGTTAAGTCGCCGTTTGCTTAAGTTCACAATTTCCTGTATGCTCTCATGGAATTCTCTGCCATTTTTCCCTTCTCTGTATCCTCCGTCGACAGTCTTGCAGGTGTTGTGGTTGGTGTTGCCATAGTGTGGGGGAGCGATGGTTATGGGCAGTGGCAAGCATAGGGGCTACATTAGCCTTCTTAGACATAGCCCAAGCACCTTCAGTCTTGAGACCGTTGCACACAAGCTGCACTTGTGTCTCCTCAACTTTCCCCTCTTTCTGCTGCGGTGGAATGATTAAGCTTGTGGGTGACGCATGTGTGTGGTTTTCCCAGCTTTGTGGGTCTAGTGTGTTGGAAATATGTTTGTATTACAGTTTCTTCGCTCATGGTGTTGTATTTGGTGTTGCTGTTTTTCTCTGGTAGGAGAGTGTCGCAATGACAGTTTGGGTTAAGCTTCATGTCAATGTGTTTCCTGTTGGAAGGGTGTGTTAATCTCTGTATTTTTCAGGTTTTTCTACCTACGCATCACGATGTGCAATTTTTGGTGTTGTTGGAGTGACAATGTGGGTTGATAAGCTAGTCAACAGTTCTCCTATAGTAAGGATTGTGTTAATCTTTGCAATTTTCAGGTTCTCCTTAACTAATAACTTTGCGCATTTTGGTTGTTGTAAATCGATTCTGTAGGTGTGCATTTGGGAATCCGACCAAGACACCTTGGCTGAAGAGGGGGTGGAGGGGCGGACGCGCTTCGGTATCTGGAGATGCACAACCCTAGGTCGGGCAGCGAGCCTCCCACCCTCCCACATGATGGCAGACGAAGAGCATCGGTATCTGCTCACACCACATGCATACGCTGGTGATGCAGCAGATTCTGCAAAGGAGAATCGATATACCAACGGCACAAAGACGTTGTCACTCGCAGAGCACTACGAACTATGGTACGAGTTTGTTGTGGACTATGTTCACATGTGGAGGAAGGTGTTGGAGTCACCGCCGCAGATGGTGATGGTCGTAACCATCGTCTATTCTTGTATTCTTATGTGGGGTGGCTTCTGGGATATCCGACGCGTGTATTTCGGTAGAGGTGATATGTATCTGGGAATGCTCCTCATCCTCGGTAACTACATCCTCATCCTCCTTGCCCCACAGCCTGACCTTGCAGAAGCCCCAGTTATTGGAGAGCAGATTTACTACGGAGCAGAGTAGTTGACACAAGGAAGGTGCCAAGGTTTGCAATTGTGGTTCCAATGTTGACACCATCTGACACCACATGCAATACCTGTGTTGCTGGAGTTCGAGCTTGTACATGCATCTTAGTGGGAGTATTCGTGCGATCGCGTTGCACCAGAATGGAGAGGGGATGAGCTCGTAGCCTCAAGAACGACCTCAAGCGACCGTTTTGTCCACGTACTGGTCCTTGATTGAAATATCACTAGTTTGCTTGACATTCTGTTTACGGCTATTATTTCTGAATCTTGTGCTCAATGTTAGATTTCTGCAAAAACTCCGTCATACTGGAGGGTTAGCTACATGCTTGCTGCATCGATATCCCAAGCGTACTTCACTTTGTTGTGTGGAACTCTTGGTGTAAATAAAGAAATTGCAGTGAATAAATTGAATAAATTGAGCACCGACTTTCATATGCTTCTCTCAGAGTCTCAGTCCAAGTTCAATCATGGTGGTTCGATTCCAACCTGCTTGCATTGTTGTCACACGGAGAACCTGAGAAAATTCAATGTTTATGATCATACATATTTGCACAAGTATAATTGCACGTGACGACAGCTGTGGCAAAGCTCCAAGTTGAGGTTTGAGAAGTCCAGCTGTGCAGATTAAAGTCTTGCTGATGGATCGAGGTATCTACGGAGCTAGACTCTACGTAGAGAGTGACCAAGCGAGCACCCATTCTTCACCTCAAGAGCTTGACACACTCGAAAGTTCGTGTACAGCTCACCAATGGTCCGAAGTCGTCCACTTTTGTGATCTGCACAGAAACGAACCTACAATGGCACATGTAATTCTTGTGTCAACGAGGTCGAAGTTTGCGTACAATGTAAAACTAGTTATGGCAGAATGCTTTGGACATGCCCCTGCGTTGTTGGTTTTCCAGTTTTCATACCTGCATCAACCTCCAATTTAGCATACACTCACACTCCCACCACCTTCTGAACCAAGCTTTAAACTGTATGGGTGATTGTTGATCAGGTTCTTCTAGCTGCAACCAGCTTTAAATTAATGTGGTGAATTGCAGAACCAGCATAACTATGTCTAGTTGTAATGGACTTGGAACACCTAGAGCCAAGAAATTTTATGTTATTTATAAGAATTAATGTACCACTGCAAGCATCGTTGGCATGTTCGGGGCATATTGTATGTGAGTTACATGTTCATGCAGTAATAGGTGTGTCATCAGTATGTTTTAATCACATACATGCTGAAATCACAGACCTGCTGAATCGAGTTCTGTAGAGAGGTGATGCTCGTAGTAAGTACCAACTCATGATTCAGTTAGTAAACTTTTAGTTGATGCCAGGTGATCGAAGACAAGATGCTTATATTGAACCAACCAGTTTCAAGATTACATAATTATGCTTGTCGATCGACATGTCAACGAGCTCAGTAGGAGCTACAACGATTAGCTGATTGATCAAGTTCTGAAGTAGAGAAATTCAGATGCTTGCAGAAACCTCTTGTGATCATGATGAATTGCAGGCCCAATCTTGTAAGTTGATGCACCCATCCCTCTGAACATACTGAACTACCAGATTATAGATAGGTAGATAGAATGGAAATCTGAATTCAGAGAATAGGAAAGTTAATACCAGTGTTGGGCTGGTATCACATTTTGACACCTCGGCTTTGTATAATAAAAAAATTACATATTTTGATATAGGTAGGGATGGGTATCTAGGATGTTTTTGATACAATACCATTAGGATCTATATACTATGCAAGAACCTTCATACCTAGGTAAAGTTACTTTAGTATGGTATTAGGATGATATTGACCCAAAGAGAAACTCAAGCACAAATTTAGGATCGAATCTCTCATCTTGCACGGTACTTTTCAAGATTAAGCATCGATCCCATGTCAATATGTGATTGGTATGACAATTCTCATACCAACCAAGTAGGTTGTTTGATACCATTATTGTTAACATTGTGTATTGATACCAATGTGCATCCACCAATATATGAGCCCAACATTTGTTAACACTAAACTTAGCCACCCTGGTATCCATGTGGTAGTAGGATGGTATTGACCCAACTAGGAACTCAAGTAGAATAGGAGTCTCTCAATGACAAATGGAGGTCGGATGGAAATTGTTAGGAGGTAAGAGGTAGGTGGCCGAGAAGTGGACACCCACGGCGAAGCCTTGCCGGTACTCTGATTAGGTTGAAGGAGGTAGGGGGAGGGGATAGAGTTGAAGCGGCCGTTGTTGCTCCTCGAATCCCCTCCTCCATCCACCCACCCGTTCAGATGCCGAAAGGGCAACCGTGAAGAGACCTCCCTCACCAACACTATGTAACTACTCCACCAACATACCACTCATCTCACTTTCTCGAAGCCCATTCATGCTGAAGTCTCTGCTACTAATCTACTATCGCACACTGCTGCTGACTGCATCAAACCTGCTGCATCACTACTGCATCACCCCTACTGACTACCACACATAACCTCTGCTACACCGAAGGAAGAGACACCACTGCCATCACCGAGGAAGAGGCACCGTTGACAGAGTCCGACATCAAGAGAAGAGACATCGCTGTTGCTTTGCCGAAGAAAGACACTACTGAGACACCGCAAGAGAGACACCGCTGACACAACAGAAGGAGAGACACTGCCGAGAGACTAGTTGTTCCTGAAGGAGAGAAACCACTGAGACATCGGAGAGAGACATCATTGAAGCTCCGGAGGAGAGACATCGACGAGGCACCGAAGGAGAAGACATCGTTGAGGCACCAGAGGAAAGGCACCAAAGGAGAGATATTGGTGAAGCACCGAAGGAGAGCTATTACTGACGGAGAATTGACATCAGCAGGAGAGAAATCGCTGCGAAGAAATCCACTGCTCTACCGAAGGAGAGATATCGATGCCTAAGAGACCCACCGATCTAATCTGGATTTCTAGCTAACGGAGTGTAGTGCAAACGGAGAGATCTATGTTTAAAGTCATTGTTGGGTTTTGCATTAGATACCTGGATCTGCTAGTTCGCAGCACAGATCCACCAGAGTGTTGACGTCGAAGAAAGCTGATCCTGTGAATAGTGCCGAAAACAGTGAGCGAGGAGATTTTTTGGACATAACCTGTTGAGACCCCTAGTGCCGAAGACAGTGAGCGGGGAGATTTTTGGGCATAACCGGTTGAGACCCTGAGTCCCGAAGACAGTGAGCGGGGAGATTTTAAGCATAATCGGCCGAGATCCTATGTGCCTTAGACAGTGAGCGGGGAGAATTTTGGGCATAACCGGTCGAGATCCTGAAGTCCCGAAGACAGTAAGCGGGGAGATTTTTGGGCATAATCGGTCGAGATCCTGTGTGTCGTAAACAGTGACCGAGGAGATTTTTCGGGCATAAACCAATCGAGATCCTGGTGGCAAAAAGAAGAGTACACTGAGAGTACCGCTAGTACAGAGAGAAAGTAACAGTTGCTGCTGAGTCTGCATCAAGAGGAACTTCGCCGAACATACAAGGAGAGACTACTACCTGCCAAGAGTACCGAGCCGAATTGTAAAGGAGTCCACACCAGCTGCTGATTCTAAACGAATAAACGAGAGAAGCCACCGAAGCATCATCACCAATTGAGCTCGAAGAAATCTCAGTTGTTGCCGTGACAAGGAGAGTTGCTGTCTTCCGAAATATCAAACACCCAGGAGCTGCTTGAGGGAAGTCATCAAGACAGAAGATTGTTGCTGCCGAATTTCACCGTCTCACTTGCAGTTCGAAGAAATCTCATCCCGAAGAAAATCTCAGTCTTGCTGCTGCTATTAAGTTGTTGATCTGCTGTCGCAAGCCGAGGACTTCAACAAGCTGTTGTTGCTGCCACAACCAAGCACCCGCAAAACTTCAAGGTAAAAACTCTAACCACCCATCAAATTCTAAGTGTGAATACACAAATAGGCTAAGAACAGAAGCACTCACTTAGAAAAATAGACACTCATATCAGAGTAGCTCTTACATTGATCACACACACTATAACTCACAAATAAAATTTCATTATGTTGTAGTACTTCTCATTAGAGTGCACACACTAGCAAGCAGACACACACACATAACATTAGGCACATAGAATTGTTAGACTTTAGAATTGTTAGACTTTGTTAGGATAGGAGCATGAATATTACATGGATAATCAGCCTTGTCTTCACTCTTTGGCTATCACTAGCCACCCCATATTGGAGAAACTCTCACATTGTCTACTCTCACAACCCTTGGGAATGCTTTGAACAAACTTGTTTTAAAAACACACATGGAAAACTGTCTTTGTATGTTTGGCATAATAAGATAAAAGATGTTTGCAAAACCATCAAAAACACTGAAACTAACAATGTGCACTTTTGTCTCAAAACCAAAAGTACACATGTCTTAACTAGGCAAACTAGCATAAGTACAAAGATTTGTCTCTTTATATCATATCACTTCTTCTCTAAAGACAAATACCAATCAGGCCCATCAATTAAGTGGTGGGAAGGTATTTGCCTTGAGAAACAAAGAAGTAACATCTTGAAAAATGCTACAAAAATCTATGGAAATGTTTTAGTATTGTGTCTTTCTAAAAAACATACTCCTTATGATGTTATATACAGGACAACAATGGCCAAAGCTAGCTCTACAAGAAACATGGATGTTTGTGTGATTGATGAAAATGAAATAATCAACACCTCTAAAAAAAGAACAACTTCTGCCATAGTAACCACCACCCAGAAGAAAGCCAAAAGCAAAAAAATCTTAGGGTCAAAATACTCCTCTCTATGGTTAGGATTTCACGCTTTAAATCATATAAACAAACAAAAAGAACAACCAATGGAAAATGGGGAAACTACAAGGGAATTAATGAAAAGAAAATTGACTTCGATGAAGCTAAAGAAATGCAAAATGCGCGACCTTCTTTCTCATATGTCCCTCAAAGAAAATGGCCATCTAAGATGGAAGATGGAAAAGAAGGACAACAATACAACCTAACCCAACTTCCATTCGACGTGGAAGTTGATGAGTACGGGTTTTCTTTTGATTACCAAGTCTCCATTCACTTTGAACTTGGTGAACAAAAATGGGAAAGAGATGTGATCATGCAAAAAGTCAAGGAAAGGTTAATAAAAATGAACATAGAACTTGGGGAGCTAATTGGAGAACCCATAGCAATTTTATATTTTCACAAGTCTACTACATGGAGCGGAACCATTAAACTTCATCTTAAAAACCCACTCCTTGATGCTAAAAGTCTCCTACAAGGGACAAAGGCATTTATCATCACATTAGAAGATGGAGAGGTAAAATATGTAAATATTACGATACACTAGCTCTCAATAACCTCCTCTCAGTAAAAATCACAAGCGACACACTAATCGGCAAATAATGGTATAATATTTTAGAAGAGATAGTACACGAAGGATTTAACCGTACATACGACTATGAAATTACCAATGTGCAGAAAAAGAAAGAAATGGGGTTTGCGTGGATAGTAGCAACTTCACCCGAGCAAGCGAAAAAGATAAATATTTATAAAATCTCATTTGATAATGAAATCTTCAAAGCCAAATTCACCTCGAGGGATAAATTAACCGAAGATGAAAAAGCTAGAAAAAATGCCCTCATCTTAATAGTAAAAAACTTGAACAAAGTAAAAGATACAGAGGTAATTGAACATGAATTGAAAAAACACATGGGAGAAAAAAATGTGTTAAACGTCTTCTTCAAAATTGAGAATGGGAAGCATGTAGGGAGTTGTAACGTACAATGTCTTAACGCAGCCGTATACAAAAAATTTGTTAAGAAAAATACCAAACTCCTTGGAAAATATATAGAATTTACCCCACACCCAAAAAGCTTGGATGGTATAAACGCACCTTCCCAAGAGGAATTAAATAGACTAGGGTTCTCTGATGTGAACACAGCACTCGCAAACACTGTGGAAGCCTTAGAGAACGCACCAATCAAAGGTCTAACAAGACAAGACGTGAAGACAATGATGGAAGGAGAAACCTCTAAATTACGCAAAGAGTTGGCAGAGAAAGAAGAGATTGTGTACCGCAGAGCAACCACATACACCGATAAATCAATGAAATCCATATCGGCCCAACTTACAATATTCAAGCAGCAACTATTAACAACAGTGAACTACATCGAGAGCGTGGCAAAAGACTCGGAAGGTGGACCAGATGAAGACAATATGGACATGAGAAACTAGATAAGGTAAAAAATGACCCGGTAACACTTAATAAAAGCACAAAAGTATATTTTAATACTAAAAATATAAAAGTACATTTTAATACTAAAAACATAAAAGTATATTTTAATACTAAAAACATAAAAAACAATAAGGTATTTATAAGTACCACCAACCCAATAGAAAAATTGGACTCCAAAAAACAAACAATTAAATTTAAAACTAAACATAATCAACCCGAAACTAAAGAAACTTATCAATTCAAAGTCACCAACTACCAAAACCTCAAAACACAAAAAGCCAATAAAATATATAATATCATTATAATCAAAACACACTCAAATACAACAACCAATAAAGCACAACATAAATATTATAAAATAATACTTAATATCATACAAAAAATACATGAAAAGAAAATAAACACAATACTCAATAACACTCCAATAAAAACACAAATAACCAGCATACAAACAAAAACCAAAACAAAGCCACTTACCAAGTACGTCAAAAAGAACCACCAAACAAACACCACAACCATTAATAAACATACAAAATATCATCAACGAACGCAACTAATAGTGGTAGAATGCTTACACTTACAAACAATATAACGGCCTCGGCCTCTCGGCCCCGCCACAAAACAAAAAATAAATACCAACTCACAAACAACTAGACACCTAACACAATAACAAATCAACATAACCAAAAACAAAATCAATATACATTCCAACACCAACATCAATATTGAATTCAACACCAAAAAGCAATTACAAAGTCCTTCTCAATTATTATGGTCAAAATCCAAAGCATTATACCAAAACAAGGTCTCCAACATAAAACAGGCTCGGCCTCCCGGCTTCGCCACCGAACTAGAAACATATACCTATTCACAAACAACTGGGCACCTAGGAAAATAACAAATCACACACCTAGAAACAACCCAAATACACACTTCTCAACTAAACAACTAACAAATAAAATACCAGCTTTACCTAACCTTTTGACTACAATCAAATTCACACTTACAAAATATTTAAAATTAAATAAACGAAAAACAAAAACAATCCAAACCCATGGATATTACTTCATTAATAAACTAGCATTACTTCAATGTGGAGATATAGAACCCAACCCGGGACCAATGCCCAACATTCTACGCACTCACCCCACTTCACATAAAAAGAGAGCCAAAACATATTTTATCCCCAACACGATAAAACTACAACCCGAATACCAACACATAGCAAGTTCATTCGCACCTATACTAGAAACTATTCACCCACTACATCACCAGACAAACACTAAATATCCATACTTACATCGATATATCCAAACACAAAATCATTCCCCATCAACACACATACTATATGCTTTAATCATTACTATAAACCCCTCCATAGACACATGCAATAACATACTAGCACAACCCCACACTTACGACTTTAACGATATTTGGACCAACACACTAATCATTCGACTAACCAACCTTAACAACCCCCCTGAAAGGCACATCCTAACACAACATCCATATACAACATTTGTAAGAGATAACCAAAATATAATAAACCCCAAAAATTCTATACATACTGAATTATATAAATTTATACATAACCAAGAGACTCCACCTACTCCAATTATCCTCCAAAGAAAATTTCCCTTTCTTCCTGAAAAACTAATTACCGAATCACTCCGCTGCCTCGAAAACATAACTGAATACTCACACCCTCCCCCACTCCCAAACATCCCGACAACCACCCCTAGCTTTATATCACACACCAACCACGAAACAAACATAATAACTTGGAATGCCTCATCGCTTAACACAGCCTTACCAAATTTACAAAGTTTAATAAATCACTCCCATAGGAACACAGCAATTATAAATATCCAAGAAACCAAACTTACAGCAACCAAATCCACAAAATACATACAGAACCTATTCCCTGAATACAAGCTTATTTTTAATAATACACACGCCCTCACAAGATGCATACAACAAATAATGCCTTACACCCCCGGGAGAGGTGGCCTACTCACGCTCATTCATAACAAATACGCATTTACTGGAAACGTTACCAAGATCCCTACACCAGCAAATATCTCCCCATACTTGCAAATAATAAAAATAAACAACCACCCACTCCTGCCCTGGTTAATAATACACATGTATATGCCCACACACTTAGAAGACACCCACCTCATTCCCTTCCTAAAAAATGAAATCACTAACCAAACAACTACACACCCTAACCACATACACATCCTATGCGGCGACTTCAACCGAGACATTGCACTCACTGGAAGACAAAACAACAATAATAATACGCCACCACAAGAAGAAGACATTCAATGGAAAAACTTCACTACAACCCTTAATCTTGAATATATCCCAACAAATACTAATATCACAAGACAAGGAGGCTATAATTACACATCAACTAGCCTTATAGATGGTTTTTATATCAACTCACCAGACAACAACAGATTTACCTCTACAACAAACACAAACATGAACCTAAACTCAGACCACTACCCAGTCACCTTACACATACCCCAAAACATACTCATAGCTAGACCCCCTCCCCCCACAAATATTACACCAACTAGAATACTAAATCCAATCCCACCGGAAAACTTAGAAAAATTTAATATAGAATTCTTTGAAGCAAACTCCACACAACTAAACAAACTAACTAGCTTACTAGAGAATCACAATCACCTCACCCATGACCAATGGCATGAAGCCTGTATAACATTAGACAATATTATAGAAAAAATCTCAAATACCATTGAAAGAACATGCAAAGCAACCCCAATACAAAACCTTACGAACAGAACAGCACAACAAGGTGGATTCCTACCACGTAAATTATCCAAAGAATGGAAAAAACACCTAGATATATACCACCTCATTAGGAAAACTATATTTATCACAAAGAACAACCCACAATGGCAAACTCACCCCATCCTAAATGAAATCCGTAACCACCAACATGTGCAAATCTCACATCCACCTACAACAACCACCCCCCCCCCCAAATGAATGGATTGATACCATTGTTGCTATCGCAAAAACCGCCAATAAAGAAGCCAGAAAAATCACCACAAAATACACCAAAAACTGTATTCTAAAAGCTATATCAAAATACCGTCAAATGTACGAAAAAAGTCCCAAAAAGATAAATAGAAAAGTCTTTAAACACTCCGAAACTTCACCCCTCGACTCAATCACGGATAGACAAAATAACATCCTAACTAATCCTGAAGATATAGCAAAAGAAATACACATTCAACAATCCATCAGTAACCGCCCAACAGTACACACATGCCACTATCAAAATAAACATCGTCCACATTGCACATGTGGCGTTAGGCAATATCCATGGCACGACTTAGAAGGACTCACGATTGACCAACGTGGAGAACCCCAAACCCCCTTACATACATACTTTGACCAAGAAACATATGACTTCTGCCTCAAAAACCTTGGAAATAACAAAGCCCCAGGACCAGACAAAATTCCCAACTCAATCCTAAAAAATATGCCACCACGCTTCCACAAATTACTCTTTCTATTCTTTAAACATTGCTACAAACAAAAACAAATTCCTTCATCGTGGAAAACCAGTCTAACAGTTTTACTATATAAGAAAGGTGATCCGTCACAACTCACTAACCATAGACCTATCGCACTAGCTAATACAATATACAAACTATACACAAGCACATTAACCTCTATTATTTCCACTTATGGGAAAAGATACCAAATTCTACACGATAGCCAAGAAGGATTCAGAGCTGAAAGAGGAACATCCAGACAACTCCAACTCCTCATCGCAGCATTAGAAAATGCAAGATTCACAAACCAAGACATATATATACTCTACATTGACTTCAAAAACGCTTTGGCTTCATTGACCATGCTAGACTTTTAGCCATAATGAAGGATCTTGGATATCCAACCGACGCCATAAGCCTCATCGGCAACATATACTCACAAGCCTCTATAATATACTGTGGCGAATACTTTGGTAAAACACTACCGATCCCCATCCAAAGAGGTACAATACACGGAGACACTCTAAGCCCATACCTATTTTTAATATTTTTAGAACCCCTCCTTAGATGGTTACAACAAGGAGATAACGGATACACCTTCGGAACATCCAAAGTTAAAATCTCATCTGCAGCATATGCCGACGACTTAGCAGCAATGGCTAACAAATTAAAATCATTACAAATACAACTAAATAAATTAGACAAATTCTGCGAATGGGCAGGAATGGACCTCGGAATACCCAAATGTGCAGTGACTGGATGCCCTAATAAATCTAAAATGAATCCCATAATATTCAAAGCCCTAATCCAGTCTACTAATATAAACTATAGAAACCAGCCATTACCAGTCTTAGACCAACACGAACCATACACTTATCTGGGAATCAATCTCGTACCATCACTTAAATGGAAAACACAAATTAATACAACTACAGCTAAAGTTATTAAACAATGTCAAGCCCTGGTAGCAAGCCCAGCCACCATGAAACAAAAAATCAATATGGCAGATACAGTCATACGTGCTGGTATAGCCTACAGCTTTTACGCAGTACCATACTCTATCCTGGCTATCAAAAAACTCGATAAGAAGATTATAGCACTACATAAAACAATATACGGATTACCAAAAAGCACATCTAATATCGCTACACAGCTCCCACACGACCTATTCGGAATTGAAGCATTCTCATTACAAAATACCTACTTGCGTTGCATCGGAGAACAACTACAAAATGCCCTCAATGACAAAGGTAGACTCGGTAAAATCTATTATGGTTTAATACAATTTATACTTGCAAAATTTGGAGGTTCCAAAGAAATAACCCGCATTAAATACCATCACTGCGTTAGATCACCTGTTACTAGAACGCTATTCCTGCTCAAACATGAAGCCGGAGTCCATCTAAAAAGTACAATTGATAGCTTCCTATTAAATCCATCCCCACTTGAAACCGAATGGTTGAAAAAAACACAAAATCTACAGGGCCTAAACCCCAGCACTTCACTCAAATTATTACAAAAACTCCTACTGCACAATATAATAAGATTAGAACAAATAATCATGCCTAATGGCACCACCTTAATGAGCCCGGATGACTTTCAAATATACCACTCCAATCCTACAAAATTCATCAAGAGTGCATTAAACATCGCGAACCAACTATTTTGTCAACCTTCATGTCACCAAGAATGTCACCTACCATGCCCATACCACTACCCCCCACGAACCCTAAAGAATGATTACACAATAATAAATCATACCATCCTCCCTCATTACCCAACACCCCCTATACACCCTCCGAACCCCCCTAACCCTCACCTACTACCACCTCCGAACACTATGCTTAACAATCCCCGTCATTTTCCCATACACACAATACTTGACCACAAACAACGACAACTCACAGATTCTAATGGGATACAAAGAAAAGACACATCATATCTATGCCAATGGATTACTCCAAATAATAATATATACAACAAATGGCGCACCCAAAGAGATTTATTCCCCTATTGTGACGCATATTCTAGTCGACACAATACCGAACTACTTACCCAATATTATACGAAAAGACAACACAAACACTTTTCGAACATCATCAATGCTCACTTCTCCATAGAACAACAACGAGACACTAGATACGTTATCCCTGCCACAATTATCCCATTGGCATATATCTCCATTAATGAATGCAACCCAGAGAGTGACATCGAAACAAATACTAACACTATTCAAACACAATTCGACGTCGCTCACATATATGAAGACAACGGTCGGCACCTCATTACCATCCCAAAAACTAGATTATTGTGGTTATGGAAACAATATCATCAAGCGAAAGACACCCCACATGGTCTAGAACCACCTACCCAATCATTTGAAACAGAAATCGTGTGGCTATACCAAAGGTATAAATACCGTATTCCAAAAAATGACCCACTTAAACGTGCCCAATATACAATACCAACTCCTATACTAGATTTCCTAATTACAACATTCAATATCAACCATTCATACTTCTCATCCCCAGTTACTTGCCCCACACAATTCACCCAATTCCACTCACCATTCTCTAGGGATAGAATATTTGGATCTCTAGGGAAAGCGTTTGATCAAAAATGGAAGGGAATTGGTTACGCCCACCCCCATAACGCAACAGACTTACAACAAACCATCCATTGGACCCGCATTGCAGCCAAACACGACCCAAATACAATCACTATACTTATTTCAAAAGATATGGATTGGTACCATAACTTTAACCCATACGCCGGCCCATTCTTGGACACACACATCATTGCCCACTTTGCAGCAGACACCATCACATACGAAGAACCCACAATTCCCCCCGAACTCAATATCACGAGGAAAGAATTATCAACACTACGAATACTCTGTATCCACCACCAAAACAATCACATAGGTACCTACGAACAAATGAATCAACTCACCAACATAGCAAATAACCTCCAAATATTACAAATTCACACACAAATTGCTCCACCCACCCCCTTAAATACCGCCGTTAACCCTAGCAAAAAATGGGCTAAATCTAACTATCCAAACACACCCAATAACAATATCATACCTATTCCACAACTCCCTAATTATCAAACTAACTTACCATTAAAATTCCATCCACAATTCAGCTACTATACAGACGGTTCTTTTATGAAACCCAAAGAAATTAACCCTGGAGTATGGAGAAGAGAAAGAGCTGGCTATGGAATCTACAGCCCCAAGGGCCTTAACATCTCCAAAAGACTACATGGACTCCAAAACATACTAAGAGCAGAAATGATAGCCATACATGAAACACTAACAATCATTAATACGCTATATCCAAACGAACCCGCATACATATTTACCGACAGTCTCAATATATTATACTTACTTAACACACAAATTAAACACCCCACACTTCACAATAGCCACCCCGACCAAATCACCCTCGCCACCATGGTACAACTACTTCAAAACCGAACACAACCAATCACACTATACAAAGTCAGAGCACACGTCAATATTTACGGCAACGAACAAGCAGACAAATTGGCAAAAGAAGGGCTAGAACTAGAGCACATAATTGCCATTCACCCACATGAGCATGCCCATGCTACCCCATACTACTACCAAAAAGACGTCTGGGCCTCAATGGAGGACGTCCCTGACAAAGGCCCCGTTAGATTCTTAGAAAAGCAAATTATAAAATATGATAGAGAAAATAACTTGGAAAACATGGCCACACAAACTCCTAACATGTACAAATGGATAGGGAACGCAGAAATAGACAAAGAATTATCTAATGAATTTTGGGAAAACCCATAAATCTCAGATAAACAAAAATCATGCCTCATCAAATTCCGAACCGGAACTTATATGGGAAATGCTTGAAAACAACTGTTCTTTGGTAGACAAACATATCCATCTATCACATGCCCCATCTGCAATTCATACGAGCCGGATACATGATTACATGTACTACTTACGTGTAAACAACAACATATACATTCACTCCACGTCAACAGACACAACAAAGCAGTATGGGAAATTAGGAAACTACTAATTTCATCCGAAAAATCCCGATGTTATATTCTCATGAATGTTGGCACCTTCAATAACACACCCCAAGAAAACACTGTTCCCAATTGGCTACTCCCTTGCACATGCGGTACTCAAAGATGCCATTGTAACTCCAGATTTAGACCTGACATCCTTTGTGTTAGAGGATTACCATACCAAAACGACCCCCCCACAGACATAAACCCCAACCTCACCATACAATTCATCGAATTCACATATTGTAATGATAGATTCTCACCAGAAACACTCGAAGCAAAAAATAACAAATACAGACCATTAATCGATAGTATCGCTGCTAGAGGATGGAAAACCGACCCCCTTATTATAATCACTGCAGGCGCCAGAGCCACTACCCACATTCCATCAATGAAGTCACTCAAAAATAAATTTAAAATACCTATGCCTACCATTAAAAATACCTTCAAAAACATCAATACTATCGCTATAAAATATGCCATGTCTATCCTCCTCCACAAAAGAAGAATAGAAAACCACCAACCGCTACCCCAAACACTAGACCCCCCATAGATAAAACCATTAAAACCAACCATTATGGTCCTTGTTACTGGTGACTGGTGACTATAGTGTCTACTCTCGAAAGGGAGGAGTAGATCTGTACTTCCATACCTTTGTCCTGAGGGCATCGGATTGGGGGTGGATCGAACAGACACTTAATTCACGTCGGTCTCCTCCGGAGACCGAAGTTTTTCTTCTTCTTCTCTCAATGACATCTTATGCGACCCAACTAGGAACTCAAGTATAATAGGATGCTCTCACCTTATGATACCCACCAAGTATCAATATATGATTAGGATTATGTCAATGCTGATACGGGCGGGGTAGGTTATCTAATACCATCCATCCATCCACCTGTATACCAGCCCAACACTTGGTTAGTAGTACTAAATTTAGCTTCTAAAGCAAACAATAATTAATTGACAATACGTGGGTAGTGGACAACATAACATTACACAACTCCTTGGTTATGTTCCATGGGACCATGTATCACATGAGCATAATTCTTCTTCAATTTTAGGATCCATGTTTATGTAGAATGCTGAAGATTGTGCACTATGAACTTTTCGACAAGGAACTATAAATTATGAAAGTATTTCAATTGCAGGTTCCTTCTTTGGAAAGAGACCATCACATAGCTGCTAAATGATGCTAAAAATAAGTTTTCAGTCATGTGCAATGGCAGGCTGGAGATTATACAATCTATGTAAGTTACACAGTACACAAGTCTTGTTCACTGCTATGCATGCCACGTCACCATCGGATCACGGGCAGGGGCGTGAAACCTGCAAGCTCTTTGTCGATCACAGCCGTCGATCCATCCACCGCCCACTATCATGGTGCACATGTGGCGGGCCAGTGCCAGCGTGGCATATATAGGTGCCAGGTGGAGGTGGGAAATAAGGCCTTTGGAGGTCTGCCCGGATTGACAGGCAACTTTGAACGCCTCTACGCAAGAAGAGGAGGCATATGAACTCTCCATTCTAGATTTTGAGTTTCCGTTTGTGTTTGATTCGATTTTAATTTGCGCGTTTATTTTAATGCGGGATCCTCGTCTATCATGTCATTTGCAAAAGAAAGAACAAAGTTCATTGGTCGTTCCAACTTGAGAACTTCAACTTTGCGATTGTTGGATCTCTTCCTTTCAGAGTGTGTTAAAATATTTGTTCTCTTCCCATGTCTTCGTAATGGAGTTGGTTTTCACATATATGTGGATGCAGAAAATTTGTTGATGATACTTGGATGAATTGCCCTTGACATAAACATGTTGGTATGAAAGTTTTAAAGTCATTGGAATGCATATGTGGGAACCTCAACTTCGATTCTAAAACTTGAAATGACAACATGTGTGATCCACAATTGCTACCCAAATAAGACAGCTTGTAGTTTGATTAAACAATCAAAATTGTTTGTGAACTTGCAAGTTTCTACAATAGTACCAAATACCTTAAGGGATGTGCGGCATGCTAAAGGGTGCAAGAAGGGTACATTTCGGCCGTTCCATGGAAGTCTATTTCGCTTTGGGAATGGGACTTGATTATCTTGAAATGTTGGTGATTATAACTTCATTAGTGGTTTATTTTTTTGTACAAAAGTTAAATCTTTCTACAATAATGCTCTATATTGGGATTTTCTATTGAAGAAATAAGGTCAAATTATATTGTCAAATACGTACAATTTATACAATATGTGATTTTGTAGCCACCATTTGTAAATATGTTTCTATCTTCATATCTTCCGAAGTATGTTGTACAAAAGTTGGTACACTAAATATTAAATTTAGTGTCACCAATTCTATTTGTCTTGCTCAATTCTAATTGCAAACCAAATCTGTAATGCCACTTAACACTAAATGTAAACCCAAAACTATTTGTCATTCCTTGTAAAAAAAATTGGGCATTGTAGATTTACAATGTTGTAATTAGTGGATTTTCATCCAAATTTCAATCATTTATGACAATATTTCATACCATAAATGTTAGTATGTAGAATGTACGAAAAGTGGATGAACCAAAAGTAAGTTGGGGTGACAATATTTGTAAGTTTATTTATAAGAAATGTCATTAGAAAAGTTACCACAATGACACCAATAACCATTAATATCACAGTAGATAATCTATTTAGTGTAGTGAACCTTTGACCACAACTTCATTGAACTTGCTTTGAATTGATTAAGAATATCTATACTCATCATCTAATACATGATTTGATGGCATGTCAAGATGTTTAATTCAGCTCTAAAATGTCTGAATGTAATCTTGAAGGAATTTGTCCCAACTTCTCATATAGAGGGAATGTGGTCCCTTCCAAGACAAAGTAGGCAAGATAAAATTATGTTTAAACTTACACATCAACAAGCTTGCCAAATATGCAATAATTATGTGCCTACAAGTAGTGTTGGTCAAGCACGGATCCTAAAAAGGGCATAAAAAGAGTCATGTGCTTAAAATACACATGCTTGTGTGCTCAACTTGTATCAATCATTCTAAACACAAGAAAGTCAATCAACATAATCGGGAAGACTTATATGGTCTCCCTAGTATGATTCATACTCAATGACCTTTGCTCCTTCATAACAATTCAAGATCAGCTCCAAAACTTCGTTGAGATTGATCTTGGTTTGTTTATATTATACATTAGTGGTCACATGTAAATTTCAACCTCACAAATCCGCGCAGTAGAAAGTTACACCAGTATACCTGAGTAAAACCTTGGGAGAACCAACCACTAGTTATAGACCTTGGTTCTCCTTGGTCCAACCAAGGTCCAGGGAGAACCAACCGCTAGTTATAGACGAACCAATTGAGTTTGAGAAGTAACCAATTAAGTTCAAAACTTCAAAAAAAATACCGATCATGAAAGAGGAATCTATGGAACATACTCCGAATTTATTAAAAACCGAAAGATCACAACATGTATGTAACCGGTCAGACTTGGGAACACTAGGATTTTCATCAATTATGCCCAAAAATCTCCAGTGACACTGCGTCACACATAACGAAAGGCAACCATTTAAAGCCCATGTACCCTAGGATGGGCATTGACAAGAAGTTTTCCTGCAATGGGCATTGACAAGAAGTTTTCAATTGTGTGGAAACAGGCTGGAGATGATGACATTGGCAGTGGGTATGCTTAAGCCTTACACGTTTGCCAGAAGTCGTGCCAAGCAGCCAATTGGATCAAGGCCTGCAAGCTCTGCATTAATCGCAGCCGTCGATAACCCAATGGCTCGATGGTGCCCGTGTGTGGTAGGCTTGGGCCAACATGGCATTGTTGTAGGAGGCTTGACACATGGCATGGGCTTCTACAGCTTGGGTGGCCCTTGAAGGACCTAGCCTGAAACAATCGAAAACATGAAGAAAATTGAACGTAACAATAAAAAAAGGTTGGGTTACGAAATATTGTTGGGTAAAACGCAGGCACTGTGTGTATTGCATTGGGGTAAAACGCGATCTGCATTTTTTCTGCATTATGTAGCCTACACGGTGGCTTGCCTTGGCTGCAGCCATTTTTTGTTGTGTTGTATAGTTGCTCGTGCGGTTACCCTACCTCCCCAATGGCTAAAAACATTTGCAAGGTAGCAAATCTAGGCCATGTGCACAACCCTTCAGGGTTTGACTCAGGGCTTGAGAATGATGGGGGGGTGTCTCGGGGGGGTCAACGGCCGAAAAGTAGAACCACGTGAGAACAACTATAGGGTGCTTTTTATTCATTGGCAAGAAAATTTATAGAAGCTTTGGATCTACCATAGCCTACTTAAATTGCAAAACATGTGATTTTATATAATATAGCATAAGGGGAAAACCCCCACTTTAGGTTTGAAGTAGAAAGAAATTAGTATGAAAAGAATAATAGAGGATTCTAAAAAATAGAATGAATATATTCACATATAATACATGCAAAATGAAAGAAAATTGAATTACTAGGTTATGATGTATACACTCTTCTTTCACCAGTATATAGCAAGGTGGATACATCATGCCATATTGGAGTCTTAAGTTTGCATTTGTAGAGAACAAGTAAATCAAAATTTTATAAGTAATTTAGCATCATTTGAAACAATCTAGGTTTTCTTTTATAAGTACCTATAGGGTGGTGAATATTTGGTGAAGTTGTTTTTTTCTACCTAAAGGGTTCCCAAAAATCCAAACGAGGAGGTAAATAGCCCCCATAAAAATACCCTTTGTACGCATGTGGTTACATTTCACAAGAGGGAGTGACCCCCCCAAGGGGGGTGTTTAAGGTATGTGGGTTATGTGGTTTGTTCTTCATGTTCTACAACTTCTACCAAATAGATATACACAACAAAGCCCAAGTTGCATTAGCAAATACAATGAAACATTTGCAAAAAAACAGATTGAGAATCGGACCTCCCATAATTTAGTTATGGCTATCGGAAGTGCGTGTTTGTTGATTTCTTAACCGGATACAAAGGTCCTCCCAATTATGTTCACTATCAAAAGTAGAGTAGTTATCAATATTTAAAGACAAAGTCCGATCTCTTTTGAGGATGTGTCTTTAAGATGTTTGCTCTTTGATCCTCACTGACCCAAACACCAATCAAATGTAGGGGGTCAAATCAAGAAATCAAACCACTTTAGACCCATCTACCTTAAGTTATACGGGATATGCCACAATTTGTAAAACCCCTCTCCCGACGGACAAGTATCACAATAATGGTCAATTTTGCTCTATGATATTAGACCACATTTAGCATACCTTCTTACGGTATGGGATTTATTTGGTTTTCTTTGTTGTTTGTTAATACGTTCTACTACTTTGTCTTGAAGAGTTTAGATTGTTTTGTATCTGTAAATGTATGTGAAGGTGCCAAGATTAATCCCATACAGTTGACAAGCTAATTTTGAATTTTTATGATATATCCAAGTCCAACGATGTTTAGTTATAAGGTCATATAGAACCCCCTACCCCTACTCCCCCCCGCAAGCTATGTCGACTATTGAGCCTAGCATCGTTGACAATTTTGAGCACATAGTCCAATCTCTTTTAAACATGTGTCTTCATGATGTTCATTTGTAAATATGTATGACCTAACCACCCAACACTCACATATGAATATATGAATAAGATGAGTGTATATAGGTGTAGTAATTAAGATAAGCCATAACATTATTGAGATTCATAACAATATTTTGTGGAACGAACAATATTTCATAGAATATTCCTAGATACTTCCACATTCCGTCTAAATGTGGGGAAAATTCTATGGAATATTGTCAGTCCCACATAACACTATTATGGAACTGAATAATGTTATGGCAACCGATGTAGGCATGCTTATATTATATGAAGGAGGAAACTAGAGCCATCTAGACACAATGGACAACATGGTGGTGAGAAAACCGTTGTCCCACCATTGCCCAATGTTGCCCACCAGTATGGAAAGGTGGGAAGCTTGCAGGTGCAACGAGCAAGGACGACACGGGTCAAACTAGTATATAGATATACATAGTGTGTATTTGAGTTTTGGTCATTTGTATGAGCTTGAATCTTCCTGTAATTCATTCTACATATATATACATGGTTCAATTGGAATAATACATGAAGAAATGGAATATTTTTAAATAGGATCCATCTTGACTCTTTTAGTTGCATAATTTTAATCCCCTCCATATAACATGTTCAAGTCCATAATGGGCCACTCGTACCTTTAAGACTTTAGAGTTGGGCCTAGAATTGGTATGTGGACCTTGTGTGGTCAGTCCGGCTAATTGGAAGCCTACAATTGAGTAGTGTATGATAATCTTTACAGTTAAAAATGATCACCGCAAAGACAAGTGTACAATGCCATTGTGTTCATAATGTAAAAACCTTTACAAGTTCAATTGTTAACACAATTGGGCGGGCCTATCCAATCACTTAACGAGAAGGAAAGTCTTCACTTTGAGCTCTTATAATTTTTATACATCTCAACTCCTATTCTAAAACTTGAATGACAATTTGTGTAATTTGCAATTGCTATCGAGATAAGACACTTTATTATTCAATCTTGTTCTAAATTGTTTGTGGACATGGAAATGCCCACCATAGCACCACATAAATTAAGTATCTAGGCCCGAGAATTCTTTGAAAATTTGCATGACTTAGAGTAGAGTTGTATGTGTCAGTTGTTCCAACTAACAATATCTCCAAGCATCTTGTTGGGCGTGGAGGGGGGGGGGGGGGGGAGGAGTGTGCCACATCTACATGTTTTCATAATTGGCATGAAAATGTGAAAATTCATCATCATAAATTGATTATGGCAATCATGATATCCTTGTATATAAAATTTCATACCATTTTCAAGAGTAATTTGAATGTAGCAATTAAATCTTACACCCGCCATTTTGTAAAATTACGGGGATGCCCCAATTGAGTCCATCAGTTTTGGAAATTGCAAAACTTTTTTTAGAGTAAAAATTGCCTTCTCGACATTCACACATGAATTTAGAGCAAGTTTAGGAAGAGTGACAATTATAATTTAAGTTTTTTATGCTTTAGATCCCAAGGTTTGATTTGCAGGCATGTCAAATTATGGGTGGCTTTGAGAAATTTATCCCATAGAAAACACATTCTCCAAGTACTTGAAAGGTACTCATATTAGAATGCACATCTGTTTAGAAACAATCAACACGTGCTTTCAAATATTCAAGTCCATTTTAACTCTAGTTAGACTTGTCCAATGTGCTTGCCTTGATGCCAAACGTATCCCTAGTGTCCAAAACATTTCTAGAAATCCAAATGTTGCCATGTTTATTAGAGGTAAAAAAAAATCGCAACTAACCATCAAATGCTTGCATTTTTGGCCAAAAAGTCAAACCTTTCGAGACCATCTCCCTAAAATCACTCTTTAGCTTAAGGACATGAAAGTACGTGAACCAAATGAAAATTGTGTAAAAACTCAAATATATCCGCACAGTCATTTAGGGGTTGAGATGAAAGACATTCAATGCTTTTAGCATGTTCATATAAATTGAGCATTATTTTTGTTTACTAGATGTTTTGAAATCTTCATCAAACTCTTTTCAAGTTACTATGTATGAGTGTCGAGAAGAATAACCTTGCAAGACAACAAACAATCGCTATCTTCCAAAAACTCACATCACCAATAAATTATATCGACGTTGTAAAATTTTGAACTACCGTATGTGTGAAGCCCAAAATGATCTCCAAAAGAATTTAGAAACTAATGTTGTTTCCACAACTTAAAATTGTTGTTGCAAGTTATTTAACAAATACCTCCAAATGATTGAAAGCTAGATTTGACCTTTTGACATCCCATAAATCCACATAGATATTTTTGATTGGAAACATTCATGAACCTTCCAAAGCAAGCATGTAATATCATTTAGTGAGATTGTGTTATAATGGCATTGGGGGTTATCATAGCTTGTCAAGTAGTCAACTAGTGCCCTAAGGGTTGGTCGACCCTGATTATCCAACAACTCCCTTATATACATGTCACACGTATGTGTTTTTGGAATGTGCATGTTAATGTTCTTTTAAGCTTTCAAAAATTTGTCATTTTGGAATTTGTCATCCTCCAGATATTGTATTATAATATGACTATTCATCAAGCTTAGTGATATTTATGCTCAATATATTACAATACATCATAAAAGAACATCTACATATTCCTAATGCCTCAAAATAAGTCATACATTTAAAAACATTGCACAAGTACATCATTTTTATTTGAGGAAAAAATTCTATAGAGATGGATACTAAAGACCCAAAATTAACTTGAATCGAGATGAATCGAGATTTAGTCACCAAAAAATGAATTCATCTCAATTAGAGTAATTTGCACTGGTTTTTTTGAAGCATATTTCTTGCTTGCTGGAATAAGGATCATTTCGGTCAAGCAATGATACTCCTTGACATATTCAACGAGCTTCAGATTCAGTTCTTTTTGTGCATAAGCGCCTTGCCATGGGTTGGGAAGGAAACTTATTCGCTTGCCAAGTCCAACTAATCTTAATCGGGTAGCATACTTAATTTGCTTGTAGAGAGCATTGTAGCCCACGTGGGAAATCTGAGAGCAATCACATGTCTCTACAACACCCATTGGTTTTATGTGCTCACCGATGTTATCTAAGAATTTATTGGCAATTTTCACTCCAACTGCTTCTAACTTTGACTCTTCACAAATAACGTCTACTTTTACCTACGATAACATGAACGCAATAACTTTACCAATCCCAAATTGAACTTCTTTAGGACCACACAAATGTTCCTTATAACCGTTTTATCTATTTGACGATTTTATGTTGGTCACAGTTGAGGGCACAATGATCGACCTAGCTAAACGTAGTTGCTATTTGGCATGTCCTCTTTTTGAACCAATTGTGATAGGTCTTTCCTCTCTCGCACGATCGTACAATAACCAAACAAAGTTTTCGTTAATCCCATCAAACGCGACTCCCAACGCCTCAACATTGCATTTGTTTGTTTCAACTCAAAAGTCACATGAGCAAGTTTCTTTTCATGTGATTGTGACAAGGTCTTTAGTTGAATCCACATTTTGATCTCCAACTGTAGAAGTTCCTCATTTTTTTTTTAAAAAAAAAATCTTATCTTGCTCACTTGATGTTACGGACACTAGATCTCCTTTCTCACAAATTTAACCTCTTCTTTCAATGTTTTCATGACTTTCAACACTTCCCTATTATGTTGGGTTGCTCGATTGCGAGCTTGCAACTTGGAGTGAGCAAATTGTAGGAGTCTTTTTGTTTCCTTTGCATTATGGAATGTTCTTTGAAGATTTTCTCTCATTAACAAAACATTGCTTTCAACCTCTCTTACGCGGCACTCAATTGCAAGATTTGAACGATTTAGACTCTAATAGAAACCAACACTAATAGAAAACTATGCTAAACAACTATAAATTTTTTTTGGGTTTAGTGATTGAAATTTTAGGAATTTGGGGGCGTGTAATATACCATTGAAAATGTCCCACCGTGGCCCCCTGTGGAGGAGAACAATGAGGAGAATGTAGGAAAAGGAGGGGAAATGGTGGGGTGGTGGCCCCCATGCAAGGGGGGGGGGGGGGGAGTGTGCTCCGTCACGGGGCCTATGGGGCGCGCCTGGTGATGGCGTCAAGGGCGAGGCCCATAAGAGGGAAACCATTGAGGTAAGTGTACTTTACTTGAGGTTACTGGTGTGAGGTTCGTAGTAGTTGTAGGATCCTTTTCAAACAAAGGCTTAGATGTTTTTGAAACAACCGCCCGCCCACATGCATGCCTCTCATTCTGTCCGATGTCCTTTTTCTTTCCCTAATAATCTCAAGTAGTGAAGGTATTTCTTAGGCCTTGGTCCTCCCTTAATGTACCCCCCAAACCCAAGATCACATCATGGTCTCGTGGGACATTAGCAAGGGTTACGCATGATTTTGGAAGCACCCTTGCAACTATCAATTAATTAGCTTGTAGCGCTTGCCTACTCTACCCCTCTCAAGCCCTTTAAAGTTGATACACAACTCACCCGTGTACAATATACATTGGGCAAAGGGGCTCAAATTCATGTTGGTGAAAAAACACTGATGTTTTTCTTTTCTTTACTTATATTTTTTGCATACTCCTTTTTGTCAACGATTTCCTAACATACTAAGAAGAGTACCAAGACAATGTACAAGTCAATGAGTTTTTCCACATCATTCATGCACATTTAATATATATTGTGTTGTACCAATGCATTTGTAAAGCATGAAGACCTTCTTAAGTCAAAATCACATGTTGCGAGTGGTTGGCTGATGTACACATAATGCCCCTTAGCAAAAATAGATAATTGCAAGTTTTATTGTCATCTTATGCAAGTCAACAACTATTTTATATGAACATTTTGATGGTTGTCATCAACTACAATGATTATGGTTAATAATGTGGCAAATATATATAGTGTGACTTACCTTGGGCAATCCTATACTATGGCCTACAATATACACTATCATGCAACTAACAATAGTGTGGAATACTAGTTGCATTTGACACTTCAACACTCACTATGCTCTCAATCTTTCACTTCTAGTTGTGGGAGTAAGGTACCACATGTTTGTTGTTTAGAATGCAAATCTAAAGAGCTTGATCTCACTCCATCACTTTATAATTTCTATTGAGAGGACATTAAAAATTGACATGAAGGGCAACTGGACTTTGAATGATCATTGCCCCAAATGACTAAGAATTGGGATGCAATATTGGTGTTCATGGAAAGAGTTTGAGAAGCTTACACCATGGATTTAATTTAATTAACTGGTTTTGTGTATATGTGTGTGTGTGGGGGGGGGGGGGGATGGGCAAGATTGATGAAGACATCATCATTTGAAACAATTTGGTGGTGAGCACCACCTCTACTAGGGAGATGCTCGCTTCAAAGAGATAAAACTACTTGTTAAATAAATAACAATACATTCCACATTATTTTCAAACCAATCAAAATATATTCCAACCAACAATGTGGACCTTTGATGTCCAATCATGTAGATTAGTAAATATTATCCCCAATATTTTAAATTTGAAAAGAAGCTCAATAGTGTGGCCCAAAGTATTTACCATAACTAGTGTAGTAAAAAAATGCAAAGAAAATATCAAAGTCAAATGTTGTGCCTGTGGTATAAGTAAAAAATGTAAAGTATTTAAAGTTTTTAACTCATGGAGTTTGTTGTTGCCAACTCAATTAAAAAATCAGCTCAAAACTCTAACAATTATGAAGGATGCTAGAGTTGTTTTAAGTCAATTATTATAATCATTTCATTTCATGTTGATATTAGCCATTATCTCGCAAAGGTCATTGCACTAGAGAATTTGTTACCATGGGTAGATCACTCTAAGGCATTTTTGTGCACCACGTGCGGCTGGGGGTTTTTTGTTTTGGGGCTATTTACCTCCAAGGGCTGAATTAAAGCCTCCCTATAATTACTTAAATTTCAAAAATGGCCCATTTGTTTGCACCCTTCCATTACTTATATTGTCCAAGTCACTTCAATTTTTTGTACTCTATATTCCTTTTAAGTAATTTTGGACAAACGGAAATCCCAATTATCATCCATCCCTGTGAGTCCTAAACCCATTTACATACCATACTAAACATACCTTCTAGGATCCTTATCTTCAGCCCCTATATTAATTTTACAAAAAAAATAATGGCCCACGTTTTATGTCCATCTAACTTACTTATAATGGGATTGTCTACATTTAATAGCCCCTTCATTATTTGTAATTCCTTTATAATTTTTATTTCAAATGATTTTAATCCTCTCTATATTATGCCGCACGTCGTTTTTAAAATGCACTAAGTGATCTACCCGTGTTTGTTACTCTAGAGAATTGACCTTTTTGACCTCACCTTGATGTACTTCTAATCCCCCAAGTCTCTTGGCTTCATGGTCTTTAAAATTAAAGCCATTTCATTTTGTGGGAGATGGTTGGGCCCAACTTCTTCTTTTTGCTTAGCAAGGCCATATTGTTCTCAAAATTCTCAAAGGAAACACTTAGGTGTCTTTAGAAGGATGAAAATTTGAGGATTTTGCCATGTTTTGTACAAGCTCACGAAGTTGTTGTCAATCACGACAACAATAGAGTTATCCATTAATTCCACGAGACTTTTGGTCGGGAGTTGGTTGTTTTGCATACAATACTTTCCGTGTTTGTTAAGTTTTTGGTGCGTGCCTGGAGTTAGTGTGGATGTTTGAACAAATAACATTCTATATTTGTCCATTGGGGCCAAACTCATTTTAACACCTCTTGGAATGCTAAAATAAACTGACATGGAGAGTTCCACCTAAATATGGTGAAATATTAACTTTGATAATAAAAGATTCATGTGGACTCTAAAAATTATGAAGAAAATGGCTATGGACACGATTTGGAATTGACAATCATCTCGCACTAGTTGTGTGTTTTGCAACCTACGGGAGGTGGGTGTAAAGCTTAAAATGACCATTTGACACATGCTTACCCTATCTTAGAAATATCCCTAACGTCTCTCCAAAACTCATATTTTGGTAGGGAGT
Source organism: Polytrichum commune (assembly GCA_950295325.1). Lineage (NCBI taxonomy): Eukaryota > Viridiplantae > Streptophyta > Polytrichopsida > Polytrichales > Polytrichaceae > Polytrichum > Polytrichum commune. The sequence goes on from OX485804.1 coordinate 63,134,491, forward strand.
TTTGCCCCACGTTTGACATCTATCAATGTTTGAGGAGAGTTCAAGTGGTGTCGGACTGTCCAAATTTGGTGAAATGAAGGGAGTTCCTTGACTTTGGCCAAAATATAGCTATGTGAAAATGAACTCCTTGCCAACATTTCAAGAGCACCAATTTTGGTGCCTTCAAAAGTTTGCCATGAAAATAATTTTTGTATAGCTATCTTTTAGCCAATGTCGAATCCCTCCCCTTCATTTCATTCAAATGTGGGGGTTTTGACACCACTTGAACACTCCTTAAATACATAATGTCAAAAGTGGGGCAAAATCTCTTACCAAAACATCATGAGTTTTTGAGAGACTTTAAGAATACCATCTGTTATGAAATAAAGAAAGAATCCTCTCTCCCATGCCACATTTGAGGTAGACATGTGTTAGTTTAGCAAAATAATAATCTAGACACCTATACATGAGTTGTATGTGGTTAGGTGTAAATTAAAAGCATCATGTGTTTAAACTACATTGGACTATGTGCTTGATACATGGTAAACCAATCTAGGCTCCACTCAATAGTCAACTTGACTAGGGTACTTACATAACTACAAAACGAGCACAATAATCTTCACTTCAATGATGAATCGAATATTCATATGAGCCCTGACAATTACAAGGCAAGTGGCTACATGCATGACCTACTTGGATATGCTAATTATCTCACACTTATTGCATTTCTCAAATCCTATGAGAAGTGGGTGTAGAGAGAAAAGTCTCCAAATAACACATGTCCACCTAACTAGTTGTGATGACTCAATCGAACTTGGTTTCTGTTAAGAGACGTGTGTTAATCCAGCATAACAATAATCTTGACACTTGTATTTGAGTAGTGTGTGCTTAAGTGTGGATCTAAAGATGGACACCATAAAAACATGTGTTTAAAAGAGGTTGAACCATGTGCTCAAAATATGCTAACCATTCTAGACTCAATAGTAACATGATCAGGGAGGACCTACATGTCCACGTAATGAACATGAGTCTACTCTTCACTTGATAATGAATAAGAATTTCATATGAGCTCCGAAAATTATGAGGCAATAAACATCTTGTACTAATTGTGTGTTTCATATCCTACGTGAAGTGGGTGAAGAGAGAAATGTTAGGGCCAAATAACACACATCTACCTTAGGGGAGATGACTCAATTGAACTTGGTTTCTACTAATAATTTTTTGATAGTTTAGGGTTCGACGCTGCAAACCCTAATTTAGTGAGTCTCGCTCTCTCTCTCTCTCTCTCTCTCTATCTGGTTCTCTGTGCGTGGTCCATCGAGACTTCCATGGCTATGGCGATGCTCCTGCTCTCACCCTAACTCAACACCCAAACACTCACTCGAGGATGGAGATCCCCTGCACTCGAATTTGATTTGCCACTTGTCTTTTGGGCCACTTCTCGTATGCTGGTATGTGAGCTCCATACTGGGCATTTCTGTCCTGTCACTTACTCAGGGTTTCAAGCTTGCTCGCACAGGGGAGGGAGGAGAAAAGTTTTGGAAATCCATTCAGTGAGTGTGGATCCGTTGAATTTGATAACTCATATGTGGACGATGATGCCTTCTTGTGTCGGTCGCATTCCAAGCGGATTGGGAGTGTAGCTTTTGATGATTGTGGATACTCGTGATGAAAATATAATTTTTGTTATACTGGAGATTTCCATTGGTATATGGAGCAGCGAGCAGAGATAGTAATCTGGATTGTGATGAATGAGGCGAGGTCCTTTTTTACATCGTCGCAAGACGAGATTAGGAGCTGAAACTTAATTCTAATTCCTCGTCTGGGGATATGTCAATCTTCTTACAGGTCGGGCCAGCTCTTTGATCTACGCAAGTTGAAATCTTGGCTTCAGAAAGGTCGTCAAGATGGGGATCATCGAGAAGATCAAGGAGATTGAGTTCGAGATGGCTCGAACTCAAAAGAATAAAGCCACAGGTGTGCCCGATTTGAAGTTGTTATATGAATTATGTTAGAACTCTGAATTGCATCATTTAGAGTTTGGGTGAGTTGTGATGAATAAGAAATACATCAAATTGAGCTCGAATTATTAGTGCAAATTTTCGTATGTGTGCTGTGGGTTTAATGACTGATGCATGACAAGGGAGAAGTAAAAAAAATAAATCCTTCCACCTTGTTTAGTCATTGCTGATTCCTACGATGATTGGCGAACAATCAAGCTGCTAGAAGGCTCACATGTGATTTCCCAGTCCTCATAATGTAGAGATCCTAATGTTAATCCAGAGAAGAGATAGAATTTTAGTTAGTTGTGCTACTCTGTGCACAACCTTTGCCCTTCAAGCAACTGATCACTCGGCGTTGTAACACTTGATACATGGATCCATATTTGCTCCCATGCCTACTTTACTATTCTTCTATCCCTCCCCGTTCTGGTCCCTATTGGGATGGTGTTTGTGGGATGATTGTGTTGAGAAAATTAGCACTGGTCAACGAGGCCACAATATTCTTTTTGATTTTGCTCATCTTTTACTCATCTTGGTTTGGTGGTCTCAGAATATCATCTTGGGCAGTTGAAGGCCAAGATAGCCAAGCTGAGGACCCAATTGCTGGAACCACCCAAGGTACCTTACCTTGCCTGCATCACTTGGGAATGGCTGAAATTACTGGAAGTGAAACAGACGTGTATATCTTGTGTATCACAATATGTGTTCTCATTTGATGAATGTTGACTTGTAGGGTGCCAGTCAAGCAGGAGATGGATTTGAGGTCACAAAATTCGGTCATGGTCGAGTTGCCCTCATTGGTTTCCCAAGGTTTGCAGTGCTTTTTCTTGATAACCCTAGCACCAATCTCCTAGTCAGGCCAAGAATGAAGTATTACTGCTACTAGAATAACGAACAAGAGGTAGAGCTAGGTGCTACTACAGATGTGGTATGTTCCATACAAGAGTTACAGCTTGATTAACAATACTCTGTCAGAATATTTCTTCTTGGTTTGAAGGTGCCCTAAAATTTATCATGCACAACGCCCAGATGTTGATGTCGTGAGAGTCTCTTGAAGAAATAATACCTTACAAAGCTTTTACTGTTTTACTTTCTTGGCTTTCTTGGACAACAGAAAGCCAATAATCCTTTTGTGTTTCCTGGCAATGGAAGAGATCTAATGTGTTGAAAGCCTGTTATAGTCAATGCACCTGAATGTGATCTGTACCAGCTGTCAGGCTCTGATGAAGTCTGGCTGGAGTGGTGCCAACTTGCTATGCCTGATGGGGTGGTTTGATACTTTGTGATTGATGATCACAAGGTTAGGATTGCATTCATCATGTGTTATGATAGTTCAGGTGTGGCCTGGACTCTTTCAATGTACAGAATGGGAATCCATGTCCTCATTCTATGTGCTTCTAAAAGGTGTACATGTCTGTGTTGGAAGTAAGCATGTTTGTGTGTGTATTTATGTTGGCAGTGTGGGAAAGTCAACACTTTTGACTATGCTTACGGGTACACAATCTGAGGCTGCTGCATATGAGTTCACCACTCTCACTTGCATCCCGGGTATTATTAACTATAATGATGCCAAGATTCAGCTTCTTGATCTTCCTGGTATTATTGAAGGTGCTTCTGAAGGAAAAGGTCGTGGACGGCAGGTAGGGAATACTGTTACAAAATCTTTGATCTTGGAAAACATGTTTTTCAGTTCATAAAAGTACTTAGAACTGCTACAAATTTTTCTGCTTATCATATTGTCAACTTCCTATGTTGCAAATTGGTAGTATCTGCCTCCAGATGCCTCTAATGGATAATTAGCTCTGAGATGTTCATGTCTCTGATAGATCATAATCCATGATTGTCGTAGGATATGTCTTGATCACTAGTGATGTGCCATGGTTTAACATGTGAGATGCATGTTCAGGTAGATTTCATGACTGAAGGATATTGCCATGGTCGGTGCTACAGGTCATTGCTGTTGCCAAATCTTCCGATCTTGTCTTGATGGTTCTCGATGCCTCCAAGGTAAGGACATCTCATTCAAAGAAATAATTCCAATCCTACATCATGTTAGTGAAGGATTTTTCTGTTATGAACCAATATGAATGTGTGGAACAGAGTGAAGGCCATAGGCAGATATTGACAAGGGAGTTGGAAGCTGTAGGACTGCGACTCAACAAGAGGCCTCCACAGGTAATTTCAAGACTTTGAGTCAATGCACTGTACATACTTAAAAAAACCTAAAATGGGAAATATAGAACATGAGCACATTCCAAAGCCTCTAATTTTGAGACTGATTTGGTGTATTCAACTCAGGGTTGTCTATTTGTTTGACTTGGACTTGCCTTTGCTACTCCTAGATCTACTTCAAGAGGAAAAAGACCGGAGGCATTTCTTTCAACAGTACCTTACAGCTTTCGCATGTGGATGAGAAGCTGTGTTATCAAATCCTGCATGAGTACAAAATTCATAATGCAGAGGTAGGGTTCCTTGGATGACAGATGAAATATTGACTTTGAAATTGTCTCAACAATGCCAGCACACTCTTGGCTTTTTGTGGATGATGATGTCCATAAAGCTGATGTTGTTTCTGGAACAGCTATGTGGCTTTCTGATATGAAGTATGTAGGGTGCTGTAATGGCATGTCTTTGTTAGGATAGATCTTAGCTGTTATCTCTGTTTCTGAGTATTTCATGCCAGTAGAGTTTTTGGGGACTTCAGAGTGTCATTTTATGCTCTTATTTGGAATTGCAGGTGTTATTCAGAGAGGATGCAACAGTAGATGATCTGATCGATGTGATAGAAGGGAACCGGAAATACATCAAGTGTGTTTATGTGTACAATAAGATCGATGTGGTTGGTATTGATGATGTTGATCATCTAGCTCGTCAGCCAAATTCTATTGTCATCAGTTGTAACCTTCAGGTAACAGAAATTCACTTCCTTCCATGAAATTGTGGATATGTAGTTACCTCGAATCACATCTGTATGCATATATTCATGTCGAAGCCATACCAAGAATTTGTCAGCACTTTTTGGTTGCATACCTTTTTGGTTGTGCACACATTTTGGTAGTCAATTTGGATTCAAGAAAAAAAAAATTCAAACTCTATGACCTTACCTTCTAGGTTAATAAAGTTTAGGAGGGTTGGTTATATCTGGAGGGCCGTTTGAGCATGGACCTAGGTTCAATTAGAGATGCTTAATTTGTGTGCTGACACAATATTAGTGATTTTGTTGTGTGTAGCTGAACTTGGACAGATTATTGGCCAGAATGTGGGAAGAGATGGGACTTGTTCGTGTATATACAAAGCCCCAAGGTCAACAACCTGATTTTTCAGAACCAGTTGTTTTGTCCACTGTAAGAGCCTTCAAGATCCACTTCCTGTGTCTATGATTTCGTCTTTAACCTCTGCAAATGCGCTGTACAAGTCATTGGACTGTACAATGTCAGTGCATTCAACTCTGCTCTTAGTTGCCATCTAAGATACATATCATATTACCCATTGTAAAACCTTTTCAGCTTAACATATCTGCTCTGCATTGAGGCTGCATCTGCACCCTTCGACCCTATGAGTTGGGTCTTTTCAGCATGTTTTTTCTGTTTAATTTTTATTTTTAAAAAAAATCGTAACTGCAGGATAGAGGAGGCTGCTCTGTGGAAGATTTCTGTAATCACATACATCGAAGTCTGCTGAGAGATATTAAGTACGTCCTTGTATGGGGCACAAGTGCCAAGCACTATCCACAACGATGTGGGACTCAGCATATGCTCATGGATGAGGATGTTGTTCAGATTGTGAAGAAAAAGGTAAGCATGATTACTTCTTTCTTTTGTCCTTTCATTTAGTGCATGAAATATGTGATGGGTTACACTTAACTTGTTGTGTAAGGGTATTCTTTAGTCTTCTTTTATTTATGTGCTTGCAATTACAAAAGTTAACACTAAGTCTATATATCTCTTGCAGGAAAAGGAAGAAGATGGTGGAAGAGGACGCTTCAAATCACACACAACTGGTGCTGTACGAATTGCAGATCGGGAAAAGAAAGCACCTTTAAAACAATAAGTTAGGAACCAGGTTTACAGGATCTTGTGAGTTCCTGTACCACAACAGATAGTAAGTTACTATGTTCTGAAGTAAAGGCTGTGCGTGTATGTTGAGAGTTTTTGCAGTTTGAATGAGATTCTCATCTTTAGTTTTGTATCCATTTACTTCATACCTTTTGTCTTTGGAAATTAAGTCATTGTAATGCAGTTTCTATTGAAGGCTTAGGGGTCCCTGTATCCTGAAGGAAGCATCTATGATTGCATGAGTTCCTGTTTGCTGCTGACAATATCTGCTGTTGGTGTTATTAAAATTCAATTAAAGAACATCTGTGTTTTGCCAAGTTTTAACAAGAATTCCAGCCATGACTAAAGCCCCCTCTTCATTGATTAAACTCACCTACTAGATATCAGAAAGACTGGAGTTCATTCTTTTGTATCTTTTGTGATCCGATGCAATCACATATTTTATAGTCCATTTCAGAGAGCAAGTTCTAGAGCTATCAGGAAAAGTTCCATCACATGACTGCTGTTTCTTTCCTGCAACCTCTACTTTTTTGATTAAATGTAGAAACCGTAGCAGTGACAGTCTCAGTGGGTATAAATATATGTGTATTCATACAGTGAAACTGTGACCCCAACTCAAAATTGTTCAATCCATGTGATGGAAATGTGCAACCAGAAAAATGGCCCAGGTCAAAGGGAAGAAAAGAAACAAAAAAAGAAACAAAAGAAACAAAAACAAAACGGGCAATGCAAATGTGGATCAATTTTCATGCAAAATTGTCCATAAATTGATGGCTTTGTTAGTTTGTCCACTACCGTCCATGTATTTCAAATGCATTTTTTTTTTTGGTATTCCTTGGAACCTAATTGAGTTGGCTGCGAAATCATTGGTTAGGATGGGCTTCAAGAGTCCAGTTGAGTAGGAAGGAAGATTTGGTTTCATGTTAACCTTTATCTATGAGATTAACTATGTACTTGCTTAAAAAAATGCTTTGAAGGAGGTTAAAATTGCACAAAAAATGACCATAATGATCCTTATAACAGGTTTAGCTTACTGTGCATTGACTCAACGAGTCAGCTCCTAAGTTTACAGTTGTGTGATCCGCTGCAGCAACTTGTTTGCCACTTCCAATGACTCTTCTGTACTGCTCTGTATAGATTTCTTCTTTGTGCTCCTACTTTGATTGATCAATAGTGAGTTAAGGACTGCCTAAACCAACCTGAAAGTACATGCTGTTCTAGTGTCAACCAAAAACCAGTCAGCCAACAGTTAGCCTTTTGGGTGACTTCTCAAGTGGAGATTTGGAGCAGTTTAGATAGATTTGTGAGCTGCAATCTATTGTCTCAAAGTCTTGGCTACTTTAGTGTGTGCTATATTCTCAATAGTAGTAATATTTTGTGTAGTCAGGGCCAAGTACAAATGTCACAGGGTAGAGTTCTTCTATTGGTGGTTGCACTAGAGGCGGGGGTGGTGGTGGTGGTTTCTCCAGTTTTTTCTCTTCAGCTTTCACCTCGGGTGGCTTCTCTTCTTTTTTTTCATCCGCCTTCTTTTCCTCTTTTGGTTCTTCCTTCTTTGGCTCTGTTTTTTTTTCTTCTGTTTTTGCCTCTGCTGCAGGTGGATCCTCTTTCTTCTCTTCTTTCGTCTCTTCCTTCTTCTCTTCCTTCTTTTCCTGTGAAAATATTTCATTTGATCTTGCCATCAATTCCTACTGTCGTCTAAAATCAGCAGTGTGCCTATACAGACCTAGTAGTAGTTGAAAAAGTTTTGAAGAGAGTGCTATTCAGTGTTGTCTATAGAACAGATCTGTTTGTTTATCAGTGTACTTGTTAAAATCTTAAGCTTGTGGACTTAGTCAATTGTGGACATGTGCTCAGGTAATCTTTTTAAAGGGAGAGCTTTCTGTACTTAAAAGGTGTAAGAAAGCAATTACATGTACATAAGAAAGCAATTACCTCCTTTGGCTCTTCTTTTGGTGGCTCCTTTGTTTCTTCCTTGGGTGCTTCTTCTTTCTTCTCTTCCTTGGGTGGTGGTGCGTCTTTCTGCTCCTCTTTTGCCGCTTCAGGTGGGGCTTGTGCTTTTGGTGGCTCCACTTTTGGTTCCGGTTCTGGAAGTGGGGGCGGTGGCGGAGGTGGTGGCACTACTACTGTGATCTTTCCTGTTCTGGCAACATGATGATATACAGCCTCAGGAGTAACAACCCCTGTCACCGTCACCTTCTGGCCCGGAAAATCAACTTTGTATGATATTATCCCTGTTTGGAATGCCTTCATTAGCAATCTCATCTCCTATTTCTGGGAGTTATACATTGCTATAACTTTCTACTAGTATCATTTTTTGCCAAGTTATATTATGTCCATTATGTTACGTTATGTTCCTTGATGTGCATACTCTCTGTTTATGTTATCTGGGTTGAAAATGATACGGCTGGCAAAAAGATGTAGAAATGTGTAACTCCAAATGGTAAACCACAATGATAGAGCATATACAACACTGCCACCAAAGCATCTCTCTCCTATTTACACTCCAAAGCAGCTACAACCTCTACCTCTACTTTGGAGTAGGCCTAAAGATTGTAGTGGTAAAGGCACCACCGCCTGAACACCAATTACCACTCCATATGTAATAATTTTAACCCAAATTGTCTAAGAAAATATTGGCATGTGTTAATACCAATAAAGTAATCATCTAAAGTTTAATGTAGAGCATGAAGTGTCATGAAGGGAGCACTTTCTAGCATTGTAAGAGGTTTCATAAGAGCAGAGGAGCCACTATATTGTTGCAACAAAGTAGAGTCTCCTTCTCATTTTGGTGATTCTAAATCTACATTCACCAATATAGAGGGAGACGTGGTTGTAGTGGTGGAGATGCTCTTACAATACATATGTTTGATGCAACTATGTTTCTCTCATTGTAATGAAATTGATTTTGAAGTCCACAGCTAGAAGTATTATGGGACTAGAAGTACATCAAGATGTTGTCAAAAAGGCTAATTCCTTAGAATGATAGAGCCCCATTACATCTGGTGGATGCTCTACACATAACATTACTTAGCAAGTCGATCCTACTATGTGGGTCCAAAATATCTCATGGTTTGTGGTTGGATATTACTCTTGCTATTCCCAGCATGTAAAGTGCTCAACGTGAAGTGCATAGAAGTGATGCAATGGGGAAGCATATCCATGGCTCTCCTTGGAAAGGGGAGCATATCCAAGGCTCTTGTCCTTTGGATATTGTTCATCTACAGTGGTTCATGTGGGTAGTATCCCCGAATAAAAAAGAACATGTCCATTGTGCTTAGTGATGTTATGCATCATTAGAAGGGTCTACTTTTGAATTTTGAATTTTTTTATGAGAATCATTACATCTCAACTTCCTCCCAAACAAGGGGGGTGAGTCATGTTCTTGTTAGATCATAAACTTATTCTTCCCCTACATTTAAGCTTGGGAAAACATGATCAAGGTAAGGAAGAACGGGTTGCCATTCACGTCGGTGTACGAAACACCGAGTTACTTATAATCATTGAACTTATTCTTGGTAATTGTTACGAATTTGTTAACACTTCAAGGCATTGAACAATTCTCTTACATTTTAGGCGAACTTGTGTAAAACGAAGTGGGACCGCCACTCCTTTCTCAACCAATGAGAGATTTTAGAAAGTGGCGGTCATGATCACTGATCACAAGTGTAAGCCGGCCCTTGAGTCTACTTGAGCGTGCAACAGATCTTCCATGTGGTCGATGGTGAAGACACACAACAGTAGACACGTCTGTGGATCGATCATAACTCTTTTAATTTTTTCGCAACTCTTTTTGCATCATATGATTTCATCTCCACCCTTGACCCTTAATTCAACAAGAGCATGATTACCCCGTAATTTGTCAATTACGGGTATTTTTTTCATTATAAAAATTGTGTTATTTTTAATTGGCGCTTGCAAGGCACATACCTGGAATGCGCCTTACTGCTCGCTGTACTGTAAGTGCGCAACCTTCACAATGCATCACCACCTTGAGCACCACTGTCTTCACCTGCAATTGACAACCCACTTATGAGTTAGTACTTCAGAAGGCTATCAATCGAGTGGCCAAGTAACAGCTGTTCATAAACTCTGTTGGTTCATAAAATCTGCCAGGTCCCCTTCATTTCCCAATTTGATCAATGCAGAGAATAACAATGCAAGAACATTAATTTTAAATACTTGACAAGAAATAGCTGGCACTGGAATTACAGAACTTTCAATTGTACTGTTCAACTGTAAGATATGTAGTTTCCTGATGTAATCAGTAAATTGTGTAAAAGTGTGTTCTATAAGGTTACAGGCATGTCCAGGCTGAAGGGGTTTTGCAGTACACTTTATTCTAGTACCATAACTTGAGGTGCCAGCTGGAAGCCTGGAAATGTCATTTATACACACGCGTTTCAGTCTCAGGGGCCTGGAATCAAGTTTTTTTTCTTTTGGTTTTTTCTTTTATTAGGTTCCTACTCAGCAAAGCTATGGATGTGGCACTTTAATCTGCAAATGTACTATTTACTGGCAAAACGGATCTTTTCAGAATTGCAAAACCACATACACCATCTATAAATTAGAATCATTTAAAAGATAAGCAGCTGAGTTCCATTCAGAAAAATTGAGAAAATATAAGTGACACCATTTTGTAGGAATCCATATTGATCACACTGGAAGGAAAATAAAATAAAATAAAATCATCAATATAACAATGTTCAGGCATTTCAATCCTCATAACATTACTTGGCTGATGAACTGTGTTCAGGGGGCCTGCAGTAGATTCAAGAATGAAGCCTCCAGATGTGAGAATTCCAGTGCTTCAAACTGAATCTGAAGTCAGGGCAGCTGAACACAGCTCATCAGCTGAGTAATGTTGTGTGGGGTCTAACAAAATGCTCAATACCGACTAAGTTACATCAAGATACAAACTTACAGGGCAGTATTCAGAGCTTGGTCACAACATCCTCATCCAGTTTACAAAATCCACTTTTAAATCCTACCCAAGACCATTTACAACCCAATACTCATCAACGCAGAACAAAACAACCATATTCAACATGTAAAAAAAACAAAGATTCAAAATTTGATGTTACGCTAAGTATCGAACTTATTACGCCTTCTGACCCATTAGGGTGCTGTAAGGCCATCATTTTTTATGTGACCTCTGAAAGCTTCCTTTTGGCCACCTCTTCCTTTTTACGCACTTGGACCCTGCTGCGTTCTACTTTGTCACTTCGCTACCACCTCTACTAAGTATCTCGTCGATCGACAAACACGACCTTGGGTTCCTTTGCTTCTCTTTCCTTCTGCTGCTTGCCTACCATTAATTTGGCGCATAGTAGAGTTTTTTTTGTGGCCACCTTTTTCTACAACAACTACTGCCGAGTATGCACATGATGATGATGACGACATTCGCTACTTATTGTTGGTGTGTCCGAGCAAGGAGGGCGGGCTCTATGTACAACAACACATGAAGTAAGCTTACAATTAGCTACTTGGTTTACTTAGTAGTAGTAGTATCTAGTGTAGTCTTGACCAAGGACGAAAGTTACAGGGTAAGGGTCTTCTTGTGGTGGCTCAGGTTGCTGCTGTTGCTGCTTCTTAGGTGCCTCTTTCTTCTCCTCCTTCTTCGCCTCCTCTTTCTTCTCTTCTTTCTTCTCTTCCTTCTTCTCCTCCTTTGCCTCTTCCTTCTTTGCCTCCTCTTTCTTCTCACCTCCGCCGCCACCTCCACCTCCACCCCCACCTCCACCTTTACCTTTCTTCTTCTTCCCACCTCCACCTCCTCCACCACCTCCACCTCCGTTCTCAGCCTTTGCTTCCTGTTGCCATCAGAAAAACACCAGTCAGTCAAAGAGATAGAGAGAGAGCGCTCCAATGTTGCCATCGGCACGTTTATAGTGTTGCTTCATCTTTGAGTTCGTCTAACTCTATATGTAATCCCAAAATGGGCATCACGGAAATTAGAGGGCTTCCGAAGACTACAGCCTCCATTCAAGAATAAAAACCTCGAACAGGTACAGCCAAGCCAGCCGGCTCCTCTCTCCCACGAGGCCAAGCCCCTAGGTTCCCACATGGTTGGTTGAAAATATCCGGTTGATTGGGTGGATCATAGGTGGCAGGGTGCAATGGTAATCAAGTGCTAGGCAGGTCACCCACCCAAGCACTATTCCGGCCTCGGAGTTCCCATGGAACCCGGTTTAAGGCCTCGGATTCCTTCCCAGCCACTCGAACATAAGTCAATAGTCCACAAAAAAAATGTGCGTATCCCAGACATTGCTATTAGCACAATGGATATTGCTTAGTTGCCATCATCAGCGCACCAGCCAGTCATAGCAAGTCGACAGTCCACAAAATGTGTACTTGCCAGACATTGGAATTCCACATATTGCAACTCATTCCTAATTGCAAACAAGAGTAGATACTATTGATGCCTATCTATTCCAATGTATGCTTGTGTATACCTGTTTGCCATGGTGAATGCTCGCTCTGGCTCCCAAAAGACATTTCAAGGCCAGCTCAGATAAATGACTAGTATCTAAGTGCAACTTTGTGGACATGTGTGAATTGAATTCATACTTCATACATTATGTAGATTTGAGTAGACTAGGGAGGTGAACAAGATGTTTCAACAAATACTTTGGAAATGGACAATCGTAGGATTATTGCATACCGCTTTCTTGGGCTCCTCTTTCTTAGCCTCCTCCTTCTTTTCCTCTTTCTTCTCTTCCTTCTTCTCTTCTTTCTTTTCCTCTTTCTTTTCCTCTTTCTTGTCCTCCTTCTTCTCTTCCTTCTTCTCCTCTTTCTTCTCCTCTTTTTTCTCTTCCTTCTTGGGAGCTTCCTTCTTGGGCTCCTCAGGCACTAACTCGGCAAACTTGCCTGTCTTCATAATGCGTCTCAACACCTCTTCCCGTTTCACATTTCCAACCACTGTAACCTTCTGTCCAGGGAAGTCCACCTGGTAACTGACAACCCCTGTGATCAACCAACCAAAACATTTTCATTCACCCCAATAATAATACTGCAAAATAGACATGTCTCATCAGAGATCAGAGATGCTCTATTTTGGAGTGACTATGACCATCGAAGGAGACGAAACTCATCACATTTTGCATGTTCATAACTCCTTCAGATGTATGTAAACATTTCTATTCCACTTTCAGTCAATCATAAGTGAAGTGTTGGGCGTAATCAATCCAGACATGAAAAGTATGGCCATCTATCTCCTGGTTGCCACATTTGCCAGCAGAGACCAATTCTATCCTGAGGATGAGTGAGGTCAATGTCACAATTTCTTGAGAACGTGTCCCTGGATGCCTAAAAAAAAAACAGATATATGACAAATGGAGGATGTCCATAAGATGTCCATACCTGGGATGTTTTTGCAAGCTCTTTTCACGGTTCCTGCACAGCCCTCGCAGTGCATCGTTACCTTGAGGACCACCGTCTTCAGCTCCACGGTCTGCACCAATAACGAAGATCACAAAATAAATAAAATTAATGGATATCGAAGTATTGATGAGACAGAGACTCAAGAGGAGATGTTGGCAAGCGTACCTCTTTTTTCCAGAATAATGTATAGAAATTAGAGACAAAAACAGAGAGATACATTAAATGGTAGCCATGAAGATGTGATGATTGACTCGTGGGTTGTATTAAACCGGTCTTCAATTCATTTTTGGTGCAAATCAAAGTAAGTTCTCCTCTGGTTACAAGAAGGGAGTCAGATCTATGCAGGATCCACACTGCTATGTTTGTAAGGATGTCAAGATTTTGGTTACAAACGTTGGCATGACTCAGATGAGTGGCACAAAACGAAAAAGGACAAAGGGAGAGAGACGCTTGGTAAGGGAAGAGAGCCTTTCATGTCATCGGTGCTTTTACAAGTCAAAAAAATAAAAGAAGAAAGTGAGTGGCTGGATATTTCAAGTGGGTCATGAAGCAGGAAGCTACAAAAATGGAACAGATATCAATTTTCGCTTCTATTCTGAGCCTACATGGAAGCAAGCTTTTCGGCAGGTACACCATGGTCTAGATAGATAGACAGCAACCATCAACAACAACAAAACCAAACAATAGTTTGACTCGTACACTAGAGTCGGTGTAAGGGACAGATCAAAAACTAAAGTTCTAGCAAACCTCACCATCATGCATGTAACTGAAAACTAAACCCACTTCTCCAAATTTGTAGCAAGAACTCACCAGTACCCACCATTACCCACCATTACCCACCGCACACCACAAAAGAACTCCCCAAAAGGCTAAGTCGGGCCATGGAAGAGCCTGACAGACTCAAAATGACATACTCAAAGGAACCAAACAAACACATCGGATCTGTTAGGATGGACGGACGGACGGACAGGTTAGGTAGGAGTTCGATTGCACCTCCATCAAACGAGTCTATACAAAGTGTGACCGCATGGAACAGAAAAAGTTAAGATGTGTCTGTGTACCTCTGGCATCTTGACAAGTTGAAGAATTGCACCGCTGATTCACAAAGAAAGGAAAGGCTTCTGCCTCCTTCTCCAACCTCCGAGCTCTGGAAGGATCACAAAAGAAAAATGTCACCTGCTCACCACCGCCTTAGGTATGGGATGATCATTGGTAACCTTAAACCTTGGCAGCCCTCAAGAAGGGTAGGAAAGAACAGAAGAAAAGAAAAGTGGGACCAGCAATCACCCACAGGAAGCCTTCGCAAGAAACAAGCGAGAGCAGGGCACAGCCGTGAAGTTTGCTGGTTGGGGGATTATGCTGAGCTAAGCTAAGCTAAGCTAAGCAAAGGTAGCTAAGCCAAGCTAAGTTATCCTATCACTATGTATCCGAAGGTGGTGATGATGATGATGATGAGGAAAAGCCACAAGCAAACCGAAGGTCTGACTCTCCGAGCTTAAGAGCTTTTGGAGCAATCTTTGAAGGCCCTCGAATCAAGAATCTTTCTCTCTCTCTCTCTGGCTCTCTCTCTCTCTAAATTTAGTCAGCTTGGGAATGGGTATGATGCATCATCTACAAAGCAGCAGCAACAACACATGACGAGTCTCGATGACCCTGCACCGCCACAAAACACCGGAGACTTGCCCAATATCTGCATAACTATATTGTCCCCCCTTTTTCTAGCTGCAATGCTACTATATGCGCTATGAAACTACGAAATGGAACTCAGACCTTGGGCCTAGCTCTGGAACCTTCAACGAACGTGGTAGGGAAAACCTCAGCTTTTGGTCTGCAGACGGACCGGAATTATTGGAGCGAGGAAAACAGCATCATCCCCGGTGGTCACTTGCATCGAGATATGGGTTGATATGGTCACTTTGCTCTTCAAGTCTTGACTTAAAAAGGAAAAGAAAAAAACCACCATGGCCCGAATCCCCGTGCCAGCGTTAGATGCGGTAAGCAGCTAGAAGGAAAACTTAGAAGAAGAAGAAGAAGAAGAAGAAGAAGAAGCGCAAGAAGGGGCGGATGAATATGTTATGGATGGCCCGCCTTGACCATGTCCACTTTTGATAGGTCCCACCAGCTACAAGAAGCCTTCTCAGACTTGAGTACAAAAACTGAACTTACAATTAACTACTAAGTTAGCAGCAACTTGAATGCCCGGCCACCTGCCTCCTGCGCACGGACAGGCAGACAGACAGACAGGAGCTCTGCAGGGGTGGAGCCCAGTAGGGATGACCTAGTCCAACTTACCTGACCCTAGCTTATCACCTTCACTATGTTAGTACGCACTCCATAGCCATCATACTTAGCAAGTGAAACTCCACAAATTTTACTCCATCCCCACAATATGCCAGAAACACAACTCACAAACTTTGAGACACAAAACGAGGCTTACTCATCATATCGCTAAGTTTATACTGCGCACATCTATCCAAGTTATGATTATCAAGGCTGGTGAGTTCGTATTTGACTTCATCCCCAAAATGTGCCAGAAACAAACTGACCAACTTACAGGCACAAGTGGAGGCTTACTCGTGTCACTAAGTTTACAATGTGCACATCTATGTATGATCATTGATCATCAAGGCTGATGAGTTCAAAGCTGTTTGTCGTCCCATGAGGGTGAAAAATCTCTGTCAGCTTTGAAAAATGTGGAGTTTCAGTTGTCAGCAGAATGATGGAGGCAGATCAACCACTAACTTACAGATCAGGAAAGGAGAAGTTTTGATGCAAGAGAACCAACCAACCAACCAACCAACCAAACCTGGCCACTAAAAGTACTTAGAGATAAGTTATGTTATAGATCTATCGTCTTACTGACTCCAAATGATTTTTAATTTTTTTTTCACCTTGGTGGTGACCCGGTGAGCGGGTACTAATAAGTGCAGTAGTACAGGTTACAGGTAATAACAGGAGGGAGGGGGTTAAGAGAGCCTTAAAGCACTTGATTGAGATTCTCCTCAGTCCTGCTGTGTCATGCTTTTGTCGCCAGGTGATCTGTTGCCATTCTCTTATCATTTCCTCTACTTAACTTAGTCCCTGGCCCCCAAGTCACCAGGCTAACTTTTTCCCCGCTTTTTAAATTTACTCTGGGTGCAAAGACCTGCGTGAAGGCGGAGGTGGGCCACTAGTTGCAGAACACTTGAAGGTCGAACGAAGGTTTTGATAATTGGCCTTCTGGAGGAACGGCACAAAATTGAAACAAATCGAATGAACAAGCTACCAACCAACCTGGAACCAACTGACCCCACCAACTCAACTTTTAGGCTCACTGGCTCTCATATTTGTCACGATCTCTTTGAGGGGTGAATTTGCAACACAATGACTGACTCGGGCTCGACCCGGCTGCAGCAGATACGGGTGATAATAAGTCTAATTTCATCACCCCCTCACGCTGCGCGAAGCTTCCCCAGCCTCTTATTTAAAAGTCAGGGTCTCCCAAGGCAGACTTCTTTCTGATAAAGCTGTCCGTTGGCGAGACGCTGTGACGTGACATGACTTGACATGACTCGCACTGATATTGATGAAGATTGTGGGTTTGTATTTTTCTCGTTTTCCTCTTTTGAATCGAAGCCCAGCAGGCTTCCCCATGACAAAGGTTAAATGTTTACCCACCTATGATAGCCACCTGGCTTGCTAGCTTCCACGAGAAATGCTCCTCTTTCCGCAATTATCCCACGGATCCCACATATATATATATACACACACACGTACAGGGAGCCCACCCAACACACATTTTTATCTGACCCATGACATGACAGCACCAAAATTGATGCAGATTTGTGGATTAGACATATGCATTCTTCTCATTTTCCTCTTTTAAATCATCAAGTTACCCCGCGACAAAATTGTACACCCACCTATACGCTATACTAGCCGACTGGCTGGCTTATTAGCTCCCACGAGAAATGCTTCTCCTACAACAATTTTAACCCACAAACCCCGTGCACTTTAGGTACAGGAATTGTATCTGACTCGTGACATGACAGCACTAGAATTGATGCAGATTTGTGGATTGTATGTAATATTCTTCTCATCTTCCTCTCTTGTATCATCGCATCACATTATTCAACTGAGTATGTACGTTGGGTGGGGCCGGCAATAAGCCAAATTCCATTCACAACTATATTGTGTTTATTCTCACAATAGAGCACTGCAATGAGAATTTAGGTTGAAAAAAATTGAGTGGAACAATGTACTGATATTATTAGAATGGAACGGCTGATAAGAACTGAATAATGTTATGCAAGTTCCCCACAACAGAAATATATAACGTATATCCACTTATTGTAGGCTATAGTCGACAACTGTTTGGCTTAACTTATTAGCTAGCTCCCCCACAATGAACGGAGAGAACCGACTACTACACAGATTATCCCAATTAGTGGGTGTTACTGTTCGGAGTTACGCAATGTAATAACGTCTTACTCAGGAGTTCAGTTTTTACCAACAAAATCTCAAAAGATTGTTCGGACATTAAAGAACATAAGTGACCGCTTCGCTTGGTAAAATATTACATTCTCATTAAATAGATATAGCATTGCGTAACTCCGAATAGTAACACACAATAATGCGAATAATCAATGTAGATACAGATGAACCAGTCAAGTTTGAGAGACAACCGGTTGATGTTCAAGACTTCCAGAAAATTACCCATCGACGTAGACGAATCTGTATAGAATACACCTCAAATCAATCACTCAAGAAAAACCGAAAGATCACAACACTAGGATTTCACCCCGAGTATGCCCAAAAATCTCTCCCACCCACGAGAAATGCTTCGCTGGCAACAAATTTATCCCACGAACTCCACGTACATGTACAGCCCGGGAGTCCACCTGACCAATTTTCATTTCTGCAGCTGGTACTCCCACCTGCTTAATTGCATACGTTGAGGAAGCTGGGGAGCAATGTGAATGCCCATGCATCTTCTTCTTCATCATCATCATCATCTTCCTCATCTTCCTCATCATCTTCATCTTCATCATCATCTTCATTTTCATCATCATCTTCATCTTCATCTTCATCTTCATCTTCTTCATCATCTTCATCATCAGCGGCAGCAGCTGAGCTATCCTGATCGATCCCTCGTCGAAACAAAACATCCCCGTCTGTCCAAGGCAGCAGCAACAGCAACAGCCTCACAGTCTTCGAGGAGGCTCGCGTGAGATGGGCAGTGATGGAGATACTTCAACCGAGCCTCTCGTAACCATTAGTATACAATCTGCTCCAGCCAGGTACGTACGTACGTACTGCTGCAAAAAGCGAAAACTAAACTATGCACTGCTGCTGCTGCGGCAAATTTCTTTGCACAGCTTTGAGATCGCGGATGGATCTAATCGATGTCTGGTGTTCTGGCTGGGCGGGACAGGAATTGTGAGTTGTCTTCTTACTCAAGGTAAGTATTCTACCTAAAACCGTCAGAAGGAGCACATTCTCATCATTGAGATGGGCGAGTTTACGTGTCCTCGTGTTTCCCAAGCTCGGGAGTATTCCAACGCAGCAAAGACCACGTTGTTTGGACATTTGCATGCAAAAGTCATAAGAAGGGTTTGGAGTTTCATTCGCAGGCCACCTCAACCCAACGCCTAGGTCGTATGTTTAGATGGTGTAAATCTTCATTAATCACAATGTTCTTATCGTTGTATATGATTTAAGGGTGTTGGATTTAGGTCGAGTTTTGGTGCTGGGTAGACTTATCTTGTCTTCCCGTTTTCATCATGCCATGGCAACTAAGTCATTTCAATATAATGTTATGTAGGAATAACGCCCACATTAGTTAACATTTTTTTCGCTTTCGAAAAGTAGGTGTCATGGCCATCACTATGGGCCTAGTGAAGGCTACTCTGATGACATGGAAAATAAATTAAAGAGATAAATTTTTTTGAAAACCATTAAAATGTTTTTTGAAAGGCTAAATGAAAAGGCTTCGGTGAAATTTTTTTTAAGTGTGTCATGTGGCACCTCTAGGAAATTGTTGGGAAGGGCTATGTGGTTATATTTATTTTTTATGTGGTATGGGGTGGCTCCAAGCACTTATTGGACTTTGCAATATGGCCCCTTTCTTTTCAACGAAGAAACAAATGCTCGCTTTACATATGGAAGTAATAAAGCTAGTTGGCTTCAATTTGAATTTCTACAACAAAAAATAAGAATCCTACTCTCAAATTAAGTGTGCACATGAGCTACATTGTACAAACACAATATTGTTACATTGAAACAAAATGGGCAAAAAATAAGAGTTGCATCATTGGATGGTTTACTTAAAGGTCAAATTTGTGCAATTTTTATATGACTCAAAATTGTTCAATTCATACAAATATGAGGTTGAAGATTTGTCTCCATGGATTATTCATGTGTCATACATATTCACTTACTACACACCATACCTCATATGCTCTGCAGAACCTATCCATATGTCAAAAGTGCTATCATGTAGAAAATCTTTCAAGGTAAAGAAGTTTTGAGAGTACATGCCTACTACTAAGGGCAGGTGCCCATCAAGGGAGTTATGGAGTTTGTTCTTCAAGAAGCCGAGCTAGAAAAACACCTCTCATCTTCTACACTCCCTGGGACATGGACAACAATAATCTCTGCAAGCTTCACTTATTATGCAATAGAGTGGGTTCGGAGGCAACTAGCATTCACTATCCTTCACAAGCGAGTCAAAGGGTTCACATCAAAAGGTGACAACATTGTTGCCTTGCTATTACTTTTTGTGGCCATCTCAAGCTCCCCATGATCTAACAAAGGCATGAAGTGTTTCGTCCCATCCCCCACCATCCCTGACTTCACCTCACAATATAACCTCTTCAAGATATCAAGGTGTTTCCCAAAAGAGTGGGATGGCTAGAACCTCTAATGTAGACTTACGCCCCTCACCACAACATGAACATTGCCATTGCCTTTTCCACGCGTTTGCAAGGACCATAAGCGCCCCCTAAAGCAAAACCAACCTTGTGAGCAATGTGAAGCTCGAATCCAAGCATGTTTATACCCAAAGTAAAGCAAGTCAACAAGGAAAGATACCCACAATCAAGTTGAGGCCGGATCTCACTTGCATCCAATGGTGCCATAGAAACTAGCCCCTCCATGCCATCCTCCATAGCATCCCCAAGGCGCTCCCTCATTAATACCGTTGCATCACTAGGAGACCCACCCCCCCCCCCCACCAAAAAATAAAAAAATAAAAAAAAGCACAAACACAAACACAAACTTTGAGTTGCCATTGCCACTCAAATACAAAAGGAGGCCATTACAGCGACAAGGACAAAAGGATAGAGTGGAGGGAAGGTGACGGCAATGAAAGGATGGGAGGAAGTGTTGGCCTCAAAGGTCACTCAATGAGTCGCCTTTAGTAGCCCCATGTGCGGCTAGGATTAGAGCTCATGTGCCATCAACGGCCAAGATGGGAACAAATGTGGCTCTACCCTACAACTCTTGGCGGCAGGTGAAGACAGGGATCAAGCTCCGAGGCATGGAGCAGTTGGGTGACCCCAGCAAGCCAACTAGGTTGCTCAAGTTGGCCTCCCTAAACCCTCATGCCCTTGCCCATGTGTTGCTATGGGCCAGCCATTGCGGCGTTTAGGTTGTACGTAGCCTAAAAAATATAGGTTGGCACTACTGGTCATGTTGGTATGCTTACCTACTTATTTTGATAAAATTGAAGAATATCTAGTGGTGCCCTCATCAGCCAACAAAAATTTTAAGTAGTCACTAAATTAAATTGTAACACCATATTCGAAATTTTGGGAAAATTCCATAATTTGGGAAAATACAGTTTAGGTTGAGTCGACCTAAAATGTACCCACGGGGTACATTTTAGGTTGACTCCACCTAAACTGTCATCAAATTGGGAGACTGGAAATCTCCCAAAATTTCGAATATGGTGTTTTGTGGTCAAACCACGGGTAGATCACTCCATTGTCAAGTTGAACACCACGTGCGACCAAAAAAAATCTCTTTTGGTACGTTGCACCACCAAAATGGGTCAAAAAAAATTCAAATTTTTTCAATGAGTAGATATACACATTACCTATGACATAGTTAAAAGTAGTAACTAAATTTGATGATTTGTTTTTTTCATAAAACATACCATTTCTAACTAGAATGACATAGAATTGAACTAAAAAAATTACTACAAAAAATAAAGATGACTAAAAATTTCAAAAAAGTATACAAAAGATACTATCAATGGTTATGTATATGTAGAAAAAATATCATAAATTTTAAAATTATATATGGCATGTAATATAGGGGTAGCAAACTTTGTCCGCACGTGGTGTCAACTTGACAATGAAGTGACCTCCCCGTGGGTCAAACTGAGCTTTCATCCAAACCTTTCAACTAAACTCTATGAGCACGGGGGAGAGAATTTATCACATGTGAGCATACCCCTCATTTAGCTATGTATGCAACTTGTAGGTTATTGTTTTTAGTTGATTGGACACTGGAATTAGTTTTTTAAACCCCAAATTACTCTAGTCCCAATCATTTGGGATGATCAACAACAAACTTATAGAGGGTTTATGCTAGATGGATGAGAGGTGCGCTCGTATATTTTTTTGGCTACCTCAATTCTCCTAGGATATGGAATATGTGGGTTTGATCCCTCTTCGAGAAAACTAAAATCTATTTATTGCTCATTAGCTCGTTGTGTATGGGAGCCTATTTTGAAAGTTGGGTGAAACTTTTGGGATCTCCTCATTCCATGTCTCAAACTTTGAGAGAATTTTAGGATCTAAAATAGGGCACGTGCATGGGACCCGCTATCGTACATCTTAGATCAGCCCATGCATGGCTAGCTTGACCCGCACATTCTAATAGGACAAGCTAGAAAGTTGGTTTTAATAACTTGACACCACTCTTTGTGTATGGTAAGAAAATTTTGGTGACTTTGTGTTACTTCTCGTAAACTTTTAGGGTTAAGGACTAAACCCATGGTTTCATCTACTTTACTTTACGAATAACTCTATTGAACCTAGAATGGTTATCATATTCTCAGCACATAGTCCAATCTCGCTTAAACACATGTCTTTTTGATATACGTTGTTGATACCACTCAAATATAGGTGCCCGGCTAAGATGAGGAACCAAATTGGCACGTCTAACTTAAACTAAAGTGACTTGACCATCTCAAAGTAACAATACATCTTCATTAATAAGTACATTAAATAAAATATTTAGTGTTTGATTATATTTAGTGTTGTTACCACCTTACCTTGCTCAACACTAATTTCAGTTCCTTGATAATTAGTGTTAGACATAAATGTACCACTACCTCCCTACTGCCACCTCCCTTATTATATCCTTTGTTTTCATACCCTTACTAACACTATATTCAAACATGTAACTTCCACATATTACCATAGTAGATATTTAGTGTTCAAGTTTACATTTAATGTCACTTACTTTCATGGGGTGATTGATATTTAGTGTATGTGTTCATATTTAGTGTATCAAACACTAAATATCCTATTTAGTGTAGTGTGTTTTTGCCTCGGTTATCCTCTAATAACTATGTAGGCCTCGCTTACGACCCTTGAATTGAATGCATAGCATGTGAAAGGAGCATTGCCGTAATAATCAAAATGACTTTTTCTAGTAAGCTTGCTTGGTTTAGAGTTACAACGTGGTTACGAGAATTAGGGAGAGAGATCATAACTTTTTTTTTTAAATGCCTATTAACAAGGCCCACATGGTTGGATGCGGTAAGTTCATTTATTTGCACTAGAATGACGGCCTGGAAAGCACCCACACAAAAAGCTAATCTAACAATCATACGAGTCCGGCTCATGGCATCATGTTGCATGTTGCACTTTGCTCTCGGTTGGAGACTTGAATGTTGTCAATGGGCACGTGAAACCAACCCCCACTCAACCACACACC
This sequence comes from Polytrichum commune, assembly GCA_950295325.1. Taxonomy (NCBI): domain Eukaryota; kingdom Viridiplantae; phylum Streptophyta; class Polytrichopsida; order Polytrichales; family Polytrichaceae; genus Polytrichum; species Polytrichum commune. The sequence continues at coordinate 63,157,835 of OX485804.1, forward strand.
GATTGTCTTCCGTAAAAAAAATTCAACACGCCCGTTATAATTTCCCCACTCTCATTCTAACTTAACTTACATATATACAATGTCAATACTTAGGGTAAGTTTCCGTGTAGGCCGCTCGCCCGCTACCGTGGCTAAATATTGTATATAGTGTCACCAACTCTAATTGTCTTGCTCAATACTTATTATAAATTCCAGTGTAGTGTCACCAACACTAATTGTTAACCCAACATTCTTTGTCATTCGCTTGTAAGAAAAATTTGGGGGATTACACGTTTACATGTTGTGAATATTGTCACTTGCGAAGTGGTTTTCCATCCAAATGTCAATCATCCATGACAATATTTCATCACAACTTTGTTAGGATGCAAATTATACTAGACTTTGTTCCAATAATTGGCATTTACATGATGAAAAGCAAGTTGGATGATAGCACTTGTAAACTTATTCATGAATAGTGTCACTAGAAGTATTACCACAATGACATAAAAAACACCATGTGAGATTAAATGCAATATTTAGTGTAGATTTTAGATGATAGTGGGTTGGAGGTGTTTGCATGTAGATAAGCACAAGCCGCCAGCCAACCACGTACTAGGGGCCTACTAGAATGTGGAGGGCCATGGACACGGGCTACTAGACGTCCATGCGCCCACTAAAGCATTATTTTTCTTAAACCTACAAGTGTCGGTCACCAAAGGATTGAAGACCAGTTTTAGAAGGAGGAGGAGGTAAGTACATGAGCCTGGATTTGAGAAGATGAAAGTAACTGCACTAAGTATGATATTTAGTGTCACTTACTATTTGAAATTACACAACTCTATAATTGTTTATTGCACATCTCATTTTTTACCAACGAAGGTCAAATTGGTTGTTTGGACATTATAAAACATTAACATCTTTATTTGATTAGAATTTTACATTAATAATAAAAGATAAATAAATATGTAACTATGAATAATAAGTCACACTAACTATTATAGTTAGTGTAGTTGGCACATACGAACCCTACGCCACCAAATTCCATCTACATTTGGATGAGTTTGTCTGTATTCCCACCAGAATGTAGTGGGTGAGTGGCCTACATGAAAACTCACGTGTAGCATGTCGATATTTAAGAATAACCCTAAAAAAATCCGCTACTTGAAGTCTCATTTGGGAGGGGGGAGGGTTAAATCTTAGTTCACATAACCTTCAACTTCTAACCCCTTTAATCTCCTAGAATTTCACCTGCACTTGGGTTTTCTTCAAGACTGAGTAAACAAACACCTTTGTGAAAAAACATGGGCATAAAGAGCACACACTTTGCGCACCAAATTACGCTAGTAGAAAACTATGCCCAAAAAAACCACAACCAGAAATCGGTTGTGGTTCTTTTGGGCATAGTTTTCAACTAGTATTAGTAGCCAACCTGACTTATAGAGTCTACCCTCTCTAAGTGTTATTTTGCCATAAGTGTTACATTTTTCATATTCTTTTGAAAAATACACTATTAAGTGTTGTTTGTTACTCTATTATTAAAATTTTACTCCCCTCTTTGTTAATTTACATTGTGTAATTGTTATTTGCACCAAAATCCATGACACATACACTCTAATGATGTGAATTTATGATCACTACTCTAAGTGATGATGTTGGAAGGTGGAGAGTGAGCCTCACCAATTTGATTATCCAAAATTATTCACAAGTAAGCCTTACATTAAAGTGGTGAGGAGTTCTATTGTTGAGTCTAAGAGTAAGTGGATACTTAAGAATTTGTTTGTTGAGTCATTGGTGAGTTTTATCAGTGTCTATTTCTTACCTTAGTTTCTCTTCTAATGACTTTCGTTCTTGTGATTGCACATGCGTCAAGTGCCATTCACTTGGTTTGTTGTATACTCCAATCAAGTATTACAAGTGCAAGTTACAAATAGAATCTTATGTAGGCCTTGACTTTGTTGTGAGATCCAGAAGGTTGAGTGCCAATGTTTGTAAAGATACAAAAAGATCTTTATTTCTTTTTGTAAATGTAGATAGACTCTCTGAGTTATCCATTAGAGCTTGAGGGCAGCACTTCCCACTTTGTTTTTGTTAGAGTGCAATCGAATGAAGGCGCAATATAATTGCATTGGTCCTAAAATTTAGAAAGGGCTTCGAAGTAAATTAACATCACCATAATTTGGTATTTGGTAAATGTATGATCTAGTACGATTTTTGTACTCCTTGTAAATGCCACAACTTTAAACTCCATTGTGTTTGGAAACACAACTTTAAATTCTTTTATGAATGATGTGACTTAAACTCTAAACTCATAAATGTATTGTTTTTTTGTATGGCCTCATGTTAAATGTGTGTTTTCCTTGCATGCTCACAATTTTGTGTATGCGCAGATTGATTGCATACTTTCCTAGTCATGTGTTTATGCATGAATTCTACATAACATACTTGTATGCTATATTTATAATGAATATGACCTATAAATAATTAGTGTGAGGAGAAAATGTTAATGAAACATAGGACACATGGAATGAACATATTTTCGAAGTTTAGGTAAACATAGGCCTATAAAAATCAACAAATTCTACATACAAAGTCCCCCATGTAATTGGGCCTTGAAAGCACGTGATCCTCAAAGACCCTATGTAGTACTCCCCCCGGGAATTAGACCAAGTGATTGTGAGTCTCTAATGACAATGAGTGCACAAGAATGTATGCATTTTGAAGTTGAGTTCCATGTAAATCATCATCATATTCCAATTAAAGAAGATATCTTGAATATACTTGGTGCATCAAAGGTATCTAAAATCATTGAGGATGATTCAAAAATAGGTGAAGTGGTAGTTCCTAATGTTTTAGTTTCTCAAGCACAAGAAGCAATGGCAACCCTATATACATTTCCAAAACAACAATAGAGCAATGTTATTGAACTTAGGAAAAAACTTTTGTCTTTGGATAAATCCATCATTGTTTCCCATATTCAAGAGTCTTATCAAACAACAATAGACTCTTCTTTTGGTCACCAAGTAAGTGTAACCGTATTTTTTGTTAATATATGTGGCGATATTTTTAAAGTGTTACAAAAGTCTTTATTTTCACCACATAATTGTTACTCTCATAAATGTTAGTATTTTTTATTGCATATCCTCTCTAATTGGTATTATACTAGAATTACATAAGTATTACAAATTTATACTCCCGAGAGGAACACTTAGAGAGGATAGAATGTATATGCTACCCAATCCAATCTTACAATCAATTATCTATTCAATCAACCCTAATACTACTTGCCATTAGTATTAGTATTGACACTTGGAGTAGATAAACCCATTTCCGATTATTATCCCCTCCCCCCATCTTAATATATAGAGTCCCCTAAAGTCGTGAAGTTCCACACATGTAGCCATCATTTTCTAAAGTAGTGGAAAAAGATGTGGAAGTTTCACACGTGTTGCCTTCACATTTGGCATGATGGAAAAAAGTAAGTTGAAAGGGCACTAATTGTACTTAAGTTTTTGTCTCCCAGTTATTGGAAATAGGTCCACCTATGTTATGAATATGCGATGGTGGAGAATCTTGCCTTTGAAATTTTACTATGATTTCAAAACTTGGATTTTTTTTAGTTTCACTTATTTTATTTTCTAGTTGAATGTTGTGATATCAATTTCCAAACATGTGATAAATCATCCCAGTATCACACTTGTACTACACCTATGTGAAATTCCTTAAGTTAACAAAAATAGGTATATCTACTTTATATGTAATTTTAACTTGATGATTTCAAGCAAGATGCCATGTGCAATTATTTCACCCTTCCATGTCAATTAGGCTTTATTACTCCTTTGGTAAGATGACTTCACATAAACGCAAACTCAATTTCAGGAAGGTTCCAAAGCTAGTTCATGAACCTTCCAACAAATGTTTCCAAAGTGTTCTACTAGTTTCAAAACCTTCAAACATAGTTTTTGTGAAAACGTCACATTCACATGCGATGATTTTTTTCTTTGAGAGGCCAACTCAATTTTAGTATTGTGGAGTGCACTTCAAACTTTGGAAAAAGTTGCATTTTGAAACTCTATTTTGTATGGGCACCTATGGTACAAGTGTAAGCCATTTTTTGGGCCATAGCTTGGCCGAAGTAGGAATTTTTCAACTTTTGGTGGCTTTCATCTAGTGTGTGATAATTAGAATTTCATCCATAATAGGGTCAGAAGGCTATTGCCGTGATAAGTTGGTTATTGCATGTAACCACCCTCTCCTTCCTCATGAAAATAAGGAGAAGGTTGACCAAGGAAGAAGCATGTTATTTGCATATGTAGAAATCTAGCATAGTCTTGGTGCAAAAGCAATAGGCTTTTGTATCATTGAAATTCTCATAGTGAGTTCGGATGCATAGACATTAGGCTAGTCCCAAGTGAGATGCTTGAGGACATAAGAATCATGAAGACAGAGCGGAGTGATCCAAACTCTAAGACTTATTGGCAACTTTGATAATGAGAGTGAAAGGTAATTATCTTTAGGTGTTATAAGTGGCATATTGATTGATGGTTGTGTGCATTTGGAGGTGTATAAGGGATGTTGTGTGTGAAAAAATAGTGGCTATGTGTATGGTTTGAGCAATCTTATTATCAATAGTGAAAATAAGTTGACCAAAGGCTATAAATGCCATAGTTGGTGTAGTTGAGAAATGGCAATAGCCTTGTGTGAAGAGAATTGTTGAAAAAGAGGGTAAGTTTGATGAAGGTGTGACTGAGAAAAAGATCATGAGGAAGATAGCTTGAGCGTAATCAAACTGAAAGTAATATGGAAAGTGGAATTAAGAACGAGAGTAAGTGAGGAAACCTTGAGCAATAGACTAAGGAAGAAGGATGAGTGGAAGGTTGTAAGAACAAAGTCAATGAAGGTAGCATATTAATGGAGGTAACCTAGGAGGAAGTTGCACGTCAATAAGGGAAAACAGTAATCAAGGTTGTGAGGAGTTGATCACACTGGCCAGTTTTGACTCCATCCGTTAGCATCTCTGGTTGTGACAATGTGAAAAGTTGGTGGGCCAACATCTATTTATAAAGATAATCCCCATGAATTTCACGGCTAGAACCAAACATAAATTTTGGTGTGAACAAGGCATGAGAGTCATAGTCCTACTTCAACAAGTGTCCTTGGTGATGGCCCAAGTAGGGAAAATGTGAGAGACATTGTAAGAGGCATGAATATTAAATAAAAGAAGAGAAAGTGTGTGTGAAGCTTCACTCAACCTATGAGAAGGAGGGAAGATTAATCGCCAGGTGAAAGGCCTTTGAGTTATGAAAGAGAAAATCAATCATTTGAATACGAAGAGTCAAAAGATTTTAAGAGAAGTCTTGACCTTATGAAGATTGGTGAATGGGTAGACCAATGGAAGGTCAATAAGGGGAAATTCCCATGTGAAGATAGAAGGAAAATAGCCTAATTGGAAGCAAGAAGACTTAAAGAGGAATGAGATGGGCATAGTCGATGTTAGTGAGAGTTGAAAGGCCATACCCAAGTCCTAAGTTGGGAGATAAGCCAAGTAAGAGTGAAAGGTATTGCCCTGGGTAGGTACAAAGAAAATAATATAGCATGGTAAGCCTATTCCATCTTGTTAGAGCATGCAATGAGTCTACATGTGGATATGATGAGGCATAAAGTTACTCTAAGCATACTATAGGCTACCAAACACATTGTTGTGGTAGAAAGAAGAACTTACCCCACTAGAGTAAGTTTGTATCTAATGACATCTCTTTGAGCACACAAGACAACTTAAGTCATATGACAAAGGTTATAGCCTATCTTGTTGATGCGTTGTGAATGTATTAACATGTGTGCATGATTCTTGAGACAAGTTGCTAGGTCCACCAAAGATGAAGGTTGTGATTACAATTGTGAGAATTTGCATGATGGTTGCAAGTTGATTAAGAGAACTTAATTTTGAAATGATTGTAAGCACAATTCATGCCAATTAAAGAATGTGTACTTACCCAAAGACATTACCCCAAACATTGTCATGACTGTGAACCATTGACTACTTGCCAAGCTTTTGAGCTTTCACGACTAACATAGAGGATGGAATTAAAGTGATAAGAGTCCACACACATAGGATAGAACCACATGACTAAGAAAACACCAATGGACCATAAGAGTGTGAATTAATCTTTATTAGGAACGAAGAAGTAAAAGACATAGATTGTTGTTAGAAACCTTAATCTAATGTGACATTAATCCTTATAAGCACTAGCTTAATCTTCCCTAAGACCTTGTAGCATGGGTTGTTTTCCTTGATTTAATTTAAGTGGTAGCAAAAACCTAATTATAACAAGTTTATGGAGTAAAGAAGTAGTCTCTTTATATCATGAATGTTATGTTTTGATTGCTATCAAGAATGTTTGAAGTAACAATGAAGAAAATAACATTTATTATATAAAAAGATTTCTTCTTTCAATATTACTTGCACATGCTACTAGCATTTGGTAAAGACATCCAAAATATAGTTGGCAAAAGTTGCTTCCAAAGACCAATTCAAGCGAGTATTCCTTGAATTTGAGAAAACAACAATTGTGGCATTTTTGCATGCCATGTGACATTTATTTTCTAAGGTAACACCTAATTGACTAATAATGGTAAAGCCGAAGGCCCACCAATATCTAAGATTTCGAATCAAAACCTCATCTAGTTTAAATTGGCTCCACCCCCGATGTTTTATTCTAGGGGAGTCCAGATAGCTCCTACCATGTTTCATGGATTCTCTAATCCGACTTGACATGTGGGATACCTTAATTTCATGATAGTAGACTCTACCAACTTCATGAATCTTTTTGCATTATGTGGTTTTCGTATTCTCAACTTCTCAACTTCTTGACTTCTTGACTCCTTGTTTTACATTCTTTGCCTTCTTGTTGTTCATTGGTTCCTCTTTGTTATGTGTTTACTTGGAAGCCTCTAGCCTTGACTTTGATTTTTCTTCGGTCTTTCATTACAATACCTCAAAGCCAAAAGCAAGTACTGCCGATTGTTCTATGGTCTTTGATTACCGTACATCAAAGCAATCAACACAAACCCAATGTAGTTAGAGTACAGAATCTCATGGATTTGAGAGTGTGGTGTGGTGTAGTATTAGGTCACATTAACGATGGTGTACAATCAATCACTGTAGACATGGTCAAAGGTTGGATAAGAGAGGTCAGTTGCATCTTTGGTAGAGCTAGTCGTGGGGAGAAATCTTATACATGATGTAGCATTCTTTGTGAAATAAAGTTATAGAGGTTTTATGAAGTTCTGAATATGGGTACCAAATCATGAATTTGTTCAGAACATGTAGCAAAATTGGTTGAAAGTTCAACGTAAATTGATTGTCTATTAGGTAAACTTGGTTCGTGATTCCAATGAAATTGGTAGAACCTTTTGCTAAATTGGTTTAAAATCATGAAAGCGAGCTTGCACTTTTGTGAATTCGTCTTACCAAACGAGTAAGCTCTTGAAAGTTGACCCACTAGCCTCCAATGCACCTTGAACTTTGTAGTAATTAAGTAAGGTTAAGTATTGTGCCCGCTCTATTCGTATGTAACTTCCCTCTTTCTTTTCCTAGGAAGGCGCCTACTTGTAAGAATTTACCCCGAAACTTGTCCGCACTCAAAGGGGCCAATACAAGTGATGAGATATCATGGTCATGGCACTCTCGAGTAAGCAATGAGAAAAACCATAGAATTTGCTGAGCTAGGGACAACAAATAATACTATTATTAATATGAATATTAAAGTATATCACAAAAGTTGGTGAGGGGGCACAGCTGTTTATGCAGGAAAAAGGGGTTGTGTGAGCCAATGAGCATGATGGAATAGAGATCTAAGTTACTTGTTCACAGCGACATCATGTTGTTGTTGTTGTTGTTCAAAGTATATGCCACATATATAAGGTAGATGGGTCTTAAGTGCAGGGCTAATTTTTCACAAAGTTTTTGTCCGTCCACGTCCAAAAGCCTTGAATTGAAAGGCAAAAAAAATTGCAACCCGTCCCAAAACCGGTAATTTCTAAACCAACATGTCCATGGAAAGGTTAAAGAAAAAACAACCCATCCCAAAACCGGTTTGAAAATGAAAATACCCGTCCCGCAAGAGGTATAAATAAGTCTCTTACAATGTTGGTAAAAAAAATAGAAAACAAAAAAAAACGAAAACCCGAAAGATGTCGACATGTGACTGGTTGCACTTGGAAACAATATGATCTTGACAAATTATGCCTTCAATGTTCGTCAGTTATCTGTGTTTTGATGTGGATTCTCATCTATCCAGTCCAGCCCATTCTAAATTTTGTGGTTGATGAATTAATGTATGCAGGTGAATCAAGCACTTCAAGATTGAAATTTTGATTGGGTATTAGTGGTTTGATTGCATTATGCTATATTCACATGTCATATATGACATAATGTAACTGATATTTGTACCATTTTTTTTTGAAAAAAATGATCAAAAAATGATTATTTTTAGAACCTGTCCAAAGTGAATTTGACATGTCCAAAAATTGGTTCATTTTTTAAGAACCTGTCCACTGGATTTCTTTTTTATGAACATGTCCCTGAACATGTTAGGGACCTTGTGAAAAATCACCACTGCTTAAGTGGCTCGTTTCCTTAATCGGACCCCTAGATTTGATGGGTATGTGGTTCGGTGAGGATCCCAAGAGCAAACACCACAAACACATACTCCCTCCGTTTCATATCAAAAGTTACGTTTGGACATAATTTGCGTTACGAAACAAAAGATACGTTTGGTGAAATTTCTTTCAAACTTCGTCAAACGAATTGGAATGTTGCTATAAACAATGTAAATGTTGTTGCTGATGAACTACCAAGTCAATCAACTAACAATTTACACTTATTTAACAATTGATATTTGAACTCAACCTAAACCCAAACATCAACACGATTTTATGTGTATCATTCGTCGTTTCATCATAAATGGACATCGCCATGCCGTTTCTTCTCAAAAACCCTAACCCTAAACACAAACCTTAAGGAGCATGAGTCTCAACCTCACTACTCATTAGCAAATGAGCTTCGGTGCCATCCGCCCAAAATGACGGGCTTCCAATGAAATTGGCGTAAAAAAAAATTTGGTTTTTTTTTTTGGACACCCCTAGCTCACCGGAAAGTGCTTAGTGAGAGCTATACAACGCACACAATTTCGTGCTAAAAATGTGAAAAATGACCTTAATCCCACATATTTAGTGAAACCTAACTTTTGATATGAAACGGAGGGAGTAAGTTTTAAAGAGATTAGACTATGTTTTCAGATATTAATAACTACTCTACACTCAATAATGAACATAATTGGGAGGACCTATGTATCCAGTTAAGAAACCAACAAACATACAATACCCATCACTGAATAAGGAGGAGGAGGTGTGATTTTCAATCCAGTTTTTGCAAATATTTCAACGTAGATTTGCTACAAGTTTTGTTATGTAAATCTAATCGGTGGAAGTTGGAGAACATGAAAAATGAACCAAATAATACCCACGTGCGTTACTATGAAGGAGGGACAGGGCTTCCTAGTATATAGGGAGACTCATCCATTTCGAAAGGTGAAAATCCAAAGAGTTATTCTATAGTTTTTCAATATTAGTAAAATGGTTTGAATCTAACATTCGCACTATAAACCCCAAACTTTGTTTGGTAGGGTTTGAATTGAAATGAATCAACCTTCAACCTTGTGAGGGATTGTGTTCACTAGAGCCCCTTGTATTTAGAGTGCATGAGTTTACCAAGACACCATGAAGCCCGAGCCAAGGAAAGCTTGTCATTACCGATGTAAGTTCATCCAAGCATAAGGTAAAAATAAATGAAACCCCGGAAATGACAATAACGACCTCGAGTCACAAAACTTGTTCCCTTTTTGGGTTCACTCATTTTGTTCAATCCCACCACACGGTTTACGGTTCTAGTGTCACTTACTATTCAGAGTTACGTAGTGCTATAGTTATTTATTAAGAATGTGATATTTTACCAAAAAAAGTCATTTTATGCTTTATAATGTTCATAAACTCGTATTCAACTTTCATCAGTAAAAATTGATCTCGTGAGTAAGAAGTTCTTACATCACATAATTCCACATAGTAAGTCACACTAATTACCATAAACAATGTAGACATTTACATGATTTTTCCTAAGTTTGATCATCTTAAGATGCTATGGTATGTGAGACCCAATTGAGATGAAACACTCTACCATGAACCTGTACTCCCTCCATCCCAAAATGATTGCCCTACCTCCCAGATTTTTTGGTCCCAAATTGATCGTCCAATTTATCTGCATGGCTAGAAATTTGAGGCTCAAGTCAAATATTTCCGCGCCAAACTTTCACCATCAAGAAGTCTTTCGACACTCCAACTTCAAGGGGCGTTTCGGAGTAGTTGTTGTATTTTATTTTCAGAGTCATACTTACAACTACTTGGTCAATGGTGAGCGGGCCTTAATCTCGTCAAAGTTAGGAACACAAACAATCATTTTGAGACGGAGGGAGTAAGAGGCAATAGTTTAAACTACACTTCATTCATCAATGATGGGTAAGTAACTACTTGGTCATTGGGACATCAAGCCAAAGAAGGTTAGGACCTTCTTCTTCTTCTTCTTCTTCTATATAATAGTAATATCCATATTGTGACCGAACAATACACTAAATTTTCCTATTAGTTGTATATTACCATTTGGAGTTACGCATTGCCATAACATTTTACTAAGAGGGTCAGTTCTTACCCAAATAACATAAGTACACTAGTTATGATGTGTAGTGTCACCGATCCTGATTGTCTCGCTCAATACTAATTGTAAACCACAGTGTAGTGTCCCCAACACTAAATGTTAACCCGACATTATTTGTCAATCCTTGTAAATATTAGGGGGGGGGGGGGTTATAGATTTACAGTGTTGTGATTATCGTCATTTACCAAGTGATTTTTCATCCAAGTTTCGATCATCCATGTTGCTGACAAGATAAGGTAAGGTTTTGGCCAACGGATGAACTCATCCATCATCCATGACCATATTCGTTCCATTATTCATAAGCAGTGTCATCCGAAAAGTTATCATGATGACATAAAATACATGATGACATAAAATACAATATGACATCAAATATCATACCATAAATGGTAAACAAAAAAAACGATCATGTCGGTAAAGATTTATAGCAACTAATATAAGACAATTTAATGCAGTGGTATGACCACGAGATCCTTTGCAAGGACTTGTGGAAAAAATAAATCCTAAAATTCAACATGTGACCCAATACTTGTAGTAGGGAATAAAGGAGCCGCCCCATTGTACTTTAACTACAGTCACCTCCGCCACACCTATATATATATATATATATAAATGCTAGGTTTACATAGTGGTAACTTGGTAACCACGGTTCAATTTTGTATACACCGCAATTGGGGATCGGGCTCACAAGTTTTTAACTCTAAGTTTGTCTTGAACATTCCGCATGGCGAAGATCATGGTTTGGTCCACCATCCATTCGGGCTCTTGGTGAAGCTCCCATAGGCCTCCCTAAGTGAAAGTCGTTCCATGTGCCAATTTGAAAAGCATTTCAAGGACTTTTTGACCTCCGTTCCGTTCAAGTTCAATCATGATGTTCATTATACATCTTACACCTAGGAGGATGAGCGGGGCATGACTCGGTCAATTTTTGATTCTTTTCAAAATTACGGTAGACCTGGATCACAAACCCTCAACATAATCCACCACCGACTCGAGTGAAAGGAGTTTAGGGTTTAGGGTTAGTAGGGTTTGAGGGTCCTAGTGACCCTAACCCTAACCTTTGCTTCGCAAAGGTTCAACGAATTTGCCTAGTGCCTATTTCTCTTGCCGACGTTGGAAGAACCACACCGACGGTCCACGTTCAATTACCACCACCACTCCATACTAACTTAGGACCGCCACCGGCCAATGAGAAGGCTTGTTGAACCGGTCATGGGGCTCATTGCTTGGGGATTATGGACAATGCGACTCCTTGTTAGCCACCCCACGCTTAGCGATATTGGCATCTCCCAACTAATCGATCGAACCAAATTGGTCGAACCCTAGCCTTGCCCCCCGCCTCGTGGCCTTCGAAAAACGATCCCTTTTGGCTTGTGCGTGTGTGATAGTTATGCGGCTTGGAAGGCAAGTTTGTGGGGACATCCCTAGGTAATGTAAGTTAGGGTGCCTTGGGGGTAAGAGCAATAACAACCGTGAGCCTCAAGGAGTTGCAATGCAATACGCTATGGTAGAGTGGGGAAAAAATTGTTACTTTTCCCAAGGATATGAACAAAGTCGTTAGCAATGTCCCAAATTGAAGAGGAAAAAATCGTATGGAGATCTTGTACATTATCCAAGCGAAGATTCTCATGCTCACTAAGTGGTCATATAAGACTCCCGAGTTATGTGAAGCATTGAGCTTATTGAACTAGTTATCAAATGTTGAGCATGTAGTTCAATCCCTTTTAAACACATATAGCTTGAGGTATCCGTTCTTGGAGCCACATCTAGCGACATGCACCCTCAAATATAAGCGTCCTAACTAGAAGAAGAAAAAAGCTGAATCCGGGATTATGTACCTTACAAGGATCATGTGGTGTGACCATCGATTCTTTGCCACCTAATGCCATTCGAGTTCGCCATAAAGTTCTCAAAGAGGGACAAAACCGTGGGTTGGATCCTACTTTGAGAAAACTTTTTACTAAGAGCTCCTTAGCTTGTTATGTTTGGAGCCTAATTTGGACGTTGGGTGAAGCTTTTGGGACCTCCTCTTTCCACCTCTCAAACTTTGAGAGAATTCGGGATCTAAAATAGGATATGCACATGGGACCCACCGTCTTAAATTCCAAATCAACCTATGCAAGGCTAGCATGGCCCACCTATCCTAGTAGAACAAGTTTAAAAACTGGTTTTTGATAGCCCCGGCACCATGTATATGATAATTTAAGCATCGTGAAAACTTGGATAACTTTGTGTTAATCATGTGAAACTCAAGGTTTGGTACTAAGCCCATGGTTTCATCTCCTTTACTCTATAAATAACTCTATTGAATTTATAATTTAGGTACATCTTGATACCAACTAAAGTAGTTGAGTGGGAACCAATGATAATTCACCCCAAGACCCTTGTAAGACATGCAAGCCTAAACCCAACACCGATTGGAAAGTGGACAAGATCTTCTAATATGTAAATAACATATTGTGTAGCGCGTCTATTCATCTAAGAAGACAAATCTAGAAGAGTTGTACAATGGTATCCATAGTTTATTTATATTGAAAAGTATACATTCTAAGCTCACATACCTACCTTGGTAGTGGCACTCAAATGTTCACACTTTATGTCAACCTTAAAAAATTGTACTAGTCTTCTTAACGACTCAAGGGCCCATGCATGTCCGACCGGAACCCTAGCTAGTGGGGCTGGGGCACTTCCAAGACGTTATTTCGCTTGTTTTCTCAACTACACTATTTTGTCTAATTAGGGTGGGTTACCATTCGGAGTTATGTGTTGCTATAAATTTTTACCGGCATTGTTGTTTTTATCAACTAAGTTATATCATATTTTTCGGTGTTCATACTAAATTTTTTGGGTAAAAAAAATGATACTTTCAGTAGAAAAAAATTGTACCAACATGTAATTTTCAAACGATAACCCACGTTAACTAGACAAAGTGGTGTATTCTAAAGGGTTGTCTATTTTGACATAATTTTTTTTGTATATTTTGTCACATGTTAATTGTGCATCGGTTGAGACCTGCTTGAATCCCACGTGGAAACTACATTCCAACACTATAAAAGATGAAAGAGAGCACTTCTGTTGGTAGCTAAAGTCATGCCAATGCTAGCTAATCTAGTTTGGTCTTGCAAGGTTTTTTGGAAAATCTTTGGGTCCACCAGTGAACGGATTTTGTAATGGGGTTTTGGTCACAGAGAGAAAACCCTTGCATACGAGCGTATCTCTCATCTATCCAACTTAAAACCTTAATCTCCTGTATGTTTTTGGCCGATTCATTGCAACTAACTTGAACCAGACTAATTTAGGGTCTTTAAAACCTAATTCCAGTAACAAATCACTAAATACAATGACTTTCATGATGCAAACCATTTCTAGTGAATGAGAGGTACACTCATGTTCAATAATTCCCTCTCTCCATTCTAGGACACAGAGGTTTTCCGTACACCTCACCACCAACATATGAGTTATAAGCAGTTGCCATGGACTGGCGAGAGAAATATGTAAATCTATCATTTTGGTAGATTTGCATATTTTCCAATCACATAGGACAATTTCTCAATGACAAATGTCAATTGGCCAAGACTCGTATGCTCGTAGTGCCTCCAAAATTCAAATTATGTTCGGGGGGCGGAACTTACAAAGTGCGATTGCCATTTGAGGAGGGTGAATGCATGTTTCACTCCATACGGATGGATAGATGGATGGATGTGGAATCGAAGGGTCCACAAGCATCTCATCAACAATGAATAGGGGCACTAGGTACTCAATGAAGCTACTTGATGGCTTGTCCTTTTTGCAAGGGATAGGAAATGGGCTATGGTTATAGGCCGGTAGGTTTTTGGCCAAACTTACCGATGATGATGACCCGTCTTGGTTACACTTGGGATCATTTCGGTTATAATATTCACTCATGATGACATAATATACGCCACTCATCACCTTCTCACCATGTCGTATGTTATGGCGTCACCCAGCCTCTTACCTATATGTTTATGAATACAAAATTGTCTTTAGGGTTTGGGAAGCCTTCGAGGCTACTAGGACAAATGTATAGGGTCTAGAAGGGTCTTAAACGGTTTATTACTTTCTTTCACTAGCCTAACCACTACTCCTAAAATATGAAACACACGACTACACTATTTATGGTACTTTGTGTCACATGCATAGTAGTGTCACTTGCCCATGTTTTGAGGCGTGTGCTAGGTTACCCTACCGATCAACAACTTCACCATTAGTTTCACATTATCATGACATTTGGCGTTTAAGTGCGGCTTATTAATATCTTCGCATGAGTATGTTCAATAATGTTATGAGCTGTATGAATTTCCAAGGAGTCTCACCTAAGATAATAGTGACAAGGGGGTTGATGTTCCAGCCTTCCAGTTGGAGTTTTTGTATGAGGGGGTTGTTTTGTTGTGTTGGGCATGGTTGTTGTGGCGGGGACTCTCCCATGGCAGTAGGTGAATTTAGTGAGTTGGATGGTGATGGATGGGGAGGGAGTAATTGGGGGTTGTCATTTAGGGGGGGGGGCTCCGGTAACACTTAGGGTATCTGGTATGAGTTTGGCCATGCATGTGCACAGGGTGTGATAACATGTACAATGGAGTAGCCGTGTGGGATGGGTAATTGCCTAGGGTCAGTTGTTGTGGTTGCTTACATTGACCAAGATGTAGAAGCGAGTGTGTTTATTAGATTGTAGTGTGTGAACTAGTTGTTGGACCGCTTTGTTGTGTCGGGCTCGGTAGAGACCTTGGACATATTGGTTTGAGCATGTGGATAGTAGGTGTGGCCATGTGTCTATTGTGCTATTTGAACATACCGAGTGCGTAGTTTGGGTTTGAGTTAACCGACGTCCAGAAGAGATTTCTTTGATGGTTTCCCATATATTGGGCGAAGCATAATCTTGATAACACCACATTATTGGTCGCAATAATCAAGATTTTCAATCTTTTTGGCATTTTGTGGACCTATAACGAGCCACCTTCACATCCGCCTATGTAGAACAAGCATCATTAACGGAGGACTCGACCTTGGGACTTCCGTGCTTGTAGGGGGGGGGGGGGGGGAATCAAGACAAAACGTACAATTTCCACAAACTCGTAGATCGGCACTTCGCTCCCTCCTAGAAAACATACATTCATGAAGGCGGACTTGGTATTACACTTACCTACATGTTGGAGTCAACCCCTTTGGCCACCATCAATTCCGAATCGGTTCCATTGACAATGTACGAGCACGAGAGTTTTATTCCTGACCGGTCAATAAACTTTCGACCAGTGCTCGGGAAGTTTTTGGGCAGGCAAAGTCGGTCAAGATCCTAGTGATTCTAAATCCAGCCGGTTACATGTTGACATCTTCCGGTTTTGCATTCATTTATTTGGGGAATATTCTTGTATAGATTCATCTACAATGTTTGGTAATTCTTCTAAAGTCTCACTAGAAGGAATGGGGGTCCTTTCTAACATACCCCTTTGACACGGAGGGCCCCCCGTGTGGGATATTTCCACACCAAGGTCATAAAAAAGGCGTGAGCAGTTTTTTCGCGCCAAACCTAAAAAAATTAACTGCAAGTTTGTGCACCTGTCGAAGTCATGTCATCCTAGGAGACTGCGTGTAGGAGGGCCGACCCATAGTCCGAAATTTCTGCAAGCTGTTTGAGTGTGCCATTCAATGAGTACCTTTTATATAAACATACTCCTAAAAAACTAGTTCAATGGAGATGTGTGACCACTCTTAAATTGAAACAAAACCAACATACAATTGTGGCGCAGGCATAGTCGGATGTATTGGCTCTCCTATATAGGCCGATATCATAGATACTTTCCATTCACAACTTGTGTCAATCTTCGTGCACGTCATTCTCCTGTCCGATAAGTAATTCTTTATTGTTTCCCCCTCCTATCGTGCGTCCTCTACGCTAGAGTTTTACTACCCTGCTTTTGTAATATTTGTTCTAACTTCTTCATCTCTTTTAGGTGTGAAACTTGGCTAGGACCTTTTCCCCTTCGTGTCCGACAGTGTATCTCCATTGTGTTCCATCCCTTCCTCCTTTCTTGTGCACATCTTCCCGCAACAGATGACACACACGCTTCGTGTCCCTGTCAATGTAGAAAATTGCACATGCACACTCGGGTTGTTCTGTAATGTCACACATGGTTTTCCACACACCTTCCTTTTTACTGCCACCTCATCCTCCTCCCCCCTCCGTGTCAGCTCTTTGCCAACAACAATATTGTTTTCATTTGATGCATCCCTCCTCTCTTCCTCCATTACTGTGAATACGTCCCGGTCCCCGCTGGAATCCTCTTGGCCAAGACAATGCTCCACCCCCGTAGAGCTTATTTGCCTTCCACTTGCCTCCTTCTTTACTACAACACTCCATCCAGGCCTCGCATTGTCAGCCACAAAAACTTCTACAATTGCATTGCAGGGTTTAGTTATTTGCATGGTGTAGATGCATGTCTCTAGCTGAACAATTAAAAACACACGTGATGACAATGTTATGGTATTTGTTGTGAGCGTCAAAATTGCCCCCAACGGCAATTTGGCTCACAATTGAGGTGCTTTGGCAAAATCATTAAATTAGTAATAGGGAAATTTAGCGAAAACCCATTTAGACTAAGGTAGGTTAGATAGGGGTATTTTATCCTTGGGGTAATACTCTTGGGCAAGTAGAAATTATAAACCGAAGGGATAAAATGGAAATGTCTTTTACCCAAATCGGAAGTGTAAAAGTAATGGACTAGTAAATAGGTAAGTTAAATTAGGAACAACCAATTCAAGCAAGCAAAAGTCAAGCGGCGGCAAAAAACAAGAGTAATTCCGGAAGCGGCAAAAAAAAAAAAGGAAGTGACTACTACGAGCGTAAGGGATCTTGCCAACTAGGGCAAGGGGGCCATGTTGCCAACCAAAAATGAAGTTCAAACGGAAATGAAAAAACCTTTGTAAGGATTTGAACAAGTGGGGTGCGACGTGACATCCTTCTCCTTTATTCACTTCCGAGGGCTTGGTTGTCACCGTTCAAGGAATGGGACCCCTCGGTGAACGGAAGGGAATAGGGGCCTAACCCTTCATTTAAAGGGTGATAAAACCCCCTCTTCCCCTTTCAATCCTCTCTGCAAATTTCATTTTTGCACGGCGAAGCCCTCTAGAATTGTAGTTAAAAAGAGAAAATCATTTTCATTCATTCAATATAGGCATAAGTTAGAATTCTTATAGTTAGACCTCTTGAGAGAATGTATAGTGTTTTTTAACACACCCCTAAGTAGCTATGTTACTTTCAAGCAATAGTAGTGGACACAAAAATTACAATTTAGCCTTTAAATTTTGAATGAATGTAGCCCTTCATGTTAGCTTTCCGAAAAGACTAATATTATTAAAATCAGAGTTAGGAAACAAACGTTATGAGTGTTTGAATGAAGGTGTCTCAGCTGCCTCTTAAATTACAAGCGCTGACTTTGCAAGCGTGTAACTCCCAGGGAGTGCACTGTTGAAGTACTGTGTGAGGCCAAACCCACCACCCTTAAGCGTCCTAGTCCGGATGATGGGTTTATGAATCACATGTGTAGTATCAAATCTCAATGATATAATAAACATCCTTCATCTCAGTGAACTTTCTAGTTCTAAAGTTCATGATGTTTTATTAATACTTGTTTCTTGAACAGATGAGGCATTAGCCTTCTCAAAGGTCCATCCCGCGGCTTTGGCCACGCATCCTCGTAAAGACATTCCCCTAGCACCCTTAATCTTTACTTTTTTTTCCTTGCCATTGCTAGGATCAACCACATTTTCCATTCTTGAACAAGTAACTTATTTTGACCAAGAAGATGCAAGTGTTTAAAAACACTGTTCTTGATGATCCACCCCAATGACATTTACTAGCAAGCCACACCTCACACTAATTAGCCTAATAAATCTAACACTTACATATGTGCTAGAATAATCTAAAATGCCTAACTTGACCTATGCTTAGTTTGAGTGATAGTACTCAATTTGAGCTAAGCTTTGGTCACCCAAGCATGCTCCCCACTACCCACTACTTCTTGAGACCCAACCATCCTCGGCTGCTCCAGCAACTAGCTAGGTTCAGGCCCTCGGCTGCCCAACAACTAACCCAGTTCAGCCCTCGGCTGCTCCAGCAACTAGCCCAGTTCAGGCCCTTCGGTTACTCCAGCAACTAGCCCAATTCAGGCCCTTCGGCTGTTCCAGCAACTAGCCCAGTTCAGGCCCTTCGGTTACTCCAGCAACTAGCCCAGTTCAGCCCTCGGCTGCTCCAGCAACTAGCCCAGTTCAGGCCCTTCGGTTACTCCAGCAACTAGCCCAGTTCAGCCCTCGGCTGCTCCAGCAACTAGCCCAGTTCAGGCCCTTCGGTTACTCCAGCAACTAGCCCAGTTCAGCCCTCGGCTGCTCCAGCAACTAGCCCAGTTCAGGCCCTTCGGTTACTCCAGCAACTAGCCCAATTCAGGCCCTTCGGCTGTTCCAGCAACTAGCCCAGTTCCAGAAGTGCTTAGACAGAAGTCTAATGAATTCTACTACCATTCTCACTCCTAGTAATTAACTTAACATTCCTCTAATCTATCAACTCATAATTAACCTATCCTCCTACTAATTCATCAAGTTAACAACTAATCACACGTGTTTTTCTAATCATTCTAAGGGTTCCTTCCACATGAGAGAGATTGAGAGTGAGAGCTTAACTAATTAACTTCACTAAAACTAATAGCCCACACACGTGGCTCAAGCTCTTAAGAGCTTGCTCCCTTGAGAGCGCTTGATGGAGAGAGAGAGAAAATGAGAGAAAAAACACCTTAAGTAGCAAAGAGGGAGAGAGGGAGAGAGGGAGAGAGAGGTGAGGATAGGGTGAGAGGATTCACACCTCTAATCACAATCCCTTAACCTTCTCCTCCAAAGTAGGGACTAATCCCCATCCACCAAGCTTCCTTCTTCCTAAACTAACAAGGTGGATCCAAAAGTGGGCATTTAACCCGCGGAGCTCACCTTGCTTCACCTTACCCCCTACTCACATTATCAAGGCATACTCTTATTGAAATCAAACCTTGAAATAATCACACAACACCACCTAATGCCTAAAGTTAAATCCACACCACTCTTCACTCTTTTTATGTTTTGTGAATAATCATAACACATTAAAGTCAAACTAAATTTGGTTTCGAAGAGTTAATCACCACATGTGGGCACTATTTTGGGCTCACATACTGTATTTATACACGTGGGTGAACAAAAAGGGTATTATTTAAAACAAGCATGCACAAAATATATGTACAAGAGACATATTGCTATTAAGCAAGAAGTAGATATACATGAGGCTATAGAAAAATATATGTGAAGTACACATTTACGCGTTTACGCGTTCAAGTCAGACCTGGACAAAGAATCATGTGTTTTTTCATCCACTAAGTAACGACTTTATAACTAAAAATCCATGATTTGATATTATACATATAATAGGGCCATATTTTTGCATTTCCAAACATTTGTACACATGTTATATACAATTTCTGTATTTGTTTTTGGACCCTTGTATACGTATGGAAATGTATTTTGAAGCAATGAGATTTATAAGTATATTGCTTGATTTTAGCAAAAATAAAATGTATACAGGGGTATTTTAATAAGGGGCATGCACGCACGTGATGCTTGGTTTTAATGAATAGTGCACTCCCTGAGGTATAACTAAAAGATAATTTATTCAATTTCTTTGGTATTTAAGTTTGTTATAGGCCTTGTTGTTAGCTTTCTAAAAAGTATAAGTTTGTCACAATCAAATTTAAATAGTGAGAGTTATGAATATTTGAATGAGGTATCCTAGCTGCCTCTTAAAATATAAGAGCTCACTTTGTAAGCTAATACCCGCAAGAGGAATCATGCAGTTGTTTTGATATTTAGAGAATTTTAGATCTGATTTTAAGGTTTCTAGAAAGTCTAAGATTGCAAAAATCTAAGTTGATAAGAAAAAGTTATAGATTTTTCAACAAAGGTATCCCAGCCGCCTCTTGAATTCTGAGAGCTGACTTTGTAAGCTCATATCTTTAAGAAGATACATGAAGTTTCATTTATAATTGGATAACTTATAGTTCTTGTTGTTAGCTTTCCAGATTACCATGAATTGTTCCAATTGAAAGTTGTGAGCAAAAGTTATGGCCGTTTAAGCAAAGGGGTGTTGCCTTACGAGAAGAGGTTCGTCCATCTAAGGTTGGCGGGTACGAGTTGGCGTTGTGGGCGGCTGAGCGTTGGAATAGGGGTTCCGCATCAACCATCGCCAAGCCAAGATGGGAGTCCATCGGTAAGCTTTTTAATCCTACAACCTTCAATCGGCACAGGGCCTTGTAGAGTTCGGGTTAGGGCGTGCACCAAACATGTAGGTGATGATACCATAAATTATGAACTTAGTAGCATAGGCTTTGTTCAATCAACCATAAACTAAGAATGAAGGTTGAAAAGATGAGACTTAATTAAGGTCCCTCCGTTTAGATAATTAAATATATAAGAAGTAAGGAATTAGAGGTGGCCCAAGGTAAAATGCAAGGTTATTTCATTCATTAGGGTTAGGTTGCCTTGATCCCAAGGCTGGTGCGTCTGCGCATAGAATAGGATAAATTAGGCATTAGGTTAGGGAAGTTGATAATTATCTTAGGCACTTAAAATCTAGGCACAACCTATCGGAAGGATACGACACGATTATCAAATCCCTCCACCAAAACAAAACACCCGTTAAATATCATAACACCCGGGTTCGGCTTAGGCACCTGCCAAGGCAGGTCACCCTCACCGAAGGGCTTGTGCGGTATCGTTAGGCTCCCTCGGGGACGAAGCTAGTTTGCGTGCCTAGAATGGTGAGCAGTGAGCCTAGATTGGTGAATGGAGAGCATAGAGTAGAAAAAAGAATAAAGTAATCAACATTTATTGGGAGTTTACCAAAAATAGAAATAAAATATTCCCCCCAAATTTAGTAATTATTTGGACCTATTACCATTGAATAAGGGTGCTCCTATGACCGTGGGAATGAATTTTTTCATGCACTTTTGACCACTATTACTGTAGGATGGCAGCAAAATGTGAACAAAAATGTACATACATTTGAAATTTTCAATGTCAATGATGATTTAATGAGTAGTAAAAAATGTACAACAACAACGTCGTGGTGGCCCTTTTAGTCTCACCACTTTTCCATTCAATCAAAAAAATTGTACAATGTAACCTTCGGGTTCAATTGCATCTCTAAGTTGCTGGTTGCTTTAGTAGCACCATCTGAATAACACGCTTAATTTCGTTGAAACTGAAACTAGGAGCGTGCATAAAAACATCTATCTGACTATCCAATCCACAAACTACGTGAAATATGTAGTACAAATGCTTACAATTTGTCCATTGCCCACGCTTTCCCAAGGCTTTGCCCGACATATCTTTGAAGAAGGGGCATAAACAACTGGGAAACTGGCCAATCGTAAGTAAGTATTGCGAAATTTTGAGACCATTCCGGGACTCAAAGGTGATGATGCAACCCAAGGCAGGATTTGGTACCATAGAAACCTTCAGAATCTGCCCAATGACAGTAAGAGCAGATGCGTAGGAATTGGCGTGCTTCGTTGAAGGTGCGTTTGGATTCCGCCTGACGTTCTTCCCAAATTTGCGCTTCAATGGAAAGTCGTTAGAGAACTCCGGGGTAGGGTACTCTGACAGGTCCACCAATGATCCTTCTTTTCTAAACAGCTTCCTCGGAGAGAGCTCCAGACGTGGTGCCAATCAAAAACCAGCGTTCTCCAAGTCTAGTATCTCCTTCTGTGTGAGATTGGTGCCAATCTTAACAGGCCAAATTTCTGGAACTGCAGGGTTGGAAACCACCCACTTACAACGAGTACCCTTCACGCACCTCTCAATGTCGTCGTTGCAGAAGAAAAACTGCATGTGCTCTTGCTTATTCTTCCTATAGTTGTGCATGATGTCGTTGTAAGTTGGTGCAGCTGTATTCTTTCCATCCTGTACAATTCGTGCCACACATTTCTTCTTGGTGATGGCCTGTTGAGCGAAGCAAGCCTTTGCTGACATCTTTGGAAGTCGCGCGATGTGCCATTCATGTTCATTGCATGTTGTTTCTTGTACAGCCTTCACATGCTCCACGGCTGGATTTGTGGGAGGTGTCTCTAGTTGAACTGGATTGTCATGCAGGTTTTCAGTTGCTTCTTATTGTGCGTCACCCTGTGAAGTGAGATCATAAAATCTTGCACCTCTTGCTCGCGTTTGTACCCGAGGGCGATAGATGCTAATCTTGTTAGGTCTATGAGAGTCGAACTCCGACCCAGGAGGAAGATCTGGTTTGCGCTTAAGGGAGAGGAATACTTCCTTACCTTGAAGATGAGGCTCCTGAGTGCAAAAACCTTCAGCTCCGGGCATGTTTCGGAACACTTGATGAAGCGATTTTGGGTTGCCAGAACGTTGGGCGGTTCGTTGAGCGATTCGCAACAGCAATTCTTCTTTTCCAGGTCCAGTACCCGGTCTCTCACCATTCAAATACTGGTAGTAGGCAACCATTTGCATGAAAGCACGTACATAATCATCGACAGTTGCCACATACAAGTCATTACCTCGTTTACCGCTCTGTTGAAGCCACTTATTGTGTACAGTCTCCGCTAAATTGCATGAAGGCATTTCAGCAAGCTTAGCCTCGGAAAGAGCCTGTGATGTCAAATGAATGGTAATAGAATTTAGAATGAGGTTACAACTTCACAGGAAACTGAAAGCAAAAAGGCCCGGAGCAAAGTGTGAACCTACCAAATCCATAAAACCACCCCATTGGCGATAGCGGAAGTGCCAGAAAGCAAGCCATAGGTCAAGACGAACGACCCTTCATCAGTCGTTGCCCCGGAGGAAAGCCACCATGACCTGATAGCAAGGTACCGCTCTTCAGCCTCTTCTAACGACTTGGCATTCTTGTATTGCATGCACAATTGACAATGTTGTGGTTGCAGGTCCGCCCGAATGTCAACCTTTGTATGTTTCTCCAATGACTGGGTCCAATGGAACAAACAAGTACGTTCTTGGTCCTCCATAGGAATTGACGCATCACTGCTACCATACACAATACGAATTGCATTCCAATTTGCTTGCGCAC
The DNA here is from genome assembly GCA_950295325.1 of Polytrichum commune. Classification (NCBI taxonomy): domain Eukaryota; kingdom Viridiplantae; phylum Streptophyta; class Polytrichopsida; order Polytrichales; family Polytrichaceae; genus Polytrichum; species Polytrichum commune. The sequence goes on from OX485804.1 coordinate 63,181,702, forward strand.
TGTCTGCCATGAAGCCCTTGAATTGTACGTTAGAAACGTTGTGTCTAGCCACAACAACATTCAAGTTATTCCAAAAAATGATTTGAGCGGCAACATCTTCCGACTGCATATCACACACTGCAATGGTCATTACCCGACAATAGGTAGCATCATAAACATGGCATGCCATGGAAGTCCAGTCCTTCACACGCTTGACATGGTCGAACATGATCCATGCATTCTGTAAATCTCCACCCGGCTGCATTTTTGTCACGAGATCAACTCCACTTCCTGGCCCGACTTCAGACATCTTGAAAACAAAGACCTTGTCGGACTCGGACCCTTGGCCAGGGAATTTATTCTCTTGGACAAATGCCCAGTAGCTAGACCCTCTAAGTTTGGTGATGCTGTCCATGACTCCAAAACGTCGCAAGTACCGAGACGTTGTGACTTGATTCCGAATACTTGGAGAAGATAGGTGTTTGAACTTATCAAACACTGGTATGAGCTCATCAAGAGTAAGTTCCTCCTGCGTTGATCCATCCGCAAAAAGAAGCAACTCACCAAGGAATTCCTTGCTTGCTTCAAGGACAATGGCAGAATTAGTTGCTGTTGGAGTTTTCTCTACTTGTTCACAAATTAGGCTCTTTATTTTCTCAACAACATCCCTGTATTTGCCAATTTTCACAGGATGACAATGGGTTCCAAGGTGCACACATGCATGAGTCATATTTCCATGGCCAAGAACAGAATAAATCTTAGCCAAGCACACATCCAAGCATGATGGAGAAACCTTGCAGATTTTACACACGACAGTTGAGCCCTTTGGAGGGTTACATCCAACTCCAAAGGTGAACAAGGAGATTCCATCCCATTCGGTTTCGTTAGCTTGGGAGGACCGGTGCACACGAGATAAATAATCACAAGTTGTGTTGGTGCATTGCAAATGACCTAAGCACGAAGACATTCTAAATGTAAAACCCATGTCATTCTTGATATTGGAGGTGATGGTGCGAGTCCAAGCATGGCCATCATGGCGTTTGTCCATGTCATAAAGGAGCTTTGCTTGTGACTGTGATGCATACTTCCTTGGCGGGGGTAACTCAAACATCACGTCGCGATCAAACCTAGGGGGAATGAATTCCACTCTCTCAATTTTTATTTTGGTAAAGTCTACCTTAGACAAGATAGACTTCGATCCTTTCCTTGTAGCTAATTTTTTGAGACAATCAACAATGCTCACATAGTCATCAATTCGTGGCGGAATCGGAGGCCTAGAAGTACTTGGACGACTGCCTTGTGATGAATTTGTGTCATGCGATGCGTGACATGTTACAGTAGGATTGGGGATTGAATATTGGAAGACGGCAATCTAGTGGGGAGCTCATCTTCATAATCATCACTCAAAAGATGGATGGTATGTTCGCAAGGCTCAATCTTAACCTTTTGGAGCATGGGTGTTTGTAGGGTGCATGTAGATGACACCTTAGGGGTGAGGATCTCAGTGGATGCACCTTGAAGAGGATCTTTCAACCCATACACTCGGTACGTCCCTGACTTCAGAATCCAACACTGACCTTCATCATTCATAGAGGACTCCTGACCTATAGTGTAAAGAAGTTCTCCTGAATCAACATCAAATATATCCTCATCAACATGCATAGATCCTTCTAGAAATTGAAAACGAAGATGCAAATGAAGAGCACTGACTGTGCACTTTTCATCAGCTCCTACTTGAAAAGAAATAGGAACTCTTTGTCCATCAACACGAATTATCACCATAGGAGAATTATGAGAATCGACCATTGCAATGGAGAAATGGAAGACACGGACAACATGGAAGTTGTGAGTAGATTTTAAGTCGAAGAGTTCTGCAGGTATATTTTGATGCAAGCGGTTATGCAAACATCACTGCATGAAGACATAGAAAACTAGAATTAATAAAGAGGGTGATTCAAAGGCGCTCAAATTAGAAATAAACGCCGAGAGTCATGTATTGATGAAAATGACATATTTTAGAGAAGTTGCTGGCGCGTGTCAGATAAATGGGTTGCTTGGAACTCTGTAAGTCCAATAATAAAGGAGTTGGCGTTATGAAATAATTATACAATAGAATTGTGATTGAAGTCCAATCTATAGCATCAACATATGGTGGTTCAATTATACAAATTTGCCATTGTTAGATAATACCTGTTTGAAGAAAGTCCTTTCATCGGGGAACCACAATGAACCAAATGCAGATGTTAGTTTGAATTACTTCTATTTATGATGGATTTCAAATTTACAAGGACAACAAACTGGCGGCGCTTGTAAGTGTAATAGGAACCCACTATTCTAGTGACGGCTAGAGTTAGATTGCTAGGATAGTTTTTCTATTTATGAAAGATATGACAATCTAAATAAAACAACCAATCTTGAAAAGTATAGACATTCAATTGAAGTATTCAAGTAGTCATAATTTATTTCATACTTGAAATAGAGTGTTGAATGAGCGTGAAGGAGGAGGTAGGAAATATAAAACTTACAGGGTTGTACCCACCAGCTGGCCATCGAAAGCATGAAAATGTAGAAAATGCCACTCAAGTGACTATTGAGATTCAATGTGTGTGATGATTAGCATTAATAACAAAGATTGATATATGGAGAAAGAGTCCGTAATTGAGTATTTCAAATTCAATTGCATGTTATTGAGAAACGTTTGTTTTAAGGGCATTGCCACATTCCTCGACTCAATAGAAGGCAGTATAGTGGAGATGTAAATGATGTTCTATTGAGCCAAATGCAGAACGGAGATAGGAAGAAGAAGCGGAGGGGTGGGTTTCGTTATTCATCTAAAAAACAACTAGCCAAATCTAGAATGGCAAGGCGACAACTTCAAAGTTCGGGCATAGACCTTACTAGTACAATTAAAACACTTTTGTATGACAGTGCTTTGCTGGAAGAAGTTGTTGTTGAGACTCATCCATTGGAAGGTGAGATATCAGGATTTGCGGTATCGCGAGACAATCAACCATTCATGTCTGAGTGCGAGCTCGAAGAAGAGTTGTCAAGTGATAAACAAATCAAAATAAGTATCTATTGGTTGAAGAATATCTTTGATGTCCTACAAAATAATGTGGTGTGTTGCGGATCATTCTTTAAGTTTTAAGCATATCAAAGTATAATATAAAGGTGGGTTATCATTGATATGTCCAATATCAAGTCATTGAGGTGTAGGATTTTGTTACTCGGAGATGACAATACTTAGATCAATGTTTCAAAATGCGGCATTAGTGTCAGAGGATGCGCAAGTAGGGGAGGCAAGTGGAGAGCAGTTTCAAGAGACCGATCAAGACATGAATAATCATGACCACGAACTATACCAGAACAAGCAAGACGATGAAGATCTGGACGATTGTGCACAAAACACACCCTCAAAGGCTTCAGATGCAGTAAGACACTCTATCATAGCACTTTCATCTGTTTTTTTTTATCTTTCTATAGGCCTCAAAGTTCCTCTTCTAAAATTGAATGAATCACATAGTTAGAAGGGGCTTCACCTCCCATCCGCAACATTGGAGAGCACATTAGGCAAATCTCCACAATAAAACTAGATTGTTTGGTTATGATAGCTCATTATTTGATTTTTTAGCCCCCACAACGAGGGTTCGGCGCCGAACCCTTGTTAGGACGGGCCTGATGCCATTTTCTTTTGAACTCTCATATTTCCACCTTGACGTTAGGTTATACATCTCACTTGCACTAAAGGGCTCAAATGGGCCCATAAATGGGGCTTCGGCGCCGGGGAAAGTTAGTATGCGAGCGGAGAGCGGAGAACTCCATTTGAGACATGAATTGAGAGGGGAAATGCACCTATAACCGTGAGATTATGGATTTAGGGTAGAGCTATTTTTAGAAAATTTTATGAGTTAGGGTCTCTACTACCGTGGAAATAGAACAACATTTCCCCATTTGAAATGTTTACATATTTTTGAAACATATATATATTATAATAAAATACAAAATTAGGGCTTACATCACTATTACGTCATAAATACAATTACCAAACTTGTGTACTATAGTACATATCACTGTAAATCAAATAAAAATTACTATATGAAGGAAACACGAAGGAGGTATGTGAAAAGAATTCCCCACATATAGTCCACTCTATTAATGTTACACCTATAAATGTTAACCCTTTGTAATTGTTAACTTTATTCTACTCCCCACATATTGCACACTTTTAAATTTGACTCTATATATGTTAACGAATGAAATGCAACCATAACTACTCTTTGGAAAGACTACGTTTGGCTACGTTTAGTTCTAGTGACGGAAGTGTAAGAATGAAGGCACATGAGAACTTCCATTAGAAGGTACATGGAAACACGTTCATGTGGGTGTCCAAGTATGTGGGTTTGTTGGTGCAAATTGAGAAATATTTGCAAGTTGTGCATGCCCATGATTCATACTTCACCCATGATTTCTAAACTTCATATTGAATAAAGTTTTGATTGGGTTTGCAATTTTATGAATGGTATTCTCTCACAAGGACTCTTCAAAAATGCTTATATTTATAAATGTTAAGATTAGTATATTGGTCGATAAAACAATTTTATAATTGGTAACTGTTAACACCTTAATAAATGTTAACTATGATCATTTCCCGAGGGTTAACATTTGAGGGTGAACATTATAGAAGGTGTTGTGTGGTGTGCAACTTAAGTATTATTGAGTATTTATGATTTAGTGAAACAAGGAGGAGGTGTGTGAGGCACCAACTTTATATTTGAATGGGTGGATGCTACATTAGCGGTTAAGATTGTGAGAGGCATACCCCTTTGAAGGGCAGGTGTTCATATCTATCTGAGAGGCATACCGTTTAGGGATACTTGAACTATACTTAAGGGCTAATCCACAAACTACAAATATTTACAATAATAATTGAAAAATGCAATGCGGATTGACATTATGGGAATGAAATAAAAAAGAGCAAGTATGAGACTTGCGCCGGAAATCTAAAAGCCAAAAATAATACAATCCAATACAAAATGGAGTTCAAGGAATAAACTCATCCTCACTCTCCGAAGCACTTTGATCTATGTATCTAAGTACTCTTGGATCGTATCTCCACGTGGACTAGAAGAGGCACTAGAGCTATGGGAGGAGTATTTGGCATAAGCTACTGCCATATCCTCAGCATAAGAAGGAAGTCGCATGGTAGGACTAGTCGGCGAGCCGAAGTATTGATCCATCAGACTGCACCAACAGAGGAGAAATTACGATTGTTAGAATACTTCCAATCAAATGCAACATACTCAACATTAAGTTTAAGATGACAACAAACTTACTCACATAGATTAACTGCACCCTGTTGAGGGAGGGCATCGTCGTCGTCCTCGTCAAGGTCTACAACGTGAGTTGGATCGACCCCTAGAGACTCCGAGGCTGCGACCTGTATTGGGTGCAAAATTTCTTCGTACAATTCTTTGTCTCCCTCAAGTGCCACTATTGCCCTGTTAGTAGATTGTGCTGCAAGAACCGAGACACCTACAAAGAGCAAAACAAATGAATTAGTAGAAGGTGATTGAATTGCCTAAGTCTAGAGGCATGGGAATGTTACACAAATTACTCATACCAGTTCCAGCAGTGAGGTCACATATAATCCCGCCTGGAGGGCTAAGGCCACTGATTAGAAGCTGGACCAGGGACACTGCCTTCTCTTTAGGGCCCCTCCAGAATGTGTCACCGTCGTTGCGCTTGAGTGCAGTATCAGAGGTGACAATGTTGAAAAGAACGTCATCATTTGCAAGGTCAACATCTTCAAATTTGTCACTGGAAGAAATAACAAACTCCTTGGGTGGCCTAAACAAAGGTGTGGAGAAAGATCGAACCAACACGATTGCTTTGAATTTCAAAGTCTGGACATCAAACATAGGCCTCGAATTGTTAGCAATGTGATTGAAAGTATGAATGACTTCGAACTTGAAGAGTGGGAAATGACTACAATTACTCACCCGCTTAGAGTTATGCATAGGGTGAGTGAGGTGTAGAGAATTAACGATGGTCCATTCCTCCTTGACCTCCAAGTTGTTGTTGTAGAGAAAGCTCAAGACCTCCTTCTTGATTTGCACACTGTCAGGATAAAATAAGAGGAGTGCGCCATCGTCGTGAAGATAGCCCTGATAAAAACCAATGGTGAACTTGATAAAGTTCTGAACCTGCTTGTTCCAATTTGGAACTTGCCCCGGGAATTCAGAAACTCCTGGGACAGGCAAACCATCAGGATACTCTGCAATGACGAGGTCCACCGCAGCCTTATGCAACACCTTGCCGGAGAAGAAGAATTCCCTGGATGCTCCAACCTAAAAAGAAAAAACCTGTGAACGGCATATCTCGAGAGGGTGCCGTTAACGAAAAAATTGATTTTTATTACCATATCAAGCATCCTAATATGACCATTAACCAAGAATTAAATGAACGTAGCGGGTCCACCTTTATGACCAATCTGGTTATAATTGGGGAGATCAATTCTAGAAATGGAGTGAAGTAAAGATAATAACACCTATTACCGTGGACAACTCTAAGAATATAAAATGGAAAAACTATAATAAAATCCCGATGGTCGTTTTTAAAGTTCGTGTACAATAATGGTACTGCTGAAACCAAGATTTATTCCATGACAAAGTGCTTGTCTTCATCGAAGATTTCTCCGTCGTTGAATAAGAGCACTGTCAGCTCTGCTGTCAAGGAACAATCTATATAAATCTTATTAACATTCCTTCGACTCGTATGAGCTTATCGATTTCTTTAGAATTTAACCTTGTACTTGTTAACCAGTGTTTAGAGAGAATGGGCGATTCCTTTGAGGTCATTGCTTGTGAAACGGTTCTACAGGATTTGCTTTAGCGGATTGCGGATGGGCCTGACCCCTGGGATCATATAGGTAGCAATACAACACAGTGTTGGACTCCTCCATCGGTAATCACGTTTGAAGACGTCGAGAATGCTCGTGCTGTGTCGAAGCTTTGGAAACGTGAGATTGACAGCAGTCCTGAATACGCATGCCTCCGGCTAGCGAAGTGGGATTACATTTCGTACTCGGGTCACCATTGGACTCCAAAGGACGAATATGAAGCTTACCGATTCAACTTGAACTGGAACGTCTTTAGGACTTCTTGGTCACTAGCAAATTCAATTAACAATAACAGGTTAGAAACAACGTCCCTTGGCGAACTTAGTTGCCCTGAGTTAGATCAGTTGAGGTCATTGCTAAGGGACAATGGAAACCAGTCTTTGGATGTGCAGCCAGGAGAGAAAATTTCTCCAAGACCTGGTATCTGGGTCTCTCCCAAGAATAGATGAGATGGGTTTAGGGATGAGAAAGGCTATTGACCTTTAGAAAAAGTTATTATAGTTTTGTATATTTTTTGAACATATAATTGTTATCTATTGCAATGATATGTCCACATTATTGTTTTTGGTTTCATTGCTATTATTATCTAAAAGAACCAACTTTTTGACTAATGTGGTTTTCACTTTTTTAGGCTCCAGTAGTCTGTAAATATTTTATCAGGAATTTCAGAATCACTTTGGCACATGATATGTATTTCCTTCATGAGGCCATGAACATTAAATTAAATAGTTAAAAAAAATAAAAATATGACACATGTTTATGATCTTGTATAAAGAACAAATAAGAATTGACAGCAAAAAAGTCCCACAACTGGACATACATGAATATCAAATGGAAAAATTATAAAAAAAACCCGATGGTCGCGTACAAAAATGCAAGATGTGTGCGAAAGACACCTTAGAGGAAAATGTAATTAAATCCAGTCAAATCAAATCAAATCAAATGAAAACAACAAAAGACCGAAACGTCCTTCCAAAACTCATGATATGCTCTAATTGCTACTTCCACTATCTGATCTTGAGGACTCTGAATCTCCTTCTACAGCCTCTGTATCCATAAATACAAGGGCCTTAGGATCACAAGTAGTAGCTCGACTAGGAACATATCTAACGGCACCGGATTGAAGCGCTTGTGCTAAGTCCTCAGCATACTCTGGAAGAATATAAGGCTGTATCGGACTAGAGTTCACACGCCACGATGGAATGGGTATGGGTCTTGGCATAGGTTGCGGTGTTGATGCAAGTACTCTGCAATAGAAACCGGATAGTGGTTAGAATGAGTACGTGGAGATGCAAACAAAAGCAAAGCTAAGATAAATCGACTAGAAGTAAAAAATGTAAAGTAAGACTTACTTACAAGCCCATTTATTGCGTCTTTGTTTTTTGGGGCGCGATTCATCAGCAGATACAGGTCTGGGATGTTTAGGAGGGCCCATGACAAGTCTTGAAGCGATATATGGACGGAAAATGGCGTTGAAGATGGGTTCGTCATCCTCAAACGCCACAACATGACGACCAATCTCTTGGCAAGCCTTAATGGTAGCCCCTGAATTCAAAGCATCGCAAAGATGTGAGACTCTGTTGAGAATATGAGAGGAATGGAAACTCAAAACTAATTAATGAATGGTTACAAGTTTCTGCCTTCCAGTCGAGGACTATGTCGCCGGGCTTGGTCAGCTGCTCAATGAGGGCCTGCATGAACAAAGGGGCTTTCTCCCTTGGTCCTCTCCATGGGATGTTTCCATTCATGAGCTGAGTCTTCGCAGTGATGAGGTTGAACAGGGCATCACTCTTGGTTATATTAACGTCGTCATGTATCACCTCGGATTTCTTCGTCTGGAATGAGAAATTAGATATCACGTCGCCACCACGAATAAAGACGTGAATCCAGAACCGAATAGACTCCAGTCAACCAAAACATGTGAGAGTAAATAAAATAAAAAATTATCACTAAACATAAACAAAGAATGATTACGGTGTAAATACCTTGGAGTCGGGGTCCGTAGGAGAAGCCAACTCGAGGTCATTGATGCCCCACCAGTCCTTGTGCATCACAAAGTCGTAAGTCTCAGCCTGATCGAAAATGTCCGCAGTGAGCTTTCGATCATTGTTGTGGATGAGGTCGAGAGCACCATCGTTTTGCAAGTAATGACTTGCAAATTCGAAGATGGACACCACATATTCGGGATCCCGGGAGTTCCAAGGTGGAACGACTGATGGAGGATTGGATATGGAAGGGACGAGTAGATTCTCAGAGATGTCGGCAATGATCAAGTCAATCCCAAAGTGCTTCTCATTTTCACATCGTTCTGGAACTTGGGTTTGGCGGCCTTCTCCCATCTTGAAGAAACCAGGAAGGAAAGTTAGACTTTATAATATCTAAAAAAAACCTGATGCATCCAAAACGAGTCGAAGCAACGGATTGTACCTTGCGAATGAAATCTAGAATCTGAACCCATCTTGGATCGCCACCGTTGTCAGACAACTTCGTATGTGAAGTCATCAATGTCTCCACAGATATGCTGGAGACAAAAACATGGGCGGAATGTGGAATTCCACTGGAAGAGGTGCTCGTGGGAAATAGTTTTGCCTTCCTCTGCTCAATGAGACCTCTCGTCATCTCCAATGCACTGACCGAGGAAGGCACGGTCGTAGAAGAGGGAGCAGTCTCGAGAACGACTTTAGATTGAGAAGCAAGGAATGCCTGCGACAAGGGAGCGGATGACTCCGTCTGCCCTAGCTCTGATGCTTGTGATTCCGAACCCAAGGAGACAATGTCCGTCCCTCGACGCAAACGACGCCCTCTCTTGGGCTTCGGTGGTGGTGCAGAGGATTGATCCTGGTGCCCTTCAGTAACTCGCGTGGTATCTTCTTCCACCTCCACTCCGCCATCATGTAAGGTCTTCACCTCCGCCTCTAAATCAAAGACAAAACCACGAACACAGTCGAAATACCAACATCCTGCATGCAAGTGTGGTTGTTTGTACATTTTTAACTGTTGGGCAGTATAGATACACTGGTCTGAACCTTTATAAATCCATGCAGCAAAGTACTTTGGGAGTGCTTGAACATCGATGGCACCTTTAGGAACTAGCTCACTCTTGAAGTACCTAAAAAATGACAAATACAATATGTTATAGGATTCATTAACGATATAAAGAGAAATGAACTTGATTGATATAGCAAGGGATGTTGAATTTATATTCATACCGGTATGTAACCCGCCTGACAACCTCTGTTGTTCCCGGGAATTTGGTGAAATTGGATTTCTTATCGAAAACCTTCTCAGTCCGGGAACCTAGGAATGTAGGGAATGCCTTCTCCCATAATAGAATACGCCAACAGTCCACATATGCGTCCGGTCGCAGAACATCTCTTTGGGGTAGGCCCGATGTCATTTTGCTTTGAACTTTTGTATCTCCCCCTTGACGTTAGGTTGCACCCACTAGATGTGGGAGAAGGTTCAATTAAACCCCACAATGAGGCTTCGGTGCAGAACCCTCTATGAGGCGGACCCGATACCATCATCTTTCGAACTTTCGTCTTTCCACCTTGACGTTAGGTTGTACCCCCAATTGCACGAAAGGGCTCAAATGGGCCCCCTAAATGAGGCTTCGGCACCGAACCCTTATTTGGGTGGGCCCGTTGCCATCTTGTTTCCTATAGGCCATGGTATATTCATTTTATATGAAAAAATATTTCAAAATTGCTCATTTATTTGTGCTCACTGCTCACCGCTTACCGCTCTAGGCTTACATAATAGCAATCCCCGCTCCCTCCGAGGGGGGTGCCCAAAAACACCACAATTCCCAATTGTATATTTTCCACGTAATATCATAGCTGCGTAGCTATAGGCGGCCTTGTGACATGGAATCAGTTATGAAGTGGTTTTGATGGTTAGAATACGTGGAGGCCATGAAATTTTGGATTTTAGGAATAGATTGTCGGCGGGGAAGGTGTGTTGAATATCTCCAACTCACGGAAACTATGGACAGAGGGCATAATATGCTGTGATGGAACACATTGGCGAGGGGAGGCAAGATTTACACTTCGAGCAATGCTAATCTGGTGTGTACACGACTTACCAATGTACGCCATGTTGGTTGGCACAACAAACAAAGGGTATTGTGCGTGTCCCGTGTGCAGGCCGAATACTCCATCGCGATATTAGGAGTTCCTGTCAAAAGTTGTGTACGGCGGGAGGCTCCGGAGGTGGTTGCCTCCAAACCACCAATTTCATTTAGAAATAAGTGTGCTTCTAACGGACGAGGTGGAAGGTGCACCCCCAATAGATGCGGCAAGCCTCATCCGGTAGGCATTCATGCATGCAGAGTATGCACGGTTTAGAGACGGATTGGAGTGGGAGGTGACTCAATGCTCAGAATCCTGGAATATTTTAGAGTTTGTACTGAGGTTTTTGTTTGGCGAAAAAAATACTGCGGAGTGCAATCCGCACACCCACAGGATATGAGAATGCGTTGGGCAAATATTTAAAGAAATCACAGTGTATTGGTCTCAAGTCCCACAATTACCATTGTTTAGTGCAACAAATAATATCGACGGGTATCAAAACATTGCTGCAACATTTACAAAGAACTGCCTTGATGAGGTTAAGGAAGAATTCACCAGAATTTATGCTAGAGTTGTGGACAAGACCGAACTAGGAACGCTACGAGTGTAAGTTGTAAAGATAATTTGTATTTTGAAAGCATGTTTCCCGCCTGCCTTCTTTGCGATTATGCAGCACATCTTCATCCATTTGGTGGATGAGTTGGAGATGTACAGCCCGGTGGGTGGCTGTGGATGTATCCATGCGAGAGGTACATGAGAACTTTGAAATCTTATGTGAGAAGTAAGGCGCATCCAGAAGCATCAATGACCAATGGATATGCGGCAGAGGGATGCTCGGTTCTTACACGGAGTACCTAGACTTGCAGACCCACACCAAACAACATGTTTGGTAAACATTGAAAGAGCAATAGATAAGGGGATCGGTCGTGGCAAAGCGGAATGGGAGGCGGGGACGGGTATCCAACGAGTTGTTCATAAAAAATCATTTCAAAGAAGTTTCAAACCTAGAGTATTACCCATTTTCATAGATTTTATGGGGAATAACTTTGTACCTCCTTCAGCGCAAATCTTATGCTTTGAAAAACTATATATTTTTAATTTGAAGTTCAAAAATCATGTTTATTGTTGCATCTTATAAGAGGGTGGATGGCTAATATTTAAAGATTAATTATTGGGGCCATTATTTGCTCTTATTCTTATTATTTATTGTTTGTAAAAGCAATATCAATGTAGGGTCATTAGTAAGTACGCCTCAATTTTGTAGAATACTTTGTCGTATATTAGAAAGTTATGTTTCATGGATTCCAAGATGTTGGATAAAATTGGCTTTAACTATACAACTATATTTGAATAATGTGTTGGTTGCTCATGAATGCAAATAATAGCGGACACAATAAGACACAAAAAATACATATGCTTCGAATAGACGAAATTAGATTACGTTGTAGTGATGTAGGCAACTACTAGTTAGAACTTGGGCAATTTTATATGTTATTATTATTTTTAAATAAAGATCAATATGATGATCTAAGTTAGTTGTTTAAGTTGAGAACCGGTCTTAAGTTCAAGACCGGGTGATTTGGTAGATGGATGTAGTAGGTAGGATTTGGGAAGAATAGGATTTACCAGCGGGTCGTTACCTAACCACTTAGAGGTTCTAGAAGGCTTAACCTTAAAGTTTCCTGTTGGTTAAGGGTTCTAGAAGCTTTTTATCCAAATTTTCTTATTGGCTTACCGGATAAGTCTTTAACCCAAATATTTCATATTTCTAGGGGAATAAAGGTTCTGAAAGTCTTTAATCCAAAGGTCTCATATTAGTTAGCCGCTTAAGGGTTCTAGAAGTCCTTACTCCAAAGGTATCATATTCGCCGAAATGGCAAGGTGGAAGAATATTTAAGGGGTGTTAGAAGGGTGTTGAGGGAGGAAATTAGCATTTGGAGTTGGTACTTGTGTAGATTTGGAGGAACTTTGAGTATTTTGAGATATATAAGTGTTTAGTAAGCATTACTATACTTGAGGGTGTAGGAGTGAGATTTTTAGAATGAATAGGTTACACTAAGTGCACTATTTGTATTGTTTTATTGGTTATTAAGTGAGCATAACTTTTGAATGAAGGATTTTGTAAATTGTGAATAATTGTCGTGTTCGATTGATATAAAAATTTGAGGAAATGTTTTTTGTAAGATATAAGTGTTGAGGTAAAAATTTGAAAGCTTCAGTCATTTGCAAGAAAAAGTTGTAAGGAGTTGAAGTGAAGGGTGTCTAGAAGCAAAGGCCATTAAGAGGACCAGATTAGAAAATATGGATCTTTTTGAATTTTGTAGCTATGGCTACAAAATTTTGATACTACCTTCTGATTTTACATATCTATTTCTGTGTAAAAATTTGAGGTTGATTGGACTTAAAGGTTAGAAATTATGAGAGTTTTAGTAACCGGATGTTATAATACAACATTTATGCTAAGAATGTAGAGTTAATAAATTATGTATGACTTTTTTGTTTAAGCTTTGTTTGTGCTAAATTTTAATGTGTGATCTTTTAGTAAGGTACTCAATAAATGGATCAAATTTCACTTGAAAGGAATGAGTTAATTGAGAGTTATACTATTCTGAAGTATGGTAGGACAACATTAAGAAGAATTTACAACAAGGGTGTAGGAAAAGGGAAAGGTACTAAAATGATTTTAAACACTACCATAAAAAGAAGTCCCGTGGTTACCGTATAATGCACAATCTTTTTGACGATGTATTGAGTATTAAAAACACAATACTAAAGGTAAAATTTGGACAAATGAGCCAAGATATGGAAGATAGAGAGGAGCTCTTAGAACCATTGCTCCAGTACTCCATCCTTTTACACGAAGGTGAGAAGTGCACAGTCTAGTGCAAAAGAACTTGACAAGGAATTTATATTGAAGCTATGTGAATGGTACATCGTAGTGCTTTATGCAGGAAAAAGTACCCGGAAGGCATGCAAGAATCACCTCCAACCGTGCCTTCCAATTGACACTTGCCACAATACCATATGCGAGAGCCTGACCTTTGTTGTGCACTATGCCGAAGACCGAGGCTTCACATTCTCGTCTTCTACAGCATACCACAACTAGGGAATTACCCTCTATACTTGATAATGACAAAGACAATTACAAAAAACATTCCTTAATCAATTAATTCATTTAGTTTGTAGAATTGCATACCTGAAGCAATTCGCTCTCCCCCTGCAAGTCAACACTTCCCCTCGACCGTGATTTAACCTTGACGCAACTACCTAACAATTGTCTAACCAAACATATTCTAACTCTAAAAGCATTGACTCCCCAAGACCACAACTTGGAAACTCACCCCGAGGTGATTGTCAAAGTTGACTCTTCCTAAAATTAATTATCCCTCTCGGATTTAATGAACTAATAGTCGTCTTATTAATGTAATATCCTTATGTCATTCCAAGAAGATTTAGGACATCATCTCAAGCTGCTCTCCTTCCTCAAAGACAAAATGCATAAATGAAATTGCGATTCATTCCAAGGAAAAGAAATGAAATTCAACTACCCCAGCCAATAACAAAAAATCAAAACCCACTTGAAGTACTCACCTCGCACCAAGTGTTCCTTCCTCACCCTCAAGTTTGTGCCTCCAAGCCTCAATCTCCTAATCCCGTTTCATTCCTAGTGGACGCACCATTTATATGAGCCCTAAACCCCCACCCTTATGCGTCCTAGTCCGGGACTAGGGTCCACAGAAGTCGAGCAACCTCTCCTTGCCACTAAAGCTTAGCACCATCATCCCACCAGTATAATGTAGCCTGCAGAATTTTATTAAAAAGAACATGAAAACAAATGCTTAGAACCACTCCTTCAAACCGCCATTTAAATAGAAGGTATGTATCACCACCTACATGTTGCAAAACCCCCTACAACCCTTCCCAACTTAAGATTAATCCACACATTAGTCTCACCCACACCTAATCCTACCCCCTTCTCCTAATACTAAGTGCCCAGTAAGTAGCCAATCAATGCCTCATGAGCCAAAGTGAACCACCACAGTTGCTGGATCTCGATCCTTGCTGGAATTTTGTTTTGCCCGTCCCTGCTCCTCGCTGCCCGTCATTCCCCGTCACCTGCCACCTGGAACATAGTATGGCCATTGGGGTCCCAGCTCCCTCTTCCCGTGCTAGTTTCCGTCCCTGCCTGTAAACCTCCCTTCCCTTCCTCCACTGATATGGCTCCTGAGTGCGGCCAACATCCCTTGAATCCCGACGAATCTCCCACATTTACCACCCACACCTCAACCTTGAATGGGATTCTGCTGGCCTTCCCAGGCCATGATCCCTGGTCCCTGGGAGAGAACCCAACATAAAACACTAGCTTCCCAACAACCGCATGGGTTACTCACATTCTTTGAATTTCACACTTGGCTGCATTTGCCCACAACTCCACACTTTCCACTCACCGAGATGCGGTGGCCCCACAGCCACAACCTCGAGAGCACCGGAATGCAGCCCGAGATGGAATCCGATTCAAATCCGTTATGTTGGCAGCGCGCAGTGAATTTCTAGCACGTTCTTCAAGATCTTTCCTTTTAGTTCGCATAAGCCACTCCTGCTTGGTGCGGTGCGCCAACTAGCACTGTGCCTCTTCACTACTCACGATCCTTACCAGCCCCTGACCTTCGAATGTGGGTCATGAAATTGTCGGCGCTCCAGCGGCTACCAGTTGCTGCTCAAACGCCGATCCTCAAAATCTAGATGGCCTCGCCCTTCTTCGATTCCCCCTTCCTTGAATTTGTGCCTAGATCCCAGTAGGTTCAGCCCAAAATGACAATCAACCGGGCAGCACCCAGGCCCCCCAACCTTGCAACCCAGCCTCCTAGTGGTTGCTGTAGCAACCTCGTTGCAATCAAAATCTTTCTCCCTAAACCCAATGTGGTTTGGTCCTCTCTGGATCTGCTCTCCCATGCCGGGAGTTGATAGATAGCGATAGAAATCGAGCACACCCCCTGTTCCTTCTGGGGACCAGACTAAACCCGGAAATCCCGCTCTGATCCAACCTTCTTAGGTCCCCCCCCCCCCACCCTTAAGCCAACAATGATCTAGCCTTAACCAAACAATTTACTTGCCTCATGCCGCTTGAGCCCATCATAAATCACCCTATAACTAAACTACTTAACTTGTTTTCTTTTATTTTAAATTCTAATGACTCAATCCAATTGCCTATCTCAACTAAAGCTAAACCAATTAAAATCATATCTAAACTCTAATGCCTCACACTTGTTGTCACACTGCCACTTCAAGTTAACACAAACAATAGGGTCTTTCGTAATATTAGTGTTAAGTTGGTATGTGGGCATATTGGGCTCACACTTTCCCAGCTCTCTTCTGACTTATCTAGCTGCTCGTGTTGTCTCCCTCCTCATTGCACCTCCGCCTCGCCTACTCCTCAGTCTTCCCAATGCTACAGATCTATGTTCATTTTTTCTTTTCTCATTTTTGTGTTCGACCTACTCAATGCACATACAAAAGTTCGAGGTGGAGGCAACGCTTCCGCCTCCTTCCTCTTCTCTCTCTCTCTCCACATGCATTCCTCCTTAATGAGGCAGGGCTTCGCCTCCTCTTCTCCCTCTCTATCTCTTCTACCCCCTCCACATGCATAATGAGCCCTCTACCTCCTACCTCCCGAGACCCCTCCAAGCCTCTCCTTTTTTTCTCGCGTTGCCCGGCATCTTTTGGGCCGCCCGGAAAGAAAAACGGGTTTAGGCCTCTTTCCTTGGCTTTCCCCTTCCAAAGCTCCACTTCCCCACTCTCTTAGTTGTGTTCACCTCCTTGTCTTTTAGTTTTTCACCTCTGAAGGTGGAGGTTGATTTTATCACTCTACTTCCCGCCCTACCCTATTTATTTTATGTTTACACCCATGTCAGACCATCCCTAGGCTCACACCTAACTAACTTGGTCCACAATTAATTCTTCTCGGCCTCTTGCCCTAAACAACTCCTAACTCACCACTTAACTCAATTCAACCTAGACTTCAACGCCTCACTCCTTTTTATCTTTTTGACTACTCAAGTTAACACAAATTCTAAGGTTTTAATCATTTTTATGTTTAAGTTGACATGTGGGCATAATATTGGGCTCACAGGTGGAGTTGATCGTGCACAAATGATGTTAGACGAATTGGCAGGCCATGGGAATTTGAATCTTAATGTATCGCCCGAGAAGCTTGACGGAACCGACGCCATGCACGATTGGTGGAGGAATACATCACCGGCTGGAAGGGGGGCGGGAAGCCGAGGTGGTGGTCGAGGATGAGGACGAGGCACGGGGTGTGTGAAACGGCCTCCAATGCTTCATCCACAGTATAGATCCACGGCAAGTATTTTAACCATGAGACCCTTCCATTTTCCCGATGCTTATTATTATGTTTTCATGCATGCGAGTGGACGGGCTTGGAGGGCAGTTGTTTCAGTGTGTAAAACAAGAACAATGGCGACAATGGTCGCAGGATCTTGTCCGAACCAAAGCGATGTGTTGGGTGTTGCATCCTGGCAATGGAGTAAGACCGGTGGTGGAGGGAATTGCCGGCAACACGCCACGTCCGAGGAGCACAGAAGAGGGAATTGGTTGAAGCTTGTTGATGGAACTATGCGAGGATGGGTAGCAGTTGGTGAAGGTCACCAAGATGCATAAGAAGAACACCGAGTTAATGTTTCCGGAGGAGAATGCAGGCTCCAAGTACCTCGACGACTACGTCTCCCCCCCCCCCCTGGCGCACGCCAACACATTTGTCACGTGGTCCACACGGTATTTGGCAGAGAAGGAGGAGGAGGCTTGATTATCAACACAAGGGCGCCAAGCATGCGTTTTTTTGGGTGTAGAGGTAGAGGGAGGGTGCGGCGATACGAAGCCTTGCAGGACAACGATTTTTCCCAAATATCATAATTGTTAATTGAGGTGATGAATGTAGATGCGTCACTTTTAGTGCAATGCCAACCTTCGTGTGAAGGGAACCGTTTTCCACGCACACACCCACAACCGCAAACAATGTTGCAAGAGATTGTAATTTTTTATCTATGAATACATTGTTTCCACTATGCAGGAACACAAAATTCAGTTGATGGTCCTGAATGGTCCGATACAATCAGAATAATAATCGCATACGGTATTATTGTTTAATTGCCAAAAACATTAATTTTGGCCTTAAGAAGAGGCCAATACGTAAACGGACAAATACTTCATAGTACTGTTGCACCTAAAATACGAACGAGAAGTGTAGAAAACACAAGACATGGAAGCAAACAACCAAAATACTCAATACGGTCACCCATCCCAATACGGAAGGTGTGGCTACCAATGTGGGCGACTCCGTATACCTATGTGCTCCCGCAAACGTGCACGCTCATAAATGCCTCATGTACGCATTAATTACTTGTAATTAATGTTTGAGGTCAAGGTTGTTTGAAAAATACATGACACACTTTCCACACAGTAAAGGTAAAAAAGGTAGACACTGAAGTTTCACCAAAAATAGGATTGGTCCAGGATGACACTGGATCCACGCTGGCGTGGATCACCGCCCGAGACCCTGACACATGTGGTGGTCGCAAAACAATGTCATTTATGTGTCATTTTGATGTTAGAAAGGACCCCCATTCCTTCTAGTGTCTCCAACTCCAACCGGTTATTTTTTCCTGTAACTAATTAACCGCCGGTTCTCCCCGGACATTGCTTCTGACATATATAATAGAGTTGATAAATGTGAAGAGTTGGTTCAAATCATCTACACCAATATGTGCGATGGGGTCATCAGCTAGCCCGGCGCTCATTCAATCAACATTCCACATTGTTTTGAATACTTATTTACCGCATTGACAAAATATGGTTTTAATTTTTTTGATTATATTTGTTATACAGATGAATAAAAAAAAGTTGTAAGTTTTGGTAACATGGTTTTTGACTCACAACCATTTGCATAGGTAAAGAGGCAAGCTATTCACGAAGGCAAACGAATTACACATATCAATGCAAACTTCAACAAATCAATCGTAACTTTAGGGATGGCATTATGGTAATTCTATACAATTCACATGTGTCATATGGTCTATGGATATTGTTTTAGGCCAATATAGTAATTAAATCGAGGGCATACATACGTATTGCATATACACTTGGGAGAGAGAGAAAGAGAGAGAGAGAGAGATTCAACACTTACATTTCAAACTTGAAGATGTACCTACATGTATGTTATAACAGGTTCCAAGTCATTGTCCAACTTAGGCACGGCTAGGGTTTCATGGTGTCTAATAAACTCATCCATTGTGGAGGTGAAAAAGCAGTGAGTTATATCCTAGCATAAAAATGACCATTTAAAGACAAATTGACCCCAAATTAGTGTCTTGGAGTCTAGTTGGAATGAAACGGCATTCATTCTTATAGGGGACTTGATTTTACTAAAATACCTTGATCCATGATGAATGAGTTTACAAAGACACCACAAATCCCATGACAGCTCAGGGGAGTTATCGTACATGAGCATACGTCTCATTCAACCAACATGAAAGTCATGGAAATAGTATGCAACCCGGAATTTACTTCTCAAGAAGTTGATTGACATCGAAATTAGCCTTAAAGACCTTGAATTAGTGAACTTAAGTTCATTTAAGAAATCCCAATCTTCCGAATCCCAAGCTACCTTTAAATTAAATGAATGTAATGTGAAACCTAGTACCTTTCACAACATGCAACTTCCAAAACCAGGTCTTCAAATAAGATTTTACAACAATTCTTTGTTTGTGGTGCCCCGGCCACCCCCAAAACTACACTAAATATGATAATCAATGTCACTTACTATTTGAAATTATGCAATGCTATATCTATTTATTGTATATCTCACATTTTACTAGCAAATGTCAAATTGGTTGTTTAGACATTATAAAACATTAGCAACTTCACTCGATAAAAAGATTACATCAATAGTTGGATAATTCCAAATAGTAAGTGACAGTAAATATCATTTTGTTAAAAATTATCGACTTCTCTTACATATCGTGGGAATCAGTTTTAATACTGACATGAGGACGTTCAGCGTTTATTTCTTTGTACTTATGGATGAAGTCGACATGCTCTTCCCCAAAATTCATCCAAACTTTGGTGAACATGGGTGTATCATGACATTCAACACAAAATAATAATAATAATAATTTACCTTGAAGTAATGGAATCCCGGAAAATTCCCAAGGTAAGATTCTTTCCAACCCATATTCACAACACATGTTGACCTATTTGCAATGATTGGTAGCCGAAAACTTTAAGTACAACCAATTCCTTTTTCGACCTGAACCCAAATCCGTGCCGTTTCAACCTACTTTTTCCATCACGTTGAGCTCCTCAACAATTATGACTCCCCTCTCTCACTTGGTTCACTTCCTATTTCCCTACATTTTAAATCAGAGAATGAGTGCTACATGTGTGGAACCTCATGGCTGTAGGGGATTCTATGTATTGAGATTGGAGTAAATACTGGAAGTCTACCATATATACATGTAAACACCCACCTCATGGTAGGTTCCATGAAACTAACTCACAATGGGAAGGGGAGAGGGTGAACTTCAAGAGTTGAGGTTTAAATTGAAAATATAGCATGCTTGTATTGGCCCAAGTCAATTTATACAAACCTCAAACCCTTACCCCCCCCCCCCACCCAAAGGGAATAGATATGATTGTAAAGTTGGAGATATGTAGATATGTATCTATGTGTCTATGTTTGATGAATCTAATTAATTTTTTTTTTTCTAGATAAAGAGGTTCATAACATTACTCACCACTGTGCTTATGTTATTTGGACCTTTGGAATCTAGCCATGGGATGACTCAGATTCAGACTGAATGTCTAGTATCTTATGGTTATATTTCCAAGGCCCACAGAATGAACACACAACGCTAAGTAATGCTATCCTTGTCCTAACTTTGAGCAAGAGTTGGGGTGCCTATGGCATCATGCATAAGAGAAAGTTAGAAAAAATAGTGACATGATCCCCACACCCTCCTACAAATGATTGGTTGTGTGCAAGTGCAATCAATTAGTTAGAGTCTTGGATTTGAACAAGTTGGATGAGATGATTTTACATTTGGTGCATCCAATTGTGTTATTAGAGAGTTGGTTGGCTCTTTGCCATTGTGGATTGGGCCTTCAATTCGTGTTAAAATAGCAGTGCTTAAAAGTAACACCACCCTTTTGACGACACCTACCTTTCATCCTTGAAATTGTCAACAAGTGAGTGCAACGGTGCTATTAAGTAAGCCTATGTTAAAACAACTAATCGTGTGCAACATTAAGCACCAATTTGACAAATCATAGTGGTGAGTCTAAGAAGGATGTAAAAACGCTTCAAGGAGAAGTACACCAACTTTGGCCATTCATATTGGCTATCTAGGATCTATCTACTCAACAAGGATGTGTAAGAAGTGTCTCACAAAAGGGGAACAACACCTTCATCTAATAGAAGACTCTCACCCGCACTAAGACTCATTTTTTAACGATTCTCATCTAACCATTCAATATTTATGAACTCTCTTAGTGGACAGTAAAAGGCTCTCTTTTTAGAAACAAACTTTGAGCAATTGTATAGGTTGCATTTGAATTTTTTTATTTTTTAAAATTTGTTTTTGTGAACTCTTTATAGTTTTTGCACATGTACACAATTGGTTTGAGAAAAAAAATTCAAAGGTATTTAACATGCCTGAAAGTGCAAATATTTCTAGAAATGCCGCTTTTAGGCTCGGTTTTACCTTACTTACTTTGTTGTGGTTTGATTATGTGATGTGAGCATGACATTGTGTAACTTAAATTAGTGTGATCATTGTCTTAGGTCTTCTTCTTGTTGCTCTCTCAAACCTAGATTGAGGTCAATAGCACTATCAAGAAACTAAAGCATATGAAACCACGGGTTTAGTCCCAAATCCAAATTCATGAGAATTAACACACGTCTACCAAGTTTTCTTAATGCTTAAATTACCATACACAAAGAGTGGTGTTGAGATAATAAATAACAACTTTCTAGCTTGTCTTATTAGGATGGTTGGACCAAACTAGCCTTGCATAAGCTGATCCGGAATTTAGGACAACATATTTCATGTGCATACCCTATTTTAGATCCTAAGATCCTCTCAAAGTTCGAGAGGTGAAAAAAGGATGTCCCAAAAGTTTCACCCATTTTTCAATATAGGCTCCCAATACACAACGAGCTAACGTGCTCTTGATAGAAATTGTCTTCAAATAGGGATCAAAGCCACACTTTCGACCTTCTCTGAGGGACTTCACATGCAACTCTATAGTAAAGGCGCCTATTCCCAATCAAGGTACCCCATCGACAATCTATAAGGTACTGGAATTTCAACCTGGTTGGGATTGAGTTTCGATTTGGCTGGTACCAATAGTACCATGACACATGTCATGGTTTTGACTGCTAAAGTGAGGAGGAGTAAGCGGTAATGACATACTTTCGGCATCGGTAATATGTTTGGACCCACTTTTGACTTCAAATCACATTAATTTCAATTTAAGGAATGAAATTACCGAAAATTTTGCAGTCCTCGTGATTTCTACCTTCCTACATGGGGAAACTTCTACACCTCCTTATACTTCTCCATATCTGGCATAGAATCTATTGAGTGATTGGTTATGGGTACCCCTACTCCAATGAGTTGCCTTCCTCGTGACCTTATTAACTTAATTAAGTTATGTCAGCTAGCTTTTGCAGCCTCGGGGTTCGAACCCGTGACCGGTCACCATCCTTGGGGGAAATCACATCTCTCCTCCCAACTCTCCGCCATAAAATCGGGTCCATCGATCCCTTGGGGTTGAAGTTCGTGTGTTTGCCCCCAAAGGCTCTTCAATGCACTAGGAGACCATGATGTAAATTTAGTTATACACGGGCCGGGGTGGACCCAAAATGTGTCATTTAGAGTGGCTAAGGTATTGACTATGGCATTTGAACCTCCAATAAGCTCGCTCTTAATAATCAAGGGAAGTATGTGAGTTTCAAAGACACCGAAGACGGATGATAAAGTGGTCAATTTTTGGGTTAAACATATCACGTATCTTCATTTCAAGAGCACAAATGTAAGAGTGTTGTAATTATATTAGTATCCATTTAAGAAAAGCATTTCGTCAAGTCAAAGTCCGGATGATTTCACCCTTAAGATAATCGAAGTAGTTGTGGGTCAAAGCATTGTTAGTGTGTTCAAAAGGTTACCTCACATCATCATCGTCATTATTGAACATTAGTTTGGGATGCAATGCAATCTTAAGTCTCAAGCGCTAAGTTCAAGCTACATCTTTCTAGTGTAAGTCATTTTGTTATTCGACTACGGGGTTTTTTAAAGTTCTTTATCATTACATTGATTATCTCAATTAGTGTGTTACTATACAGGGTATGCAGCGCAATAGCATCTTACTCAGGAGTTCAATTTTTACTAATGAAAGTTCAATAGGTTGTTCAGATATTATAGAAGCATGATAACTTTGTTTGGTAAAATATTACATTCTCGTTAAATAATTATAGCATTGCGTAACTCTGAATAGTAACACGCACTGAGGTTGAGGCATCCATAGTTGAGCATGTCCATTTAATCGCTCACTAGGGTCATGTAATGCCGACATGAATGAGATCTATGTTGTTTAACGGAATGGAGTTAAGGTTTATGTGGTAGCGGCTTGTGATTGATTACCCTCATAAGAGTTTTGACAATTGTCGTAGCCAAGCATTGGAATCTAGATTAGCGGTTACAGGTTAACCTATAGATTGACTATGTGTTACCCTAACTTTACCGCTTTGAAATTAGAAGCAATTTCCATATTCATGATTTTATTTTTTATTTTTTTGCATTCTCCTAATAATTTTTTTCTCCTCTTTGCAAGAAAAATATTTCCCTGTTACTACTCCTCTTAAAAGATGCAAACTCTCTTATTTTATCGGTTATAAATGCCTCAACCGAGTGATAAATGGGTATATTCAATGTAGTTCTTTTTCACCGGATGGTTTTACAATCTAGTACAACAAAAGCTCTCCAATCCATATTCATAGACGCTCAAATTCTTGTAATGAATGAGAACCAATGGTAAGGAATGGCAATTCCCATAGTTATTGAAATTAACAAGTATAGAACTAAGGGCCACTTCACACACGAGCCAAGAGCCGTGACCATGAAATTGTGAGAGCCCAAAAGAAAATGTCCAAAGGCCGTTCCCAAACACCTCCAAAATCATGTAGTGTGGTCACGGACCCTCAAGTGTAGTGTGAAGTTATATGTGACCAGGCCCTCAACCAAATGCTAATTCAATGAACTTCTATTCATGAGGGTCCTCACACATGATAAAATAGAATAAATCAATAATTGCAAGCATTCGGAGTGCCATCCTCTCCCAATGGTTTGGTGTTAGGCCTACTCCAAGAGACGGTTTTTGAAAATAATCCAAGTGACCATGAAACATGATCCATTCAATGCCATGTAGAGACTCCATGTAGACCTTACATCCATCTTGCATTCACTTATATACTCCGTTGGTCCCTCAAGCGTAGTGTGAAGTAGCGAACTTGGACCGGCTCCGCCTTTTCCACCAATGAGAGTGCTTGAAGTGCAATGGTCACGGGCTCTCAGCCTTGTGTGTGAAGCGGCCTGAACCCAAGTGAGAAAAATGTTTAATCCTCCCACTCTTAGGAGATCGATTAAATCTAACATCACCTATATGCTAAAATCTATCTCTCGAGTGTTGTTTTAAAATTAATAGTGGACCACTTACTAAACCCGACACGGTGTAGAAGGTTCATGCAATGCTTCACATGCACGACTTGGCTTACTTATTAGACTCTTTTTGTGCACAATTATTAGTAGTGTAGTAGGCGGCACGCAAGAGGGGTGTCAGTTTTTTGGTGCTTGCAAAGTCATCCTAGTTCAATGTGCTTAAATTAACTTACTTACACCTAAGAATTCCCGTAAGCGGCCGTGTCTGGGGAGATTTTAGGGCATCATCGGTCAAAATCCAAGTGTTTCCAAAGTCCAACACATTGACATCTTTCGGCTTGTTTTTAGAATTCGAGGTACATTCCATATATTCTTAAGGTCCGAGATGACCCTAAACTACTAGATGACAGTGGAGAGGCGCCCAAATCCAAATGGAGTAGTTGGCGGTTCAATTCCCAACTCTGAAATCTCCTCTCTACTTGGCGGGAAAACTAGTCATGTGGTCAAGCGTCACATGTGTTTTCTTGATGATGTATAAAAAAAACATATATTCTTTTGAAGTGATGGGTAAGTATCCTGAAGTCTTGAAGTAACTGGTTATTTCTCAATCAACCACTTCACCTATAACTAGCGACATATTTTGTGCAAGTCACTTGATCATTTTGCTGGCAATTGACACGAATCACTAGAAACTTGTCTTATGTCATTGGAAAATATGCAAATCTACCACCAAAGTGGTAGTTTGTATGGTTGTTCATTGACGTAAGACAATTGCTTGGGACTTGTATGTTAGTAGAGCAAGTTGGTGAAAGTCCAACAAGTATGTTTTTTTCTTTTCTTTTCCCCCTTAAGATCTAATTTGGAGGTTATCTTGTTAGCATCAAAGCTTTATCGATGCAAGATGTTGTATATCACATGTAATTTTTTTTAATTTTTTTTTTAAACAACGACAACGACAACAACAACAACAAATATATTGGATGCATTCAACAATGTCAAAGTTTGTGTCGATCATAATTGCTAAAAAAACGATTTGGCGATCCAAGCGAAACTCATAGTTTACAAGATTAAGTAAATTGGTTATCCAAATATGTATATATATTTTTTCATTATTTTTATACGAAGTTCCAAAGTGGGGATAATGCAAGTAAAGTGCTTTAAGGTTTGGATATTTGACAATGGAGTACATAATATTATTTAGATTCATAACAATGTTTTGTGGGAATGACATTATTATGTTGTCCCACAGAACACTATTATGGATATGAGCAATATTATGTTAGGATTCTTGTTCTGTATAACATATTTTATTTCATTTCCCAAAGATTGGGGAAACGAGTACTCTAGTGAAGCATATATATTTTTTCCTTCTCACCCATGAGATAGAAGGTTTGCATTTTTTTTTTGAAGTCCAACATGAATGGGATGGAATTAATTGTGACAACCAAATTTATTTACTTATTTATTCACTCACTACCGTAGCAAGAAGCACGATATGGTAATGGGCTCTTATGTCAAGACCAAATTGTAAGCGCCTAGTTATAATGTTGAATATAGTCCTAACAAACATCACCATATTGTAAACGTGAAGATCTAAACTTTGCATGAACTTTGATAGCCATTCCACTTAGAGAAAAGAACCTTGCACGTTCCAATGAATGATGTGCACTAGGATACAAGTCTCTAGTAGTTTGTAAGAAGCCACGTGCCGGCGGCGCACTTGGGATCCTAAACTCCAAGATGGAAGGACAAGTCGGTCACATATACTTAAAGAACTTGTTGAATTGAGTCGATTCATCCGTGTTGTTGTTTGCATGATACGCATCATACGTAGGAGCTTGTACGCACTTTGCCACCATTTTGTACCTTCTCATGGGTCTTATAGCTTCTTCAACTTAGATTATAAGATGTCAAACAATGTGTGGGGTGACTCAAGAGGCACTTTGGTTTACGTTTGCTTTTTGAGGAAGTTGGTGTTTATATATACAAACTAGGTTGTGGGCTAGGGTTAGAGCTCATGCCGTTTGGGCAGGTCCTAGCCGGCCGAGCCATGACCCTATCATGGAGAAAAGGGGGTGTTAGGGCCATATCCTGTGATCCGGCACCCTCAAGTAGTCCCAGTGAAAAAATTAATTTGTATTTGATCTCGACCAACAGCTGTTGCCCACCTCGTTTGATTCCATAATTTTTTTAAAAGAAAGAAAGAAAAAGATCATCCTTGCATCCCTGAAGGCCACTTGTCCACAAACCCCATAATAAGTGCACTTCATCTTGAAAGCCCAAAATGCAATATATATGTTCACTTCCCCTTAGTAAATAAGCAATTGATTGGGATTTCATTCCCAAAGTGAAACCAAAAGCATGTAAATGAATGTCAATAAAGCATGTAATGAACTTGGAAGTAACAAAATATAACAAAATCCTCACAAGCACTGAGGTTATAACTTACATACATTATAGCACATTTTAGATATAATTAGGCTTAGTTACCTCGGGAAGCATAAAATCTGATCTTATTATAGTTAATTAAGCTTGATACACTTACTTATATTTACTGAGCTTAATGAGTTTGAATATATATGAATACTTGTGAAAGAAAAGGGAAATAAACTAAAATATTATAAAATAAGCAAACCAAAAATAGCACACAAATATAAGTTTCATTTGAGAATGACAAAAGACCCTTTCAAATGGTAACTCACATACATTATAACCTCAATGCTCATGACGATTTCCTTATGTTTTGTTACTTCCAAGTTCATTACATGCTTTATTGACATTCATTTACAAGCTTTTGGTTTCACTTTGGGAATGAAATCCAAGTCAATTGTTTATTCAATAAGGGGAAGTGAACATAAATATTGAATTTT
Organism: Polytrichum commune; assembly: GCA_950295325.1. Classification (NCBI taxonomy): domain Eukaryota; kingdom Viridiplantae; phylum Streptophyta; class Polytrichopsida; order Polytrichales; family Polytrichaceae; genus Polytrichum; species Polytrichum commune. Next base: position 63,209,249 of record OX485804.1, read on the forward strand.
GGGCCTTCAAGGTGAAGTGCACTCAATATGGGGTTTGTGGACAAGCGGCCTTCAAAACAACAAGGGCGATTTTTTATTAATATTAATTTTTTTTATTAATTTTTTTTTTTTGGGGGGTGGGGGATCAGGTGGGGTAGGTAACAATTGTCGGTCAAGATTTTTTTTAAAAAATTTGTTTTGGTGGGACTGCCAGGGGTGCCAGATCACATGTTGGCCCTGACACCCCCTTCTTCCCACGATGGGATCATGGCTCGGCCAGTTAGGGCCTGCCCAAATGGCATGAACTCTAACCCCAACCCTAGGTTGTGGAATTTCATAAAGATTGGATTTTGAAGCCATTGTTCTTTAAGTCATATAACACATTACATAACCTAGGAGGCATTGCAGATGCTATTGACCACACCAATATATAAATATATAAATAGCATATATGTGTACAAAACGAAGAAGCTAGGACCTTTTGAGAGGCTAGAGTAGTCTTTATAATCTCTAAAGAGTCTTCAAAGTTCTACTCAATTCCAAGTCAATGACATTTTGCTTGACTGCAAGAAATGAAGAAACTCCATTTTCTTTGTCCGAGTTCGATAATATACAAGCAAGATGATATACCTAGTGTACACCTACTAGCGTAGTGATAGGCACAGTCATGTAGAATTAAGCCTTCCAAGGCTGAAAGCTGCCAATGGAAAAAAAAAAAAAAAAAAAAACATTATTCAGCCTTTTGGGTTGGTTCCATGACCCTGAAATATGTCAATTATATTATATGGGCCCTCCCACTAGATCAAAAATATCAGTTACTATACATTCATTCGGACTGAACTTAAAAATTTGGGTGGAGTTATGCTCTTGACACTATGTGCAAAAATCAATGTTCATCCCGATAATATTCGTAGGAAACATTGTTCATCCTAGTATTATTTCCTAAAAATACTATTCATAGTCGCACGATCATTAAAAACACCAACATTGTTTGGAACATTCTTACTATTCATACCGGCACTATTTATAATTTGTACCAGTGACAATGTCTTCTCGTTTTCTAAGTTTCTTCCCATGAAGGTAAGATAGTGGAGGCCCCTGTCGGATGCAAAATATAGAATGAAAGACAACCATGCAATTGAATAATGTTATAGGCTCATGTCATACCAGAAAAATGATTTTATGCTTGCATCTTTCAAAAGAAAATTGGCATTTATGATTCTTTAACCCCTAAAGGATCAAGCATGAAATTGCGAGATTTGAAAGAAAATTTTAATGCTTCCATGTATAGGATAGTGTGTGGGGGTGTGGCCAACATTTATTGGTGTACAACCTTATAGTTGGATGTTACCTTCCTCAAGTACCCTAGTAAACATGAATCCTCCCATGTGTGCATTTAGTCCATTGACATTGATGTGTGTCTCCATGGTATGTTGTGATTGGACGGTTGCTTAAACTACAAGAAACCACTTTGACAGAGCCGTCGTCTCACCATGATTTTTTTAGGTGACATCTCTGCATCATATTCATTGTTGTGGAGTTGATGACACGTCACTGGTAAAACTAAACTAAAAATAAAAAATGAATATTCAAATTGGTTTTATTTTATGTGATCTAGGGCTTGTTGTATGCGTGACTACAAAGTGTTCCAATATGTATAATTTCGTAAATTTTTGATACATTTGTGGAATTTGTATGTCCTATAAACTAATGTTTGGGCTTGTGGGAGCATGCACACTAGAATAAAAGGGGGGGGGTTCAAGGGGGAGCATCCTATGCCTGCTCTTACACAACCTTCAATTAGCTATGACATACCCTATATCTAGGGGTACCAACTTCACAGGTGGTCCCAACCTTGCCTCTATGTAGGCTAAAGGGCCAATAATGTAGTGAGTTGTCCCTATTCCTACCTAAAGTAGAGGCACCCATAACTGATCACTTAAGAGAATTTACACTAGGTTTGGAGAAGTATAAGGCAATGCACATTTTTCTCATGTTGGAAGTTGGAAACCGGGAGGCCTACAATTTTTTTGAGTAATTTTACTTGAATTAAAATTATTGTGAATTTTCAAAGCCAAAAGTTGGCCCGAACATAATATTAATGCCTAGAGTCTATTATAACCGCTCATTCCTCCTCACTTTAGCACTCAAAACCATGACATATATCATGGCACTATTAGGTTTGGCCTTATCAAAATCGAGCCCTAGCTTGATTGAAAGTACGGTACCCTATAGATCGTTGATGGGGTCGTGGTCAGGATTAGGCCCCTCTACTATAAATGCCATACTATGTGCTTTGGTATGGCTTGCCGAACCCATCCCAGGTTCTCATCCCCATTGCCCACCCTTTATCACGACCACTCTCGTATTGGCCCACGTGAAACCTTCCACGCATGCTTGAAGCCAAAATTTGGAGATGTCACCATGTTTTAGCCCCTAAAAAAAATACTGGATTAAATTCTTAAAACATCATTTATGGGCACAACATTAACAATCATGGTATAAACACCTTGCACTTTACCTTGTTCAATTTGACAACGATCCCAACTCTATGGACCTCCTCAAGATTGTTGAAAAGACCATATATGGTCTCCTAGTTCTTTAGGGGTTAACTAGGTTACCCATCCACTTGCATTACATCCCTCTACAAAAGAAAATCTAATCAATGGAAAAATAGGCAAGAGGAAATTATTGCATATGAGTGTACCTCTCATACTTACATCCAACGTAAAAACTTGGCCTCATATATGTGTGTGGGCAATCAATCTATCATGCCCCCCCCCCCCCAGAAAGTCAAAGCGAAATCTCCCCAAATCATTTAAAACAATTCAATCCAATTGAACAACTTATCAACGCAAATTGACACCTCTTAGGTGTATCTGACTATACGGATGGCATCTTTGTTAAGTTAGGGTTGCTTGCACAAAATCTCAACTATTTATGTGTTCAAAAATCATAAAGTCATAATGTTAATGTGTACACTAGTATGATCGGCAACGATGATTGTCCAGATAATAACATTTGCCTCAACTTTTAGGGGTTAGATTAATTTGGGGTCTTTGGAGCTAATTACGGTGCCCATCCAACTATAAAAGTATCCTCTGACATGCATACTATTTCAAGGCTTTTACGTTGGATGAAGGCGAGGTACATTCGTATTCGATAATCCCTTTCTTATAGGATAAATGGGTATGGAATAATCCTATAGTAATTATATGTCAAACCACACATCCTGGTTAAGGCTACAACATGGCTCTGGTTTGAGTAAGTAACCACTCAACTTAGTTATATAGTGCCCGCACTGTGTGGTTAAGAGAATTAGCTAACCTACTAGGTAATTAACCTATATGAGAGTCAATCAATCTCATGGCCACACCACCTAACTAAAATCAAGGGTCGAATAAAAGTTGTCAAACAAGAAGTTAGCTAACTTCTGGGACCTTGCTTTTGTGAAAAAATATTAACTCATCCATACTCCTAATGCTAACTACACTAAATATGATATTTATTGTCATTATGGTAACTTTTTAGATGGACAATCCTTATGGATAAGTTTACAAATATTGTCATGGATGATGGATGAGTTCATCCATTGGCCAAAACCCTACCTTCTCTTGTCAACAAATTGTGATGAATTATTGTCATGGATGATTGAAGCTTGGATGAAAAATCGCTTGGTAAGTGATAGTAATTGCAACATTGTAAATCTATAATGCCCCCCAAAATTTGCAAAGAATGACAAATAATGTTGGGTTAACATTTAGTGTTGGTGACACTATAATGCAGTTTACAATTAGTATTGAGCAAGACAATTGGAATTGGTGACACTAAATATCATATTTTGTGTAGCTTTTACAAATGAGATTCCCAAGTTTTTCCCTTGAATGCCCGCCTTTCATCTCCCCCCTCCCCATCTCTTCTCCGTTTCGCTACGAGATGGACCGCACTATTTTTTACATCATCCTAACTTAGCTTACATTACAAAATTACCAATATTTAATGATAAAATAGCATACAATTTCACCAACAAAATATATTACTATATTATTATGATGACAATTTTAATGTTGGTTTCATTGTAACCATAATTTAAAAAATGTTATGGACCAACAAATTATTATGTATCATAATTAATGTCATGTTCAAAATTTGGACAAGTTGAGCAAAACTTCACCTGGTCAATCTTAACTCCCTCTCTTAAATTGATCAACCGATCGCATGTTTGATGTGGGGACATGCGATCGGTTAACTAGCATATGAGTTAGGTAATTCCACTAACACATATTGACAGTGAATTCCCATAACTAAGTGGTGCGTCCATGGTGTTAATAAACTATAATCTTGATTAGCTAATCTTCACTAACTTGTAGTTAGCTAATTCTTTTAATCAAGTGACATGGCGAGAACCTAAGTAACCCTAATCTCAACCTAACTAAAAGAACCCAACTAATATTGCCTATCATACAAACCAAGGGACTCCAAACAAAGCAAAGGTACACATGGGCAAGTTAGCTAATTCTTTTCATTAAGTGACACGGCTAGACCCTAAGTAACCCTAATCTCTACCTAACTAAAAGAACCCGACTATTATTGCCTATCATAGGAACCAAGGGACTCCAAACAAAGCAAAGGACCACATGGGTACGGGTGTATACGAAGAGACAAATTTCCATGTGCCGTGTCCTTTCCTTATAATTTTTATGGCTCGTGGTTCTAGTAGTAATTGAGTGGAAATCCGTGGACCTACATTAGCTAGATGTAAGCTTTTGTGCTCAGCTCATTTGCATGAGTCGTAAACTCCAAGTCAACTTCACCACTTTGACGTGAATTTACAATGAAGGCCCGTTCCAACGTGTAAAGAAATTGCATTTTATGTGTATAAGATGTTAAGCTACTAGTATTTATGCTACATGAAACCTATCATTCTTGCTCAAGATATTTGTATATAGATATAGCATATTGTAACCCATAATCGATGAGAATATATTGACATAATTATATTACTACTTGAAGCAATCCGTTTGGTGTGTCAATAGAGTTGTCCTTAAAAGGTGAGAGTCAAGAATAAACTTACATTTGAAGTCTTGGTTTTATTTTTGTGTCTTTCAATCCTACACAACAATGTCAGATGATTAGAATAGAACTGAGGTCCAAACTCGAGGTACATACATTGCACAACTCTTTGGTTGTGTTCTATGGGGCTACTGTACGTATCACATGAACATAAGTTTCCTTTAATTCCAAGATTCCTTGTTTATGAGGAGCACTCAAGATGTGTATTGTGAACTTTTTGACAAGAATCTATAAGTTATTAGAAATTATTCTTAATTAATTTCTCTCTTTGGAAAGAGACCATCATGTAGCTACTTAGTAATGTTATGTATTTAGGGTTTGGCCCTAACTTAATTCATAGGCTCGTTGACACCCACCCCTCTCACTTTTGAAATGGCTTCTTTGAGAACCACCAAATAAGATAGTTTTGGGCCCATGAATCAAGGGGCATGTGGCCATGAATTAATTTTGCCAAAATTGAAGGTGGGGGAACTAGTGTATTTGAAGGGTTAATTGAATGATACATGGGAATTTTATTTTTTTATAGCGTTATTTTTATTAACATGCCATCAAACCCAAATTTGTGGTATAATAAAATAAAGACCCCTTCTTCCTTACCCTGGTCATGTTTTGCTAGGTGATGGGGTGGGTGTACTTCCTACCTTTCGGGAGGTGGGCTCTTTGAATAATAGTTGCGGGGTGGAGGGGGTGTGTTGTTTGTGAGATATTGATGAATTAGGTGTAGGTGTTTGGGTTCATGGGGGCAGGTCAAATGGGGTTTGGTTGTTGTCAAGCTTTCTTTTATTTAGGACAAGGTATGTGAGGTATTTTTTGGCTATATGATGTATGTGTTTCATGAGTTTTTGACTTCTTGAGGGCGTATTTTGAGTATTTCTAGGGCTTTGAGTGATTGTTTGTGTTTGGCTTCTCGTACCCTACTATGACGGTAATAAGGGGTTTATATTCCATCCCGTGGTTTTTAACATATGAATGAGGGGGTCAATTTTTTTGGTTATTATTATTATTATTATTATTTTCTCTCATGGCAATGTTTGGGAATCTATCATGATAGTAGGTAAAATTTATGAATTGTATGATGTTTGATGGGTTTGAGAGGATGGGTGTATGGCTTTCTATGGGCCCCCCCTAGTATACATAATACATCGGATCTTAGCCAGGCCATGCATGTGCATTTTAAAAATCACTATGGGATTGTGATGTCTTGGGGCTAGTTGTGTTGGTTGCCGACATTTAACTAGGGTATAGCACCTTGTGTGTTTGTTGGATTGGAGTGTGTGAGCTATTTGGTGTATTGCTTTATTGTGTCAGGCTATGCAAAGGCCTTTTATGTGTGGGTGGGTGCAAGTGGGGAGTAGGTGTGGCCACATGTCAATTTTATGGTTTGGGCAAAGTGTGCAGTTGGTATTTGTTTATGTATGTTTGGAGATTGCGGATTTCTCCATGATGTTCGCTTGTTGGGATTCTGTTGAGCCAATAAGGTATGGTGTGGGAGATGTGTATGTGGGGTGTGGGGAATGGTTTGTTGCATGTGGTTCCTTCGTTTGCTAGTTGGTTTGCAAATCCGTTGCCGAGATTCCAGTGTGTGCTCTAACTTTTTGTATTGTTATGTTGTGTTTGGTCCATAGAATTTGGTGGACTATGGTTGAGATGAGTAGTTTGTCGGGGTGGTTGTGCTCAGATGAGGGGTGGTGGATGTCATATGTTGCTAAGGTTGTCAGTAAATATGTATGTGTTTTGCAATTCGTCTTTTGTCGCAGTGAGGGCAATGAGTAGAGCATATAGTTCTACGTGTAGTATGTTTGGTAGTTTAGGGAGTCTTTCTGCAATACGGAGGTCATTATTTGGACTCTATACTCCTAAACCAACAATGTTTCTTATGCCATGTTTGTCTGGTAGTGTGAAGGAATCATTTGTGTATGTGCATTGTTGTGGGTTATATTTGGGGGTATTTATGCAGTAGAACATGTCAAGGAGGGGGGTTGTATTGCTATGTAAGGTTGATAGGGTGGTTTTTGGGATTGCTCGCCATAGTTTTGTGAATTTGATTTTGTAATTTATGGGTGTGGATTGTGTGGAGTTGGTTTTCACATGTGTGTTATAAAGTTCCAAGATGTTGGTTGTGAGGTTTTGAATTAGTTGTTGGTTTCATGGAGGGTTCTTTGGTTGTCAATGAATATTATTGATGTGTATAGGTTTTCATGTTGGTGTAGGTATTGGGGCCATTTGGGTGTGGGCTTGTATTCTAAGGTGTTTGGGGGGGGGGGGGGGGGATGGTGAGGATTGGGTGTAAATCTTCGTGTGTTTTTAGGATTTTTTGGGGCATGGTGGTTGCATATGATTATGGTTGTGGTGGAGGGTTCTTCTCTGGTGGACATTCTTGCCCAATGGGATAACTTCTATGCTAGATTTATGGTCTAGTGAGTGTGCTATTCCAACACCCATCCATTTTGAGGATTTTGCTAGTCCAGATGAGCCAAAAATTATGTCGCAATTGTGTGGCGAGTTGTATTGTGTGAGTAGTTGTAGTTAGTTTTTTCATCCAGGGTTCCAGCTCAAAAAACACCCAGGGAAGACTAAATGAGTGTCAGATGTATCTTTAGTTTGTCACGATAAGGTCGATCGATAGATCAAAAGGGTGAGGGAATGAGTTTGACACTTAATTATCACAATTAATCCATTCTCATGTGTCTTGACTTGTCACACACTGATCATAAATAAATTTATTCATTACTCAAACAATGACACATTTCTATACTTGTAAAAATTAGGACTTAGGGAATTTTGATAAAAGTCTAGTTACAAGTGACAGAAACCACGAACCGGGAACGAAGAGAGAAACGTCTGAAGCGGACCGGGCCAGAACAGTAACAGTCTAGTGTCAAGTCACAAGTAAACGTCTAGTATCCAGTTCCAAGTAAGCGTCTGGTCACAAGTATCCAGAGAAACGTCTAGTAACCCAGAGAGAAACGTTTAGTAACAGTGCCCAGTAACTAGTAACCCGTAGCGAGTAACAGTCTTAGTGTCATAGAGAATCGTCTAGTCACATTAGCGTAAGAGAAGGGATGGGCTTTATACTTACCTTTCCTGGCTACCCCAATCGATATGGGTTAAATGGCACGACGCTCCTCCTAACTCCACAGCTTCGCCTTCATTGCGCAACTGCTACCTCTCCGTCGACCGCAAAGAGATCTCCTCAACAGATTCCGCTCCTGTATCTCAATGCACAAGATTCACCAATTCAACAGGAACCCCTCGAATGTTTACGTACTGACTGAAATGCCCCTCGAATGTGAATCGAAGGCTTCACCAATTCCTTTGCTCGAAGAATGGTGTATCAAGTCAAAAGGCTTCCTGTCAGTGTGAGCAGAACCTATGAAGGAATATCGATGTTTGAATTCCACTTTCACTTACTGTCACAGACTATTTTCACTTTCCTCTTGTTGTTAGACTTCAATCTAATTTCACCAAATAAGCCACTTTAACACCATGATGGGGAAACGAGTTGCTGTTCGAAATTTATACGATCAACCCCAAAATTATTGTTCTGGGCTTCTTGAGGCATGAGAGCTTCATTCTTCCAGTTCTAAGGAATAAGATACTGAGGTCGTACTCCTCCTATCATTCAAATCTTCACTTTAATTCTACTCCGAAGATTATTTGACTTCAGAGTTAATTCATCTGGAACACAATAAAGAATTCACATCTTTAAGCGCTACCAGGCCAGGGTATGTTAATTATTAATCCCTCAAGCGGAGGGGATAACTGCTGAGTGATTCTGATAAAGAGTATTTCGGGAAACGTTCGAGCCTGATGACTTGCTTCGAACTAAATTATAATCCCCATCTCAGGTGCTCGGTTACATTGTTACACCCTTATCCACATCATACTCATCCTCATATTCCTTCTTTCTCCGGATATTCACTTCCAGAAATCCCAACTCAAGCGGGAATGTGACAGTTTACTGCATTGTAGTATGTCATTTATCAGGAATAGATGCACAATGAGTCTCTCGGCTTCACACCAGGCTCACTTAGTCTCTAGGTGACTTCTTTCGAGAGTTGCCACCTTAAAACACTATCAAAGATATTTTGATTCTATTCTGTCTTCACAACAAGAATGAGTTCTTTAATTGTTTAGATAGGAGTAACACATCCCCTATCAAATTCTTCACCCGACAGATTTCTCCCTTCCCGCATTCATTACCACACATAACAAGAGTTAGGAATTGTGAAATCAGCTTGCTATGTGTCCAAGTATGGTTCACAAAACAATTGTAGTTACCACACACTTCTCTTGCACAAGAGTCTCACACTCAGGGAAGAGGATTAATGAGAAACCATATTACTCTTTCTCACCCATAAGGTAATGCACTGCTCAAATTTCAAGTCTACAATATTCTCAGACATGGGAGTTGAAGTGTGTGGAGAATAAAAGTATCTGAATTTTAATCAGATGGGTATCCTGATAAAATCCTCGGGCTTCACACCCGGACACTTATAATCACCGAGGAATTACTCCTCGGTAGTTGAAACCTTAAGATATTGTCCAAGAAATTTATGTACGAGTCTGACTTCAACACATACATGAAATTCACACTTCTCCCATTCAAGAGTTTCACACTCCTGAATCGAATTCTACATGAGCAACAAGGTAATCAATTTCCACTTGCACAAACAACGTGTACAAAATATATATATCGCTGAATTTACAATCTGATATATTCAAAGAGTATGATTTACAATGGAGCTTAAGGGTTTCACACCCAGTGATTGGGAGAGACTACAAAACCACTCTCTTCATGAGAGGAAGGTCTAACACAAAAAAAATCTCTCTCCCTTCTCTCCTCTTCCTCCTCCTTCTTATCCTCCTGTCCCGAAAGGTGGTGACTGACTTTAGCTAAGATATCAGGGGCTTCTTTTAATTGTCACATGTGAATTTCATGACTCCTGATATCTTCTATACTACGGGCAGCTAAGTAATATTCTACCATACCTGCCTGTTTCCATTCCTGAGTGACTAATCACCTAGTTTATCACTGTTCTGTGAGTCTTGAGTATAATTTGTCACTCAACTACCCTTCAAAGTCAAAAATCACCTATCCTATCCAAAAAATGATATCACAGTAGTGTTGGGCATGTGAGTGGTGAGTAGTAGCATGATTGTATGATTTGGTAGGCCTTTATTAATATGCTTAATGTGGATGGATGGAGTGTTTTGGTGGTTGTTGTTGGGGTTGTGTGTTTTTGGTTTATTCTTTGGTAAGACTATGATGTATCTTTGAGTTAGCCAAAGTGTTTTGGTGGCAAAGTCTTGTGGGAGTGGTTGGAGGAAGCTAGCCATCTGATGTGTTTTTATTTTGTGTCAGTTTCTCCCACAACCACTGGAGTCTTGTGAGTGGTATGGAGATGATGTGTGCTCAGGTGTGGTTAAATATGTGTACGTTGGGTCTTTGAATTTAAATAGTGGGTTGAGATATGTGGACGTCTTTATCCAGGTCGCATTCTTTGATGTTAAGGGTTAATTGTGGGGCTCTTTGTGAGCCCAAAGTTGTGTTCACGTGTCTTCTTAACTCTCAAAAATACGAAAAAAACTTAGCATTGGTGTTGTGTGGTAGTTAAAAGAGACTAGAGTTTATAGTTGGGCAAGTTTAGCTTGTAACGTGTTAGTTGGAGTTGAGTAGGGTTAGTCGTGTTACTCAAGTTATTAAGTGAAAAGGATTACCAAAGGAGGGGCTTGAATCAATGTTTTATTGTTCGTTTAGGGTGTGGTGTTGGTGTTAAAAGGGTTAGGTGCCTTTTTCCAGTAGATTGGGTTTTGGATTTTCGGGGGTCCCGAAGTTGTTCGGCAGGGGGCTCAACGTTGGCTCTCTCTCTCTGAGATTTTGCACCCAGGCAGGAGGGCGGAGCCCTGGACACAGGGGGTTGGGATCGGTCACCCAGGTTGCTCTAGGGGATGTTGGTGGGTGTCACCGGAGAGTCTCGGGAACCAGGGGAGCGCTGGCAGGATTTAGGTGGGAGTGGGTTGAATGGCTGGGGAGGCCCACCGACATTGGGACAGACTATTGGGAAAAACTCAGAAGTGGCTTGATCAACCGACCTGGAGGTTGCGGGCCAGACAGCAGAGAGGAGATCACGCCGAATTTGAGAGGGAGCAAGGCCGCATTGCTATAGGGGCTTGTAAACTGCTACAGCTGGACGAATTTGAGGCAAGGGGTGCCGAAGCAGGAATTAAATCAACATTGTGCAATCTTTAAGCGGCGGAGGCCAAGCCCAGCCTGGCAGGCAGGCTAAGAGAGGAACTATGCAATGTGACCACAAGAATTCACGTCCTGGTCGGAAATCAATTCCAGGAGGGGGAGACGGAGGTTATCAAGCCGAAGGGTAGTGGGTAATTGCGGTAAGGCTGCTGGCTGATCCAAGCGCCGCAACCAATGCAGAATGGGTTGGTTCTCCTAGGGGAAGTGGAGATCTAAGAGCTGGCGGATGGAGAGGAGAGTGCCGCGTGGCATTTTCAGACTGTCAAGGCAGCCAGGAACAACAAGTGGTGACCGACTAGAGCCCTCTCGGCAGTTCGTGTCACTTGGCATTGAAATAGGGGGTGTGCTAGTCTGAGACCAGTACATTGCAAGGCCTTGAGGAAGACTGAAAGGGGGAGGGGTTTTCCCTTAGTTCGTAGGTTAGTGGTTGGGGTTAGTACATGGTTAGGGGGATTGGGGGTAGTAGTAGTATTAAGCCAAATGTTGACTTGGCATTAGTTTAGTCAAATCTGAGGTAGACAAAGTAGGGGGTTATGGATTGACATTGGGTGTTATGGTTGAAGGGCACGAGGTAGCGAGTATTTATCAATGCTTGGACCTTGGGCTACTTGAATAAAGATTGTGTGTTTGAAGATTCATTTGAGACAGCTTGGGTGCCAAGTGTGATGACCACGTGAGGTAAATGAGGTGCATGTGAGCCCCATGCTCCCACCCGGATTACGACGCATAAAGGGTGGGAGTTTAGGCCTCACACTCTTATAGGGGGTATGATGAAACTCTGATCTTTAGATTGGGAGAAATGGATACATGAGTCATAGGTGGCTAGTGTGTTTATATTATATGTGTCTTGTGTAAATTTATAAAGTGGGAATAGGTTGTGGTCTGAGGAATTGTTGTATGTGTGGAGAAGTTGGGATCCACCTACCTATTTGGTGGTGATTGGGGTTGTGTTCCATTGGCATAGGTAGGATTTCTTGATGGCTAGGGCTCCCCATTTATCTTTGCGGCAGGTGGTTTTTGTGCCGATGATGAGATGTATTTGTTTTCCAACATGTTGATTGTTGTTATTGGTGTTTAGAGCATGCATTGGTTCTTGTGGTGGGGGTGTGGCTATTGGTTGTGTCGGGGTGGAAATAAAATTTCCGCTTGTTGTAAGGCTTCTTTGATTAGTTTTGAGGAGGCCACGGGGAGGTCACTCAGTAGGATTTTTGTGTACCACGTGCGGCGGAGGGGTATTTGTTTAGGGGCTATTTACCTCCAAGGCACGAATTAAAAGCTCCCTATAATTACATAATATTCTAAAATGGCCTATTTTTTTGTACCCTACCATTACTTATAATGCCCATGTCATTGAAATTTTTTGTAGTCTGTATTTCTTTTAATTAAAAAAACTGAATTTAAGAATGTATGCAATGCAAAAGTGATGGGAAAAGCATGGCAACAAAAAAATATAAAAATTATGTACCATTGCAAAAACCAAGTACAAAAACTTAAAGTGAAAATACAAAAAGAAGACTTAGGATGAAACACAACATGATTGAGTGTGTGTTTACAAACACAACAAGATTGTGTGTGTGTTTACAAACACAACAAGATTGTGTGTGTGTTCACAAACACAACACCCGCTCCATAAAAATCCTTTATTCAAAATCACTTTACATGCTAGTGAAGACCAAAACCATATAGTGTGAAACACTTTAAGCTTGGTCATGAATCTTATATAGTTTGTTCTGTCACAAACTTGGACAGTTGCTCTGAATCATTCCTATCAAGAGTGTACACCTCATTTGTAGAATTGTAGCTCATAGTTACCCTAAACAATCCTAAACCCTAAACACAACGGTGAGGCTCAAATGTTGTGCACAAACGGGCGTCCTAAATCGGGTTGAAGAGTTTCAAAAGAGAAGGGGAGAAAAACCACCAAGAGAAGTCGGGCATAGAGTTAGGCTTCCAATTTCATCCATTTTTGGGTGAATGATGAGTAATTTTTCATCCATCCCTCGTAAGGCATGCGTACGAAATTGATTATACTAAACATACATCCTAAGATCCTTATTTTCAGCCCCTATATTATTTTTACTAAAAAAGAATGGCCCATATTTTATACCTATCTATTTTATTTGTAATGGGCTTATGTACTTTTAATGGACCCTTCATTATTTGGAATTCTTTTATAAATTTTATGTCAAATGATTTTAATCCTCCCTATATTATGCCGCACGTCGTTTTTAAAATGCACTAAGTGACCTCCCCGTGGAGGAGGCTTTGAGATTGATATTGGATTCTTTTGGGGATAACATATGTGGGATGGTTGGGTTTTGGATTTGGGTGATGGTGGTGATGGTATCCATATGGACTTTGTTGAAGTATTTAGTTGCATGTTTTTTCTTGTCTTGAGAGAGTAAAGCGTGTTGTGCGTGTTTCCATGCGAGTTCGAGAAGGGTTTGTTGTATTGGAAAATCTTTATTAGTGGTCTTTATGAATAAATCACATTCTTTTTAAAGTAAAAACATGGTGCAAGGGATGGGCGATCGTGAGCATGCTTGATATCAAAGTTTGGGGAGGTGTTGTGATCCTCCATATTTAGTCTTTGGCTAATCTTTGGTAAATTAGTCCTAATTGTCCTAGGTTGCTGAGTGCAAATAATAATTATTTACCTATGCAATGTATGTAATACATCAAGAGGGACGTTGCGTTGATGTTGAAGTCATCAATGGAGAGATGGGTGAGAGTATTTGCTATGCTCTTGGGGATGTTGCATATCGCTTTGGTGAGTTTGCTAAGCACTTTGTCTAATTTCCGGATATCATGTTTGGAGAAAGGATTGCATAGTAGGCATAAGCTATGCTTGGTTTGATGACGGTGTTAAGGAAGTGGAATTTTTTGTTTAATAGTGGAAGGTGATGCCACTTGTACGTGGTTGAGTGTGAGGCCGATTGGGTAATGGTGTGAGTTTTGATTTTGGTTAGTTCAGGTTTGGCATTTTGGTAGGGTGTGAAGTGGGATGTTGGTATAAAAACCATCTATAAGGTTAGTGGAGGTGTGGTTTTGGCCACCTTGTTGTGAGAAGGTTTCATTGTTGTGGAGAAGGTGAAGGGCTAGGACCTGCATGAATTGTGCCATGTCTTTGTCTTCTCGGTTAGGGATTTGGAAAATACCGTCATGTATGTGGCCAACTAGGAGGATGTCTTTATTGAAGTCTCCTGCTATTATCACTTTTTGTGTAGGGTGTTTTTTGGTAAGGATTTTGATTTGGTCTTTGATTATTGGGACAAGTGGGAGGTTAGTGGCATGTGAGGGCATGTATAGGTTCATCATGAGTAGTGGTGTGAATGATTAATTAGATATTTTAAGGACTCGTAGAAACAATGATATATTCCTTGGTGTAGGGATTTTGGTAATAATTTCAGTAGAGTATATGTTTTTGTAGATCATAGCAAGGGTGTTGCCTCTTGGGGGTTCAAATATTGTAAATTGTGGAGTTCTTCGTAGGTTTGCGTCATTTGTGTGATTATAGAGGATTTTGTATTTTGAGAATCAATTGTCTATGTAGGTTGTAGATTTGTGCTTTAGCAGTTTGGTTTCTTGTAGTAGAATAATGATGGGTTTGTCTAGTATGTTTTATTTTAGTTCCATAATGATTGAAATGCTGGAGCTAATATGGCATGTGCTCCATGTAATAATGTGGATATCCATGGTGGAGGTTTGCGTGGGTTTAAGGTTTAGGGCATGAAATAATTTTGCCAAATTTGAACATAGGGGAATTGATATATTTTAAGGGTTGATTGAATGATACATGGGCATTTTATTTTTTTAAATGGTATTGTCTCATGCCATTAGACCCAAATTTTGTGGTATATTGTAAGATGCTTTTCGTTCATTTGAAAATAAATAAAATTAGACAGTTGGCGCTAGAGCTCATGCCAAATTGCATGGGCCCCACATACCAAGCCATGACCCCACCATATTTGATTTAAAAAAATTAAAAATCCCAACTAAAAATTGTTGCACGTCCCACCCTACTTCAAAATAATGAAAAAACAATTGCCCTTGCATTCTTGCATTCTTGGAGGTTCTTGTGCACAAAACCCATGTTGAGTACACTTCACCTTCAAGGTCCAGAATCTAATATATATATATTCACTCCAATTGACTGGGATTTCATCCTCGAAGTGAAACCGTCAATAAAGCATGTAATCAACTTCAAAATATTACAAAATCCTCCATAGCATTGAGGACCTTGTAATTCACGTGACTTACCATTTGAAAGGGACTTTGTCGTTCTAAAACAAAACTTAAATCGGTGTGATATTTTTAGTTTGTTTATTTTATAACATCTTAGTTAATTCCTTCTACTCACACAAGTATTCATACACATTCAAACTAATTGAGTGTGATTAAATCGAATCAAGCGTTCTAATCCCAATTGAACCGATTGAACCCAGGTAAGCCTAGTTAGTGAAGCCTAATTAATTCACAAATTATGCTTGCCAAAGTAATTAAGCCTAGTTAAATCTAAAAATGTGTTTATCTGAATTAATTACGATTTAATTCAGATATGAGAAATTGATGTGCTTCAACATTTAAGTTCTACATCACGTTTAAAACAACTTGGTTTCAATGTGCCATGCATGGGTAGACATGCGACATACTAGCATTGAAGTACTCCTTCCGTCCCAAAATGATTGTCCGTGTTCTTAACTTTGGCGAGATTAAGGCCCGCTGACCATCGACCGAGTAGTTGTAAGTATGACTCTGAAAATAGAAAACAACAACTACTTCGAAACACCCTCCGAAGTTGCGGTGTCGAAAGACTTCTTGACGACGAAAGTTTGGCGCGAAAATATTTGACTTTGACTCTCAAATTTCTAGCCGGGCAGATAAACCGGACAATCATTTTCGGACCAGAAAATCCAGGAGGTAGAACAATCATTTTGGGACGGAGGGAGTAGCACTTTGACAACCGCCGTCTTTTTTTTTTGGTGATGGCAAACACGTGCTCAAGCACAACCACAAGAAGACCGGATGAAATGAAACCCGTATACATATTTTGTCACGTTCTTAAAGCACTCGTGTGCCATTTTGGATGGGACACCAGGCACATGAATTCCCACATCGATAACAACCCAAATTCCTTGGCCACAATGTAAGGCGAGAGGGAACTATCACATGTGAGAGTAATACCTCTCATCCATCCAACAACCCTCCTATAAGTTTGTGGTTGATTCATCTCAAATGACTTGCAGCAGACTGATTTGGGGTCTCTGAAGCTGATTAATGTGTCAATCAACTACACATAACAACCTCTGGGCTGCACACTAATTGAAGACTTTTATGTGAGGAGGATTTGCTCGTAAGCGATGAGAATTCCCCCTTGACGCAATGTAATTCCTCTTCAATAAGTTAGCATGTAACATGCTCGCACCTCATATTCCCGACACTTTGGCGAGTTTGGAAACTTTAGAGTGATTCGAACTACGTGCCTTTCCGAATGCTATAAGAAATTTGATGGCTCTTTGTCGGGACCAAGTCAATTGATTAATATTCCCGGAGGTGGCGGTATTGGTTCTTGCGGCTCAAGCACATGGAGGATCTTGCCATTAAAAAAAAGTTTTTTTAAAGGAAAAAAATCCGGCCACAGCCTTCTAATATAGTAAAGGCTCAAATTTCACTGAGAGTTTTTTAATTGATTCTCATCTTACGAGAATCCGAGTGCCTTTGCCAGCAGGGCAACTCCATAAGTGATTTCATCCATGCTTATCATCACGTCATTCATAACTTTCCATTTAAAGTAGCTTTCTCCAATGAACGGAAAGACCCGACCGCTAGTTACGAATGCACCGGTTGAGCTTGAGAAATAACCGGTTGAAGATCGAGACTTTGGGAAAGTTACCGCTCCTTTTAGGGGAATCTAGAGGAGAATATACCTCAAAGTAGTAAAGGGAAACGCAAATATGTCAACGTGTACTAGGCCGGCCGGATTTTGAAACACGAGGATTTTGACCGATTATGCCCAAAAATCTCTCGGACATTGTAGATTCCTAACCAACATGACGTTTTCTTTCTCATGGTGTTACATGAAACATGGATAATAATAGAGATGATGCTATAATTACCAAGTTCCTCTCGTTTTCCCGGAAGCAATGAAGGTTCCCGGAAAAAAAAAGTACCAACAAACTACATCAAATAGTGTTAGTAGTGTGGGTGAAAAGCTATCATGGAAATAATTAACGTGGACCACTCCAATTGTGTAGTTGGGGTGGAAGACAAGTCCAGCCAGATAACATCGGTCCAAGGTCTTAGGTCTTCTCCTCAATCTTTCTTGAGAGTCCGGGCCAACACCTTGTGCAAAATAAAAAAAGTGGTCACTTTACATCAAAAAAGTAGCGTAAAACAAATGTTCACCCACATTGATTTCCTAGGAAAAAGTTAAAGCGACTTGCACTAATTTTAAACTAGAGATTTGGCATGGGTTGAAAATCAATATGAAGCACATTAATTCTCAATGTGGGCTCTAGAGAATTTTTGTGGTGCACATTAAATGACTATTTAGTGCAATGTTTCCAATATACTAACCTTAACATTATTAAGTAATGCACTGGCTTTCACCTCACTTTTAGAATCCTTTTCAACATATTCCAAAGAGATTCTTTTGTGTCAAGTTCAAATCTTCAAAGACTACGAGATTCTTTTGTTCTATTTGGGCTCTAGAGAATTATTGTGGTGCACATTAAATGACTATTTAGTGCAATGTTTCCAATATACTAACCTTAACATTATGAAGTAATGCACTGGCTTTCACCTCACTTTTAGAATCCTTTTCAACATATTCCAAAGAGATTCTTTTGTGTCAAGTTTTGTATTGGCTTCACAAAAGATAGGTAGGCAATAAGGGATCACCCACACTTGTTGGTTAAGGCTTTGGTTAGAGTAAGTAACCACTCATACTACGCCACCACATTTATGGTATTTAGTGTCACTTACTATTTGGAGTTACATTGTGCTATAATGTTTTACTATGGATTTCTTTTCCTTTTTTCATTTGTTTTTACCAACAAAGGTCAAATTGGTTGTTTGGGCACTCTATAACATTAACATCTTCACTTGGTAAAAAAATTACATCAACAATAAAATGTTATAGCAATGTGTAACTCCGAATAGTAAGTGACACTAGATACCATAAATGGTGTAGTTATATTGTGACCATATGACTTGGTGAAGAGAGTTAGCTAACATCTGAGGTAGCTAACCTAATTGAGAGCTAATTAATCTCATGCCCGCACCACGTAGTTAAACATTAGGTTTAATTTAAGCTATTGACCTAGAAGTTAGCTAACTTTTTGGACTTTACTTTTGTGAAGAAATCTTAACTTATCCATACGCCTAATGCCAACTAACTTTTACCAAGCCAATTTTTTTTTTGTTGACTGCCTGCCTCTCATTTCCACCATCTCTTCTCCGTTCTGCTATGAGGTGGACCGCACTAATTCCTTGTATCATCCTATATTAGCATGCATTTAAAAGTATAAAACTACATTTTTTGAAAAAACATTATATCATAATATCATATTCAATGTACGCATATAGGGGGAAAAAATAGATTAAAAAAAATCAATAGCATTAATTTAATTATTAATTATTATGAAACATATATGGTGTGAGCAAAAAAATCTTAATGTTCATAATTAGTGTCATGTCCAAAACTTGGGCAAGTTGAGTAAAACTTTGGCCAATCAACCTTAATTCTATTAGATTGGTCAACCTCTAGTTATTTGTAATGAGGGGGGGGTGTAGGTGTGAGATTGAATAGCTTAGCACATCAATTACTTGATTCTCAATAACTTGATTCTCAATACATAATATACATAAGGGAGAGGCATTATTTTTTTTTCCAATGTGTACATTTGAAAAGGCTATTAAGAATGTTGAAGTAAAGGTAGATGTACAAAAAAGGACCCCAAGGTTTAAAGAAAGAAAGTGATAACAAATTTGTTAGTTCCATCCAATTCACATTTTCATCCATTGTTTTCATAGATTAATAGTCCTCAATGTCGATGTTGTCCATTCTTGTTGGGGTTTGCATTTGGGTTCTAGATTTTTACAAATTAGAGGCTTCTGGAATGGTCATGGCTCCCTTGACTTTTGCGCTTTGGATTGTGGCTTAGTTATTGTGCTCTCTTGTTTGTGTTTGCTTGATGCAATCATTGAGTTAAGTGCTATGGATGACAAAAAAATGCTCAATGACTTTCTTATTGGATTTTGTATGTGATAAATTATTATTTAATTCAACAATTAAATTTTGTATATGTAGTGGAGGAATTTCTTACATTATATTGAAATATTAGTATAAATACATAATTCCATAATATTCTAGCCGACCATTAGTACGTATAAATGTGGTTTTCTATGTAAACTTCTTGTATATAGGGGGTCTAATTTCATAGTGACCCACGCATGTCATTTAGGTTTCCAATGAAGAGTCCACCCCCCTAGGGGATTTTAGTTTACTAGCATTTTGGTTAGCTAATCCTCACTACCTCATAAGTCAGCTAATTAATCTAACATGTGGTGTGAGTGGACCCTAAGAAGGTGAAAACCCACAAGAGTTTCCACTAGCCTATGCACAAGCTAATCAGTTATGATTGCTACTTAACTTGAGTAGGTGGATGACTTGTTGCTAACATGTGGCTCATCATCCATTCTCCACTTGTTGGAAATGTAGTCCATTTTGAGTTGTTAATCTATATGTTGGCTTTAGTCTAGCCATCCCTCAATCCAAATTAACTCATTCTCTTCCACCCATGTGAAAGTGGCCTATAAAGATGGGTTTCCATTAGCATCTAGGTCCAAGGAACGTGAGGTCCAAACCCAGGGGTTGGGGTCTTCATACCACATACGAACTAATATAAATTATGTAAAATTATGTAAAATTATGCTCCTCTCTTCAATGAGTTTGCCTCGATAAGTGTTAATTTGGATGAAAGTGAGGCTATGCTATTTTATTACTTGGATGAAATTGAATTAGGTCCATCATGTATTTGACTTGTGTAGAAGTGAAATTGGGCCCACTGTGAATGCAAACTACTCTAGATGCGTTCTTCCATTACACTTAATTGTATGATGCCATTCATATCTTGTGTATTTTTTCCCTTTATTTATATAAGTGATAGTGTTTTCAAGTCCAAGGTCACATAGGTGTTAATCTTGTAACTATTACAAATTGTCTATGCTACCCCCAATAAGTGTTAAAATTTTAACACCACATAAGTGTTACAAGTTTCCTTGTTCCAAAATGCTAATATATATCGAGGGTGGACTGCAAGGATATCACCTTGTATATATCTATATATATAACTAAATTTCTCTTGTTGGTGGTGGAAGGAGACAAGAGCTCGGATTACAAGACAAAATGTACTTTTTAACATATAATGTGTGGAGGCGGGAACCCATAACATTATTCAACTACATGGTTGTGTTCCATTCTATATTTAGCAAATGACATGGGCCTCCACTATGTTGCCTTCATAGGAAGAAACTTAGAAGATAAGAAGAAACTGACAACGATACAAATAATGAAGAGTGTCAATATGAATAGTGTCAATATTTTCAAATGATATTGTTGCTATGAATAGCATTTTTAGTGAACAATACCAGGATGAATGTGAACAGTGTTTCCTATAAAATGTGATGGAAATATAACCCCACCCAAATTTCCAAGTGTCAACCTAATGAATAGTAAAAACATATACTTACTTCGTTGGGGGACCCACAAAATAGAATTTACATATTCCAAGGTCATGGAACCACCCACGTGGCTGCATGATGTTATGCCATCCGTACATATGAAGTGAAATAAATTTGGAACAGTTTCTTACCAATCAGGCAACTTCAAGCTTTGAATATCACATTATACTAATAATCATGAAAAGTGCAAGTTTGCCTCAGAATCAACCTCTTAGAACTAAGAATCACACACATTGACATATATATATATATAGATATATAGATAGATATATAGATATATATATATATATAGACATTTGTTCATGGTGAGAAGTATTATTGACACTTGAATGGTTTACGTGTTCACACACATTACATAATTTGAGGCTTTTATGACAACTTCTTCGCAGATGCCGATGATTCCTTCATTTTCAATTTGTATGGAATTGGTTCAGATTCAAGTGTTTGGGGCATCCAATTCATGTCAGGCACTGCTCTTATCATGAGCTAGCAATTTCTCAAATTCTTGTCATAACTGGGAATTTAGGAGTCGCTTGGGATGTGAATGTGTGGAAGTTGTACTCCACGTGGCACCCTTCATAACAATTCTATCATTTACATTCTTGTTCAAAAAAAGGCCAGTGAAGCTTTACACAAATTCCATGCAAGGAATTAGGAGTTGTTGCCAGAATGTTCTACATTCTGTGAGGATTAATCCTGGTTAGAATTATGTGTCTTATTTTCAGAATACATCCTGGTTGGGAATATTTGTGCATTTGCAAAGCTGGCTTCTATTGAATTAAAAAAACTGTTTCAAGGGAAATTTTGGATCTTCATGTCAATGGTAGTTTCTTCTGAGTGATCACCTTTTCATCCAACTTGACCTCAAATTAATTTCACTCGATCATTCTCTGTTAGAATAAGCTTTTACAACTCCCCTCGAACTCTGAGCTGCTTTGATTTTAAACAACTGCACTGGGAACCCAAAACTGGAACTGGCTTATAGAATGAACAACCATCAGCCTTACAATCTAACATTCCTGTAATCAGAAATTTCTCAGTAAGTATGCATTTGTGCTTTCATGCCCTACAACAATTTTTAAATGCTGTGCAAAAGAATGCCACATGAAATTTTGCTACAAGCGAAATAAGGAGCAACATGAGGATTGTTTGTACATTCTTCATAAGTACAGTAGCATGTTTCAACAACCAGCGGGCAACCAGCTCAAAATGATTTGACGAATATTTGCACTGTATCATTTGAATCAATGTTTCTCAGAATGTCAAAGCTCGTTACGCCTCAGAAAGGTAACAAGAGAACAACCTGGGAAAGAATTAGCACCTGAAAATGTTCCAAAAACAAATGTCCTGTCTGTCTCCCTCCGGTTCAATGATGGTCTCTGTGTCTGAGATCCACAACAATAAAAAGGAATACCTGAAAGTTCTGGAAGCGGCAAATGGATGGTTATTGTCTCTTATCTAAATACCAGTAATGACCATTTTGTAATTGTTCAAAATTGCTACATTACAAGCCTGAGGTTGGTCATGCCATGACTGGATTTGGTGCCGACAGTAAACCTGTGAGATCCGAACACCTACTTGAAAACTCAGTTTCCGAAATTATTGACCATTTGGCAATTTCATGAAACTCCTCCATAGTAAGCATCACTTTCTTGGGTCCCCCCTCCACACGTGAGAGAGGAAGAGCAACCTCTTTGCCGTTGTAGAGCACACGCACAAAATGCTTGCCACTTTCAGAGTGCCACAACTCAATGCAAATACAAGAGGTGTAACCTGGCCAATCTGACCATGGTAATCCCAATGCCACTGTTTCCACATCCCAAACACAGGATTAATCATCACTACCAGCCCAAAATTTTTCAGTTAAAAAATGAAGCTGAGAAGGCTACTAAGGTACACGTGCCTAAGTCAAACACAATAATAATCTGGACACCTATAGTTGAGTAGTATGTGGTTAGGTGTGGATCTAAGAACTGGTGCCAAAAAGACATGTGTTTAAAAGAGATTGGACTACGAGCTCAAGATATTCTAACCATTCTAGGCTCAAATAGTCAACATGATTGAGGGGATCTATATGACCACTTAATGAGCACGAGTATCTTGACTTCGATAATGAATAAGATATTCATATGAGCTTCAGAAATTATGAAGCATATGGCTACAGCACGTTTTGGAATGCTATTCATCTTGCACTAATTGTATGTTTCACATCCCACGAGAAGTGGGTGCTTAGGAAAAGTATCATCCAAGGCATGTCTACCTTAGAGAGTTATTCAGTAGGGTGGGCGACCGGACAAAAGAGGGGTTAGGATCAGGGACACCACATGGCAATTGTGAACCATTAGATGGAGGCGCCCAACCCATCCACACAGTCTACATTTGGCAAAATTGAGGGCTGGGAAATCCAGAGTGGGCAAAATCCAACTGCTCTCATTCACCCGACTGGTAAAACTTTGGCAACAGGGAACTATTATGTGAGTGTATGGTGACACCAAGTGCGTGCTGGATGAGCTCCTCTTGGACCCCATTTTTAAAGAAGCACACTATTTTCATGGAATTTTGGTTTGGTGCAATTAGGCCTTTTCAGGCCTTATTGATTTGGGCTGAAATTCAGAGGCTGCGGCTCTAGTATGTTTGGTGGTTCTGTATTGAAAAAGGAATGAATTGAACTCCCTGAAATTGCAAGCTGTCTAATTCATTATGTAGAGACCAAGAGCTGATGCTGGGCAAATCGCATGTTTGTCATACGTCACATAGTTCAGCTGATGATTAAGATAAGTCCTAAAGTCCCCCTAAGGTTGAGCAAGAGAGTTTTTATTTTTATTTTTACCTGAGAGAGGCATGATGGTGGCATCGTGACCAGAGTAAAGATACAGAGCAGGGCGTGGCAATGATTGTTTGTCATTAACACGATCCAACAATGCCTCCACCAATTCTCTCACCAATGTTCCAACGGCTAGCTGCAAGACTTCTCTTTCCTGGAAATCACGAGGAGTCAATCTCTTGCATTTTTCACTATCCAATGCTTGTGAGCTTTCAAAATGGAGCATATTAGGGGGCCAATTATACATTACATCTACAAATGGATACACAAGCCTATCATTAGCAACAACCCCATTTTGTGGTTTTGCAGCACACCAAATGTGGAACATCCTCTTGCATCCTAGAGATAAGTGGGCACTTGTTGAGCAACGAAAATTGTGAGGTGTGAGATTGTAGTTGAAGACCTGAAATGACTGGGCATAATCATGTGCAAGAAGTTCCCGAACTTCAACAACATTTTCCTCAGAGATACCCTCAGGTAAACTGTCTCCATGAAACCTTGAGCATTCAAGTGTATCAATTGCCTGCAGCTCAAAAGAAGGAGATTCATTAGACGTAGATGTGATCAAATATGACTCCCCGGGGAGATTATATCATCCTGACAAGGAAATTTGTGAACCGGAGAAATGCGTAGTAAGTTTGTTTTAGCAAATAAAAAAACAATTGAAGAGTTGTGAGGTATACTGTGACCCAAGGGAAGCCCGGACTGTCCATGGAGACAAGAAAGCCAGCATTGTCCGTTGTGATATTCAATGTACGTGCCATTATAGCTTGCATTTCCTGTTTCAGAACCCCAAAAGGGTCAGTTATTTCCTCCCCAGTGGGCCTGAGAAACTTCTCATGCTCAAATTTATGGAAAAGATTACAAGAATCCCACTAGTAATAGAAAAAATCACGTGCCTTTAAATGATCACGCCAATTAAGTCCGTCTGCCCCCACAGCCTCCTTAACAGCAGTCCATGCTTGCTCCCACGCTAATTTCAGGCTGCATTGAGACCTTCATATATGAAGTTAAATTGAAAAACTCTCTTAAAGTTAGTGTTTGTCCATTAGTGTTTGTCCTTTTAACTTGATTCCCAGGTGTCCTTGGAATCGGCACATCAAAGAGCAATGCTTACCATACTGGTAGGACACTTCATTACAATAAAAACCGAATGTTCAAGCTGCAAAATATTGATAGCAGTTTCAGCCTGTACGAACTTTCAGAATATTTGGTCGTCTGGTCCAAAACATAAGATATTTATTACTGTAAAGCAGTGATTTTCGCTAGTAGTTTTGCTTTTGTTACTAAGCGATCATGCTAATTTTCAAATCAAACTCCACTTCAAATTTCAATTCTTCAGTGTATTAACGCATGATACAGATGAACCCAGAAAGAGCTTGAAATTCTTGAGTTAGGAAGAGGATGTACCGTGGACAGTGCTCATTGTGATAAAGATTCTCATCCTTTTCAGCTCTGCATGTAAATTCAATAGAGGCCGGGGCTTCTGTGGATTTTAGAAACCCTTCCAACAAGAACCAGGCTGCTCACAAGGGGAAAAAGAACAATAGGAAAAACAGGAGTTAACCTAATATCAATACTTCTTTGTCATTCAAAATACATAGGGCTGAAAATAAGAGTCATAGAAAACGTCTCTACCAATC
Source organism: Polytrichum commune (assembly GCA_950295325.1). Classification (NCBI taxonomy): domain Eukaryota; kingdom Viridiplantae; phylum Streptophyta; class Polytrichopsida; order Polytrichales; family Polytrichaceae; genus Polytrichum; species Polytrichum commune. The sequence goes on from OX485804.1 coordinate 63,234,768, forward strand.
TTCAAAACCCTGACATCTCAAATGATGTACTGTACATAATATCATTCAGTGATACTTGTTGCTAAACGCAGCCATACAAAAATAGGCTGCCTCAAATTTGCGCAAAATGGAGTTCCATGCCTGTGAGATGGGTACGGAGAAAGTTGGTGGTGCGCAAGTGAATCAGTTTCTCTGGAGATTGCACATCTGCACCTGATTTACTTAGCTCGGAGAAATAATGCTCCCTCAACCATATCCCCAGATCCCTTGCTTGCTCTGCCCCTGCTCAGAATGCCCCACAACACCCAATTAAGGAGCCGACTAAATTAAATCAAATCGCCCTCATTCAGGGTTCATAATCACATTAGGATTACGTGGTTCATTATGTATCCTTCCCCGAGGAGAGTTTCTTCTAAAGCTCATGCTCCTGGGGTCGATTCACAGCACAAGTAACTCATGTCACTTTATTTTATGTAATCTGGCCTTTGCTGACATTGGATTCTCAATTGCAGAAAGGCCCTCACATGGACAATTCCTTCCATATGCATAATCTCCTCGAAGACATGCACATATTTGGTTCACCTAGAGAATGCCGCCACACTCAATTAAGCAGCTGATTGTCATATGACCACGTGGAAATTTTAACAGGACAAAATCAGATTAGGCATTACTCTAATTCGGGTATCACATTAGGTTTATGTAAATCATTCTGTACCCTTTCCCTGAGGAGGGTTTCTTCTGCTTGTGACGTCCTCTAGGGCTCTAATATGCTCCTCGGTTTAATTCACTGTACAAGTAACTCATGTCACTTCCATTTATACAATGTGGCGTTTCTGTCATTTAATCCTCAATAGCTTGATGGCCCTCACATGCACAATTCTTTCCCTACGCATAATCTCCTCGGAGAGATACACATACTGCATATTTGAGACTATTGAGGGATGTCAGCTAGAGAATGGTCACCACACCCAATTAAGCAGCTAATTGTCATATGACCATGTGAAAATTCAACAGGACTAAATCAAATTAGGCACTGCCCTAATTCAGGGCTCAAAATCAGATTTGGATTATGGAGTTCAGTATGTATCCTTCTCCTCTAGAGCTCATGCTCCTGGGGCATATGATTCACAAGTACAAGTCATGTCACTTTAATTTACGCAATCTGGCCTTGCTGTCATTGGGATCTCAATTGCAGAAAGGCCCTCACATCCACAACTCTTTCCCTATGTATAAATCTACTTGGAGACACAGACATATTTGGGATTATGGAGGAGGTTCACCTAGAGAATGTCCACTACACCCAATTAAGCAGCTGATTGTCACATGACCATGAGAAAATTTAACAGGACTAAGGACTACATTAAATAAGGTTTTGCCCTAATTCAGGGCTCGTAATCACATCAGAATTATGTTGTTCATTCTGTTTCTTTCCTCTAGGGCTCATGCTCCTGCGGTTGATGATTCACAAGTACAAGTAACTCATGTCACTTCGAAGTATGCAATGTGGCCTTGCTGTCATTGGGTCCTCAATTGCAGAAAGAGCCTCACATGCACATGAAATCTCTTCACTATGCATAACATCCTCGGAGACATTCACATACTTAAGACTATGGAATAAAAAGGCAGAGGATGAGGTCACCTTTTGTGGTGAGGAGGCCCCAAGGATACTTCTGAGGGAAGTACTCCTTATTCTGCAAAGCAGGTGGCACTTCCTGCACTCGGCTTGCCCACAGCTCACTTTTGGACTTGATCTCCCCAAGTGGTGTGGGTGTCCTGTCTCCATGCCTAAAGTATGCATGCACCTGCACATCAGAATCACAGGGTTATCGTTTTCATCAAAATGGATGGATTCAAGCCTAATCCTCACTTTAAGGGGAAAAGCCATCCAATGAATTAGGCTCATGTACCGTCGCACATAGGAGATTGCTCTGCTTCTCTGGGCATTCGAAATAAAAATGAACACAGATCACTTCCAATCAACTGCCGATTAAGGTCTACAATGGGAATCTGCTCGAAAGTACTTACTCAAATTTAAACCAATGGAAATCAATGTACATTCTTCTCGATGTAGCCTGAATTGCAATACTCATCAGGGGGATCATACACTACCGTAGGTGACAAGCAGGTTCACCACAAAATAATTCAAGATCTGAGTAAAGTGCCACGTGTCAAAATCTAATCAGTCGGGACATCTACAAAATCCCATGTGTCACCTCAAAACAATCAGCATTTCGGGCACCAAAGTGCCGAACACTGACCTCGAGAAGCTGGAGATTGGAGCTCTCGCCCATGGCACCATCCAGCACTTGCGGCGCTTCAACTTCCTCCATGACCGATTACCTGCCTAACCCCCCAAAAATCCAGCACCCCAATTAGGAAACCTTAGAGTTATAACACCAAAACAGCACAGACACATGGAATTCCACACCCATTCTACATAAGAAAAGCATGATCATTTCGACCGACAGGATACCTAAACCTCATCTCCACCTCCCAAAACACACAGGAAACATCTTCCATTGCAATTATTGCACTCTTTGAACACCCTCACCCTCAATGCCACTGAAATTAGTGTAATAATGTACCGGCTCTCTTCTGCTCCCTTTAAACATCTCTCCATAACCCAACCTGTCAACTCATATGTATCTCAACTCGACACCATACAGGAAACACCACGATTCCAAATAATTGCAAGCCACTTTGAACACCTGATCTCAACCTTTTATTTCAAAGGGCCTCTAAGCAGTTAAAGATCTATGTCTGTACATGTACGCTCTCACAACATCCTTCCATAACCCAAACCTCAACTCCAAATCATACACAAAACAACAAGATCCTCCCCAATTGCACTACATTCCACCAGAAGCAACGAGATCCATCACATTCGGTATGAATTACAAACTCCCTCACCATCACAACATTATCCCCCCAACCTCAAAAACTATTACAAAACAATCCATTCACATACTCTCTGACCTCAGGGTACCCTAACCTCATATAAAACTTATCTCAACTCCACACCATGAACAAGGAACCCCAATCGCACATAACCATCACATATATAGGCTCTTCAAGAATCCATATCTATTGCACAATCCCTCTGAAACAAGTCTATAAGATTTGTTTCACAAGGTATCCTATCCTCATCTGAGACTGATTTCGAATTCTTGGAAAACAGACAGTAGATAAGCATCTTTCCCAATCGCACACTTGAGTCCCATCATGCTGACCCCCACCGACAACAATAACAAACAACAGGAACAGGATTGCAACTGAATTACGAAAATTCATCCTAAATACCATAAATTCCATGATTTGTGATCCTCTAGAATCTTTCAGAACCTTGTGTTGGGAAGCAATCAAGGGAAGATTGGGATTTCGGAATTAGACCTTGAATTAAGAGGATGCGAATTAGCTTAGCAGCTGAGAGTGCGATAGTGGGAGGGTAAGTGCAGCAGCGGTGGTGGGTTTATATATGTCAAGAAATCTAGGAGGGTTGTAGATGTAGGAGGCGGCGCTTGTAACGCAAAAGCAGGTGGAGATGCGAAAAGAATATTCTTATATTCTCGGTTGTCACGGACATTTTGCTCTTCCTCCTCAAGGTTTGTAGATTGTGATTGTATTTGTCCCTAAATTTTTGTGATTTTAATTTTACTTTTGAAATCTATGCAAAAGCATCTCCCTTAGATTTTTACTAGCATTGTGGCCCGTCGCATTGCAACTTGGATAAAAGTATGCATGTAAAAAAGTATGTTAAAGGTAAAAGTATGTAGGGGGCTCATCAGCTCGCCTCATTCACCCTCATCAATATTATAGATACATCACATTATTCAAATGATGAGATTTGTTCACTTGAGGGTAATGGGCTTGGGTGAGGCCCGCCACCCATCCTCGTGTTTATGGCAAAGTTTCCAACAAGTCACATGGTGTGTTATCTGATTCTCCACCTACCTTGTTCCTTCTGGTAGGTAGGCAGGTGAGACTAGTATAGTTTGAATCAAAGATTGGCACACTAGAACACCGTGCATGAGACAACTTGACTTTTTGTTGCTAATACCCTAGCAATAGTCATGTCAGTCACAATATTTGAATGACTAGGATCTTAATGACTAGACACCTAATGATTTAGTATGCCTAATCTACATTGTTTTGTCTAATTAGTGTGGGTTACCGTTTAAAGTTATGTGTTGTTATAACTGTTTATTGATATTATCATTTTTAACGAACTAAGTTATATCATATTCTCCGGTGTGCATACTGATTATTTATGCTATTTGGGTAAAAAATGATACTCTTAGGAAACTCCAAATGGTAACCCACACTAATTAGACAAAACAATGTAATGCGCATTGGAACAATCTATGCGTCAAAAGAAATCATCGGTTCCAACCTGTGGTTGGGAGGCAATGGTCCTACATGAGTGGGAGAGTGGCAAGGTTGGCTCTCGTTGGCCTTTTGTCTTCATGGAGTTTTAAATCAATTTCATTTCATCAGAGGAAGTGCAGTTGGGCCCATCCAAGTGTACACCCTAGCACCTAAAACAACCTACATGCTTACCTCCCTAATATCATGTCTACGGCAACCAAAGCGCATGTGATATTAACTTGAATGCATGATAATAAAGGTTGCGTGTATTGTGTGACATTAGGGAAATCACACAAAGTCAATATTACAATAATGACAATGATAACAACATGATGTACATATATAAAGACATGTAATAAGTTTTCATTTATATAAGAGAGTAAAAACATACCGCCGTGATTTTAAATCTATCCAAATGTGTACATGATGAACATTCTTAACCAACATACTTAAAATATTCACAAAAATAAAGTTTTTAAAAGTAAATGTTTAATACAAATTATAGTGGGTGCATTTATTGGTTAATCAGATTTACTCAGTCACAAGATGAGGTCTGTTGAGAATGATCCCTTGCAAAAAGAAATTACAAAATTATAGTCAATGACTCAAATGTTCATTGACAGTAATTTGAACACGACCCAAAAAAACCGCAAAATCACTTTAAATATTACAGTGTGTCAGATGTACAGTCTAACCTTGATAATGTCACCCTTGTTAATAGAACACCTTGATATTGTCACCTAAAAGTTTGAAACCGATTTTCATAGTGTAAAACTCCCTCGTTATTATCCCTATCACCCTTGATAATGTCACTATTTTTTTTCAAAATCCGTAGTGTAAATGTGATAATATCAAGTATGGATGGATTGTATGGGTGGGCATGGGTTCGATATTATAATGGGTGGGCATGGGTTCGATATTATAATGGGTGGGCATGGGTTCGATATTATTGTTCATGGGTGGGCATGGGTTCGATATTATTGTTCATGGGTGAGCATGGGCTAAAGCAAAGCATATTGGGGGTCATTGAATGAGCTCTCATTCAATGCTTTCGGCATAGTGGGATGCCTTGTGTAATTTCAAATTTGGTACGTGTTTCGGAGTCCAAATGCTCAATTCTACATACTCGCAGTTGTCTGTAAGTTGAGGCCAAAGGTGGAAGTTCACAAACACACAGATACACTTCCTGCCGATTTTTCCTGCTGATTGTTCGACTCACATCAACTTGGTGGTGGTGGTGGTGGGTTTCTTCCCCTTATAACTTGCATTCCACAAATTTGAATGTTTGGTTCTAAGTTATGTCCTTGCTCCTGCTTGTAAATATGTTGATATCAGTAATTTTCCTGAAGTCTTGACCTTCACCTGTTCATCTTTAACTACCAGCTGGTTCTACCTGTTCATTGAGCACCAACCTTGATCGATGAACAAATGCTGCATGCGGGCATAGTGGCCAAGGTTCTCAGATTTTCAGCACTCATGAGTTGTTAGAAATGGAAAAAATCCATGACAAACTCATTAGAATTGGTGTTGCACATTTAACATCAACAAAACAATGTGACATTAGAAGCTTCTTTGTCTCTAGTGAGAGGTCTTTACCTGATCTCAATGACACAATGTTATGATGTGCTCTTGTTGTTATTCACAATTTTGAATTAGATTTTACATTCAAAAACATTGAAGTCTCGTATTTGTTTTTTTTTTAAATTGTAATTATATTTTGATTTTCTACATATTTATTGATAATATCACATTATGCACAAAATGTGACATTATCAAGTATGTCACACCTTGTTTATATCACACTTTTTGGTGAAACGGAGGGTGTGACATTATCAAGGTTAGGGTGTAATCAACTGCAAAATGTGATCTGTTAAGAGAAGTCAACTATGCCAAAAAAAAATTAGAGGACAATAACCGAGTATTTGACAGGTCAGCCAATAAATTTGTTTTAGAAAATATAAAACAAAATGATACATTAGAGATCTAGTGGATTGCAAAACATGGTCCGTTCATGAGTATCGATTGCAAATAAACCAAAAATTTACAATTGATTGTAAGTTGCAATCAACTGCTAGCAATCGGGGATGTCTAACTACACTAAGGGCCACTTCACACACAAGGCTGAAGGCCCTTGACCATGGCAATGTAAGAGCTCTCATTGGTCGAAAAGGCGGAGACCGTCCAAGTTCACTTCACACTAGGAGGTGAAGGCCTAAAGGCCCAAAGAAAAGTTCATGGATGAAAAGTCTACATGGAGTCTTACATGGCTGGTTGTGGATAAGGGTGCATGGTCTACCGGAATTTGCGTTAGACCCACCTCCAAAAAGTGGGCTTGACGCAAATTCCGGGAGACCATGACTTTTTTAATAATTTTTCCAACGGGACAGATTTCATGACAGATTGCATGGTAGATTCCAGGACAGACAAACATCACCAAGTAATTATCTTAAATTGATAAACTTGGAGAAATATTATATTAAACCAAATCCTCCCCTCTTTTTCCGCCAACAAAATATGCAATGGTCCTGCAACATGGTTCATTCTCACTCCACACTATGCTTGAGGACCCAATACTACATAAAATGGCTTTCCCAACACCCATGGTACGGCCTTTGGATGAGAGTCAAGGGTCCTCACCATTACAAGGTCACAGCTCTTGGCTCATGTGTGAAGTGGCCCTAAATATACCAATTATTGAGGGTGGTACTAATTCAAGTCACATGAATAATCTAGCCGAATCTCAAAGTTACTGAGGACTAAAGTTGCTACTGAGTGACAATAAGATTCAATGACTATGGTAAATTCTATGCTCACTTACCATAGATTTCAAGAAAATTTAATGCATGCTTGTGATTAGTGCGCGCCACATGCTTGTCAATGAATAATGCCAAGTGCTAATATATTTAGTGATTATTGCCAAGTGTCAGTACTTTAAATAAATAGTGCTAAGTGCCAAGATGAACAATGTTTCTTAGTCTTAAATCTAAGATCTTTGGTGGCACTAATTCATAGTGTAAAGGAATTTAGTATCACCTTCATTAATTTCCCACCCTTGCTAATTTCCCACACTGACTAATTCATATATTTAGTGTAGACATCACATGGCAGTTGTATTTTGATCATCAATGTCTAGTACGAATATATTTTGATTTTCTCTTTGACATAAGATAATGTATATAATAATAAGGTTTGAAGCACATAAATATATAAAAATTGATTTTTGAACTTGGTGAAGCCCCTATAAATTATGTATATGGCCGTATATTTGAGACCCCACGTCCTTTTAAGGGTCTTTCCTATTAGTGCCGCCTACTTCAAGTGTTTTTAAGTTAGCCCCTAACTTCCCAAGCAACCCATTCGTGGTTGATAATTGATTTCTTCCCTATATTAACCCCAACTAACTCATTCATCCGCAATCAAATAACAATAAACATCGAGCCAACATGAATATCAACCCATAAACTCATGACCGGTGCAATTTGGAGGCGATTGGAATGTGTTAAAAAATGTCAAAGTGGGAAGTGGTCATGTATTTGTTGTGTTGGGAGCCCATGCAAGGGTGTTGACTCCAATCAATGCTTTGCCACTTCAATGAAAACTTTGCATGAACATCAAAGATGTATATTTTGGATAAAAGTGACATTTTTGTTGACGTTCATGTAAAGATGGCCTTTGTGCTCACACCGACCGATTAGTTTAACATTTGAACACGCTCGAATTTGTAAGGAATTCTTTGCATATACATGGTTAGAAATATGCAACAGTCTACATACTCCAATTGCAAGGGGGCTAACCTATTGTGGTTTGCACATTTTGGCATGCGAATTGGTGGAGGTGCTCAACTATTGAGTTGTTCCCATCTAGTGGATCGCACATGCATTCCACTCACTTTCCAGATGAATGTAATTGGTCAAAGGTCTTTTATGGGGGATGAAACAAGGCATTGTCTTGTGCATCACTTCCTTCAATTGCTTTCTACCCTAAAACTCCAAAAGATCATTCACGCCCGTTCTTCCCATCAAAATAGCTCATCTCCCATGCTTCAAGATCCTACGGATAAATCCCATTTTACCCTCAAAACTTGTCCATGAAAATTCCACAACCAACATTGAGTGAAATGCACTCGGAACAACCCTTTCATAGGCTTCCGAAGTTAAGGGGTACCTAAACCTCCGACTTGATTGTTACCGGCCTTGCTTTTTGTGCACTCTTGTTCACCATCTCCATGCTTTCAAGGTTTGCATGCGTGCCTTGTTGCAAAGTGGGTGACTCGGTGTTTGCTTTATCTTCCTATGGTGTTGTTAACGTGTACCCTAAACCTAAGTGGTTGGGGTGTGGAAGGAACATCCATGTTTGCCTTTTGTGTGACTGAAGAGTCGATCATACGAAAAGTTCATGACATGCCACCCTCGCCCTTGTTAGCTTAGCGTAGAGGTGGACCGGTGCGGGTCCAACATTAGCATCAAACTTCACACCTATATTCAAGTGGTATGTGGTCAGATGTGGATCTAAAAACAAACCTTAGATTGACATGTGTTCAAACGTCAAAAGGAGATTGGACTATGTGCTCAAAATGTGTGAATCATTCTAGGTTCAATAGTCCACAAAATTCAACGGACTAGTCTATATGACGATCATTTGATGAGCTTTGGAATGTCCTCCAATTTACTAATAAATAAGATATTCACATGAGCTCCAAAAATTGCGAAGAAAATGTGTACAGACATAATTTAGGTTTGTTAATAACCTCACACTAATAACCTCACTTTAGCACTCAAAACCACGACATGTGTCATGCCACTATTTGATTCCGGCCTGATCAAAATTCAATCCCAGCCTGATTGAAATTACAGTACCCTATAGATTGTTGATGGGGTCCCAATTGAGAATAGGCACCTCTACTATAGACTATCAAGCAATCCTTCATCTGAATAATAACAGCATCTTCCCTTATTATTCCTCGCCCCCTTGAGGTACAAGTCAGTACCCTTCACTCCCTTTTCTAATGTCACTCCTTTGCCCAAGTCACAATAAATCAGGAAGTTTTGTAGTCTATGAGCAAACTGAAAATAGCTTGCACATTTACTTGCAGATAGAGATTTCTAATGGAAGATTTTAAGAAGCCTCAAAAACTTGAGAAATGGAATGGCCTTCATACACTCAAAACCAAGGACTTCAGTTCCGTCCAAACGCCTCAAATTTCCAATATGTGAATTCAATTTCCACTCTCTCGACATCCACATTTTATGACAAGGTGTGCAAAACATTCACCAAGTTCAATTCTTGTTCACGTTACATTCCACATCTCCAACTGGATCCATCCAAAGGTCTGACTACCCACATGAGAAAGTTGTTCTCGTATTCTAATTTCACATGCATTGGTCAGCTTGATAGTGTATTCGCCACGTACACATCCCCAGTTGCATGGAATTGCACATGCTTCACCTTCACCACTCGTAGGCGCCAGAAGATAACCCCGCCATATCACACCACAACATAAATTCACATTCCTTGTGCTGAAATTCCAGAAAATCGCTTTCTCAATGCCCTGAACGAATTAGCTTCGAATGTACAACACATTACTAAGCCTGATGTTACGTCAACTCCTCAAAAAAAACCTCCAAAACGCCTTTGGCTCAGAAATACTCTTCATCGTTGACATGTATCTTCTAACACCCTAGACTTCACTTTTCACAACCCATGCCAACTCGTTATCATGAATTGTCATTGCAAAGTAAATGACATCATCATATCCAGCCATAAATCCAAACAGACAAAAAATAACCGGCTTCACCAACATCAGAGATCAGGCATTGACTCTTTTGACTGGCATCCTAGCAATGGTCATACCCTGCAGAAGGATTCAATTGCAAAGAATAAAATTCTGGCTCTCATTATCGCAGGAAACTTTTTCAATCCTTCACATGCAGTTGCACAAAGAGATTTGACAAAGACCCGGAGACAAAGGATAGACACATTATTATTGACTGAGCCTTGATTATCTAGTGAATTTTCTTTCCCCCACAGTAAATTGTAAACTGGACATGAATAAATTATGCGATCATCAAATAGTGCATTGATCAACTTTCCAGTTCAACCAACCCAACTTGAATCCTCTAGCATGAACCTAGAGTACTCAGTTAGAACAGACAGGAAATTTTGTAATATCCCTACACTGAAGATGAGAATACATTTATGAGGTAGTGAGGTACCAGATCTGCATCCGCATATTAGGCAACAGTAGGGCACTGACTACCTTCTTCACACAAGCATCAACTATTGTGCATCTTCAAACGATTCTTCCAAGTTGGTTCTTTTGTTCCACGGTAGATCATATTCAAACTTGTTTGGTCACAATCAAGTACTCGGATAGAAAAATTGGGAAGTCTGGAAGAAATAAATTAATATTGGGCCTCCTTCACACAGTATTTTTAATTCTCTTTGTTGGGCGATGACAGGGCACATGGCAGGCGAGTCTCTGATTGTGTACAATTCTTGAAAATATACTCAGTTTCCTAAAACCCCAGAATCCACCTGGTAAAATTATCCAGTTTTGAACAAATCAACCTCATTTAAATTTGTCGCTGGAGCATCGAATCAGGAACTGAATAATAGACCCCATTGGTGAGAATAGGATGTTGTGAATACAGATTGACAAGATCTTTGACCTCTCTACATTTGAATTAGGGTCTGAAGCTCCATCACAAATTCATGAACAAGTGGACACACCCTTTTCTATGTGACCAACCTCTCAGGCAACGAGCATAACACCTTTTTTCTTTCTTTTTTTGTCTCAATTACCAAGAGGGAATTGTCAGTAGCTCACTAATAGAAACGACAATCAAGCTTGTGACTGCTCCTTTGAATTGCATTGCATCCTTGGGTCAAAAGCTGCAACTGGAACAAGTAGCTGAACACCTCCAAATGGACATTCATTTCTAGGAACACACATTCCACTGTCTAAATTTGGAAATTCAACACACTCAAAACTGTGGCAGATCCGGGGCGGCAGAACCACTGCCCCATTCACAAATTACTGCAGGAGACCAGGAATTTGTCAACGACTAATTCAAATTACAACTCGCAAAGACAACATTTTCATCAGTGTTGCTCAATGGATACTAGAGACGCAGGAGAAAAGACATCCATGGCCAACGACAAAATGGAAAGCAAACAGGACAAGTTGAGAATGAAGTTGAGAAACAGAGAGCAGATATTGATCAACTCAATGATTGAACACCTGAGCTTACCAGAGCCTTCCTACACTCCATAGCTGCTTCTGCTGGAGAGTTCCAGAAGGAGAAGTAACTATCGCTAATAAAGGAGTAAAAGATGCACTTGGAGCCCACCAAGTTATGTTGACAGATTCGACAATTTCAAAGACGTAGCCTATTGATTTTCTAAATATAGAATGACATGGATATATATGGTTTACAATGAGATTTTTGTCACTTTAGTATACGCCTGTAGTCATATATATCGTTTCTTTAATGTATTTTGTATTTGATAAGGATTATTTTCACTTGCTCTTCAGAAATTCACAGTAATTGAAAAACATCACAAAAAACTCTGAAACTTTTACAAAGTAATAAAAGACAGTGGCACCCCGAGATTTGTTCAAACCATCACTCCTAAATAGACAAGTTGGGCAATCACATCATCCTTGAAATAGGTTATAACATGATTGCAATTGTTGAGAGCATGCTGGATAACAAATAGATCTATTTCTGCAGAGAATCACTTGTAAATGTTCAATTTAGATACCACATATGTGCCTCATAAAAAGACATATCATTTGTGTGGATCTCAATATTTCCCTTCAATACTCAACTTCCCATTGATTTTGATTCATAATATTGGGTTGACCAACTCAAACCTTCAAAATTGTCTAGGGTCATTGTGAAACACAATAATCTTAAGTCCCCAGTACCAAAGTAGGAACTACAAGGAGTCCAAGTGCATAGAAATTCTCAGTCTACGATGGTATCATTGCCCTGCTTCCAGCAAGCTGATTCATTGACTTTGCTTGAAACAATTTCCAAAGGCTAATTAAATAGCATCCACAATCCAGCCTACTATGCTGGACAAACTGAAGGAAATACCTCCAGAGAGTTTAGATTCCGGGATGACAATGTGTGCAACTCACTGAAAGCCAACATGCTACACTTATGCCCCAAGTGAGACGATTACCTCCGTATAAGGAAGAACGTTGATTTGAATGATCAAAAAATTCCTGGCAAATGCACATTCCAGGCGTAGAGCAGGGAATTCATCTGAATCTTCAACAAGGGCATAATTCAGCTCCCAAAGCTTTCACTGACCCCTCAAGCTCTAATATCTAACACGTCCAGGACTTATACAGCAAAACTGCAGCTGCAATAAAGAACAGAAAGACCAGCACATCAGCAACTTACAAAATCTCTCTGCAACCAGAGAGTCCTTGTATTGAAAGATGTACGGTCATATCAACATAGATACGTAACTGCATCTTTTACTCTTGAAATGAACCTCATCGCACTAGCACAACCAATTTGCAACCAAATCACCAGATGCACTCCATTTTGAACTCTTAGATGCTTTATACTAAAAGAATATGATTGCCAGCAAGAAGAAGAAAGAGTAAAGTCGAGTATAACCTGCTGTGCCCATCTCCACCATTTGTGAATGTGTCAGCCAATTGGAATGATGAAAGTTGCCAAACCCCACGTTGTAGCGCTCCATTTCCCAGAGGAATTCGCAAGGTCGATTACTTTTTCATCCTCACCTCCATTCTGGGTTCTCCACCATCATCCTCCGCATGATGAAGATCTCTTTGATAAGGTTAGTATACGTGTATGGTCGGACAGCCGAGTCCAATAGAGATCCCGATTCTTGATTTTCAGTCTCACTGTCAGCAACCTCAGTCGTTTTTTGTGTTGCAGCCTTGACAACCTCCTCAATCAATAGCTGGTCGTCATAATCCTTCGATTCTTCAGAAGATGCTTGCATTGCCCTTGCCTCCTCTTCCCACATCCCACCATTATTGCCTTGTTTGTTGGAGTCCATTAACTCCTCAAAGTCATCATCGTAAATGTTTTCCATATCAATATCAAATGCCTCCTCATTGTCTCCATCTTCATTGTCTGTGGTTTCTGAGCTTTCATCATCATCATCATCATCATCTTCGATCCACTTGCCTTCCTCCTGATACTCATCCTTAACTTCATCCTCGTCCTCACCAGTGATTTCCTGAAATGTGTTCGTCCCTCCCTCTCCTTTTCTTCTCATCTCCTCCTCTCTGGCTCTGCGTGTGAACGGGGTCAAGAGCTGCACAGGATGGGATCCAAACACGTGTTCTAAACACTCCAATTTTCTCTCCTCGCTCAATGCATCAAATATAGTACCCACTTGTTGTTCATCTTCTGTTTCACGCACTCCGAGCAACCGGCAGAGCGTTTTGAAGTACGATTCCGGATTCCGAGATTCAGATTCATTATCTGGATTCAGAAGCGCAAGCAACTCCGTCAAGAACTCCTTCTGCGGCTCAAATCTGACTTGGTAGCCAGGTCTTTTGACGTATATAAGATCAGGTCGATACCACGACACACATCTTGAGAGATTCTCACGCGCCTTACGGTCGAGGAAATGCCCGAGTCTCCACCTGTCAAGCTCCTCTCCAGATTGCAACGCAATCTGAGAAACTAATGTCCATTCCTTCACCGGAGCCTGCCGCGGTAACTTCACAATCGGACGCACGAATGCAAAGAAATATTGTATCCCCACGCCCTCGTCCATGTAATCGACACGCTTGTTGTAACCTATGATCGCATCGTGGATGGCCATCTCCTCGTGCTCTTCCTCGTTCTCCACGGTGGAGAAAAAGACGACAATCTTGTCCGCGAAAGTACCTGGGCGAGGTGTGCCAACCACCACTCCCTTCCACGCGTGTGGACCGAACGGCCCATACTTGTAATAATCATCCGGTTGTCTCTCATAAGGATCCGATGTCCAGGGAGTCACCTCTTTCCCAAACCTCTCCCCCTTGTTTACTAACAACATCGGCCGTCCGGCATGCGTGACTCGCTGCCGAGGCTTTGGACCCTTGGGGGGCTTGATTCGAGGGGCGCGTGGATTATCAGGATCCTCCGTTCCTTCCTGCTTCTCGTCACCAGGTTCGGATCCGGGAGCTTCCGGCCTCTTCTTCATAGGGTTTCGAGGGTTTAAAATCGGATCTTTCCTGCCCTTTCTACTTCCTTCCAACCGCGTCCCAGTGATCCTGGTTTTGGGACCCTTCTTGCTTCGTCCAGCATTCATAATCACGCTTGACCTTCGCTCTATCGCTTTGGAAGTGGCCTCGACATTGCCCCACCCCAACACACCTGAGAGAACAACAACACAAAGTTCTGTCAAGCACGTCAACCATCCTAGGCTCACGAAATGGTCATCCGTTGGCTCACCCTAGGCGTCTCACGTGACCAACCATAAGGGAAACAAAGGTGGATGCTGCTCTCTAGTTGCTATCTATACGAATGAGTGATTCTTCAAAACAGGTTGAAAGCCAATTCAACGAAGATAAAAATTTGCACGTAGCTCACAGTAAGAACAAACCAGAAATGGTCATCTGTTAGCTCAACCTTAACATTTGATGTAACCAACAATAATGAAAACGAAGGTGGATGTTCTCAAATTGGTCAATAGCTCACAGTGAAAAAAAACCAGAAGTGGCCATCTGTTGGCTCAACCTAAACATTTCATGCAAACAACCATAATGGAAACGAAGGTGGATGATCTCAAAATTGGTGCATAGCTCACAATGAGAACAAACCAGAAATGGTCATCTGTTGGCTCAACCTAAGCCATCACTTAACCAACAAAGACAAAAATGAAGCAAAATTTTGTCTCTAATTGCTATCTATTCATGTAACTAAATCTGCAACAATCAACATCCACAAATACAAACACCGGTGCATAGATTACTGTGTACAAAGCAGAATTGGAGAAAAGAGAAAGAGAGGGGTGTGACTCACCAAAGTGCAACCACCAGGGGCCATTGCAGAGCAGAGAATTGGCCATGGCGTCTCCACTACAGCATCCGAATGCGGATAACCTCTGAGATGATAGTGCAGGGTTTAGGGTTTAAGGCTCACAGTTCCTGCCACCACAAGAATTCCGATGTCCTTACCCATCAGAAACGAAGAAATGGAACTCGGAACAGACCGGCCACTACAAAGAACTCTTACCATATCCCAAACAAGGCACACTCGCTCACAACCACAAAAAAAGGTTAAGCAGACCATCTTTTTGCCAGAAGTTTGCCAGAGACATTCGAAAAACAGACCACTACGAAAATCCTCTGTGGATATGATCATTGGTCTCAATTCACTAAGCCCAACTTTCTTCCTCAAATTGGTAATGCACATTGTTATCCAAACGATCTCTCCTCAAGCTTTCCACCAACCAATGCAACACTACCACAACCATCGAACATCCATGCTCCAGTTCACATACTTACCTACAGAGAGCTCAAGAAAGAAAGAAAGAAATGTTGCAATCCTTGCCTCGGGTCTTCAACCACATCCATTGCTCCTTTCGTCAAGTTTCTCTGATTCTGCTTCCTGGTGTGACGCCAGGGATTTAATGGAGGATTTTACATCAAATTCACAAAACAATGCAAAACTCTACTAAGTAGAGGCACTTTGCACTGAGAGGTTGAGGACCCGTGACCATTGAATCTAAAATCTCCCATTGGTGGAAAATGTGGAGACCGCCTCGCTTCACTTACACGAGAGCTTGAGGGCCTACGGGACTAAGGAAGTTTGAATGGATGGAAAACCTAACTAGAGTCCTCCATGGCATG
Organism: Polytrichum commune; assembly: GCA_950295325.1. Taxonomy (NCBI): domain Eukaryota; kingdom Viridiplantae; phylum Streptophyta; class Polytrichopsida; order Polytrichales; family Polytrichaceae; genus Polytrichum; species Polytrichum commune. Next base: position 63,250,948 of record OX485804.1, read on the forward strand.
CAACGGATAATGGTCTACACTCTAAACTCCGTAGTATCACACCTGTGGCAACCAAAGTGCACGTGATATTACGGAGTTTTGTAGTGTTAACATGGATGTGTGATACTATAGAATTAGTGTAGCATGTGACATTATGGAACAACACAAAGGAAATGTGAGGACAATTTTAATTCGTTCTCCTATAACCTACACTAGTGTGGTCCACTCCACTTGGCCTTCCCGGATAATGTGGCAGACACATGCACCAACATTCAACAAGTGACACATGCATTGCAACTTGGATATTCTTTTACTTGGTAAGAATATGCATGCAAAACCAACCTCATTAGCTTGCCTCAATCATGCGAAGCATCCCTATCCATATTATTTGTATATGTTATTAAAATATACAGTGGAATCAACTACAAGGTAGGTCTTAGACCAAGTTTGAATAGCACATGTCACGTGTTGATTATATTAATGGGGACCCTAAATGCCATAATTATCAAGTTAAGTTATCGAATATGACCGTTGAACGCCTTTCCTAAAACAACCTCAACCTCAAATTTAGTTGTCCAATATGACCATTAAACACCTTTTCCAAATGACCTCAACCTCAACACTGATAGTTCGCAACCTTACTTGGCCTCATTAGTCTACTCTAGCCACCCCCATTGATATAATAGACGTGCATTTGATTAAGTGTGATCCACACTATTCATTGTTGACTGAATTATACAACGTTGCAATCATTAGGTGACAAGTCTCGACTAGAGAAGGCGGCTCATGACCTAATTTTTGGTAAAAGACAAGCCTTGTACTTGACCAACCTAAAAAAAATGACAAATCAATCTCACGCTGCACTAAATCAAATATAAAGTGTAGTATGTAGTGGTGAAGTTTCGTAAAACATGACAAGGTAGGGGAAAACGGGCTCCCATTCACATTGATGCACAAAAACATCAATGTTATATTATTTTGGTTTATTTTATAGTTGTTGGTTGTATGTATTTAGCTTGGGTGAGGTGGATAATAAAGATTGTCCAAGGTTGGTTCTCCCCCAACTACAAGGTTATTGTTACCTGAGGCAGAACGCTTGGTGTCTTTGGCATTTAGGTAGTCCCATCAAACACTCTACCCTCACTTTAGCCCAATACTTTTTCTGTAGCAAAGTGTTGTCATGTTTGCAACCAATTTGAATTTTCTCAAAAACAGCTCAATTCTTGGATTTCTTGAATTTCCTCATAAGCACATAACCCTTAGGGTGGACTCTTCATACCATGTACGAAGGAAAGTGAGTGTAGAAACTTTGAGGCATTAGTGCACATATTATACACAAGGGAGAGGTATTGTTATTCTTTAATATGCACATTTTAAAAGGCTATTAAGAAATTTGAGATAAAGGTAGATATACAAAAGAGGGCCCTAAGATTTAGAGAAAAAAATGACAATAGATTTGCTAGTTTTATTCAATTTATATTAAATCCATTGCTACCATTCTTATGATACTTGTCCCCATTGAATTGTACATGTAATAAGTGTCTATTTATTTCATAATTTATATTTTGTGTATGTACATAGTGGAGGAAGTTTTCACATAAACCAAAAAACTAAGTATAAATACATGAGTCCATTTCCTAGCCTATCGTCAATAAGTAGATATTTCTTTTTCTCTATAAAATTATTGTAAAAAGGGGTTTTATTTCATAGTCACCCCACACATGTCATTATGTTTCCAACGAAGAGTCCATGCCTTGAGGCTTTTGAAGTGGAACATGTGTGAAAATTGTAAGAACAAGATTGATGTTTAAGGGTTGTTTACACCGTGGACCATGAAGTTGTCCCAAGGCCCTGTAAAAATTGTGATTGGTTGTTGAACTCATCCCATGATCTTCAACTATTTACATGCCAGTATAGTATATATTATAATTCATCTTCTTAGATTTGGCAATCCCGGATTTAAAGGAAAATAAAAATTCAATATTAAATTTTGAGAATTTAAAAATACAGTTTTCCAAAAAATACAGTTTTCATATAAATAGTTTAAATAATGCCGAAGTGGTAAAGGTATTACAGTGTCTGTACTCTATTTGTATCAAAGAAAGGCGACATCATCATTGTAGATACCCTTATGGTATTAAAAGAACGATATACCAATTGGGTATCTTTAATGGGGATTGTACATTTATGTAAGTAGGGTATGTGTATTTGATGATAGTTTTGGGCCGGGGATTCGTGGCACTCACTTAAAATCATCCGTGCGGATGAAAAAAACACAGGAATCATCTAAATGGCTATTTTTGGGCAATTTGATTCCGGAAATAGAGTCAAAGGCCCCGAATTAGTCTAGTGACGTCACATTCGAATGAATCGGCCCTCAACCCCACAGGGGGGCTTTTTTTTATTGGAGCCACTTCATCCATGATATCTTGGATGGATGATTTTAAGTGAGTGCCACGAATCCCTAGCCATAGTTTTGTTTCTAATACCATCCAAGTCTATATACCATGCCATAACCTTCATACTTGGTAAATTTGCCCTAATTTCAACATGGTTTAGAATGATATGGACCCAAACAATAACTTGGGTTTACAAATATTGATTCTCTCACCACTAGTATTACCATTTTGATATCCACAAGAGATTCGTTGATGCCATCATTGATGCAGATTGTAATCACTACCGTAAAGACTTAAGCCAAGTTTCCCTTTGTAATATGAGGTAACCTTACTTTGCATAATGCACCCCACATATTTCGGAGTGCATTACGTTTCTATGCATGGCGTTTTGTTTTTCCAATCAACATGAGCCGTTGAAATCCGTCTTTGGGGCTTTTACATTTGGTAATGCATGAGGGGGAGTGTATTATAGGGAACATGGACATTGCACATATGCTCAGCTACTGCTTGGCATGGTGTCCTTATTCCCCATAATTCACTCCCCCTCATGCATTACCTATTACATGTATCCCTGCCTATATATGAGATCGACATGGGCACAATCTAACCTCCATATCACCACACACAATTATATGACACATGATTATACAACATCTTGACTATACGATGCATTTCCCATCAACCAAACTTTCTATTGTTAATTTACCTCCATACTATGACTACGACGTTCGTAATACAATGGTTTTTAGGGCGGATATGTCATATAATAAAAGGTAATTAATTTGCATTAATGGTGTGACCCACATGTATTTTAAGGTCCATATGTGAGTAGTGCTTTGGAGCATGTAGGGAACCTTAGGGAACATTGTGAGCATATTTCTTCAATACACATGTTCTTTCACACCGACATATCTTCATTATGTACACAAAATGACATTTTAAATTGGAAAAGGCCAGTTCCTTGAAAAACATCGAGAGTACAACATTTGAGGCCAAATATCATATTACCAAGAATACGGCATTCAGATAATGCGACACTTTCTTGTGCAACCAAACGTGTGTTAAGGTAGAAGGGTTTTACATTAAGTGGTCACCTTTTCCAACTAGCCCACTTCTCTTAGGATGTGAAACATGCAATTAGCACGAGACATTTAGCAAATCCAAATCGAGACCATAGCCACTTCCCTCATAATTTCTAGAGCTAACATGAATAAATTAATCATTATCAAAGTGGAGATTCTCGTGCTCATTAAGTGGTCATATAGGTCCCCCCAATTATGTTGGCTATTGAACCTAGAATGGTCAGCACAATTTAAACATGTAGTCCAATCTCTTTTGAACACATGTCTTTTTGGTATCCGTGGCTAGGGCACATCTTATACCACATAACTTCCAACTCAAATGCAGGTGCCTGATGAAGAGAAGTAACCGAATTAGGCACGCCTACCTTCGTAAGAAGGGAGAACAGTAGTCTAGGTGGCACCATGAGCAGACAAAACAAAAACACCCATGGCATGCATGCGTTGATGAGATACTCTGCGTCCGTGGTGGTAACTGAATCTAATAAGTTATCTTTCTTCATGCAGGAAGTTTGTCATTACTTTGGATTTGCATTGAAATTGCGTGCCAACCGCCCCATGGTGACGCGGATGCAATGATGGGGAGAACTGACCACTGTTGTAGTTACAGATGAACCGGTTGAGTTTGAGAAATACCCGGTTGAAGTTGAACACTTTCAGGAGGATTGCACCGCTCAATTTAGAGGAATGTATGGAATATACTCCAAGTTAATACAGAAAAACCGCAAGATCACAACATGTAACTGGTTGGCCTTGGAAACACTAGGATTCTGACCGATTATGCCCAAAAATCTCCCCGGACACTGCGCGGATGCTTTGCTTGCTTGCACCCTCCCACAACACGTGCATAAATTAGCCATGGGCAGTCATGGAATTATAAGCTTACTCATGCGTCTCGACAGTCCTCTCTCTCTCTCTCTCGCTGAAGGTTGAGAGACTATACACACTTATTAACTTACTTAACTTTTAGCAGATTTGCAAGTGAAGTAGGTGACTTCAAGTTAGCATGTGAGCCTTAAGTTAATCCCTTCCTTCGATGCCATTTAATCTGACTCACTCGGTGCCATCATCACTCTAAGCGATGTGAGAGGGAGGGAGGCAGGGAGGGATATGAGGGTTGGGGTGGAGATGGATTTGGGGCATCGAATGACGATTCGAGGGTTTTGGCCGGCGATGACAGCCTGATTGTTGAGGTATGTGAGGGCAACTCGGGAACTGTCATCGCTCTTTCTTCTTCTTCATCCGCCTCTTAGGATTGCATTTTGCAGGAGTTTGGCCTTTTGTTTCTGCTGCAGGAGTTTCTTGTTTTGTTTCTGCAACTGACTCTCTCTCTAAGAAAGGTCACAAGCATTAAACCCTAATCGGTGCCATCATCACTCTGCGCTGCCGGGGGATGAGAAAGGGGTAACTTTGGTATGATGCCAGAGGTGAGATGTTTGGGCATCATCTCTTGTACATCATTCGCATGCCTGGGGGATAAGAGATATAACTTCGGTAGGATGGAGGTGTGAGATGATTGGGCATCATTACTTGGTACATCATTCGCATGCCTGGGGGAATGAGAAAGAAGGGATAACTTCGGTATGATGGAGGTGTGAGATGTTAGGGCATCATCATCTCTTCTACATCATTCGCATGCCAGCTGCTGGACGCAAGGCGCCAGCGATGGCAGCCTGATTGTTGGCATACGTAAGAGCATTCCTTGCCTGTCGGTCTTTCTCCCTCTTCATCCGCCTCTCCACCTGCATTTGGAACAGCTTAGCCTTCTGCTGCCGCAGGAGTTTCTTCTGCAACTGACGCATCTTCTCTCTCTCCTTCTTCCTCTTCTTCCTCTGCCGCTCACGCTCCCTCGTCATGTCCTCACTCGGTGACCTTGTATGTCTCCTCTCACGGACACTGGGCCTGGGTCCATCGCTGGACCTGCTGTCCCATGGTGGCCGAACGAAATGTCCATGTTCCCTATGCTTCTCTTTATCATCATCGCTGCTTAGGTCACTTTCTTCATCATGATGCTGGTGATGTCTACGGTGTTGCGTCTCCTTCTCATCGTCGCTGCTTAGATCACTATCATCTTCTTCAGTTGCTCCTGTTGCTCTCCGCTCTGGATGGTTGATGCTACTTCGGGTGTCGGTTGGTGCGTGTTGGGCATGAATTTTTGGTTCAAGTGGGCGGTGATGGCTGAGCTGGGCTGAGAGAACGGTGATCAGCACCTTGGTTTGCCTTACAAGCTCGTATCTCGTGGGTGCTTGCAGATGTTTATGTTTTGTGCACCGGGGACTAGGTGCCACTTCCCGAAGCTTGAGCTTCTGACGGGTGGGTTTCCAGGGTTTAGGTTGCTGTGGTTGGAATGGGCCAGGGGGGATAACCTGACCAAGGACTTCCAAAAGCTCCCCATCATCATCTAGGGCAAAACATCTGAGAACGGGGAGGCCTATTTCATTTGCACGCATTTTTATAAGCCAGGGTCGATTTACAAGATCTTTCATCGAAGGGAGCCCAGGTTCTTTTTGTGCAGGCTCTTGTGATGATGGTGGTTGCGGAGGTTCGAGGCTTTCCGATGATATGGCAGATAGTGATAGCTTGCCCTTGACAATCTTGTCATTATTGTCTATGAATGTGGCATCTCGCAACGCTTGTGTTATGAGGTTTTGCAGAATTTTCTCATTGTTATTCATGAACGTGATGGAATGGTGGACGTCAGGTTTGTAGGTGACAGGCAAGTTGGGATCGTCGAAGACTTGTTGTACCTCGTTCCTGAGCGTGGCTGCACTGGAGGCTTGATTTCCATCCTCCACAATGTTCGGGGCACTAGATTCTTCTCTAGCCTGGTGATTCTCGACCGAAGGATTATTGCCATCCTTTTCTTTTCTGGCCATCCCGACCAAGTCTTTCTCAACCTCCACTTCCCTGGGTCTGAGCTGATACTCTCTCTCATCCTCCGTTGGTTTGAACGCGAGTTTTGCGTTGTGGTCATCGTAATTCAAGTTTGCAAGAGGCTCTTTGCAAACCTTCCTGGCTGCAGTATATTCCCTTTTGACTCGACTGACAAATCTTCGAAAGTTGCCGAGCATCCAGTTAAATTGTTCTCTTAGTAGTTGAGGTCAAAGATATGGCCTTTCGTTGGTTCCAGAACCTCCCTCCCTCTCGCCAAGTTTTAGGCTCTGAGCTCTGAACCTCCGTTTCAAATCAAACTAAAGCAGTCGCCCTTCACGTTCGCACATCCACAAGTGTAGAGAACTGCGTTGTTATCTCTACTTCTTTGTTAACTTCATTTGAAGAGGTTTTAATCCTCAACACTGTTTGGAGATTTTGGCTCTCGTTGCCCCTCAAGGAATGATGACTTCCAGATTGATGATTTTCAAAATCTGATGGGTCATTATGTAGAAATATTGAAGTAGAGTGTGGTCTCTGAACGGAAACGAATGTGCTGGATTCAATTGTCTTTCAGGGAAAGTTTTGACTGACCTCGTCGAATGCCACTCCAATCTCAATCAACTCTACGATTGCTGAAGAAGTCTTCGAGGGAGCTGGTGACAGAGGGATGTGAAACACACAACTGGCTATGGAGGACTGTGTCTCTTCTCGGTTTGAATCACTTCGAGATGGCTTAGAATCTTTCCGCCTGAGTGACGATGATCTGGAATCCATGACCAAACGTCCTTTTTGGTCCTTTCTAATACGACGTATGTTTGGAGCAAGGTGCATGAAGAAGCACGATCTATTACTGCACTAATAGTCCATGCGCACGAGTTGATGTACAAACATGAGGAGCAGTAACAAACTACCACGCAATGGGTGTTGCTTGGTGATAAACTTGATGAGAAGACGACGGTTTGGTTGATGAACTGCAACATCCTAGGGCAATTGGAACCTCCTGGGAAGTGGAAAAATGGTAACCTAGCACTCTGTCGCTACTGAAAACCCATACTTGAATCACAAAATCCCATACTTGGGGGAGGGCGCATGGAATGCATGTGAACCCTAATGCACCAAACGCTGGGGAGTTGAAGCGACAACAACCCTTTGTGAAAGCATTCGCCAGATTCTTCCAGCCTTGGTGCCTCCAGATTACGTCCTCATCGGCGTCCTGCCCCACATCCTAACATTCATCATCAGGACTTGGAGCGGCGGTTACTGTTTCTCCATCCTTTTGGCCTTCCGTCCTCCTGTCCCTCCACTCACCACTAGGTATCCCTTTCAATTCGCTCTAATTACGGGTTTTAGGGAGTCCTCTGCAATTTTGTTCAATGCAATTTTCCAATCTGCATCCCTTCTTCCCGTGCAGCCTCATCCCATGTGTGACCCTTGGGAGTAGGGTGAGGAGAGGAAGAGGAGAGGGGATGCCACTTCAACTTGAAGAAGTAATTGTGTATCTCCTGAATGGCATTTTGTATGTTCTCTGTGCTCGATGCAGTCAGGAGCAAGCTGGTGCTTAGTAGTGAGCCGAGGGGCGGATTGTTGTTCTAGTATGCAGTGGAGCCTTGTTGCTTGGTGGAGACGGGTGTGGAAGGGTGATTGACTGATGGAGATATGGGAGGAGGAATCATGGGAGTGGCAAATAGTATAGACGATGATGATGTATTATGCTGCTGCTGCCATCTGTACAGATGGGTAGGAGGTGGTGGTGTTAGGGAAGCATGGATGTGGAGGGAGAGGATAGCCGACGCAGAAAGCCTCGAGGAGCATCTCGAAATCACTGGAGGTCTGTGTCGTGGACAGGAGGTCGGGGTGGATGCCTGGATGACCCCACTCTCTGCTCTGATAAGGGTTTGCAAATTTCTCCGCGGATCCAAGCAGCTGATGAAGGCACATTGGCCGCTGAGCCTTCTTGCAAATATGCTACTCCTGTGGTGGAAGATGGATCACATGGATCACCCAGCCACACCCCAAACACACCGCAACTAGTCCTCTGCCCTCCTTTGCAATCCCTGTCAGTATCGCGACAACAGGGAGGAGCTCCGGATGGTGGCGAGGGCGTGGGCGTGGGCGTGGGTGTGGGCGTGGACGGGGTTGGCGGAGGTGGCGGAGGTGGCGGAGGTGGCATAGGGCGAAGATTCATGCGGAGTGCTATAGACATCAAGCTGGACTTAGGCTCAATGCAGGAGTACAGCAATGAGGGGGATGATGAAGCGGTGCAGAAGAAGGAGCGATTGACGCAGTGCGACAAGCAATGCTCGCGTGTCTTGGCCCACATCTACTTTGGGGGCAGCACTGTCGCACAGAACTTTGACATCCTCCACGCATGCAAAATCACGCACATCCTCAACTGTGTGGGGTTTGTCTGCCCCGAATATTTCCCTGAAGACTTCCACTACAAGACGCTGTGGCTGCAAGACCACCCGGGTGAAGACATTCTGTGCCTCCTCTACAACGTCTTCGACTACTTTGAGGAGGTCCGTGAGCAGGGTGGCCGGGTCTTCGTGCACTGCATCCAGGGCGTCTCCCGATCGGCGTCACTGGTGATTGCATACCTTATTTGGCGAGAGCGCCGACCGTATGAGGAGGTTTTTGATATGGTGAAGGCTGTCCGGTGTGTGATAAGCCCCAATGTCGGCTTCACCTTCCAACTCCTGCAATGGCAATCTCGCATCCTGGATCTCGCTGTCTCTGCCGCTGCAGATCATCATCCCCTCAGCTTCTTGCGCATGTACCGCATGGCGCCTTACTCTCTCTTTGATCCTCTGCATCTTGTCCCTAAATGGGTTGCCACTCCCACCGCCACGTCCCTTGATTCCCGCGGTGCCTTTGTGATGCAACTGCCGCAAGGGGTGTTCATCTGGCGGGGTAAACAGTGCATGAATTTACTGGCTGCCGCGGCTGACAAGGCGGCGTTCCAGTTCATCCACTATGAGCATGCGTCGGGCCCAATTGTGAGTGTCCGCGAGGGTGGTGAGCTGCCTCCGGCCATCCATAACATCATGCACAACAATGAGGCAGCAGATAGTGGCAGCAGTCACATGCATACAAGCTTTCAGCCAGCGGCTTTGGATGGTGGAAAATCCCAAGCTGCTACTGCGGTAGATGATGGTGGTTGTTACCTAGCCAGTGGTTTTGAGCTCCGAAATGCCGATTACGACGCTGATTTCGAGTTGCTGCAGCAGGTGCAGGCGGGTGTGTGGAGGGGACCCATACTGAAAGGAGGACAGTTGCCTGCTCGAGATGGAAATTGGAGTGCCCATCGCAGCAACAACAACATTGGTTCCAAGCACAAGTTTGAGGGGTGAGCTTCGAAAAGACATCAACCTACTTGGCAAACCCACGACACTTTCCTGTCACACTCCAAACCCTTATCTACTCAAGTCACACAGGAGAACATTCCACATTCGTCTGTTATCTTCAAATTCTATTGCCTTGAATCCTCCTGTGATGTTAAGGGATCAATCAAAAGCTTCCAAGATCTTTGCAATGAGTCCAAGCATTGATACACATGTATGAGGAGGTTAGCCATGGACACTACCCTTCAATGAAATGCTTAGAAATTCATTTCTGCATACAGCAGCCGAATGAAACCTGCAACAGCCTTACCTGGCTGATTATGGTGCAGTATATTTTGGAGATGGCCTGTCAGCTTTCCGCTCCTTGAGAGAGAGGATTTGCATGGACTACCCCCCGAACTGCAGAACCTCAGCCAAGGCTCAAACTACAACTGCAAATCGAAATTCTCTAATTCAGCAACTCCAAGAAGCAGAAACCTCGCCATGAACAAACCTTGTGGTAATCCATGCAGCGTCCGGAGGACCAAGAGCTTGGTTTCCTGATCAGGAAATCTGTAAGAGTAGTAGGAATGTATCCGTCAACAAATTGGACTCCCAATTAACTCTGCTTATGATGCAATGCCCAGTGCCATACTCCACAAAATGCACCAAGGGTGTGTGCATCACTGTGTCCAATTGGCTGCCTTTTGTCTGGGGTGAAGTGCTAGGTACAGACTTGCCCAGCATCATCATTGAGTGTACTCATACAAATGTCTGACATTCTTTGTCCACATTAATATCGATGGCAGGATCATGCACTCACACACTGGTCTCATATTTTGATGCGTTCATGAACCACACGGTACACACGCAAAACAGCACTGCTTTGAAGCTGGTTGCAACACTTGAAGTTAGCCTAAATTGCACTGAACAAAAGAATTTTGATTATGCAAATGAACTTTGCTTTGATGGATGGTTTTAGACATCAAAGCATATCAATCAGGTGCTATGATGTTCCTTTGAGATGTGTTTGTGATGAACCTGAAGTGGTTGGCGATTGCTGGAGTGCACAACTCTTATGACAATGGTACCTAGTCAGATTCGCAACCATCTCCAACACAATCAGTAAAGTATGACATCTTAGATATCCAGCATTGCCAAGTATATTGATGCCCAAATTGCACTGGATCTCTTGCTACTGCAGGACCTTTTTTTAAAGGATTTATACACTACTTTCATGGTTTCTGAAAGTACACTGTTTATAGCATTTATTGTCACATGCGTAATAGTGTCACTTACCCTATTTTGAGGTGTATGCTAGGTTACATTGATGATCAAACAACTTCATCATCATAACACTTGGCATCCAAGAGCACTTACTAAGAGCATCTCCACCCTACCGCGTTAAAGGGACTTGGCAAGCCCTTTAACGCGGCCTTGGAGAAAAACCTGCCCCACCCCTCCCCAACACCGAGGCCTTGACTGCCAGGGCTCTTCAAACTTCTGGCTCCACTCACTATCCTCGCGGGTGAGCGTTGCTCTTGTTGCGCCCACATTCCGGGGCCTCATCCACTTGCGATTCAGTGAATCGTGCCACTTTTGGGAATACAAGGAATATTCTTGACAATTTTTCGGCTTGAAGAGCCAGTATGGAAGTAACGGTGGGGGAGTGCCACCCTAAAAAAATTTAGTGCATGCTTGGAGCCCTTCAAAGCGCATTTCGAGAGCCTGCCTTTCTGCCCAAGGGTGGAGATGCTCTAATATCTTGACATCAGTATGTTCAAGTGTGCTATGAGGTGTATGGCTATGCTACACAATGGTCTACAAGTTGACGAAAGTGTACACAAATGACGTTTAGCATCAATATACTCAAAAGTATCTTCCTCTTGCATACTAAATGTACACACATGATACTTGTCATTAGTATGTTCAATAATATTCTCCTCTTACATACTAAAATGCAAAATTATCATCTCAAGTATCCCAATATACTATACTAAATGTCATAATAATGATGATTTTACACTAAAAGAAGTTGATTTTGTTGATGAATAATATCATTTTGGTAGTTAGTGGACGTGACACTTTAAGACCTCTAGGCATCTAGTTTAGGCCATTCGCAAATAGTGCCATAAACGGTATGTGGACTTCGGAGTGAATGAGAAACTAGGTCAAATTTAGGGAGGCTTGAATGTGGATGGTAGGTGATAGGTTTGCATGCTCTTTTGCCCAGTCGGACTTGACGTGACTCGACGTGACTCGACGTGACGCGCCGCGCCGTGCCGTGCCGAAGGGCGGGGCTTCTCCTTCTGTTGGGTTCTTTGGGAGGAGCCTTCTGTTGTGTTCTGTTCTCTTGAAAGTCTGTTCTCTGTCTTTGTGCTTCAACATTGTTGCAAAAAGTTGGCGGGAAGAAGCATGAGGTGAATGATGGCGGCTCTCATGCGCGCAGGTGTGCGCAAACGACTCTCCGGCACTCTGTTGGTGAGATTTTGAATCTTGGGAACGAAATCGATTGTAAATGTTTTCGGGTCACTTGATTCACATCACAACCGATCACATGGAGCTTCGGGAGTGATGGCATAGTTTGTTGGAAATATGACCATGCCCTCGATTGTCTGACAGTGTTTCACATGTAATCTTGGTTTGGTGGAGCGGTTTTATTCCGGGGGAGCTAGACATCTCCTATGGAGTCACCAATTACCAGCTGGTTTATGGGTAATTGAGTCTCTCGCGGATCTGGTCTAAGAATCTGAAGCAATCTCAGCTTAGACTACATAGATGGTGTGTTCTCACAGCTTTTGGCACGTCGAGGATATGCAAGTGACCTCGAGTAGTTATGTCATCTTGCACACTGGTGGAATCTTGAATTGCCTTACTGCATGTCTGAATTGTTGCCATGTATTGATCGATAGGACTATTAGGAATGGGGGGCTTCTTCCCGATTTGCAGAGAGTAATTGAATGCCGTTTAGTTGAATTTGGCTACTCTCGCTCCGATTAGTGCCCCCTCAAAGAATTTCGAGCAATCAACGTTTCTTTAGGGTTCCTTAATGGAATAGTGTTTTCGATAGAGAATAAATTTCTACATTGGACCTATTCATTGTCTGCCTTACCCTGGATATCGCTTTGAGATCTACAAGAATATGTTAGGAACACTTGGGTCATGCCAGTGTCTAGGTGACGAGAACCTGCTGGAATTGCCAGGATGACATGCATTGTCTGACAGCTACAGCTGCAGAGGATTTGGTATTCGGTGCAAGGCAATGCGAGTCTGTCACTGCTATGTGGTTGTGATGGAAAGCTTGGGAGGAGAATTTGACATGTCGTTGAAGTTTTGAGAAAATCCTCAAGATATTTGTAGTAATGGAGATTTGCTGAGACAAGTTAGTGATGGTCTGTGAGCAGGTTCGTGGAGGTTATGACAGCTTTTGCCACACATCAAAAAGTGGTGTGGATGTAGCGGTTGTCAAGCCCACTCATACAGGACTAATTTCAACTGAATTAAGGGACGAGGTAATGCAAAAAAAGGGGTTTGATACAAATTGGAGTGGCATAGAGAAAAACATCACAAGTCATTTACAGCACCCTGGTAGGGGGATCACTTTGATCAGTTCATATTTGCACACTTTGGCAAATACTGGGTCAGCTCACCCGTGCTGCAATTCCAGCATATGGTGCAAGTCAAAGATTGGTGGTTTCCTGAAGCCACTTGCAATTGGAGGAGTGCGACATGAGAGTGTGTATGAGAAAAGAATGCAAGAAATAAAGCTGGTCAGAGCACGCCAAAGGCGTGTCAAACGAGCTGCTCTGCTTGATGACGCTCATACACCTTCATATTCAAATTACAACGAGGATCCAACTCAGCCACCACTTAGCCAACCCCTTGTTGGGTCACTGGTGCCAGCTTGTCCAGAGGAGGTGAAGTAGATGGGTCTTATTTCATTACTTTTTTGTTGTTTACTACCTTACACTACTTGGATTCGCGAGGTTGAAATTTCTGCCCTTCTGCAAATGTATCTGAAGAACCCAGGATCAATCCCAGAAAGTTTTGGAGTTACTCTTGAATCGTCATGAATTATCAAAGTCCACTGACAGTGAGCCATAAGAAGGTCACAAAGGTCCCCCCCAATTATGTTGATTATTGAGCCTAGAATGGTTAACAAATATTGAGCAGTAGTTTAATCTTTATTACACACCTGTTCTTTTGATGTCCGTTCTTAGATCTGCACCTAACTACCCAACACTCAAATACAGGTGTCCGATTAAATAAGTAACTGAAGTAGGCCTGCTTACCTTAGGTTCGTGAGAATCTTGAAGTCTGTGGTAGATAGTTCATGAGTTTGCTTGTTGTTTGTATTTATACACAAGACTTGATATGTTGGAATGGTACTGGGAAATGTAGGAAGTACTAATTGTGCATCATGAGCACTTCTTGGAGGGGTGTCACTGTTTATCACCTTCAACATTTGCTGTCCGCTTTCCTCTTTTGTCTAGGTCACTTGAAGAGAAGTAAAGTGATTACATACCTATAGAAGTGATTCTATTTTGATCTTCTGTAATCAATGTTGTGGCCTGGTCTTTGCTTTGCAGGAACTTCTTGCACCAGTTCTGGCGCGGCCAGACTTATTGATAACCCGTAATGTGGAGTGGGCCAATTTGGCATTCGGCTTTGAGCAGGTATACCTATCCACAAACTTTAATGAACAATGCTAATTTGGATATGTATTTCATCTTTTGATGATCAGTGTTGATTTTGACCATGGATTCCTCATTCTTAGCTTCTCCATTTATACCATGTATAGCATCAGCTCAGAAGATGGTTTGTTGTGAGGTTATTTCAGGTTATTGGACAAGAGTCTTGTCCTGGCCATTTCCATTCTTCTGTTGACTGGGTTTCTATATGCTGAATCTCAGAATGTGGTCACTCATGTGCCTGATTTTTGCAAGTTATTCTTTACAGGCTAAATCTGCTCATAAGCAACTTATTAATTTAGGTGACAGTGTTATTCACCTAGACTTTGATTCTCCAAGGTTACAAGGTCAGATCAGGTATCTTCCTAGAGCTTGGTTGATCTGTTTGAAGTTCTGATTGGCTTGCACCTTGCAGCAAAACCGGTATGTCATCATGGATCCCCGCCAGCCGCAAGCTGTAAGTATCTTCCATTCCCTTTAAAGGTATCTGTACTTCATAACTTCTCTACATATTCTCAAGGAAGATACATACATGCAATCTGGAAAGGCTTGAAATAAGTAATCACTTTCTTGAACTGTTCTGGAAGACTTAGCGTTCTATTGGTCAAGAATTTCCACATACTAAGAGGTTTAAGTGATAGAGTTAGAACTTAGTGCAACTTAGCGTAATTTGGGTTGGACGTTTGGCAGAAGCTTATGTGATGTGTACCCCTTTGTGTTCTCAGCCTGTGGGTTTCATTCTTGAAGACAGCAACATCCTTCTCCGCCAGGTCAATACTCTGCTAATGCTCTTAGACCCCATCATATATGGTCCTTTTATATGTCTACATGTTCTGAGTACGAGATTGGTAATGGTTGGTGATGGTGTAAGAGTTTTTTGGATGTTTGCAGGTCATGCGCACAAGGAGACCCTTTGTGGCATCTATCCTTGATGCACACAGTAATGAAGTATTCCGGGTATGAAAAGCCTTAACTACAATGCTTTTGAGCAACTCCAACCATTGTCTTTTGTTGGTCAAGAGTTTTGTTGAACTAGAGGTTGTATTTCAACATGGTCTGTTTTGCAAAAGTTAAACTGAATGAGTGAGGTTGCATCTGCTATTATCACCTCATCCACTCCTTAATTCTGGTGGGCAGGTTCGAAGACCAGCATGGCTGATAAACAGCTCAATCTTTGTAGAAGTTGATGGCAAGGTATAAAACTGTTACCTTCCCCTGTTGAGTTTCACTGCACAGGCTGTTCAGTCCTCTGTCTTTTAGTATGTTGAATATTATTTGTAATTGTTTGCTTGTCATGAACAATAATAGGAATTTGGTGGATTGAGTGATTGTCCTTGCTTTCCTTGTAGGTAATCGGTGAATGCCACCGGAGATGGCATCTGTGGAGACGTATATATGACATCTATTTGGGGTACCCTAACGACCTTCCCTTCTTCAACTTTGAACTGTCTGCATATAAAATAAGTAGCAACTGGTCTTGTTACTCAAATCCAGTTCATAACAATTTCATCTCACAGGTTGAGTTAGTAGGTGGTATCTTAGCATCTTACTGCTTTTGTTTTCCTGATAAGTCAAATGTTTGCTAACTGTAGTTTAGAATGCATTGTTCTCCTATCATGTGGACAATGTGGTTGAAGTTGGTGCAAAGATTTTAGAGTCTTATTCCCTTGGGCCTTAAGTTGACCATGCATATTAAAGGAGGACATCGAGGACAGGCTATTTGTTGTCAATTGTTTATGGACACAACTTGGCTTTTCCTGTTTGCATTACACATACAAGTAAGCGTTGGCTTCTCTACAGGAATAAGCAGTTTGCAGTTGTGGAGAATCCAGGATTTTGGCATTGGACTTTTTCTCTCAAGGACAAGGATGGTGGAACTCTTGCAGAAATAGACAGAAACTGGAGAGGTTTTGGCTATGAGGTGCGGTCAATATGTATACCCTACTTTTGTTCTAGATTATTACGTCTGATTATAGGCCCTAGAGAAAATAAGGCTTTGCTAAGATTTTGGTGAAGATGGGTAGAGTCATGTTTTCATTTGTAGTATCTTCTAATATGTTTGTTAAGGTGTTCCAAAATTTTCAAATGGCCTGAATTGTGATTTCTTCTATTTACAATGAACAGACTATTCCAAGGTGTACAGGAATATACTCAGATTGCCTTCTCGCCAAGTTCATTCTCACACATCTTTAGGCATTCATGCAGTAATTATGCCAGTCTGTCAATTATTGAGTGACAGGATTCATTTCTTAATGTCAACTTTGTTTCTAGTGTATTAGTTAAGGGCTTTTGGTAATAAAATTCTGGGTGCAGTTTTTGACAGATGCTGGACAATACATGATTCGATTTGGTGATGTACTGCCAGAAGGTAGTGATCACTTTACTGCACCCGTTGAGGTCCTGCACTCACGTGGGCCCCTTTTGGCATCTACTAAGGGACAGTCTGGTGTCCAAGAGATGCAACAACTTCAAGCAGCTGCTGAAGAGGTAGGCTTTACCCACCATTGTTGCAAAAAACGTACCTGAAGCTGTACAAGAACAGTTAACCCTATTGGAGCTGCTTAGCCCTTGAAGGTCCTGGGGGTGTTTATACAGGATATATGTTGATTTGGACAAACACCCAACAAGTATTTAAGTCATATTATTTTTTCTCTATGTCAGTCAACCCAAATTCAGCACAATCTTTCAAAAAGAGGAAGTGAAAAGAAAGTCACAGGTGACAACAGTGATTCGATATACATGGTATCTAGTTGAGTCTAGGTTATTGACACGAGCTCAATTCTCCCTACATAGTTTAATTTACATATATGTATGCTCTAATTGGAATTATACACATGTTAAATGGGCTTATTTTAGATAGGGTCCCTTTTAGCTTAAAATATCTTTAAGTAATCCTAAACCCCTCCATATCACACCTTGAGGCTCAGAATGGGCCTCTCAGACCTTGAAGGGTTGAGTCAATCCAATAACATTTAGTTTAATACTGAAAAGTAGAGTTATACAAACTGTCTAGTACCTGTCAGTACCTCTAGTGATTATTTGGTATGAAGGTACTGGATCTTCTTTTTCTATTTTCTTGTTTCGTGCAGCAACCTGTCCTTGTGAGCTAAGAGTGAGTGCGTGTGGGGGCAAATATATTCATTTATTAAAGCTAATGCGGAAACTCAATTACAAACTAATTGGAAACTTACCGGAATAGTATTGGCTAATTCTGGGCAATCCAACTTGGGAACGGGGTAACTACCTTGAGCAATCTAGCCATGAGCAGGTTGAAGAGAGCTTATAACCAAAATGATAAGTATTTGCTTTCTCGAACAAAAAAAATGCTTACTTTTTCTGAAAATTGTAGATACGCCCTGTGCTAAGCCCAAAAGAAAGCAAAAAAAAAAAACATGACTTCAGACACGTTCAAGCGGCTATTGTTTGCAGAAAATATTACTTTCTAAATTGTTTAACATCTTTAGAGTAAAATCCAGTACAAAAAGGGAAACAGTTACTTTCTATCTATGTGATATTCTTTTTTTTAAATAATGAATGGTAACCTTTTGGGAAGAAAGGATGTAGTTTAGGGTAAAATGTGAATTCTAAGATTGTGACACACGCTCGCTCTTAGCTCACAAGGAAAATTTTCAGGAGATGGTCGATTCTATTTTTTGTAAGCGCAGAGTACAATAGCACAGGTTCAAACTAAGTAAGTTTTAAGACACAGCACTCACAAGCGTAAAGTATGGATGGGAAGGAACGTCCTGGTTCATTGAGTTGGACATTCGGAAGTGCTATGACACCTTAAATCAGTGCAATAATGATTGGATGATGATACAGTCTGAACTTATCTAATTGTATTTGTGTAGCGAAGAAAGGATGAGTACCTAATTGCTAAATAATAATAATGATAAACCAGGAAGATTTTGATAATATGAAAGTCTTGTAAATTTTTGCTTGTTACTGTTTGGATGTAGGTAGCTAATTTTAGGGTTTCCATGTAAAACACTAAAACCAATTTTTACAACAAGGTGTGGCAAACAACCTGAAGTTTCCTTGGATATATTTGGGAACCTGAAGTTCTTGGTGTATTGTCCTTTCCTTCAATTGTGATCTGTGATGGATTGCTGAGGTGCATTGGCTGCACAGGCTGAACCATTGCCAGTGGCAAGGTCATTGACAATATCTGAGAGAGCAGTGGCTCTAGCGTTGGCTATCTCCCTTGACAATGACTACTTCTCACGACATAGTCATCCTGGGTACGTTGATGTTTGGACAATCTGTTTTCACTTGTTTTTGAAACAAAGTGAGTCAACTGTGTTTGCTAGGGAGTTATGTACTTTTTGAGGGAAAGAGATTTTTGTCTATGAGTCTGTATACTGTAGGTTTACAGCTGGTCCAGCACAATATAATCCTAAAAGAAGATGCAAAAGATTTTTAGAAAATTAAGCATATTTAGGGGAATTTCATTTCATTCATCTTTTATAAGTGCTGGAATACGGTGCAATTAACACTGTTTGCAAGACTACATAGATATTTGTTTGTAATTGGTTGTAGAATAGTACATTGAGATGGAGCTGTTCTTATAGTTCATCCTAAAATCAGTCCCAAAACATATGGGTTAACATGAAATTGCAAGACTATGTGGAACTGGGAAGGCTATGTCCTTAACATTTGGGGCTCTATTGCACATACAAGAGGAATTTATTTTGAATTGTGCCCAACAAATGAATGCTAGGAAATCATACAATGTACCACCTCCAAAAAGAACAATGTAATTTGAAGTCTTTTTGCATAAGATAAGAGTAAATTTCAGCAAGCTTTTTCAGGAGGTGTAAGATGTGCAAAGAAGAAATTGTTTTATCACCAAGTTTTTGGAGCTTAATTGTGCAAAAAGGACTTTTAACTTTTTTGGAGTTCAATTCATCTAAGAAAATCTAAAATGTTAAGCCAACTTTCGTCTGATTATCTCTTAGTCTTTGTGTGGTTGTCTCTACATTGTATAAAGACATACCCCCCCCCCCCCCCAAGCATCATGTCACATGATGTAAGGTTTCTAGGGAATATTCTGAAATGGGTTCTTGTCCATTGGTCTAATGTGTAGGTTGGGAATACCACTTCCATTCATTGGCTCAGAGGCAACCTCGACATAAAGAAATTTCTTCTAGGTGGGGCCTGAGCTGGCAATTCCACTATACGCACCTGACAATATCAAGTTTTGAGCACTAGTGAAGGATCCCGGGGTATTATATTCCCCTCCTTTATGAATATCTATTCATCTGTACCTTCACAATTTTTCTTGAGGGGACTTACTCTTTGGGAATAGACTTACTGTGCCACATTCTAGCTACAATCTTGCAGTCCAGGATCTCAAGATGCGCATGTCACATGCATCTGCTTAAAACCTTTATGTGATGACAGAAAATTGAATTTGGTAGTGCGAGCCACTCAAATTTCAAATCTCTATAACAATTCTAAATCCATGAATAGTATCTTAGATCACTAAATTGACACACAAGTGCTTTTTATTTACCTTCTCACACTCATGATGGATATGGTCAGAATTGATTTCTTGGTCTGTGAGATTCACTGACTGAAATTGAGGAATGTTGTGTCTTGCAGATGGTAATTTCTAGTGAGGAATTGGGTAAGAAGTGCTCTAAATGCAGTAGAGTGGTGGTCCTTCTTGTTAGGTCAAGTGTTTTAAATCCTATTTGTAGTTTGACACTGTCAAAGTTTCTGTTGCTATGAATCCCCTTGCAGATTTCTCTGAAGCTCCTAGATTTTGGTTGCAAAATCTTGCTTTAGTTTACAAAACCAGGCAGAAGCAGTCTTCCTTTGAAGACTGCTTCAAATGCTCTTGTTGTATCTTAAAGACTATATAGTAGGAGTTTGATATTGCTCACTTACCACCTACATCCTTAAGGTAGACTGATTATGCAGTACCATGGATGCCAAACATAATTTTGCTCTTGAAATTAATTTTGTGTCAACAATGCCGATAAGGTTATGCCAACCATGAGCTGGAACTCCATTGGCTTCAAATGTGAGATATTCATCCATTCACATGTATTTTCTGGGTCTCTCATAAGGACATAGATCATTATGAGCAATCAAATTCTGAAGTTTACAGCTTCCTCTGTGAAGTTAGGATCTGGTAGGGATGAATTCAAGAGGCCTCTTTGGAGTTGTTTCGGTTTCAATTGTTCTGTCAATGACAATTCTTGAATTGGCGGTGTGGTTGTATGAAACACCTCTTTGTAGCAAATACAAATAATGTAAGGCTCTCATTTCACATAATTGTTGGACATGCTAATGTTATTTATTTTGAATGAATATAGCATGTTGCACAATAGTGGCTAGTAAAATAATGTTTACTGGAAGGCAGCTGTCCAAGAACATACTCCTTTGGTAAGATGAAGTCATAGAAGTGCAAACTCAATTTCATGATTTTAATAACCAATTTAGCAAATGGGTTCTACCAATTTCATTGGAATCATGAACCAAGTTCACTATAGGCCAACCAATTTAACTTGAACTTTCAACCAATTTCACTACATGCTATGAACAATTTCATGATTTGGTATCCATATTCACATCTTCACAACATGAATTTCATTAAATTGTATAACTTTATTTCACAAAGAGCGGTACCTCATGTATAAGATTCTCCTTATCACTTCCTACGATTAGCTCTATCAAAATCACGCAACCGGATGTCACATGCCAAAGTTGTATTGCGCTTTGCTCATGTGGTTGACAATCTTCCCACAATCAAATCTACAACACCACTACACTCTCAAATCCATGAGATTGTGTACTCCATTTACATTGGGTTTGTGTTGTTTGCTTCGATGTATAGTACTCAAAGACTAGAGGAGAATTGACATTGCTTGCTTTCGGCTTTGAGGTATTGTAATGAAAGACCAAAGAAAATCGACATCAAAGCTAGAGGCTTCCATGTGAACATGGAACAATGAGAAGCCCATGAACAACAAGAAGGCAAAGAATGTGAAATGAGGAGGTGAGTAGTTAAGAAGTTGAGAAAATGAAAACCATAGAGTGCAAGAAGATTTATGAAATTGGTTGGAAGATTCACGAAGTTGCTAGAGGTAAAGGTCCACTACCATGAAATGGAGGTGTGCCACATGTCAGGTCAGTTTAGAAGAATTATGAATTAATTTTAAAAAGTTTATGAAATTGGTAGAACACTCTGGTAACACTGGTTGGAAGGTTCATGAACTAGCTTGGAACCTTCTTGAAATTGAGTTTGCGCTTTTGTGAAAGTCATCTTACCAAAGGATTTGAACCGCTCCTTAAAGAATCTACACCACAAACTCTTCTTATATCAAAACTGATAAAGGTGCCATGCAAAGCACTTGTGAAGTAGTGTTGAAGGTTTTACTCGGTTAGAGGGGCTCTCGACACACATAATAATTTGCAAGAGGATAGAGAGTCCACAAAAATTTAGCCCCTCCAAATCCACTTTTAAAGGGTTTGGAGGGTCTATTTTTTCCTTACAACCCCTCCAAAGTGTGGTTAGAAGGGTTTTTGGCACTTGTGATTCAAAAAAATTAAGCAATGACCAGTTAGATGATTAATGTGGTCATGTCCCCACGTATCTCTAGGAATTCACTCCTATGGAGTGTGTGTTAATACACTCTATGTCTAATTAATTTGTTTGAATTCCCATTTGTTAGTCCTTTTAAGTTCCAAGTTGTAAACAACACTTTGTTTAGTCAAATTAGTGAACTACCCACTCCAAGGGTAATGGTATAGTGGTACAACCTGAGGATAGGTGTCGCAAGGCCCTAGGTTCAAACCAATGTTGGACTAATATATAGGCGAACATAACATTAATGACCATTAGTGCATGGAGACTTAGGTTCAGACTGAGCTCCTAGCATTTCATAACGCCATTCTCCAATAACTCGTTGAGATATACTGGCTCCACAAAACATGGCAGGTCCCTTAGTAATCTTACAAATGTTGTGCACAAGATGAGAAAATCTTTGTATGCCTTAGACATTACTTGGGTCAATACCATCCTTTTGCCCTGTTAATACGAGAAAATATTTAACTTACACTAATATGTGCAGTAAGGTTGGTTGTGCAAATTATCTTAGTCAAAATCAAATACATAAACTTATAACTCTATTTGTTCATCCCTATAGCAACCGTAGTCAACACAATCATGCATTTTGATATTGTGGCAATAAATCTTCAAAATAGTGTGGGGCAATCTAGTTGCACCTATCAATGTAGGTATGAAGACTCTTGGATGATATCATATAACCCAAACCAAAAAAAAAAAAAAAAACCCTCAAATCCTTATACTCATACCATGTTGGTGTCATAACAATTTACATTTTCATTGAACGTACCGAGTGGTACAAAAAAGAAGAAGTAATACCAACCCAACATTCATTTAAACCCACTTGTACATTGGTAAAAGTTTGTGGTGTCCTTGACCTTAGAACATGTTTGGAGGTTACAGTTGAGACCATTTTCTATACGTGACCAAGGGCCATGAGGAAAATGATTTAGAATGTTTTGTGCTCATTCTTATCACATGACCATGACCCAAGAGAAATCCTCATCACTTTTTAAAGGCCTTGGTCACGGGACATAGTTTAAGACAGACTTAGATCACAAAACAATGCTCAAAATCACTAGAAAGTAAGATCTTATACAATTAGACTATGTTAAAATAAAAAGTTTTCTTAAACAAACGTTGAAAAAATAGATTTCCTTTTGACATGGGCAACTTATTTTCTGATGAGGCAAATCATTTGGGTTCTCTCACCACAAAATCTAGGTGACCACCTAATATTATTCATTTCTAAACATGTAAGATTCCATGTCAGTTTCGTGTCATTTTCTCATCCATTTTCTTACATACTCACCCACATTCACTTCTCTTTTTGGCAACCTTGTGTAAACAATACAAAACCACCATTCATTTCTAAACCATTGAGAGATTTTAGAAAACAATGATCTTGGTTATTGGATATTGGTCACTAGTCACTAGTGTAAACTTGACCTCATAACAATCAACTTTTATTTTACTTTTGACAATGAACTTAAAGTTCCATAACATTAGTAACTCGGAGCAATGTCCAGGGAGTTTTTTGGGTATAACCGGTTAAAATCCTAGCGATTCCAAGTCCAACTGGTTACATGTTGTGCTCTTTCGGCTGGTATTTACTAATTTGAAGTATATTCCATAAATTCCTTCAAAATGATGAGTAATGTTTTTGAAGTCTTGAACTTCAAAATGGTTATTTATCAAACTCAACCAGTCCATCTGTAACTAGTGGTCGGTTCTTCTTGTTCATGTCAGTGATGCATGTGATATTAGTTGTTCATTACTTGTAGCACAATGGGAACATACATAATAGACTATATAAGTAGTATATAACAAGTTAGATTGAGTTCTTAGTATGGCCAGGGATTTGTGGCACTCAAGTCAAGTCATTTGGTAATAACAACTGGATGAGTCCAATGGTCTACAAATAGGATATATTCAGAATTTTCAAACTTCTTGACTACGAATGTTAGTATGCGTAGGATAGCCTACAGACAAGGAAAAAAAATGTCGAAGAATCATCTTTGCTACTCGTGACAGTAGTAAAAATGGTTAATCATATTAATTACATACATTTGAAGTAATTCATGGTTCTTCTAAAATTTAATTCCACGTATAACAATGTCGATATGATTAGGATAGGGTATAGTCAAGGGATGATTCACAAAAAAACCATCTTTGCTACTGATGAGAATAGCAAAAATAATTGATTATGTCGAGTGCATTTAAATGAAAGAAATATCATGATTGTGTTTAAATGACAAATTCTAGAGACAAAATGTGATTGTCAAGAGAAGAAGAAATCAAATGTAATCTAAAAATAATTTCAAAAATCATATTAACAACGAAGATGAACAAGATGAATTTAATAGATAAAGTAAATTAAATCATATTAGAAAAACAAGATGATCAATGCAATCTTAATGATAAACACACTACCAAAATAATTGAAACAAGTCGCTCTTAAAACTAAGGGAAGTAACAAAATTTTAAGAATGAAGAGAAACAATTAAAAGTAGAGCATGAAGGTCTCATAAGAAATGGAAAACAATGAAGGAGTGGAGGCATGGCGATCATTACAAAGTGGAAGAGAAGCAAGGGACAAAACCCTATAACTGGTTGATGTGGCATGTGAAGGGGCAAGGATGAAATGGATCCCACACGGTCGGGAGTTGACAAAATTACAAAGTCAACAACCTAGTCCTAGCTTAAGATTCAAAAACATTTGCCATGGTCCGTACATGTAATTTTTTTATCCCACATGAGACAGGAGACCATCCTATTGCTTAAACTTCTTCACTTCTTCTTACAATATAATAAAATTGACATTAACCATCGGCAAGATGAAAGGTTGAACCTACATGGACTTTCGTTACATACATTTGTCATCCATCCATGTTGGCTGTCCGAAGCAGCACGTGTGTCTCGCTTTGCACTTGCTATCTACTCTGCTTACAATAGCCGGCCCGCATTCACATCCCCTCCCCTCACGTTTCTCTTGCTTCTCTCTCGCACCACATCATCCACCTCAAGTGCGCCCGCTGTGGATCGACCGATCTCGTGCTCCGAGGCTGTGTGTGTGCTTGTTGCAATATTTTCATACGAGTCTCAGCTATCTCCGCGTTCCGGGATTGATTAGTGCTAAGTTAGCTTGCCTTGCTCATCAGTCAGCCGGCTTCTTCTTCTTCTTCTTCTTCTTTCGATTTGTTGGTGGTGGCTTCCCATCTGTAGGTAGCATAGTCAGTTGATCTCTAGCAAGATGCATTCCAGTTTCTTCCAACCGCGATTCGCTGACAGACGGCATCAGCGTTGTGGAGGGCCTGCAGCTGCTCAAAGTGGCCAGGTTCAGTCTCTGCAAGTAGCTGTCAGTTCCAGCAGGGGCTTCGTGTGGGTGGATGAGCTCTCTAAGATTTGGGATCAGGCGTGGAGACGTTTTCTCAGCTTCTGTAGGGTTTGAGTAAGTGAATAGAGCTGGGACTGGTTAGGAGATTGATTGATTGCCACGGTAGAGTGAGTGGGTGAGTGAGTGTGGTCTGCTTCATCAGCGCCTTATTAGAAGAGACTCAGGAGTGCCGGAAGGTAATTCCCACCTGAGATGCAACGGGTGTCCGCCATTGTGATCACGACGCGTGGCGAACTTCTCCCAGAGATTCTAAATCATGTTACGCTGAACCAGACCGAGAGTAGCCTCCATCAGACTCATCATGGAACAGAGGGGCGGGGCGCGCGAGGTGACCAAGGTCGAGACAGAGATGAATCTGAAGTCTGCGGTGATCGCCTTGAAGGTCGCAGCAGCTCCTGAGGAATTGATAAAAAAGAAGAATTTGCGGTCTCTCTGCAAGCTGTTAATTCCAGGAACTATTTCTGAGTGGTTGCTCATCAGCTTTCTAAGCTTTGGACTCAAACGTGGACTCGATCGATGCTCTCTCAGCTCCTGTAGCATGTCTGATGGTGGTCAACTCGTAATTTGATGATCGAATTCTAGGTGCAGGCATCTGACCACACACTCGATGCAATCCAAATAGCCTAGAGGCCGCTCTAGGAATGTCGTTTCCACTCGAGGTTCAAGTGCACCTCAACCAATGTGACGTGTGGGATTCGTTGGAAACGAGAGCCGAACAGAATCGAAGAGACACCTAATTTAGTGCCTCATGCATATTCTCAACGATGTGAATTAAGATGGGGTATGCACTTGAGGATTATGAGCGAGAAGAGGGGTTTAATCCTGATGATCATCCCAATTAGGGGAGCAGCAAGCGCTGATCTGTCCCTATAAAAACTTAATGCATCGAGTCGTGGGGGGATCATCCTGGATGGTAATTTTGTTGCTATGATACTGGGTATCATCAGCAGCAGATCATCAAACAATAGTCTTCTTGTGGATGATGGTTTAGGTAGTCGCCATGGATAAACTAATCCGAAAAGGCTAAAGACAGAAGTGAAGACGAGAATTAGCTACTGTTGGAATGCTACTGCACTTGCTTGCAGATCAGTATGTGACCTTGTTCACTGCAATTCCCAAGCGGTTTAATACTGTAAGGACATTAGAGGATCGGAAACGATGTCTCTTTCTTGAGAAATAAAAAGATGCAAAATTTCAGAAACTGGATTTCTGGTGAGATCAAAATCTAGAATATTACTACTTCGTTGCAAGTTTTTTTGTTTTTGAAAGTAGTATATATGCTTATGGGACAGAAAGAACCGGGGTCCCTATAGGGCAAACTTCCAAGTGGAGGGTATTTCATGAAGTTCAATTGCCGGTGTTGGTGAAACTTTGCATGGGATCTCAATACTTTTTCTTCATTTTGATACTGTGGAGTTGGGGGCTTCAACATATGATGTGAAACGAGGTTGGTTTCAAAGTCGGGGAAGTCAAAAGTCTTATGAGACTAATTGCACATCAAGATGATTTCAAAAGGGATAGAGGCTAAAATCAATTTGATGGTCCAACTGGAACAAAGACTTGAGCATGTCTAGTACTACATGTGACATATATGCAATAACCCACATCAACGTGTTTTTCCTCTCAAATGAAAGGCAACTTCTAGTTAATGGAATAGAGAGGTACACAAATGCTCCCTCAAACTTCAATGGCCCCTTGCAATTGTGCCAACCGCCACTTCTTGTGGATGGGATAAATAGTAAGCACATTACTATGTGGATGGGAGGTCAAGTCTGCATCAATTAATAGTCTGCATCAATTAATGGTCTTGCCGACTTGGCCAACGCATGAAAAAGGGCCCTTAGTTTCTTGGACACAATCTGGACTTCTGCATAGAGGAGTAAGCAGGGTTTGTAAAGGTTGAATGGTCGCTAGGTCGTTCAGTTTTAAGATTCTTGCGAGGAAACTAGTAAGTTAACCCCCACATACGTTACGTAGTAGCGACTGTTGGGACTATCACTTATGTATAGGATAGAAGACAGAGCTCCTCCGGATTCGCCGGCTTGCTTGTTCAGAGGCAAATTCCCTCATCAGAGGTTGCAGAGTGAAGTGAGAATGAATGTCTATGCAATACATAAGCTTTTAAGAAGAAAAAAACTTACGTTCATCTCCAGTACTCCATTTGTGCTTGAGAAGTTTGAAAACCATATCCAGATCAAATCCTCGTGTTGAAATATTATAACATGATAGTTACCTTTCTGGTATGGACACGGGTAGATCACTTAGTGCATATTAAAAATGACGTGTGCCATAATATAGAGAGGATTAAAATCATTTGAAATAAAAATTATAAAGGAATTCCAAATAATGAAGGGGCCATTAAATGTAGACAATCCCATTATAAGTAAGTTAGATGGACATAAAATGTGGGCCATTATTTTTTTGTAAAATTAATATAGGGGCTGAAGATAAGGATCCTAGAAGGTATGTTTAGTATGGTATGTAAATGGGTTTAGGACTCATGGGGATGGATGATAATTGGGATTTCCGTATGTCCAAAAATGGCTTAAAAGGAATATAGAGTACAAAAAATTGCAATGACTTGGACAATATAAGTAATGAAAGGGTGCAAACAAATGGGCCATTTTTGAAATTTAAGTAATTATAGGGAGGCTTTAATTCAACCCTTGAAGGTAAATAGCCCCAAAACAATAAACCCCTAGCCGCACGTGGTGCACAAAAATGCCTTAGAGTGACCTACCTGTGGGTATGGACACATAAATTGCTTCGCTTTCGGAAGAAATTTGCCATGTGTCTATATTGCATTGGTTGGGAGCCTATAGAGTCAAACATGGGTAACTTCGGCACTCAAAAGTGTAGAACTACATACATCTAGATGTCAAAATGTTGGGAAAAGCTAAGAGCAATTCACAGTAACATCTTTATAATTTGGCAAGGTAGAGATTGAAAAATTCAGTCGATTCTACATTCCAGTACCGCCACGCCAACAAGTTTTTCAAACCCTTTATTGATCCTGGGCAGCAGGCATTTTCGGATAATTCCTGCCTCACTACAATTGTCTAACATCCTTTAAACTGCATCTAGTCCTTACAAAAGTAGAGATCATCACCTGGGGACTGCAAAACTTTAGGCCGACATCATGTGGCCACACCTCTTGATTATCAAGTATTTGGGGTCATGTTGGGACCCCTGTTTCTAGCCTACTTTATCAAGTAATGGGTTCAGGAGGGAACCCCCTGCTACTGATCCCTTTCGGCTAATTTTCCATATCATTGAGCACAGTAGCCTATGACTCACTTAGTTGACAAATAATAATAATAATTTAACTTAGTGCACTGGTAACTCTCTTAAATGTTCGAATACCAGACCTAATAATAATTTCTGCATGCTTTGTTGACAACCCAATTTCAAGATGGAGGCGCACTCCTTTTGCACTGGCCATGAAATGAGGGCTATGGGCCCAACTGTTAATTAATGTGTCTTTCAGTTATTGTTGCAGATGGTTCAAGGCAGGAATGAGTGGGTAGACAGTGTAATGTCCAGGTAGCCTGCAGAGGCAGTGACATAATTGGTTGGATTGTTTGTCCTTGTGTATATACAAGGCCCAATTACCAGGCAGGGGCTAGGAATATCTCAGGGGATTGTCAGCGATGGCAACATGAGATGAGTTTTGAGCTAAATTCTGTCTGTACACAACTTAAGGTGAATCTGGCTCGAAACTTCATTGAATTTGATTCACGGTTGGAGACGTCAGATCAGGCATGATTATGCTTGGTGAGGAGCATTTGCAGGGGCAGGAGCCGCTGCCACTGGGCACTGATAGCACGCAGCAAACACACCAAAGGTCTTAATCTGCTTGATGAAGTTTGTGACGCTGGCCCATCCTCCCCATCCGATCCCAATCACCACGATCCATATGCACACAAATATGTTCACCAGGTATACGGCTGCCCAGCTTGGTAGGAAGAAAGGTGGCTTCTCCACAGATGTCTGCAGCAACAAGGGCCTACAATTAACCCAGGAGGCAACATGCCTTTTACAATAAGCAATTTACTTTCGTTTATTATGCTTTTTTTTCTGTCACAAATCTTACTCTTTCAATGAATTTGGTCTTGTTGCTTTGAACTTAAAAGGATGAAATCAATGATATCTTGTCTGATCGACATAGTTGACTTCCGTATTTCCTGCAGGCAATGGATTTAAAAAGATGAATAAGAAAACTCATTATGGATGGGTCTTAGGCTATAATAAGAGTTTAATTTTTAATCATATAATAACATGTTTAAAAAATCTTGTTATGATTTATTTTACAATCGATACTCTGTGAATAGCACTTTCATGTTGAATTATGAACCTAGTATAAATTTTCAGAGCCTTCTTTTGCCAATAACCCATGCTTATTATATAAGTGTTGCTTCCCCAGAATATTTCAGTGAAATTATGCAGCATTACAAGAGGGAGAATCTGATAGGACTTTTGGAATGCTTATTCTACACATTTATTTTACTTTGGACATGCTTTAAATTTTCCTTAAATATTTACGAAAGTATTCCAGATTATTGTGCAGTCTGAAAAAACTGTAGGCTACGAAAAACATACGAACGATGTCGGCTCCTAATGGCCTCATATGTTATTGATTTGTGTCAAAAGAAAAGAGAAGAGAAATATGAGCAACACACCACTCGAGTTGATGCAGCGCGGAAGTAGACCATGTGAGCCACGCATGGAATAATGTAGACTGTGAATGTGACGAGTAGGGCGCCCACTGCCGAGTTTATTGCTCCAAAAAAAGGGAAGGCTATTGCAAGAAACCAAATGGGTACCATGACAGGCACCCTGCATATGGCCCTCCAGAGGAAGCGCTTCGTGTGGTGAATACCGAGCAGCTTCTCCCATATAAAATACAGGGGCGTCACCGCAAACCCCACAGTGATAAACTGCATCCATATCGCCCAAAAAAGTACTCACTTTCAGAGCGTTCGTACCTGGAATTTCAAGTCACAAATTCCAAAATGAAATTATAATTGAAGAGTTGTAGTACCTGATGGATGAGCATAAGAAGAACTGCAACATCTCGAGCAACAGTCTTTGGTAACAAGGAGAGCGAGTTGGAGTGTTTGAGTAATGTGTCTCCAAACGCCCAGTAGACCGCAAGTGCGGAGGGAATGGTCAATGTAAACACGTAGAGAGTTGCATATACAAACACATACTTGAATTTCATAGGTTTATCCATTGCGTGCATTATTTCCCTGCACCTCAATGTAAACAAGATACTATGTCAATTAATCGATATTAATTCCAAGCAGGTCAAGCGAATGGATTATTTAGTTGTGCCAAAAGGGTAGCTTATAGCATTCTTCTGAAAAACATTACCTGTTGATTCAAAGCAGTCATCGTAAGAAAACTTACACAGTGACAGCGTGACTTCCAAACGTGTACAGAATGTTGGTGGCTCCCGTGAAATACAAAACTTTTGAAACTGGGCCATTATGTGATACTCCAGGTGTCTGCAAGAAGGTCCAAGGCAAGTCCAGGTCATGGGTATGGCTAGAGCAAGACATAGCAGATGATCAATATAACATTTAAGGTGGACGGGCCTACAATTGGTTGCTTATCTTGATTGGAAACCTATATTTGAGTGGTATGTGGTTAGGTGTGGTTAGGTGTGGTTAGGTGTGGTTCTAACCAAAAAGACGTGTTAGAAAGAGACTAGACTACATGCTCAATAATGAACATGATTGGGAAATCTATATCATCACTTAATGAGCACAAGAATCTTCACTTTGATAGTGAATAAGATATTCACATGAGCTTCAAAAATCATGAGGAAAGTGGTTACAACATTGATTTTGATTTGCTAACCATCTCGTATGAATAGCAAGTTTCAAATCCTAGGACAAATGGGCTAGTCAGAAGATGTAACCATTTAAGACCCATCTACCTTGTGGGACAATAGAGTTAAGCACGAAGTCATCAAAAGTGGGGACTCACTCCCACTTCTCAATTTTTAAATGATCTCCCATATTATGCAATTCCAACACCCATGACAGTGACCAAAAAAAAAAGAGGTCTTCATACGTCACAATCCGCATCATGACGGGGTATTGATGTTGAGTTCTTGTCACTAAAGATCTATAATAGGGATGGATTTGAAGATCCTCCACTGACAAAATTCTAGGGCCAATACTCTCCTATGGTTATTGTGCCATTTTGCTTCTATTTGGAGGCAAAAAAATCTCTGATGAGATACTTTCAAATGTTATTCTGTTGAGATTATTTGTGTTTTGGGGACGAGATAGCAGAAAGTGCCAAGATAAGATGTGTGCATATAGATGGCAAAGAATGTGGCAAAATTCATAGTTATGGGATGATAAAGTATGTCGATGCAATTTCAAGAAACCCTTCGGACATGACTTTCCCATTACAAGTCTTCAAAATGATGATTTCCTTCAAAACTGGGACTCGATTTCCACTCACATTAGGGACAACTCTTATAATTGTCCAATATCTTGGATACTTTAAGCTTTAAAGTTTCAAGAAATGGAAAGGAATATCACGGCTTGGATGGAGGAGGTGTGGTACCTGGCCATAAAAAAGGGATGCGATTGTCATGTACCAAGCAGTATAAGTGATCATTAGGAGCCCGAAGGATGACCACAGTCGATAGTTCCGAAATGAGGGAATAAAAACTGTCACCAAACAGCAGGCACCAAAAATATACGTCCATTCCCGCTTATTCAAGTGGTCGTTGAGCGAAAACATATTGCTGCACCAAAATAGAGAAAATTACATTTACACTTTCAATCGTTGTGATATTATTAAAAAACAAATGAAACACGGTTGTGATAGGATTATAGCAAGGACAAGTGCCAGTGTAATTTAAAATGTCAAACATTTATTTGGAAAAATGTACGATCGCTCTTGATTAATTGCTCCTCAACATTCACTCATGCTTTGCAATCTATAATCAGAATAGAACATGACCTTCTGCAGTGTGTCTTGGGTGACTTCTGACAGTAGGTTTAACAACAATGGAACTTTGTATAGTGACAATTCTTGTCCACTGTTCTTGGCCATTTGAATGTCTCAATATTTAAATGTAGAAATCCATTGAGGTGCTTCATAAAAGGTTGAAAAACTGGTATTTGTTTGTCAGGTCAGGAACCTATACCCACCTTGCGCATGCAATGAGCTGGATAACAGCTCCAAAGAGCAGAAACACACAATTGAATGTCAAGCCCACAAACTTCCAATACGGGCCAAGCAGTCCATCCAGCACTTCAAACCACTGCCATGCATTCACCAACCAAGATAATTGAACATGACACAAACGTCACCTTCTGCACTTAGAAATTGCAAGGTGACATGGAAATAAATATCACGGTTGCAGTAATTAGCTATGAATTTAGCTAATTTGTATGTGTCTTCACCACGAGATGAATAATTTTTAAAAGGGTTCAGTGCAATCCAGTGAGGTAAATACACACTTCAGGCTGCCTCCTTGGTCACAATTTGAGGTGACACGAATATTAGAATTCTCCATTCTAAGGTGAGACATTTTCAAACAACTGAGGTTGAGTCTGTTGATACATAACCCTTCAGAGTCAAATATATTTTCAGTACTAACTCACCATTTAGCGAATGATTCATAAAGTTATATACTTTCAACCTTTAGGTCTTGCAAATAGAACCTATAACATGATATACTAGAAGCAGACTAAAAAAATGTCATCCTTATGTTTGGTGTGCATTGCAGATTTGACGTTGTAAATTTGATGTGATTGAATATTGCGATGCAGTGTAATTAGTGTACGAGTTTTAAGGTTTATGATGATTCCAGTTTACTGAGACAGTGATAAAAAGAGGTAAGAGAAATTTTGTCAGAAATTTGGTCCTCCCCTGGTCCTTAAATCACAAGTGCATACTAACCTGTATGACATGATGTTTAAAACTCTGGCCCTCTCGCTCTTTCCCAGTTCGATACTCTATGTAAAGCCATGTGATCATGTAACAGGCCCAACATCCCATGAACCCATAGAAGAACTGCAATGCTACTCCGGATCCGTACCCAAGCTGTGCAAAAGACGTTGGCAGAGTCAATAGCACTTGCGCCACCTGAATTTTTACAATGCACCACCGTAGGCACTTTTGTCAGCACTGCTAGTCATAGTGACCAACTCTATGTTGGGTCCCCTCTTGAAACTTGGTTTTAAATTAGTAGCAGTGCTCCTCTCCATGCCAAAACGATTCAGCAAAAGGAATAAAATATTTATGGAATCCGCGCCATGACAGATTAAGTTACTTAATCCCCAGCCACATTGGCTCGAGTGCAAACTTGTAGTTGCACAAAAGTAAAGGAGAAGTTCTCTTGAAGAAGATTGCTCTCATACGTATGTCCACAGCTACCGTCAAATTCTCAAGTACCTAGGTGATTGACCTACTTGGGAGTCATTGCCCCTGCTCCCTGCAGACAACAACTATCTACTTGTCGGTTTAAGTTCACTTGCAAGTAGCGCTTCCACCCCGTAGTTCACATGCATCGAGTCCGACAACTCTTGAGATATATATAAGTCTTGTCTTGACTCCTGGCTGCCCACTACTTGCTTCATGTCTACAGACACTGGAGCGCTGAAGTTTTATCACCTAGATCTATCCCAATATCCAAGATGGTGGTCTATGTACAAGTTTCACCGATGCCATCATCTACATAAATCCTAGATAATGTACAGATGTGATAAACTTCAGGGTCTTTGAGAAATATTAACAGTTTGAAAGCGTGGGGTTTGTAATTGTTACTGTTGGGCATTACAGCAGCTGACAAAGTAGGTCTATGATACATTGCTCTTGGTAGAAGTACCACTTTTCACCCGTGGTGCCATCCACACCAATCCTAAATACTGGACAGAGGTGATGAACCCCTCAATTGGTTCATGTGTGAGAAAGTGGATGATCACGCCCCCAAAAGACACAGGAACCTTATACATACTGTACAACTCAGGTCACATAATAACGCACCTGGTTGGAGGCCGCACTGAACCAAGCATCGAAGAGAGAGCCCCCGTGCCACAGCAGGCGATTGGCCCGGCCCTTGAGTGAGGTGTCCGGGACGTTGGCATAATGCTCGCCATCCTGATCCAGCATCTCATTCTGGTCTGACATCTCCCCATAGCTCCCAGACAACCTCTCACCCGCCATAGCAGCAAGACTGGTACTCAATCCGCCAGCTGACTAATGTGGGAGCTAACTTAGTACTGTACGAAGTCTACAACAAGCAGTGCCCTCGTCCTCATTTTTATAATCCAACACAACACTACACTGCATTGGTCATGTCACAACAACGTTGTGACCCAAGTTTCTGTTTCACGTGCATCATTCATCAAGACAGAGAATATGCTCATACTCCTCGGTAGGTGACCCTACAATCTACTTTCCAATCTGGAATCGGTTATCACCATCTAGGGTGGACCACTTGAATGTTCTTGAGACATCATCAAGCATCATGAGTGGAGGATTGGGTTAGGGTAGACTGTAACTCGGTTACATTGAATACATAACATCGCATTGGTTACTATGACAGTGTTCCTGCTCCGACCCTTCAACAAGGAAATCAAAGTGCACCAAAAGAAAAGTGTAAAGTTGAATCATTTAAACTTTGAAGCTACTCTGAGATCAGAAGGCGGCTCCTTGCAAGAGATTTCTCCTAGCTGCTTCAAGGACTCATCAAACTCTCGCCCGGAGCAGATCATAACACTTGCTTTATACACACTAAGCATCATGAGTGGAGGATTGGGTTAGGGTAGACTGTAACTTAGTTACATTGAATACATAACATCGCATTGGTTACTATGGCAGTGTTCCTGCTCCGACCCTTTAACAAGGAAATCAAAGTGCACCAAAAGAAAAGTGTAAAGTTGAATTATCCAAACTTTGAAGCTACTCTGAGATCAGAAGGTGGCTCCTTGCAAGAGATCTCTCCTAGCTGCTTCAAGGACTCATCAAACTCTCGCCCGGAGCATATCATACCACTTGCTTTATACACACTAAAACGCTCGTGGTAGGGCCGGGAACACTTGTGTTAGCTAACAAGAATTATAAACTTAGGGTCAAGGTACTAGTAGTGGCCGCATGGGATACAAGAATGTTATGTAGCTGATGTAACTAATTTGATGATCAATGCTACTAATTGAGACTAATTCCACCTACAGATTGCATAAACTTGGAGGTACTAGCCACGAGCTAGCCATCCAGAATGACGGGCGAAGTGCTAGTGCTGAAACCAGTGGATGTGGTCACGACCAACCGAAGAAGCTTTTGAATCAACGAACTAAACAAACAAGGCTTGGGGTGCTAAATCAAGCTAATTTACACATTCATACTCGCTCACCTACTCTAGAGTGAATTTATACTCCGGGATGGACTGCGGACATCATCCTCTCCCTAACGTACCAGAATTCAAATGGTTTGCGCCTACACCAGGTGCAAATTCAAAGTTTCCGGGCTCCACTTTGAGCTTGAAGGCATTTAGCTAGGCTAACTGGGTCTGTCCCTGCAGTCGGATGTATCTAGGGCAGGGAGTGGAGAATGCCTAATTAGACGACACGACATCTGAGTGCTCACAATCTTCATAGTTCGGTGTCGGAGGGAGTAAGCTTAGCCTAGAGTTTAGCTTGGGAGAGTGATGAGATTAACCACGGTGGCTACTTAGTAGGATGTGCCTATAGGTTACAGAATGCTGTTGATGATAGGACAAGCTTTTTGAGCAGCTAAGTTGTTTGGACCGCCAGCTTCTTGTGCGTTTGTCTTACCTACCTGCAGCCAAGATCCAGCGATGTAGCGCGGGCGATGCGGCAAGGCTCGGAGCCGTTTTGGGTGCGCAGACATGGAAATAGCCTTGTCATTGATGGAGTTGCGACAGCCCAAGCCATCCCGGACACCAAGGCCCGAGGAAGCTGTCCAGGTAGCAAATCAGTAGTATATATTCAGGTGGCTGGGTATGTAGGATCGGTTATCAGCCTGGTTATGAACTAGATTATCAGCAAGACGGAAAGTCATGTGGATGACGAGCTGCACGGCTCGTCATCTATTATGAGTGCACAAACATTGTAAAAAGGTCTTGTCATTTCAGATGGACTTGTGGTAACCCAAGCCAACCTGAAACAACAAGGCTCTAGGAAGTTGTTCAGGTTGCAACCAATGTTCACGTGGCTCGGTATGTAGGACTGGTTATCAGCCTAGTTATGGACTAGATTATCAAACGGAAGTGGATGACTAGCTACAAGGCTTGTATCTATTATGAGTGCTCAAACATTGGAAAATGGTCTTGTCATTTCATATGGAGTTGCGACAACCCAAGCCAACCTGAAACAGAAACAACAAGGCTCTAGGAAGTTGTCCAGGTAGCAACCAATGTTCACGTGGCTAGGATGTAGGATTGGTTATCAGCCTAGTTATGGACTAGATTATCAAACGGAAGTGGATGACGAGCTACAAGGCTTGTATCTATTATGAGTGCACAAACATTGGAAAAAGGTCTTGTCATTTCAGATGGAGTTGCGGTTACCCAAGCCAACCTAAAACAACAAGGCTCTAGGAAGTTGTCCAGGTAGCAACCAATGTTCAGGCGGGTGGGTATGTAGGACCGGTTATCAGCCTGGTTATGAACTAGATTATCAAACGGAAGTGGATGGCGAGCTGCAAGGCTCGTATCTATTATGAGTGCGCAAACATTGGAAAAAGGTCTTGTCATTTTAGATGGAGTTGCGGTAACCTAAGCCAACCGGAAACAACAAGGCTCTAGGAAGTTGTCCAGGTAGCAACCAATGTTCAGGTGGTTGGGTATGTAGGAGGGAATGGTTATCAACCTAGTTATGGACTAGATTACCAACAAGAGGGAAGTGGATGACGAGTTGCAAGGCTCGTACCTGTTTTGGGTGCGTTGACATTGGAAAAAGGCCTTGTCATTTCAAAAGGAGTTGCAGTAACCCAAGCCAACCCGGGACGACAAGGCCCTAGAAAGTTGTCCAGATAGCAGCCAGTGTTAAGTTGGTTGGGCGGGTACATATGTTGGGGCCGGTTATCAACCTGGTTATCACATGTTATGGACTAGATTACTAGCAAGAGGAGAGTAGATGACGAGCTACAAGACTCGGAGTTGTTTTGGATGCACAAATATTGGGATATTTGAAATCATAAAAAAAACTAAAAACTAAAAAAATTAAACACACACACACACACATTGTCATTGATGGAGTTGGAGCAGCCCAAGCTAATCTCGGACAACAAGGCCCTAGGAAGTTGTCCAAGTAGCAACAAGTGTTAAACTGATTGGGTACGTATATTGGGACCGGTTATCAATCTAGTTATCACACGGTTATGGACTAGATTACCAAGAGAAGGAGAGTGGCTAACAAGCTATGAAAGCAACGAGTCATCCACCTACTTGAGTTGGTTATTAGTTCATGCACATAACCTTAAAACAATAAATAATATTGTGCCTTCACAGATGCAAAATTATTGTGATAAGTTTTGATAATCCTTTTGCTCTTGGGTAAGTGATCGGTTATGGAACTATAAGTATTCCCAAGTTTCAAAAAAATAAAAAATAAAATAGATTGAGGGTTTTTGTACTAGAGACAGGTGCTAATAGCAATATAATCTGTTAGAGTCCATTCACGGTTGGGGTATTACTTTTGGGACAAAGGACTTAAGGACTATGTCGCATTAGATCTCGGCGTTTATCATGATTTACTATTATTTGATCAATAAATTTTAAATAGATAAGTATGTAGTTCATAGGCTTTATCAAGAAAGATATTATTTCTTATTAAATAATCACCAATAATGGATAAATATCCTATGAAATGAATAGATAAGTCATAAAACTTATAAAGAGGTCATATGACTTGTTTGGGCCACATCAATGGCAAATTATATTATTCAAGTGTACATCAGAGGTCAATTTTTTCATGTTTTGCATCCTAGTACCTTGGTGTAAGTGTCATGTGTCCATACATATATTTTTTAATGTCCAACTCTAATACTCAACGTTCCTTTTTCATGTAGCCATGATTTTATGTATTGTTGGCCATGTTTGGTGCCACATGTAAAGTTATACAATTGGTATGCAATACATTTTTGGTTCTATTGGTACACACTTGAACGATGATTGTGAGGAAAAAAATTGGGATCGTTTCGATTAATTTTTGTTGTCCTTTTCATTCCTTGATCCTAAGGTGAAAAATTTTGACAGCACCCATGAATGTCCTTTAAAGAATCCAAATGATATCTTAGATGACCCTATTCCTTGTAAATTAACTTTGTCGGTGCACTCAATATGGAGTATGAAATGTAGGTATGATCCAAAATATGCTTCACAATACAAATTTAAACACACCAAGTATGTGAAGTTATCTAAAATAGTCCTTTTACCGTTAGACACCCAAAAGTAGTACCCCAACTGTGAATGCCCCCATTAGATAGTGACAGTTGGCATCAATCGTTTCAAAGGTGAAAAGGTAGAAACTACACAAAATATGATACTTAGTGTGACCAATTTTAATTGTCTTGCTCAATACTAATTGTAAACCGCGGTATAGTGTCACCAACACTAAATGTTAACCCAACATTATTTGTCATTCCTTGTAAAAATTCAGAGGGATTATAAGATTTACAGTGTTGCAATTACCCGTCACTTACCAAGTAACTTTTCATCCAAAATTCAATCGTCCATGGCAATATTTCATCACAAGTTGCTGACAAGAGAAGGTAGGGTTTTGGCCAATGAATGAACTCATTCATCATCCATGACAATTATTTGTTCACTTATTCAAAAGAAGTGTCATCCACACAGTTACCATAGTGACATTAAATACCATATGATACTAAATATCATATTTAGTGTAGTAGCGGTTGGATACACCTGCTGGGGCCGGCTATCAACTTGGTTATTACACACTTATATGCATTAAAGGTATCCCCAAATTTTAAACGTAGATAGAATTATAACAGTTTAAATGTGCAAACGTGAATTTAAGTTTTTGTCATTGAATGATTTGCTACAACCCAAGACATTCCAAAACAAGGCCATCAGTCATTACGAGGGGTAATGGTAGAAAACAATGTTGACCAAGTACACATACCAGGAGTATATCTATAAGCTCAAGAACTAAATTGTTTTTGTGATATCACATATATTTAATGTGATATGTTATTCAAGGGTTCGATTTTAACTCAATGATCAGAAATCAAATGCAACAGCAAACGAAAACGTAATCTGATATAAGAGATTGTTATCAGAGATATGGAACCACCAACTATTATTGATCTTATAATGTATTCATTTAACTGTGGTTATAAGATCAAAATTTGCTAACAAAAATCATAATCTAAATGTATTGATTTCTTCACAATGTTCACAACCTATCCACCAGATATTATGGGCACTACAGGGATGAAGAATAGCAATTCGCTGGTTACGAACTTGAAGTTGCACTTCATTGTTATTGACTTACTAGATTGATAGATGTTGCAAGTGAGGCAAATGCTCGTGATCCTCCAAGTCTCGGAAATATATTGTAAGTGAGGCCGTCGGGCTGCCACCTTTGAGAGTTGAAGCCTTCCATTATAATTCATAGCTAACAATTCCTCAGTCGTTTTAGGTCCGGACAATGGATCCACACAAAACCTTGTTCAATCGAATCCCTTGAGGCATCCATGTGTTGAAGGCCTCCAAATTGCTCAAACCCCCCACCTTTTTGAAAGCAATTGTCACATTTGTGATGTCATGTGTTAAAATTGTTGGGCACACATTGATGATCGTGTTGGTTGTAGGTAAAATTACCACCCCTTGCCATAATATGATGCATGAAGGAGCTTCATGCAAAGTAGGTGAGCCTACTACGGTTATTTCCAAGAGGTTTTGCCTCTTCTGATGTGCAATCATTCTTTTGGAAATTACCCCAATTGATTAGAGATCTTGGATGAATCTAATGCCTTGAGAAGTGTGAGTGACAACATGTCAATTTGTGACGAATTTTTAAAGAATAATCATGTGAATTGTTTAGTTAGAAAGTGCACCAAGAATTGGTTGGTGTTGAGCAGTTGTTCAACATTAATTTTTATGGTTCATGGCAACCAAGGAGCCCAAGTGGAGATGCACGTCAATTGATTGTACTATAGCATGTGAGTGCACAAAAGGTTTGTAACCTACAACAATGGGTTACAAAATATATACATGATTGGGGTATTCTCCTCTTGGCAATGTAAACTTATTATGTCCAATAAAGGATGGAACATAGCTTCAACTTATAAGAATGTCATTCATAGATGGGAGATTAAAGTATGAAATTAGATGGGCTTTGGATAGACTCAATTTTGCTAGGGTATAGGGATCATTTTCAAACACACAGTAGGACATCTATGGGGTCTTGTGAATGGCTTAAACTTTAGCGATTGGCATACACTTTTCAAGTTAGGGTTTGGGGGTTTGAAGTTAACTTTTACGTACAAATATTTGAGGCCTATTTTTCATAGTAAAAAAATGTTTATATGTATATACTACAGAAATTTCACCTTTCTATTTGTTATTTGTGTGAAATACATAAACTTGATGTGTAGCCATACATTTGTATGTATATGGGATGTATATCTTCTTTTTTTCCTTTTTTTCCATCAGAATGCAATATATAAGAGCATTATTTAAAGGTGAGACATGCACGTGATTTATGGCCACCCCCAAGCCAATAAGCCATTATATTGATCCCTATATCATACTAGAAGTGTTTATTTTAGACAATATCAACTTATTTTACACCCAAAAGTAGTATGAATAAGCATGTCTACCTTACATTTGGCCCAATCACCATAACAAGTCTTCATGGCAATTCATCGTATTCATGGCATCAACACAAAACTTGGCATGTACAATGGAAGAGCATGGCCAAAAATGCTTATGGCATTGAGTGAACCCAAAAATCCAAAATTTTGAGAAATAATTAACTATACTTAAATGTTACTTAAAAGTGAGATTTTACATGAATATTGTTGATATGAAGATTGATCAAACGAAGAAACCATAATTAATTCCACTTTTTGGACGTGTAACAAATCAATGATCAAATACACCGAACGATGTGTGTTCCTACCCCAAGACTCCCTAAGTTGTTGAACTTAAACCTCTAATCCAAGTCATGTATACGATGAATGAAACAATAACAGATAGGATCAATCTTCACACACATTTGACTCAAAATGT
Organism: Polytrichum commune; assembly: GCA_950295325.1. Lineage (NCBI taxonomy): Eukaryota > Viridiplantae > Streptophyta > Polytrichopsida > Polytrichales > Polytrichaceae > Polytrichum > Polytrichum commune. Next base: position 63,292,515 of record OX485804.1, read on the forward strand.
GATCCTTTTCTATGAGCCCTAGTTGCACCACTAGACAACATAGTGACCAACATAACATACTTTGCATATGACATAGACAGAGAGCATGTTGCAATGACCGCCTGTGTCGAATGGGAAGTGTGTTCTAGTGCTTTGTTGTGAAGATTGAAGTTCAATCGGATCCTTGTCCCTTGCAAGTTATTCCGCAACTACACCGTTTATGGGATTTAGTGTCACATGTGTAATAGTGTCATTTATCCTATTTTGAGGCGTATGCTAGGTTATGTTGATGATTAAGAGCTTCATTATAATTGTCATCTCATGACACTCGGCATTCAAGTGCGCTTACCGATATCTTGGCATGAGCATGTTCAAATGGTGTTCTACATGCCATAGTGGGTCTCATGTGATCACTCTTATTAATTGGACACCCATATATGAGTGGTATGTGGCAAGGGTTGTAGTTAAGGATGGACACTAAAAAGACCCTTGTTGTGATGAGATTGGACTATGTGTACAAAATAGATAAACCAATCTTATTATGGATCACATTAAAAAATAGAATATAATCTTTATTTTGACATCTTATAACTTCTGCATCTCAACTCCGATCCTAAAACTTGATATGACAATCTGTGTGATTCGCACCTGCTGATCGGTTGCGATAATATGGAACTGATCCACCAGCTACAAATGTCTCTGGAGTTGGAAGTGTCCACAGTAGGGCTACACACTTGGATGCATCGATTTTTGTGGTGTAAGGTTGCTCTCAAGCCCCAAAACCCAAACTAGTCTTTCATACCTGCTCGTTCCATGCAATTTGTCAAAGGTCAACGAAATTCTTTCAATGAAACTCTTTTAGGTCGTTTAGGTTGTTGATGAGCAAATGATCAACTGACATAGAAAAAGTAAACTCAAAGTCCTCTGGTTGAACACATTGAACCAGCCAATATCCCTCAATACAGCGTATGAATTTAGGACATGTATTGTGATCATGTATAAGATCAAGTTTGAACTTTGTAAATGTGCTGAAATATAGAGATCAATATGCTGGACTGCTATAACAAATTTCACATCTGAATAAGTATACATGTATCTCAAGAATAGTGTCGATCAGCTCTAAATACAACAACAGGAGAAGTACAGGAGTGATTCCATAAAACGATATGATATTACCATAGAGCACAGAAAACGCATAGATCCACTTCTAATATTCAGAAATCAGTGACGAGTGAGAACCTCAGAACAGAAACCACAAAAGTAGATAAGGGCACACACTCATGTTGGAAGCTGAAATCCGTCCGCAACAAGCTATGAATCCAGTTTTATTGTCTTGTCACTTTAGATTACAAAGAAAATCATGGAATCAATAAATCCCATGAATCATCATGTATTGCTAACAATCGTGGAACTGGGCATTGACACAAATTGTGCTGTTAATTCACTGCGTGCATTGGCAGCTGCTAGAATGTTTCAGCTAAGGCAGAGGGGCTATTCAACGGTCTTTCAGGATTAATTTACGTTTTCATCATCACCTGTATAATAGCTGGTGCTGATTTTGTGCCTTGATTGCGAAACATTTGGTAACCACAGATTTGTACAGAATGTCATTTACTAAGTTGCAGGCTAAACAGGGCAACTTCTGAATCTACACTAGGTATGTCCACGAGAAGCAACTGCTTACACAATGACCTCTACTCACAAGTAAATAATGAAAGCTGAAAGATAATTGCAAACTTTGTGGAGCGAAATTGAGCCTTCCAGGAAAATTTCAGAAAATGTCACTTTGGTGCCTCCATGTCTCTCTGCATGAACCAAGAACTTCGTAAGAATACTCCCTACAACTTTCTCAGTATAAGGTGACTGATGCCTGAATTTGAACAACCAGTGACTAAGGTAACAACCCTAATCAAATAAACAGCCTCGCTTGGACACCTACTTTTGCGCTACAAAAAAGGTGCTAGTATGGACATAAGTTGGCACCCACAAAACAGCTCACTGGCTTAAATGAAGCAAAGTTTTAGCCACCCAGCACTATGGATAATGTGTGACCCTTTAAAACTTTCAAGGTCATTGAACATTTTCAATTTATATTTCATATGTAGCTGTGACCAGAATCCATGAAACTCAATTGCATCAGCCTCCTCATGGACTTGCTAATCACATAAATTTGAAGTCATGTTATTCTGTGTGAATTGTTGGAATTATCTGTTTAAGGAAAATTCTTACACCAAGACACAGCTGGGTAGGAAAAATGAGGCTCCTAACATATGACAAGTGTTCTGCATATACAAGGCAAACAAGATGATACTGACTTTCTGCACACTTTCGAATTTAGGAACACAATTCCGATGCCACCCTTAGATAGTTAGAGTCTATTCCTTTGTCTAATATTGTCCTAGTTTTGAGTACTAAAATTCTTCTCAAGGGAGTATCAGAATAGTCGCTTCAATTCTCAAGATAACTATTAAGACCAAGACATTCAGTGATAAGTTCTCGTGAAAAAATTGAATAGACCATCACGGTACCTGCATTGTTTGCTCTTGGATCTCTTGCATTTGAAGTCCCTCAGTCTTTCGTTTCAAAGCAGGAATATCTCCAGACTGGTACCAAACAAGGTCAAGGGGAATCCATCAATTTTGCAATGGTCACTAGGGTTAAATTGTGCAATTATTGATTGTTATGCAACAATCTGTTAGGTAATTGTGGCATCATCTAGTTGTACTTACAAATGTAGAACTTTAAAATACTCAATGGAGAAATGGGGAAACCTAGTTGGTAAGAGACTACTTTGTGAGAGCGTAGTCAAAAATTCCTTCGTCCAGTGAATTTGCAGATCAGAGTTCTCAAACGATTTCTCACAATGAAACTGCTGCATACTTGTATATGGCATGGTTTACATTGCCAGACAAAATAATATTTTTAGACATTGGGAGATTCAACTCCAGGCATCAAATCTCTACCAGGATATCTTCAGCTTTAATTGTCAATTGCCAATTAAAGAGACAGAAATCTAACTTTAAAGGTCTACAGACGGCCACCAACTCTACATTGTGTAGAATTCACATAAGGTATGTGGGCCTTATGTGGTTACTCTTCTTTATTGGACACCTATATTTTTTAGTGGTACATGGCAAGGGTTGTCATTATGGACAACCCCAAAAAATAAGACATGTGACAATAAGATAAGACTATGTGCTCAAAATGTAGACACCATTCTAGGATCAATCATTGACATTAATGGGAGGGCCTATGTGATCTTTACTCTGACGTACTATAACATTTGCATCTCACATCCGATACTGAAGCTTCAAATGACAATCTTCGTAATGAACAAATGCTAACTGGATGAGACAATTTCCAAGCCAACCCAACCATCAAAGTCGTCTGCAGAGTTGGAAGTGCCCACAATAGGGCCACATACCTTGACTTGGACAACATTGAATGACTCAAGTCTTTTATATTGACAATGGCACTTAAGATAACTATGATCTGCAATGTCACAACCTTTCTCCCAGCAGTCTCCTGGCAAACTTTGCACCAATGAAGATAAAATACAAATTCTTCTGTGGAAACCCAAAAAACCAGAAACACAAGGATTTTCACAAGATAATTTGGCAAGTAGCACAAAACCCTGGAAAAATAGAGCTCACCATTTGCCGCTCAGTAGCCTCATCAACTGCCCACTGATACTTCGATTGGTCAAGCCCAAAAAATTCCACAAGTTTGTCCTCAACCCCCAACCACCCTGGAACAACCAACCCCAACAGGTTAAAAGCATTCGCTACGTTGTTAAATCATCCATACTCTTACTACCCATAATTCAGAAGTCACATTCTCCAAAGTTAACTTTTCATAACTATGTTGCACACTGTGTGTTTGTGGTTCCAATCCAAAGCCCTAAACCTTTTCAAAGAATATAAGAGTTAACTTCTAACTCAACATGCCTTTTGCTCGGGAGTTGGTTGTTTTGCATACAACACCTTCCATGGTCGGTAAGTTTTTGGTGCATGATTGGAGGTAGTGTGGAGGTTTGAACAGAGAACATTCTATAACAGTTCATTGAGGGTCACACTCAACATAGCATGTCAAGAGGTGCTAAATGAGTTCGGCCCTCAATGAACCCAAATAGGTTGCTCTATTTCCGAGCATGCACCGCAAGTGGAAGGAAAACAACCATTGGAATATTACAGAGTACCAACTCCCAACAAAAAAATTTATTTGAGTCAAAAAAAAACTCTATTAATTTGAAACTTCTTGTGCCATAAATACCAGTACAGTGCATGCAACCAAGCGCACACCTTCTTGTAATTTTGACCATATAGATGGCGAGGCTTTTGTAGCAGATTCATGAGACGGATCTGACCCTAAGTCCACCACATATGAAGGCGGTTCCTCTGTATCTGGTACAGATGAAGACACCATGTCCTCGTCATCTTCGTCCACAACAGATTTGATGGCAGCAGCAGACTGGCGCTCATTGTCGGATGGAACATGGGACCTCCTCGCTTCCAAGTCCTTCATAAATGCATTGTTTTTCTCTTCATCTAAGAAAAACCTTGGTCTTGCAGGTGAACCATAAGCCATGGATTCTTCACTCCTCTGACAAAACAGACCTTACTGTCAGCAATTTCTTAGAATTGTTCAAGTTAAATGAATTATCTCATGTCCTATTTACCATTCCAAATTACAAGCATGCCTGTAAGTATGTCATAGGACCAATTTCAAACTTCGTTTCCTCACCAGGAAGTTTTGGAAAGCTATAACATTGTGATATTTCTACTAATATCTGGAACTACCTAAGAAATTCAATACTACACAATTTCGTGATGAAACAAGAACTTTAGGGCTCCCATCAATCACCATGTAAAATGCCATAAAGATTAAATTTGACTCACCATATGCACAACTACTTATTAAAGTCTACCTACACAATTTCGTGATTAAACCGAACTTGAGGGCCTCATATCCATTACCATGTACAATGCTATAAAGAAAAAATGTATCATAAAGCAAAAATTGGCTCACCATATGCACAACCCAAGGTTTGAAGCCCCTGACCACTAATCATCTCAACACGTTGAGTAGTACGTTTTTCACTTTAATGAAAAATAATTGAAAATGAATTATCTCGTGTCCTTTTGTTTGCCATTCCAAATTACAAGCCAAATGTTCTGAAATACCACTTTAAGATGATACAAGATCCAATTTCAAGCTTAGCTTACTTACCAGGAAGTCTTGAGAGACTATAGCACTACGATACTTCTACTAAAACCCAGAACTACCTAAGAAAGTCTACCCACACAATTTCGTGATTACACCGAACTTGAGGGCTCACATCAATTACAATGTAAAATGCCATAAACCGTAAAATTACCATGAAAGTAAACATTTGGCTCACCGTTGCACAACCAGAATTTTGAAGGCCCTGACCACGAAGCGCTCATCAACACATTAGGGGACATTAATCACATGTTCGTGAAAATTCAGCATTTCACAATGTGAGGAAGAATGATACCTTGACAAGAATATTCGAAGGTCACACCACCTTCCAACATCGCAAGAAACCCAAACCCCAGAATTCAGCAGAGAAACGACACCCTGGATCTCCAGAAAAGGAAACAGTAAATGCAAGGGAGAGAGTTCGTGAGGTTTTTTGAAGCCAAGAAGAGGCCAACAAGATTATGTTCTCCACGCCCGTAGGAATCGAGATGATGAGATGTTGGAATTATGGAATCGCAGCAGAAAATGTGGGTGAAGAAGAGTCCAGTGTAAGTAAGTATGCAACAATAAGTCGAGTTGCGCGTGACGTGAAGAAAAGTGTGACCCGAGACGCGAGAAGAGAAGCGAAGGCGAAGAAGATGGTCGGGAAGGTGGGGAAGAGGAACGGCCGGCCGGGTGCAATTGGCCGGGTGCAGTTGGCCGGTTCTCCGGGTATAGTTGCCAGGCCACGTTAGAGATCGACAGGGTGCCCTGGCCATGAGTTCCGGGTATGGAATCCAGGTATGTGAGGGAATGGCCGGGTAATCATGGAATGCTTAAGGACCAACCGGGTGCAATTGAACGGGTATTGCGAGTACGCTTGCCAAGGTATTTTAGGGATCGACCAGGTGGTCCGGGTATAAATGCCAGGGTATATTAGGTTCCGGGTAGGTGTGACAATGTATTGTTATAGGGAGCAATGTCAGACATAGATGTTCCGGGTAGGTATGTCATGGTATTGTTAGGGAGTTATGTTATGCCCCCTTCCCACCTAAGTTTGCACACATATAAGATGATCAATGTTGAAATACTCTACACCTGAAAGAGTGGTGAGCGGTGAGCAACATAATTCACAACAAAGGGATTTTTTTAGTAAGAAGTGCAACACGATTTGGCTATGATTATTGAGAGACGATAAATATTGATGTGCACCCTATTACCATGAATTATTAGGTGAAGTGTGGTCCATGGTTATGGGTACTTTATCCAAATCACAAACACGCAAATGCATTTAAAGTGCCTTATTGTGATTAACAACCAAATAGTTACACAACCAAATCATGGATGAAAGTCCACATCTAACCATTGGCTACCTACTAAGGGGAGAGTCCCGAATGCACGTGTAGGAGGGTTTGGTGACTAAGTCATGAGCTTGGAGGTCCACGGTATTGGGAACTAAGGGCATCGCCAGTGGATCTAGGTAAAGCTCACTGCAAACCAAAACCTATCTTTTGACTGACCTATAATTAGAAACTGAAATTACCATCATTAGAAGCACACCTAAATAAACGTGAGATATTTCTCAAGAAAAAGAATTGTAAAAATTTGACGTAGGTGAAATCCCTCATTGAAAACACCACATTTTCAAAATTTAGAGGGAGTGCACCAAATCTTGCTCAAAAATGGAAAGATCCTCCCACACTCCCTCCAAATTTCTGACATTTAGAGGGAGTGTGGGAGGATCTTTCCATTTTTAAGCAAGATTTGGTGCACTCCCTCTAAATTTTGAAAATGTGGTGTTTTCAATGAGGGATTTCACCTACGTCAAATTTTTACAATTCTTTTTTCTTGAGAAATATCTCACGTTTATTTAGGTGTGCTTCTAATGATGGTAATTTCAGTTTCTAATTATAGGTCAGTCAAAAGATAGGTTTTGGTTTGCAGTGAGCTTTACCTAGATCCACTGGCGATGCCCTAACCATGCATGTAAGTGGAATGTGCAGGTTAGCGCTCGTGGCACTTGCTAGAGTTGGGTAGCAGTCAAGCTAAGTTAAGGAAAGCTAGCAAGGGTTGCAACATTGTTAGTACAATGAGAAACACTCATTGGAAACAAGAACAACTAAAGGTGTGTGGGAGGTAGTGGACAATGCTATTAAAAAAAAGGCTACTCCATATATTAAAGGCAAAGAGCAAGAGAAGTTACTCGCGGTTGGGAATCCAACCAACATGGGTGAGTTTGTTGCGGAGGTATTCATGACACATGCCTTGTCTACATTTCTACTTTATGCATCATCTGCAATTATATTAATTGATGTTTGGGGTGAATAGTGTTCAATAGTGTAGACCAATAAACACTTTGGGGCTACAACTAAGCATGATATGGCATTGGAGAAATTGCAAGTGATTGCAACTACTCTAGTTGAAGCAAAATTCAAGTCTTAGTGGTTGCGTTGGTGGAACTCAAGCTCAATGACAAGGGAGTCAATGTGTTTCCCACTTGGGATGTCAAAGAAATTCACCTTGAAAACAAGGTTGTTCAAGCTTCATTTTGGGCCCATGTACCTTCTTTGTTTCATTTTTCTCATTTATTTCATTCTTGGAAGAAAAAATAAAATAAAACAAAAAATCATAAATCATTTTCTTAATCGTTCAATCCTTTGGCTTTTAATTGGAGGTTGCCATGGTGAATGAGTTTGATGGTAAGAAAACTCATTGGGTGACATACATTGGTGTGACAATATCCCTGTCCATGTGTCTTATGTGGAAAAATGGAGAATTGTTGTCCAGACAAAGGCTTTCCAACCATTGTTTAGGGGAGTTTTAGGATTCACGAAGTGCACCACACTTATTCATTACCTGAGGGGGAAACTTTTCATCAAACGTGTGTTGTACATGTGGTTTTCTGTACCATATATTTATTTATTTATTTATTTACTCAAGTTCTCATGCGACGTCAAAAAAATTGTATTTGATTTTCTATCTATGTTTGTGTTGTTTTTTTAATAGGTTCCTCATGAGAGAGTTAGTGCCTTTGGAGGTTGGCGCAACAACATCCCTATCAACATTCATAAGGTTATATCTACACAAGGGCAATCTTTGCATGTTCACCAAATCGTAGTTAACGACATAAGATGTTGACATTTTGTTGAGTTGCCATTGGTTTCTAGATTGTCTTCTCTCATTTTACCCATCTAAGGAGAAATTGGAGAGATTCAAAGTTGGGACATCACAAAACTTGATGATTTTGATGTACCTGATGATGATGCACTAGTGAAGGCAACACCATCACATGTTGTAGTAGGTAAGCACAAACATGGACAAAAAACTATTGCCCCCCCTCCTCAAAGAGGATCCCCTTGAATCAACCCCATTGGAGGTTGTTTTGCCAAAACCAAATACTTCCACACAACCAAGTTCTATCCCAAACAACCCTTCATTGTCGTGTGCTCACTCACAACATGTTGCCACAGGTTTGTATTATAGAGAAGAATACATCCATAACAACAATAATGAAGAATGGAGCACACACAGACCCAATCATGTTAGATACATTGGAATTTGTGAAAAGTATAACATCCTAATCTAAAGCATTATTGTATTACATTTCAATTGATGGTACCCTTGGATTATGTACTAATAGCACTTTGTTTATTTGATTGGAGGTGTGTTTAGGTCGTTCAAAGTTTGATCTTATTGTTGCCAACCTTCCCAAAGGCCTTTGAGTGCCAAATGTTCCTCCCCAATTGGGAGCATTTCCAAAATGGAACAAACACGAGTCGAGCCACATTGAATCCTTGTTTGAGTTTGTGCATGCTTTCCTTGATGATAAAGCTTGCATGCTCGTAGTGATGCCCACAAGCAAAGTAGTTAGAGGAGATGTGATGACTTATGTTTATCTCTTATGAATTTACAATTTCAAAGAATTGGTGGGGCATCAATGAGCTCCCCTTATGTTTGAGGATTGATGAATCTCACACGTTAAGTTGCAAATGCTTTGATTTTTTTAATTTTTTTTAGTGTTACATATTTCACTTTTGTTTTTTTGTCTCCTACATCAGATGTTTGTTAAGAAAAATGCATGTCAGACTTAGTGATTTCATGTTGTCATATTCGTGCACAATAGGATGTCTATGGTGCGATTTGATTTCCAGCTAACCAATATAGCATATGCCCTAGATATTGAAGATAATGATATTTTCTTCAACCTAACAAAAATGAGTACTTGGCTTATGAATGGGGGAGCCCCTTGGAGAGGTGGTAGGATTTGTTGTCAATGCAAGTTTATTTGAAGCGTTGACAAAGCCCAAAGCTAAGGTTCTAGATGCTTATGCATTCACATGTAATATGATTCACCATAGCTATATATCATCGAAGCCTTGTAGTTTGATGGTCGATTCACTCATTCATCATTGTTATGTGGTTGAGAATTTCTAGGTATGTGCAACCACGCTTAGAGACGGAACGGTTAGCACCCAGTAGCGTGTGAGGGAGATTCCACCATTTATGTTGCTATTCTTGCTCCAATTGTGTGATGCACCTCCTCCTCCTCCTCCTCCTCCTTTTTGGTCTGCAAATGGAGCCCATTCACACTCCCTTGTTGATGATGATGCCTTGGTTCGGAAGGTAGCTAAGCGCTTCGCATTAGTAAGTTTGTCAAGTGTTGTAAGGCTTCCTATTGTATTCATTGTATGCACAACATTTTTTAGTTGATTTGACACCTAGACGCTAGGTTTTGTGTGCATAATGTTGATGTCCATCAAGTTTATATGTGTGTTTTTAGTTTTTTCTATCTATGCCTACGAGCATAATTTTACCCATATTCCAATGTTTGCCCCTTATTATTTAGTTCAAAATATCTACCACTATAAAGCATTTGGGCTCACTAAAGTTTCCATATACTTTGTAAATATTTTCGCAATTCACAAGTATAGGGTACAAGTGCCCCCATTGCCATGTCATTTTTGCTCTCATTGCTCACATGATAGCATTCCCCCACTTGATGTACCTAATGCATTTCTACATCCAAAAAGATTGGACCAACCCACTTAAACAAGAAAGCACACCCAAAACGAACATCATTGTTTTTTTTTTAAAACCACTTGTATTATCACACATACAAGTACAAATAGGTAGGGAGGGAGGTTGGCGCCTTCAAGCATCAACAATGCATTCCACTCAAAAACTTGAAATTTGGTACCCAAAATTCTTAAACTCCACTACAATCAAAAGGAGGAGCCACTAATTGCCAGTAAATGAATAAAAAGGCTGCAAGGTACAAACTGAGAGAGCAAGAGGGTGGCAACCATAGGGGTGGAGAATGGAGGAGAAAGTGACGACACCACTCACCCTACCCAACTAGACCTTAGGGAACTTGAGCCTTTGGATGGGAGGATGGGCTCCATCCATGGCTTATAATGAAGCTTGTCGACTACTCCCATAAACAAAGCTTAGTGGCGGGTCTCATTTTTAAGGCGACTCCACTCTACCCATGTGAAGCTAGTTGGTGACACCTTAGAAGGCATTTTTTTTAAATTATTGTTATTTACATGTGTGTGTAAATCAATTTACTTCACTATAGCAAAGTGGCTACTAGTAGCCAGGGAAAAGAAGGGTTACCATAGAGGGGACTCTATTTCAATTTTACTAATGTCAAAATGTAGTATTTACATTGGATTCAAGAGGGTATCTACCAATGTAGGATTGACATGTCGCATATTTAATTAAATTTTGGTGAAATACAGAGCCACATGCAATAATCATGAAATGCTATTGGAAATGACAATAGCCAAGGCGCAATGCCATTAATTACTATATAAAGTGGAGCTTACTTGGAAACATCGCAATACAATAATCACACAACTACATTAAGGTTGATGAGGCGAATATGAACACCTCCAACTTTGTGGAATGATAGAGCCGATGGATTCAAGCATCAGAAGCTTGAGCAAGCTAGCAATTGTGAATCATGACCAACGGATTTGAAATCGTTGCAATCAAAGGTGAGGGAGGTGTTGATCTAGGCTTTGGAATAAAATATAATATGCTTCTCAATATGGTGTTATAGAGGTGAACTCTTCCATCATTCAATGTTGTGTAAGTGGACATCATCACTAGCATATTCTACATGGGTCATTTACCAATGAAAACCAAGTTTAATGCCAATATTGACTGTGACATATCCCTAAAATGGTCACAGGTAAGATAAAATGTTGCCAAACTTGCTTTTCATTATAAAATACCCACAATACAAGTTGTTCGGCACCTGCCGCCTCTTAATTTGCCCACATCGGGCACAAAATCAAGTGTCATAGCTTGATGGATAGCACTCCTTGTTATGGAGGGCAGTGGGTGTGGTTTGACTTTTGCAAAGGTGACTAACCCAAACATCATCAATATTGCGGCTAAATCACCATCTATTACTCACCCACCAAATTAAAGCGACGCTACCGCTAACACATCGTAACCAAGTTGGACAAAATGTTTGGAATTTCAAGAATTTTGGGGAAAAAAAATGTTGAATCCCAACAACTTCCTGAGCACCTTGGCAAGCCTCTTGAGGCTATTGATGCACCTTACATATTTCATACACCTTATTCATTTCCTCTTTGTAAACCAGCATCTCAAAAATGCACAAAAACAATAAGACATCACTAAGACATCTGCTACCTTGAGCGCAATTCAAGATGTTTGGATCAAAAGCACCCTCAAATGAATCCTTTGTTTTAGGACGAGGTCTTGTGTGCGTATGATATGCATGGTTGATGATGGAAAATAATTCCAAATTTAATTGAATTAAAATTCACCTATAATTTTATAAAATGATAAATTATAATGATGGGATTCACATGTAATTCAAGGTTCATATGTGATTGGTACTTTGGAACATCCAAGGGAACCTTGGGGAACATTGTGAGCATATTTCTTCACTATAATGTTCCTACATATGTACTTATATATCATCATTATGTATACAAAATGGTATTCTACAAAGAAGTTCATCATTAGCTTGAAAAATCTTGATAGTATGACATTTGAGGCCCAAATGTCATATTACTAAGAATATGACATTCAAATAATACGACACCTTCTTGCGCAACCAAACATGTCTTAAAAAAGCGGGAGAATAGTGTGGCAACTTCAACACAAAGGTAAGCGGGCCTAGTTCCATTACTTATATGTAAATGGTCCTTATGTTTGAGTGGTGTGTGGTTAAGTGTGGTCTAAAAGAAGACAATAGAAAAAACATATGGATTTGTCCAAGAGATTGGACTACATTATTTAAGTTTTCATAACCATTCTAGACTCACTAGTCAACTTAAATTATGGAAATTTGGGAGAGGCTGCTCTGTGATCAAGCTATAGCTTCTTGGTTGTCATCTTTGGATATTCATATCAATTCAAGACATGCTTCAAATTTCTCTATAATTGATTGGCTTCTCCGTCCACATTTGCAAATCATCCAAAATTTAAATTTGAGAAACATAGTTGTATTTTGTACCGAAACAAGAAAATGGAACCATTTAGGATTGTCTACCTTCATCCTTAAATGCTCATGCAACTCGAAATGAGCCGCCGCCTAGTATTCTAATGGGGTTTGCGACCCACTAGGTGGCAATCTACACGGATGGAAGGTACAAACCTACACCAGGACACACACCAATACACATGTGGGCCCAAATAACATGTAAAAACCTCAAACTCCAAGCATATAAGGTAGAGGGTGCTTAAACCAACACTTTAAGCTATTGCACACACATATGGCTACATGGTTAATATTATCTATATATATATATAGATATATATATATATATATAAACCTTTGTTCTAAACATAGGTATAAAGAAAGAAATTTTTTTTAGCCTCAATTAGATATTTGATGAATATTCAAAGTCAAAACTGCTAGCTTCCTTAAACCAATATATAGGCCCCGTGTATGATGCCGTTGGATATGATGAGGACCCCCACTTTCATTGCCTAGAACCAACACAACATAGTTGGGTACTAGACCCAAGCTAAATCAAAGACCAACTAGTAATGGTGCGCAAAGCCACATGGCCACCTCCATGATCCCACCTAGTTCGCTTGCTAACCATCACCTTGCATCTTGGGTACCAACCCCCTTTGTGTTTTGTGGGCCTACCTCCGTGACATTGTGAATGGCTATAAACACCCCCCCCCCCCCTTGCAATGTATAGGATGGCTAGAATAGGCATTGACAAGCTACCCTAAACCCATCTTGAACCAACCCGAGATAAAGTGGAGCATGTTACCTACCCTATACGAAGGTAGTGGAGGTCGCTATGAGGTGGTGCCACTAATGGCACCTAAAAGCATCACTCCGTGGGCCCACACACTCCTCCAGCATGGCGAATGCTTCAAGATAGTAGAGTGTTGGTGAGGTGTTGGTTTTAGCACCCTCTACCGTAGGTTTTTTTTGGTTAAGTTGGCATTGCTTGTTTTTGGAGGCGGTTCCAAGTGTTGGCCAAATTTAGGACCCAAATTTAGAAGCCAATATCTTTTAGATGTGATATCCAATTTGGGTGAGGTGTTCTCCTTTAGGACAAGGTGACAATTGTGCATAACTTGAGCAGATGAATTTGGGGAAAAAAGAGTAGTGCACATGTTGCTTGCTCCATGAAAAAGGGGAAATCTCCAAAATGACCTCATGTGGTGCCTCCAACTTTGAGGGTGATGGACTTCATCTCAATTTCTCATCCACATTACATATTATGAGCAAAGTTGTCAACTTTCTATAATTCAAGGCTTGACCAAAATGGTCATGCAACGAAAAAATTCAGAGTTTTCTCTAGGTGACCCCGGATGAAGGCCATGTCCATATGTTTATCCAATCTAGCAAATGTGGTTCAACTGACTTCAAATTTTCGCAAAAAGAATACTCCCTCCGTTTCAAAATAAAAGTTACGTTTTATAAAATCCATGGGCTTAAGGTCATTTTTTGCACTTTTAGCACAAAATTGCATGCATTGCATAGCTCTCACTAAGTGCTTTCCAGCGAGCTAGGGGTGTCCATAGTAACACCCGTTCATCGCCATTGATGATCGAGACCAATTGATCTCACACATAAAACCGCGTTGATGTGCGTCGACGCCGTCGAGTCCAAATATCAATTGTTAAACAAGTGTAAATTGTTATTTGACTTGGTAGTTCATCAACAACAACATTTACATTATTTCTGACAACATTCTAGTTCGTTTGGCGAAGTTTGAGAAAAATTTCACCAAATGTAACTTTTATTTCATAACGTAGTTTATATCCAAACGTAACTTTTATTTTGAAACGGAGGGAGTATATGATAGTCTAGTTCACATCCGCACAAATTTATTTTAAAACAACAGAGTTTATTTTTCTACATAACAAAGAAATTCAACACTGATGCTAGAAATGCTTGAAAACAAAATGTGAAAGCTTGAGTGTTTAAGGGTTAATAAACTCATTTCTTGAATGAAAAGACATGTATCACAAAGACATGCTTGGTTGAAACCTATGACAAAGTTGATGTGCACAAAATAGGTTATGATTTTCACCGACATGCAAAGTCTTCTTCAAACTACCATAACATCACTCAACCTCTCACTTCCTCTTCATTTTTAAAAGGAGACTGGAAGGTGAGAGGTTGACACAAACGGGAAATATTTCCATTGACAACTACAAGAGCGTATATGAATGGACATGGTTAGCATGTTATTTTCCTAAGTTAGGGTTCCACTTGGGGCCCAACCCAACTGAACATCAATCGACTATGTCTTCTTAAGGCCCACTTCACACATGAGACCAAGAGCCCGTGACCATTACACTTCAAGCACTCTCATTGGTGGAAAAGGTGGAGCCGGTCCAAGTTTGCTTCACACTACGCTTGAGGGACCAATGGAGTAGGTGAATGCAAGATGGATGTAAAGTCTACATGGGTTCCTACATGGAATCGAATGGATCATGTTTCATGGTCACTTGGACTATTTTCAAAAACCACCTCTTGAAGGTAGGTCTAACACAAAACCATTGGGAGACCATGGTACTCCGAACGCTCACAACCGTTGGTTTATTCTATTTTATCATGTGCGAGGACCCGCATGAATAGAAATTCATTGGAATAGCATTTGGTTGAGGGCCCAGTTATATATGACTTCACACTACATGATTTTGGAGGTGTATTGGGACGGCATTTGGACACTTTTCTTTTAGGCTCTCACAATTTCATGGTCACGGCTCTTGGCTCGTGTGTGAAGTGGACCTAAATACATTGAATACTAGTTTGCCAATCGCATGACATGTGTTTTTTTTCCCCCCGGAACACCGGTAACCTTGGCCACATTTAGTGAGTTGTCGGTGCTCAATGATAGTTTGTGAAAAATACTCGAACTAAATACACACAAAGTATGTATAGGCCAGGTCCAAAATCAAAGAGAGATAATGACCGACAAAGTTCCCGGCCCAACAAAACATTTGATGTACAGTTGAGTAATGTTATGACATAGTACCAAATGAATATGATATTTTAATGGCTCAAAATAGTAAATGTATGTATAGTGCAATTCTATTGAGGCGGCCACGATTCATGTCACGAGCCACAAACGGTGGTACATCAATTGACTACGGGAACCACTTTTGCAGTGCCTACTAATTACTTGAAATGATAGCCTAATGTCATATGAGTTTTTTCCTTAGAAGTTGCAGTGACTGTACATTTTGAGTTACATCGAAGTCTTTAAATGGAACGGAACAATTAAGGGCCGCTTCACACTATGGCCGTCCAAGTCAAGAGGCCGGGGGATTGAATGGCCAAACTTTGTTGGCTCTGTCTGTAGGACAGAGACTATGCATCAACTTCTTCGTTTCAAGAGCAAATTTCCTAACCACTTTGCATTCACACTTGGACGTTACTTGTTCTTGTTATTTTTGGTCCACTTTATTTAATGTGGATGTTAAATATATATATATATATATATATATATATATAAATGTATATGTATATATATAACACTATAATTGCTTCCTAAAATGCATTGAAAGAAATCTAGTTAACTATAGTTATTTCGGTAGTTCTTGATTATGTATTCTAAAAATTTTGGGTGATAAATCAGTAGCTTCAATCCTTGACCTGCATTTGAGAAGAAGGTGCACAAAATCCAAGAAAAGTTTGGTATAGTAAATAGCCATGGATTGGCATGAGCAAAGTGAACAACTATAATTGTAGTCTTTCATAGTAAAGGACAGAGCCTCAGAGTTCTACCGTTTTCTTGTTGAGAGTGCAAAGAGATGGGTTGAAAATACATAGCCAATCAAATATAAGTATTGGAGCCTCCGGCCGGGCAGAGTGTGAAGCCTCCAAAGGCCAAGCCCAAAGTCCAAACCTATACCTAAGAAAGAAGGAGCATCCCACTTTAATCCTTGCTTAAAACAATCCCTCCAATCTAACGGCCAAGACCTTGTCGATTTTTTATTTATTTTTCATGAATAAAAATTGACGGCCTCGCGACCATAGTTTGGTTTCCATTCTTGTCCGACCCAAACTTCCTTCGAGAGTCCGTCACCTTGGTCAAAAAGTGTTGCCATGTACACATTTTGGAGAGCGACGGCCTTTGGACTCTGACCTCTAGTGTGAAGGGTCGAGAGGTCGAATTCTTGGTTTCTTGCAATCTGATTGGTGGTAATCGACGGCCTCTCGACCTTCGGCCATAGTGTGAAGCGGCCCTAAGCATCAAAACGTTAAGGATGAGGGTAAGAATCTAGTCATGCAAAAAAAAACATGACTTGTTTTAACCACTAATCTACACATGGGCACGCGGGAGGGAGACCTATATGACTATTTACAAAGAAAAAGAACATAACACTTTGATAGTGAATATAAATGTACTTATGAACTCTAAAAATAATGAGGAAAATGACTACAACCTCGATTTAGATACGCTACTCATCTCACACCAATCACATGTATCATGTCGTAGGCCCTTTTAGTGATTGCAAAACTAGATTGTCCTCTTTAGGCCCGCTTACCTTCGTACTCACTCCAAAGTGATGGGTAACTTAAGTTTATGAATAGACTAATTGTTCCTTAAGATAGAAAATCCTTATTCAGTCACATTTCTTACTCGGACGCCTATATTTGAGGGGTATTCGGTTTGGTGTGGCTCCAAGAACAAATACCCAAAATACTTTTTTTTAATAATATGTACTCAAAATACGATAACCATTCTGAACTCAACAATCAACACAATTGAAGGACCCATATGACCATCCAATGAACGCGAAATTCCTCACTTTGATAATGAATAAGATGTTCATATGAGCTCCAAAAATCATGAGGAAAATGGCTACTACCATGATTTGCATATGCTAACTATCTCGTACTAATCGCGTGTTTCACACCCATAGAGTAGTGGGCTCATTTGAAAAAGCAACATAAGAGAAGGTGCCATATTCTCCACACTTGGTGTAGTACTCCACAGCCGGCCTGGAATCTTGCACACGTAATTGGATGTGTCACGATTTCTTCTTGCAGGCTAACTTAGATTTTCATGGAACATGAAGCAATTCAGAAGCCAAAGGTGTAACTTAAGTGATGTCATGGCCGATTTCGTGGAACAATAGTTGCACTCTAGTGGTCGAATTCAACCCGAGACCAACTATTCCCGAGAAAACAAAGAAAAAGAAATAGAAAAAGGAAATGTCCACGATTTCACAAGGATATGTGATGTTTGTTTACCAACTCTTTTTCATGGTTGCATGGTCATGGTCATGGACGTGGGGATGGTTCAATGCCTATTTTCATAGGTGGATTGTAGGTCAGTGTTGATTTGAAGGTGATTGTGTCGTATTGGGATGGTAGTGAGTGGTTTTAGTCTAGTGAGACTGGCGCTTGGCTCTCTTCAAGTTTTGTTTTATTGAGTGTGATGTGTGTTAGGTAACGTGTGGCTATTTTTGAGAAAGTTTTTGTTAGATTATGGGTTTTGTTTGTGGGGATTTGGAAGTCCTGAAGGTGTTTTGGTAGTTGTTGTGTGTATGGCACCTGTAATTCTTGTTGTGATTACAACCTAGTTCTCCCATTTGGCCTTATGTTTCTTAGTATGCGCATTTGGATTGTGCCAAGTATATTATGTGTTTATATGCCAAGACATGCATACATAAGCATGTGCCTTCGGGCTAAACATAGGTAAAAGAAAGAAAGAAAAACATTTAGAGGGTAAATTGAATATTTGATGAATACTCAAAGTCAAACCATAGCTTCCTTCAACCAATCCTTAGGCCCTATGTATAACGACCATGCATATGATGTGGACCCCACCTTCATTGCCTAGAACCAACACAATATCGTTGGGTACTAGACCCAAGGTAGATCAAAGCCAAACTAATATATATTTTTGGCATAAATTGAAAATTCAATTACAAGAAAATGAACCAAAACACAACCACCTCCAAAGAACCAACACAACCCAAGGAGAAATTCAAAGCCCAACTAGTAACGTTGCGCAAAGCCACATGGCCACCCCTATGACCCCACCCACTTCACTTGCAAAACCGTCACCTTGCATCCCATGTACCAATCCCCTTGCATTCCAAGATTAGACCCCCCTTTTATTCCTAGAACCAACCTCTTTTGTGCTTTGTGGGCCCACATCCTTGGCTTTGTAAATAACATGCGAAAACCAATCCCCCCCGCCACCCCATGTATAGAATGACTAGAACAAGCACTGACAAGCGACCCAAAACCCACATTGAACCAACCCGAGATAGAGTGGAGCCTTTATTTACCCTACATGAAGGTGGTGGAGGCTGCTATGAGGTGGAGCCACTAATGGCACCTAAAACTGTCACTCCGTGGGCCCGGGCACTCATACGCCATCGGGAATGGTTCAAGTTAGTGTTGGCAATTGGGAGGCGTTATTAGGTGTTGGTTCCGGGTAGGTTGATTTTAGCACCCTCTACCTTTGTTGTCCTCCCTAAAAAACCTACTAAGAGCATGTGACCATTCATTGTTTGTGATAAACAAACCACAATCTCAATTATTTTGAAAGATTGTGGAAGCCTTATTTCGTGACCGCACTAAAAGACAACCACCAACACATTATTATGTTTCAACATCCTTCATTATATTGTGTACATCTAATTCTTTCAAGGTTCTTCTGTTAAAATTGCAACAACAATTACATATGTTGTTGGGTGATATTGATCAAAGAGAGATATCCAAATCATAGCTGGGTTGCGACATCTTCGGATTGCATATCATAATAATGAACTATCCATATTCCACATTATTCGCTATTGCACCCATGGCATGAAATTGTGGTTTTCCCCTTTAAATGCTAGCCATGATCACATCTTTCAAATGCTTGAACTCCAAAGAAGATATAATAGATAGGATATGATTTTGGATTTTAGAAATGGAAATTAATTTTGTTCACATTTTATTTTTCTTAATTGGTTTACAAATGGCCTTTCTACCATTTCGCAAGGATTTCAAAGCAGTTTTGAAAACCCCCAAATAATTTGAAATTGATCAACTTCGTGATGAGATGACTAATATCAATATTTGTGTACCTTTAAGTTTCTGTCACAATTTTGTTTATTTTTCTCAAATGGTTTACAAGTGGCCCTCGCAACACTTCTTAAGTTTTCAAAGCAATTTCAAAAACCATGCAAAGATCTGAAGTTGGTTACCTTGGTGCCGAGATGCCCAATATCAACAATTGAGTGCCTCTAAATTTCTCTCACAATTTGGTCCTTGGAATATTAGTATTTAGGTTGGAAGGGATTTCTTCCTTGTTTGTGGTTGTAGTACGGGTTGTCGTTATGTAAGCAATTAGTTCCAAGAAGTTTTGGAGAGACAAGACTTATGACGAAGACCTTCATTTTCCCTAATAACTAGAAGTATCTACCTCGTTAGAGTTAGAGTTAAGAGGACTAAGTTGGTCAACGCCTCAATATCACTATTGCTAAAGACCCACCCTCTGTAGTATAGTGTAGTAATCTTGGTCAAATACCCATGGTACCCTACTCTTTATAAAAAAAATGTGACGACCTCATTATAGATACATGAATGGTATTTAACAAAAATGACATTATTATAGATACATGAATGGTATTTAACAAAAACGACATTAGTCCAACACTAGTTATAGTGTTGCCGGTATAGTAGGAAGTTAATAAGAAGATATATTGAATAACTAGCATATAGATATGGTTGTAAGTAGGTCAAATTATGAGGTAGTACATCTTTAAACCTTAAAAAATAGGATCACTAGTAACATGGTATTAATAAGGTCTACGTAGTAGGATAATGTATACCAGAAGGGGTAGCTAACATGGGTAGTAAAGAATTCTATTAGAGATACCGACCTTTTCAATTAGGAAACTAAATATGTCATGGAGGGGTGGACAAGGGAAAAAAAAGAAAAAAAATTCACAATCTTAATAGAGGCATTCACTAAATTGGGATCATTTATAGATGCTTATGCATCTACATGTGAATTTAACAATATATATTTGTAAATTTTAAACACTGCATATAATCTCTATGTCTTTGTGGATCGCACGTGCATTTATTCATGCTTGTTGGTGTAGTAGTGTTACTTCATCGCATTCAAGAGAGGCTCTGTCACATTCAATGTCATCTTGACATCGTCATACAATACTCTATCCTCACCTCATAGTGGTGGCTCAATGATGAAGATGATCTCCCTCGATGATGATGAGGAACATTTTTGGAAATTTTTCATGAAATCTTGATGGAGTATGTGAGTTTTCCATTTGTTTCATGTTTGTTCGATTATGAAATCATTCAACACGTTATTATTCAATAATGAATGTTGACCCTCTGAGTTGTTTTTTTAGCTTTAATTTTTTTTTAAATAAATGAAAAATGAAATATCCCCTTCCTCTTGCATAATTAATCCATTACATACAAAGGGGGTCACAAAGGTTGTGAATCCAACCTCAACACCATCACATTATAGGAGATCGTTGGGTTATGATCATTGCATCGTGCCATTTGTAGATGTCGAGGCAAAGGAGTGTATTGAACATGTTAGTGACAAAGAGGAGAGGTAATGGAGGACTATAGGGGTAGTTACGGAGCTTCTATGCATGGTTCTACATTGACTACATTGAATGTGCTCATTACTTTGCGGACATTGATATGTGTGAGTAATTTCCTCTTGTACTTTCATTTGTGTCCAAATAGTTCAATTTCTAAGTTTTCCGCAATGCCTCCATAAATTCATACCCCAAACCTACATGAACTCCATAATCATAGTCTAGAGCATGTTCAATACTTGGAATGTGGTTGATTTTTATTTTTATTTTTAAATAAAGAAAGTGAAGGTTGAATCTAACAACAATGTTAACAATCGTTTCCAAACTCTCAAGCCAAGCTTTGTGGTGGTTGATTTTAAGAGTAAAGCAAGGCATTCATTAGATTGATTGCACTTTGTGTGAACTTCCCACTCATGGTATTTATAAACAAAGATGTTATCATTTATGCCAAAATACCACGGTTATAAGATACTAGTGGACGTATCTCCAAATATTTTGCCAACCTCACTGCTCACAAGTTACCACTCACATGTTAGTACACCGCGATGGCGTATCCAGGTAGGAGGGAGAATGCTTCTTAAATACATCAATAACTTACAAACAATATAGGGAGAAGTACAACCTACCACTCAAACGCTTCATAAAGTATGTGTGTGTTTTGTGGACACTTACCTTTTTGTGACTCGCTATCATGTATAGCTCGAGGAATTGATAGGACTTCAAGCACAATAAGTTGGCCTCCATTATGATTCCATGCATTATTATATTATACGTTTTGATTCCAAGATTCCAAGAGCACACAAACGTCAATCACCATTTTCCCACCAACATTCATTGTCCCATTCTTGAAAGCAAATCATGAAGCACTATGAACTCTTCCACTCACCGACCGAACGGGCCCTACATGTGGAGATAGAAGAGCCCACATTAAGCACACATTCCTTAAATCATGGTATGCATTGCTCTTGATTTATTACCAAGTAACGCATGGGTGTCGACACTAATTTTGGCATGCAAGATTCATTTTGGAAGTGCTTTGTGTAACGTCTTCCATGGTTTGATTCGAAACCGCTAAGATGCACCCAAAAGGTCCTCGAATCACTCATGGTTGCCTTGTGTGCCTTTGTCTCCTTCATAGCTATGAACTAACGTCTCTTCATCCATAATCAAGTTACATCCTAAGAGTTAGGTCTCCCTAAAACGTCATATGACGGTCGACGGGTCCGCAAGCTCCAAGTTCACCACGGTCACCCAATTTAACGTACATAGTAAGGGTTGGTTTACACCATGAACCATGAAGTCGGACCATGGAAGATGGCCTTTGTCCATGGTCCGACTTCCATGGTCCAACTTTCATGGTTTGGTTTCTTCAAAAACCAATCTACAAAACTTTTTGGGCCCTTCACTAAGTGTAAACCGAATGTGGACCAAGAAGAATGACCATGCACCCAAAAGTGAACGTGTTGATTTTTTTAATATATGCCCAAAAAAGGCAGTTTTGAAGAAAAAATAAATCAAGTTTGACCATTCTCTTGTCTTCATCTTCTCTTCCCCAAAAAAAATTTCATAATTTTTTTTATCATAACAATATTTCTTTGCCACGTGCCCTTGCCTTTTCCTACCATAGCACCTCGTTCGCCTCTCCCACTGCAAAACCCGTTGGGACCATGTGAATATGGATAATGCAGGCCTTAACATATGCCTTTGGAGGACCTCAAACTCCATGGTCACTCTAACACTTATTCCTCGGCGTAAACCGAAGTGTCCACCGGGACGAGTTCAACAATCAATCACAAATTTTCCAAAGCCCTGGGACAACTTCGTGGTCCATGGTGTGAACAACCCCTTCTTCGACACTTTACACCGAAAGAGGCAACCACCTCGTACAGAACACTATCCATAACAATGTTCTGTGGGACAAACAATACTTTGCATAATATTCCCGACACTCAATCTGAATGTGGAGAATATTCCGCAAAATACTATCAGTCGTCCCACAAAACATTGTTATGGATCTGAATAATGTTATGTATATACATAGTATATACATAGTAGCGAGAGGTGCCTAATGAACGTTTTAAACAATCATTGGATCTCAAGCGGCCCGTGTGTATATATATAAGAAGGAGCCTGACAAGTGTCAAATGTATGGATCCCCGTTCCCACACCCCAATTTCAAAAGCCCCTCAATTACGACCTGTCCCCGAAACCCTCCAAAGTCAGCATGCAGGGGTCTAGTCTACACATGAACGTTTTCGGAGTCAAACTTTGCTGTTGGGGAAAGAGAGTCTGACCCCATCATCCCATGATTCTTCATCATCAATTGGGCTATTTTAGGTCATTCACATGTTCTATATAATTATTTTTTTAACACATTCTTAACATATGTTCCAGTTTGAATTTGGTGCGAAGGGGTGACTCACCTGGGAGCCCCTGCTCACCAGTTTATAAAGATGTAAGATGTGTGGATTTCTATTACTAGGTCTTTTGGGTTCCTAATTCCAAGAAACGTTGTTTTCGGATATGGTGACTCGTCAAGTGGCCCTAAGGGCATCCCCAGGAGAGATAGTAAGCAACCCGCCAAAAATAATATATTATATGGTGTTTAGGGTGTTTGGGGAGCCCTCCATCTTGGGCGGGGCCGCTCATCTTGAGTCAGAGCCCACCAAAGCCTAGGCATACCCCCGGTATAATTAGGAAGCAATCAATAAGACAACGACACCTATTATCTGACATGGGATAAAGTAGGATATCGGAGTATCTGATATTAAAGTAATCTCTTGGCGGGCCGGAGGAGGGCCGCCATATGAACCATTTATGGCGTTGGAAGGCCTTTACTATACCCGGGCCGGTTCTAAATTATGCCGGACCGGACATTGGTGGGGCTCAATTTATGCCGGTACCGCCACCTAAGAACCCGGGATGCCCCATTTTTGGCGTTGGCATGCCCTATGGCGAGGCTGCTGGGGACGCCCTAAGGGCATCCCCAGGAGAGATAGAAAGCAACCCGTCAAAAATAATATATTATATGGTGTTTAGGGTGTTTGGGGAGCCCTCCATCTTGGGCGGGGCAGCTCATCTTGAGTTAGAGCCCACCAAAGCCTAGGCATACCCCCGGTATAATTAGGAAGCAATCAATAAGACAACGACACCTATTATCTGACATGGGATAAAGTAGGATATCGGAGTATCTGATATTAAAGTAATCTCTTGGCGGGCCGGAGGAGGGTCGCCATATGAACCATTTATGGCGTTGGAAGGCCTTTACTATACCCGGG
The DNA here is from genome assembly GCA_950295325.1 of Polytrichum commune. Classification (NCBI taxonomy): domain Eukaryota; kingdom Viridiplantae; phylum Streptophyta; class Polytrichopsida; order Polytrichales; family Polytrichaceae; genus Polytrichum; species Polytrichum commune. The sequence goes on from OX485804.1 coordinate 63,317,021, forward strand.
CCGGTTCTAAATTATGCCGGACCGGACATTGGTGGGGCTCAATTTATGCCGGTACCGCCACCTAAGAACCCGGGATGCCCCATTTTTGGCGTTGGCATACCCCATGGCGAGGCTGCTGGGGACGCTCTAAGGCAAGGTCGAGTAGAGGCAACCACAACCGATCACGAAAGAGGTTATGTGCAAGATTTGGGAAAGTGTAAGGTGGTGCAAATTTTTCTCATGTAGGAAGGAAGATAGGGCTTTGGAGGGTTCCGCATTCTTTCGGTAGTTTTGATCTTGTAAATTGAATTTTATGATGGATTTTTGAAGTCAGAAGTTGGCATGAACATATTTCCAATGTTTGGCGTTTGCCGTAACTGCTCATTTCATATGCTCGATCCTCCTCACTTTAGCACTCAAAAACTAGGCCATGTGTCATGGCACTATTGGTTCCGGCTTGATTGAGGATTTGTCCCACCTTAATTGAACTTCCGGTACCATGTAGATTGTCGACGGGGTCCTGATCGGGAGAAGGTGCCTCTATTATAGACGCGTATTATTTGGATGTTTCTCTTTGCACCCACTTCCTCGTAGGAAGTGAACCACACAATTAGTGCGAGATGAATAAAGCGCGTGGGTGTTAGTTGGTTCTTTTTTCATGGTCTCCAACTTCTACTAATTAGATTTACAAAATGAATCTCTTGTTGCATTAGCAAATCTACGGTGAAACATTTGCAAAAAAAACATATTGGAAATCGGGCCTCCCTTGATTTAGTGATGATTATCAAAAGTGCATGTTTGTTAATTTCTTGACTCGATACATAGATCCTCCCCATTGTGTTCACTATTGAGTGCATAGTAGTGATTAGTATTTGAAGACGTAGTCCATTTTCTTTTAACCATGTGTCTTTCTGATGTTTGCTCTTTGATCCTCATCGATTCAAATACCAATCAAATCTAGGGGCCTGATTAAGAAAGTGAGCCACTTAAGACCCATCCACCTTAGCAAATCCAAATCATGTCCGTAGTCGTTGCTTCATAATTTTTGGAGCTCGACATACGAATACCATATTCATAATCAAAGTGAAGATTCCTATCCTCATTAACCGGTCATATAGGTGCCTCCACTCATGTTGACTGTTGAACCTTTTAATAATTACAATATTTTGAACACGTAATCCAACCTCTTTTAAACACATGTCTTTTGGTGTCCGTTCTTAGATTTACACCTAACAATATACCACTCAAATATAGGTGTCCAAATTACTGTTGTGTTGGAATTATTAAACACGTCTACCTTAGTTGACAAAATTCTCAATTCTACTTTACCCAGTTGAACTCAACCAACTTTCGTGTCTAATGTTGATGACTTATGGGAGCATTCAAGTTTGGTCATTATGTTTCTATTAAGTCAACTCATTAGGGTGGGTGGGTCTTAAATGGTTACTTTTTCTCATTCTCACACTTCCCCCAGGATTTTATTTTAAAGACGTGATTAGCCATTTTCCTTATAATTTTCAGAGTTCACAATAATATGCAATTCTCTATCAAAGTTTATCTTTCTCCTTAATTTGCCATACATATATATTCCCTCCATTTTCTGACTATTAAATCTAGAATAGGTTATAAACAAAAATGAGCACATTGTTCAAATCTTTATATTAAAAAAATTGTGTCATTTTGATGTCCTTTTAAAATTCATACCCAATCACACACCACTCAAAATATAGGATGTCTGATCAAGACAATGAATTGAATTAGGTTTGCTTATCTTACTAGGTACATTGCGCAATCAACTTGTCAAGCGTGGGGTCAAGCATAAGCCAAATTCTATTTGAAATTATACTATGTTTATTCTCACATCAGAGCACTGCACTGACAAATTCAAGCAAAAACACTCGGGTGATTCAGTGTATTGATATTATTAGAACGGAATGGTTGATAGCAACCGAATAATATTCTGTTGACAAACATTAACTCATTCCTAATTAACCCAACTTCACTTACGCTGACGAGGACGAGAAACCTTGCCCCCAACAACAACAACAACAACAACAACAACTTAAGTTCATTAAATAGTGATAAAATTAACCACTTAAGCTCACTTAAATTAACCTTATTAGCCTCACGCTCCAAGCCATACAAGGTGGTGAGAAGGTGACTTGGGGCCACTTCACGCACGAGCCAAGAGTTGTGACCATGAAATTGTGAGACCCCAAAAGAAAGCGTCCAAAGGCCGTCCCAAGACACCTCCCCAATCATGTAGTGTGGTCACGGACCCTCAAGTGTAGTGTGAAGTCATATGTGACCGGGCCCTCAACCAAATGCTATTTCAGTGAAATTCTATTCACGCGGGTCCTCACACATGATAAAATACAATAAACCAACGGTTGTAAGCGTTTGGAATACCATGATCTGCCAATGGTTTGATGTTAGGCCTACCTCCAAGAGATGTTTTTTTGAAAAGAGTCCAAGTGACTATGCAACATGATCCATTCGATGCCATGTAGGAATCCATGTAGACTTTACATCCATCTTGCATTCTCATACTCCGTTGGACCGGTTCCGGCTTTCCCACCAATGAGAGTGCTTGAAATGCAGTGGTCACGGGCTCTCAGTCTCGTGTGTGAAGTGGTCCTTAGGCTTGAGACCACCAAAGTCTGCATTCGGGTTCTTAAGTCATCCCCAACTTAGTTCAACGCTAACATGGCATGGAATAAGTTGTGAAGCAATAAGTCAAACATTGTTATATGACATTACATTGCTCGGCCACTATTAATTAGATGCTTGAATGTGGTCTGTAGATAATTATTCCGCCCTTCTTCATGGGAAGTCGGAGTCCCCATTTTTATGCCCCACTTATTAGATTGATTGACTAAGGGGCCTGCACTTAATGTTAATTGGCCATGTGGACCCCTGCTTTACCCCCCACCCGTTACTTGGCTTTCCCCGAATCCCTGTTGCTAATTTTGTTTTACCAACATTATCGGTTTTTACCAACTAAGTTATATCATGTTCTTTGGTGTGCATACTATGGCAAGTTTTTGGATGACTTTTCTTATGAATAAGTGAGCAAATACTGTCATGGGTGATGGATGAGTTCATCCATGGTCCTATTTAGTGTTGGTGGCACTACGGTTTGCAATTAGTATTGAGCAAGACGATTATTAGAATTGGTGACACTAAATATCATATTTATTGTATTTATGTTTTTGGGTTGAGAACGATACTCTTAGTAAAATGTTATAGCAAAGCCTAACTCCAAATGATAACCCACAATAATTAGACAAAATAGTTTATTGGATATTGACACAATTGCATTTATTTTAGCCATTTAACTAGGTACCACCCTTAGCTAGCCTCAACATTTTTCGTATTTCACCGCTTACCTCTCATTTAAAAAATGGTGCATCATTACTCAATTGAGTAATGTTATGCAAAGATTGTCATATCATATAATATAATGAATCTCTCTCTCTCTCTCTCTCTCTAAGATGGATGGGCCAAGCTAACCTTGCATAAGTCCACCTGGGATTTAGGACAAACATGTCCCATGCACATACCCTACTTTAGATCCTAAAATTCTCTTCAATTTTTGAGGTGGAAAGAGGAAATCCCAAAAATTTCACACCCAACTTTCAAAATAGGTTGTGATCACTGCCCAGGGAGAATTTTTAATTAGTTACAGATGAGAAGGTCGAGTTTAAGAAATACCCGGTTGAAGTTTGAGACTTCAAGAGAATTACCCATCATTTTAGAGGAATCTATAGAGGAATATACCTCATATGAATAAAGTAAAACCGGAAGATGTCAACATGTAACCGGTTGGATTTAGAATCACTAGAATCTTGACCGATTATGCCCAAAAACTTCCCGAACACTAGTTGTGAACACAACGAGCCAATGAGCTCTTAATGAAGAGTTTTCTCCACAAAGAATAGAAACCACGGTTTCGTCCCTCTTTGAGAGACTTTGCAGATAACTCTAATGAATCACCTAACTTACTACAAAACTTTTGGGAAATTATGTCACACCTACTTACATAACCAGCGTTGGCAACCAATACTTAAAGTAGAATGGCTTTTCATTCTTAGGATTCATTATCCTGCCACCTACCATCTTGTAGTGGCATTCAATAATCCTTGACTCATAAACCACTTTCCATTTGTGTTATATCTACCAAACAACTCAATAAATGCTACAAAATGGAGGTGAAGATATCATAGAGGGATTTCTCTCTCTCTATGGGGGGGGGGGTTTATTTCCTTCTCAAGTCTTGCCATGTGTCAATCCTACATTGGTTGAGACATCTTGAATCTATGTGGAAACTACATTCCAACATTATTGTAGTAAAGCTGAAACTGAGCACCCTCTCAGGGTAGATGAGATTTGGGCGAACCAACCCATGCACTTGTTCCTTGTTTGGATGCCTAAACCCTTGCGTCCAAGGAACCAGTGTACGAATTGGTTTGCCCCCAGCCGGGTAGATGACGACTGGTGTAAGGTGATCACCTTGGGGTGAATGTTCACAACATCTAGCAAGGGGGAGGGCGAACTGGGGGAGAGGAGGGTGACAACGTACTTTATAATCGTAAACCCCAGGGATTATTATGTTTTGGTAATAACAATCCTCAATTGAGGTAAGAGAGCTCAATTTAGTCCAGTGAGCCTTAATTGGGATGAATCAACAATAAGATTATAGGGGTATCTTTCTTGCTATTACCCACTGGGAGACCAAAACATGATGGTGATGGTGTGGTCATGAGGTAGATTGCCCATAAATGGACACTTTTAGATATGCAACCACTCTTTATGAAACATGTGATTAGTGCGAGAGGATTAGCAAATCCAATTCACATCCGTAAGCATTCTCCACATAACGTTTGGAGCTCATGTGAATATCTTGTTCATTATTAATGTCAAGATTGTTTATTTTTTAAAACAATTATGTAGTAGCCATAACATTGTTCAGATTCATGACAATGTTATGTGGGACTGATAGTATTCCACAAAATATTCTCCATATTCATACGAAATGTGGGAATATCCAGAAATATTCCATGGAATATTATCAATCCCACAACACTGTTATGGATCTGAATAATGTTATGGCCCCTCCCCTACTCCCCAATAATAATAATATGTTGACCTATTGTGGACACTTGTATTTTAAGGGAATACCTAAGTTGCACACGAAAGCAAATGTTGGCATGGTTCCCCACAAATCATGGGGAGGTCATTGTCAAATCTTTATTAAACCACATGAGGAAAAATATAGGGTATTTTTTATGTGTGTGAGAGAGAGAGAGTGAAAGAGAAAAATATTCAAATTTTGGAATTATTATAGCTTGGATGGAAATGACCCATACATTATTATATTTGAAATAGGGTAGGTGAAATATACGTGTTATTTAATTTTTATTAATAAAATAAGGCGTGTTATAATTGGAGGGATGAGGAATTTATTTGAGGTTCAATGAATGCCTTTGGATCTAATGAGAAGTTGCCTCAATTGACAATGCCCCTTGTGTTTCTTACTTCTTTTGTATTCATAACAAATATGAAACAATCATTTCAGTCTCATCAACCTCAACTCATTAGCCCAATTGTCCTTATGTTCAAGCGTTCAATTCAATCTAGTAAAAAACCATTCACTGGTTCTCACCAACACTAAGTGCATCTAGGAAGCAACCGTGATTTTTGAAGGAAAAGATTGGGTGAGGCATGCCCAACTAGGAATCAACCCCAATAATTAGTTTAGCTTCCACTTACATATAGTGTAATTTAGTTGCCACGTTAACAAGGCTTTTGTCAATTTGATTGAGTTAAATTTGTGAGGGATTTGTAGAGTGTGTGCTCAGTGTGCGCAAGCTAACCAACCCCTAGTTTTCTTGCTTGGTGGCAACCGCCATCATTCATCGATCACCACCTTTAATCCCCCCAACTTGTAGATTTTTTTCATTTTTCATTTTTTTGTATTTCTTTTGTCATTGTTGTTGTGCTTGGGTCATGAAAGGTGGGAGCTTTGCAATGCAATGTGGGAAGTGGTGGTATGGTGTGCTATTGAGTTTGTTAATCATGTAAATGTGAGAAGATGATAGGTTGTTTCTCTTTAGGTAGGAGTACAAAATTACAACGCCAAAAAGTTGAGACTTAGCATTGGAGTTGGGTTGGCCAAGATGGTAGACCCAACTCCAAAGGATGGAACTTGTGTAAGTTTTTCTATTAAAATAAGCGCTCAATGTGGCAAAATTTTGGTGTTAATTCTTTTTTCTTGGAGAAGAAAACAACTTTTGGCTTCCTTTGTTCCATTTTGTTTCTGTATTTCATAGCAAACTTGAAAAAACAACCACTTAAGTCCCATTTTGCTAAGTTCATCATCATAACTACCATCTTGTTCAGGCATTTATTCCAATCCATTGATTAACTAACTTATAAATGCTTACCAAACACTACGTGCATCCATGATTCGACCGTAATCTACAAAGGAAATGAATGGGTGGGGCATGTCCCACCCTCGGGGGGTACACTGGCAAAAATCGTAGAACAACGTGCGATAAAAAATAGGGTCCAATATATTCATTGTAGATAAATTTTGTAAAAAATGTACATGTAAAATAGGGGATTTTAAAATAGTGAAACATGTTTACATGTAAAATACCATCACATATAATATTTTCAGGTTTTTTACATGTAAAATACCGTCACCTTATAATCTTTTCTGCAAGGTAAATAACCCCCCCAATAAATAGGTCCCGAACGCACGTGTATGCAAAATATAAGAGGGAGTGAACCCCCCGAGGTCCCACCAAGAAACAATGCCCATTTAATAGTTTGGCTTCCACTTACATGTAGTTTACTTTAGTTGCCTAGTGAGCAAGACACTTATCAATTCAATTAAGTTAAGTTAGTAGTTAGTTGTAGGGTGTGTGCACAAGGCTCCCCAATTATTGATTTAGCTCCCACTTACAAGTAGTTTAACTTAGGGCCCAATTCCTAAGTCCCATTTTGTTCAAGCAATATGATTACCATAACTACCATCTTGTTCATGCATTTATTCCAATCCATTGATCAACCGACTTATCAGTGCTTACCAAACACTAAGTGCACCTAGGAGTCAACCATAATCTACAAAGTAAACGATTGGGTGGGGCATGCCCCACCAAGAACCAACTCCCATTTAATAGTTTGGCTATCATTGACATGTAGTTTACTTTAGTTGCCTAGTGAGCAAGACGCTTATCAATTCAATTAAGTTAAGTTAGTAGTCAGTTGTAGGGCGTGCACACAATGCTCCCCAATAATTACTAACCTAGCTCCCACTTACAAGTAGTTTAACTTAGGGTCTGATTCCGTCTACCCTTGGTTTGTTTATGCCTGCCTACTCTCATGTTTAGGCATTCAATCCAATTTAGTGATCAACCAATTCACATGTGCTTACCAAACACTAAGTGTATCTAGGAGTCAACCATAACCTACAAAGGAAATGATTGGGGTGGGGCATGTCCCACCAAGAAACAACGCTCATTTTATAGCTTAGCTACCAATGACATGTAGTTTACTTTAGTTGCTTAATGAGCAAGACACTTATCAATTCAACGAAGTTAAGTTAGTAGTCAGTTACAGGGCGTGCACACAAGGCCCCCCAATTATTGGTTCAGCTCCCAGTTACAAGTAGTTTAACTTAAGACCTGATTCCGTCCACCCTTGGTTTGTTTACGCCTGCCTACCCTGTTGTTCAGGCATTCAATCCAATCCATTGATCAACCAATTCACATGTGCTTACCAAACACTAAGTGCATCTAGGAGTCAAGCGTGACCTTCGAAGAAAACGATGGGGTGAGGTGGTCCGCACGAGAACGACCACACCCCATGACTACATAGTTCACCTCCCACTTACGTGTAGTTTAGTTTAGTTGCCGAGTTAACAAGACTCCACTTATCAGTTCAATTTAGTTAAAGTTGTGAAGCAACAACACAGCGTGTGCTCACTGTGGACGAGACGACCTTCCTGGAGTTTTCTGCCTCGGTGGTAGCCGCCATCGCTCCGTCTCCTTCACCACCACTTTCAATCCCCCATCTCGCAGAAGTAAATTGCTGTCGTTGTTGTTGTTGTCGTTCGTCGTCATCAAAGGTGGGAGCTTTGCATTGCATTGCAACATTACAATGTGAGGAGCGGTGGTCCGGAGCGCTGCTGCTAGTGCTGTGTTTTGTGGGGGGTACTGCCGTCCTGCACTCCTGAGGAGATCAAGCGTGGGAAGCTGATGGCCGGTTGTCTCTTTAGGCAGAAGTACACTGTCAAGGTTTCATAATCTGAGTGGATGGGGTGACCGTGGGATGATTGGGCTGTATACAGACAGACGGACAGACAGACAGACAGACAGACAGACAGACAGAAAGAAAGAAGACAGGGAGGGAGGGTGAGCATTTAGTGTAAGTGTAAGGGGTGAGTGCCAGATTAAGGAGTGTTGAGTTGGGTTTCAGGGAGAGCTGGCAATTTGTGCAGTTTTTTGTGCAGGGACTGCACTGGGCTGGCTGCTAGATAGGTAGCTGCTGCTGATTGTTGAGTGGAGGCCAAGGTTCACCTGACCGGATGCTTGGGAGAGTCTGCTGGGAAGACTGCAAGTGATTGTAATATGAGGGTCAAGTTTGTGGAAGAATCAATTGGCTTTTGTAGCAATTTGTGCATGCATTTTGGGAGTGCGAGTGATAGAGTGGAGGGCAAGGTTACCTGACCTGATGCTTGGGGGAGTCTTGAGTCTGCTGGCAAGATTCCAAGTGATTTGATACATGAAGGTGGTCGTCACATGACACCCTGCACATGAGAGTTTGGGGAGGATTCCAGAGGAGAACGGTTGTGAAGAACCAATCGGCTTTTGTAGCAATAATTTGTGCCTGAGGTTTGGGAGTGAGAGGTAAGTTGGAGTGGAGGGCGATAATACCTACCTACCTACGTGACGCTTTGGGGAGTCTGCTGGCATTATTCCAAGTGATTGTAACATGAGGGTAGCCACACGTTGCACAGAGTTTGGGGAGGGGTCTGGAGGAGCAAGGTTGTGAAGAATTGATCGGCTTTCTTAACAATTTGTTCATGAGTGTTGGGAGTGAGAGCTGAGGCAATTTGAGGTGGGAGGGGGGAGGGAGGTCTGTGCTTATGAGTGGTGACTGGTTGAGGGAGGCAAATGCTTGAGTTTGTCTCCTTCGATGGGCTTGCTATGTGGCGCAAGGGAACGTAGCTTTGAAAGGGGAACTCGCAAGGCGCTCAAGCTGCACTCGGTTGGCACAATTGTGCTGTGTATCGCCCTCATCGCCATCTACATCTTCGTCTTCTCGGTGGTGTCCATTGACAGCGAGGAGGGGTTCACACAAAATCAGCCATGGCCTTCGCAGCAGGTGCCTCGACCCGCCGGCACCAGGTTAGTCAAACAATTCAAACCAAATCAAACCAACCCATCCTCCTTAGTTTGCTGCAGGGGCTGGATATGTTCCTTAATTGCATTTTTCCATTTGTGAGTAGGATTTATGCAGCTTTGCACTCAATTGAAGGTGATGATTCTTCACGTTGTTTTGCACTTGGAGGTTAAGATTTTCCCCGGGAGGATGGAAGAAGGAGAGGAACCACGAATTAAGGATGGTTAAACGCGGGTTTGTATTTTGAGGGTTAAAAGTGTTGCAAAGGAGGATGGAAGGACAGGAGCCATGATTTGATGATCGTTGAAGTGGTTTTGCAAGGAGGTTGGACGGAGGGAGGAGAGAGACCAGGAAATAATGATGGTTGACGTAGTATTCATTTTGAGGGGAAGAGTTTTGAGTTTTCCCGAAGACGATGGAAGGGAGTACAGGAACCAGGAATTAATGATGCTTGATGTAGTTTTTGTAGTTTGGGGATTAAGGGTATTCGCAAGGATGATGATTATGGTAGAAGGACATGAACCAGGAATAGATGATGGTTATCATAGTTTTGCATTTTGGGATGACGATGATGTGCTGATTCGTGTGTTCATGTCATTCTATTTGATTACAGTACTTCGCGAGGATGGAGGGTGCTCCAAAGCAGCAGCAGTGTAGTTCGCAACCGTCCCGTGAAGACTGTTTTCCGGGCGGAGAAAGCGCTTCAAGGAATGGGGACACTGTTCCGGCGAGGGACTCGACCGATGCGCGAAATGGTGGTGGCGCACCTGTCCGAAGGCACGAGTGTCAGCAGCTTCCGCTGTTTTCTCCGAACCTTGCACCGGAGTGGCGCCACCGCGAGGGCGGACGTTGTCATACTGTTCCCTGGGGCTAACGTGCCTTTGGAACTCACCCAAGTCATCCATCAAGAAGAAGCCAGCTTCCAGAAGATGTTAGCCCTGACCAATCCCAAGAAGAAGTCGCCGAAATCAGCAGGTATGTCTTTAAAGGCGTCCCCAATCTATGTAGACTTCATGGCTATGGCGAACCCTAGCCTACTTCTCAGCTCAATAATTTCTCCTTAAGTGAGAGCTAATGGATGAACACGTCCTCCTCATTGGAGGAGGTAATGTGGTCTTTCATATCCTGCCTTCTCGAGATTTTTTGCTAAAATTGTGACTCAATTGCATGTTTGTGTAACGTCACAATCCGATTAGGTCGCAGCAGCGGCAGCTCATTCGGATGGATGTGCATACGTTCGAGTTCTTTCCGATGGTTATAAGAACGTTACATTAATGTGATGATTGGTACCTCTCAATCTGTTTTAGCTTCGGAGGACCGCCCTTAATTTTGCAATTTGTCGATTCCAGCATTCATTCCTTGCTTCGAGAATATCGAGCAATGTGCATGTAATAATTTTGTTTGGTGCTTCGACATGGGAACAGGTGCCTCGAATTCGACCTTGATACCGTTCAATACCTTAGTGTTCAAATTGGCAGAGGAGGATAGGAGGCACTTCGTCCATGGGGACGTCATTTGGGGTAAGCGATTGAATGCTTCCGAGCAAGCTGCAGATGTGAGTAATGGTGCGAAGGAAAGCAGCAGCTGGTCAGGGTATGGCAGCATCGTGGGGTTTGAGATGCAGGAGCTGGACCCCCACAACGTGTTGGGTGGGTTTTTCCACACCGTGCCTGCACAGCTTCGGCGATGGGTGTGTTACGAAATGCTACTGGGCATGGTGAGATCCAAGTTCCGCAACGTGCTTTTGACGCAAGTGGACGGTGTTCTCGTTGTCGGCGATGCAGTCGCCGCTATTCGGAGACGACAGTCCTTGTATGTGTCTTCGGAAGACCGGTCATGGTCCGACATGGATGCTGAGGAGTTTTTGGAATCAATAGGGCAAGAGAAGGACGGCAGAGCACATGTGAATGATGTGTCTCAGCTACCTGCAAAGGGGGAGAAAATGAGTGTGTCACCTCCAACACACACGGATCTTAGTTTTGTACATAGAAGAGCTCTTCTCCAGGAAATAGAAGAGGAAGGTGACGATTCCGCGGAGAGCACAGATGAGATGAAAGACAAAGATGCCAAACCTGCACCAGTGATCAAGCGGAAGGCTACACAAAAGATCAGGAAAGACGCCATTGCGGAGGGGGCACCGGTCCGGGGTTTGATTCAAAGTGTATACGGAGTCGGTGTGTGGAAAACCCTAGAGAAAGAGCAGAGGGAGAAATCTGTGGTGAACAGTGGTTTTGCAATGGGCAGGACCGAGTATGTTCGTGGCCTCGCCAACAAGATGGCGACCGAGATTGTCCGCATTGCCATTGAGCGGAAGAGCCGCCGGCCGTTCCACGACAAAGCAGTCCTGAACTACTTGGTGCACAAGAGCTCCGTGTTAGGGAAGCGGATTCTGGACCACTTGAAGGTGGTCCCCAACCGAGACTCAGTACTTCACTCTTTGTCCGGGTCAAAGCAACCGCATGTGTTTCGGAGACGAAGAGTCGGTGGTCCCAGATATGCAATTATCCAGGGCCTCCACACGAGTAGTGCAAGCTTAAGCTCGCCAAACACCACTGAGGAGGCAGAGATCATCAGGGCACAAAAAGTTGTGGCATCTGTCCGGAACGACATTTGCTCGTCTCCCGGAGATGCACAAGTGTATGAGGACTGCTTCTTGTATGATACCTACTCAACCTAATTGGATCACAAGACGATGGCAGATGCACAAGCCGGCGAGGAATTCTTCTTATATGATTTTCATTTACCTAATTGCGTCCCAAGACATGACAAATTCATGTGAAAAGGTTGCAGGCAAGCTCCCTCGAAGCTGGCAGATGTACGAGTTTAAGAGGATCGCTTCTTGTATGATTTCTATTTGAACCAAATTGGGTTGACAGGATATGATGAATTCATTGGAGAGACTGCAGGCAGGCTCCCTCGAAGCTGGCGGATGCATACAGTGTACGAGGACTGCTTCTTGTACGATTCCTACTTAACCTGCTTGCGTCAACTAGACATGATGAAGTCATGGAAGAGGTTGCAGGAAACTCCCTTGACGTCGGCAGATGCACAAGTCTACAACGATTGCTTCTTGTATGATTACCTTAACCTACTCGGGTCACAAGAATGATGAATTCATGGAAGAGGCTGCAGACAAGCTCCCTCGAGTCTGGAAAATGCACAACTCTGCGACTTGTATGATTGCATTAACCTAATTGGGTCACAAGTCGTGATGTGTTCATGGGAGAGGCACAGGCAAACTCCCTTGAACCTGTTAGATGCACAAATCTCCAAGAATTGCTTCTTGTACGATTACCTTAACCAAATTGCTTCAACAAGACATCATGAATTCATGGGAGAGGCTGCAAGCAAGATCCCCTTGAAACAGCAGCAGCAGCAGCTCACTTGAAGACAGCCTTTGAGCAAGGCTGCTGCTGATTCACTGTGAGGAATGCACGATTACCTCCTCATTCTTTGTGTACAAATTGAGTAGAATATGGAAACCTGATCATATTTTCTTAGGATTGAATTTAGAGTACTGCAAATGCTCGCTGTAACGTCTGTAGAGGCTGTCTTACAATAACACGATGGAGACTGACCATGATTTGCAACAACTGTACACTTCCTGTCAGTCTTTGGGCTGCAGCTTTTATGTGCAATTTCCTCAAGATTCTGGGCAGTTTAACATGACATACATGGGGAAACATTTGGCATGCTCACTTTCTCTCATTCCTAGTGTACAAAATTGAGTAGAAACTGGAACTCTCATCGTAGTTGCTTAGGATTTGAGAAAAGGGTGCTGCAATAATACAATCTGAGACTGACCATTTACATCAAGTGTACGCTTCTTGGTTGTGGGGGCGAGATGGAGTTGTTGCATGTGAGCGTACCTCTCATTTATCCATGTTAAAAAAACCTTTGCTCTCTATAGATTTGTGGTCAAGTATTCATCTCAGATGTGTCCCACTAGACTAAGTCGGGGTTTTTGAAGCTCATTCAATTCTGGTAACAGATCGTCCTGGCTACAGACTGTGTCAGGGCCTTTACGTTGTACGATCGAATGCAATAATTCCCTCTCGCCCTTGTCTGATGGCAGAAGATTTCTAATGGTGTAACAAATTCCAATGAATCTACAGCTTTTCAAAAAAATTTGTCCTCTGACTTGGCATGCCTTACTGGTAAGTTTGAGCAAAGGGCACAATCAGAGTCTGATGAGCAGCTGACTTAAGTATGTCTGCCCCCCTCTGATAAACCTATCGACTTGATTCCCATTCTATTCTGCTTCTCTCAAATTTAGAAACTTTGGACTTGCACGGCGTGTGCTGCGGCTGTACGTTGGGATAGTAGTGAACGTAAACTTGCATAGTCTAGTCATACTACACAGTTGATGATATTTATTGTCACATACACCATGTCCGAAGGGCCTACACTAGATGCCTAGAGGTCTGAAAGTGTCATGCCCGCTAATTGTCAATATGATTCCATCCATCAACACAAGTAACTTTTTTATTTGAAAAAATATCTACATTATGACATTTAGAGTAGCACATTGGGATACTTTAGATGATAGACGTGTGTTTTAGTGTGCAAGAGGAAGATAGTTTTGAGTATATTAATGGCAAGTGTCATGTGTTTACATTTTAGTATGCAAGAGGAGGATATTCTTGAGCATATTAATGACAAGTGTCATTCGCATACACTTCAATCAACTTGTAGACCATTGAGTAACTTAGGCATGCACCTCAAAACATTATTAAACATACTCATGCTAAAATATTAGTAAGCACACTTGAATGCCAAGTGTCATGAGGTGATAGTTATGGGGAAGTTGTTAATCAATAATGTAACTTTACATACGCCTCAAAATAGGGTAAACGACATCTGACACTAAATACCATAAATGGTGGAGTACTGTTAGTCAAAGAACCTATAACTTATGCCAGTGTTTATCATTGGATGCTCACTTGCAAATTCTTATTGATTCAAGGCAACATAGAAGTGATTAAGTTGCCAACTTTCAGACTCGATACACTGATGAGGTTCTGGCTTCAGAAAGCAAATTGAATTTTACTCGCGGGCTGCAGGTGGGCCTGCCAGAGTTTGGACCCGAGCCTCGTCAAACATTGCATGCGTCTTTGTTTTTCCTGCTGTTTTTGAGTTGAACTTTCACAGTGCTATTGTGGCAGTATTCAAGATTGTGGTAAGGTTTTGGTGGAGACACACCCATGTGCTCCTAAGAAAAGGACTTTCGAAAGGTAAAGCAGAGAACGAGAGATGGAGGATCACATCGCATTTTCACGCTTTATTGAGGGAAAAGGAAAGGAAAGGGGAGGGAAGCTCACGGGCCATTCAGAGAGCAGTTACCTGGCGATGGGCTCTAATCTACTCTATATTCTACAAGCTTGCCCATCCCATCAACCCTGATTCGTTGTTGCTTTTGCGGTTTGACAGACCGATCGGTATCTGAAAAGTGTCACTCAGTGTGTGGGGAGATTTTTGGGCGTAATCGGTCAAAATCCGAGTGATTCCAAGTCCAACCGGTTACGTGTTGTGATCTTCCGGTTTTGGGTTACTGATTGAAGATGGATTCCTTAGATTCGTCTAAAACGACCGGTAACTCTCCTGAAGTCTTGGAATCTCAACTGGCTAATTCTCGAATCTCAACCAGTTCATCTGTAACGAGCGGTTGGTTCTCCCCCGCTTCGTGGGTGCCTCTGCTGTTGTCCATTTGGACATTCGAGCTGCCCATTAATTCCACAAGAATATATTTGACTTTGCACGCATGACGATGCAAAGTATGTACACGTTCAACTATTTGGCAACCCCCAATAATGCAGGCCGCCTTTTCCCTGTGAACGGAATGCGGCCCTTGGAATTGGAGCCCTCTTTGTGGAATCATTGTCCCCAAAAGACGGCCAGTAAGGAAGCTAATCAACTCAAAGACTCCAGTTAATGGCTTGCAAGATACACATGTCTGTGCGCAAGCTAACTTGAGGAAAATCCAAAGCCTTCCAGGTGGAATCCTTATGTACCTGCCCTTCATGATTTCTGAGACTCAGCCTTCCGGCCATCTAATGAGACCTTAACTTATGTGCTTTCTAATCGCTCTCTAGGAACCGTACCTTTGTGTTTTTTCAACTCTAAGATATGTGTAATGCATGGTGGCGTAATTGGCAGATACAAGGGTAGGTGGTGCTCGAGACCGTCTGAACTTTTAAGTGCTGAGTGTATTTTACTATTATTAGATGGGTAAGACTCTATGTACGTGTGTGTGTTTCTTTTGTTTTGTTTTGGTTATCGATTGAAAAGGGATTCCAATTTCCAACGCAGCAAAGCATGCAAGAGTTATAATGGCTTAAAGTTTTCTTAGTAGATGATCCAAAGTCAACACGTGAGTTTGATATTCAGTTTGGTGGACATTCTCAAAATGAAAATGTACTTATAGGGTAAGATTTTAGGGTGTTGGTTTTGGGAGGGTGTTGGTTTTGGGAGGGTGTCGGTTTAAGTATGCTCTACCTTATGATGCTTCTCTTCGAGCATGTTAACATGGTAAAAAATAAATTCACTCAATGGTACAACTACATTGATTATGGTGAATATTGTAGTCCACAACTATAGAGCTTATTTCCACACTAAAAACTTCTTTTTTTTTGGGGGGGGGGGGGTTTATATTGTGGGTGGATGCTATCTACCAACCCACAACACTTGACATCAAATGTCCATGTTATAGGTTATAGTATTCTCTTGGATTGAAAATAGTGTGCTTAAAAAAACTTCAATATAAAGAAATGAGATGGATACATCACAGGGCCATGACAAGTGTAACTAGGATTGCACACTATTTTGATGCGTAATGGCATATAGTGTGGACCATATTGTAAGGTGGCTAGGAAGTCACACTATTTATCATAATCAATGTAGCTTATCAGACTCCGGGGGGGTGCACCATGCAATGCATGTGGAACCATATGTGAGTGAACAGGTTGGGGTTTTGTAGAGACAATAAGGTACAAAATAAACCTACTAGTTTATGCATATTGTGAGATGTAAAGTTTTTGGCACATGGAAGTGATTCGTATGCCTAGGATAAAATGTAATAGTATGGTAGGGGCTCGGGGGGGGGGGGGGGGCACTGGCGAAACACGTAGGAACTACGTGCGATAAAATATAGGGTTTTGTATAAAAAATTGGCGTAAAATTTGTAAATTATTAGATGTAGTATAGGGTGCTTTGGGATTGTGAAACATGATTATATGTAATATAGCATTTGACAAAACATGATTAAATTACCTAAGTGGTACATATAAAATAGCATGGAGAAAAAGCGATAGTTTCAAAAATTAAATACTTTGCCACCAAAATATGGCATGTTCTATATAGGAAGGGTTCAAAAGATAAGGGTGAAGGTTGGTACTAAGTGGGGCAATTGTTGGCAACCCATTGACTTGATGAAATGTGCAGTCCATAACGGAAATAGAGAAACGCTCTTCCCAACTGCTATGGCTTACCTCCATTGGTTCAAAAAACAACCGGGTCTCAACAAATATAAGTATGTTGAGAGTGACTGTGTGTGGGTTGATGTGGATGCTATTATCTCAACTGTGTCTCTACTGTATGAATCAACTAGCAAAATCTACACCTTAGATGAGGTAGATGCAAACTCATTGAGTGAGTTCATTTCAAATAAAAAATAAAACCTACTAAATTTGTACTATCTCACACATGTGGAGATATAATTTGGAAAAAAGGCTGAATGATCATTAGTATACCTTGAAATCTGTAGTAGTCATTTCAGTTCGAGTACCCTCATATCTCCCACATGTGTAAATGGTAGCCTAGCTAGTTTAGGTGGATTTTGCTTGCATGGCGTGGGATTTTCCTCCAATGTGTAGGATTGGAAGATCAAGGCATCAATTGTAGGGATTCTGCAAAGCTTGTAAATGTGACTTTGAGACACATGTGGCTGGCCTGTTCCCTAAGACCTCAAGGTTTCTAACTGTGTTATCCAACACAACTTTTATTCGTTGGCTCGTGTTGCTTAATGACATGTAATTGCAATCTTTTGTTGTTATTGTTTAGTGTTTTGCTTTGCCCGGATTTCAGTGTGACCCTGAACCCTAAACCCTAGTAAATGTTTGTTTCTCTTACTCTGTACATGTGCTTCTAACAAGAATTCTACTGTATCATATTCTTTAAGGAATGGGGGCAATCAGGGGAAAAAAAATACATATAAGTAATATAGGGTACCATAAAATCAACCATCCAAGAATTTATAATTACCAATAGGGTGCAAATAATCACAACAATTTACCATTATTTCAAAAATTAGCATCCCTTATAATCCTTTCTCATAGGTAAATAGCCCCCATTTTAATAGGTCATTATCGCAGGTGTATGCAAAATATACAAGGGAGTGCCCCCCCCGAGGGTAGGGGTTAGGGACCCTAATTTCAATAATTTGTAATTGATGAAAATGGGATGGAAAGATTTGAACATAGTGAGATCTTCATTAGAGATTCATCCATGGCATATGTACAAGAAGGGAGGCCATTAGATTTAGGGCTAGAGGGGAAAGATGATCTCAACCGTTTGTGAAGGCAACCACCTTATGACATTTGTACTTCTATGATATATACAAATGGCAATGATCTTTTTTCAAGGCGAAGCAACTCTTGTATACTTGCGCTACCTTTTTACATAGACGGTTGTTGTTGTTGTTGTTGTTGTTGTTGTTGTTTATATTTATATTTTGATATTTATTTTTAATGAATTCTAGAATTTTAAAGGTTTTCTTTGTTTTCTTTGTTTTTTTTTGGTACATATACATATCTCCACCTATATAACCTCATTCCAAAATGCACATATATTACTAAGTTTCAACCTTTTTAAAAATCTTATTTTTGTATATAGGGATGTTTTAAAGGGGGTAGCAAACACATATGTTTAGAGGTTTCATTAAAGGTGCACTTCTCGGCCATGAGACCAATGCCAAAATTTAGCAAGGGAATTGACATTAAGAATTCAAGAAGTTGGGAAGGTAAGGTAATATCTCTTCCCCACCAATGCTATATAGTGATATCTTCCTAGGACCTGTCAATGCATTTAATCTATTTTGGCTGCCTTCATATACAAATAGATAGATAGGTTGACTTTCATGTTAAGTTGATATTGCCACGTATTCATAGATAAGGTTTCAATAACAAAGATATTGGACGTAATATTCAAGATTGGCTTGGTCTATGGACCTTGAAACAAATGGTTCTCATATCGATTTTTGCAATCTATGTTTGTTGCCTTCAAATATGGATAAATAGGTTGACTTCCATGTTTTCTATTAATAAGTATTCATGATTGGACATAATTCTAAACTTGGCCACTTGGTCCTTAGACTTTCAATCAATGTCTTTCTTTCTTTCTTTATTAATTAAAATTTTGACACTAATGGCCACACCAACGCCAACACCAAGAATGAATTAGGGAAACATGATGGTGATCAAATAGCAAGGAAAAAAATGGCGGAGTGAGCTCCGAGAGCTGAGTGAGGGATAGGAAGTCTGATGGCCGCTTGTGCTCCTGCAAGAAGGTTGTGAGCAGATCTCTACGCACAGGGTGATGCCATCGCCGTAGAGACTTCTTCACGATATTGTTTGTAGATCGAAGCTCTCCGGGTGCAGATCGCTGGAGATTGGCGACAAATCTGTTCGAAGATTAGAGTGTTGCAGGGCGAGGTAGGAGGACTGAAGGAGGATACCGCGACACCACAAATCGAAACAGATCGACCAGTGGATGAAACGTAACGGCCAAGTTGTGTCTCTGAAGTCACCAAAAAAGACACTTGAGAGGCAGCCATCGCCGAACCTGCCACTCTGAGCGCGATCTCCGAGGAGACATCGCCGAAACCTGTCTTTTAGCAAGAATAGTCCTGCTGTGAATACTAACGTAGAGATCTCGTAGAATCACACCTCTCTGTGCAGATGTTGTCTCGCAGAAGCGGCATTGATAAAGCGAGGACTATACGAAGTAACCGCCGCGGAGACAACACTGAAAATTGACTTGGGGTAAGTGTAGATCTGGGTGTAGAAGCTAAAGTGATATCACAGGGATTACTTCGGTGCAGATCTGTCAAAACCGACGCTCAGGTACAGGTGAACCTCACACTACAACGTCGAACCTGGGTGCGGACCTCACACATCAGGTACAAAAGTTTTTTCCTGTGCAGACACCTCCGCTTCTACATCCCCGAACTACCCACGGCAGCATCAACCCGGTCGCCCCCAAAGGTACAGCCACTGCCGAATCACACTCCCAGTCGACGAAGCCTGAAGCAGAGACAACGCGTAAGAGGCCTCTTCAAAGGGTGAAATCCCCGGGGTGCAGATAGAGCTGTAGCTGTGCCGCATAAGGTGACGCCCCCAGACACAACGACGTTACACCAGCAGCACCGAAATCTCTCCCCCGAACTCCCCCCTGTCCACACTGCTACTTCACCTAACCAAACTGCAGCCAAACCAGAAGAAGACTGTCGAAGCCAGCTCCAAGCAAGAGGGTGATTCCAAACTGCTAGGATAAACTTCGAGGGAGGTGACTGAGCTAATCAAGACCGACAACTGCTAGGAGAGAGTGCAGCCCCAAGCGAAACAGACCCGAAGCCCATACTGAGCGTGCTGGGGGGCCGAACAAGCAGATTGGTACACTGCAAACAACGGATTTGACACTTGGGGCTGCACCAACACCTAGCACGCCGGACCTGATAAGCTTACATACACCCCACTCAAGCATAGAAATGTACTGTGAGTGGTTGTGAATGGTGTGTTGATCCTGGAAATGCAACTATCCTAATAACCCAAGTCTGAAGCGAGCTAAATGGGCTAGGAATGAGTGTTTGGCAGGCCTAGAGGATATGCAACCACCAGGATCTAACACCAACCACAACCATCCTCACATACACTAGCTATGCTGCTTCGGGTAACACACGGCCTAAGCTTACCTACCCCGACATAGCCTCCAATTGACCGACACCGAATGAGCATCAACATCATCACCACCTTCAAACCTACACAAGCATCAACACAAAGTCAAGAGGTAACTCACCCAACAAAGGTACGCTACTCCCTCCTTTGTAAAATTTTCCTTTCCTTTGTTTTTCCCACAATAGATAGAAACATAAACATCATATTGTGCAAAAACCATGTAACTATCCACAAACTCCTCTACTACAAAGCCCCA
Organism: Polytrichum commune; assembly: GCA_950295325.1. NCBI lineage: Eukaryota > Viridiplantae > Streptophyta > Polytrichopsida > Polytrichales > Polytrichaceae > Polytrichum > Polytrichum commune. The sequence goes on from OX485804.1 coordinate 63,337,616, forward strand.
CTACACGCGTCAGTGGAAAGTAGAGGAACAAAACCAAAGCAAACAAATAGCCTCACCAAACCAAACAAAGCATTATGTCCAATCCTCTACACTAAACCAATCAAAACCAACCTAATAGACGAAATTAATCTCACAATTTGTAGAATCAAAATAACAAACCAAACAAATAAAAGCTCTAATCTCCTCTACAAAACCCGTTTGCACGCGCAAAAGGAAGGAGGAGATAAAAGCATCACCTTACAAGCTTACCATAACATTAACAAACATTGTGCTCAATAGATGGCAAACAGAGGCAAAGCAGTACATGACGCCATCATGAGAAGCCCCATTGACACCAACATGGAAGATACAGAAGACACAATGGTGATAGAGACTACCCAAACCAAGAGGGCACAAGAAGCAAAGAGAGGTAGCAGCTCAAGCAAAAGGAAGAAGAACGCGGAGCTTACAACCGGATTGAAAGACACACCGAAAGACTTTTGGCTTGGAATCATGGCTATGGAGAAGCTCGCTATCAATGAAGGGGTAAAAACCAAAGACTGTAAGCCATCAATGAAGAAGGAGGACCTTATAGAAATGGGCATATCCGAGGGTGAAGCAGAGGAGATGAGTCAAACTTACAAGATCGCATTCCCACATGTGAAGCAACTCCTCTACCCACTTGAGAGGCCCGATGGAAAAGGTGGGCAACATTTTAACTTAACTCAATTACCCATTGAAACAGAAGTCGATCCGGGAACCGAACTTTCTCTTAATTACCACATAGCTGTCTACTTTGAAAGACCATCAACAGACTATACTCATAATGAGATACTCACCAAGGCAACAGCTAGACTAGCATCCATGAGCATCGAACTGGGGATAGGACTAGCGGAACCCATTTACATCCCATGCAAAGAAAAAGAGAAAAACAACAAAATCAAATTATGGTCAGGGACCATTAAGATCCATCTCAAAAATCCTAGAGTTGATGGCATTGGCATGCTTAAGGGGCTACGCCCCTTCATCTTGACACTAGACAAAACCAACACTCTAGGAAAAATTTGCAAATGCTACGACTCCATTGCTAGAAACACATTGCTTTCTACAAAAATCGAGAACCCCAAGCTGCACCTCGTCTCCTCTAGTGAGCTACAGAGAGATGTGCTAATAGAGAGTTTTAGATGTGGATATGACTATGAGATTGCTAGTGTGCAAAAGGTCAAAGAGGAAACATGGGGATGGCTCATCTCAACCACGCCAACACAAGCAAACATAATCATTCAATACCTTGTTCCATACAAACAAGAACTCATGCATGTAATCACACCACAAACAGCTAAAGCAGAGAGAAGAAGCCGTGGAGAAGGACTCACAGAAGACGAAATCAAAAAGAAGAATGCCACCATGCTATGCCTTTATGGTCTTCACAAAATGAAGAAAGTTGAAGATACAAAGGACTCCATCAAAGCAGTCCTAGGTGAGCTCAATGTTGCATCTTTTTACTTCCCAGGGCAAGTAGGTGATCTCCACAAAGGCACGGCCAATGTACAATGCCTTAATGCCATTGTCTATAGACAATGGGTAGGCAAGACAGTAGAGATCTTTGGTAAGCATGTGAGCTTTACACCACACCCAAAAAGCTTGCAAGGAACACTACCACCCACCAAGGAGGAGCAAGAAAAACTTGGGTTTTGTGACATGTCCACAGCAATTGCGGATACACTTGAGGCAACTCGCAATGCACCGCAAAACAAAGGGAAAGGTAACATGATCACACATGACGACCTAGATGCATTAGTTGAAACTGCCATGGACAAAAGAAATGGACAACTCATAATTGAGCTCAAATCCGAACTCACAGCAGAAATACACAAGGAAATGGGTGACTTCAAAAAGGAGGTGTCTTTGGAAGCAGATGTTCGAGAGGAAAGAATCATCCGAAACCTGACAACACACGTCAAACAACAACTGACGGAAATTCGAAAACAACTTGCACTAACATCACAAGCGGTTAGCATGACAACAAAAGCACTAGACTCCATTCTAGCCCCAACACAACCACAATTGAAAAACTAGGTTGGAAAAACAACCACATAGCCCACCCACAAAAAGTGTGTATCCACACAAAAAAAGAGAAAAGAAGAAGGAGAAAAAGAAAAGAGAACAACCCAATAGCATTTGGAAATACTAACAATAAAGAAACAAAACAAATAAAAACAAATAAAACCAAAGCATTCATAAATGCTTGCGCACAAATACAAAAACAAAAACATCAAAAACAAAAAATACCAAATCAACCAAAAACAACAAATAAAACCAAAGCATTCCTAAATGCTCTCACACAAGAACATAAAACAAACCAACAACAAAAACAACCAAAACAAAACATCCCAAATCAACCAAAAACAACAACAAATAAAACCAAAGCATTCCTAAATGCTCTCACACAAGAACATAAAACAAACCAACAACAAAAACAACCAAAACAAAACATCCCAAATCAACCAAAAACAACAACAAATAAAACCAAAGCATTCCTAAATGCTCTCACACAAACACATAAGATAAAACAACAAAAACATCAACAAAATATACTAAAAACAACAACAAATAAAACCAAAACATTCCTAAAAGTTCTTACACAAGAACATAAACTAAACCAACAACAAACACAAAACATACCACATCAACCAAAAACAACTAATAAAATCAAAGCATTCCTAAATGCTTCCGCACAAATACATAAACTAAAACAACAACAAAAACATCAACATCGACAAAACATACCAAATCAACCAAAAAACAATAACCAAACAAAAACACACCCTAAAACCAAAGAAACAAACCAACTCAACATAATAAACCTAACTCCACACACAAAAAGATACAAAACGACAACCATCAAATACCAAAATCAAAAGAAAATTGGAACAAACCCACAAAAAATAAAACGGGCATGGCCAACCATAGTAAACCACACAAAAAAACATACAAACCCTAGCACCATCACACTCCCTTCAAAAAAAACCCCAAAACATAAAAACAACACAAAAAAATATCAAACACAACGAAACAATAAAAACCACCTAAAACGGGCTTGGCCTACCGGCCTCGCCCAAAACCAAAAAACCAAAATAAAAAAAGCAAAAAAGCGAAAACACCAACACATAACCACACATATCAACAAACAAACACATCAAAGAAAAACAAAACACCCAAGTCATATAACAAACCTAAACTCTACAAAAAATCATAACAAACAACAAAACCCAAACCAAAAAAAACAAGAAAATCCTCCCATAAAACAAACACTCTCCCCACACCTAAAACTAACACTTAGTGGAGATATCAAAACCTCACCAAAAATAAACCCAAACCTTACAAATAAACACCAGGAAAAGGTAAACAAAAACATAAAGTCCCCCCACAAAGCTAAAAACACACAGAAAAAGCCAAAAATATACAAACTACAAAAGACGATAGGTAAACAAAAAAACACAACTAACTACAACACCCGTACCAAACAACCAGATAAACATGTGCTAAAAAACAACCCTATAATAATAACAAAGTTTCCTACTATAACCTAGACCTGATAACACTACCTAATGCCAACATAATAACACAACAAAGTAACAAAAAAGATAAGTCAAAAGAAAGATCACCCAAACTTAAACAACAAAAAAATACAAATACAACATTTCATAATACTCCCACACGAACAAAACAAAAAAAAATAAAAAAATAAGCACGACAGCCCAAAACAAAACAATAATGCCTCAATAAACCCTAAATATACAAAAACACCCAACATCACAAAAAACAAAATACTCCTTAATAAATCTGACCGAATAAAACAAAAAATAAAAAACAAAACAAAACAAAAAATCCCAATAAAAACAAAGACAGACCTTTCAAACAAACACAAGGAAAAGAAAAACATAACCAAAAAACACATCCAAAAAACTAAAAACCCATACAAAAAACCAAAACCGTACAAAACAAAAAAAAACAATAAAGAAACAAACAAACACACCATACACCACCCAGAAAACAACAAAACATAACATTACCCTACTCCTCTCAAAGAATTTTCCAAAACACCAAAACAAGAAAACACAATATAAAAAACCAAAAAACCACCTAAAACAGGCTAGACCTACCAGCCTCACCCAAAACCAAACAAACAAAATCAGAAAAAGAAACCAATACAAAACCACGTATACCAAACAAACACAAAATACCAGTAAGCACCTAAGTCACATAACAAACCCAGACTATAAAATAATAAATAATAACAAACAAAGATACACAAACTACAATAAACGAAAAAACCTTCTCATAACCCAAACATTCTCCCAACACCTACTACTACTACTTAGCGGAGACATTAAAACCAACCCAGGACCCATGCCCAATATACTACAGGCACACCCGTCCACACATAAAAACAGATGCAAAAGATATTTCATAGAATGCACAATCAAATTACAACATGAATATCAACACCTAGCAAAACAATTCTCTCCTAGCATAAACTTAACACATCCAAAACACCAAGACACAATTGTAGAATATCCATACCTATCAAGATACATTTATCAAAATCAACACCACCCACCCCCACGCATGCTGTACGCACTGGTTACCACAATAAGCCCAGTAATAAAAACATGCAACCATATACTAATACAAACACCAGAACCAGACTGGACCACAATAGTTTTAGAACGTATGGCCGCACTCCAAAACCCACCCGAAAGACACATCACAACCACACACCTATATACACAATTCCTACAAACAAATCCAGGTATTATCAATCCACCTAATACCATTCACAAAGAATTATACAACTTCATCAAACAAAGCAATGAACCACTAACCATACAACTAATGACAGATAAATTCCCCTTTCTACCAGAAAAATTACTTACATAATCATTAAAACACAAAGAACCATTACATGAATATTCCCACCCCCCACCATTATCCAACACACCCACACTATGCCCCCAAGAAAATCAGATAACAAATCACGGCACGCACATAATCACATGGAACGCTTCATCACTAAACACAACCCTACCAAACCTACACAAACTAATATCAAATACACCAAGCAACCCAGCAATTATCACTATACAAGAAACCAAATTAACTGCAACAAAATTCACAAAGTACATACAAAATTTATTTCCACAATACAAACTAATATTTAACAATACGCATTCCCTAACAAGATGTATACAACAGAGAATGCCATATACACCTGCAAGAGGTGGACTCCTTACACTCATAAACAAAATATACGCATACCCTGGCAACATCACAAAAATCCCCACCCCAACTGCAATATCACCATACCTACAAATAATACAAATAAACAACCAACCTCTCCAACCGTGGTTAATAATACACATATACATGCCATCACACGAAGAAGATATAAGACTTATACCAACAATACAACAAAACATAACACAACAAACCACTAATCACCCAAACCACATATACATTTTATGCGGAGACTTCAATAGAGACATAGCTCTAATTGGACGTCAAAATGAATACATCACAACACCACCACAAATAGAAGATATAGAATGGAATATATTTATGAACAACCTCCAACTCACATACATCCCCACGAATAGCTCATACTCTAGACAAGGTGGTCCGAACTATAACCAAACTAGCTTAATAGACGGATACTACATCAAAATACCCAACAATGCCCTATACACATCAACCACAAATAATGACCACAACCTCAACTCAGACCACTCTCCAGTAACACTACATATACCACCAAATATATTACTAGCCCGATGCATGCCACCAATAACAGATAAACCTCCATGAATACTAAACCCTATCCCACAAGGAAATATTGAAAAATTCAAATCAGAATTTTTTGAAGAAAATGCACTCCAGGTAAATGAACTCACAAATACACTAAAAAACGACCAAATAACAGAAGATCAATGGCAAACATCTTGTACAAAACTAGACCATCTAATACAAAAGATTTCTAACAAAATCCAAAGCACATGCAGTACACCACCCTCCCAAATCTCACAAACCGCACATCACAACAAGGAGGCTTTCTACCAAGAAAACTCCAAAAAAAAATGGAAAAACCATCTCTCCACCTACCACCTAATCAGAAAAGCAATTTACCTCATAAAAAATTCTCCAAACTGGCCAACACATCCAATAATAGAAGAGCTAAAAAACCATACCCAAGTTGCTATCCCACTCCCCCCAAATCAAGAACCTAATCAACATGAATGGATAAAAATAGTTTCCACAATAGCCAAAACCGCAAATATACATGCGCGAAAAATTACAACAAAATACACCCAAGACTGTGTCAAAAAAGAAATATCTAAATATAGGCAATTATATGAAAAGAGTCCAAAAAAAATCAACAAAAAAATCTTCAAAAACCAAGAAACATCCCCATTCGACTGCATCACAGATGAACACAACAATATACTTACGAACCCAGTAGATATCGCCAATAAAATTCACAAACAACAATCAATTATCAATAAACCCACAGTACCAACATGCTATCACTAGCCAGAACACACACCATATTGTACATGCGGAGTAAGACAATACCCATGGCATGACCTTGACGGATTTGTCCTTGACAAAAGAGGGAACCCACAAACTTCATTACATAAATACTTCGACAGAGAGACATATGACATTTGCCTTAAAAATCTACCAAATAACAAAACACCCGGTCCCGATAAAATTCCTAATACAATCCTAAAACATATGCCCGAAAGCTTCCATACAGTACTCTTTCTATTTTTTTCTCACTGTTACAAACAAAAACAAATTCCAACATCATGGAAAATAAGCCTAACCATACTTTTATATAAAAAAGGAGATCCCTCAAAATTATCAAATCATAGACCAATCGCACTCGCAAACACAATATACAAATTTTATACGAGTACTCTAACATTCATAATGTCAACATACGAAGAAAAATACCAAATATTACACGACAGTCAAGAAGGATTCAGAGCAGAAAAAAGCACGTCCAGACAACTCCAACTCCTCATAGCAGTACTAGAAGATGCAAGATTTACAAACCAAGACATATACCTATTATATATCGACTTCAAAAACGCCTTCGGCTCTCTCGACCACGCAAGACTATTAGCGATAACAAAAGATTTAGGTTACCCAGAAGATGTTGTGACCTTAATAGGTAACATTTACTCCAACTCCAATACCATATTCACCGGAGAACACTTTGGAAAGACAAAACCAATACCAATACAAAGAGGCACAATACAAGGCGACACATTCAGCCCATACCTCTTTCTAATATTTTTGGAGCCGCTACTAAGATGGCTACAACAAGGGAAAAATGGATACACATTTGGTACATCCAAACTAACAATCAGCTCAGCAGCATACGCCGACGATCTAGCAGCTATCACCAACAACCTCCAATCAATACAAATCCAACTAAACAAATTAGACAAATATTGTAAATGGTCCGGAATGGACCTAGGAATACCAAAATGTGCCATCACAGGATGCCCAAATAAATCAAAAACAAAACCTGAAACATTCAAATCCAAAATCCAAGCCCAAAATATCAACTACAGAAACCAACCCCTACCCATTCTACACCAAAACGAACCATATATATATATTTAGGCATACAGTTAGTACCTTCACTAAAATGGAAGCTCCAAACACACATCACTCTAGCCAAAATAGTAGACCAATGCAAACAACTAACAAACTGCCCAGCTACAATCAAACAAAAAATAAGCATGGTGGATACCGTCATCAGAGCCGGTATAGCCTATAGCTTCTATGCAGTTCCATACTCATTACCAACCATAAAGAAATTAGACAAAAAAATTACTGGAATCCAAAAAATAATTTGCGGTCTACCCAAATGCACAGCAAATATAATAACCCAACTGCCACATGACCTATTTGGATTAGAAGCCTTCTCACTAAAAAATGCATACCTTAGATGTATTAGCGAATAACTTAGAAACGCATTAAATGACCCCGGTAGATTAGAAATAATATACAAAAGACTTATACAATATATACTAGCCAAACATGGAGGAGCAGAGGACATACAAAGAATTAAATACCAAGATTGTACCAGATCACCTACAACACGAACACTATTTCTTATGGAAAAAAGAATGAGGGACCCATCTCAAAAGTATAGAAACAAACTTCCAACTCCATAAGACAGAACTAGAACAAGAATGGAGAACACAAGTCACATCTGTACTACCACAACTAAACACCGAACTATCTCTTAAATTACTACACAAACTCCTAATCCACAACCACTACTAGAGATTGTGTACAATCTAGACATGTAACAAGATATTTATTGAAGTAAACAAAGACGTGACCTAATAGCATATATTACTAGAAAGTGTGTTGTCTACGACATGTCTTGGGGGACTATGCCCTACACCCCAGGGATCGTCTATTTGGACATAGCCAATATGTTTAGGACCATTGCTTATGATGTCTAAATATACTAAAAGTTTTACGGGCTCCACACTAAATTATTACTTAACGTTAAAGCGTGCATGTATGTGTAGGGTTATCATTGGTTGATATGTTGAATAATGAGTGGTCTTATTTTATAACAAATGAGTGTCATTTAAAAGAGATATCCACCATTAGTAAGTCCAATCCTCACCTCCCGAGCCTTGCCATCTATAAACACCTATAGTTCTAAGTGCCTAGACACTTACCTAGTAGGCTAAGCCAAAGGCGGGGGGGCCAAGGGATTTGATCCTTGAACCTCTTGGCTCCCACATAGAGGCCTTAGCCACTAAGCCACTACACCGCGCATGATATATTAGAAGTATTTAAAACATTTGTATATAGAGGCCCCAAGTTATTATTTATTTTTTATTTACTGTATACAATATAATAACAACTATATACGGTATATATCATGTACTATCTATTATTTACTGCTTATAATTTATTATCCAGTATTTGTTGTATACTGCCTATTATTTATTGTTAAGTATACCATATTTTCTATTTTTAACCTCTTATTTACTGTTTATAGTTTATTATTTATAGTATTATAGTATGTTATTTATAGTATGTTATTATTATCTATTGTATATAGTATACTATTTACTATTTATGGTATGATATTTAATATTTATAGTATATTATTACTATTAATGGTCTGATGTTTCATATTCAATATTTAATATTATTTTCAGTATGTTATTATTATCTATTGTATATAGTATACTATTTACTATTTATAGTATGATAGTTACTATTTATAGTATATTCTTACTATTAATGGTCGTCTGTTTATTATTTATAGTATATTATTATTATCTACTTTATATAGTATATTATTAATTACCTCCAGTATGTTATTCTTATCTACTGTATATAGTATATTATTTACTATTTATGGTATGATATTTATTTTTATATTTTTATATTAGTTCTATTAATGGTGTGCTATTCTTATTTACTATTTAATGTGTGTTATTTTACTATTAACGGACTTTTATTTGTTATATACTGGAAAATGTCTATTATTTACTGTGTACATGATTTTCCACATATGCCCTAGAAATTACCGACCATAATTCACACAAGCTATTGGACAAATTGTTTGATTGTTTATAGGACGATGTGAGTCGTCCTATAAACAACATCGGGGCGTCAATGTGTCCACAATGACTATTTTCCAACACTTATACTAGAAACATGTCGATTTTTTTTTTTCATGAAGTGTTGGTCCAATTAGCACATGCATGCTAAAACACTGTACTAAAAACCCTTGTTTCTCTTGTAGTGAACATACAAAAAATAAAACACATTTCCCTTCCCAATGGCATCCACTTAATGTCGCCAAAAGACTTTCAAACTTATTATAAAACACCAACAAAATTGAAAAAAAATGCACTACATATAGCAGAACAACTTTTTTGCCACCAAAGCTGTAATCAAAATTGCCCAAACCCATGTAATAGACACCCACAAGCCCGCACACTCAAAGCAAGATACATATCAGACAACAGAGAACTAACACCCAGAATACCAGAAAACCCCTTACACCCACCACTACCACAACAACCCCAACAATCTAATCCACCATTCAACATAAAAAATAACCCACTCAGATTCCCCATACACACTATCCTAAATCACAGACCAAACATAACAATAGATAAGTATAAAATAACCAAAAAATTCAACACATACCTATGCAAATGGTCACTCCTAAATAACATAACATATAACAAATGGATGCCACAATCTGAACTCTTCCCATTGAACCAACCTATAGTAATTGAACACAACACTAAACTACTAAAAGAATATTACACGAGACATCAACACAATTAATACAAAAACATCGTACATACAAATCTAACCCCCACACAAAACAAAGATCCAAGATTTATACCACCACCTACAATATTGCCACTCACCCAAATATCAGTAACAGAATGCAACCCAAAAAAAGACATCGCCACTATAGAAAATACTATACATATACAAGACGAATTAACGCAGATATATGAAAACACCTCATCATTATCCCAACCACCAGACTAAAATGGTTGTGGCAACAATACAACAAAGACAGATACAACACACATAATCTAGTACCTCCCCCACAATCATTCAAAACAGAAATAGTATGGCTCTACCGAAGATATAACTCTAAAATACCGAAAAAATACCCACTAAAAATATCACAACACACTCTCTCACAAAATCTTCTGGACTCCATCACAAAAACACTCAATATCTCACAATCATACTTCTCCTCACCAATAACATGCTCTATACATATTACAAAATTCTACTCCCCATTTGCAAGAGACAAAAAATTTGGATCACTAGGCACCGCCTTCCAATACAAATGGAGTGGAATTGGATACGCCCACCCACACAATGAAGAAATGACCCAACAAGCAATACATTGGGCAAGATTAGCAGCCAAAAATGACCCAAACACCATCACACTACTAGTCACACCGGACATTAACTGGTACCAAAACTACTCACCGCACACCGGACCATTCCCTGACACACATGTCCTAGCCCACTTCACTGCAGATACCATTACATATGATGAACCAACAACCCCCCAAAACATAAACAAACCACGAATAGAATCATTAGCAATACATATCTTTTGTATCCACCACCAAAACCACACCATCGGCACATCCAACCAAATGGACACAATTAAAAAAACAATTGAAAATCTACAAATAACACAATATCAGATACAAAAGGCTCCACCTACACCCCTCAACACACCCGTAAACAAAAACACTAGATGGAACAAACTACTCTACCCACCGCATACCAACCCCTCAACCCCAAATATCCCACCGTTACCAAACTATGAAACTAATACTACACTCAAATTTCCACCACAATACAGTTACTACACAGACGGCTCATTTGTTCCACCCATAAAAGCTAATGACGGACAATGGAAGAAAGAAAAAGCCGGATACGGAATTTACAACCCAACAAAAGCAGACATATGTATATCAAAAAGATTGCCTGGCCTACAAACTTGCTTCAGGGCCGAACTAATGGCTATACATAAAACACTCAGACTAATTACTACCAAATACCCAAATGAACCCGCACATATATTCACGGACTGCCTCAACTGTATATACGTACTTAACACACAAATAAAACACCCTACACACCATAACAACCATGCTGACAAAGCCATATTAACATCTATGGTAGAAATGCTAAAAAGCCGAACACAACTCACTACGATACACAAGGTGAAAGCACACACCAACATTGCTGGGAATGAACAAGCAGACCAACTAGCCAAACAGGGCACCAAAAAAAGATATAGATTTGTTGTCAAAATATACGAATTTGCACACACCACACCATACTACTTCCAAAAAGACACATGGCCTGGACCAAATAAACGACCCGACAAAGGCCCCGTCAGATGCATCGAAACATACATCAATAAACACGACCGCGATAACAACCTAAAAAAACTATCAGAACAATTCCCCAACATTAGCAAATGGACAATGAACCCTGATATAGATAATGAACTATCCAACAACTTCTGGTCTAATCCTATGATAACAGACTCACAAAAAACATGCCTACTCAAATTCCGAACGGGACAATACATGGGCAATGCCAGAAAACAATTATTCTTTGGCATAGAAAGATTTCCATCGATCACATGCCCAATTTGCAACTCCTCCGATGCAGATATATGGCTACATGTACTACTAAAATGCAACCAACACCATATACATGCCCTTAGAACCAAAAGACATAATAAAGCAGTATGGGAACTAAGAAAACTAATTCTATCATCACAAAAATCAAGATGTTACACCCTCATGAATGCAGGGACATTCAACAACAACCCACAAGAGAATACAGTCCCCACCTGGCTCTTACCATGTACATGTACACAACAAAGATGCCACTGCAACGCCAGACTCAAACCCGACCTCCTGTGTATGAAAGAACTCCCACATCAAAATACCGCACCAACACACCCAACAGACAACTTCACGGTACAATTGATTGAATTCACATATACAAACGATAGATTCCCACAGGATACAATTAACAATAAAATCCAAAAATACCAACCACTAATCAATGACATCATCCAGCAAGGTTGGAAAATAGATCCACTTATAGTCATCACGGCTGGAGCCAGGGGAACCACACACGCCCCATCAATGAAACAACTAGAACAAGCATTTAAAATACCTAAAAATCTTACAAAACATACATTTAAAGAAATAAACACTATTGCCATACAATATGCTAGTTCAATCCTCCTACATAAAAGACGTATCGAAAACAACCAAGCAGTACCAATAGAAGAATAATAATAATAAATACTAAAAAGGTCATTAATGGACCACTATTTATTGAATAATATGAACCCCTTAGCTCAGGAAGATGGGAAGGAGCCGGTTGGTTGGTACAATTTTCCTGCCTACAAATCACTAGCAACACCAAGTCATGTATAACACATTAAACGCTCAGACGGACTCAAAGGGAATCGAACCCGGACCGTCTAAAGTGTAGTACAAACATCCTCCCTCAACCAACCAAGGAAACATGACTTGGCAACCACCAACACTACAAAATACATCATATACTACAAACGCAACGAAACCTCTCACTAAATAACTACGGTGGGTTACTTTTACTCGTTTTCTGGTTACTATAGTGTCCATCCTCGAAAGGGGAGAGTAGTATTGTCCCAATTTCCCATTGTCTGGTAGGCATTGGGTCATTTGACAATACGAACGGACACTTCATTCATGCCAGCCCCTTTAAGGGACCGGAGTTTCTATCTATGAATTAGGAAAGCATAAAACATCTCACTTCGAGGGGAGACGGAGGTACTCAAGCGTGTCATATTGCCATGTCAAGAGAGTGCATGGGTACCAATGTAATTCATCAACCAAAAGACTGTTCTTAAACCATCAAGGACAAAGACAACCGACCAAACAATGCTTGCAAAAGTTTTTCCAAGACCATCGAACAATTAAGGTAGATGTGCATCATTCGGTGCCTACTCTTAAACATACACCTACATTGAGTGGTTTATGATTGGATGCGAATTATATTATGGACACCAAAAAGACATGTGTTGAAAAGATACTGGACTACATGTTCAAAAATTGTTATCACGGGGAGGTCACTCCATTATAAAGTTGAACAATCACGTGCGAACACTTTACATGTAAAAAATCCTACTTTTTACATAAAACATCTCCAAAATGGGTCAAACTTTTATCAATGTTTTTCATGAGTAGATATACACGATACCTATTACATAGTAAAAAATGGTAACTAAATTTGATGAGTTTTTTTAAAAATTAAAAATTAAAACATACCGTTTCTAACTAGAATGACATAAAATTGACCTAAAAAAATCACTACAAAAATGAAGATGACTAATAATTTCAAAAATATATACAAAAGATACTATCAATGGTTACGTATATGTAGAAAAAATATCATAAATTTTAAAATTATCTATGGCATGTAATATAGGGGTAGCAAACTTTGTTCACACGTGGTGTTCAACTTGACAATGGAGTGACCTCCCCATGACTGTTATTTATTCTAGACACTATAGTCAAAATAAATGTAAGGAGCCTATATGATTATTCAATAACTTAGAGAATCTTCACTTCGATAGTGAATCCATGTTGGCCTTCATAACATGCACTATGTCCACATCTTACATACAATAATGACAATTATCAATATTAATTTAATATACAACACTACACAATAGATATGTGGACAAATGCATGACACATCTTTGAGAAGCCTTCCATTAAGGTTGACACCACACATGAAGAAATGTTATTTGTTGCAATGTGCACATGAAGCAAGTGTTAGAGTTTGAACAAAAAATATTTCATATGTTCGTGTCCACGACTTCTGTAGGCCATTTAGTAACAATGGGAAAAACTAGTTGACTTTTGTCAATTTGGCCCACCCTATTGAGATAAAAATATGTCCATTTAAGACCGACTTACCTTGGCTTGTCTCTTTGGCAAAGAATTCTTCAACTCCCCCAAGTTTAATTTAAAATTTCAAAGGAAAACCTCTTTTGACGTGGGACTACTCTTGGTAACCTAAATCACTATTTCCCAAAGCCACTTTTCCATGGTACATCATACATTCATCCAAAATAAGGTAATTAACCTTCAACCCATGCCATTATTCTTATTTGATTACTACATCATTTTGCGCAATTCAAATTGTCTAAAGACTATTGCTTTGGAGGAGATGATAAATATCCCTCCACATTGACGAAAGTCTTGCAAATGAGTTCTCCAAAGCTTGCATGTTTCCAATGGAAGTCTCTTCCCCTTCATGTATGAGTATCACTGAGCTCCTATATAATGAGGAAAAATAAATTCCAAGCTCGCTTAGGTTGAAGAGAGTCTCAGAATTTGTGTTGCACTAATGCATAAGTGTTAGGCACACATAACATGCATTGGGTATATATGATGGCAAGAGAGTTTCATGCCCGTCACCTCATTTAGTGTCACATCTTTATGCCAAACAAACCAAATGAAGGCCGCCTCCTTGCATGAGCACTCGGGGTCCCATATCTTGGACCATGTCATAAGCTTATAATCAATGAGGAGGAGGCCACTCTATGTTTCAATGGCAAGCATGTTATGAGGAGCCTCCTTAGTTGCGATCAAACTCCACCCAGTCATTGTGGTGTAGATTAAAAAACATGCTCCCATCTTTGCAATTCCACTGGAAGGAATCTGAAGCGAGGGTGACGACTTTGCCATGAAAGAAGGAACTATTAAGCATCTTTTGGCCTCTGGTGGTCTTAGCAATCCGTGCCGGCTTGTGAAAAATCCCAATTCCTAAGTGTTTAGCAAACTATTTTCAAGAAATGAACATTTGTCTGAAACTTGTCACATATAGCATTCAAATTATAGGTTGTACTCAGGAATACTATCACTCATAAATGTAGGTTGAATTTCTTGAAATTCATGTGAAAATCATAATTTTTTTTT
Source organism: Polytrichum commune (assembly GCA_950295325.1). NCBI lineage: Eukaryota > Viridiplantae > Streptophyta > Polytrichopsida > Polytrichales > Polytrichaceae > Polytrichum > Polytrichum commune. The sequence goes on from OX485804.1 coordinate 63,353,197, forward strand.
CTCTATATTCTTAGTACTATGAATTTCCAATCTTTTTTACAATTTACAATTTACAAGACCCTATCTTTTTTCGCTGTGTTATTTGAAAGTCATAGATAAAATACAATTTCCATGTGGAATTTGTAGGATCTCAATCAATGTGGTAATGACACGTGGCAAAATATTCAACATTATTGTTGTTTTATGTCCAACCAGATAAGCAACCACAGAACCTTGCTTATCTTTATATGCCATTGCACATCCAGGAATTTGCTAGCTCAAGGACTAGCTTTCACATTTTGCCTAACATTTTTATAAACCTAAGACTTGTCGCTGTAAACTATTCTGCAAGAATGATGGTGGGTTTGGAGTCAATTAAAAATTATGCCTCATCTGGTGGGTCAAAGTGACACAAAATTCATTACTATGATTGTATTTGCATGAAAGAAATTGGATTACTGCATGCATGGAACTTGCTTGGTCATGTTGCTACTTACAAGTTTGGCACAGTCCAAGACTGTAGTATATAGTTGTGATTCTGTGTCTCACACATGTTGTGGTTACAACGTTGCTTGTGCCCTGAGGAGATCGGTATATATCCATCTTGATTGTTAAAGATTGATAGTTTTATCCCTAGTTGCGTACCTTCTGTATCAAGATGTTTAAAACAAAGGTGTTACCTTGAGATGATGACATTGAATAGACCATGAACAATTAGAAGAGGACGAGATCTTCTAAATCACTTTTAGTACTTTTTATCCAGAACAGATTACATAGTGAGCTACAGAGTGCCAACTTTGATACCATACCTTTCACACAAAGTACTGGGTTTTGCCTTAATATTTGAGTGAGTGTTGCTGATTTGCACACTTTTGCTCAAGGTGTCAGAATAGGTGCTCAGAAATTGCTGACATTTTAATAATTAGGAAGTAAGGTTGCTGACCCATTCCCGACAAGTTAACCATTCCCAAACTGAGGTTATTTCCAATCATGTGCGTCACTAGCTGTAAACTTAGCCAACCGAATGGTCATGACATGTCAGAACTTATCATAGGTTGATATTTTGCTACCCCGAAATAGATTTTCCTAAGCTGTGAAAATGGGGGTGGTCGGATATGGATCGGATACCTTAGGTAATAGATTCAAAGAGCCCTGCCAAGGGGTGAGATAGGTACCAGTGCTTAGTACAACTGATGATGGGCCAACAAGTCTCCATTACCGCACGTACTGATCAAGCCATGGCATGTTTATCCATAATAGGTGATAACGTGCCTTCTTGTATCCAATCGAGAATAGATATATTAACAGAACTGCTTAGCCAGACCGCTACAAATACTCACAAACATGGTGGTATAAGATCAATCAGTTTCAGAGTTTCACAATTGTATAAAAAAGTATACTGAAGATGCAATAAGAACCTAGCTTAGAGCATGTGAATTTGTTCCTTCGATTTTGCTTGTTGAAGGTTCTGGAGAGGCAAGATCTTTTGCTTGTCCTTGCTTTTCTCTGTCAGCCTGGAATGTGTAAAACAAAGATTCACATGAGCTTGCAGAGTACTGAAGTTCTGAACTGGCTCTCTATGAATCACCGAACATTGGCTTCTGAATCCTATACATTTGTCATTATCAAAGCTATATAAAGTAGTAGTTATATCCATTGCAAACTATATTTCACGTCACCAAGAAGGTAAAAACTTATGGCATAAATACTCAAGGTCGACACTGAGGGCTGTCCTGTATTTAGAAAGCCATGGAAAAGTACATTATAAACATTGCAGGATGCACAGGGCCAACCTTCATATAATTACAACTGCATGGTCAATCTCCTCATATACGAATCATTTATGGTTTTTCATAGACTTTGAAATGGAGTCCAGTCTCATTCGCTGTCCAGACTCCATTGATGACTTCAGAGGTAAAATCCTCATCATTCCATATTGCTTGTTTCAATTAGAAACGTGCGCATGAGTGTTGTATTTGCCTCATCCATGTGCTGTTCAGAAACACTCCAATCAGTCCATTTTCAGCATGATTATTTCCTGTAGCTGTTAACAGAAGTCTCTCTTATCCACTCAAGATAATATGCAACTACAACCTTGACACAGAAAATGAGAGCACAGTACAGGAGGGCAAAAAGGTTAACCTGCAAAGATAGGTTTTGAAGATTTTCCCATTCAAAGTCTTGCTTGGCATATGCCGACCTTACCTGCAATCCGGATACCCATTGTCATCAAATGAATGTTTCTGCGTAACCCCTAACCCCTAACCCCTAACCCCTAAACTTTATGTGAGCACAGTTGCAATGCAGAGCTAAATACTCGCCATCTAAGAATGCATTGTGATCCATTATTGGTAATAAGGAAAAATGAATATCAAACAATAAATAATTATTGGTAAAAACTTAAGCTGTTACTGGATAGATAGTGTTCAATCATGAAAATTACTTCCATAATGCGCAGAGCTGGAGATGATCAACATGGAAGTGCCATCCATTGCCAACGCCACACAACCCACACAGTGTGATTTGTTAGTCACTAATGTGGTCACACTGACCCAAACCATATTTGATCCTCATTACCTTACACCATTCTAGAAGCGCACAAAGTACAAGAATTCAATCGGGTAGAAAATTTCTGGACGTGCAAAAGACACTAAACATCTGATTCACTGTGGCCCACACTATTCATCATCAGCCCACACTAATTGTTTTGCAATCACCGGGTGACAACTACAGAGGGTGTCGAATAAAACTTGGTGCTACATGACAAGTCACGAAGACTCTAATTAACATGGCACACCAATTTTAATGTCATGCTAAATCAGATGTTTAGTGAAGCTACCAAAAAGCTTCTACATAGTGTCGCTGACATAACTTCTCTTTGTGTAAGAGGACTTCCTTATGCTGTGCAATTTGATAGATGACACTGTGTGGGAAAGTATTTTAGCATTCAAGCAGATGTGACTATACACTATATGTTTTCAACAACAGATTATTAGAAGCCAAAGACGTAGCTTACCCAGATTTCTATGCCGGAAAGATTCTCGCATGAGTTCTGCGCAAAACTTGTCACCATCTTTCAATGGGACTTTCTCCACAAATTCCATTAAATCTACATACGCTTCCTTATTGTAGTCCTGCACAAAAATACCCATCTTTCAGTTGCCTCCCTTACTTCGTTTGTCCTTCTTTTCTGGAGCCCATTGTGTGCAAGTGGTATACGAATAAACCTTCAGCCATTCTCCATTATCCTAACTTATGCCCTTACAATGTCCAAGGACAGACCTGAAGCTGAGAGGCTACAATCTTAACCGCCACATACGTAAAAAAGTTGTGCAGTGCATCAGCTGCCTTGGACTCTGGCGACGCTTCTCCAAACCCTGCCAATACAATCATTCTTGAGTAAACACCTGAACTTCAGAACCAAAAAAAAGTAGGATAACGCTTATGTTTGCCAACACTAGGATGAATTATAGAGTCTCTTCGCCCGCATGCCACTGCCTCAAATAAGGTGTGGACTCTTTCTAACGGCCATAACCGGGGCAACTTGATCGACAGAGTTCCTCCCCGTTCCTCCAGTACAGTCATTCTTGAGTAAACACATGTACTTCAGAACCAAAAGAAAAGGGTATCGCTTATGTTTGTCAACACTAGCATGAAATATAGTCTCTTTGCCTGCAGGCTACTGCCTCTAATAAGAAGTGGACGCTTTCTAACGGCCGTAACCAGGGCAACTTGATCGACCGAGCTCCTCGATACCCACAATTTTTAAGTTGACCATTTGGCCCAGTGAACCACGGAATGATTGGGTGAATCTTTGTGGAGAATGGAACCCACACCACTTGTAAGGTACAAGATGAGTCCCAGCCAATCAAGCCATCGGCTCGATGGTTACTTCGGAACCATAATAATCTCCATCTGACTCATTGTCTTCAATTAATTTGCAACATACTTGACTCTGGAGATTGTTTAAAGAACCCAAACCATATTGAAGTTCTGAATATCAACAACATCTTTTTATTAAGCGGCTACGATATCACCTATGTTTCTAAAACCATGGTCCAATTCTAATTTCTGAGAGTAAGATCTTGATGTTGACAGTTCTATATACCTGGCACAAACATCTTCTGGCAGCGAGCAGGCCAAGCATTTCCAGACCTAAATGTTAGCTGATCTCCATTCTTGTGCGATGTTGATGTTTTGAGAGAAGTCCCCCAAAGCTTAGAAGCCAAATCGTTTGATCCTGTTAATCTCTTTGGTGAGTTTTCCCATTTGTCTTGCTTTACTGAGTTATGTATTTGCCCTAAAGTTACTAAACTTGCAATTGCACAACACCCTGTGCTCCTTATGCTTTCTGCCATAATCTTCACTTCACACAGACTTTGCCAGATCCCTTCGCTTCTGCCACCAGAAACGAAAAGCAAAGATAAAAATTGTTAGCAGAGACTCTCTGTCTACCTTCCAGAAAGATGTTGCAAAACGTCAAGAAAACATGAAATTACAAAATGATGTTGAACAATTTTAAACCCTGAAAGAAGCGCAAAAATCTTGGCTCTCATTGTTAAGAAGCATATGTATTCGTTCGTCCATCATCATCTTGTGCTTAAATGTTGACATACGTCACATAAATTGGAATCCGTGACATATCAGATCTTATTATCTTCTTCTAATGTTGTCAGCTTCAAAATCGAGATGTATTGAAAGCCAGGTGTCCCAAGCACACATCTATAGAACCGTTAGTATCAAGTTTGTAACAACCTGCATCTCCTTTTGTTACCCAATAAATTTGAACCTACAGAAATTCAGAATGAAAATTGATAAAGAGGCTAACCCTCTGTACAATCCCTTCCATGTGGTATTTCAAATCTGCTTGTAGCTTTACAAATGTAGAGAACCAACCCGAGCCTGAAATAACTGAAGCACATGCTTTTCTTAATATCACATTTTTTATTCTGTAGCAGGCATTGCAAAGCCACTGATGGAGTATTAAGCCATTAGGTCATAATGAGGTAATGCATGTATATCCGATCGTGTGAACATACAGATTATTCTTAGTCTGAGCAAGAACAATTATGCAGACATCATACAGGATTTAACATGACTAAATCAAGCCAAATGAACTTATAAAACTGCCTTGCATGCTGGTGTCCAACGCAGGGTTTCCAAAAGATGTCACGTCTTCTATACTCACAACCGCTCCGAACCCTTCCCACCATATACCTGTTCTTCTTTTGATGGTCCAATTTGTAACTATATTCAATACTTCCATTCAACTGTGGAGAATAGGCACAGCTAATTTACAGCATTCTATATTCGAATAAGTAAACGAGGTTGGCATGTGCCATCATAATATAGCTCGTCTTCGGAGGGAAGAATTGCTTCACAAATATATGAAGACCACCAAAATCAATACCATTGTCACTGGTTACCGACAACCAGTTATATTTGCCCGAAACTCGATCTGGAGGCAACAATGCTGAGACAAGCATGTCTTCTCTACTCACAAGGCTCTGAACCCTTCGCACTGCATACCTTTTCTTCTCTTGACGGTCTAATTTGTAAGCAACTAGAGTACTTCCATTCAATCCAGGAGAAAAGACAAAGCTACTTTACAGCATCCTAAATTCGAACAAGTACATGAGGTCGGCATGTGCCACCATCATATTAGCTCGTCCCCGGAGGCAGGAATTGCTTGACACTCTTCCAAAAAAAACTACAAGAAATGAGAACACCACAAAACAAATGTCACCGGTCATCCACAACCAGATTAAAAAAAATCTGAAACTCAATATGGAAGCAACACAACGGCTCTGAGCCGTTCACACCACATATTCTTCTCTTGATGTTCAATTTGCATGCAAATCAGATACTCCCACTCAGATCAGGAGACAAGAGTGAGCTAATCTACAAAGTTCTATATTCGAACAAGTAAATGGGAGATACTGCATATGCCATCGCCATGTTAGCTCGTCTCTGGGGAGAGGAATTGCTTCACACTCATTTAAAAAACAACAAAGTATAAATTCACCACCAAAACCAATGTCACCGGTAAGCCACAACCAAATTCAATGTTCTGAAAAGCAATCTGGAAGCAACAAATGTGAGACAAGCACATCCGAAGACTCAAGAAGAGCTCGAGGCAAATGGAAAGCGGGGAGATTGAGAGGTAACATGGCCAGAAATGCACCGGAAAAGGACCTGAGATCGTAGCAGAAATTATGATTCGCAGGAATGCAGGCTCCACTCCAGCAGACACGATTGCTCGCAATTTTACTCATACACTGTGCCAAATTCTTCCTCCGTCGCACGAATTCGTGAACACACAACCACAGAATAGACCTCCTCAACTACGCTAGGAGCGTCCAACGTGTAAAGCGCCCGACCACTCATGAGAAATCCTTACCCAGTGGATCCCTCATCCGACCTGCGGATGCTGACGACCCTCGGTATAGACAGAGGGCGAAGGTGGCTACGTGGCTAGGTACACCCCAGAACGCTCAAGCCTTCACTTTCCATTTTCAGGCATTTCCAGCACCAGTGCTGAAACTTTCGATTATGTACACAAATAGACTATGTTTTCCTCAAATTCAATCGTACGGATGTGAACTAGACTAGCATTATATTCAGGCTCAGAAAATTTGAAGTCGATTGGACTACATGTGCTAGGTCACTATGACATATGAATAGGGCCTTCATCCGGGGACAACTGGAGAAAACTCTGAAATTTTTCGTTTCATGATCATTTTGGTCATGCCATGAAATTTTGATAGTTGGAAACTTTTGCCATAATATATTATGTGGATGAAATATGAGCTACTCCCAAAAATTTGGGGTTTTTTGAGCAAATTTAAATGAAGTCCATCAGCCTCAAAGTTGGAGGGCCACCTGAGGTCATTTTTGGGAGATTTTCTCTTTTTCATGGAGCAAGCAAGATGTGCACTAACTTTTTCCAAATCCATCCTATGATCAAGGAGAACCGGTAGTTAGTTACAGACGAACTGGTTGAGTTTGAGAAATAAACAGTTGAAGTTCAAGACTGCAGGAAAATTACCGATCATTTTAGAGGAATATGTGGAATATATCCCAATTTAATAAAGGAAACCCGAAGGATGTCAACATGTAACTGATTGGACTTGCAAACACTAGGATCTCAACTAATTATGCCCAAAAATCTCCCCGATCACTGCATCCATCTAGTCAAGTTTGTGCACAACAGTCATCTTGTTCCAAGGGGAAAAACCCCACCCAAATTGGGCATTACATGTGAAAGATATTGGCTCTTCAATTTGGCTCCTACATTTGAGCAACACATGGAACCGCCTCCCAAAACAAGCAATGTCAACTTAACAAAAAATCCTACATGCTTGGAGTATGAGGTTTTTATACGTTATTTTGGCCCACATGGTAGTGGACATTGCCCTACACTAATAAATACCTTTCATTCACAAAGATTGCCACCTAGTGGGTCGCAAACCCCCATCAGAATATTAGGTGGCAACCCATGTTGGGTTGCATGAGCGCTTAAGGGTTAAGGAAACTCTTGTAGGAAAAAATAAGGTATAAGTGGGTCCTAAATGGGAATTACTTTTTCCAATTAGCCTACGTCTTCAAGAATGTTTACACGTATTTCGCAATTCCAAATTGAGGTTGTATGAATAACTCATTCATTGTTGAAGTAAAAATTCTCTTTCTCTTTGAATGATCATAACTTATGTAAGTCTTCCCAATCTTGTTGACTGTTGAATTTAAGAAAGTTGATCACATAGTCCAACCTCTTTATTTAGACATGTGTAGTTTGATAGCTCGAAGGAGGAACCACCTCAATGATGGGAGATTCTTACACATGCTTGTTCATTCAAATCCACTTGAGCATTCAACTCGAGTGAGCTTGAACTTTTACAAGGCTCACACTATTTAAACAATGACTTGATGGATCCCATGCAAAACGCCTACAATGTACATTTGATCTTGATTCTTTATAGGTTCTAGGTCAAAATCCTAAGCTACCTCATGGAGGTCGATTAAAAATGGCAAGAGTTTGAGCTCTCGAGTCACCAATTGAAGGGCTTTCAAGCATTGTTTCACATAATGTCATGAATTCCCATTTGTTTAACACCGTTCCCCTTTTGATAACTCAATTTGAAGTTTTGCGCATGACCAATGTACACTTGTTTAAACTATTGAGAGCTCGACCAATCTTCAAGCTCTCAATAATTTGAGCTTTGGATAAAAGCTTGTCACATTCAAGTTATCTCCTATTGAACTCCCAACTACTACAAGTTTGAGCCCTCAACTCGAGCTCTCTAACACTCTATGGCACAATGGCAACATATTTTGGGCACTTCCCACTCCGCAAATAATTTTGGCCTTTGGGAACGTATTAAGAATTGCCTCACATGGTTAGCAATTATGAATCATGAAGACTAACATTTCAAGCTTTAGAATCAAAGTTGCAATGCATAAAAATCAAAAGTCTAAATTATGAAGATTCTATTTCTCTTTAATAAGTGATTACCCATGCCCTCCCGATCGTGTTAACAATTGACCTTGGCATGGTGTTTATAATTTGAACACAGACTAGTCCAACCTCATCATTACCCATATATTTTGTGTGTTTTCAGTCTTAACTACAAGCCTTGCCATATACCTCTCAAATCTAGTGTCCAATTCCCAACAATGATCACATTAGGTGGGCATTAAGGCCCACCCACCTTAGTCACTGTAAAGAGGGTGTAAGAGCTTGAGCAACGTGTTCCCCTATAATTGGTCAACAAGATCCACACAATAAATTGATTTTCTTTAAGAAATTTGTCTCAAGCAGTTAATTGAACTTTGTATGATGTAGAATCAAGCACTTATGATGATTCTCTAGGTCCCAAGGGATGCACCTTTCATGACACGTATGAGTACATGTGAGTACACTAAAGGGGTATTAATTTGAACTTTTCCATTTTACGTATACATATGCTACACAAATTATAACTCGTAGTTATGTACATGTATGGAGGACCTTTAGAAAATGTACTTGTGTGATAGGGCCACTTATTGAAGCTCATTTATTTGGAAGTATGGATGGGGAGTTTAGAATTTTCAAAAGTACATTTGTTAGTGATTTGAATGACACTCCAACTTTATCTAAAGATTCATTAACTTAGATTAAGGTTGTCATATTATATATGAACCCCAAACTCCTTACACTTGCACATTGTGATGCTATACTAGATCTTGGTTGTGATTGTGAAGTGTGTTTTTTGAATACACTTGAAGCTTGAATTGTCAAAAAAACATTGTAGACCATAAACATTAGCTAGAGGATAGGGGTCTACTTGACGATGTATCATCCATCAAACATGGAGATTGATTTATGTTGGTATAAAAAAGGAACCAATAATAAGGGCGCAAGCATGGTCAAGTACACAACTCCATTACCTTGCATAGGTTTCAGTGAAAGTGATTCAAAATATACTAACTTTGAGTTTAGTGAAGGAAAGAATCATGGACAATTGAAATTACATTGATCTACAAAGCCAAACAATTTATGTTGACAATTTTTTCTTCAAGAAAAGTCTACATATTTTAGAAAACGGTGCAAGTAGCGAGCAAGTAGATATATTGGACATGTAATTGTTTAAAACTTGTTTAAAACATGATAAAAGAACATTAGATTGATGTTTTTCTACATTTTTTTTTGTAATGGTGCCCTCAATTTTATATTGAATTCAAGGAATATGAAAAAATCCAACTTCAAAATATTTAAGGTCATGAAATCTACATCCAAAACTAGATTTAGCCATTACTTTTGAGCGGTACTTTTAATGATAAGTTTTGAGGATCTCATCTTGATATTTTATAGTTGAGTACCTAACACAACAATTGAGGGCGCCATAAAAATTTCCTATTTAAACAACACTTTGCTACTACTTTTAGGCATTTAATCAAAAAAATTATGGTTTTAGTACACGAGAGCGTTTTTTCCATATACTTGATTGTGCTTGCTCCCATAAGTAGACTTATGATCTTACAAATCATTTAATGCTACATTTGGAAGCAATAATTGCAATGGTTTCTATGACATATATTGTAGATTTAGATGCTTATGAATAACATCCAGATAATGAAAAATCTCCAATGACTTTATTGATGAATGCTAGGGTTTTTCATGATACATATGATAGGGGTAGGTTATTATTCAAAATTTTACTTGTATACTTATATTAATGACTATATATGAATGTAAAGTTGTTTAGATATACATATTGTCACTTGTATTTTTATCATTGAAATTTTACACACATTGCTTGATTTACAAAAACAAAACTTGTATATATAGGGGGTTTTAAGAGTATGTTGCACATGGTTCTTGGTTTTTAATGAAAAGTGCACCCCCTGGGCGCTAGGTGCCTCCATTTTAGTCAATTAAAGGAGGTCGCTTAAGAATGTTGAGAATTTGAACTCTTATTTTGTGCCCCCACCCCAACAAATGGGCTTTCAAGCATTCTTTAATTTGTCACATATTCCCCTATATTTAGACATTTTATACCAATTCCCCCCCCCCCCTTCATAACTCACTTTGAGCATGGTCACTTTACACTTGACCAATCTTCAAGCTGTCTATAGTTTGAGCTTTGAATAAACACTTGTCAAATCCAAGTAGCTACACCTCTTTCACATAGATTGTTGTGGTTTACCATTTGGAGTTACGCTTTGCTATAATGTTTTACTCAAAATTAAATTTTTTACATGTAAGCTAGAATTTTTTTCCTTAATGTGCATACTACCTACTGACTTTATGTTATATGGGTAAATAATGATAATATTGGTACGACACTATAGCAATGTGTAACTCCAAATGGTAAACCACGGTTTTAGATGTGAAAGGTGCAGCTACATTAAATAATCTTATTACTATAGGCCACATAATTATCTAGAGACCATGCTAATTCTCATGATGAGAATTAACATGCGCCGAATTAATTTTCAACCCACACTAAATTTCTAGTAGAAAATCAGTGTGGGTGATTATTTTACTCCTTTGGTAAGATGAATTCATAGAAATGCAAAATTAATTTCATGATTTTACAAACCAATTTAGAACTAGGCTCTACCAATTTCGTTGGAATCATGAACAAAGTTCACTATATAGACAACCAATTTAACTTGAACTTTGAACCAATTTCACTACATGTTATGAACGATCTCATGATTCAATGGTACCCATATTCACAACTTCACAAAATTAATTTCATGAATTGTATACTTTATTTTACAACAAGACTAGACGCCAAACCAACTAGACCTTGCACAATGGACACTGCGCTCCAAACACATTCCATGCTCTGCTCACACAACCAACACTCTTCCCACAATCAAATCAACAACCGCACTACACTCTCAAATCCACGAGATTGTGCACTCCAACTACATTGGGTATGTGTTGCTTGCTTCAATGTACACCAATGAAAGACCAAAGAACAATTGTTATCACTTGCTTTCAGCTTTGAGGTACAATAATCTCCCGCTTAAGTACGCACCCATTTAAGTACGCATCCTGGTTAAGTGCACAATTTTTTTGACAAAAAATAGGGTTCATACTTTATTGTTTGAACATGTCATGTAGAGTGTTTTGCCGCAAATGCATGAATTCTAAATGCTTGACATTAAATGTCAGTTTGTTAACGTTTTGTTGAAACATCTCAAACAATCGTCGCAGTTCATCATACATTTGTCCAACTTCCGTTTGAACATTGGAGCAAAGCAATTGGTCGTCGATGTTGAGGACAATGTTGTGTAAAGCCTTAAAGCCTTTGAAATCAGTAGCACTTTCAAATTTAGCAAATGTCTCGATAGGTTGAATTTTGTTGTAATATGTTCTCACGATTATCCCATACTTTCTGGATGGCGCCTTCACTGACTTCTTACTCCAACCCCAACACATGCTTGCTCGGTGTGTTCGGCTTACTCAACTTTGCAATGATTTCATAGCATTGGGCTTCGGTCAAGCGGGTTGCCTCAAGTTTCATCCGTTTCCCGTTGCGATTCATCGAATCAGAGGGTCTAGAAAGCAATATGAGTAAAGTACGCACCTACCAACTAAGTGTGCACCAACAACTCTAGTTCAAAGTGTGTACTTAAGCGGGAGGTTATTGTACTATAATGAAAGACCAAAAAAATCAATGTTGAAGCTAGAGGCTTCTATGTAAACACATGACAAAGAGGAACCAATGAACAATGAAAAGGCAAAGAATGTGAAATGAGGAGGCGAGAAGTTGAGAAGTTGAGAATACGAAAACCACAGAGTTCGAAAAGATTTAGAAGTTGCTAGAGGTGAAGGTCGACTATCATGAAATTGAGGTGTGCCACATGTCAAGTTGGTTTAGAAGAATCATGAACTAATTTAGAAGGTTCACGAAATTGGTAGAACACTTTGGTAGCATTGGTTGGAAAGTTCATGACCTAGCTTGGAACCTTCATGAAATTGAGTTGCACTTTTGTGAAGTCATCTTACCAAAGGAGTATTACGTGCAACTTTTGTGCTAAAATTAGTATTCAATGTGTTGGTCGGAAGTATTTGTGAAGACTTAGGGGGAAGACCCAAGGTCTTGTGCCCATCCCACTCTAATTCCACCTTGGTCTTGAAGTAAAAAATTAGTGCGGCCCATGTTGATTATTTCCACCCTAAGTTCCCACCCATGTACTACCGTAGGTTGATAACATGATGGCGGGAAGATAATTTAAAAAATCAAGCCTATCTTTTTGGAAATTAATGAGTTAGATGGCCTAAATGGAAGGAATAATAATCATAAAAATGTCTAAATATTAAGAAACTTGGTGTGTTATGGAATAAGCCAAAGTCAACATCTCACATCCATAGACAACACTATTGTACCTACAATCTACCCTTGATATGTAATACCCCGATAAGTGTTAAAAACCGCATATGTGTTAAGGAAAATTGCAATCTCCAAAAAAATTTCAAAAAATACACTAGTAAATTGTTAATATTTGTATGTTAAAAGAATTTGTAAAAATTATGCTTTGCCTTGATAAGTGTTAATTTGGATAAAAGTGAGGCTATGAGATTCTATAATTTGGATGAAATTGATACAACCCTAACCCTAAACCCTACTAGCTTATTGAACAATTGGCATTAGTGTTTGCAAAGAGTGAAACTGGACCCACTATGAATGCACATGAGTTCATCAATCATGAATTGGAATTTGACCTAAACAATCCCTACATATGTCTTGAGGAAGAGATTATAGGTATCCTTGATGAAACGATGATGCAACTAACAATGAACCCATTGAAGAAGTTGAGAATGAGCAAATTGGTGATGTGGTGGTAGACATAGTAGTATTCAAGGATGGTGAAAGTGCATTAGTGACCTTGAAACAATTTTTGGAATAAAGACCTATTGATATTACACCTCTCATCCAAAGCATTCTAACATTTCAAAAGGAAATAAGATCTTAGCGTGCACAAGAATCTCATCAAACTACTTTAGATTCATTTTTCCTTTACACATAGAAGTATGATGACATTCATATCTTATGTCTTTTCATTTTTTATACGAAGGTTAGTGTTTTTAATCCAAAGTCACATAAGTGCTATTCATGTAAGTGCTACAAATTGTCTATGCTATCCTATCCACTATAAGTGTTGAAGTGTTAACACCACAAAATTGTTACAAGTTTCCTTGTTAGGAAGTGTTAATGTTTATCAAAGGTGGAATGTATCATGTGCATTCAATATGACATTCACACAGAGTAAAGCTAGCATTCATGCATACAAATTGAACATCTCAAAATCAAAAGTCCTAAAGCTTGACATCGGTGTAGTTTGCTAGAGGAGTGTGGGGAAGTCTAGTTAGGGTATGTCATGTGTCTAAACACACACAAACACACACACACACACACACACACCTTTTTCCAAATCAGTTTAATTATTGGACAATTTTTGCCCATCATGCTATCAACGTATGGTAATAGGACTATTTGATGTGGAGTAGAGGCGCCCATAATCGATCACTTAAGAGGTTTTGTGCCAGATTTGGAGAAGTATAAGGCGGTGCAAATTTTTCCGTGTACAAAGATAGAAATTAGGAGGATTGCAATTTTTTTTTGTAATTTTATTCCTTCGTTTGAAATTACTATGAATTTTTGAAGCCAAAAGTTGGCCCAAACATATTACCAATGTCTAGAGTATGCCATAACTGCTTATTTTCACCACTCATTTCTCTTCACTTTAACACTCAAAACCAAGACATGTGTCATGGCATTATTGGTTCCGGGTTGAGCAAAATTCAATCCCAGCTTGATCGAAGTTGCAGGTACCCTATAGATTGCCAATGGGGTCTTCATTGGGAATAGGTGCCTCTACTATACCTATCAAACTCCCGAAAATTACAAGGTTTGAACTCCCAATTTGTGGAGGAGCTCTCTACCTAGAATAGAGGCACTTATAACCGACCACTCAAGAGATTTTGTGCCAAATGTGGAGAAGTATAAGGCGTTGCAAATTCTTCCCGTGTAGGAAGATAGAAATAAAGAGGACTACAAACTTTTTGGTAATTTTATTCCTTAAATTGAAATCATTGTGAAATTCTGAAGCCAAAAGTTGACCCAAACCTATTACCAACATCTAGAGTTTGCCATAACCGCTCATTCGTTGTCACTTTAACACTCAAAACCAAGACATGTGTCATGGCACTATTGGTTCCGGCTTGATCCAAATTCAGTCCTAGCCATATCGAAATCCAATCCCAGCCATATCGAAAATTATGGTACCCTATAGATTGCCGATGGGGTCTTCATTGGGAATGCGCATACTACCTAACCGCCAAAAAGAGCCGGCCTCCGGGATGCCCCAAAAGAAAGAGTTTTATAAAGGAAATTGTGTTTCAAGTTAAGTTAAGTATGTAGAACTACATAATGAATCTTACAGCATGTGGAATCAATCACTCGTGGGGAGCCGCCAGACGCCTCCACTGCAGTCTGCAAGTTGATCGATCTCTCTCTCTCTCTCTTTCTCGCACGCACACACACACACAATTTAATTACTTCACTTCCCTTCACTGCGATGTCATTCTGTAATCTAGCCTCCTCAGACCTAGTCTGCCATTCACTTTTCTCCTGGAAGCTGTCTGTCCGTTCTCGGAGCCTCAAGTGGTAATTAGTACTCGCAGTACTTCTTACAACAAGCTCTGCAAGCAAGCAAGGGTTGGCAGACTAGACAGCCTCTCCTGTCCTCTTCTTTATGTCCCTCCCCTCCTGCTCTATATATGTTTTCCCACCAGGCGACCTTTCCCTCCTCCTCTGATTCATCATTCATGTGCAGCGTCACATGATCGATCCATCAGTAGTACTGTCTTGACTTCGTAACTCATCTGGACACATTTGAGATCAGCTTCCTCACTCTTTGCTCAGCTCATCAGGGCTTAACCAGCTAGCTAGCTGCAGGGGTAACCTACAGGACCTAGTCATCGATTGCCGCCATATCGACCTCCAGCATCTCGCTGGAGTACTAGTACTGGGACGAGATCCCTATCTGCAGAAGGAGAGGCGCTGTTAGCTTTGATCATGCAATGTTCAATCGTTTTAGTCAACTGTAACCACGTCTTGTGGCATTGGACAGTGATCCCATGGAGTAGGTAGTAGCATATACACGTAAGTACTACATTGTTTTTATTTCCTTCTTCAGCTCCCCCGCCAATATCCCACCCCTGTGCAGGAAAAATTAGGTTAGGTCAATGCTCATGCTGAGGAGTTCATTGTATCTGCGTAAGTTGTTTATGCCTACAGTTCGAACAGGTGCACAGCTGCAAAATCCCCCTTTTGAGTATTTGCGGAGACTGTGAGGAGGAGCACTACTGGCTCATGTGGAGTAATCTATGGTGGAGAAATGTTGCACTTATAATCACCACGGCGCCGGCAATGCTACTTGTCGTGCAATCTTCGAGCTAGAGCCATCGACATAGCTCATCAGGTTCGTCGAGCTTTCTCACTTGATCTTATTGTAATCCCCCATTTCCTGGGCTTCTCTCCGGTTGAGATTGTCTTACTACTTGACAAGCTGCTACTGTGCTGTTTTCCAAGTGTGATGTTTTCACAGAGTCAGCTTGGCTGATTTGAAGCATGTCCATGCTTTCTCAGCTGAGGTTTTAAGTAGCTAGAGCTCCGAAGCTACCAGCTCACTCCACTCGAGTTACAAATTGGGTCCTTGCAATACATTGAGGCGTTATATGACAAGAGCTTGTTTAGCTGATGCCTTTGTGATCATGCGTTTGCAAGTTGCAACATCTTTTCGCTGGGAGGGTAACACGTTTGTTGGGAATGGATATACCTATTTTGAGGGAACCGAAAAATCCTTAACACCGTTGCAAAAACGCCAGAAATGTATTCATGTCTGCTGCTGCCAAAAGTGTACAAGGAAATTGAGCACTTGAGAGCCTTGTCAACTGGCCTTCAAATAATCCTATAACCGTCGCAAAAACCTCATCATCTTGTTCGTCTTCTGTTGCTATGAGTCAAATATGTGTAATTTGTACCAGTTGAGGTTAATATCTGCTTTGACAACCTGCCGTATAGTACTTTTCGAAGCGTGAGTCTTGACAGAGTACTCAGCTTGGCTTGAAATTAGCACGTCCATACTTGAAATCAAATCCCCGCGAAGCCTGCCCTTCGATGAGCTGCTACTGTTGTACATAATGCCAGCATATACATATCCTGCCGGACATCAAGAGTTGATGCTATTTCTGTCTCCTGCAGGAACACATTGGGCCATAATTTGTAGCCAGGGAGATTGAGCACTTGTTAAGCGACCCTGTGCAATATGTCTTGTCAACCGGCCTCCAAATCTGGTATACAAGCTAATCGTCCCTCACAAGAGTCCCAGCTTAAGATGGGAACCCTAATATCAACCAAGGCTCTGCATCATTGCAGGTCATCATCATCATCATGTGCTGATGACGCCTTCAACAGGCGGCAACACATAGCACTCCTACTAGTTCTTATTGCCCTAGGGTTCACCTTATCTGCAGAGTTCACATTAGGTCAAGACACCCGGTTCCAGTTCCACCAATTCTCCCAAAACAGGAGCAGCCTGACCCTGCTAGGCGAGGCTAGCGTCGCACAGGACGACCTCGCCCTGGAGCTCACCCGCAACGCGACGGGCAGGGCGCTCTACGTGGACCCAATTCAATTCAAGGACCCTACCACACAAGCCGTGGTCTCGTTCGCCTCCACCTTCATCTTCTCCATCGAGACAGGGGCTAAGCCCTTGGTTCCAAATGTGAACTCTGCGGAAGGATTTGCGTTCCTGATCGCCCCCGACAACGTGACGCTGGGGAGTGGCGGGGCGTGGATGGGATTGATGTCGCCGAGTAACGATACGGGTAGCTCCGCCGCGCCCGATGCGAGCGCTAAGCTGGTCGCTGTGGAGTTCGATGTGCAAAAGGATGTGTTGTTTTGGGACATCAGCAACAATCATGTGGGCGTTGACGTCAATACGTTGAACTCTATCTTTGCCAAGGACGCCGCCTCCGGCTCGCAAAAGGTGACAACACTACACATCTGATTTACTGTGACCCACACTAATGTTCGTCGTCGACCCATATTGATTGTCTTGCAATCACTGGGTGCAACTAGAGGGTGTCATACGACACTTGAATGTTTGTGCTCTAATTGATATGGCACATCAATTCTAAATACCACACCAATCAGATGTTTAGTAAGCATGTTGGAGTGGATGTCACTACATAATTGAACTCTAATTAAGCTTGTGAGGGACACTGCTCCAGCTCGCAGAAGGTGACTCCAGTGAACATCTGATCTAGTGTGACCCACACTGAAGTTCTCCATCGACCCACATCTATTTTCTTGCAATTACTGAGTGGAACTAGAGACTCGGGTGTTAAACGACACTGGGTGCTACATGACAAGTCATGAAGACCACTCTAATATTCATGGCACACCAATATTTTTAATACTACACTAGAGTGAATACCTTTAACTGGATGGAACTTTTCATCGAGAGGTGGTCCTCTGTGATTTCCATTGGTTATTTTGCATACAATGTCAATCATTTCTTTCCACTTGTGGTGGATGCTCGGAGGTGGAGTTTGAAATTGAACAAAGAGCAAACAAGTTTGGTTCATTGAGGGCCACACTCATTTCAGCAACTCTTGGCATGCCAAAATCAGTGAGTTTGACCCCCAATGAACCACTATAAAATGTTCTTTGTTTGAACCTCTCTATACTATCTCCAAAACATGCACTAAAAAGTTACCAAACATGGAAGGCATTGTATGCAAATTACCTTGACTTCTCACCAAAAGTCATGTTGAGATAGAGGCATGTTTAATACCACCTCCTAATGTGTACCCTTGATTCATCTAAGGTAAGCGGGCCTAATTCTATCTTTATACATGAGGACAAGTGATTTAGCCAAGAACTTAATGCATAACGTAGGAAGGAAGGAAGAGAGAGTTGCAGGGAAGGAGGGGGGGCATGAAGGGAGGATGGCATGGAGGATAGACAGTTTACTTGTTTATGTAGAACAAGATAGTGATGTGGCACCTCTACTGAATTGCCTTTCTCTAAAAATTTAGATTTTTTAAGGGCTTATTGATAAAGGGGGATTCACTATTGGAGCACAGATGAAATAAATAGAAGTGAAACAGTAGAGATTCACTAGAACGCTTTCACAATGCAATCAAGCGTAATACTACTCTTAAATCCAGCCACACTTTCACTAGGAACCGATCTCCTTCAAAACTCACCTACCTTACATACTATCATTGTAATCACTCATCATTTGTCAAAAACCTACAACATTTCTTGCAAAGTGACTGTTTGGATGATCTGACTCGATCTTTGTATGTTTGGGCCGATCTCTAGGTGAGCCTGCTGTCAGGACACATCAAGGTGTGGATTGAGTATGACGGTGAAGGAAGGAAACTGCAAGTGTCCATAACGCCATATGCGGCCAACAACGATTACCCGAAACCCGCCAACCCCCTCCTCGCCCTGGACCTGGACCTGTCGGAGGTCGTCAATGAGTACATGTACGTCGGCTTCTCGGCCGCAACTCGCAGTGGCACAGTACAACACAAAATCTGGTCCTGGACGTTCGAAAGCGCTGCCGGAGGTGGTGGTTCAGGATCTGGAGGATTTGGCTATGGAGATTTGGCCCCCAGCCCAGCACCCTCAATTCCCTCTCTCCCTACCAATGGTGCCTCCAGGAGTACTATCGTTCCCTGCAAACTCTTTACCACTTGTGCTTTCCTCATGATGTCCTTCGTAGCCATTCTACTCCTTTCCTCATGATGTCCTTCGTAGTCATTCTACTCCTTTCCTCATGATGTCCTTCATATTCATCCCAGAGATCATCATGCAACCATTTGATGGTAGTTTTGTTCAATCCCCAGTAGCTAGTACCAATGTTGTTACACTTTTCATGCAATTTTATAATTGCAGCTGGCGTCTCCAAATGCGGCACCATGTTACATGAGCTTTATTGTGTTCAACACACTTGCAGTGTGAGTCTATTAGATTTGGCTACGGAGATATAGTTGGCCCTAGCCCAGGACCCTCCTCCAGGAGTACTGTTGTTCCCTGCAAACTCCTTGTCACTTGTGCTTTCCTTGTGATGTCCTTCAAAGTCATTCTCGAATTCATCACGGAGCAGTAGTATCACGCTTTCCTCTAATTCTCGTGATGTCCACATTGGGTGAATTACATACAGTTAGACTAACTTGAAGATGAAGGAACGCCATAATTCACGCCAGTGGCAGCATTGGAGTCATCTCGAGCTCTACTATGAACCATCATATAACCACTTGATGGTAGGTTTGTACCCTTACTAATCGGTTGAAAGCATTGCTAGTACAGTGCAGGTGTAATTTTGCAGCCGAGGTCTCTAAATATACTAATGTTCCATGAGTCTCTTGGATTTGAGGTGGACTTGCTGGATGAAATTTGTTAACCATAGTCACATGAGGTTCAGCCGCTCTACTTTCAGGCTATTTTCGACACAATGTTGTTATAATCTGTGGAGAATATGTACCAGTGCTTGGTGGCGGACTTGGTAGGGCGCTGTACATTGGACGAATGCTGGCTGTGGATCAAATATACTGGAAACTTTGGCCTAACTTATACTCTGGCACCTCGAGATCATGCCTTTGGAAAGTTCCATACATTGCAATTATTCTGAAACTTACTTTTGCACATCGTCCTCAAGTCCCCTCAAATCCTCTCAAAAGCTATGCAGCCATGAGCGCACATATAATTTTTGACACAGTGACTGTAGTCTGTTGTAGGGTGCTGTACATTGAGTGGATTCCTACTTTGCATCAAAGTACAGGAAACGTTTGGCCTAACTTATACTCTGTCAACTTGAGATAATCCCTTTGCAATATTCCATACACTGAAATTCTGAAACGGAATGTTGCTCATTGCCCTCACTCATGAGTTCTATTGTGTTTCAGACACTTGCAGTGTGAGGGGTCTGATTAGTCTCTTAGATTTAAATCTAATCTGTAGATTTGTTGGGTAGCTGTGGAACAAGGGGCCTCTCAAATCGTCAATATGTCCGACCAGCGAAATTTAAAAAAGAATTAGCTTTATTGTGATTGATTGCGTCCAAGTTTTTTCATGGTATAGTTTCTGAAAGTCTTGCATGTGTATGGAATTCAGATTTGTTTGCACTCTGTTATGTATGACCTCTTGTAGGTTGTAATTTCTGGAGCTGCAATATCTGGAGTGAGGACAGAAGAGACTGAAATTTGTAGAGCTTGAGCTTTCAAGCGTCTGCCTGACACTCTTTATCTGTATACAATGGACAACATGGTGGTGGTGGACTGTGGGAGTCCATGAAAGATGAACACATCAATTAACTTTTTAAAGAAAAAGGATCACATGCCCAAAAAACTCTTCAAAACTCTTCAAAACAAAAATGTGATCAAAGAAAGAGCAAACAAAAGTGGCTACAAGCGTAAAAGGTGGGCATGGTGGAGGAAAATAGGGGGAGGGGGCATGCATGGAGCTAAGGTGGCAACATGACATGGGCAATATTTTAAACTTAAATACTATATAAAATGCAATATTCTTATATTTTTGTTCTTGTTCTTATTTTCTCAAATAAGAATAAGAATAAGAATATAAGAATATTGTATTTCAAACTAAAATACTCCATGGGGGCATGGTGGGGGTCATGTGGGGCTTATGAGCATGGGCATGGGCATATGCTTGCATAGGTTGCATGGATGTATGGAGTTGGGTTCATCTCCAAGGGGTGGCCTTTTTATTAAAATCCAAGAACCACATGCGTTTGCAACATACTCTTAAAACCTCCTATATACAAGGATTTTTAGTTTTTTAGTTTTTATTTGGTTTGTTGGTAAAATCAAGGTATACATGTACAATTTAAATGATAAAACTACAAGTGACAATATGTATACGTAAGCTCGGGGGGTGCACTGTACTAAACATGTACGAGTCTATGTGAGTGCACAGGAGGGGTATTGATTTGGACCTTGCTGTATTACGTATACATATGGTATACATGTTATAATTTATAGTTATGTACATATATGGAAGGCCTTTAAAAAATATACAATAATTGTACTTGTATGGTACCGTTACTATATTACATATCATAAGTTTTCATATTGGATG
The DNA here is from genome assembly GCA_950295325.1 of Polytrichum commune. NCBI lineage: Eukaryota > Viridiplantae > Streptophyta > Polytrichopsida > Polytrichales > Polytrichaceae > Polytrichum > Polytrichum commune. The sequence goes on from OX485804.1 coordinate 63,374,847, forward strand.
AAATCGTTTGGAAATTGTTTGGTAATCGTTTGGTAATCGTTGGGTGGAGTATAGGGATCCAATTGACTTGATGGACTGTCCATCAAACGTGGAGATTGGTTTATGTTGGTATCAAAAAGGGGCTAACAACAAGTGGACATATGATCTTACTGATCATTTGATGGTAGACTTAGAGACAATAATTGCATTGGCTACAATGACATATATTGGTGAATCAAATGTTTATGAGTTACATCCGGGAGATGAAAAAAATTTCAACGACTTTGCTGATGAAAGCTAGGATATTTTGTTATACATATTATAGGGGTTGATTATTGTTCAAAAGTATATTTGTATACTTATGTTAATGACTATATATGAATGGATGTTTTTTTTGTGTATACATATTGTCACTTGTATATTTATTGTTGCAATTGTATGTGTATTACTTCATTTCACAAAAAAAACTTGTATATAGGGGGTTTTTAGAGTATGCAGTGAACGCAAGTGATTCTAGGTTTTAATGAAAGGTGCACCCCCAAGTACGTAAGAAAATTTACATTCATATAAAGTCCTTAATATAAGTATACAAATTTTCTTTTGAATAATAATGAACCCTCATCATATGTGTATTGTAACTCCCTAGTATTCATTAATAAAGTTGTTGAAAACTTTGTTATTCCCCATATGTAATTCATAAGCATTTAAGTGTACAATATATGTCATAGAAGCTAATGCAATTTTGTTACTAAATCTACCATCAAATGATTCATAAGATTGTAAGTCCGCTTGTTGTTGGTTCCTTTTGATAAACCATCCTCCATGTTTGATGCCCAGGGGTGCACCTTTCATAACACCTATGAGTATATTACATGAGTACACAAAAGGGATATTATAAATATATTGTACTATGTATACATATGCTATAAAAATTATAACTCGTAGTTATGTACATGTATAAAGGATCTCTAGAAAATATCTAACATTTGCACTTGTATGGTAGGGTCACTAGACTTTATGGGATAAGTATTTAATATTGGATGAAACAAGAATGAATAATTTTCTCATTTCCTTATCTCATCCATGTATGTATGGAAGGGGTAGTATTAGAGTTTTGGAAGGGGTGGTTGAGCTAGAGAACAAGGTCACTTCTTGCTTAGGGTTGCAAGCAGAATGTCTAGTGTTTCTTTGTGGCGCTTCTTTGTGGTTGATGCAGGTGGTTGTGGGTGATTGATGCATTCATTAGATCATGGGCGGCATTGAAACTAAGAAGATGCCGATTCCCAAGTGGGTTTGATCTTAATCGTTTTTGTATCAATTAGTAAACCTCGGATGTGTGCAACAATTTGGATCAAGCATTTAAAGATTGCAATTGTTGCAAGTTCGAAGGGTTGCAAGTTCTAGGATCAAGCATGGAGATTGGTTTATGTTGGTATAAAAAAGGAACCAAGAACAAGTGGATTTATGATCAACATAGTATTCGTGAAAACATCACATTCACATGTGATTTTTACTTTTTCAAGGTTGAGTTAGTTTCTAGTCTTGTGAAATGCACTTGAACTTTGAAAAAACTGTAGTTGGCAAAAGTTGCTTTTAAAGACCGATTTGACCCAACCTTCTTTGCATTCGAGAAAACAACATATATGACATTTTTACGTGCCATGTGACGTTTTCACGAATACCATGTTGATCTTACAGATCATTTGATGGTAGGTTTAGAAACAATGATTGCATTAGCTTTTATATGACAAATGTTGTAGACTAAAATGCTTTGAGTTACACCTAGGGGATGAAAAAGTATTCAATGACTTTATTGACAACTATATTTGGATGTGAACGTATACATATTGTCACTTGTATCTTTATCAATGAAATTCTATATGTATGCTTGATTTTACCCAAAAAAGAAAAGAAAAAACTCCTATTTAGGGGGTTTTATAGTATGTCGTAAACGTATGTGGTTCTTGGTTTTTAATGAAAGGTGCACCCCCTGGGGTTTGGTGAATGGTCCATCAAGTCAATTGGATCCCTATACTCCATCCAACAATTACCAAATTGTCTACCCATTCTATAAACCTTCCTAACAAACCAAACCTTAATTGGAGCTTAATTTTTTGATTTACCATGTTATTTAACAGTTCTAGCTTCAGGTGTGTTCAAAAAACACACTTCACAATCACAACCAAGATTTAGCATAGCATCATGATTTGCAGGGATAAGGAGTTTAGGCTTCATGTATAATATGCCAACCTTAATCAAAGTCAATGGATCTTTAGATGAAGGTGGACTACCATTCAAGTGACTAACAAGTGTAATGCTGAAATTTCTAGACTCCCCTACATCTACATAAGCCACAATGAAATTTACATTAAGTTGAGAGCGCATGTCAACATTTTCATGTTCATCAATTAGAACATCCAAGGCATGTCGTAGCTCACTTTGCAACTCCACATCTTCATGTCAATCATTTTCAATTTGCGACTGCATCAATCTGTCTCTATGACAACATCCTTGCACATATTTGAATTGTCTTCTCCAACTCTAAAATTTTCCTTGTCACTACCTTGTGCACTGGAATCATCAACCAATGTGTGATCATAATCACACTCCTCCTCCTCCTCCTCCTCCTCCTTCATGCTTCCAAATAAATGAGCCTCAATAAGCTCAGGGGGGGTAGTCATTGGTTGGAGTAGCAATATACATGCAAACAAATGATAGGGTATTTTAAAAACATGGGGGCAAAAAATTATAAATGGACTTAAGAGTAATATAGGGTATCAAAAATGGCACTGGACATCTTTAAAGTACTATAGGGTATGGAATAATAGGTAATTTGGAATTATAAGTAATGCAAGCCATTTTTCTATTAACCCAAAGTAGAAATTCATAATGATAGCATGTGAAAAAAGAAGAGAATTGAAAGTAATACCCCCCTTTAAAATAGTGGTTGTTCGCACCTATATCCTTAACTTTTTAACACATTGTCCCCCCCCCCCCCCCCGAGTCAATAAGTGGCCCTATCACACAAGTACAAATGTTGTATATTTTCTAGAGGTCCTCCATACATGTACATAACTACAAGTTATAATTTGTGTAGCATATGTATGCGTGGTATGGAGAAGTTCAAATTAATACTCCTTTTGTGTACTCATGTACATTCAGACATGTTATGCAAGGTGCACCCCCGGGGGGCTCATCTGGGATATTTATTCATATGCACAGGTGCAATGGGCCGGAACAACACGCGTCCAAGCTAGTACATTACACACATTATTATATTTTAATACCATAACATTCAAGTAATCACTAAGGATTCACATATATCCCATAAAATTTAGGTATATCAGAATTGTATTGATGGATCTGCCCATATGATTGAAGTAACCAAATAGTTCACATTTGAAAAAATATGTCCATATTTACTTAAATCATACATCATATGAGAACATGATAATTACTTTGTGTTTGGTGGTAGAATACAATGATCATATAAAGTCTCAGAAAATCCACTTTCAAGGTTATTTTAATACAATAGAGTTATTTGTGAAGTAAAGCTATTGAGACCATGTGTTTTGTGCTAAACCTTGAATTTATGAGAATCAACACAAAGTCACCCAGGTTTTCTTAATGCTTAAATTATCATACACAAAGAGTGGTTTCAAGATATTAAAAACCGGCTTTTTAGCTTGTCCTACTAGGATGGGTGGGCCAAGCTAGCATTGGAGAGGTCAATCTGGGATTTAGGACAACAAGTCCTATGCGCATGCCCTATTTTAGATCCTAAAATTCTCTCAAAGTTTGAAAAGTGCAAAGAGGAGGCCCCAAAATTTGCACCCAACTTTCAAAATAGGCTCCAATACAACGAGCTAACGAGCTCTTGCTAGATATTTTTCTCTAAAAAGGACCAAACCCACAGTTTCGTCTCTCTTTGGGGGACTTCACGAATAACTCTAATGTTGTTGTAATTATTAGTAGTGCTTGGGGGTTAACTTGTTGGGATGGATTTCCCACTTCATGTCAAAGTATTCGAAAACACTGGCCCAACTTTTACTCCGGCACACAAAAGTTCTTCCCTCAGAGCCCTATCACATGATACTCATAAATCTTGAAGCACTTTACTATCAATACAATACTCTTCAACTTGACTCAAAACATGTTTACTTCTTGAAAACTCTGCAAGTGCTTGAAATTGATTCCAGCAGCACATATAATAAATATCCTGTAAGATTTCTTCGGTATTCTCATGCAGCTCCATGCACCCATAGAATCCTCGGTAAAAGCAGCATGAGGTCATCAGAGCACCCCTAACTCATAACTCATCAGGCTGGTTTGATCTTTCAGAGGGTGCTTGTTGATTAACGTGTGTAATATAGTCCGAGTATGTTCATATAATCTGCAAATGTTTCAGTTGGCCAGCCTGCAGAATCCTTGACTTGAGCTGTGGCACCATAAGTATAACACAACCTGCATCATCCTTCATGGGTCGAATCGCAACTTCTTGATCCACACTGTTGAACAGTGGGTGGAAAGTTTTGAGGTTCTGAATATTAAATAGAGGCTTTTCATATAAGAAATTCATCAAATGTCATTGGGAACTAACTGATTTGTATGTGGGATTTGGGTGAGGAATCTTGCAAGATGTTGTGATTCTCCAACGTATTGTAAATGTGCTCAACCATGCCGCCCATTGCCCTACGGTCCCTACCCACCTAGAAACATGTCCACCGAGCTTTCCAAAGAAAAAAGATCACATGCCAAAAAATCTTTTCCGAAACAAACTTGTGACAAATGTGCCCACAAGTGCAAAAGCTGGGCATGGTGGGGGAAAGTAGGGAGAGGTGGCGGGCCTAGAACTAAGATGGCAGCATGGCATGGGCAATAGGACAAACTAGAAGAAAAAAAATGAAAAAGAAGCACTTCACAGAAGCATAATAAAGGGTCATGGGAGGGCTTATGAGCATGGGCATGGACATACATCGTGACATACATACATGATGGCAGGTACGCACGGGCATGAAAGTATGCTTGCATGGTTGCATGGATGTATGGAGTTGGGTTCATCTAGGATATTCACTCATAATATTACAAGTGCAACAAGTCAGGACAACCCAGATCCAAGCTAGTCTAGCACACATGTCACCTAGACTTTTCATATCTCTAAAAAAAAACTCGTATGCCATCTAAACTTGACATGTCTCTTGTCATTGGATATTTCAATACAGTCATAAACATCATAGAGAGGCTTTTTCTTTATCTTAAAAAAAAGCATGCGTACACGTGCGATCTGATCATTGTGTCCATCAAGGTATGGATGACATATGATCGTGTCATCTAAAGAAGCCCATGTGCCAATTGGAATTACAAGTTTTGAAAACCCTCGATCCAAATCCCCTCCCCGGCTCAGCCTAGTAGTGGAAGCATTATATATACTACACTCATGGGCTTCCAATATATCACTTCCATCCTACTATCCACCCAACATCTAGCTGTAAGTAACCTCAAGCCGAGCTGAGTCAAGATGACCACCATGATCTCTGTTTCGAGAAGCTTGTGCGCTGTTACTATCTTCACCTTGTTATTCATGTGCGTGTTAGCAAGTAGTAGCAACAAGGCAGACCTGAGCTACTACGAGACTCTCGGACCTTACTTTCACCATGAAAATGTCACTGGGCCGAATCCAACGGCTATAGTAACGCTACCGAGGGGGAAGAGCAAAATTGCATTTGGAGCAATGGTCGCTTTTGATGATCCGCTCACGGCGACGCCCTACATCAACTCGACCATTGTCGCACGTGCCGAAGGCCTGCAAGTTGTGGTGAGCTTGATCTTTCTAGTCCTCACCCCACTACACCGTTTATGTATATGGTATTTAGTGTCGCATGCGTAATACTGTCACTATCCTATTTTGAGGCATATGTTGGGTTGCGCACCCATGATCAACAACTTCATCATTAGTGTCACCTCATAATACTTCTCATTCGAGTGCGCTTACTGATGTCTTGGCATAAGTATGTTTAAAAAGTTTTATGAGGTGAACTATGTGTCTATGTTACGCGGTGATCTTCAAGTTGATTGAAGTGTGCACAAACGACATGTGTCATTAGTATGTCAGAAGAGTATGCTCAAGAATATCTTCCTCTTGCATACTAGAATGTAAACACATGACCCTTGCCATTAGTGTGCTCAATAGTATCTTCTTCCCCTTGCGTATTAAAATGCAAATCTATCATCTCAAGTATCTCAATGTGCTCAGCTAAATGTCATAATATAATTATGTTTTCCACTTAAAAAGGTCCTTATGCTAGTGAATAGGACCATTCAAAGCTAGTGAATAGTGACGCTTTGAAACCTTTAGGCATCTAGTTTAGGCCCTTCGCAAATAAAGCACATGACATTAAATATCATAAATGGTGTACACCGTTTATGAGATTTAGTGCCACTTACTATACTATTTAAAGTTATGATGTAGTGCTATACAACTATCTACCGTGAATGTAATGTTTTAACAAGCAAGTTGTTTAATATGTTTTGTAATGTCCAAATAACCTATATATTCAACCATTGCTGGTAAAAATTGGATTCTAGAGTAAGAATTTGTTGCATTGCTTAATTTCGAATAGTAAGTGACACTAAACCCCATAAACGGTGTAGTAGCAAACAGGTGGATGGTTAACATGTCCAATCACTGCGAGATGGTGACTTAATAGACTATGTTTTCTACTGTCAGTGTCCAGAGTCCCTGGTCGTCGTTCACAGACTCAACTTGCATTTGCAAAGACAACTCCGATTTAAAGATCATATTTCTGAGATAAGAGATTCAGGTTGAACATGGTTACAACTCCTTTTGGTCTGACAACTTCCCTCTCTCTATTTGAAAAATCAAAAACCTTATGTTTGTTAATATCCAGGAATTCTTGGGTAAACGTCCCGTAAACATCGCAGAGATTGTACACTACATGCCTCCAATGGCCATAAGCATGTGCGTTCCATAACATGTTCTTCAAACCTCATGTGGACGAACTTGAAATCTGTGTGACCCCAAATTCCATGAAGATCATGCCACCAAGGAGACCAGATTCAGACGTCGAATCTGATAGCTCCTCTCGGCCTGCAGTCGACCTCAGCTCTTCTCTATCTAGAAACAGAAATCAACAACAACAACAACACCACCACCAAATAATGTTACGTCATGTCAGAGTTATTGGGTGGTTTTGCGTCAGTTTGTTCTCGTAAGTCTGATGCAAATCGATGAATCCAAACACTGAATCTGTGTCTGTGGTTGAATGCCAGGACTCCTTGGATGGCCAGCATGTTCTCGTAACGTTAACGCTGGTGCTGGGACACGGCACCCTCCAATTCTCGGGCCAGTACCTTGGAGACCTCAGGGGAGTGGCTACTAGCTTGCCGTGTATAGGCGGGACGGGTGCATACAGTTCCGTGACGGAGGGAAGCTATGACTTCACTGTCTACTACCTGTCAGCTGATGCACTTAATTCCGTACTCAATGTCACGGTTCACTATCACAAACCGAAAGGGGTCTAACTTAATCAGGTCAGGAGAAAGCTTGTTAGATATGTGATAGTCGTTTAGGTCTAATGAAGGGGCTGATTACATCATGGACCTTGAAGTTGTCTTCTGCTTCTCTAGAATATGTGATTGGCTGTTGAACTTGTCCTAGGACCACTTTGGTTTACGTCAAGAAAAAAATATGTAAGAGTGACCATGGAACTTTGAGGTCTCCGAGAGGCCTATTTTCAAGCCTACGTTATGCATTGTCATCATCCAACGGGTTTTGCGGTGGGAGAGGCAAAAGAGGTTCTCTCACTGCAAATGTCAAGGGACCATGGCACATAAATAACATTATTTTAATCTTTTTATTTTTTACTTTTTTGCCCAAAATTTCCGTAGTTGTGAGGAAAGAAGGGAAGAAGGTCAAACATGAAGAAATTTCTCAAAACTGCCCTTTTTGGACATATATTACAAATATTTGACACATCCGTTGTTTGGTGCATGGTCACTTCTCTTGGTTCACGTTCAGTTTACACCTAGTCAAGGACCCAAAAGCTTTAAAATGCAGTTTTTGGAAATCGGACCATGAAAGTGTGACCATGAAGTGTGACCATGGAAAAATGCCCTCTGACATGGGACAACTTCATGGTCCATGATGTAAGCAACCCCGAAGTTACAAGTATACAAGAGCATACTATTAATATGACATTCTAAACACTTTGTTAGCCTAGTAGCCTACTAAAGAACCTAAATTATGTTCAAACTCCGGAAATCATCATCAAATTCACAAATAAAGAAGAAGCGTTCAAGAATTCCTTCTTTTATTTCTCATTTTGCATGGGGAAATTACAGTGTGCGGTCGATTTAAATCCATAATATCGGACAGAGGATGATAATAAGGATGAAATGCATTTGTTAATCCAATTTCAGGTGCTTTCATCCAAAAGAGAGCGATACCTTTCTCAGAAACCAGGATGATTTCAACAGTATCACTCGTCCAACAAGATGGAATACAGTCAAATATTTCCTCACCACAAAACTGTAAAGTGATTCTAGCAATAAATAGCCCAAATAAATTAGATGCGTTGCACCACCAATTACTTTGAGAGTACTTGTAGTCTGAGATACCCAGGTGTGTGTGTGTGTGTGTGTGTGTGTGGAGACTGACACTTTGCATGCTCAAGTTCGCTACATTGAAGATTTGGAGCTGAGATTACAATCATGGTAACTTACAACCAATATCTTATTTGTTTGATGATAATAATAATGTGGGTTATAATGAGCTTGCATGCATGCACCATAATTCAATGTGTAAGAGGTCCCCACAACTACAATCCACAAATCCTTGTTGCCAGCATCCCGCCAGCATGCAGTGTAACTAAAATATGAGTGTTGAACACAAAGTTTGATGTGCAAATTCAACCGGAGTTCTCAATGTAAGAAGGTGTGGTGACCACACACAATGATATTCCAAGAAACCACCAAAAAGGCCACCAGAATTTTGATACAAGATTGTAAACTCGTGTCTAACTCACATAAAGTAATTGTGAAGTCCATCTCGTTACTCCTTTCAATAGCTTTCCAATGGACTTATCACTCACCAAGTTTTGTTTCGCCATTTAAAGTAACGACCTCTCGAAATCTGAAATCTTATGTTGCTCATTTCATGCTCGAATCTTTCTTGAATGAATGAAAATAACTCTGTTTGCAATGGTATTACTGTTTGCACCCTTCTTTGTTTCCATGCTTTCCCTCAACACTCGTCAATTACGTTAGGAAGTAGATTAGCTTTTATTACTTAAAAGGAATATAGAGTACAAAAAATTGCAGTGACTTGGACAATATAAGTAATGGAAGGGTGCAAACAAATGGGCCATTTTTTTAATTTAAATAATTATAGGGAGGCTTTAATTCAGCCCTTGAAGGTAAATAGCCCCAAAACAAAAAAAACCCCAGCCGCACGTGGTGCACAAAAATGCCTTAGAGTGATCTACCCGTGATTTTTGGAACATGATGAGGTAAGGCCTGAATTTATACCTCAATCGTCCAGAGTCAAATTTTGAACCATGTGTGGCATGGTTGAGGGTGCAAGTCCTTCATGACCATTTGTGTAAGGTTTATTAGCTATATCTGGATGGATCCATTGGAAGAAGATGTTAGTGCATGTCAACTACTTAGATACTAATTTTGTTAGGGTGGTAGATGGGTTATGTTAACGTGTGGGTTTACATGCCGTTCCGTGCTGCAAAGGGCAAGGTCAAAAGACTAGGGTTCAATTCCCCTATTAAACAAATCCTTTAACATAATATTTCTTACATGTACCCATTTTTTATGTTCTTTGCTATGTGTTAGTCACATTTACATCAATAGCTTAGGAAGTGGGGGGCACATGCTAGCTCCACATCGCCAAAACATAGCCACATATACACGCAACAAAAAATTATGCATAGCCGCATATGTATACCACGGGGAGGTCACTTCATTGTCAAGTTGAACACCACGTGCGAACAAAGCTTGCTACCCCTATATTACATGCCATAGATAATTTTAAAATTTATGATATATTTTCTACATATACATAACCATTGATAGTATCTTTTGTATAATTTTTTGAAAATTTTAGTCATCTTCATTTTTGTAGTAATTTTTTTAGTTCAATTCTGCATCATTCTAGTTAGAAACGGTATGTTTTATTAAAAACAAATCATCAAATTTATTTACCATTTTTAATTATGTAATAGGTACCGTGTATATAACTCATGAAAAAATTTGATAAAATTTTGACCCATTTTGGTGATGCTTTATGTAAAAAGTAGGATTTTTTACATGTAAATTGTTCGCACGTGGTTGTTCAACTTTACAATGGAGTGACCTCCCTGTGATGTATACGTTGTAGGACCTCTTGTCACATTTGCAATATACAAAATCGTCCCACATCACCAACTAGGTCTCCCAACCTCACTTAAAGTACCTCAAAAGCTAGGCAATGGATGGGCCAAAAGCCTATGAATTTACCCATTTCTTTTTTTAAATGAAAATCATTGTATACAACAAAGCTTGTGGTGGTGGTGGGAATTTACAAAAGATGGCTACATGTTTGATTACACTATCTTGTCTAATTAGTGTGGGCCACACTAATTCTCCATGACCCACACTATTTCTTATTATAATATGAAGTGCTCCACTATAAGTTTCAATATGAAAAATTAGTGTGGATTTTTTTGTCTACATGTTTGGATGGAAATTCATAAATTCATCAAATTGTATTTTTGCAGCTTTCCCGCCTACACTAATTAGGAAAAATAGTGTAGCTTTTTAAATAAATAAAGGCCACATGCCAAAAAAATCCCCAAAAGAAACATATGACAAAAGAAAGAGGATACAAATGTAAAAAGGTGGGCATGATGGAAGAAACTAGGAAGAGGTGGTGGGTATGAAGCTAAGGTGGCAACATGGCATGGGCAACATGACAAAGTTTATTAAAATGAAAGACAAAATCATTTATTTTCTTAAAGCACTCACAAGGGGCTTATGAGCATGGGCACGGACATACATGCATATGGCAAGTACAGACATGCATGGGCATATGGTTGCATGGGTGTATGGGGTTGGATTCATTTAGGATATTAATTCATATTCATGGATGTAACGGGCTGGGACGGCACATGTCCAAGCTAATACCTTATACGAGTAAAGAATATAGGTGTTGTGGGGGATTATAACCAACCAAACAAAATGGTGAAGTCCTATCTTAGTCAAATTGGGTTGAAGCCATCAATTTGGCAAGGACAATAGAGAATTTTCTTGAGCAAAGTGCAACATGACAAACCTACCCTAATTTTGCACCCTCAAGTTGGACTTCAGTTTGGATTCTCAAACCAAACTCAACCTAATCCAACCATCAATGTTTTTTGTGTGTGTATTGGACGGCCTTTAATTGTATAATTTAAGTCCCTGGGGTTCAAAATTTTCAAACATGGAATCAAAAATGTTAAGCAAATCCTTACACTCCCATCTACCCTAATAATGAATAACTTTCCTAGTGTTGTAATTCTTATCATTAGCTTGAAGTTGAAGGTAGGTAGATAAAGCTAATTTGGTTAGCTTTCTTAATCGGACACCTATTTTTGGCTCTTAATTGGCGGTACAATCACTTTAATACAATGGGTGAGTAATACATGGTCATTTAACTGCCACATTGATGATATTTGGGTTAGTCACTTTGCAAAAGTTAAACTACACTTATTATCCTCCATAATGAGGAGTGCTATCCACCAAGCTATGACACTTGATTTTGGTGTCCAAGGGGGACAAATCAGAAGGCAACATGTGGCTGCAAGGTGTTGACCAACTTGTATTGTGGGTATTCTACAATGAAGAATAATTCAACATTTTATCTACATGTGACCACTTTGGAGACATGACACAACCAATATTGACATCCAACTTGGTTTTCATGGACAAATGACCCATGTAGGATCTACTATTGATGTTGCCCACTTACACAACATTGAACAAATAAAAGAGTTTCTCCCTTAACACCACATTGGGAAGTAGAGAATCTTTGATTTCAGCACTTAGATTAACACGTTCCTCACTCCAATTTCAACGATTTCAGATTCTTTGGTCATGATCCGCAATTGCTAACATGCTGAAGCTTCTAATTCTTAAATGCTTCCACAGAGCTGGAGGTGTCCACATTGGCCTCATCTACCTTAGCTACAAGAAAAGTATTCTTTGTTGGTCTTTGATGGACTTTGTTGGACTTACCAAGATTTCAGGTTTTGTCCTTTGGGCTTTTGCCCTTGTACAAAATCTGATACATACAAAAGTACTCGGGAGAAGGCTTTCCTATTACTTAAATAGGGCATATTAGGTAGTCTGGTCAACATCAAAAAGCGGCACCTAGTACTTACTCAATCTGACTTCTGTTCAAAAACCCAATGCAGAAATATGTTCAAAGCCAAAACTTGGATATCACTGCAGGCCTCACATAACAGAAGGCTTGTGGGGACCACCACCAGGACAATCCCTGGTCCCATATTGTCAATCCATCCAAGAGGGAGATAATTTACCTCAGTATAATATGTAATCTATCTCTCAACAAATGAGTGATTATACCCAACCTCTTGGAGAGACAAATTTGATATAAATCTACACTCTTTTCATCGTTTCTGATACGACATACTACAAGGGTAAGCATGAGTTGATGGGCATCACCATCATGCCCACCCGTCATGGCAACATGATCTTGTTCAGTCGCATGGAAAAAGAACACAATTGCCACCTTCTCTCAGTTCAAGATCATATTTAAACTTGTACACCTCGGAAGGCCCCAAAACTCAATGGACATATCCATTGGTGCCATTGACTGCCAGTTTCTCAGATTTGGTTGCACCCGAAAATCTGGCGTAACTGCGGCGGTAGAGCTTATCAACCTGAGTAACAAAGTAAGTTCCTGGGCGCAATGTTTTCTGTGAGCTCACAGGGATATAATCCTTTGCACCATATCGTGTCTCCATAAGGTGCATTGTCTCCACAAACACCTTAGGAGTTTCCTGAATCATCAAAAGACACAACAAATGAGCAAGGATCTTCACATGATTGGTAACCTCTTATGGAATCATTTGACTCTTACATAATGAAAGGGATCCTAATTTGGTTGCTTATCTTTATGATATTTAGATACCCATCTATCTTAATACATCTGGTCCAGCAAAGCCTAACAAGAGATATAAATGACAAAATATTCAGCCATTATTATTCAGCTCTGGACAATATCTGAAGTAATTCTGAAGTGAAAGAAGTATGGACATACCATAATGCGAGATTCCAGCTTTGAGGCAATATCCATTTTCTTCTGAATGTCTACAAGGGAGAAGGAACTTTGACCTTCTTGGAATTTACAAGCGAAGAGGCTTGATGCAAGACCACTTCCATAAGAAAACATGATTATCCTCTTTCCATCCTGTCAAACATTTCAATATCTGCATGAATGTGGCAGCCCCGATTTGTTTGCAAGCATCGAATGTTGCAAAGAGTGCATGCAATATTGTTTGATTATGCATAAGAGATTGTTTCCTGTAAGAGTGTGCCCTTGACCCATTAATTTCAGAAACAAGTCTACCACATAACAAACAGATCAATGAAACTAAGCGTATCTGTAGGAATGAAGTTCATCCTTATACTTGGCATGCGTATCCCAAACCTCATGCAAAGGAGAACTGAATACAAAGGTAATTACCAATGATGACGCTTTGTTATGCACAAGGGTAGCAAGACCCGCATATAAAGATGCACAGTACATGTTGCCAAGTTCCTTGGGCAGCAGTGTTGTGGGCTCAATCTTCGTCTTGTAGTCTTTCTTTGCAACATCTTGTGATACCTAAACCCAACAGGCCACCAGGGGTTCAAGATTACTTCTTGACATTTTTAGCTAGAATTGTCAAATTGACCCTATCTAAAATTATGTCATTTATCATGTGTATTTATTCCAACTGGAGTGTACATTTATGTAAATTGAGTTATGTGGAGATTTGAGGTTGTATAATCACATGTGCTTGAATATTTACAATGTACATCTAATCACTGTTGTCAAATATAACTTCATCCTCACTTCCGTCTTTTTAACAAGTTGTGCTAAAAATAGATACAATACCATAGACCAAATTAGATATCATTTACCTTCTCCAGGTCCCGGTTCACAAGGCTGTCCTCCTGTGCCAGGGCAGCAAAAGGTTCCAGTTTGGCTGCTGCTTCCTTTCCAACAAAACTGGATAAAGGACACAAACTCTCTCATGTAAAACACAAATAAATGATACTCAAAATCTCCTCAGCCAAGATGCAGGGAAACATAATTTTCCACCAACCTTCAATAAAACATGCCTATCCAAGTAAATTAGTGTACCTGGGATCCCGAATGTAGTCATTGTAGATGAGTCGGGCATAACTTTTTTGTACAAGCTGCACAAGGTTAACAAATCAAAAGCCTTGCTATAAATTATCTCGATCCACATCACAAGTAATTGCTCACAAGCGTAGGAAGACAGCATAAAGTGTGAAGATTCTCAACACAAGATCAAAGACAGGTAAGAGAAAACAATACCTTATTGTAGGGGGCATGGCACACAACATAATCAGCATCTGCTAGTGTGAATGCTTTGCCTTCTCTTTTCTCAAATCTGCCAAATCCACTAGAGCCATCAGTAGGAAGCTGGATTGAAAAAATTAAAATGTGGAATTGTGAGATAAGCTTTTATCTTCTAGAATTAAACATGCAAACAAAAAGGTAAGTTGACATACTTCTTACAAAACCGCCAATAGCACAAGTCGACTGCTTGCAGATAGCATGTCTGAGAAAGTTTTCCATCTACCACCTATTACCAAGCCCCAAAACAAAAAATAATGCTCAGTTCACACCAAGGCATCATAAGCGAAATTCAACATTCCCTTAAAAACTCAATTATCTTCTATGATCAGATTTACACTAGAACTTTAGGAACCCTGGGCTTCTTTAAGGGAAAAGTGTGGGTAATAGAATTCACAACTTACAGGATATTCACTAGCCAAATCAGGCTTGTAAAAATCATAAACATTTGCCATATGTGTGGCAGTCAAACTGCGTTCAAATACAATGGGGGCGTCTGGTCCAACCAGCATTGCCACAGCTCCAGCACCACCTGTGGGCCGTGCTGGGCCCTCTGCGTATACCTGCCAATCAGAAAATTTCTTGTCAAGTGCCCTTAAAAAACCTCGGAACCAAATAATTTATTGAAGCCAATCTTCGATCCAAGAACCAAAGTCATTGATTACGTACACAAATGCCAAGCACGGTCAAGTGGCAAGCTCTCATTAGTCAAAACTTTATTAATACCTATCTTCAGACACAAAGTCTTCTCCCATCTACCAAGATTCAACCTTAGAAGACCTTGGAAGAAGGATCCCACCTTGCTTATATTAGGTAAGCAGGCCTAATACAATTGCTCATCTTAAACGGACACCTATATTTGAGTGGTGCATGGTCAAGTGTGAAATTAAGAATGGACACCAGAAAGACACATGTTTAGAAGAGATTGTACTACTCCTCAAAATTTGTTAACCATTCTAGACTCACTAGTCAACACCAATGGGGAGACCTATATAATAAATAAATAAGGGAATCTTCATTTTGATTGTAATCATACCAGCTCCAAAAATTATGAGGAAAGCTGCTATGCTTTGATTGGGATTTGCTGATAGTCTCACAATAATCATGTGTTTCAAATCCTATAGAAATGGGTGCAGAGCTAGAGGGTCTCTTTTAGGCCTGCATACTTTAAGGAGGGAGACAACACATAATAATCAATGGATGAAGACAGAATATGCAGGAAGGAGTCAGAAGGATAAAGGAGGAACATATACCGCACTGTCTGCAGCTACAACAAGGGCATAACGTCCATCCCAGGCACTGCTCTCCACCCAGTTAAGAGAATTGAACAATGCTGCTGTACCTCCATAGCATGCATTTGTAGAATCTACTCCTTCAATATCACCATTACCAGATTCCTACATGCCATATTTACCCTCAAAGTTAGAAGACTTGCGCTGTAGTTCGCCGCAGGTAAGGATGTACATTCTATTACGTTTGACTGTTATCATGTGCGCAGAATTAGTAACATAAAGTTGGACAGTTTAGCAGGTTCAACCCAGAGCAAGGATCTGCAGGTGCACCCACTAGACTGCAAACTCATCCAAATTCGTGAATAAGCTGCACAATAAAAATGGATTTATGAAAGTTCTGATATAGGCATGGCAACCAAACCTCAAGTGCCATGGCAATTTTGTGATTGTCAATAGCTACCCATTGGGATATTTACATTCTTAGCCAATTTCATGGCAAAGAACATGATACATTTGATGGTTCCAGTGTTTTAGTTTGCAAAACCATGATCATTATGAATCTAAAATAAAAGTATATATAAGACACTTGTTATTTTGTAGGCATTAAGATACTCCTCAATTCAACTGTTGTTGATGTTCATATTGAAAGTCGATAAACTGACTGCAAGGAATAAGGAATGACAATCAACTCTGATCTGATTGTGATTTACAGTAGCCGCCACATGAATGACCACTTGCAGTGAATTCCCAGTTTAGTTCAGAATTTACTGAAGGACCCAAATAAAATCATTGATGACCAATGAAGGTTTGAAGGGGCTTTGGTGATTTCAGCACAAAGACTAGCCAAAAAAATGTCATAGACCCCTCTAGAAAGGCTTTTTTTCTGAGGTTCTTCACTTGCCTGATTGTCTTAGTGAAATACAGGCACATGTTGTTTGAAAGCCGAAGGACAAACCTCAAAAAGCTGCATCAGGGATGTCTTGATGGCCTTGCTTTTGTCAATCACCGTCTCGCTGCCCACCTCCAATCGCCCTATGCGCTCAGGAGATATGTCATACTTCTCCAACAAAGACTTCACAACTGTCAAGCTGACAGCCCCACTATCCTTCTCAGATAAAGCCTCAAATCCTTGGGCTGTGCAACTAGCAAAAATATAGAAAAGCAGCCAAAAAAAATTCCACCTATACTACCAATTTCGTCCACCTACTTTTGTCAATAAAACATTATGTTAGAATCTTGTTGAAATTCCAGTTAATCTGTAGTGGTCGACCCTCTTGTCAAGCTGACACAGTCCCACCATCCCTCTCAGGTAAAGCCCTCCACCTGAAAGTGGTGAAACATGAGATGCCTGCCTACTCAAAAGGCACCCACATTCTCAATCTACACTACCAATTTCCACCTAGATACGTTTATCATTAAAAGCATTATGATTCAATTCTGTCTGACATTCTGGTTACACTTTTAAGTGGTCTACCCTCTTGTCCATCTTTGTTAAAACCACCAGAGTGCTACAAAACATTGACCTACCTAAATTTTCAAGTTCCTTATTACGTCCGGAGACCTAAAATCGGTGGCAAAGATGTACACCAAATCGATCTCCAAGCAACAAAATTAAGCCCTAACAATTCAACAGAAAAATAATGGGAAGGCAAAAGCAAGGCGAGGGGCACCTCATGGAGATGACGTCCTCGAGGTCGGTGCAATATACGAGGCGATCTTGACCTAAACCGATGGTGTATTTTCCCTTGCTCACTCCATCGTGGGCCTCCAACTCCTCCTGCACACACAACATCATCCCTGATCCCTCAGTCATCCTGCTTTCTCTCAACCTCTCTCTCTCTCTCTCTCTCTCTCTCTCTCTCTCTCTCTCTCTCTCTACAACTTTTCATCTTTGAGATGATCAACTTGAGCACACGGTTTTGTGTCTCCATTCGACCACCGCAGGCGTATTGAAGAAAAATTCCATGCATAACTTTTCTCCTACATCTCAAATGGCCTAACACACATAGCCGAGAGGTTTCCAGAATAACAAAGCAATCGAATCCCAACAATCCGGGTTCCTTAACCTCTCTGTCTCCGACTTTTCATTTCTGTCATGATCACCCGGACCACTTGGCTTTATTAGTCCCGGTGCCTCGATTCGACCAATACAAGATTTCCATCCACACTTTTTTCCTACGACTCACATAGCCCAAACACAAGGCCGAGACGTATCCCCAATGAACAACGCAATCGAAGCCCAACAATCCGGTTTCCTCAACCTCTTTCTCTCTCCGACTTTTTCATCTTTGCTCCCAGTGTCTCGATTCGACAAATACCAGATGTCCTTCCATGCTTCTTTTTTTCGCTATAACTCACATGGCCTAACTTACATGGCCGAGACATTCCCAACTAAACAAAGCAATCGAAGCCAAACAATCCCTCAGTCACCCTCTCTCACTCTCTCTCTGACTTTTCATCTCTGTGATGATCACCCCGACCACATGGCTTTGTTGGCCCCGGTGTCACGATTCGACCGATACAATATTTCCGTTCGTACTTATTTCCTGCACCTCGCATGGGCCTAACAGACATAACCCAGAGACGTATCCCCAAATAAACAAAGCAATCGAAGTCCGGCAATCGGGTTCCCACACAAAGCAGCGTACACCATACGCCAACAAGCGCAGAGACGAAAGGTTTTCGAGGGAGTCGAGTCGAGTCGCAATGCAGCTCACAGATCGAATGTGTGCACGGCGAGAACTCCACAAACACAATGACACAACAGCAACAACAACCAAAGCAACAATCGAAAAGCCTCATCTGTGGCCTGCATAAACCTCTCTCCCCCACACCAGAAAATGGGAAAAAAAATAAAAATACAACAAACCCAAAAAAACACACACAGTACCCAAATAGCAAGATCGTCGCAAACTCGCTATGCTCTTCCCCAATCCCAATACCAACCATGTGAGGAGGCATGCGAACCTGGGTAATGCAGGACGCCGGAAAGTACACGTCCATAGCCAGAATGCCCACATTATGAGGCCGCGAGGATGCCATCGCTTCTGTTTCTGTCTCTGTCTCCGTCTCTCCCTCTCCCTCTCCCTCAGTCCCTCCCTTCGTCACCTGTCGCAGCCTACAACGCTCCCTCGCCGACCTCTTGTGCACCCCAAATCCCAACTAATTTGCTCCCCTATGAAATGAATGGAATCGAGAGCAGTAAGGAATGGAAGGAGCTCGGCTCGTATGAGCAGAGAGTGTGATGAGAGGACTGAGAGGAGAGGAGAGCAGAGCAAGCAGGCTCAAAAGCGGCAGCACCAGCGACAGCGGAAGAGTCGCCGACATGCGAGTGAGCAAAGAGAGCGAGAATGGGAGAGAAGGAGCGCCAGTAAATAATACTTAGGCAAGAGTAACTTAGGAGGTTGGGAGGGGAGGGGAGGTTGGCGGGGCAGCAGTTGGTCGTCTGTCTACCACGCTTACCGTTTGTTTGTAGGCCTGTGTTCTGTCCCGGGGGACGCTTGTAAGCTTATTATTCTTTTGTGGCAACAGAGAGAAAAAGGGAGGAAAAGGTTGAAGAGACGAGGAAAACAGGAAGGCGGGCTGACAGACCAACCTCCGGCCTCCGGGGCTGCTGCAAAGATGCATGCCTACACACGCCAGCTTTCTCCGTCTGCGGGCGCGCAGGCTAAACCCCACCACCACTCTTACCCAAGGTCAAGGTGAAGGTGAAGGTGAAAGTGACAGAAGAAGAAGAAGGAAGAGACTTCAGACTCCCATAGATTTGTGGTTAATTCATCTCAAGTGGGGGTTTCTCTAATTTGGGGTGTCTGATGTTAAGTATGGTATTGTTTTGATTGGAGGAGGAGGAGGAGAAGAAGAAGAAGATCGCAGTTTATAATATAATTGATGGTGTTTTCACCCTGGGTGATGCACTACTTGTGTGGTTAATTCATCTCGAGTGGGAGGTTTCCCTAATTTGGGGTGTCTGATGTTAAGTATGGTATTGTTTTGATTGGAGGAGGAGGAGGAGAAGAAGGAGAAGAAGAAGAAGATCGCAACTTATTGTATAATTGATTGCATTTTCACCCTAGGTGATGCACTACTTGTGGTATTTGGTGGCTCCGGGGATGACTATAAGCTCTTAGTGGCAACATAAAGAAAAGGAAGAAAGAAAGAAAGAAAGATAAAAGGTTGAAGAGAAGAAGATAGAGAAGGGCTGACAAACAAGCCTTGGGCCTGTGGGCTCCTCAAAAGATACAAACACCGGTTTCTTTGTCTACGGACACGTATGGTGAAACCCACCACTCGTACCCAAGGTGAAAAAAAAAATTGATGTATGTAGATTTGTGGTTGATTCATCTCAAGTGGGTTTCTCTAGAATGATTTGGTGCATTTGATGTTGATGATGGTGTTAATTTGATTAGAAAGAAAGTTGCATGTTATAATATAATGAATTGCATATTCACCCTTGATGATGCACCGTTTTTGGTATTTAGTGCTTCGGGGGACAATTGTACAAGCTTAGCGGCAATAGAAAGAAAGGACGAAAAGGAAGAAAAGGGTTGAAGAGAGGAAGACAAAAAGGCGCACTAGCAAACAAATCTTTGGTCTCCGAGGGCTGCTATAAAGATGCATACCTACACACCCCGCTTTCTCCGTCTGCAGGCGCGCATGGTAAACCCCACCACTCTTACCCAAGGTGAAAGAAGAGAATTGACTCCCACAAATTTGTGGTTAATTCATCTCAAGTGGGGGGTTTCTCTAGAAGAATAATTTGGAGCGTCTGATGTTAATTATGGTATTAATTTCATTAGAGAAGAAGGAGAAAAGAAAGAAAAGAAATCCACATGCTATAATATAATTGATTGGGTTTTCACCCTGGGTGAATGCATCGCTTATGGTATTTGGTGGCTCGAGAGACAACTATAAACTCTTAGTGGTGAAAGAAAGAAAGAAAACATTGAAGAGAGAGAAGGGGTTGACAAACAAGCCTTTGGCCTATGGGCTCCTCGAAAGATACATACACCGGCTTCTTCATCTACGGACACGTATGGTAAAACCCATCACTCTTACCCAATGTGGAAAAAAAACCCAACTCCTATAGATTTGTGGTTAATTCATCTCAAGTGAGTTTTCTCTAGGAAAATTGGGGCATTTGATGTTCATTATGCTGATAATTTGATAAGAAAACAAATCCACATGTTATAATATAATTGATAGCAATTTCACCCTTGGTTATGGCATTTATAGTCACATGCGTAATAGTGTCACTTACTCCCATGTTTTGCGGTGTATGCTAGTTTACACAAAGACCAAGAACTCCGCAATTAGTGTCACCTCATGACACTTGGCGCTCAAGTGCGCTTACTAATATCTAGGCATGGGTATGTTCAACTAGTGTTATGAGGTGTACGCCTATGTTACACAATGGTTTATAGGGGCCGGGGATTCGTGGCACTCAAGTAAAACCATCCGTGCGGATGAAAAAAACACAGGAATCATCTAAATGGCTATTTTTTTGGCAATTTGATTCCGGAAATAGAGTCAAAGGCCCCGAATTAGTCTAGTGACGTCACATTCGAATGAATCAGCCCTCAACCCCATAGGGGGGCTTTTTTTATTGGAGCCACTTCATCCACGATATCTTGGATGGATGATTTTACTTGAGTGCCACGAATCCCCAGCCGTTTATAGGTTGACTAAAAGTGTACACAAATCACACTTGACATTGGTATGCTCAAGGACATCTTCCTCTTGCATACTAAAATGTCAACACATGACACTTGTCAATAGTATGCTCAATATTATCTTCCCCTTGCATACTAAAACGCAAAACTATCATGTCAAGTATTACGATGTGCTACACTAAATATCATAATGTAAATAAAATTTCACCTAAAATAAGTTACTTATGTTGAAAATTAATGACAATTAGTATACATGGCACTTTGAGATTTCTAGACATCTAGTTTAGGCCTTTCACATGTAATGTACATGACATTAAATACCATAAAGGGTGTAGATTAATTTGGACAATCTAATGTTAATTCCAATGTCAATTTGACTTCTTCTTTTCACATTACAAGTTATTATATAATTGATTGTGTTTTCACCTAGGGTAATAGTGGTGGGGGCCCAACTCAAAAGAGGCAGATGTTGTCATAGCCCTAACCATAAAACTCTCAAAGCGAGCTTGCTTACAAACTGCCGGTGAGCTAGGGAATTCTACACCAATGCCTGGGAAGTTTTTGGGCATAGTTGGTCAAGATCCTAGTGAGGGCCACTTCACACACAAGATTGAGAGCCCGTGACCAGTACACTTCAAGCACTCTCATTGGTGGAAAAGGCAGAGCCGGTCCAAGTTCGCTTCACACTATGCTCGAGGGACCAACGGAGTATGTGAATGCAAGATGGATGTAAAGTCTACATGGATTCCTACATAGCATCTAATGGATCATGTTTCATGGTCACTTGGATTATTTTCAAAAACCACCTCTTGGAGGTGGTCCTAACACAAAACCATTGGGAGACCATGGCACTCCAAACGCTCACAACCGTTGATTTATTATGTTTTATCATATATGAGGACCTGCGTGAATAGAAATTCATTGAAATAGCATTTAGTTGAGGGTGCGGTCACATATGGCTTCACACTACACTTAAAAGTCCGTGACCACACTACACGATTTTGGAGGTGTGTTGGGACGGCCTTTGAACACTTTCTTTTGGGCTCTCACAATTTCATGGTCACGCCTTTTGGCTTGTGTGTGAAGTGGCCCTGATTCTAAATCCAACCAGTTACACGTTGACATCTTCCAGTTTTTCTTTATTTATTTGAGGTATATTCTTGTATAGATTCCTCTAAAATGGTCAGTAATTCTCCTGAAGTCTCCAACTTAACCAGTTATTTCTCAAGCTCAACCGGTTCATCTGTGACTAATCACCAGTTCTTCCCAAGCAGTGTTCTGCACCTGGGGTCTCATGGTGATTTTTAAGTTACATGCAATGGATGGGCAGTAGAAGTTCCATTTTGGGTCATAAAGGTAGATGGGTCTTGAATTTTTTAAATTTTTTTTTCCCCCGACTTGCCCACTTCTACTAGGAAAATAAACACACGGTTAGTACAAGATGGCTAGCAAATTCAAATCGAGGTCGTATTCACTTTTCTCATTTTTTGGGAGCTCATATGATTATCTTATTCAATAACAAAGTGAAGTTTCTTGTGCTCATTAAATGGACCTCAAATAGATCCTCTTGAATGGTTATGTTGATTATTGGGTATAGAATGGTTATCATATTTTGAGCGCGTAGTCTAATCTTTTTCAAACACATGTTTGTTTGGTATTTGTTTGGAACCATGCATAACCACATACTACTCAAGTATAGATGTCCACTAAAGGTCAATAAGGCCCCTAAGAATCTATAAATACATTGAGTAGATAACCATTTTGTCATCTACCTACACAAGCGAGATTTCAGTCATAAGCGATAAGCTCATGGATAGAGTATGGGAAATAAATATGATATTATGCTTCCATGGATGTAAAGTTGTGACAAGGTCTAATAATTGTTATGCTTTTTTTAGACATGTAGTTGATCTTGGTCTAGGAGGGCCAAGGGGGGTTATTACACATAACCATTATGAGTGTCCTCTCATCTAGGCCCTTTGATCATGGAGATTGCGGGCATGGGGAGGAGAGGGTTATGCTATGTGAAAGATGTCATCTTCCCCAATCCCAAAACATCACCTCATGTGCCAAATCATTATGTATAGGGAGAAGCCCCACGGGGAGGGATTTGGATATGTTGAGGCCTTGCCCAAGGTGCAACACTAGACTTTTGTAAGCCCATGACCTAAAAGCTTTTCCATGCTTAAAAAGCGGGTCACATTTCTAGATTGTTTCTCTTTGTTGGAAGTGCATGGAACGCACTTGTCATATGATTTTTTTCACATGCATGATGACTTAGCTTTACATTCAATGGCATGTGTCCATTTCTGACTTTGTTGGGGTTTTGGCTCGGGGAGTTCAATAGATTCATAAATAAGAGCAACCAACGAGAAACAACGTGCAATGAGGGGTATATAAGCTATGAAGAAAGTTGAGAGAGAGAGCTGACTTTTCAAAACTTTCACAAAGTTTGAACTTCCTCTTTTCAGAGGCCAGATCCTTCAAGTTCTTCTTCATTGTAATGCAAGGGTGGGTGGGTGGGAATGTTTACAAGACTCTTTCTAAGTCACTTACCTTGCCCTATTTCACCATTACATAATGCTTTGCATAAGAGAGTCCTTTGCAATCATATATTGATGGGTGTATATTGTATCACCTAAGTATACTATGCCATATCCTAACTTGCCTTGCAATGATGAGTGCCTCATTTAAATGCTTTGTGAACAAATGGTTTTCATTTCCCATTTGTGTGGTTCCATTTATCCCATGCTTTGGAGTCTAATCCCCAACCTTCCTACTCTAATGCAAAATGTATCTATCTAATCCACTACATGTATGAGGTACTTACAAAGAGGAAATAATCCTATTAGCCTCAACCAATGGAAATGCATAAAATGTCATAATCACAAAACATTACTGCATTGAACGTGTGAAGGGCCTGCCTCACTTGTGCCCATGCAACCAACCAACAAAAAATGAGGATTAGTTACGTACACAAGGTAAATAACAGCATGACCCGGTTGTTATCCATGTCGCACACTTAGACTCCATTTCAAAAACATCAAAGTATTTCAAAAAAGTTACACTCATTGTCAAACCACATATGAGTGTTCAAACCTATTCTTTTGCCATGATGGGGTAACTCCAAGTAGAATACTCTTCTTGGTGGTGACTCCTAATCCTTCACTCTTAGCACTTAACTAATACCCTAATTCACACTAAGTTGGCCGCACCTTCCGCTACCGTGAATAGTAGAAAAGAGGCTCCGTTTTAGGGTTAAGGGTTTATATTGGAGTCCTTACCTATGGTAAATTCTCTCAACCCTAATTTTGGCTTTAGGTTTGAGACGTGGGTCCCGTCTATCACTAAGCTCATATTATCTTTTTCATCCATTCCTCCGTAGTGTTTGCTTCATGGTAAGTACAAATTCTTACCATGTGCTTGGGTAGTCTTAGTATTTTTTGGCTTATTGGTCATTTATGCTATCAATAAAGACCATTGCCACGTGCTTGATCATAAAGGTAGTTTTTGAGTTTCAGAACATTATATGGTAAGGCATTAAACAAGAGCTAGAGAGAGAGAGAGAGGCCGATTTTTGGAAACGTACATCGGCTTCCCTACATAAGTGGTAAAACGATCACAAACTACATTTACATACCCATTGAGGGAGAATATGACATGTGGGCTATTGAAGTGAGCTTTTTGGTGAGCATATTCAATTTTTCCACCCAATGGATTGTGATCCATTTGAGCAATTACTGTAGGGAGTCGCATAAATGATTAACAATTAACGAGAGCAAAGGGCAACAAGGGGTATGGAAGCTCGAAATAAAGCTAAAAAAGTTGGGGTAATGACATGTCAGGTTGCATGAGAGGGGGGAGAGAGAGGCGGTGACAACAACAACAACAACAACAACAACAACAACAACAATAGTCGGTCTAGAGGGAGAACTGACACAAAGATCAACCATGTTGCATGCTCGTGACAAACGAAATTGTTGGACAAATTCATTGGCTACTCCGCAGAGATGATAAAAGTATCACAAACGTTTACTTACTCTTGCCGATGGGGAAGAACGTGAACATCAGTTGATTTCTTTACTTGCGGATGTTAACTTTCACACCCACTTGACAATGAGTTGGAGGAGTTCCTTAAATGTTTCAAAATCAATGAATGCAAGAAGCAACAAGGGTTACAAAAACTGAGCATAAGGCTAGGATCAAAATTGAGGTAGGGACCAATTAGGTCATGTGAGAGAGGCAAACCTGAGTCTAGTTTCTCATGCATCCAAACTTAGATTTCTATAAGTAAGAAAGACATCGTTTTGTTTGAGGGCCACTTCACACATGAGCCAAGAGCCGTGACCTTGGAATGGTGAGGACCTTTGACTCTCATCCAAAGGCCGTACCATGGGTGTTGGGAAAGCCATTTTATGTAGTCTTGGGCCCTCAAGCATAATGTGAAGTGAGAATAAACCATGTTGCGGGACCATTGCATATTTTGTTGGCAGAAAAAGAGGGGAGGATTTGGTTTAATATAGCATGTCTCAAACTTTATCATTTTAAGAGAATTACTTGGTGGTGTTTGTTTGTCCTAGAATCTATTCTAGAATCTACCCTACAATCTGTCCTAAAATATGTCATGTTGGGGGAAATTTTTTTTTTAAAAAAAAATCATGGTCTACCGGAATTTGCGTCAGGCTCACCTCTTGGAGGTGAGTCTGATGCAAATTCCGGTAGACCATGCACCCTTATCCATAACCTACCATGTAGGACTCCATGTAGACTTTTCATCCACAAACTTTTCTTTGGGCCTTTAGGCCTTCACCTCCTAGTGTGAAGTGAACTTGGACAGTCTCCGCCTTTTCGACCAATGAGAGCTCTTACATTGCCATGGTCAGGGGCCTTCAGCCTTGTGTGTGAAGTGGCCTTGAGCACGACACCCTAGGACTTAGGGATCTAATTGCATCCTTTGTTATTTACTCTGCGTATGTTGGTGTAGATACAAGTGTGTATGCAAAAGATTAGAGTAATATGGTAACTGTGAGCCTCCAAGTTGGGTGACGCCAGCCAGCTTGTTGCTAAAATAGGGGTCCAGCACACTGGTACCTAAATAAACTCCCCATAAAGAGGTGTTCATAACAAATGAAACAGGGAGAACGACCGCTAAGTTAGTTGCCGATGAATGGCTCCAGCTTGAGGGCCACTTCACACACGAACCAAGAGCCGTGACCATGAAATTGTGAGAGCCCACAAGAAAGTGTCCAAAGGCTGTGTAGATAGTTTTTGAGGTTGGGTTCCAATTAAGGGCATTGCCACCCATGAGAGACTGAACTCAAAATTGGATGTAGAGTAGTTCAGTTCAGTCCGGAATTGCCCCACCCATCTGCAAAATGGATGACCTGAACTACTCTACATCCAATTTTTGATTTCAGTCCTGCAAATCTTAGTTGTTTTGCAGGGAGCCTTGCTGCCCTGAACTCAAGCACTGCAAGAATAAGACAACCGACTGACTTTACCCGGAGGAAAAATCGGGGACACTGGTTTTGCCCTTTTACAAGCTCGCAAGCTTCGAGCAGTGTGACGAGACTAGGGGAAACAGAAATTGAAGGATCCCTTGCTGCTTTTCCTTCCTCCCTTGCTTCCATCAATTGCCACATACTCACGATTCACACACATACTTACAATACAGTATGTAAAAGGAGAGAGAAACGTCAAGCGGAACAGAAAGAGGGATATGTTAGCACTACTTTCTTTGCATTCTTGTTTAATTACTGGTCTAAGTTAATCAACTTGCTAATTACCAGGAGTGTATTTGGCTACGGTAACTATGTATGTACAGTACTAACTCGCAAGCTTGAAGCAATGCGACGAGCATTACAACAGTGCGCAGACATCGAAGCTAGCTTGAAGCCAAACCCTAAACTTAAGTCTCTGTCAACAATGTGATTTACGAACCAGTGATCGGGGAGATTTTACGAACCCTGCCCTGAAAAGCAAGTACGTGGGTGGGGCAGGTGAGCGTCCCTTAAACTGAATAGCGATGAAATTGAGGTTTGGGTTTCCTCGATTGCAGTCAGTTCAGTTCGATGGGTGGTGATGCCCTAAGAAAACCACACAGGGAAGACCAAATGAGTGTCAGGTGTTACATCTAGGGATCACCATTAAGTTAATTGATAGATCACAAGGGAATTAAGATAAATTTAGGACAACAAACCCAGGGAAAATGAATTTTAGAATGAATTTTAGGACATGTTTAATTAAGGTTGAAGGTCACCCACGGCAGTATATGCAATTGCTCAGTCACTCCCTTACAACCCACTCTCGTCAGTAACATCACTCTTATGGTGATTTGGCAATACAGAGAGTCACAACTCAACAATGGTCTTTTGAGTACGCCATAGTTTTATACACACAAGGCCATAACTCCTTGTTTTGGTCCATAGTCTCTTCCAACAGTAACCAGTGACCATAAGCCATACCACAGGTTAGATAACACTGCCACTCTATCATTATTACATTCTTGTAATTGCAATTTGAATTAAATAAACTTAGTACTATTATGTTCAATCTCCTCTTATTACTTCAGAATTAGCAAAACAACGTTCAACTTAATAATTTCCAAATTAAGTTGTTATAATTTGCAAAAGTCTAGTTACGAGTGACACGAACCGGAACTAAGCAATCGAGTCTAATCCCTAGGACCATGGTCTAGCAAGCGTCGACCATAGTCTAAGTGCCAACCATAGTCTCAATAACCAGTTCCAAGTAACGAGTCTCAAAGGAAGGCCATAGTCTTAGTAAGAGTCACCAATAACCAATAAGCATCTTGTTCTCAAAGATGTACCTTGTCACTACACCTTTTATACTGACTCTTGGCCGCTACTGCAAACGATATGGGATAAGCCTTCCCCTCTTTCCCGCTACCGCGACTCCAGGTACGTACATGAATTCTCATCGATGCCGCACCATTTGAGTTCGTGAACGGATTGCTCCAACCAAATTCCTTCCGCTTCTCCTGCGATTATTCTACTGACTTGAACCAGGTCCCATCTCATTCCGTCCAGGTTTCCAAGATCATAGCCAGTAATCTTTCCTCATTGCTCACCCCGTTCAAACTCGGAAACCACTCAGGTTGTAAGATGCAGAGACTAGTTTCTTTCGTCAGTCTTCACTATCAAAACAATTTCTCTAGATCGTAGGAGACCCAATTGCAGAACCAATATGATAATTCGAAATTCATCTTCGATTCTACCTCGAGAGATATTTTACTTTGTAAAGAAGTTTGTCAATTCACAATTCCTTTCCCTCCGAGGATTAATCACTGGTCCTTTACTTCATGGAAATTGTTTGTTCAATCCCTTTACTAATCACCCCATTAATCTGCTACAAAGGATTTCACACCTCTTTACTTCTGAAATTTGACTTACAAAGGTGTCAGACAGGAAGACCAGACAAAATTCTCTCTCTCTTCACGAGAGGATTCAAAAACTTCCCTTACTGATTTCGCAGGATTGAAACATGCATTCACCCACACTATAATTTCACGTTCCACTTATGAGTTGCAATCATGAATTAGGATAGGACTCTTGAGACACTTCAAGTGCTCTATGTATGATCAATTATGGAATAAACTTATATCAGTCTTGACCAAATTAAAACTTCAATGTAGTATATCCAGGTTGTTTCCAAAACCGAGTTCACAGAACAATTAAGGACTTCACATCCAATCTCTAAGACTTACTTCTTCACAAAGGTAAAAGTCATACATAAAAGACTCACTCTCTTCACGAGGGTAAAACATGTCGTAATCCCTCTTGGACTCTTTCTTGGTCAAGGAATATTTATCCTTGACTTAGTTTACTCACAAAGAACATCAAAGCTAGAAGTGTAATCAATGCACGTATATTAGATAAAATAGCTTCACAATATCATATTATGGAGAGTTAGGTGTACATCAAAAAGGGCTTCACACCCGGAAAATCTCACAGACTATAGTCTCACTGTTCAACAAGAGGACGAAGAGCTACCCTCTTCACGAGTGGTAGTAATAATGATGCTCTCTGTCCTCTTTTGACTATGGTCATGGCCAACTTTTCTACACACAGAAAGTAACCGTCTTCCCAACCACTGTACCTGTTCATAGTCAAATTCCTAAGTGTTATCTTCTCAATCCCAAGACTATAGTCTTCCCCATCCAACTCTTCAGCTCCAGTCTATGGTCAAGTCAATTCAAAACAATCATTTCCATTACATCCTTACTAATTGTCTTTTTTTTCACTATTGTAGAGTTCTAACCTTACTTCTGACCTTAAAACATGCTAACTTTCAAAAATAAGTCCTAGTTATCAAAAAAATGTCTAAGAGGTTGTCGCAAGATTCATAGATTTATGTGTTATTTATCTATTTTTTATTTTTAATGTTAATGTTAGCTACTGGAGATAGCTTCATTCAATTTTTTTAGGATGGGAACGAGTGGGTATCATGAGATTTGCCCTATAATTTATTGACAAGTGAAGGCCATAATACATTATCATCCATTAATTACATATTCGGCATCATTCACCTACAAGTATGGCACATTGTGAGGTCTATGGTACAACTACAAGCTTTTTTTTGGGGGGGGGGGGGAACTCAAAATTGTGACCTATGTATATTGCAATCCATCTGTACCCGTGCAATTTTGGTTCCATCATATGAAATTTGCATTGAGGATCTTCCCTATGTAGCAATATTCATACACCCCGTAACCTCCCATTATAAAGGATAGTTTGTCCCTATCATCACGGAATTTTGATCCTTCTTTGCCCAAAGATACTACAATGTTATGACATGGACTTCGTATGATTTATTATGGATGATCAAAGTGCATTGACTTCAAGTAGGTGATTGAAGTACTAAGGTACTTGCCCAAATTCATAACATCTTTCACCAAAACTTTGTTACTTGGGGCCCATTCAACCCTAACATTACCCAACCCAAAGGAGGTAAATGCTGTGCTGAAATCGAGGCATGGCAGTGGGTCAGCCCCTCGGGGGTCGGGTCCTGGTATGCCTGCAGCAAAGCCTCTGCTGGCCTGGGCTGTAACGACACTGTGGCACGCCAAGCTGCCCGCGCCAAGCTGCCCGCGCCAGGCTGGCACGTCAAGCTGCCCGTGCCCAACTTCACATCACATCACCTTCCATCATGGCATCCCCATGCCATGAGGACCATGTGGCCCATGGCCGACATCCACCCACCCAGGTAACCTAATCACCCTCGGGGACTGTGTTTTGGGTTTAGGGTTTGGAAGACCTCCATCCAGCCATGGTTGTTGAATCATTGTAACCTGCACACTCCGGATTTCTGCCGCAATGGACTGTCTTGCATGAAGTGATGTGATTGCAACAATGAAGCGCTGAAGGGATCGTAACCATGCCTCTCATTGATCGTAACGTAGGCATTTAGCAAAGACTGTAGATTTCTGCCAAAATGGACTGTCTTCTATGTACTAGTTGTGCTGCCATTTGTAGTGTTACTAAAGTTACTAAATGTAAATCCAACTTTGCATGGAAAATAAGTAGTCACAGCAAGCATGTTGGTTTAGGGTTGCTGGTTTAGCTGAAGTTTTTGTGTAAGGGTAAAGAAGAGCATTGTAGAGAAGAGCATTGTAGAGAAGATGATTGAACATTGGTGTTTATGGTTTATGGTTTAGGGGTTTTTTTTTATGTTGAGTGCAGCCGCACTATATCACATTGTTGTGGCTTGTTCTTTCATCAGAGATCCCATCAGAAATGTCAACGCCGTTCTACCAATGTCATTGGCAGTTGTTGTGCCATAAGCCGTTGTCCATGAATTCTTTTGTTGAGTAGGGTTGAAGGTTGCTTAGCTCCTCTTTAGGGTTTTGAAAGTCGGATGTAAGTGTTCCAGAGCATGTCACTGACTCTTCCTAATTTTTTAGGTGTTTTTGGTTCGGATGTGTTTGTATGTCCTCTTTGCAATCAGTTGTTCATTGTAATCATCATTGATGCAGGTGTGAGCAGCTATCAGTTGTTCATTGTAATCATCATTGATGCAGGTGTGAGCAGCTCTAGGCGCAAGTTACGGAAGGCGCATTTCAGTGCGCCCTCAAGCGTTTTCAAGCGAATTTGATGTGCAACCTCTGCAGGTGTGTACGAGTGATCCGCTTGACCCAACTCTGAGGTTGTTGGTTCGGAGGAGGATTAAGTTAACCTCTCTTCTTCCTCTGCAAGTGTGTACGAGTGATCCGCTTGACCCAACTCTGAGGTTGTTGGTTCGGAGGAGGATTAAGTTAACCTCTCTTCTTCGCACATTCAGAGGTTGTCGAGGAAGTGAATGGTACAGGCAATCAGTCATCCTCAGTATATTTATTTGTGATCCACTATTCTAGTCTTTGAGTAGAGTACTCTTTTATTTCAGGCGAATCTTGAGGCGAAAAGTGAAACCTTCACTGCTCTCAGCCTCACTCCCTCATGCGTGGCGAGGATTGTAATTGGAAGCATTTTTTTTTCTTCAGTTTTTGTCCTGTTTTTGGGAGCGAAGATTCTTGCGGATTTGATATGAAGTTATGTTCCCGTGAATGTAGTGCTCAAGCCACCTTCCCCGCTTAAATGCTGGCAACGGTCTTCCGTGGTACCGCAGTGAATGAAAAAATCGCCAAAGTGGAAGAAGGAAGGAAAGGAAGAAAGGAGTCTGATTGGATTTGTTTTGTGTGGTGGAATTAAGGCTTTCAAGGATCGACGACTACTGGGAGGGTGTTGAAGTTGTGAACACCATCGCCATACCCATTTGTTATTCGATCTACCATGCAACGATGACTCTCAAGCACAACAACTACGCAGTCCTTCCAGTGGTATGTCTGAAGGTTTTTCTTTATTTTCTTTTTTGTAATTTGAGTTCATTCTGGATGACTTTATATGTATTTGCAAATAAGATTGTTGCCCAATATGAATAAAGCATGCCCTTCCTGCAGGTAAGTACCGTGCGCTTTTGCAGTTCTTGTTAGATGTTTTTGTTGTAGCTCAGATGCGACCTTATGGTCAGCTCACAGACTGGAGGTGGCATTCCACATCTGTGCCAAGTTCTTGCAAATTTAACAGTACCTTTGTAGCTGTGCTTCTACAGCAATATGGAGGGTATTTGCTTGTGGAATTACCGTGGCCTTGAATGGTTGGTTTGTAAATGGATTTTTGGTTGCAGTTGTTTGAATTAATGTTGATTTCGACAAAATCGTTTAGGTGCAAATTTCAATTCCCGTAAAAAAATGAATCAGTGCCATGTAACCAGCGAATGAAGGTAACTTGTCATTACACACACTATACTAAAACAATTACCCATAATTGGGAAAATGAAGCGTTTTTTATCGCATTGTTTGCACCCTAACAGCGAAGAGTCCCTGAAATCACTAAGGTGCCCAACTTGGTCTATACACCCTAATGGATCGTTGGTATGGTGGTACGTGCAGTGGTTGTACGCTATGTTACTGTTTGTAACATGCACAAGTCATATATATCTAGTGACGTTTATTTTTTAAATGTGTAACATGACAACATGCACAATAGAATTCAGATAAATGAAAGCTTTGGAAGACACAAAATTGGCATTCACTAGATAATATATCTTAGAATACCTCAAATGATACCCTTCACAAAGAGAAGTCAAGGGCACCTTTCATAAAGTTTGAAAAAACCTCTATATTTGAAATCCGCTTTCCTCAAAGACCCACGACACATTATTCCCAGCACCATAACTGAGAATAGCAGCCTGTTCTTGCTCTAGTGCCTCCTCTTGGCCTCGTCATGGTCCATGATGCCGACTGCAGTGGTCAAGACAATGTATCCAAACTGCAATACATACAAAACACCAATCGCTTAGTCTCCAACATGCCAACAATGCAAAAGCTGCAATCCACTATCTCGCCCATATTGCCTTTTACAATCCTCTCCTAGCAAAGCATTTGTATAATCTAGTTCTTGATAAAATTGATTTCCTAGAACCATAAAAAAAAAAGACCAGCAAGTGGTTTTTTTGACAGGTTTATCATGGCTACAATGTGATTGTTGAATATTGAAGTTGGTAGTGAACCTGTCATACGCATCGTCCAATGTGCCTCAAAACACATGCTCTTCACATTGACATATCCTCACCCAAATGCCGGGATACACATTTTTCGTGAAGTAGACACACTAAACCCCTATACCTCAATTCTTGGCTTTGAGATATTTTACATACATGCTACAAACCGTAAATACGGCTGTCATGACAAGTGTCACACACCTGACATGAGGGAAGAAGTCGTGCAGTCCACGCTTCCAACTCACTTACGCCGATATTGTAACGAGGGCTGATCACGCCACAATTGTTCAATTTGTCGTTCAACTGTATGACAATCTTGCCGGCCATGTGGTCATCGACCAACTCGAATTCTCCAATGTAACATGTTGCACACAATATTGTTCCCCTTGAGTGTTGTAGTTAGGTTTTTAGGTTTGGGTTCATACTCTCAAAAAACCCCAGGGAAGACCAAATAAGTGTCAGGTGTAACTTTCCCATCGCAAAGAAAGGGCTTCACTCTCTCGGGCAGGGATGATTTACACCAGGAAGATTCTTTCTCCAGGGTTCATGCAAAATTCGGCTTCGATGACTCGGCACTCACCAAGTATTTAAACTCCCTTCACAGGAATACATCACTCTTGAACCTGCTCTCGCATGAACTACATGGTATCTGAGTTGATGAAGATCTCTCCTTTCTCATGAGATTCAAATTCGAACCAAATCACGATATTATCCCCTCTTGCTCATTTGAGTTAACTTTATCAAACAGAAAAGACGACGGCAGACTCAACTACCGGGTGGGTTATCGAATCTCCGTTCACAGTGAAATTACAGAATTCTCTCGTCTGCTTCTCGCAGCATTTATACACTAATAAGAATGGTTTTATTCCCTTCCCAGGAAAGCTCCAGCAGATAGATCTCTTATTAATTCTTCAAACAGTTCTTTGAGGGTCATATTAATTAAATGGCTCATGATCTTAATGAGATATCTATCTCTTTGTCTGTCTCGTGATTCAAAATTCACTCCCTAAGTTCAGTTCACTATTAACGTAACATATTCTCATGTTGTCTCAAGTAGTAATAACGCTGAGAGTCACAAGCCTCTCATATTAAACAATAAAAGCATTATGACCTTTCACAGGAAAGATCCAATATATGTAGACATCTCCTCCTTAAATCCAACAGGGTTAAGGGGGATTCACTGATGAGTGAACTGCTCGAGATCGAAATGGAATCTCGGTTATTTTACTTAATTCATGACGAACAATTAATTTCCCAACATTAGGCCATGTTGTTATGGTCTATATATTAATTTGACACAAGAGAAAGTCTCGGTGTAACAAAGATGATGATATATACTCCTTCACAGAGATATATATTTTATTCTTACATTGCACGATCTACTTAGGCTTGGTTTGAATAAATGTGACTCCCTTCTCAGGATATTCACACTCCAATGAGAACTTTAAGATTTCTTCCTCTCACTTAATTGAAAAAACTTTCCTCAGTCAAGGAGTTAGATTTCATAAGCTAACCCCGGACTGGAGATCTAATTTCCTTTCACAGGAAATTCCTGGTGTCTACACTCAGACACAAATTCAATCATAATCCATGCAATCTCTTACACTTCAAGTTCTCACTCTCTTCCCGAGAGTATCATTTATTATTTATCTTATGGTATTCTCAAGGATTACTTGCGTAATTACCCACAGTGGAACTTCACATTCCACTTGTGAGGGTGACTGAGAGTTTCTCACTCTCCTATTCGTCACTGACTCCTTCACAAGAAGTTGAAGTCACACAACTAATCCTTACTCCCTTCACAAGAGTAGGATAAAATGAATTTCCTCTTAACTTACTCCGAATTGGGGACATTCACTGTCTCCACATTGACTGTAACTTTTCTTAGAACCTTAAGACACTGTCCATATAACTCCATATAAGACTGTTCACAATCCACGCATAAAACACATGTGATTCAATTCAAGAGTTTCACACTCCTGAATCACAACTCCACATTAACAACAACACTCCCACTTCCATAGTGGTAACAACTCTAGGACATCCACACACCGATCCAATCACAAGACTTTCAATTTCACATTCACAACTTAAAGAAGGATTTAATAATGGCACTTTGTATTGATATAAAAAGAGACTGTACACATAAAATTAAGGGCTTCACACCCTGGGAGTTGAGGAATTCACTCTCTTCACGAGAGGAAGATCAAAATTACAATGCCCCCTTGTCTTCTCCTTCCTTCATTTTATCCTTCTATCCTCAAAAGGTGGTGACTGTCTGCAACTAGGATTCCAAGTGCTACTTCTAATTGTCACATGTGAATTCCATGCCCCCTCATATCCTTCTAAACTCTGGGTAGCAAAGGAAATTCTTCTTCCCTAGCCTGTTTCCATTTCGGAGTGACTAAGTGTCTAATACTTCACTATTTCACTAGTCTTGAGTAAAATTTGACATTCATTTACATCTCAAAACTAAAACTTAAGCATTCAGACCAAAAGATGGTACCACAAGTGTTGAGGAAATTTACATCGATTGTAATTCGCTTATTTCATATACAAAGCAGAAGACCAAATGAGTTGCATTGACCACTGTCTGCAAGCATTGACAGGATGTCTTGAACAACGTCCTTCATCTCATGATAGCAAAGGTGCGTCCACTTTTCTCGAAGTACAAAAAAAAATCTGCATTGACAAGAATGCGCCTCACGCTTGAGGGCGCACTGAAATGCGCCTTCCGTAATTTCCGCCTAGAGCTACTCACACCTGCATCAATGGTGATTACCATGAACAACTGATTCAAAAGAGGACATACAGACATATCTGAACCGAAAACACCTAAAAAATTAGGCAACACTGACAGGAATGTGCCTCACGCTTGAGGGCGCACTGAAATGCGCCTTCCGTAACTTGCACCTAGAGCTGATCACACCTGCATTTATGATGATTACAATGAACAACTGGTTCAAAAGAGGACATACAGACACATCTGAACCGAAAACATCTAAAAAATTGGGCAGCATTGACAAGAATGCGCCTTCCGTAACTTGCGCCTAGAGCTGCTCACACCTGCATCAATGATGATTACAATGAACAACTGATTGCAAAGAGGACATACAGACACATCCGAACCAAAAACACCTAAAAAATTAGGAAGAGTCAGTGACATGCTCTGGAACACCCACATCCGACTTTCAAAACCCTAAAGAAGAGCTAAGCAACCTTCAACCCTACTCAACAAAAGAATTCATGGACAACGGCTTATGGCACAACAACTGCCAATGACATTGGTAGAACGGCGTTGACATTTCTGATGGGATCTTTGATGAAAGAACAAGCCACAACAATGTGATATAGTGCGGCCGCACTCAACATAAAAAAAACCCCTAAACCATAAACACCAATGTTCAATCATCTTCTCTACAATGCTCTTCTTTACCCTTACACAAAAACTTCAGCTAAACCAGCAACCCTAAACCAACATGCTTGCTGTGACTACTTATTTTCCATGCAAAGTTGGATTTAC
This sequence comes from Polytrichum commune, assembly GCA_950295325.1. Taxonomy (NCBI): domain Eukaryota; kingdom Viridiplantae; phylum Streptophyta; class Polytrichopsida; order Polytrichales; family Polytrichaceae; genus Polytrichum; species Polytrichum commune. Next base: position 63,411,963 of record OX485804.1, read on the forward strand.
ATTTAGTAACTTTAGTAACACTACAAATGGCAGCACAACTAGTACATAGAAGACAGTCCATTTTGGCAGAAATCTACAGTCTTTGCTAAATGCCTACGTTACGATCAATGAGAGGCATGGTTACGATCCCTTCAATGCTTCATTGTTGCAATTGCATCACTTCATGCAAGACCGTCCATTGCGGCAGAAATCCGGAGTGTGCAGGTTACAATGATTCAGCAACCATGGCTGGATGGAGATCTTCCAAACCCTAAACCCAAAACACAATCCCCGAGGGTGATTAGGTTACCTGGGTGGGTGGATGTCGGCCATGGGCCACATGGTCCTCATGGCATGGGGATGCCATGATGGAAGGTGATGTGATGTGAAGTTGGGCACGGGCAGCTTGGCGTGCCACAGTGTCGTTACAGCCCAGGCCAGCAGAGGCTTTGCTGCAGGCAGACCAGGACCCGACCCCCGAGGGGCTGACCCACTGCCATGCCTCGATTTCAGCACAACATTTACCTCCTTTGGGCTGGGTAATGTTAGGGCCCATTCAACAATGCACTATAATTATGAGCGAATTCATATGATTCGGATATATATTCCACTCGGTTTGACTATGAGTGAAGCAAGGAGATAAATTAATGGCAGTTGTTGATGATGATGGCAACTACCTACAACCATCTCATTGATTTATAACCAGTGTACTTTATTGAATTAGTGTGTCATATGTGCCTAGTGTGGTGCATATTTTATTGGCTTAGTGAGCCCCTAGTTGTCAATTGGATTTGCCAGCTTCATACAACAAGTAAGTAGATACTTCATATAAAGAAAATAAAGTAAAACGCTTGTTTGCCTAAATATTGTTCAGTTAGAAACAAAACTCCCCACCCCAAGAATTGTAAGTGATAATGGACAAATCAATATGATTCAATCAAAAAAACACACCAACTCAATAGATTGTTGAATGTAGTGGTTACACTATTGCGCTACTTAGAAACTATGTCGAGTGATTGGTTGACAACCCATATTGACACGAGGCAACACGAATGACATCGTATGATCATATGTTGTTGAACATCCACTTGTGTTCTATTGGTGCAAAAATGACTTTGTTTCCAACAAAAGCCCCACACAAAGAGCACATCATAGTACCTATCCAGTGTCAATGTGGAGTCAATGTTATATTTTTTTAATTTCTTATGAAGGCTAAAGCAATTGTGTGATGTGCAAATAACACACACCTTCTTGGAAGTTGCGATAGATTGTAAGAGTGCCACCCATGTTTTTGTTTCTTTTCTCCTTCTTTAGGTTTTATGAAGGGTAATATCAAGAGACTAAGGCTCATGTAGGCGATGAGCAAGTTCAATACTTTGATGTTGAAATACTATTTTTATGAGGTGACACACACAAGTTATAAAGGTTATGACTAATAGGAAAATTAATATAAATAATGTAGGAGCTAAGCATATTCAATGCGAATGCTCATCAACCACATCCTATGTAAATGGTTAAGAGTCTTTGCAAGTGGAACCTCGATCTTTCAAAGAGCCACTGCAAGAATTAGGATTATTTGCTTTGATTTGTTTGACATATGCGATTTATCTCATGGATATTTGTTTGACAAATATAAGCACATGTGGCTAACTCACAAATATATTAATTTCCTCTCCTCCTACTATCATGGTAATTTTGGTGTCATAATGTATGTTTGTGTGTGTGATTGCCCTAGTTATTAGACATCACCACAACAAATCCTCAAGACTTGGGGGGTTCATGGTGTCTTGTAAACTCATCCATTTTAGATGAAGGGGGGCTTAGCTAGTAGAAACCAGTTTCTTACATGTTGAGGATTGATTCGTTCCAAGTGAATCACATTACACCAATTCATGAACTTTGATGTTATTTATGAAATCAAACAATCTAGAAGTAAGCATATGTAGATTGTAGAATAGTTCAATGTATTTTCGTGTTCCCAAAAGTGACGAGTTTATGTAGACACCACGAACTCTGCAGTGCAAGAGTTTGTTGCAAAGTAATGTTAAGGTATGTGGGTGTTATTTGGTTCCTCTTCTTAACCACACCCCTATATTTGACCGGTACATGGTTCAGTGAGGATCCAACAACAAACACCAGAAAAGACACATGTTTAAAAGAGATCGAGCTACGTCTTCAAACATGATTAACTGCTCTACACTCGATAAGGAACACAATCAAGAGGACCTACATAGTCAATCAACAAATCAACAAATACGCACTTTCATTAACCATAACTGAATAAGAGGAAATTCAATATTTCAATATGATTAATGTTGATGCTCCATCATAGATTTACTAGTGCAACACAAGTTTTGTTGTGTACATGCAAGATCAGTAGAAGTTGGAGAACATGAAAGACAAACAGAATAACACCCATATACATACACTATGGAATTTGAGAAAGGCTCGGGCAGCTGCAGCAGCATCATCGGGCAGAACGCCACAAAGAATGTGGAAAGCAAAGCGCGTTGTAAATAGTGTTGTGTTGTGTATTGAATCTCCAAAGAGTTTGTTCTCCAATACTAGCCCGCCCTTCTTGACTGACAGACAAAGTACTCGACTGTGGAGGCCACCTGGCAAAAGTTGTCGTTGAAAACACAAAAGGCACTCAAGGTCTTCCGGATAGAGGGAACTATCTTGTATACGAGCATCATGTAGACCTCTCATCCGTTTCCGTGTTAAAAAAAACACTTGACCCCTTATATGTTTGTTGCCGATTCATCCCTAATGACCTTTGGTAGAGTGCTTCAAGGGTGTTCAAAATGAATTATGTTGTCAAATAGATTAAAACAAGTAATTTTTGGGATGCATACTCATAACATCATTCAAATCCATAATAATGTTATGTGGGACCAACAATATATCCACGGAATATTCTATAATATTTTTTCACTCAATTTGAATATCCTACAATATTCAGTGGAATATTGCAAGTCTTACATAATATTGTTATGGATCTGAATAATGTTATGGTGTTTTAGGGCTTTTATGTTGGATGAAGGAGAGGTATACTTGTATGTGATAATTCCCTCCCTCCAAGTTTGTTACCGCCCCTTTTCCCTATTAAGACTTGTAAGGTAAATGGTGCTAAAACCAGCATTGAAAGTGCTAAGCATATACACTACTATTGAGACAATCAATTCCAAAACAAAGTTTGTTAGCGAACGAGAGAGGTTGGTTTATAACGCAAAGTTGTGCTACACCGTTTAGGGCAACCAACATATGCCTCAAATTAGGGTAAGTGACACTATTACACATGTAACACTAAATACAACGAGAGAGGTTGATTAACAACTTCGCCATAAGTGTCACCTCACAACACTTGGCGTTCAAGTGCGCTTACTAATATCATGGCATGAGTATGTTCGATAGTGTTATGAGGTGCATGCCTACATCACACAATGGTCTACAAGTTGACTAAAGTGTACACAAATGACACAAGCCATTATTATGGTCAAGAATATCTTCATAACATTACTTAAATGCTATCAACCATTCCATACTAATAATAATGGTGATGGTGCTTCACCTGGATTTATTAGGTTCAATATGCTATGCTAAGAGAGTAACCATGGGATAGATCCCGGATACTACATGACAAATTCCCGGCCCCACCCACCCTTTGCTATCAACTAGATAATGTTACGTTCCTCTTGCATACTGAAATGTAAATATATGACACCTGCCATTAGTACACTCAAAACTATTTTCCCCTCGCATACTTAAACGCAAGACTATCATCTAAAGTATCCCAATGTGCAACTCTAAATATCATAATTCAAATATTTTATCACTCAAAGAAGTTACTTATGTTGACGAATGGAATCATATTGATAATTAGCATGTATGACACCTTGAGACGGGGGATGTTAAGTTTCCCCCCCTCCCCCACGAACTTTTCGGGGGAGGAATATTCAGGTAGGGGCAACTGTTCGTCGGATTTTTTGGACCCGACTGAAAATTGTTGCCCACCTGCCCGACTTCGAAAAAATCATTGTCCTTGCATTCTCGAAGGCCACTTATCCACAAATCCCATATTGAGTGCACTTCATCTTCAAGGAATTTGGAATCATTAATTTTCGTTCCATTTCAAGATGACAAAGTCCCTTTCAATGGTAAGTCACGAAAATTATAACCTTAGTGCTAATGAGGATTTTGTAATATTTTTGACTTCCAAGTTAATTACATGCTTTATTGGCGGTTTCACTTTGAAAATGAAATCCAAGTCAATTGCTTACTTACTCAATGGAAGTGAACATATATATTGGATTTGGGACCTTGAAGATGAAGTGCACTCAATATGGGATTTGTGGATAAGTGACCTTCAAGAATGCAAGAACAATGGTTTTTTCGAAGTCGGGCGGACGGGCAACAATTTTCGGTCGGGTCCAGAAAATCCGACGGGCGGTTGCCCCTGCCCGAATATTCCTCCCCCGAAAAGTTCGGGGGGGGGGGGACGGGGGACTTAATATACCCCCTTGAGACCTCTAGGCATCTAGTTTAGACCCTTTGCAAATAGTGTACGTGACACCAAATACCATAAATAGTGTAGCCATGTGATTGTGGTGACTTGCATATGCATGTTGCTACATGGAAGTGGCTAGAATAGCCAAGGTTTAAATAAAGTTGGATCTTCAATTCATTCACAATCGAGCCTTCTCCGAGTGGCAGACACACCCTAGTGCCTCCGAGGACAACTACACTTATTATCCTAATTAGTGCGTGTGGTACTAATTTTAAAAACACACACTATTTTCTCAAGTCCCATATTTAGTAATGACGGCTGAATTTTTAAATGAGTGATGTTAATTCATGAATACATTTCAAGACAACCAGTGTGTGCTTTTAAGGTGCTTGTGAAGAGATTCATTTAAAAAAAATGCAAACACATGCTTATTAATGAATAGTGCCAAGTTGAATAGTGTTGGTACTTTCAGTGAATAGTGTTGCTACGAATACTATTTTCAATGAATAATGCCACGATGAATAATGCTTCCTATATGTTTCGGTGGCATTAATTTCATAGCGTAAAGAAACTTAGTATCACCTTCACTAATTTTCCACACGCACTATTAGCTCTCCCTCACTAATTGGGATAATCAAAGTAAGCAGACAACCAACTTAGCTAATTTTATAGTTTATTGCAAACACGCATGAATTCTGACCATGGTAATAATTTTTTTAAAAAAATAGAAAGGAATTAGACCCGAAGATTGAATGATATTATGTACTCATAGATAGATATAGATATGGATATAAGCACTGGCCCCACCTCAATGGAGCAAGCACAAATGAAGAGCCTCTTCACCCTTGGGCCAAGTCCACTCACACAATGTAACAGTTGTCCTTGGAGTTGTCGATTGCACATGCAAACTAAGTAAGATGGAGAATGAAATTCAATCCTTTGCAAGAGACAATGACTTAGGGCCAATTCACATACGAGCCAAGGGCCGTGAGTATGTAATTGTGAGGGGTCTTGACTCTCATCCAAAGGTTGTCCAAAGGTGTATACGACGTCAAATGTGACAGCTACATGTGTAATTCTTTATAGAAAAGATTTCATCATGTTCGAGAAAGAAAAGAAAGAAAAGAAAAGAAAAGAAAAGAAAAAGAAACGCATGTACATGGTACCGGCGTGAATGTGAGCCCGTTATCCAAATACTTAACACAGCGGACCGTGTTGTAGTACGAGGTTTTATGCCTCTCTGGGAGGTGGGCTCTGGTGTTACGTTTTTATCCCTTTGTTTAAGGGGGTGTGACAATAGCTTGTTTGTTTTCTAGTTTTCTTTTGTTAAGGACTAGGTAGGTGAGATATTTAATGGCATTATGGTGTATATTTTTCATGAGTGTTTTAATGTTGGATTTTGAGAGTTTAAGTTTGGTTAATTTGTCGATGGATTGTTCGTGTATGGCTCCCCGAACGCCTGTTGTGATGGTGATTAGGGGGTTCGTTTTCGAGCCCTAAGTTTGTATGTTATTAATTAGTGGGTCGTATTTGGTGTGTTTGTGTATGAGTGCTTGTTTGGGGAATCTGTCATGACAATATGTGAATTCAATGAATTGTATTGTATGGGAGGGTGATGGTAATAAAGGCGTGGGTGTGTGGTTTGGGGCGCCTAGTATGTTTAGGATATCGGGTCTTAATTTGGTGTGGCATTGGCAACTTATTTGTGTGCATGTGCGTTTTATGAGCCATTCTGGGACTGTTTGTTCTTGACTCTTGTTGTTGAGGTTTCCTGCATTGGTTAAAGTGTAGAATCGGGTATGTTTGTTGGCTTGGAGTGTTTGGGTGATGAGGTGTACCGCTTTATAATGGCGGGCAATTCTTAAACCTTTTAGATATGGGTGTTCGCACATGGATAGGAGGTGGGGCCAAGTGTCTCGTTCATTACGAATGGCATAGTGTGCAGTTGGGATTTTGGAGAATAAGGACTACATGTGTAGAACGTCACAACTTTAGAAGACTCTAACTTACATATTAAGACTTGGGGGGTTATCGAAAATGGGTCTGTGTACTCTACATACACGAGACCCTTGTCACACAAATATTTGGAAGCATGGGAATGGAAATGAAAGCATTTGGCAGAATGACTCGTGAGCTGCAGCCCTGGAATCTTGAGTTACTGCAGGTCCATAGTAGTAGTAGTAGTAGTAGTAGTGTCAGAGTGGCCATGAAATCGGTTGTATTTAATGATGAAACTATCGCACCTGACACTCAATTTGATAATGTGGAGTCACCGTGATCCAATCGACTGTACGGAAAGCAAAGGTTGCAATGGACCATAAAAGTATCTATGAAGTTGGACCATGGACCATAAAAGTATCTATGGACCATGGACCATAGACCATAAAAGTATCTATGAAGTTGGACCATGGACCCTAACAATATTTCTATGCCATGGGCCCTAGCCTTTTTCTACTAGAGTACCTCTTTTGGCTCTCCCACTGCAAAACCCGTTGGACCATGTAAGTGGATAATGTAGGCCTTGAAATATGTCTTTTGGGGACATCGGATTCCATGGTCACTTTGACATTGTTTTCCTTGGTGTAAACCAAAGTGGTCCCGGGACGAGTTGAACAACCAATCGCATATTTTATAGGGCCTTGGGACAACTTCATGGTCCATGGTGTAAACAACTTTTTACATGTTTTTTTTGAGAAAGACTGCACTAAAAGGTAAGTTGGTACTAGATGGTTACTTGTTATGATTAACTCGATTCTCCTTGGATACTAAACATGCAATTAGTATAAGATAATTACTAGTTTGAAATTGAGGTTGTAGCCATTTTCTTCATGACTTTCAGAATTCACAACATTACTCAAGTGATAAGTTATGTTTTGTTGCCTTGATCTCAGATGCAATTTGAAGTAATGGAATTCCGGCATCCGAAGTCCTTATTCTCGAATCTACTGTCGGACCCATGAACACAACTCATCAACTAAGTAACGTTATGTTCATATGAACGTATTGTTCATCAACAAATTGAAGATTCCAAATTGATTGTATTGTTCTTTCTAAATGTTGGCTATTGAGTTTAGAATAGCTAATTTATGTTAAGTTTGTAGGTCAATCTCTTTTAAAAGCATGTATTTTTGGCGTCCATTCTTAGATTCACACTCAACCACACATCAACCATATATAGGAGTCCAATGAAGATAAAACAACCACATTAGACCCTCCTATCTCATATCTAGTTTAATGTGGCATAAGAATTGAGAATGCTACATATATACTGTGAACTACAATACTAATCAAACACTTTAAAATTGAAGTCTTGTCTTCTTACAAGTGTGTTGTGATAATACTCATGGCCTACATTGATCTACATCTGTGGTTAACCATGTCGTCCAAGATAATACACATTTGAAGTGTAAAGGTGGCATTAGAAAGTAATATGACCGACAATGATTAGCCTAGTGTTATGGGTTGATGATGAATATGGCAGCCCACACTAATGCCCCCTTCCCACCTAACTTTAGCTAAGACTAAAAGTTGGTTCTAACAACCCGGCCTTCACACCATCGACATTATCCAGTGCCGAGCCTAGTTGGCAAATGACGTGGCATGGCTTAAAAGTGGAGGTTTTAAGCCTCAAGCACCGACCCACCCTCCCATCGGTACCTGAACATGAGGCAGGAATATAGGACCTTTGAAAGTGTCACCTCCCGCCCTTGTGATTGGTTGCTTTTTAGTCTTAGTTATGAGGGCACGAGGAGCTCCATTAACAAAAACCGATGGTAAGATAGGTGAGTAGTAAGGCATTTGGGGATGGGACAAAAACTACCCAACATTCATTGCTTGGTGAATAAAAACAATGAACATGTGTGAAAGCTACTACTTGAAAATCTCCGGACCAAGTTCTTACAAGTGCATTGGGATAGCCGGATGCCTCCGCTATAACTGAGGGAGCTTTACCTGGTTTTTAGGAAATGCTTTGGTTAATTGGTAAAGTTAGGTGGGAAGGGGGCATAAGCCAAATGTAAAGTGCCTTTGTAGTTATCCTGCATGGGTCAATTTGTTATTCCTGCATGGGTCCAATGTTGCAAAAGCATATTTCCGAGCTTCCCATAAGACTTCACGAAAATGTATGAATGGGGAAATTTTGAGCAAAATTGGTCGAGATCATAGTGTCCCCGAGTTCAACAGGTTATAACATGTTAATTTTGGTCGATTTTTCATTACTAATTTACTAGGCATGTTTCATAGATTCCTCTAAATTGATTGGTGATTTGCCTAAAGTCTTGAACTTGCGATGATTGTTTCTCAAACTCAACCGGCTCATATGTAACTAGTGGACGGCTCTCCACATTCGTAGGAAGGAATTCCTTCTCATTTACGTTTTGACCCTTAAAAATTGAGGCGCATGTTTATGTCTAGGCAACCACCACTTCTCAACAACACCAACGACAATATAAACATACATGTTTATGTTATAATCTTATGAAACTGGTGATGTGGATGGTTGTGCATGTGTGTGAACAATCTTAACTCTACAAGGCTTTTATTCATATATTTAAATGTATCACAGGGTCTATTCACAATTGGGGTACTACTTTTGGGACAAAGGAACTAAGGACTATGTCGCATTGGATCTCGACGTTTATTATGATTTATTATGATTTAATTCATAAATTTTAAATAGAGAAGTAGATAGGTCATAGGATTTATCAATAAATATATTATTTGTTATTAAATAATAACCAATATTAGATAAATCCTTTATGAAATGAGTAGACATGTCATAGGACTTGTAGAGAGGTCATGAGACTTGTTTGGGCCACGTTGCTAGCAATTTCATTATTGAAGTGTACATTGGAGGTAAATTATTTATTGTTTTCCATCCTAGTACCTTGGTGTAAGTGTCATGTGTTGATACATATATTTCCTTGTGTCCAATTCTATTTCTAAATGTTCCTTTTTCATGTAGCCATGTTATTATATAATGTGGCCCATGTTTGGTTTCATACATAAAGCTATACAATGGGTATGCAATACATCCTTAGTTCTATTGGTACATAATTGAACGATAAGTGTGAGGAAGAAAATTGGGATTGTTTCAAGTAATTTTTGTTGTTCTTTTCATTCCTTAATCCTAAGGTCAACATTTCTGACAGCAACCATAGATGTCCGTTAAGGAGTCAAAATGATATCTTAGATAACCCTATTCCTTGTAAATTAACTTTGTCGGTGGGCTCATTATGGAATATTAAATGTAGGTATGATCCAAAATATGCTTCACAATACAAATCTAAGCACACCAACTATGCAAAGTCATCTACTTTAGTTCTTTAACTGTTAGACACTCATTCTTGGTACCCCAATCGTGAATGCCCACCATAAAAGGTATCAATTTTCTTTGATGAGCTTCTGAATCGGATTGAGCTGTTGTAAAGAATTTTGGGGTGATTTTGCTTCGGCCTTAATGGGTTTTAAATGTGGTTCACCCAAACTTGGTCCCAATCTACCTACACTAACATGACATCTTCCAAGTGTTTTAGCCCATTAGTTGTTAGAGAATCTTTTATTCCACCCCTGGTAGAACTGGGAATTCTTACCATACCTGATTTCCTCCATCTTCTACTGTTTTTGTCACCTTACTGGTTCTACTCCAATGACACTAAAATTAACCTATACCGCCCATTCCCCTCTTTGTTCTAGTGGCTGCTCATCTCCCTTCCTACCGGACTATCGAGCTACCGGTTGGATATAGTACCCATCACCTTCACTAGTACTACCGCTGCTGGTTGTACCTCCCTAGCATACGTATTAGTTCATGTATGACTTGGTCTAGTTACCCAAGGCTCTATTCTTCAGGTTGCTATCGGCTCCTTTTTTCTATTGGTACTGAACCTTCCTAGTCTCGTCTATTTTAAACCTTCTACATTCATTACTTGAGATCCCTTATTTATATAGCTATCTTAATCTAACCATCTCAGTGATATTGTGAGGGTGGCACAAGGTAATGCTCCTAACACTACCATCCCAACACCTAAAAGTTAGATTACCATATTTGACAACACCTTATTGATTTTCCTATGCCCTAACTTGGTAGTATAAATCTCTTATTGGTTCTCCCCTTCACTTGGACTACTTCCAAGTCTTGCTCCAAGTTAGTCCAGACCCTTGATAATCCATGGACTACTAGTCTGGCATTTGAAATGAGAGCTCCCTCAACTAGTCCTCAAGCATAGAGTTAACCATGTTTCCTTCCATGCCTTTGGGGTGAGTTAATTAGTGCTCTTAACTAATGGTCATTACTTAGGAGGTGAGAACATTGTGTAACACCATAGTCCCAACTAGTGGGTACCTGCCCTTTACCTTTTAGAATGATTAGATCTCCCATGGTGGAGTTCTCTAGTTTTACAAATAATAAAGTCTAGTTGGAATTAGGAATGACAAAGGTAACTAATAAACAGATACACGTTACACTTGTAGTGTATGTGGCCTAATAATATATATGCCTCCATTGTGATCTTGAGCTCGGGGATACCACCCCCTTAACACCAGTTGAAGGTCTTTTTAAGAAGAGAATAATTTTTTGGGGGAGTGTGCAAGGTTTACTTCATAACGATGTTATGAAAATTGGAATTAAATTCACCATATTATTTATGGTTCCCCGTTGAGCTCATAGCCAAGCTCCCAACTAGTGAACGATTTTCTCAACGGAATCACTGTACTCATACAAATTATTGACCCCATTGGTGGCCCTATTATGGGAACTTCCAACACCTCAAACATCTAGGAGAATGAGATCAGCTTGAGATTTGTTCTCTCATTCGATCATCATATGCGAGTCACACATAATATCATTCCAAATTTCAAAGGTTGTAAGAGTCCCAAACGAAGATTCTCTCTCTCTTTGATTGAAAACATCTATTAATCCTCCCAACTGTGTTCACTATTGATTCTACGATGGTTGAAATTCCCATAACACATCACTAGTCCAATCTTATCATGACATGTGTCAATTTAGTGTCCGTTCTTACCTACAAAGCTTGTTGTATACCACTCACATACATGTGTCCCATCAAGAAGAGTGACCACATAAGCCCACATACCTTAGAACTCGATGAATAGATGTATGATAAAGTGCCATCAATTGGCATCTGGAGTACTCAAATGTATACCTAAAGTATGGATTTTCTTTCATTTGATGATCGAAACGGTGGGTGACAGAGCCTTTAATGGCTTTGAGGACTACACTGCATGCTATTTTGTGAAGAAGCAACTTATGTTGCACTATGGCCCTTTTTGAAGCAATCCACAGGGCCAAACATTACCTGCTTAAATGGTACTCCAAGGTGCAAATATGCAAGCACCTATTGGTTTCTATGATAAAAACATGTTTGTGAAATACAATTGATTTTAAACTGCGGGAAGTCAAAAGTCTTATGGGACTAAAAGTACATGATTCAAGATGGTGTTAAATATACTAACTCCCTACAGTAGCGGAGTGGTGTAGCCTCCGTGAGGTAGCAATTAACATCAACTTGATTGGTAGTTCAATTGGAAGAAAGTCTTGAGACTCCCTAGGATTACATTCTCAAATAGTGAAGGAAATTTATCTTTGATGGCGTTGTAGAGGGGACACTCCAACACAAAGTGTACGTGCCTCATTTTCAACTACATCGGTAGTGTAAAAATGACATAATCTCTTATCTCTAGGGATTGGGATGGCCGATCACTTACCGATTCCAATGGCAAGTTTATGATTCGAGGTGTAGTAAGCAACAATGACTTTGCGTATGGAATGGTGTCATTGGTTGCTTCGAATACGATTCACATTCATAGTCGAGAAAGAGTCCTTGAGCTGAAGGTAATCTAGTTTCTTTCCATAGGTAATCTGCAAGTTCAAGATACCAGAGTACGTAAACTTAAGATCGATTAATTTCATACAACTATGTCAAGAAACACGCATGGGTGTCCACATCTTTAGAACAAACCTATGTTCAGATAACTTTGTAATGTATCTTACAACCTGGATTTATGAGTTCCTTTGTTGCAATGAAAATTCAAGTGGAGTGACAAAAAGGTTTGTATCTCGCTTCCATATCTATCAAAATTGTTTGGTAGATATGGATGGAGTCGCAGTTCGTCAGAGGAAAAATTAAGTGGACTGCCTCTGACATGGAGTTGCATGTAAGCTTACGCACTATACTTTACCAAATAAATGCTGCTGCTCACCTTGAAGGCTGTGTAAGTAACGTGGTTCTAAACATTGGTATCTGGAGTGCTAGACTGGTAAATTAAATATCCGCTTTTCCCCCTGCAATGATAAGCAATTGTTTTGAGAGCCTTCATAGACATGGCTACCTTACACTTGAGCTATGTTATACTCAAGAACATTAAGGTGTATGGCCCTATCATGGACACTTCCAACTCCACCGACAATTTTGGGCGGTTCGATTGAATCGGGCATTGTCTCATTCAGTTAGCAATTGCAAAGTTCCGCATACTACTATTTTAAGTTTCAGAATTTGTGTTGTGATGCAAAACTTATAGTAGGAGGTCAGAGTGAAGACTCTTCTCTCTCTTGTTAAGTGATCACACACGACTTGCTGATCGTGTTACAATCACTATTAGTTTAAGAGTAGTTATCAACACTTGTGATGTTGATATGTACATTGAGTTAGGAGAGGAGTACCAAATACTATATGAATGCATTTGATTCAAGAGGGCGTTGATACCAATCAACACATTCATGACGGAATTCAAAAAAAGACAAATTGATGGGTCCCTTTGCCTTTGTTGGCCTCGTACTAGGCTATTTTGGGAAGTGCTTCTTCCATCTTTTTCTTTCTTCTTTTTCTTTTGGGATGAAATTGCATGGGAGCGTTTGACTACTCTATGTTTGTTTAGTTTCCATTGCTCGGATTTCTACCACACTCTACCAAGCTTCAAATTTCTACAATAATAATTGTCTGAATATTGTGGAGCTAGAGCGGTCGCAATCAAAGCCGCAACTAAAAAAAGAGTCGCCGTGGTGGTAGCCACCATGGGAATGGGCATAGAAACGGAGGGAGTTGCGAATAGTGCACAAGCGTAACACCGCCAATAATGTAATAGTAGTAATGTACTCCCTCTTTAGTATGACACGTTTGGGAAACACTAAAAAGTTGTATTATCGAGAAGTCGTCTTTTCATTAATATGACAAATGGCATAAAGTTGTCGTATTATTGAGGGAATACGAAAACATAAGTAATATGAGCTTAAAAATATATACAAAGAGTTTAAGCAATACAAATGGTATGAAATAATAACTTATAACTCCAAACAAATACAAATATTCTCAAGAACTCTTGAAATAGGAGTCCAAAGATCTCGGGTGTTGCCTACCCAAGTTAGCAATTATCATCTTATCTAAATTCCCCACTAACTTTTGAAAACTAATAATTTCATTAACACAAAATTACAAAGAGTTCTTCAATAAGAAACTAGACAACAATGATGCATGACATTTAGCATTACTAATCTTTAATGTAGGTGGAGCAACATCATCCACATCTACAGAATCTAGATCAACATTAAGATCAAAGTCTTGTGTAGAATTGGTTCCCAAAGCAACATCCACCAACTCATCAATACTCAATTCTAGCTCAGTAATCTCTTCCCCTTCCATCTGAATGTAAGTCTCGATTGACATCTCATCATCACCCAATTGCAACTTTGAAATCAGAGCACCAAGTTCATCTGATTCTTTTTGCATTCTATTCTTCTCCCTTTCATCAACAAGGGCAAAATCAACTATCCATGTTGCAGGTAATATAGACGCCATCCTCCAACAATTTCTGACTATTTGTGCATCTAACTCACTCCATACTTCATAACTCCAAATGATAGCTTGTTTGTTGTTGAGCACCACCTTCCTTAAATCCTTCAATGTAGCATCATCATAATGTGATAAAACCCATTGCAAAAGTAACTAACCATGTCCATTCTACACTTGTAACCTTAATTCTCATCAAGTTCCCAATGATAAGTGAAGATCCCAAGTAGTTCCCATGTGAAAATGGATGTATTTTAGATGTACATAACATAGATGAAAGGGTTTTTAGCATTAACTACTTCTTTAATATGGCAAAATGGAGATTCTAAATGTCGCATTATCGAGTGTCATAGTCATATTAAAAAGGGGGTTTTGAACTAAAAAGTTTAGTCTCGCAAAAATGTGTCGTAATATCGAGGGTGTCATATAAACAAGTCTCGTATTAATGAGGTTAGACTGCAGCTCCTTGCATCATCCTCATCACCATTTTCGTTCACAACCTACCCCAAAAGTGCAAGGACAAGCTCTACAATCTTCAAAATCATGCACCTCTATTTAGACTCCCCTCTCTTCTCAAACCTAGCCCAGCTAATTCCCAAACGCGAGCTTAACTAGCTTCCAATTTCCTTCTTGCACATCACCTTAGAGAAGACTTGCTAGTAGGAAATGTTATGCTATAGAGCTACTACTAAGTGTAACATATGCGGATTGAGCTCGCTTCCATTTTCCTTCCCACACATCACCTCAAAGAGGACTTGCTAGTAGGAAAGGTAATGCTCAAAGAGTTGCTACTAAGTGCAACCTACACAAATTAAGCTTGCTTCCAATTTCCTTCATGCACATCACCCTGTAGAGGACATGCTAGTAGGAAATGTAATGCTCAATGAGGTGCTACTAAATGTAACCTACATGGATTAAACTCACTTCCAGTTTCCTTCCCCCACATCACCTTGGAGAGGACTTGCTAGTAGGAAATGTAATGCTCAATTAGTTGCTATGAAGTGCAACCTACATGGAGTCAATCAATACCTCCTAGAAGCCAATCGATACTTGCCTTGTAGAATGGGACCACTAGAAGCCACTGATGTCGACCAAAAAATGTGAAAACGAGCAAGGATGGTAGTGGGAAGATTGAAGGAGTCCACATCTCCTGAAGAGACAAGGAACGAACTGGATGGATTCAAGAGATGATCTAGATGTGGTAAGTCCAGATCAAAAGAAACCTTGAAATTGCTCAAAATATATCAGAATCAACTCTGCCAGCACCTACAAACGTCATCTCAAGCATCTCACCACTTACCAACTTAGGTCACCTATGTAGACAAACTTCTGCAAATTCTCATTCTCTAATATGAGAATGAAAATGCGATCAAGTTTGGAGTGACAATGGGTCATGGATATTATACCTCAAAATTTCACATCAATTTTGTCTTGTCTTGAAGCAACCAAGCGTCCTCCAAAGTTTGGACAATGTAATCCATTGAGACTACCCATCAGTTTTATGTACAGACTCAACTTTCGTAGTATCAATTTTACATATAGAATTTCAAATTTATTTAGGAGTCAATCTTGCTTGAGTACAAACAAACCAACAATTTAGTAACTTTACATAACCTATCCTAGTTCTAACTCCTGTGGATTACAGGGGCTGGTAACATAAATGAATGCTGACAGTTCTTGAAGTGATGTAATCATGTAAACCTTAACAAATGAAATCTGGAATAAGGTTAACTTTCCTGCTGCAATTCAAGCTACATATCATCGATAGATGATATCCTTTGACTTGTCTTTAAATCATAGCTGAACAAGAAGTTCAACATTGGTATTTTCAGTAAGCTTACAAGCCAGCTTTTTCTTATAGAAAAATATGGCATCATCAAATACACTCAGTGATATTTTAATAAAGGAAACCTCACCATTAGCTCATAATAGCCCACTAATCCATCGATAGATGGACATGGTTGGGGCCAATCTGCAAATATTCTGTACACTATGAGACACTGGTTTTAATGACTGGATACTGTGCTGAGTTTCCTGCTGCTTCCTCCGGATTCATAAACTGGTCAAATTGATCAGCTAGAGATGAGAATAACGTTAATGGATGAAGTCGCATAAATGCATCAAGGTATACAATTGTGGGAAAGAAGCGACTCATGGTTTCTGAATCTCTTGTTCCGCAGAACTGCATCTTGACATGATTAATCCACAAGCTTAAGGTTGGGCAACAAGGTCAGAGAGGTGTGCAGCAAGATTGTCAAAGTTGGACAGCCGTTTGAGCATAGTCAATCTCACATATCGTTCGCTCGAACCAAATTCACTGCCACGACGTCCAATGATACCAGCCTTCAGCATCACGTCTGTGCAATTTGCATCCTCCTCACGCTCACAATGCAGCCATGCGTAGCCTGTTATGCAAAAAGTAGTACGTTATTAGGCATCTGAGCGTTAAAAATTCTTAGCTTTCTTAGCTTAGTTGATTGTAGAGTTTTTTTGGCAGTGTTTTTATTTATTTATTCATTTAAAAAGAAGAAAACAAATGTAAACAACTTTCTGTACTAGGTATTACTTGAAAATTCCCTTACACTAGGGGGAATAACCAGGAAGCTGTTTTCCCCCACCTTTACATGAGCAGAATTTAATGCTTACAGATCATTATGTCCTCTAGTATTTCATGTCGTTCATGGATCCCAAAGCCGTCGTGGTCAAGCCAAGCAATTTCGACGACCTGTCTATTCTTGATTGGATACGAGGATGCACATTATCACCCGTATTTGAAACTTTGTCATAGCATGATCACTATGGGTAAAAGGAGAGTGGACGATGAACTGCAATACTAATCCACTGATTCTTGCCGGTTATGAAACACGATCATGGATGTAAACTATAAAATATAGATGAACTGCCATATGTATGAATAGACAAGAGCAAGAATTTTTTTGGGAGTGCCCTCTACTTGAATGTGCGATCAATGTGTCTAATATTGGAAATGTGTCGCCTTGCCATCGGTCGTGGTGGGCACCTGCTACCCTTTACAACAACAGTCAACTTAACAAGTTGGACGGCTCCTACATAGCATGCAGGTAGGGCTCCTCACATCCATCATCTAGTTGTTTGCAATTTGAAAGTTACATGCAAACTTGGAGAGGAGAGGGAGACTGAGGAAAAGGTATCCTATTTTGAGGTGATCGATCATAAAGTAATCAAGAGTCGTCACAATTTTACGCACCTGGAGAAAGCCCCGATTGCTCCTTGAAGAAGTTACAGTACTCGGGCTTCAGTTCCTGTAGAGTGAAGCGTGAGGAGCCTTTAATGATGGATTGCAGCCTTGCCCATCGGGACTGTAACACCTCACGGCCATAGTGGAAGATTGCTTGCTTGTCTGAGGACTTTTGTGGCTTTGAGTAACTTTTGATGACAGATTGGAGGATCTGTGTTGCTCGGAACTGCGAATCGTGTGATACCCCCAGTGTGTTCCACATAATATAGTTCCTCATTTTCTCAAACAGGTCTGGATCTTTCACAATTGCCCATCTGATCAACAAGGTTACAAGGAACATCAAATTTTGTATCTTACACAAGTCCTCACCTTGCACCACTAATTCTCACATCCTGAAAATCTGTGTGAGGTTGGGTTACTTTAAAATAACCTCTTGGCTTGCCAAAGTGAGTTTGATCCTCAATGACCCAATATAGAAAGTCCTTCGCTCAAATCTTCACACCGACTCCAAACATGCATTGAATTTTTTTGAACATGGAAAGTGTTATATGCAAAACAATCAATTTTCTGACCGACCAAAAATTCGGTTGGATTAAAGGATAACTATAATGAACTTGGAACTTTCGAGTAGACATTAGAGTTAACTGTCAAGTCACCAAAAATGGGGACTCATTCCCCACTTTTGAAGGAATCTCCCAACTTTGCCACTTCCCTCGCCCATGTCATTGACCTTGGAAAAAAAACAACTAAAGTCGAAAAGATTCAAAAGCTTCAAAGCTGTGGTTTTTTTTGAAGTTCATGTCTTAAGTTTAGTTCTAGTTGGGGAGCAGACAAGTGGTGAGTCTAGGGATCAAAGAGCGCCTAGATAAGATTAGCGACAAGAAAAAGTGAGAAGATTCTTAGTTATTTAAAAGATGGACATGTCAACACCTTAAACTCAAAGAAGCCTTTGAAATTTTCTGGTTACACTCAAAATGGAGATATCCATCTAAGTTTCCCCAATCTTCCCAGTTTCTTTATGGTTAACTCTAATTTCGAATCTCATATTCGTGAACTTCTGATCCAGACCGTTTTTGTTCCGTGAAATCCAACACCCTCTCATGTGTGCTAGCGCCTTCAATTGCATTATAACACTTGCATTGATGAAAGCTGTACCAGGACACATGACTCATTATTATATTTACACGAACATCTGAAGCTTATAGTTAGAGAGCAAAAATAGCCTAGAGAATCGTTGCACATGCGAACATTTTCTATCAGAATGCACAAAACGGTTTAGAGAATTACCCAATACGGCTACCTGCATGTCCAGTCACTTTGGACATGGTGAAAAGCATGATATCATGGTCATATTTCTTGGTAATGGGAGTGAGGTGAGGCCAGTAGTACGCGTGGTCATATACGACGTGGCCATGAACATCCCCCAATTCCTGGATTTGAAAAGTAGGATTGTTTGGAGATGCTACAAGCTCAATTGGAACACCTGGTCTTTTAGAAGCTGTGAGGGCATCTTCAGGCTCTCCGGCCCATGTGTAGAGTGATGAATTGAACGCATCTGTTTGGATTTTATAAGCCTGCACAGGTTCATTGTTTCACTGGATTAAACACTTGAGCCAGAACAGACCACTCACTTCAAACATATCCTCGTCTAGTTTGAAAAGACAGGAACTAATGTGATTCTAGGCACCTGTGTGAATAAAAACCCGTCCGTCACCAAGGAGTATTCATGCAGTGCCTGGGTGGTTTCCTTAGTGGTGTATTGCCTACATGTAAGTAGGAGGGTTTTGCTCACCTGTGGGTTAAGCTTTTTCTTTTATGAATTATATATGCCTCCTTGGAATATGAAGTTAGAGGGAGACTTTCTTTTGAGAGAACAAAAATTGCTATTGTTTGTGATCAAAGAGGACAAGTTTTTCACAAATTGGTAATTGATTGCAACAAAATGAAGGCAAGTGGCTACTGTACGTATTAGAGGGTTTTCTAGATGGGTGTCAAAGCAACATGTGACAAAAGTAAGAGAAATGGCATGCCAAATATTTTGCAATTGAGGATAACACAATGCTTCAATTCATACTACCCTATGTGCATGTCAGTTCAAACATGATTAATTTTAGTAACCAACAATGCCTAGATCTCTAAGGTTATGGAGTTACTAACTCCTATTTGGCACCTGCAAATTTAATTTTTTTTTCATAGGTTTCCAAAACTGACCGCGATATAGGGTCTATTAGAAGTAACTTACATTCATAAGTTGACATATCTATATACAAGATGTGTTGGAAAAATCCTTACCAAATAATAGGGAGTGCAAGTCACCGCCACTAGGGAGATTGTTTCAAGATTATTTAGGAACAAACCCACTAAGGTATTTGGGTGTTATTCGGTTCCTTCTCTTAATTGGACCCCTGTATTTGCTTGTTGTCTGTGTGGTGAGGATTATAAAAACACCATGAAGACACCTGTTTAATTAAGATTAGACTATATCTTCAAATGCTAATAACTACTTCACAATCAATAGTCAACACAAATGAAGAGGATCCATGTATTTAGTTAAGAAATCAACAAACATGCACTTTTGATAACCATAACTAATCAATGAAAGTCCGATTTCCAATCCCATTTTTGTTGATGCTTCATTGTAGATTTGCAAATGTGACACAAGTTTCATTATGTAAACCTAATCGGCAGAAGTTGAGGAATATGATTAATGAACCGAATAACAACCCCACATTCCATATGAGTACAGCGTTGGATTAGAGGGTTTAATGAATTCTATGTGAGACCTTTGAAAATGAAAGATTCTCTCACATGGGTTTCTGAAACTGATTGCAACATACATCTTATGAAAAAGCAGGAATAGATGATAAATTAAAAGTGTTGTATAAACAAGGCATCCTGGAAGAATCCTTACTGAATAATAGGGAGCCCGAGCCACCACAGGGGAGACTGTTTCGGGGTTCTGTAGGGCAAGGCTATGCACGACAGCATTGATTAACTGCATGGACCCAGTTCCTGCAAGAATGTAACGCCCTTCCGTGACGGCATTTCCCACGAGTGTGTGCAAGCCTCGGATCGAATCCATAAATGCATCATTGTAAAATGATGTTGCTCCAGGTTTTGGTGAATAGCCCACTCGATACCATCCTGGTATGACTGCTGTGCCCAAATCAGGATTTGCTCTCCAAAAGGCTTCGAACAGTACGGGGTCGCCACTGCAAAACAACCACCATAAATTCTGCCAATTCAGTTGTATGTCGCAAAAACCCCACGCATTCGTCCTCATGGTTAGAAAAACATTCTGTGCCCAAATTCACCTGCAACATGAGGATGAGATCATGACACCTCGGTTACCCTATTGACCTCACTTTCGGAAACACTCCAAAATAGTTTCTCTGTTTCGCACATATTACTCAAGGGGCGTTTACACACAACAACCATTCCCATGGTCGATGGTTGTAGGTCATCTTCTTTCACTCTAATTTTGAAGGAGAAGGGATACAGTGGATTGATGACAATCACAATTACTCTTACTTGACCAGCTACGGCGTAAAGTGTAGTTGGGAGTAGTTGCGATGGTTATAGTTTACTTAAATTTTATTTATTATATATATGTTATTTACAGTTAGTGTGTGATCATGGAAGAGGATTTGTAGTAGGCAATTACACTTGGATAAACTTTCCACTAGAATTCATATATTGATTGTCTCCATTCCATGAATTGCTACTCCTCCTACTACTCCTACTGTCTACGTACTACTCCTGGATGAACAAAAGAAATTGGTAGCTGATGGAAAGTGGGCCTGAACCACAACTACAACCACTTTGTCAAGTAGTTGTGAGCAATCGCCCCTCTGGTGGGAGATGCCATGCACCACAAGGCACTCAAAAAGGGAACTCTCTGAAGGAAGCCAAGAAATTGGACTGTGACCTGATCGCGTCGGCATTCACAGGAATGGAACAGCCGGGATTGGAGACGCACTTGTGGCATTTGCACAATAAAGGGATAAACACTAAGGTCAAAATTACACTAAATATTGTATTTAGTGTCATATGGTGACTTTTCTAATGACACTCTTGATGAATAAGTTTACAAGTACTGTCATGGATGATTGAAATTTGGATGAAATCCATGCCGATTATTGAAACAAAGTTTGATATATTTTGTATCCTAACAATTCAGTAATGAAATATTGTCATGGATGATTGAACCCCTGGACTGAAAAATCACTTAGTAAGTGATAGTAATTGCAACATTGTAACTCTATATTGTCCAACATTTTTTTTACAAGGAATGAAAAATAATGTTAGGTTTGCATTTAGTGTCGGCAACACTACACAGGTCGTTTACAATTAGTATTGAGCAAGACAAATAGAATAGATGACACTAAATACAATTTTTAGTGTACCGTTCAACTACAACTACACCTTGTGAGTAAACGAAATAAACCATAGTTATTTTGGAAAGTGAACTACAATGAGAAACACTCAAGTAGTTTTGTGTAAGGTAGACATGCCCAATTCGTACATAACGATAATCTGGACACCTATATTTGACTGGCATGTGGTTAGGTGTGGATCTAGGAACAAGAACCACAAAGACATGTCTTTGAAAGAGATTAGACTACGTGATTGCAATATGCTAACCATTCTAGGCTCAATTGTCAAAAGAATCGAGGGGACCTACATGAATTGACCACTTTAACGAGCACGAGCGTTTTTACTTTGATAACAAACAAGATAATCATATGAGCTCTGAATCTTATGAGGCAAATTTGGATCAGCTAATCATCTGGCACTGATTGTGTGTTTCATTTCCTACAAGATTTGGGTGCAGAGAGATTCACACCTAAAGCATCCATCTACGGCAAGTCTACCTTAAACGCGGCCTCTGGGAGGGTGCATGAAAAAACTAGACCACTTAACAAATGGGAACTTGGTCAAGGAGGGCGAGAAATTGGACCTGTCCGCGTCAGCAATGCAGGCAGGCACGGCGACCGAGCAATCGGGGCCGGAGAAGCACTCGTTACATTCACACAATGGCGTGCCGTCCGTATTGACAGGCAGAGTGTCTGCGAAAACGTTGCCGTTCCCGGAACACCAATGCGACGCAGCCAGTCGGGCCGCCTGAACGGCCTCCGCGGGCCACTGTGGGTTTGGTGGGTTTGGTGGTGGTTTCGGACCTGTGTGGTGGTGATGAAGATACCACATGTTGATGTGAAACTGTATAAGAAATGCAGCCGTAAGCAAGAGCCACCCTACTCTCCATTTCCGCTTCTCCGGGCTTTGAGAGGCACCAGGCAATGGCAACAGGCTCTCGCCCATATCCTCGGTCACGGTCATTATTGCTGGAAATTATTGACCCTGCCGTCTACTCTTAGCAGGTAGTCAACTTTCATGCAGGAATTCGTAAACCGGACTCATAATTCTCACCTGCATGTTGCAACCACGAGCAAAAATCAACACATTGGAATTATGAAACATAGATCTTTCATAACCATTATGACGCGTATACCTTTCTTCATCATGACCATGGCTGCCAGGACTCTTGATTTTCAAGCAACATGCCGGTAGTCCTACAGAAAACTTCACCGCGGAGTCTTATGACCTATGGCCTCGTCCTATCTCTGTTCCAGGTGAGACCTTTCCTTGACTCTTAAGTTATTTTAAAATTCTGGCTGTGGCACCACATCTCAGCGATCCATAGGTTGAGTCTTTTCAGGCTTAGATGATACAAATGCGTGCCTGTGAGTCACAAGGCAGCCTTTGCAGACGCCATATATATATGCCAAAGAGTTTATTTTGCTTATTCTGCTTCAAGAATCCTTTTTGAAGACTGCACTCTGATTTTGTGGCATTAGCCCCCGAAATCAGCAATAGTTCAAGAACATTTGTACATTCTAGGCGAGAGGAATAAACAGGTATGAAGGGGAGGGATCTATCTATCAAGTTATCCAACATCTTTTTTTTCATATAATAGATGTGAGAAAGAAAGCACACAAACTCCCGGATAATCACTGCAACTCCTACCTAATTCTTGGTCAAAAGTGTCTACAAAGTATCCAAAAATCTACAACATCGATGTATTCCTGCAGACAGAAATTTTCTAAAGGTAACTGACGAAATACAAACATGTGCACTCGCCCATTAACAATCTCTCAAAGCGCCCTCAGCTTCCTCAACCTTGTCCCGAAGACCCAAAATTAATGGAAGAGCATCCCTCCATTGCAGGAGCTTAATTGTACACACACAAACGTGGATCACTCCAGTTTAAGGATAAGAGACGTGAAGAAATGGAGACATCTTTGAGTCATATAGATATGAGCAGAACGCACACAGACCCCCAATCCTACCTACTTCTTGATCAAAAGTGTCTACCTACACACAGTTTGCAAAAATCTACATCGACGTATTCCTGCAGTAAATGACATAGAAATTTCTACCGGTTATTAAACCTCAACTGACCACATCAACCAGCATGTACACTCGCCAATGTATAATTTCTCAAAGTGTCCTCTCCCTCAAATCTTGTTCCGAAGACCTCACTGGAAGAGAGTGCCATCATTGCAGGAGCGAACATACACACAGCATGGATTAATATTGTGATTTTAAGACATCGGGACATAGAAAAGGAAAGGATCGTTGTTTCAAGCTATCCAGCATCTTTGTGCCATATAATTTTACATGTGACAGAAACCCAAAAATCATTCAAACTTCTACCTGCTTCTTTGATAAAAAGTGTCTACACAGTTTGCACGAACATACATCGATGCATTTCCGGCTACTTGCATCTCTATTGACAAAATTAACCAGCATGTACACTCGCCGTTCATCATTTTTCGATGCGCCCTAGCCTTCCTGAAACCATGTCCCCCAATGGACCCATTGCAGAACACCACAGAAACTTCATTCTACCAGTAACATCTCGATTGACAAAATCAATCAGCATGTACACTTGCTTGGTTACGATTCCTCAAAGCGCCCTCAGCTTCCTGAAACCTTGTCCCGAAGACTTGGATTGAAGAAAATACCGTGACCATTGCAGGAGCGCACACACACGCATACACCGTGGATCATTGCAATTTAAGACATAGTAGATGCATGAAGAAAGGGGAGCATAATCTTTGTGACCGGTAGATGTGAGCAACCGCATGACACTCCAAGAATCACTCAAACCACTACCGATCTACCTAATTACCTATCTCCTTCTTGATCGAAGGTGTCGATACACGCAAAATATCTACATCGATGGATCACTGCCGCAAACCTGTTACTTACATCTCCATTGACAAATCAACCAGCGACATGCACACAACATGGATCACTGCAATTTAGAAGCAAAACTTAAGTTGAGCAAACCTACGATGAGCACATGAGAAGTTGAGAGCATCAAACCCCATCAAAGAGACTCCATTGGACTAAATCATGAGTCCCAAACATATCCAGACTACCCAAAGTGCAAAAAGATCCCACTTTGTAAAAGCCTAGCTACTCATCATGTTCTCCAGGGATGGAAATTGACCCTGGCAATCGCCCACCTTAATTCTCGTCCACGAAACACGACAACATGGGGACAGGAGGAAACAAACCACGCAACCGTATACCTGTGAGAGATTGTTAATGTACGTTTGGTTTAACTTGAATCAGTCGGCTCCCTTTAAGTTAGCCTTGTTCAATCGGTACACATAACCCTGTTAGTAATTTATCCTCTTCACAACGATTCCATTTCTTTCTGGTGGACCACAAACTGAATGATCGGCATTCGAGAGTACGTACATACTGTTGATGCATTTAACGGTCGGTCCCAGTTGTCTTGGAGTGTAGAATCTCTGCTGCCCCATTCTCAGTGGTCAAAAACGAATTGTGTCACTTAAGGGTGACTCGGTGCAGGGGTTCATGCAACCAGAAATGAATCCGTCGAAACTAAAACAGGTACCTCCGAAGTCTTCGAGGTACGAGGAATAGGTGCCTCAAAAAAATTAAAAAATATATATACAGGGTGTGTGTGTGAGAGAGAAAGATTCTAAGTGATGAAATGTTCGTAAAATCTTGCGTAAATTTGTGTAAGTGATCGCTTGTGGTCCAAGTCTCCAAGACTTCCAAGTCAAGGAGAGACAGACAAAAGCTTTGTAGGTGCCAACAGAAACCTCGGGAGTCTGCACTGCATGCGGTCAGCTAATTCAGGCAGATCCAGATGCTCATGGGAAGAAGGTTTTGAGGTTATTCAGTTAGACAACCAAGGGAAGCCCCTCCAGAAGATGCGCTTCCTAGGAATCTTGGAGGAATCTGATTGTGAAGCTTCAATCAACCTGTAGCCACTTTCTACATGAGCTTTGCCGTTGAAGACATCTAGAACACGTGTACATTACAATGCTGAAATCAAGGCAGATGCAACTCACAGGAATCAGGGCGGAGAGTCTGATTGTGAAGGTTCTTACGCAGATCTATATGCAGGATACAGGAGTGATGTCATCGCGAGTTTCGTAGATGACGGTATCTAAGAAACCTATAGATGGCGATTCTGGAGTGAGGGGAAGCTGGGATTTATAGGAATCTGGGGGATCTGATTTGTGTTGCTTGTGCTGTTCTCCCTCTTTATGGCCACTTCACACACAAGACTGAAGGCCCGTGACCATTGCAATCTAAGAGCTCTCATTGGTCGAAAGGACGGAGACCGTCCAAGTTCACTTCACACATAAAGGCGAAGGCCTAAAGGCCCAAAGAAGACTTCATGGATGAAAAGTCTACATGACGGACTATGCATTAGGTTTCATGGCCTCCCAGAATTTGCATTAGGCCCACCGGAATTTTCTCGCTATGTACTACATGTTGTACACGAGGAACCCTGGTACATCCTATAGCAAGGCGACACATGTACAATATTGAGCATAGCACTCATTATGTCACAAAGGGTCCCTTGCACAGTTTATATTCGTTGCAGTCGTGTCCAATGAAGACACAATATGTCATGAAGAATTGACATGATGAGTGCTACGGAGTAGAACTCTTTCCATCTCATGGGAGAAATTATTTAGATTATGTTCACCTAAAGGACTTTCTTAAGTAGATAAATGTGAATCTTACTTGAAGCAACCATTGACATCACTCCAACCCCACCCCAATGCAAAATCGTTGTGCTAATTGTACCTCAAATTACAGGCTTGCCATTGGAGTTGGTTGGTGGTTGATCATCCCTTATTTAGATAATAAATTATGAAGCTTTTGCTTTATCTTATGATGTAGTTGAAAATGAGACACACTTTGTGTTGAAGTATTCTCTCTACAACTTCATTACTACAATGTTTATCCCAATTAGTGTGTGTGGTACTAATTCCCAAAACATGCAATATTTTTCCAAGTCTTCAAATTAGTGAGGGCTAAAATTTTTACTAAGTGATACTAAATTCATGTTAACTTAAACGGTATTCGTGAAAATGTCACATTCACATGTGATGTTTTTTTTCAAGGCCCACTCAATTTGTAGTCTTGTGGAATGCACTTGAAATTTGGAAGAAAAGAAAATGTAGTTGGCAAAAACTTGTGACAATAGATGTGTTAGTTTCATCTAATTCATATTTTCATCTATTGTTGGCATATGGTAATACTCCCTTGTTCATTCTTGTTAGGGTTCACATTTGGGTATTGGAGTGCTCATGGGCTCCCTTGAGTTTTGCTCTCCAAATTGTGACTAAGTTATTATGCTCTTGTCTTTGTTTGTTTGATGCAATCATTAAGTTACATGCTATGAACTCAGGTAGGTCACTCTATAGGATTTTTGTGCACCATGTGCGGTGGAGGGGTATTTGTTTAAGGGCTATTTACGTTCAAGGCACGAATTAACAGCTCCCTATAATTACTTAGTTCTCTAAAATGACATATTCTTTAGCACCCTACCATTACTTATAATGCCCATGTCATTGTATTTTTTGTAGTCTACATTCTTTTTAATTAAAAATAATAATATAAAGGTGTATGCAATGCCAAAGTGGTGGGGAAAAACATGGCAACAAAAAGGCATGAATTAAGCATACATATCATCGCAGAAACTAAGTGCAAAAACTTATCATACATGTGAAAGACTTGTGCTTACCAAAACAAATCTTAACTTGTGCAAAATATGTGTATCATTTACCACATCATAGACGAACAAGTGTGATAACATGATGCATATCATTTCAAGACAATAACATGAATGATACCATACAATTGCAAGTGATGAAGAAACTAAGGATACTTAAGTATAATGCACTTTAAAATTTGCTTTAAAATCTACAGTTTTACAGCCCTTAGAACATAACCTTCATGCATTAAAAGAAAAAAAAAGAAAAAGAAAAGGCTTAGGGTGGAAACACAACAAGAGTGAGTGTGTGTTCACAAACACAACACCCGCTCTATAAGAATCTGACCTAAACGCAAAAAAACCTGCAACCATTGCAGTTATGCAAATGTCATGTTCCTTACAAGTCTATGCAGGTGGATTTAGGGTATGCAAAACAAAACAAACCTATGTAATTTTGTCCCATACCTTAGTGTCTAATCATGCACCAAAAAAACATACAAACGTCATGATCTAAGAGTAGGGGTTATCCAAACTCCCACATTGTCAACCGAACCATCATCATGATGGACAAAGTATTCTCGTAGCCAGCCTGAGTTGAGGTGCAAACGGATTGCATAGAGGTCCGTTACGTTGAGGCGTGCAAAAGAGCTCATGCGAAGGTGATCGGACATCGGGTTATTCAAAACCCATGACTTATGCAGGAGCTCCATGTGGACGTCGTAGCTGGCAAGGATTGGAGCCCTCGAAATGCATGCCGGCGTGGAGGAAATGCAACGACGTCGGCTTGTTCGAGCCAAAATGCACCAAATTCCAAAAACTTCAACTTGTTATAATATTGCGGCACATCAAAATCACCCTCCATAGTTCACATCTTCACTTGAGTTGCCATCCGTGAACACCAACACGGTTGCCCCAATAGAAGCGGAACAATCAATCACAAGCCACGCACGGAAATTCTAAACCCTAAACCACCTCCAAACAACTGCAATACTTTCAGCCAAGTAAATCAAAACCCTATATGGAACTTCACGGCCGCCCCTGATCCTAAGGCAACTACAAAGGGGACTCTACAAAGGAGATCCTAAATCAACTACAATAAGACATATTTGCTAGACTTTGTTACCATAAGCTTCAACAAGGAGGAGCTTCGACAAAAAAAATTGCCCAAAACACAACGGACTCAAGGAAGAAACAAAACCCTAGGTGTTTTTTACAAATGGCAGCGCAAGAAAACAACTAGTAACGAGCGATACAATTTTCATTCATTTTTAGTAAACGATGAGCCATTTTTCATCCATCCCTCGTCAGCCATGCGTACAAAATTGATCCTACTATAGGGGGCATTCATGGTTGGGGTACTACTTTTGGGTGTCTAACGGTTAAAGGACTATATTAGATAACTTTCCATAGTTGGTGTGCTTAGATTTGTATTGTGAAGCATATTCTGGATCATACCTACATCTAATATTTCCATATTGAGTCCACCGACAAAGTTAATTTACAAGGAATAGGGTTATCTAAGATACCATTTTGATTCCTTAACGGACATCCATGGGTGCTACCAAAATTGTTGACCTTAGGATCAAGGAATGAAAAGGACAACAAAAATTAATTGAAATGATTCCAATTTTTTTCCTCACAATTGTCGTTCAATTTTGTACCAATAGAACTAAAAATGTATTGCATACCAATTGTATAGCTTTACATATGACACCAAACATGGCCAATAATACACTATAACATGGCTATATGAAAAAGGAACGTTTAGTATTAGAATTGGACATAAAAAAATATATGTATGAACACATGACACTTACACCAAGGTACTAGGATGGAAAACATGAAATAATTCACCTCCAATGTACACTTCAATAATGAAATTGCTATTAATGTGGCCCAAACAAGTCATATGACCTCTTTACAAGTCCTATGACCTATCTACTCATTTCATAAAGGATTTATCTATTATTGATGATTATTTAATAATAAATAATATCTTTCTTGATAAGTCCTATGACCCATCTACTTATTTATTTTAATTTTATTGATCAAACAGTAGTAAATCATAATAAACGTTGAGATCCAATGTGACATATGTGCCCTTCATTCATTCACCACAATTGCCTTGTGCTAAATGGACTGCATGAAAGTGGTTTCTTTGCCAAAGAGGGCAAGATCCCAAACTTGTGACCAATAGAAGTAGTAGTTGCTTGGGAGGTAGCCTTGCCACTTGTGGGCCGCTTGAATCGTGTTGGGGTTCATGTTGATAATTCCCCCCCTGCCAAATTTTAAGGTATAGTTAAGAAAACGGTAGCCTTCAACCGATCTCCACCTATCTGGATCCCAACTAAGTGTGGCCAATTTGTCATAGAAAAAGGTAAATTCCTCCTTTTGTGCCCTTGTAGTGTGGATAATTTTAACATGATGGAAGAAACCCTTCATATCTCCAAAGGGTTGCTCTCATTTATTAAGGCATCTAGAATGAGTACCAACTATAAAGCATTTATCCAAGAGAGGCAAGAAGAGATGGTGCAATCTTATCTCTAGTCTTATTGACTTCCAAAAACGTTTGCTACGAACATATCCATCTTTGTCTCGTCTTGCCTTGATATGATGGTGTAGCAATTATCCTCTCAAGGTTGGGAAGATCTTGTCCAAATCTAATCACGTGTCCCTACAACCTTAAGGTCTAGATCTTGAGGGAACTCAACCTTCACCCCTTCCCCGTTGATATCTCATGTTCAACTTCCAAAGACTATAGATCTAGATGTACAATCCCTTCATTGTATGCACGGGGGGTGCACCCACACTTGATTTATGCATATACATGCGAGAACCTCCTATTTAATGGGGGTTATTTACCTTTCTTTGTTGAATATTTTCCACCCTATAAGTAGTTGAATTTCTATTGGATGGTATTTTCTAGCACCCTATCATTATATATATATTGGAGTCGCATAATTATAATCACCCTATCTTATTTATAAGTAGTAGAAATTTCATGTGAACATCCTACACAAACATTACGCATGCAATACACTGTGCATACATTACACTGCGCATATATTACTTAGCACATTACACATATAATACATTGTGCATACATTACACTGCGCATATGTTACTTAAGACCTTACACACACACAACCATCATACTATAAACTTTGGCATTTTGCGTATGGTTCTTGAACCCACAAGAAAGCCAAAATAAGCCAAACAATCCTTCCATCGCCGGATGACAATACTATTCATCCAAAGGTGACCGTTTCAACAAATTTATCCACATGTCCACATACATTTTGCTTATTTCTCATCCAATGCCACTAATGGCAAATGATTTATGTTGAACCTATAAAAAAATTTAAACTTAATATTACTTATGCTACTTTACATCTATAAAAAAATTAAAAATTAAAAGACCACAACTTAATACATTATATATAATTCCCAAATTTACATTTAGAGGACACTATTGTATATCTAAAAAAAATGTAAAACTTATGTGTCTTGAATAAATTCCACCCTACAT
This sequence comes from Polytrichum commune, assembly GCA_950295325.1. Classification (NCBI taxonomy): domain Eukaryota; kingdom Viridiplantae; phylum Streptophyta; class Polytrichopsida; order Polytrichales; family Polytrichaceae; genus Polytrichum; species Polytrichum commune. The sequence goes on from OX485804.1 coordinate 63,443,055, forward strand.
TTTCGCTAGTGCCTACCCCTAGATTGTATGCTTGTCCCTTCATTGTATGCTTGTCCCAACTGGATTGCTAATGTTGCCGCATTGTTGTTCTTTCCAACTAATTTGATATAGTCTAACGCCTTTTGTACACTGGACTGCATAATTGAATGCAATTCTTGATTTGGATAGAGGCTCCGCCTTTCTCTTTTCTTTCTCTAGCCCATCTTGGCCCCTAGAAGAGTCATTTTAGTTTCCCATTTTTGAAGAACTTCAACTTGTACTATCAAAGTGACAAATTGCATGATATATAAAGAATATTTCGTAGATCAACAAGTTCCATAATAATATGTAAAGTGCATGGATCAAAATGTAGTATGAACTTTGCATCTAAGTGTTATAAAGTAAATTACTAGCTGATAATGTGAACTTGCCTTCAAATAGTTCGCATATTATCAATGTTTGTGTTCATTGAGCTGAGGAGCGGAGGAGCGTTACCTCAACACCAAGGAGAATCCTCATACCCTTTAAAGAACATACTAGAATCAATGAAGATGTTTAAGATTTTAGATCCGTTTTGAATCCATTTTAGATTGGGGTTTGGTTATTCCCCTCTATAGCATCGAGGGAAACACTCAATGCTCTCCACAAACAATATTGGAATGTGTTGAGATCTTTTGGATTCTAGATCTGGGTGGGGTTTAGAAATGTTTTGGAAAAGAAAAAATAACGCATGTATATAAATACTGACATGAATATGAGCCCGTTGGCCTTACACTGATCATGGTATTTCGTGATGTAGTATAAGGTGTTATGCCTCCTTCGGGAGGTGGGCTTTGGTGGTGTACTATTTATCCTAGTTTATTAAGATGGGGGGACAAGTGTTTGTTTGTTGTCTAATTTTCTCTTGTTAGGACTAGGTATGTGAGTATTTGATAGCGTTCTGGTGTATATCTTTCAAGAGGTTTTTCATGTTGGACTTTGGGATGTTTAGTTTTGTGAGTTTGTTTATGAAGTGTTCATGTATGGCTCCACTCACTCCATCCATGATGGTAATAAGGGGGTTGGTTTCCCATCCATTATTTTGGATGGCATTAATTAGTGGGTCATATTTGGTGTGTTTATGTGTGAGAACTTGTTCAAGGAATCTATCATGACAGTATGTGAATTCGATGAATTGGACTGTGTGGTTGGGGGATGGTGATATGGGTAATTGATTTGAACATGTTTATGTATTATAATACATCAATAATTTGAAAATTATGTGGACCTTCTTTTGGATAAGGTGGCTCGTCCATAATCTGGTTTCCATCCTAATTATAATTTAGATAATCTACAATCAATCAAAGATAAACTAGATTATTTTGGCCCTAACTCTCTTCCCGACTTCTCTCAGTGGCTTTTCTCCCGCTTCTCTTTTGAAACTCTTGAATCCAGATAATTTGAAACATAATCGAGATCATACGTATGATTATGTGTACATAATCTAGTATGCCTTTGGGTAAATTTTGGATGAGCCCCCCTTGTAATTCTTTGTTTGAGCTACCACCCCGGGGGTGCAAGCTATTGTCTGAGATGAACACCACAGTCAGAATGATGAAATGAACCACTCAACAGATGGACTATAACGGCAAAACATATCTCACTACACCAAATATGATATTTAGTGTGACTTACTATTTGGATTTACACGGTGCAGTACCTTTTTACTATTGAACCAATTTTCTACCAAGTAAAGTTGTCAATGTTGGATAATGTCCAAACTACGAATTTAACATTTGTTGGTCAAATATGAGATGTACAGTAAACATATATAGCATCGCGTAATTCCAAATAGTAAGGCACACTAAATATCCTATTTAGTGTGTCGACCTATGGATCGATCACATTCCACTAGGATGATCGATAATCTTTGTGAAGTCTTGAACCTCAAATGGTTATCTCTCAAACTTAACCAGATCATCTGTAGCTAGCAGTCCGATCTCCCCGTTCAATGTTTGTAGTGAGGCAAGGTTTATGCTATCAAGGAAGCTAAATTTCAACATTCGAGTATAGGCATGAAAAATAGGGCTTAGAATAGCATGAGTGAGCTCCGGTTTCCAAGATTCAACCCTAGTACCATGATGAGGAATATGGGTATGTGGATTATTTAGTTTCATGATAATCTTTATGGTTTAGTTTAGACTTACCTCGGTGAGGAATGTGGATATGTGGGTCAAGTCACAAAGTTCCATAACCATTGAGTGAGTTCTAGGTATTAGTAATAATTAGTTTATTGGCTCTATTTGTAGGACAAAGACTATGCATCGACTTTTTTGCTTTAAGAGCAAATTTCTTAACCACTTTGCGTTCACACTTGGACGTTACTTGTTCTTGCTATTTTTGGTCTAGTTTATTTAACGTGGATGTTAACTATAATTATATATATCTAGTTAATTATAGTTTCTCCCTAAAATGTATTGAAAAATCTAATTAATTATGGTTATTTTGGATATTATTAATTGATTAATTTTAAATTTTCGGGTGATAAATGAGTAGCTTCAGTTCTTGATGTGCATTTGAGAAGAAGAGGCACAAAATCCAAGAAAGGTTTGGTTATGGGTATAGTAAATAGCCATGGACTGGCATGAGCAAAGTGGATAGCTACATTTGTAGTCTTTCATAGTAAAGAATAGAGCCTCATGGTTCTACCGTTTTCTTGTTAGTAATAATAAACTAATGAGGCTTACTCTCAACCACTTTCCACATGTACCCAATGTCCAACACTATCTAGTATTGGCTCAATCTCCACTCTCCAATATTGTCACTTGCAGGATATATATATATATAAATAGATTTTGGTTCAAGTAACAAAGAACACTTGTGTATTTTTCAAGGGAGTACGAAAATGTAGCACTTCTGGCAAAATAATAATTATAAAAATAACATGTATAGGGGTAGAATATATATCAAATGTGGAAACGAGTGAGGTGAATTTCTTGAAAATTGGATCGCCCTTTATTGTTTTCTCAAATGGTTGTTAATGAGTTGGATTCCTTATTGCAGACCCATGAATTTTGTCGTTGGCCGCCACTTTGAGTGGGTGGCTGTGAGGCCAAACCACACACCCTTAAGCGTCCTAGTCCGGGTGAGGGAATGGATATCACATTCGTTTCACATAGCTCCCTCTTACCAACTTCGTAAGAATTCCTTACATTTCTCATCAATTCGTACACACCAATTTATTCCATAACAAGATTACAAGTGTTAAGAAACACTCTTCTCTATCATGGCGCTATTAGCGTACTCAAGTACAATTCCACACAACTCAATCACAAGTCCATCTCCTATTGCCACCTTATAATGTATAGTGGTCAACCAACTTGCTAATGACTAATCATCTAACTAACGTGATGTGCTAACTCTATTAACTAGCTATAACATAATCTATTGTCACCCTAGTATGTTCCTCCTCCCTTTATAATATTGCAATCTCAACCCCTTGGACAATTGCCTAGATCCCACACTATTTTAGGGTATGCAACCTTGCTCCAAACCCAACCCGTTCTCCTAATCCCACTTAGCTAAGTATCCACCTTCCAGCAGCTGCGGCAGTCTCCCAGCTGATAGCCTCTACCTTCCAGCAGTTGCAACAGTCTCTTAGCTAACAAACTCCCCTTACCAGCTGCGGCAATCTCCTAGCTAATAGCCTCTCCTTCCAGCAGCTGCGGCAGTCTCCCAGCTGAGAGCCTCTACCTTCCAGTTGCTGCAACAGTCTCCTAGCTAACAAACTCCCCTTACCATCTGATTAAATCCGTACCTACTTAATTTCTAACAAGCCCCCTAACTAATTACTATAACAAAACTCACTAATTCTACTAAACCACTACCTAATTCACACATTCTTTTTTTTTAGCTCTAAGAGCTCCAAATTCCTAGAGAGGAGGGAGAGAGCGAGAAGAGGAGAGGAAGAAGAGAAAAGAAGAGAGAGAAGTGAAGAGAGGAGAGGAGGAGGAGGAGAGGGCACCCAAGACCACAAACCCCTTAACAATCTCCTACTTAGTAGGACCTTATCCTATCCATTAAACCCTCACCCTCTAAACCAACAAGGGCATGTTCTAATTCAAACATTTAAATCCAAGGCCCTTCCTCTTGCTTCATCAAACACTACTCACTTAACCAAAACACTCCCTAATGTCACTAAGCTTCTACTTCACCACACAAAATAGGCTTAAGGCCTAAACATAAATCCACACCAAGCCTCACTCTTTTTATACTTTTGATTGTTTCAATAACACTCCAAATGCAGTTCTAAGTAGATTCTAAGCATAAAACAAATATGAGCAACCATTTTGGGCTATAGTGGCCAATGAATGAACCAAAAAATCTCTCTTCTTCCTTATTACAGTTGAAAAGTTCACCTGTAGCAAATTTGACCCAAGAATTAGCAACTTAGCATCAAAACTCCAAATGAATATAGTGAGATTAAGTGGAGATGAAATAGTCATAAATAAATCCGTAGGCGGGAAGTTTTAATTGGACCGTTTTACATGAATGTCACGAATCCCAAGCCTAGTTGTAAGCTACACTAAATATGATATTTAGTGTTTGATTATATTTAATGTTGTTACCACCCTCCCTTGCTCAACACCAATTTTCAATTCCTTGACAATCAGTGTTAAAAAATATGCTAGAAAACATCTTGGATTTCTCTTTTCATCATTTTTATTTTATTTCATTCTCATATCCTTATCAATGCTAAATTCAAACATGTAACTTCCACATAATACCATAGTGGATATTTAATGTTTGAGTTTACATTTAATGTTACTTACTTTCATAAGGGTATTGACATTTAGTATATGTGTTCATATTTAGTGTATCAAACACTAAATATCATATTTAGTGTAGTGTACAGGTTTGTGGTCAAGGTTTGTGCCTTTACCCTCTCCCTTTTCTTTTTCTTTTTTCTTTTTTTTGGCACAAATTGAAAATTCAATTGCAAAAGAACCCAAAATGACTGCTTTTCAAATGAGGGTAAAGGCACAAGCCACATATGGGCTCAAATGACTGCTTTTCAAAAAGAAGTGGGCCACATTTTCAAAGACTCAAACCAAGAGTATTTTCATGGATAGCTACTTTTGTGTTCTCCCCATGTTTCTCGTATGAGATTTTAAACTACTAGCATATAGTGGTATGTAGACTCATGACTTGAGATTTATAGAGAGCCATGCATAAAGTCTTCTACAAGGTGAACTCTAGTACTTCTATTTGTAATTCTGAGAACCCAATATTAGAGCTTTGGATTTGGATTTGGATTTAGAAAATGTCATTAGATGTCACCACCGGGATCACACGGGTCGTTAGCACTAGTTTTCAACCACTTGAGGTAGATTTGGATTGACTAAATCCAGTGATCCTTGGCACTAGTGCAATTTAGGGCCACTTCATACACAAGGCTGAAGGCCCATGACCATGGCAATGTAAGAGCTCTCATTGGTAGAAAAGGCAGAGACCGTCCAAGTTCACTTCACACTAGGAGGTGAAGGCCTAAAGGTCCAAAGAAAAGTTCGTGGATGAAAAGTCTACAAGAAGTCCTACATGACAAGTTGTGGATAAGCGTGCATGGTCTACCATAATTTGTGTCAAGCCCACCTTCAAGAGGTGGGCCTGACGCAAATTCTAGAAGACCATGGCTTCTTTTAATATTTTTTCCAACAAGACAAAATTCGGGACAGATTGCAGGGCATATTCTAGAATAGATTCCATGATAGATTCTAGGACAAACAAACACCACCAAGTAATTCTCTTAAATTAATAGAGTTTGAGACATATTATATTAAACCAAATCCTCCCCTCTTATTCCGCCAACAAAATATGCAATGGTCCCGCAACATGGTCCATTCTCACTTCACACTATGCTTGAGGGCTCATGACTACATAAAATGACTTTCCCAACACCCATGGTATGGCCTTCGGATGAGAGTCAAGGGTCCTCTCCATTACAAGGTCACGGCTCTTGGCTCATGTGTGAAGCAGAGCCCTACATTGGGTGCCCATACCCATGCCCATGCCCATGCCCATGCCCATGCCCATACCCACCCATGCCCATACCCACCCATGCCCATGGGTTTTGGTTGGGCATGGGTGCAATATTATTGTTCATGGGTGGGCATGGGTGGGGCACAATTACACAATCATACAAGACACATTACACAATTACACAATACACATTACACAATTTTTGAATACATGGGCGCAATTTGAATAGCATGGGTGGGCATGGGTGGGCACATGTCATGCTATGTGTGGGCATGGGTGGGCATGGGTGCGCACATGTCATGCTATGGGTGGGCATGGGTGGGCATAGGTCACTGCTGATGGGCATGGTCTGGGTATGGGTGCAATTAAAAAGGAAAATGTTGGCCTCTGGTGTGAAGTGGCCCTTGTATTCAAGCCAAATACACATATTGACCACAAGAGAGGTATGGCATCAAGGGCCTTCAACACCGCATTGAAGGTGTTTAATGCTTCAACACCATGTATAAAAGGTAGGCTTTATTACATTTACCTAAAACACTAATTTTACACAATTCGTTTTGAATGTTCAGCAAATCCAAGTTGAGGGCATAGATAGTCAGTTCCTTCATGATTTTTGGGACCTCATATGAATATCGTATTCACCGTCCCTTTACAACAAAGTGAGACTTCCTAAACGTTCACTTAGATTGCCATCTCAAAAAAGAAAAGGGTGAATATTGACTAGAACGGCGAGTGACTTTTGAGCACATAAGAGCATCTTCACATGTTATCAATGCGCCGGGCCCACTATGGGACAATGTTGGGTTAATCCACGAACTAGACCCACAAGGCATGCTTGATTGTTATTGAACTTGGGGCCAAGGAAGCCCTCATGGGCTAGAATAGCTTGTATATATTATGACCCAACTTTCAACTCCTTTATAAGAGAATCAACTATCAATACTGCACAATCTTTGACCAAGTGGAATCTTAGCTTCAACTATTCCTATGTAAAGTCTTATGTATTGTAAGATATTAGTTTCTTTTTTTATCATGGGACCCACAATTTATGAAGCTTATATAGAGTGAACGTGTGGGACACATAATGGGACTACTACCCTCTAAAATAATGTTACCCAATTTAGCACCCCTTTGTGTTAGCGTTTGGTGTACAACATGTGATCATGCTCTAAGTTACTTACTTAATCTCTTCTACACACATACAGGTTGGCTGGGGATTCGTGGCACTCAAGTAAAATCATCCGGTAACCAAAATCGGATGAGTCCATCAAGAAGCTCGGATGGAGCTTACTTTAGTGAAACATCTCCGAGTTGGCATGTAAGACCTATTTTCTCCCTCATAGCTATTGTGAACTACTAGCTATTTTGTAAATATCAATTAGTTGGCAAGAGGCAACGATGTGGCATTGGATGCTCTAAGCCTATTTTCTAACCTCCCATATGTTGTTTCCAAGGCCATGATGTGGCTTTGAATTCCACATGGTTATTTTGATAAATATCGCAAGATATCAACGTGTGCAATATATAATAATGATGTGTTGTCATAGACATTTTTTTGTTCATAATTCCTTTATTTTGCATGGGTATGATGGCTCAACATTTGTAATATGTCATTATAATATATATCAACTTATGATAAATTGGTGAACTCAAAAATAAATTCAATATAAAATTTATTTGAAAATATTTAATATACATCATGTGATTTTAAAGATAATACAATATTTGATGAGGATAAAATATTACAATATCTCAGATAGGCTATAGTCAGAAACTTATGATTTTCTGAGTATACCCCATCCATAATGTTGTCCCACAAGTCTAATTCCAAATAACATACCATTTATTTATAGCTCATATTATATTACCTGAAAAAAATAAGATTGATTTTTTATTTTATTTTATTTGTATGTTTAATATTCTATGTTCATTGTTTCATTTTGGTCATTTTATGAACACTTGCACTAATCTATCATTAGGATGACAAAGATAGTTTTAGGTCACAAAATTATAACCTCAATGTTAATGAGGATTCTGTAATGTTTTTGACCTCCAAGTTAATTATGTGCTTCATTGATGGTTTCACTTCCGGAATGAAATCCCAATCAATTGCTTATTTACTAATTGGAAGTGCACATACATATTGGATTTTAGACCTTGAAGTGAAGTGCACTCAATATGGGATTTGTAGTCAAGCGGCCTTCAAGAATGCAAGGGCAATGTTTTTTTTTTTGAAGTTGGGCGGGATGGCCAACAATTTTCGATTGGGTTCAAAAATTTCTTTAGAGGGTTGCCCTAGCCCTGGTTTGACACCCCCTAAAGTTCGTGAGGGGGTATTTAATGTCCACCCATATTAATTTCTTTAAAATAACCAGACTAGTAAACATAGGTTGGCAACGCATGATGCACCCACTTGTTTCTATATGAGGCATTTTTATTTTATCTAACCCCCTTTGTATTATTGCCTTAAGTATTAGATTAGACTAGGATCATTTAGAACTACTAAAACTTGGTTTTTTTTTAAAACCCTTGAGACAAGGAGCCAACAACGTGAGGTAGTGTCTAAAGTGGTTCATCTCATCCGCAAAGATGAATGAACTCTCACTAATGAAAATACATGAGTGCCACGAATCCCCGGCCATACAGGTTAGTGCCTAAACTCGGGTCCCATATACTACCTAACCCATTGAAATATATACAAGTTCAATAAGGATTACATGTCCTTTTGGGCAGTGTTTATGTTTCACAAATTTCATTTGACGTTCAATTTCAAATCCAAACTGTCACGTGGTGTTTTTAGAAACAAAAATGAAGGTCACCTCAATGTCACATGCTTGGTAGTATGTGTCATTTCAATTTCTAAAATGTTAATTGACATGTGGTTTTTATCTTCACAAGTCACACTACATGTCAAATTCTAAATTGTCCATGTAATCAATGTGCACTTTTTTTTTGTGCAAGTTTTTTTTATGTCAAATATCAAATGTCAAAAATTTGCAAATACTTTGTCAAAAATACACACTGCTTTGGGGGGGGGGGGTGTTGAGCTTTTCAGTTTGAAATAGTAATTAGTCATCATATTCACTTCCTTTTCATGTCTTTGGACCCATAATGGGCTTCTTAGGGCCACTTCACACTTGAGATTGAGAGCCCGTGACCATTACACTTCAAGCACTCTCATTGATGGAAAAGGCAGAGCCAATCCAAGTTCGCTTCACACTATGCTTGAGGGACCAACAGAGTATGTGAATGCAAGATGGATGTAAAGTCCACATGGATTCCCACATGGCATCGAATGGATCATGTTTCATGGTCACTTGGATTATTTTCAAAAACCACCTTTGCAGGTAAGGTCTAACACAAAACCGGGAGACCAATACGTACACTCCGAACGCTCACAACTGTTGATTTATTCTATTTTATCATGTGTGAGGACCCGCATGAATTGACATTCATTAAAATAGCATATGGTTGAGGGGCCCTTCACATATGACTTCACACTACACTTGAGGGTCCATGACCACATTGCATGATTTTGGGAGGTGTGTTGGGGCGGCCTTTGGACACTTTCTTTTGGGCTCTCACAGTTTCCACTGCCCTCCACATTCCTCCACATTCCTCCTTATTACCAAGGATGGAGTTCTAAACCAACATTGGTTCTCTTGAATCTTCCATGGGTCTTAATCCTTTGGTGACCGGCACTTGTAAGCTAAAGATTCTTTAGTGGGTGCAGTGTTGGTGTGGTATATAGGTGAATTCATGGTATCAATAACCAACATCAATAATGGTATCAAATAACCTACTTGTGAGTATCAAATTTGTAATATTAATCAAGTATTATTATTTGGTGGGTATGTCAAGGTGATAGAATCTTTGTATACCCAAGTTATTATTTGACTCAATACCCTTCTAAACCATTTTGATACTAAGGTGATTTTTAACTAGGTATGAATATTCTTGCATGGTATATAGATTTGAGCAATACCAAAAACAAAAATAACATCAAATACCCATACTCTACATGTATATGAATAATGTGAATTGCTCATTACATATACTCAAATGATGTATATATAAAGACAATACCAAATCAATACTAATATAACCTCCAAGTATTTCCCAATTAAATAAGTATGGGGATACTACATTGAGGGGGAATTATTGCATGAAAGCGTACATCTCATCTATCCAACATAAAAACTTGAATCCCTAAAAGTTTGTGACCAATTCATCTCAAATGACTTGGACTAAACCATTTCAAGGTACTATTAGCTAATTCTTGTGTCAGATCAATCAAACAAAACAACCTTAGGGTTGCATACTATTTGAAGGGTTTTATGTTGGATGAATGAGTGATACACTCATGTGCGATATTTCCCTCTTACCGCTCACTTAAAAGATCACATGTCATTGCCATTGTAATTTGCCACTACATGGCAAATTTTAGATAGTTAAACATATTACATTGATATTGTGATGTTTGGCAATGACCCATGATCCTTGTAGGGACTTGACAACTAATGGTTCAACTTAATCTAAAAAAGCTCATTAAATGGACATCGAGATATCATTTGGATGACTTTAAGATTACTTCTTGATCGTTTGAAGTACAAGTGGGTGCAAGCATGGTAAAGTGGACAACTCTTGATCTCTGCCTAGTGTTTAGTGAAAGTGATTCAAAACTATACACTAACTTTGAATTTTATGAATTAAAAAGTCATAGACATTTTAAAAACATATTGATTTACAAAGCCAAGAAAATTATGATAACAAAATAAATTCCAAGAAAATTCTACATTTTTAGAAGACGGTACAAGTGGTGTGCAAGTACGTGATATTGAACAAGTGACTATCTAGAATTTGTTTAAAGTGCGATAAACTTACAGTCAATTGATGGTTTTCCACAAAGTTTTGTGATGATGCCCTCAAGTAGATAATAAATTCAAGGAATATGAAAGAAACTTCCAACTTCAAAATAGTTAAGGTCATGAAATCTACGTCCAAAAGCAGACTCAACCAATTGCTTTTGAGCATCACTTTTAATGACGACTAATGAAGATCTCAACTTGGTTTTCTACATTTGAGTATTCAACACAACAACAAAGGTCGTCATGACAAGAAGTCCAATTTATACAACGCTTTGCTACTACGTCTAGGCTTTTGACCAAAAAATGATGCTTTTAGTATTCCGAAGCACTTTTTTGGTCCGCTTTACCATGCGTGCACCCTTGTGTCAAAATGAACCATTTAAGAAGTTAACATAATTATCATATGTATTGTCCTAGTTGGAACATACATATGTACAATGACTTTTACGAAGATTTGAGCTCATATAATTGACCTACACTCATATGTAGTCACCATTATCATATATATCTTTATTTTCACTTCCTTTTAACCTTTGGAATGTGCTAAATATGGCTTCAAGACAATAGACCAAGTAAAAGATCATTTTGGTGTTTTGTTGGGGTTTGGACAAATCATCACACAACCCACGTATACATGCCCCTGGTCCTTCAAGAGTGAAGATGAGCCACTTGCATCCGAGTTACTCGTTATCCCACTAAGTGTGTCTCATACAAATTCCTGAAACACACACTATTTTGCCAAGTCTCAAAACTAATCAGAGCTGGACTTTTTATTGAGTGATACTAAACTCATGAACACATGTTCATTCACCATATATTTCAAGAAAAATGTGCGTTCTATGGTGCTCATAGAAAAGTAAGTTTTTATAGATACAAAACACATCTTTGTCAGTGAACAATGTCATGATGAATAGTGTCAGTAGTTTCAGTGAATAGTGTCGAGATGAACAATGGTTCCTTGATCTTTTGATAACACTAATCTCATAGTGTCAAGAAATTTAGTATCACCTTCACTAATTTCCCACACACCCTCTTAGCCCTCCCTCACTAATCGGGTTAATCAGTGTAGAGAATCACTCTAAAAATCATCAAAAAGGCCAAATGGTTTGCTTATCACCTGGTTATATATATATATATATATATATATATATATATATAAAACTATAACTATATATATGCTGGTGCTTTGGAAACATGCACGTAAACTGCTGTGGACCCAAAGCATGATGCTGAAATGACTGAAGACGGTCTTTTGCTCTAAAATTCTAAGGTTTGTGGGCCTTTATGTCACCAGTCACTTTTCTCAATGGGACACGACTCACGAGTGTTTAAGTTGTTTACGGCACGGCTTGCACTTACAAAGGGACATTGTGAAGATGACGGACACCTGACTTTGGGCTTGGGATTCGTGGTGTCTACGTAAACTCATCCATCATGGAAAGGGCTCCAATAAAAACAAGAAGTTTTCTTTTATGATCGAGGGGTGATGCATTCTGATTCGGCACCACTGAATTTAATTGGGGTCTTTGACTCTTTTTTTTGAGTCAAATCGTCTGAAATAGTCGTTTATGGGATAGAATTTCATTCACCGTGTTTTCATCTTTGTAATGGAAGAGTTTACGTACACACCACAATTTCCTAGCCATGAATTCGAGTCGTATGTGGCACGGCTTGTAGTTACAAACATACATCGTGAAGTCGACATGTGTCACGACAGGATTGGATGACATGTTTGGATTATAGACATCATTATGGATTGAATAGTTCACATAGTTGAAACTTGAGAAGTAATACCTTCCCTTTGGTGACACCTAATTTCAATCCTTAAGCTGCCAACAAGTGAGTGCAACGGTGCCATCAAGTAAGTCGTTATTAAAAGCGATCAATCACATGTGGCATTAAGTATAAAATAGCACCACTTCAGCCCGGTGTAAGAAGGGTGCAAGAATGTTTTTAGGAGAGCACCAACTTTGGCCAATCATAATGGCTAATCATGGACCTAACTGCTCAACGAGGCGGTGTAAGAAGTGATCCACTAAAGGGGGACAATACCTTCATTTAGTAGACGATCCACAAAAGGGGGACAACAACCTTCATTTTTAATAAACGATCCTCACATGCAAGAAGGTTGATTTTGTGGTGATTCTCACGTAGCAATTCAACATCAATAGGCCCCTAGTTGACTATAATTTTTTTTTCCCTTAAGATGATTTAAAAAAAAAATTGTAGGTTGCATATGAAGTTATTATTTTTTGATTTTTTTGTGTAGACTTTGTATACATTCACTAATCTATGGTATTTTTCTTGGAAATTTTCCAAGCTAATTAACCTTCCTAAAATTGCAAATTTATGTTAAAGTGACACTTTAAGGCCTTAGTACCTTATGCTATCATTTATGGAGAAAGAGAATCTTTACTTTGACTCTCATAACTTTTACATGTCAACTCCTATTCGGAATCTTTCAAATGGCAATCTTCATGGATCTACATTGCTAATTAGATGAAACAATTCTTGATCCGATCCGACGGCCGTAAAGTGCTCACAATAGGGTTGCATACCTTATTTGTCACAAGCACTGATATACATAACCTCCAACAATCGTGGTTGTTAAACAAGAGATTGGATGGGCTTATTAACTAAAATGAGCCAATTGGTCCACTCAATTTAATGTAGGGAATATGATGGGAACGTAATGATTGTTAGTTGGTACGAGACAATACCCATTGAGGGTTCTTAAAATACACTCAACCATTCCAATACACCCACACATGTTTATAAAACCATGCAAATAATCAATTGTAATATGAAAGATCTCATCAATTGTGACAAAAGGATTGTCTCATAATGGCCCAATTGGCTCATTTTAGTTGGTAAGGCCATTTGGGTTCAAATTCAAACGCTATCAAGACCAACAAAATACAGTAAGTATCAACAGTGAACGTGTTTGTTTTAAAGTCACACTTTAATCCAAACCAGGTGTTTAGAAACAAAGATTTGAATGTCAATATTCATAAGATCCCAATACCCAAAACCAACAATGAACTTAAAACCTACATTATGTACCAAAATCGTACATTTTGGGAATTTGAATGTATTAACTTGGCGTTCGTTCATGGTGTTGGCGTTGGGAATGTACACCTTAGACACATTGAACGCTTTTAAGCTGTAGGGATATGTCAAACCAAGACCCATGTGCCACTATCGTACATTTGAAATCCCCAAATGTATGAGTTGGGTACAAAATGTTTGGTTTTCACTTTTCAGTGGACATATAAGGTAGAGGGTGCTAAAATCAACACCCCATCCAAAACCAACACCTATAAACGCCTCTCAGTTGCCAACACTCTATGACCTTGAATTGCACCCGGCAGTGTAGGAGTGTCTGGGCCCACGGAGTGACGGTTTTAGGTACCATTAGTGGTACCACCTCATAGCGGCCTCCACTACCTCCATGTAGGGTAGGTAATGGGTTGCACTCTATCTCGGGTTGGTTCAAGGTGGGATTAGGGTGGCTTGTCAATGCATGTTCTAACCATTCTATTCACAACGCCAAGGAGGTAGGCCCACAAAGCACAAAAGGGTCATTTCTTGGGATGCACGGTGATGGTTTTGCAAGCGAACCAGGTGTGATCATGGAGGTAGCCGTGTGGCTTTGTGTATCATTACTACTTGGACTTTGATGTGGTTTGGGTCTAGTACCCAACTATGTTGTGTTGGTTCTAGACAATGAAGGTGGTGGTCCTCATCATATGCAAGGTTGCCATACACGGGGCCTATGGATTGGTTTAAGAAAGCTAGTAGTTTTGACTTTGAATATTCATCAAATATTCAATTGAGACTAAAAATATTTGTTTCTTTCTTGGTACCTATGTTTAGCCCAAAGGCTAATATGGATATGTATATGTTTAAATCAACCACATAGCCCTGTGTATGTGCAATAGCTCAAAGTGTTGGTTTAAGCACCCTCTCCCTTATATATCTTCAACCTGGCATGCGTTTCAAAGAACGCGTGCAAAGTGCAAGTACTAACATTCATAACAGAACAAGTAAAGGAGGGTGCACATTGCACAAAGCAAACAGCAGCAGGACTTGGAAGAATCAATGAATGGGAAGAAGTGAGTGCTAGGGTACAGATGAAGCAGTTGAGTTTGAGAATCATCGGTTGAAAGTTCAAGACGTTTACCAATCATTTTGATAGAAATCTATGGAGTATACGCACTTCAGTCTAATAAAGGAAACACCGAAAGCTCACAACATGGAACCAGTGTGTATGTTTGACAAAGTTTTTGCAAGTTTTTGACATTTGACATGCAAAAACTTGCACAAAAATAAAATGCACGTCAATTGACACGCACGATTATGAATTTGACATGTAGTGTGACTCGTGAAGGAAAAAACCACACGTCAATTGACATTTAGAAATTGAAATGACATGTACCCCTAGGCATGTGACATTGAAGTGACATTTCATAATAAAATGTAGATGTCAATTGACATTCATTTTGCGTTTTTGAAAATGTCACGTGACACTTTGGATTTGAAGTTGAATGTCAAATGAAATTTGTCAAACATACACACTGCATGGAACCAGCTACACCACAGCCCAGGGAGTTCTATACAAAGATCACTACATTTCCCACCTTTTATAAAGAGGTTTTGATTTTCTTTTCTTTTCACTCGGAAGCTACCGAAAGTCAGTTTTTTTTGCCTCAGTTAAATTTCAAGATTTACCTTTACCCTTTGGTAATTTTCCTAGTTCGGTATATTTCCGATGTTATGTACAGTGGGTCGGATTTCTATTTTTATTTTATTGTATAAATGGAAATTGGTGTTATGCTTTTAAGGGGGTGAATTTGTGTTGAAAGAAATCTCAAGTATTCCTAGAAGGAGTTGAACCTTGCCAAGCCCCTACCATCTTGGGGCCAAGGATGTAGCCTTTGAAAAATGTATGGATCCAAAGAGGGTGCATATATATTTTTAGAGGTTGGTTAGTGCAACACTACATTTAAACTAATCTACATGCAACCTTTAAACATAATTGACATCCTCAGAATTGAGAAACATAACTGAAGTTATTGAACAAGAAACGCCACTTGCTGAAGACATATAAAGTGAAGGGTTAGCATATAGGAACCGGTACTTAGTTATATTTTTCCACAAAGGAATTGCCTCTTCAATGATAGTATCAAAGTTCTTATTTGACCTCTCCAAAGCAATTTTAAGCATAGCTTCCAAATTTTTGCCTCCAATCCACCATGCCTTGAATCACTCACAATCGACACCCAAATTTGATCCCCCATAACACCAAAAGCACCCACAACTTACAATCAACCCACCAACATGAAAATAAAACTTAAATGTTCCTCAAACCTCCATGCATCCGCAAATAACAACACTTGACATGCAATCGATCGATTGTCCAGATAGGGCCACAATCACCATATCTACTACTACCCATAATTGCAAAACCTGAAGGAAAGATGAAGGGAAAATCAACATTTTAGTACCTAATTCACTGTACCCTTGAACGAGATTGACAAGTGGTGCAATATCAGAAGCCATCCATTGAGCTTGAAGCCAAACACGGAGCTTGAAAACACCAATTGAAAACACAAGAGCAGAAGCAGAAGCTTAGAGTAGGAATGGGGTAGAGAGAAAAACCCCAATGAAGGAGTGAGGTACTTTGCCCAAGGGGCTCAAACTCTTCTTATACTTGAGAGAGAGAGGGTCCTTGGCTGCTTAGAGCCTCAAAATCCTAATAAGCCTAGTGACAATGGAACCAACCATAAATTAGCCTCCATGAATCTAGTATTACCCTAGTAACATTTCCACCCTATCCCTAATCCCTCCAGCTACTTGTCTAAAATCAAAAAAATTAGCTCAGTAGATAACCCAAACTATGATGCCTCAGCCGGCCATATTGCCCGTCTATTCTCCCTTGAACTAGTGGATTTCTAACCTTAACAATTTTACATCGGTACCTCATCCGGATCATCACGAACTCATTCGGAAATCTCCAAAAAAATTCGACTAGCTCGTAACTAACCCTCGGTACTCCCTGTACATTGAGTTGTACTTGGAAACACTAGAGCTTGACCAATTATGCCCAAAAATCTCCCCGGACACTGGGAAGAATTCACTCACTTGTACTTGTAACTTGCAATTAATTTCTGCATGAATGCATGTCCTAGAGCCCATTTTATAAAATTATCTGATCCTGGCACAGCACATGGCCATAATCATATAAGATGTATATATAAACGTAGTTTTAAATCTCTGTTCAGGCCGCAAAGGTCACGGTATGTGAGGCCCAGAGGTGGTCCATATTCCTCCTGACTTGCACAGGGCCCAGGCTATGCTTTTACATAGCACCGCCAGACTTCGACATTCCTCCCGCACCAAGTTCTGAGAAGTGTTTTGTTGAAGAAAACAAGACTGTCAAAATTACTCGTAAATCCGAGTTGAGGCAAACACATCTAAAGAAACCTCTGCATTAATTGCACTGGAGCTATGATTGGGGATGAACCGGTTGAGTTTGAGAAATAACCGGTTGAAGTTCAAGACTGCAGGAAGATTACCGATCATTTTAGAGGAATCTATGGAATTTACCTCAAATTAATATAGAAAAACCGAAGGATGCCAACATGTAACCGGTTGGACTTGCAAACACTACGATCTCAAACGATTATGCCCAAAAATCTCCCAGATCACTGCACTGGAGCAGGATGCAAGTCCTCAAGTTGCGAGTTTACAAGGGCTAAGTTACCATTTCCTCATGCATACTCTGCCATGTCCTGCATCAACATACACATAAAGGGTAACCATCAGAAAATTTATTTCCAGACACTCAAATCATCAGGATATAGTAATAACTTATAGAGAGGATACGAATGATGAGATATGTTTGGGGTATTTTATTGTTTTAAATAACAAAAATAACAATTTATTTTTGCTGAAACCCCAACATATTTTGTGAATATTCGAGCTCCTATATTCTCAAACACCCCAATATGGTATCAGGACTTCAAATCTTCATCGCCAACTATGACTTGGACCAACATGGGATTATGATCAAATATTATTTGTTGGTTGTGACTCTTCTATCATCAACCTGAGTTGATCCCACCTACCATTGAGGAACAATAAGACATGGTGCCTCCAATTTAGAACCACTTGATGATATGTGCATGCTAGGTTTATGCAAAGCATATTAGTCAACATCCCAAAGTAGAGACAAACATGTGCTATGGGCTGTAAAGAGTTGGAGGGGACTTGCAACACAATTCCCCAAATATGCGCGAGAGCATAGTTAAGAAGACTTCATCAAATATGGTGTGAGGCCCTATTGTGGGCCCCTTCAACGTCATGGACATTTGTGACCATTGGATGGGCTCAGGAATGTTAGCCTCATGCATTTAGGAACTTACACTTTTGGAATCGGAGTAGAGATGTACAAGTTATAAAAGTCGACAGTGAAGATTCTCTTGTCTTTTGTTTTGATCACTTATGCTCTCCTGATTGTGTTCATTATTGAGCCTGGAATGGTTTAATATTCTGAGCACATAGCCAAAGCCCATTGCAAGAAGTGTCTCCTTGGTGTCCATTCTTAACTAGAAGCCTTGCCATATACCACTCAAACATAGGTGAGTATTCTAAGAAGAGTGACCACATAAGGCCCACATACCTTCATGCATTCACCTCCAGCTCAGATTGAAGTTAAGTGTCAGCCTCCTCTTCTACTTGTTCCTTTTGCTTCACCTCCGAAAATGCTCCAACCTTCTTGTTCTATGCCAAGTATACATATATGATACACTACCTTCCAACAAGAAAAAATTCCAGCACATCATCTGCTACATGGATGTGGTCACTGGCATCACTTGTACATGTGTCATTCTTCTAAAATGGTCGGAGGCACCAGGTGCTGCACAAAATGCATGATCTAATGTATACCACATGGTTGATTCCTTTTGTAATGGCTCCTCATTTTTCAACACCAAGGTTATTCGTGAACCAACCCAAACTTGTCTACATCAACCACTTGGTTTACTTACGAACTAGGTAATGAATGCAAGAAGCCATCCCACGGGCTGTAACAGGCATCCAAATACCTACCTTCTTGCTACTACTACGAGACCTTGGTCTTCCTTCATTGTGGTAGGATGACACATGTCCATTACTGGACGTAATGGTTAGGCCATGGCGAAGTCATCAAGCATGGATGATAACATGTCTCCTCATTGTATCCAATCAGGAAACATATATGTTGACAAAATCACTTTGCTTGACCACCAGTCGACGACCATCTGTTCTTTCATTAAGGAACACCATTTACAGGCAGTATCATCTGAATCGCCCATCAATTGGGCAACGAGTATGGCATACATCAGCCTCAACCTACTTGTGGCAAATTACGTCGGTCTTCACCCGAGCTTCTTCGGATACGCTCTTCGAAATTTTCCTGTGAGTTTCGCGGCGCTTTCACGCTGGTTTCGTCGAGGGAGAGCCGGCGTGCAATCTGCTCGAATGATTTGCGTGGGACTCGCCTCACAATCGCCTGGACGGTCAGCTCATAATCGTGCTTCTCCTCACGGTGGTGGACGTGGTGGTGATGATACTGGTGATGGTGGCCATGGTGATACTCAGGCTCATGATGTCCCTCCCCCTCTTCTTCATGTGCAATATGGCTCCCATCGTGATCTTTCCCAGACTTGTAGTTGTCTTGGTGCAAGTCTCCCTTGTTGTCGGATAATGAGTGGGGGTCAAGTTGATGGTGAAAATCGTAGCCAGCAGAGTCCTCTAGGTCTGAGTCATCCTTGTCGTGGAACAAGTGCACGGACCGGCACAATGCACGTGGAAGCACCATTCGCAATCCAGATTTGAGCGCGTGAGGTAAGTGGAGGTGGTGGTGGTGGTGGTGGTGGTCATCTTGATGGTGGTGGTCGTGATCCTCTTGCCATTTGTGGTGGTCGCCTGGCAAATCCACGTCCTTTGCAATGTAGAGGTCTTGGCGAGCACTCATGTTGTGTTTACCACCATGCGCATGGCCATGGTGGCCACGAGCATGGTCCTCGTGATGATGTTTGTGACCCTCATCACCATGATGATGATGATGATGGTGCTTATGACTAATATGGTCCAACAATTTTGCGGTAAAATGACTTCCTCGACCTTTGTGCCCCTTCTCCACTGCATCATGTGGGGCGATGCGATTGTGGGCGCCGTGCAACGTGTGCAATGACACATCGTGGTGATCGTGACCATGGTGGTGTGTACGGTGGAAGAGGTGGGTTAGCTTCCACTTCAAGCTTTTATGGTGGTCATCTGCATGCAGATCATCAAACTCGCCTTTGGAAGCAGATTCGTCGTCACTGTTAGTTTTCTCAGATGGCTGACGCTTGTGATTGTGATGATGCTCCTTCCACCATCGATACATGTTTGCCAACTTACCATGCCCATGAGCATGAGCATGGCCATGGGTAGTTATATCCAGCTTGACAACACCATCGTCCTGCAATGAAAGGTAGATGGTTCTTAAATGATTGCTATTTCCGAACAACCCACTTCTCTTAGGATGTGAATTACATGATGAGACAGTATGAGACGCTTAGCATATTCAAATCAAGGTTGTAGCCATTTTCCTCATGATATTTGGAGCTCATATGAACACCTTATTCATTATCAAAGTGAAGATCCTATACTTGCTTCATAAATGATCATATAAGCCCCCTCCCCCCCCAAATTTATGTTGACTATTGAACCTAGAAGCTAACAAATCTTGAGCACGTAATCCAATACCTTTTAAACACATGATATGTATTCGGGATTCATTCCTAAATCCACACCTCACCAAACACCACTCAAACATAGGTGTCCGATTAACCAAATTAGGCCTGCTTACCTCATGCATCCCGTTCGCATGACCATCACCGCGGCCGCTTGCATTGCGAGTCAGCCGAAATGAACTTCCTCGCACAGTGATTGGAACTAGCACCCCGTCCACGAGACTCACCCCTCGCCCGACCTGGTAATGGTGAGCATCGGCATCCTCGGTGGGATCGTGCAAGCCGGGGTGGCTATGTTGAGGCGGAGGGCGAGGGTAACGCCGAGGGACTAGGTTAGGATTGGGGCTAGGATTCGAATAATCATGAGACTCCGGGTAATCGGTCTCATCAGAGGATGGGTGTGGGGGATGTGGAGTTTCCGTTGCGGGATGGAACGAACGGCCAAGCTGTTTGCAGAGCGAGTCGAGCTCAAACGAATCGAACAAGGTGCTCCCCGCGTCCCAGTTGACGTGACTCGTGTCTGTGGGCGTGTGAGATGTCGAGTGATGCGCCATGGCGTGCTTCATCTGCGCCTCGATCTTGAAGCGCGTGACCCGGCGCATGGTGTGTCCGTTTAGATGGTGCCGGTGGACACCGCCCCCGCCGTGATGCTGAAACACAGCCCATGCGGCCGCCTTGGTGGTCTCGCGGTGGTCGGCTTCACTCCGATGGTGGTGCTTCCCATGGCCAGATCGACTATGCAGCAACTCCCTCATGGTGAAGAATCACAGGGAGCCTTATACAGCTGATTAATTCTCCACTGGGGTTTCAGGCCCAACTAGGCCCAAGCTCCACCTGAATTTAGTAGGGTTACCACCAGGTAAAGAGGTTGAGACACATCTAATTCATTCTCCACCGGGGTTTTCAGGCCCAAGTAGGACCCAAACTCCATCCATAGCCAGTAGAGTTCCCACCAAATAATTAAGAGGTTGGGGTACAGTTAATACTCCAGCAGGGTTTTAGTTTAGGCCGAAACTCAACCCCAATTCCGTAGAATTCCCACTCAAAATTCTCCCATCATTCTCCAGGTGTTTTAAACAGGTTCAATCACGACATTGCGACAAAGCCGATGACTCAATGTCGTTGTCGGACATGCAATTCGACATGAGCCAATGTGGCAAGCCTGGGGCCACATTGATGTAGATTATCGCTGCTTAGAATCTCCACCAGAGTATGTATCTAAATGACCCATGTGGGGATTTGGAAGCTGGTGATCCTTCACCTTCCTCCATGTGATGCGGACATGGATGTTGATTTTCCAGCTCAAGAAACTAATTCTCCACCTATTGCATGTTATGGGCCTGGAGAATGAAATGAATCTCGGGATACTGGATGACCTTGAGAAATTTCCAAAGTGGCTTGAGTTTGATATGGCAGATCATTAACTCCCTCTTGACTCTCTTCGCCTGCCCAATACAAGCCACCCAGCTTAACTCATTTGGTACCCAAAGGACCATATTATCCGCCTGATGAGCCCTCTCGAGATCCAACCACCAGCTCCCACATACCATCAACTTCAAACAGAGCTCTCCGTCATGGGCGCTTATCTCCCAGTCTTTGCAGGCGAGGCAGCTCCAATCTGCAGTACTCACACAATCCACCAGAAGCACATTCACAGAATCATGATCATCTCCTTGATCTTTCTTCCATAGGCAATTGCAGAAAAATAATTCCTATTTAGTATGCAAAACTTGAACAAGATGGGAAATGGAAAGAGTAGTTTTCCTCATAAGCCGAATTTTGAACTTCTCTCACCGACGTGGCTGACTGCCACTGGCTTAAACCAGGCCTAATCTCAGTCTAAACATCGACCATTGTTTTCCTACCTTCTTTTTGTACCATGGCGAAGGGATGCATATGGGTCGTATTTAGTCCCATCGTGGACGATGTTTGGATATTTCATTGGCTATGGCCAGTATTCATTGCAATTCGAACTGCCACCGAGAGTACCTAGTCCAGTACGGTTGATCACCACTGGCTTTTCTATGAAAATGTCCATCTCAAGAGTTTGTCCATGCCATATAAACACCTAGCTTAGAGGACAAGGTGTGATTAAGATGCAGAAAACAGCTCACCTTGAGAGGCAGAGGCAGGAGACGGACAACAATTGGATCAGCCTCCAAATACACTCGAAATGTCACGGTGTCCCCTTAAAAAGCTGCGCATCAAGTAAACAACCATCATCAGACTCACAGCCTCTAGAACTTGCACAGTTGATAATTGATGCAGAATTATAATATCCAAGCACGGGAACAAGTAAACCATCACATAATAGTATGGAGTTGATGCTATGATTGATTATGGCTGTTAATGATCTGCTCCAAAAAATTGGATCAGCCTCCACACACACTCCAAATGTCTCAGTGTTGCCTTTAAAGTACACAAAGTTAACAAGCTCGGCTAGTTACACAAGCTCCAGAACTCAGGAAGTTGTTAATTGACATAGTATTATAACATTTTAGCACGCAAATAAATAAGTCGTCACCAAGTAGTGGAGTCTCGGATGTTGTTCATTCTGGCTGTAATTATGTTCCAGCAAGTAGCCATCACCAGGATGACCAATGTTTGTCATAATAAGCAGGAACAAACACATCCCATAATTTGGCTCACTTTGCAGTGCGAGCTGGGACTGCTGGAAGAATTAGCCTGCGCGTGGTTCTAGTTCGCGTGTCAAAGCTATATTCAACCACTACTAGGCCACTGTTACCAACAAAACACTACAATCACAAACCAGAATCTCTCGATACAAGTCACCAAAAAACTCTCAAAACCTTTCGAGTCACCAATCGAGCCAGATTCATTCATATACTATATACTAGGGCATCAGCGAGGAATTAGTTGCAGAGTACCACTTCAATACTGATCCAAACATGCAATCGACCCACAATTTTACATCTAGAAAGAACCACTCCCACCCCATGTCGCATAGCACCAAAAGGACAGATCTCAGCTACATCTAGCTACACACTTAATGCGCCACACCGGAACTGCAATGAGCTCACTCGGTTTACACAGACATGACCCATCTCAGCTCCCAACATTACTTCCTTCACCAGTTCTAAATTCACTACCTCAGTCACCACCAAATCACTAAAATCAAAAACCAGAATCTCTCTATACAAGTCACAAAAAACTTTTGAAACCATCAATCAAGCCAGATTCTGTCATATATCATATACTAGAGGATCAGCGAGAAACGAGCTGTAGTAACGCTTCAATACTGATCCAAACATTCAATCAGACCGCAATTATATATCTCATAAGAACCACCCCCCATGTCACAAAACACCAAAAGAACAGATCTCAGCTAGATCTAGCAACACACTGAATGCGCCACACTGGAAGCGCAAAGAGCTACATATGACATTCACTAGGTTTACACAGACATGACCCATATCACCTCCCAAGACTACCTCCTTCACCAGACTCTACTAACTCACTACCTTGAAGCAGCAACATAAACAGCCCCAAAACATTCAGCACCACATTTCTCGTCGCATTCATCAGTTTGGTGCTGGAAACTCCAATCAATCCTATACCAGAAACTAGAACGAAGAAACTCCACGCTGCGGTTCGATCGAAGGTGGATCGCAATTTACACATAATTTACCACCATGCATCGTTTTTTCCTTAATTTCAATCGGGACGACGCACCTGAGTAACAGTGCAGAAGCAGCCTCGTCTCGCCCACTCCCGAATCTCATCAAAACTTGATCCGCAGATTGACGAGCTGCTATGAAAGTCCACTAGTGATTAATTTGTCCATGAAACTGTCAAGTTTCATCGGACAATAGACTTGGCGAAGTTCGAGTCCGATGAAGTGAAGGGATTCCAAGGTGGATTCCAGGCTGCCGGGGACTGACTGTGTGGAGTCTAGAACACGAAGCCCAAGAGGGCGGAGCTCCGCTGGATCGTCCACCAATGGAATCGCCCCCAGCCTCATCGGCCGAGCCACCTGGCGCCTCCCTATTGGCTGCGCCTCGGCTATTTCCCAGTTGGCCGAAGAATTCCCCATAAATTTGTGGTGGCGCTTTTAAAGAACAACTTGACCACAAGCATGGAGGGTGACTTGTTTGGAGTCCTCACTCATTAAAGGAATCTTCGGATTCACTAGCAAGCCCACTTTATTGATGAGAGATTTTCCTTTTATTTTCCCACAAGTGATATGATATGATTGATGTTATCCTTGGCCAAGATGTGTCCCTTTACAAAAAGCATGAGGTGGCCTTGAACATGCGTTCGTTCGGGAAAGAATTGGGTCACTTTGGATATAAGCTTTGAGGTAAGCGAGCCTAATCCGGTTACTCGTCTTGATCGGGTACCCTATATTTGAGTGGTGTGCGATTAGTCGCGGATCTAAGAATAGAGACATCAATAAGACATGTTTTGTTCAAGTTTTGTTGATTGTTTGTTGGTTTTGTCCCGTATCATGGGATAAAGGCATTGTGGGGACGGCCTCTGAGTGGTAATAGGGTCTTCGTAATACATGTAAGAACTCAATGGATAAGATTTGGTGAAGCTCAGTGGAAGCTCAGTGAAATTTCCAATTTTATACGAGAAAGAGTAAGTCATTATAAATATTTATTTTGCAAATGTCATTTTAGGACAAAGCCTCTAGTGGCAAAACCACGTTCCCTTGTTTCAATAGTCAACATAATCATGCGGACTAATATAATCCAATTATAAAGAGAATCTTTGCTTTTCATGCATACGATATATAAATGAGCTTCAAATTTATGAGGAAGATGACTACGGCCTCGATTTGGATTTGCCACACTAAATATGGTATTTAGTGTCACTATGGTAACTTTTCAGATGACACTTCTTACGAATAAGTGAACAAATATTGTCATGGATGATGGATTAGTTCATCGATTGGCCAAACCCCTACCTTCTCTTGTAAGCAACTGTGTCACGAAATATTGTCATGGATGATTGAAATTTGAATGAAAATCCACTTGGTTAATGATTATAATTGCAACACTGTAAATCTATAATTATCCAAAAAATTACAACGAATGACAAATAATGTTGGCTTAACATTTAGTGTTGGTGACTCTACACCGTGGTTTACAATTATTATTGAGCGAAACAATTAGAATTGGTGACACTAAATTTCATATTTAGTATAGTTATCACAATGTTGCTAAGCCTCGTGCTCCTTCACTCTAGGTAGGAGAACAATACGACCCAGGCCCATGAATAAGCATGTTATGACTCTCAAAAAAACAACAACCTAAGCACTTCACTGAATATTGTATTTAGTGTCAATCACTATTTGGAATTACACAATGCTATATCTATTTACTCTACGTCTCATATTTTACCAGCAAATGTCAAATTGGTTGTTTGAAGGTTGTAAAATATCAACAACTTTACTTGGTACAAAATGTACATCAATAGTACTATGTAACTCCAAATAGTAAGTGACACTAAATATCATATTTAGTGTAGTGTCACGGCAAGGTCCTCATGGACTATGGAATCTCTCTTATTTGGAAAGGGTGCAATAGCATGAGGCTCACCTAATAATATTATGATCTTGCACTGCTAGAATGTTTCATATCCTAGGAGAAGTGAGTGCACTCCAAAAAATGTCTATTGTAACACAATATTCATTAAAATGAGAGTTTTCCAGTGAATTGAGAGTACATAAAGCAAATCATTAATCCAAGAATGAATTGAAAACCACTGGAAAGTTGTAGAGTACAAGTAAAAAAATAACATTTGATTTTATGCCGTAAATTCCGCCGTAGTTTCCATTAAAATGAGAGTATGTTAAGCTGGGAAATCGACTCATTTAGGTCGACTCAACCTAAATTGACAACATATTGTCCTCATTTAGGTCGACTCAACCTAAATTGACAACATAATGTCCTCATTTAGGTCGACTCAACCTAAATTAACAAAATATTGTCCTCATTTAGGTCGACTCAACCTAAATGAGTCAATTTCCCAGCTTAACATACTCTCATTTTAATGGAAACTACACATCTGAAGTATAATCTAGTATTTATCAACCTAACATGACTTTTAGGTGTCCAAATGGCCAATATTATTTTGAGAGGATCCCACTCTCTCAAAATATTGAATATCGTGTTTTGTAGGCCCGGTTAACTTAAATCAACTGATATTTCAATAAAATTGGACCATGGCCCAATCCATAATTAAAAAAATGTTAAATTGAACATAGAATCTTTTGGTTTAACATGTTGATTGATTAAGACAGTGATAGAATTTTTATTTTTATTTTTATTTTTTTAAAGAAAAAAAAATCCATTTGAATATTTTCAAATATGGATCACAACATTCAAATAATCATAGAGGCTTCACATCCCTCTGCTAGAATATAGATATATATCAAAAGTATATCAACGGAGTCACCATAGAACTTAGGTAGTCCAAAAAGCCAAAATTTTGAAATATGTCCACTTTTGCTTGTATACCAGGTAAATATGCTTGAAAACTTGAAGGGATTATCATTGAACATTGATTAGTGTAGACAATTTCACTATGCATTGCATGAATGCCTACACTGTCAATATATGAAAAGCAATGTTGCATTCACAGCCGACTGAAATCAAATAATAAGATGATTGTTAAGGTCCCATGATACCATGCATACATTGTCATAGAATCATATCATAGGCAACTGAATTGGAGTGTTTTTGAAACATAAAATCTTTAACAAATCAAATGAAACTACAGCTAAATGTTGCACAATAATTGGTTATATGTTAATGCTACAACACTCAAAATGGTCAACACTCATAGTCTCCCGTATGTGGTGGATCATCCTCAAGTTGCCACCTCCCTCCTTACTTCACTCCTCATTTACACAAATTTTTGAAACTCAAGTAATATACAAGTTTATTGTAGAGGTGTCTATTCCTAATCAAGACCCCTTTGGCAATCTATAGGGTACTGGAATTTCGATCAGGCTAGGATAGAATTCCAATCAAGCCGGAACCAATAGTGCCATGACACATATCCTGGTTTTGAGTGCTAAAGTTAGGAGGAATCATGAGCGGTTATGGCGGCCTCTAGATATTGGTGATATGTTTGGATCAACTTTTGGCTTCAAAATTTTACAATATTTGCAATTGAAGGAATAAAATTACTGAAAAAATTACAATCCTCCTTATTTCTACCTTCCTACATGGGAAAATTTTGCACCGCCTTATACTTCTCCAAATCTGGCACAAATTCTCTTAAGTGATTGGTTATGAGTGCCTCTACTCTAAATGACGGTTGCTTCACCGTCCACCCATGTGCCTCCACTGTTGCATTCTTCAATTAAGTATAATATAGTAGAGGCGCCTATTCCTGATCAAGACCCCTTTGGCAATCTATCGGGTACTGGAATTTCGATCATACCAGAACCAATAGTGCCATAACATGTGTCTTGGTTTTGAGTGTTGAAATGAGGAGGAATCATGAGCGGTTATGGCAAACTCTAGATACTTGTAATATATTCAGACCAACTATTGGCTTCAAAATGCTATAATAATCTTAATTCAAGGAATAAAATTACTAAAAGCAATTTGTAATCCTCTTGATTTCTATCTTCCTACATGGGAAAATTTGCATTACCTTATACTTCTCTAAATCTTGTGCGGAAACTCTTTAGTGATCGGTTATGAACGCCTCTACTCTAGATATTGACACAAAGTTGATAAATGGTGGACATGATATTTCTAAAGTTGTAGACAATTCAGTTTAACCCTTTGCAAAAGATGTGTATATCGGAAGCCTATATTAATAACATAATTAACAGTGTGGTTATTGCACTATTTCACTAAGGCTAAGGGATAAGGACGAGTGGGGGACATTGGGACAAGTGTTGTGAGGGCATTTTTAATTTTAGTGGGTAGAGCATTGAATGAGAGCCTTAAATTTGATACTGGAGGGGTCAATGGTATTGAAAAATTCCATAATATTTCCAAGGACATAACTATAGATGATACCATGGTATTTTGCAATGGTTTATGTGCAAACATCAAGTGGGCTTCAAAACTAATTTTGAATGACGCAATAACCCAAGTTGAACCTTGATACTCACACAACATTGGTTGGCACCAAACACCAAAGAGTATACAATAAGCAAGGGGTTCCATGTCATGACAAAAGTGATGTATCCCTAGTCATGGCTTGCTCAGTGAAGGTGTGATTGCACTACTATATTGCAAATGACAAGCACATTGCTTATAGTATGTAGTGCCACTTGTCACGGCCAGACGCCCACCTCGTTGAGTTGGACCCCTACCACTATTACTTAGGGTGAAAATGCAAGCAATTCCATCATAGCATATAGATTCCATTGTTGAGAATTTCGACTCCAAAACCAACATCAAAGGTCCTGAATCAGTCCACAAGGACCCACTTGAGATGAACAAGCAGCTAGTCACGAGAGTGCTCTACCTTATTATTTACCCTACACACATGGTTGATTCCAGTTGGATGTCCAACCAAGGCCAAACTTTGGCTCAATTTAGAGACCACTTGAGATCAACACTCACTTACACTCCACTTGAAGAGCAAGTCACTAGCATCATAGAATCACAAACACATACATGGCCGGTTCCGGTTGGCTGTCAGACTTTGACCCGTTTCAGCGACCATCCCTAGGCCTCTTTCCTTAGGGCGAAGCCAATGAATCACAAACCTCTGAAACTCATGTTTTTCACCAGCCCCCTTTACCGTGGTAATAGGGGTGGGGCCCAGCTCAAAGAGGTGTGTGTCTAGCCCTAG
The DNA here is from genome assembly GCA_950295325.1 of Polytrichum commune. NCBI lineage: Eukaryota > Viridiplantae > Streptophyta > Polytrichopsida > Polytrichales > Polytrichaceae > Polytrichum > Polytrichum commune. The sequence goes on from OX485804.1 coordinate 63,472,492, forward strand.
CCCTTGAAGTGCTGCAGCGGTGTCATTACCGCATTCAGTATCCACCAGTCCACAAACCTAAGTTAGATGCACGTGATCTACATACGTCCCTGACCTAATAAGTTACATGGAGTAGCAGGCTGCTCATGTGCAGATCTGAAGAACCCCAAATGCTACGGACAAAGCATATTGCATAAGCACAGAATGACTCACTTCACCAACCCAATCAGCCATGTTCCTACTCTTAATTTATTTATTTATTTTCCTTCTAAAGTTGCTATCGCATCTTAATGCAGTCGTCCTCTTGAGCAAGAGAGGTTGGAAAGCAATCACACCTTTCGAAGCCCACCCACACTTCCTGGTGTGGGCCACCACTGAACGGCTCCTACCAGCAAGGGCCACTCTTAGCTCCAGGTTGGGCAATGAGGGGTTGATCACACCAACCGATTTTGGCGCCACCCGTTCTCATCTCCGGCTGTAATAGTGTGGAAAGTGGTGGGCTAACGTATGTTTTTGAAGATAATCCCCAACAATTTCTCAGCTGGAATTGGACGGAAAGTTTGGTGCAATCGGGGCGTGAGAGCCACTGGATGTAGCCGGTGTTGGTAGAAATTGTTCACTACTGGCCTGCACCAGTAAGTGTGGGCGGGCAATCAATCTACAAGGTAGATGTTGACAATTATAGAGTTGGGTGAAGTTTTTGGCTCTTTGACTTGCAACTTCACACCCCTGGATAAGGTGTGTGATCCTATTCAGGCACGTCCAATTCCACATGCAATTTCAACTATTGGATCAGATCGGATCGAGAATTATCGCCTCCGGTTCTTGATTGTGAATCATGCAAATTATCATTTCAAGTTTTAGAATTGGAATTAAGATATCGAATTTATAGAAGATCAAAGGAAAGAAAAGGAAACTCTCTCAAAACCATCACATAAATCCTCCCAATTATTTTCATTAGAACGGTGCCTATGTTTTGAGCACATTGTCCAATCTCATCTTACATACAAGACTTGCCATGTGCCATTTAGATATAGGTGAACAATTACGCAGAGTGACACACGTAGTAAGGCCTACGTACCTTATGCCCTTATTACAATCATGAGTATGGTGCCCAGTGAGTACCTAGTGATGATCGAAGTATACTGGAAAAAACATAATACCAAGTTCACCTTTAAATCAAAAAGTAATTTTCTATGATTGTGATACGCCTTGTCATAAATACATGTTCCTCTTTATTGAAGACTTTCTGCTACTTACCATAAATACAGACATTGACTTTGTAGTTTCAAGGGCTACACTTGCAGCTTGTCTGGCCCAAAAAAAAAGAAATTTCCACTACACCAATTATTCAATAAAATTACAAGTTAGTTCAGATATCTGCATTCAAAGTCACACAAGTGATGTAATTTCCCAGTGGAAGATGGTATGATTGTCCTTCATAACCATTTCATTCCATTCTAACAATATCAATGAGAGTAGTTCACCCAACTTTGTGAGGTTAAATAGGTTGCTAATAAGCAGGGCATAGTTCGGAACACTATTTGACTTATTCCTCACCCCACCCAGTTTGCAGTGGCCTTTGAATAATGTTATGCACAAGATGGAATTCTTAAAATAAATAAAAGCACTAAGAAAACCCATTCAACAATTTAGTTGGTACAAAGAGTCCGCGTATAAGAAAAAATCACAGTAGTGCATAGTAACAATTTGATATCATCCCAAGAATCACACTAAACAATTGGGCATCCGGAAATATCAATGTCAAGATCTCATATTTATAACATTATCGGTGGCCCCCCTCATCAGACAATGCCGTGCTAGTATTGTACGCTTGTCACTCTTTCAATACATGTATGTAGTACTCAATTCAAGAGGCATAACATCTTATGTTGCATCACGGAATATCTTGATCAGCATCAAGCTCACATTCACACCGGTACCTAACTACGGGCGTTACTTTTCTTTTTGTAGTACTCAATTCTAAATTAGCAAACGTTGATTACTTTTAGAATGTTGGACGGTGACTTAAGGTATAGGAGCCATCCAACCATGCCTGGATTGCCCACCGTGTGATTGAAAATTGGAGAACAAGTGGAGGGTGGAGAGGGACACACAATTTAGGCAAGCGTACGTGGTCCATTAACAAATGTTCATGAAGATATTAGGCATGATACAAATGAGTGCATGGACAAAAGATTGTCAAAGGTTGGTGGTTGAAATAAGAGCTTTATCCATTGCATCGTTCATACCAAGGGTTTGTCCACTTCGTCAACATGCCATGTCCACAATCAATGTAGCCAGCTCAGCAGACGAGATGGAGAAGTTTCGGGTCTTGCCTAATGGGTGGCTCCAAACTTCTCTAGTGGAGGAACATGCATGCTTGTTCAATTAGGGTTGGTTAGGGTTGTTGGCGGGTCTGAAGTTGTATCTTCTGGATTGGACGACACATATAATGGCTTGATGATGTAAAAGCGCTTTGGGAGGACAAAAGATTGGTTGGGATGTCATTGTTCACGCTTTGTTTGACCTCCTATCTAAATTGGGCCTTACCAACCAACAGACACAAAAGGCAATTGACATCATATGTATGATGTAGAGTTTCTCATGCCAAAAGTGATGGATTTTGAATCTTAGCTTAGGGGTTAGGGCTCCTGCCTTGCAAGCAAAGTTCTTCTAGGTTGCTATTCAATCCATGAATTTTGATTTTTGCTGAGGACATGTAATATAACATGCTTTGTGGAAATGTTCACCCACACATTTACTATGTGCTAGTGCACAATGGCAAGATACAGTCACAATGTGGCTCAATGTTGGAAATGAACACATGTGTGAACACAATTAGTCTCTAGTTTGAATGGAGAGCTTGTCGTTTAGAAGAACATGTTTTTAAGTGTCTGCTCGCACCTAAAGCAAATGGCCTAACGCTTGCACCCGAGCCAGAGTTAACCCCAAACATGCAGGTACACTAACTAGTCCTATTAATGTGGGCCACAATAATTTTTTAGAGCCCATGTCAATTTTCTCACAATAAGAATCAATGTGGTTGATTTTATTTTATTTTTTTCTACTTTTGTCCTAGAAAATAATTTCTGATGTGTTTGTCTGAAATCTTCATGAAGAGTTAGGGACATACCAGGGTCTTGGACCCATATTAATTCCATCTTGACTAGAAAATTAGTGTGGCCCACGTGAATTGTTCCCACACTAATTTTCCACCCACACTAATAGGAATATTTAGTGTAGTGATCCGACATGTACCAATACAATGGCCATAATGCTCACACCTAAAGAATCAACAATTGCAAAAAGAAAAAAGAAAAACTTAATGTTTTTTCAAAAAACATTATTGAAGAATATTCTACTTACAACCTCATGCCCCAGGGGACACACATAGCATATTGTTGAGGGGGTATTACATTTTCCTTGGTGGATTTTGAGATCCATTCATTTATAATATTGGATTTTAGGTGAAATGGATGCATCCTATGTTAGTTGAAATATTATTGAGGATTTTGAATTGTTTAACCCTTAATTTTGTTCCATGTTTTAGATACAAATTTTGTAAGTATTGATTTAACAAAGTTATGTAATACTTGATGGAATATGGATTTATGACCAGTTATTGGTACACACTAGCACAAAGCATGCTCACAAATGGCCTTCATGTAAAAGGAATGTGCAACATTGAAAATTGCTATTGAAATGCACACTGTAGATGCACATGTGATACATTGTTTGCACAACCATCAATCCATTCATATTTGGTGTGCTTATGCTCTTGCAACCACAAACTATTGCACGGACTTTGCATCAACATTATTCTTGGGTATACAATTTTGTTAAAGATTAGTATGTCATAATCGTAGTTCATATGATACTATCAACATCTATCCACTTGGCTATCCATGGTGACCTTATTGGGCACACAATTTGAATTCGGGGTTTTGGGGGAGGTTAGGGGTTGGGGGTTGGGGGTTGGGGCATTTTTATGCACACACATGTTATTCGTAAATATTTTCTAACACCTTATGAATTTTACAAGCTAAGTTATTTCAACCCACGAATGTTTCATAGTGGTCATCCTTTATTATTTGCAATAGGCTCTCCTTTTTATTTTTATTTGAAAAATATTGGACCTTATGTTTATTCCACCTCTATTGAAACACTTTGAACATGCAACCCTTGATCTTACAACCCATAGCCAACACAACACAAACTCAAACCTAACAAACATGTTTGAGCACTGTGAATGGTGCCACCTACATGCAAAACATATCACAAATAATACAAGTAATAATAGAGTTTTAAGGAAAGAAGTTTATTGCATCTTACAAGCTGAGGCACCCTGTTTTGGAAAAATTCACATTATTTTTTATGTCTCAACCTATGGAATAAATAAATAAATAAATAAATAAATAACCAACGGCAGGCAATCCGACATGAATTTGAGCCTGTTGGCCCTACCCTGCTCAAGAAACCTCTTAGTGCATGGTGGGGTTTACAACCTACCTTGCAGTGGGTGGGCTATTGGCGTCCTACCTACCTACCTACCTACCTAGTTGCTTCCGTCAAGTGGAGAGAAGATTTCTTAGCAGGAGTCGAACCGCCAACCACTCCATTCGGAAATGGGTACCTCTCCACTATCACCCAGTAGTTTAGGGTCATCTTAGACCCAACCTATGGAACATATCATCGTCTTCGCGAACAAAGGTGTTGGGGTAGAAACTCGATTGTGAGCCTACTATCAACACCCCAAATCTTGCTCCGGCCAAAGCACCAACTATTGTTGATCATTTTCACGACCATCACCATTCGAGCAAACACACACATTTTTATTTTATATTTGTTATTGCCCATCGTCCTCTCAACTACACCTCTTGAGGTTGAGCCCAAAGAAGTGCGACTTCTATGCTTAAAGAACAGCTGAAGACAGCCTCCCACTCCTACAACCTTGGCTAATTGTCATGCATACCAATGAACGGAGAGAACCGTTTGCAATTAAGAAGTAACCGGTTGAAGTTTAACACTTTAGAAAAATTACCGATCATTTTAGAGGAATTTTAGAGATTATACCTCGGAATAACAAAGAACAACCGAAACATGTGAACATGTAACCAGTTGGACTTGGAAACACTAAGATCTCCACCGATTATGCCCAAAAATCTCCCCGGACATTCATGCATACAAGCAATTTGTATGCATAACACTAAATATTGTGTTTAGTGTCATATAGTATTTTATGTCAATGTCGTAACTTTACGAACGGCACTCCTTATAAATAGGTTTACAAGTATTGGCACAGATGATTAAATTTTGGATGAAATCCATGCCAATTATGGAAAAACAAACGTCGGGTATGTTCTGCAGCCTAAAGATTTTGTAATGAAACCTTGTCATGGATATTGAAATTTTGGATGAAATCTATGCGAATGATGGAAAACCAAAAGTCTGATGGATTATGCGTCCTAAAGATTTCGTGACAAAATATTGTCACCAAATTTTGGATGATTGAAATTTGGATGAAACATCACTTACTAAGTGATAGTTTTTATAACATTATTAATCTAAAATGTCCAAATTTCTTTACGATGAATGACAAGTAATGTGAAGTTTACATCCAGTGTTGGTGGCATGACACGGGCGGTTTACAATCGGTGTTGAGCAAGATGAAATAGAAAATGGTGGCACTACATACAATCCCAATACACTATGTAGTGTACCACCCCGAAACAACACACAATAATTAATGAGTTGTTTCTTTTGGAAGAGTGTAGGCCTTAAAACCAATGAACCCTAAACCCTGAACCCTAATTATCAAAACAACGATTTCGCTTCTCAAGCCTCATGGCTACACTTATACACCAACCACTCAACTTGCAGTACTCTACAATATTGTACTTAGTGTCACCAATTCTATTTGTCTTGCTCAATACTAAGTGTAAACTGCCCATGTAGTGTCTCTAACACTAAACTTAAACCTAACATTATTTGGCATTCCTCGTTAGAAAGTTTGGGCATTATAGATTTACAATGTTGTGAGTATTGTCATTTACTAAGTGATTCATCTCAATCATCCGTGACAACATTTCATTACAAGAAAATGTTAGGATGCAAAATATTGGTAAAATTTGTTTCAATATTTGGCATTTGAATTAAACCAAGAGTTCGACCTCTTGACCTTTCACACTAGAGGCCAAAGGCCAAAGGCCGTCGCCATTTAAAATGCCTACATGGCAATACTTTTTGACCAAGGCGACAGACTCTTGAAGGGAGACCCAAACTATGGTCAAGAGGTCGTTGATTTTCTTTCATTAAAAAAAATCAAAATTTGACAAGATCTTGGCCACTAGATTGGAGTGGTTGTTTAGGGCAGTGAATAAAGTGGGATGCTCCTTCATCCTTTGGACTTTGGACTTGGCCATTGGAGGCTTCACACTATGCCTGGCCGAAGGCTCCAATTCCTATATGTTATTGGCTATCTATTTTCAGCCCATTTCTTTGGACTCTCAACAAAATTTGGCCATTCAATCCCACGGCCTCTCGACTTGGACAGCCATAGTTTGAAGCGGCCCTATATGTAAGTTGGGATAACAATATTTGTAAACTTATCCATAAGAAGTGTCAATAGAAAAGTCACCACAGTGTCATTAAATACCACATGACACTAAAATACAACATTTAGTGTAGTAATTCTTTATCTGTATGCACAAGAAAAGTCTATGTGGAACTAGGAAGGTGAGTACGGGCTTTGAAATGTCTCTTTTTAAAATAGCCAAAAATCTCAAACTAAGTTCAAATTGTCAAAGCTTGGACGAACACACTTGTATGCTAGTCTTATAACCAAAAAGTGCAATTATCATATTGAGTACATAGGTAGTACTTGGGAGCATTTTCCAAAGCATACGGTGACCGCTTCCTTGTTGTTTACTCCTTACAAAACCCGGTACATTCCAAACTCCAAGTAGAATGAGCGGGGAACATTCAAAGGTCATTGCGTTCCTTCTATGGCTTAGGGCCTTTAAACGCTCAAGTCTTTGAATTCTATGTCTTGAAAGTTGGGGCCATTGAGGTCCGAGGTGACCCTAAACTACCACATGATAGTGGAGAGGTATCCAAAAATCAAATCAAATGGTTGGCAATTCGACTCCCGGTCGTGAAATCGTCTCTCTACTTGACGGAAAAAACTAGCCAAGCGGCCACACGTCTCTTGGGTTCCAAATAAAAGAAAAGTAAATTCAGTTGGGAACACTGTTGAAGTTTTGCAACTTGCATTCTCACACCGATGTGTGAGCTAGCTTTGTTTCATTTGAGGACATCAATTTGGGGAGTCCCATAAACATTTAGGTCAATTGCAACCAATAAGAGCAAGGGGCAATGAGGGGAATGGAAGTTGGGGTTACAACTCGGTTAAGGCGTGAAGAATTGCTTGGTCATAGGGAAATATCACGTCATGGATCCATTTGTTTAGTTTATCTATATTGATCATTGAATCTATGTTGAAGGGTGCAAGGGACAATCAATGTCATCAATGTGGTGATTTTGTGGTATGTACACTGAATAGTCCTATCAACGTGGGTGGAAATTTAGCGTGGAAATAATTAGCATGGGCCACACTAATCTTCTAGTCAAGGTGGAATTAATGTGGGGTTCAAGACCTCGGGTCTTCCCCCAGGTCTTCATAAAGACTCCCAATGAACACTTTGAATATTACTTGAAAGAAAAAAAATAACACAAAATAAAATAATCACCCACATGAGTTTTTTTTTAAAAGGAAAAACAACTATTATGACCCACGCTAATTTTCCATTAGAAATTTAGTGTGGGTTATAAATTAATGTGAGCCACATTAATTTTCATTATGAGAATTATCGTGGGCTCTAAAAAATCATTGTGGCCCATAGTATTAGGACTATTTCGTGTAGTAGTTGTATGTTATTTATTCTTTTTTGACTAATTTGTTGCTTTTGGCATGCCTTTGCTTTCTCTTTGAACACATAGTCATAATTTTGGAAGGTACCATAGTTCACTTGAACACAATGTATATGAGAGCAAGTGAAGACAAAAAGGCATGCATAAGGTAGGAAATAAAGGGGGGGGGGGGGAGAGAGAGAGGAGGAGAGGGAACTTTTGCACACAACCACACCCCTCATTCATCTGGTGTTTGTCTCAAGCTCATTAAACCCTTGGGCGAGAACTTGTAGCTTTTATGATCTTAACATTGTTGTCCATGGCCATAGTGGCCATTGTAGACTATGTAAGGGCCGTGCCACACGAGTGGCAGCGGCAGGGATGTGCAGCCTCCTATTGGCTGAGCCGGGGGTACCCATACCCCACGGGCGGCAGGCGAAAATCGGGGAACGACAGGTGGTGTCTGCCGCTGGCAGGAAAAACTTCCAGGCACTTGTGCCTGGAACTCCGTGCAAACTTGTACCTGCTGGCCTTGGAGTTCACCCAGCCCAGCCTGTCGGAAGCACAGAAGCCATTTCCAGGAGTGCCGCAGCTTCCCCGAAATTGCCTCCACGGTCCGGTGACTGGGCGCCCCTCGTGTGGGAAGACACCCTGGCTGGCAGTGATGTGGCGACCTCAGGCCTACTACCAACCCTAGCCTGGAAGGCAGGTGCCGGTGCCGCCTGTGTGGCAGGCGCCTAAGACAATGTAGCCTAGTTGGAATCACCTTGCATTGGATGACTCAACATTGTGGCCCACAATAAGAAATATTTTCAAGGGAGTTCATGTCACATAGCCCTAACTAATACTAAATCACATATAGTATATAACTAGAACAAATACTTTCAATTGATGTATAATATTGTTTTAAATTGTAAAAGATGTGGGCATAGTAAAATAAAATAATGTATTACAATGCATGATAAAAGAACCCAATTCGGAGAAGACATACAAATGACAATTTTGAGAGTGATTTCTAGATGACGTGTACATGGTTGGTACCACGTTATCTATTTATGAGGGATTTGTGATGAGGATTTAAAGCACAAAATTGTTGTCAAGAACTTTGTTACATTACTTACATGGATTATTCTATAAAATTAGGGACTTTTATATTTGAATAGTTTAAAGGTCACAGTAATTTCTTAAAAGCTTTTCAATAGTCATTGGATGGAACTTCAACAACTACAAGTGTGCTAAAAGTGGATAAAAACTCAAACAAAAACTTTCTAGATATTCTAAAGTGGTTCCAAAAACGTGAGTGACCCAACATAACTTTACTTAGCGACTTGGGCCCTCAAAATGCAATAATGAAATGTTGGGAGCTCAGTCTAAATACGAGTCTACCTGCGCAACCTTTCGAACATTTGACTGTTATATTTTGAGAACCCACAAAATGAAAATTAAATGTTGAGAATTGTTATAAACAATTTTAGGTTTTAAGAGGTTAAATAAAACACATAGTATGCACACTTTATTTTGGGAACACCGTTACATTTAGTTTGGTCCACCAAAAAAGCCTCAAATAACATGAATTCAAGTGAAACTAAATTCCTTTCTAAAGTTCAACAATCATCTATGATGATATTCATGATATACCAAATTCCAATGTGAGCATGGGAGAGTGTGCCGAAATGCAAGCCACCAAGTTAGTAAAGGCGAAGTTGTCTATGCATATATAGTTGCCTTGGTACCAATCCCAATGATTGCATGGGTGGCCTCATCAATAAATAATGGGTTTCTCTACATACATATGGTATGGCTACAAGCAAAAAGAGAAACTGCAAGACATGTTCAAAGACGTGCAATATTGCTCCGTCCAAATTCCCCCCAAAAAATTCAATCCCAATTTTATGCTATACATCGTGGATTCCCAAATATTGTGTACCTATAATATTGTTCCTTCATATGTTGGTGTTCCATTTGGGGTCATTACTTTGGGTAACCACATAACTATTTGAAAATTGGATAGCAAAAACTAATGAGAGCAAGGGGCAACAAGCCTTGGCATGGAAACTAGGGTTGGTTGAGGCAAAGCACTTGGAGAAGGGACCTATTAGGTGATGTGCACACTCCTTCATAACATTATTCAGATCCATGACAATATTCTTTGGTATTCTCATATTCAGTTTGAATGTGGGAACATAGGAGTATATTCTGTAGAATATTGACAGTCCCATAGAACATTGTTATGGATCTGAATAATGTTACATTGACGGACCATGACTAGTGAAAGTAAATTAAAGGAAGACATTAGACAATCGGGACTTCTAATGTAGTATTTCAGATTGTGCTACATGAAAGTTGCATGACCTCTTTTAATTTACCACGTTAGGTCGTCACTTTCTTGCATGGCTTTGCGCTTCTCTTGGAACAAGCATTCATTGTTGAAAGGTTTCAATGAACACACTATATACGGGGACAAGAAAACTTGACCCGCTCAAGGAGATTGGAATGAAGGGAGATGAGAGTAGAAGGAAAAAAGGGAGTCCAAGATGGGACTCGAGAAGGAGCTCGAGAAGGAGCTCAAGAAGAAGTATTTTTACTTGTTTTTTATACACTATGTGTAGTCCTCTTTCCAATATTACCACAACACCTCTATAACCTTAGTCAGTGGAGTCCAAGGCTTTCATGACCCAAAATAGCATGGAGCAGTCTTACCACAACATGCAATCACTATTTTAAAACAATTCCTCTACGTGGAAAGGGGGGGCGGGGGGCTGGGGTGAACCAACTTGTACACTGGTTCTTTGGAGACAAGGGTTTAGGCATCCAATAAGGAACGAGCCAAAACCGCGGGGGGGGGGGGGTTGGCAATTACACATGGGGCAACACTACAACATTGTTGGGTTGCAAACTGCTAGTAAGTAGTCACCTTTGTGGGACTTGACGATTAAATTACTGCCAAGCCGATGAGATTTGTTGGCAACCATGCCACGCTGAGCCAGACATTGTGGCCATGTTGGGGTTACTCCCGGATTATACAAAACCTACACCAAATGTGATATTTAGTGTGACTTACTATTTGGATTTACACGGTGCTATATCTTTTTACTATTGAAACAATTTTTTACCAAGTAAAGTTGCCAATGTTGTATAATGTCCAAAGTACCAATTTAACATTTGTTGGTAAAATATGAGATATATAGTAAATAGATATAGCATTGCGTAATTCCAAATAGTAAGTCACACTAAATATCATATATTAGTGTAGTGCTCTGGTTCCCAAGCCCACCCAACTCTAGTGATGTTGGCTAATGTTATGTGTGTTCCCGTTCTTTGAATGTCCATGCAATTTCTTAAAGGGGCCCACTATTGGAAGCAAAGGTGAAGTTAGTAGATTTAAGTGTGGAAGTAACTCCATTGTGTGGCCCACAATAATGTTCATTTAGTGTCAAAAGGCATGGTTCGTATAGGTATGTAAGTTAAGTTATCTCTAATCATAACTAACTTACGGTGTTTGTAGTTAACTTGCCCTCATGATACATGTCATTTTGTCACGTTTTCAGAGCTGAAGTCTCTTCTGGTGAAGAACATGCCAAAAAATAGAAGTTACTTCATCCAGGCGGGAGGGAGTTACCATGTATTCCTCATCCCCAGCCTAATCCCCATGTCCTAATCCAACACTAATGTAAAGGCTAATTAGGCTATAATAGGAAAAATAATGGTCACAGGGTGAGTTAAACCCTTAACTTTCCAAGCCTATGAAAGGGTTGTTTTGAGTGTCATTTCATTCAATGTTGGTTGTGGAATTCTCATGGACAATTGTGAAGTGGTTTTGTTTCCCAACCCCTACCCATCGATGGGTGTAGTATAACATGCACCTATAGCTGATTTATTGTTGATTCATACCATATTATCTTTGATAGCTTGATTTGGGGTCTTTGACTCTGGTATCGGTGTCAATTTATCTAAAAGTTGTCAACTTGTGTTGCATCAATAAATCCATGATGAAACATTTGCCAAAGCGGATACAAAACCGGACTTCCCTTGGTTTAGTTATGGTCGTTGGAAGCGCATGTTTGTTGATTTCTTAATTGGATACATAGATCCTCCCAATTGTGTTCACTATTGAGCGTAGAGTATTATCAATGTTTGAAGACGTAGCATTATTATTTTTTATACATGTGTCTTTGTGGTGTTTGTTCTTTGATCCTCACCAAACCACCTACCGATCAAATATAGGGGTCCGCTCAGTGTTCAAGATTGAAGTCTTGAATGCCCTTCAAACGCGACTTGGCCCTTCAAAATAGACCTCTCTAAAAAAACAACCCTTCATAACGCAACCCCAAATTGAAAATGAAGACGTCACATGAAGTCCTCAATACAATCTCCCCCCCCCCCCCCCCACAAGAACCAACAAGCGTCGGGCATTATCATTCCAAGAAGTGGAGTTAGATGGTTGATTCTTAATTCCTCACATTGTACTCGAAACAAATACAATATAATCCATGCACACGTTTAATACGAGTTTTGCATTTCATTTTTTATATTCTTGGATCGACGTCGTTGATTTGAACCAGCCCTTCCGTTGAAGAGCTGAAATTTGAGAGCCTTTCAAAATGAAACTCATACGAGGGCTCCAATCTTAAACACCAGGCCCGGTTACGAAAAATGGGCCATCTACCTTAAGACCCATCTAACTTATCTACCTTGTGATGGAGAAGATATATAGCACTCCGTGTGCGGAAGCCTACGTAAGATTTGTGCAGGTTTTACTGATTCATTAGATCAACAATGCCTGATTTCCTTGCACGTTACTCTTGAGTGACTGACCTCGGCAACTTCTCAAGAGCCTTGCATAGCAACCCACCCAATGTTATGTTAAACAACCAATATTGCCTCTGCCACCGACCCACGGCGTGAGGTGGATTACGCCTCTGGATTCTTCACCACGGTATGCGTGCCTAATTCGCTTTCTTGATTGAATTCAGACACCTGTGTTTGAGCGGCGGTGTGGATCTAAGAACGGACACCCCAAAGACACGTGTTTAGAAGAGGTTAGGGTTGAGGCATCTATACTTGATAAGATTAGAGAGCTTGCATTTGTTTAGGAGGAGTGATAGTAGGGGATTATCTTCCTTGCGAAGAGAAACAATTTCTAAGGAGACAATGGAGTTTTTCTTTTTCTTTTTCCCGTGAATATGGAAATTGCTACGAATTTTGAAGCGGAAAAGTTACGTGGTAACACATAGGTCAATCTACATGTTAACCCACAACCGCTCATCTAAATAGTGTGAAAACTCTTGTGAAGGTAATCAATCACAAGCCTTTGCCACCAATAAACCTTGGCGTTGTTCGTTTAATAAAGTATAGATCTCATCTGCGTTGGCATTACATGACCCTGGTGAGTGGTTGAAGTTACTTGGTTGGTTATGGATGCCTCGACCTTAGACTACGTGCTCGAAATATGTTAACCATTCTAGGCTCCATATTTTGAGCATTGTTGTGTAACAAACGGACTAGTTCAAGGGGATTAGAATAGCATAGCCCAAGTTAAGATTGTTGGGTGGGGGATTGGGACGAACGAACCCATACATTGGTTCCTTGGAGACAAGGGTTTAGGCATCCAACAAGGAACGAGTGTATGCGTTGGTTCGCCCAAATTCCGGGTGGGGAGGGGGTGTTGTGGTTTCGTCAATTTGTGTAGCAAGAGGGGGCCGGTAGTAGGGTGAGTGGGCCCATGATCCAGTTGGCCGTAGGAGGATAGTTTCAAAGCGAAGCCACCTCATATGTTGGCAAGTGAGTTGGTGCTGATGTGGTGTATTAGGATCGAGCTACCCGAACATGCCCGAGCCTAAAAAACTTTAGTTTCTGCCCGCCAACTTGAGAGTTGCAACTTCGGTGTGCGACTATGAGGCATGATGTGTATGTTTCACCAACAATTTTCAGTGTATATATATGGCACAATCTTAATGATGTCCAAGCACCCAACAACTCAAAAACCTTGGGCGAGCATAGTGACACATACAACCCTAGTTTTGAGTAGGCGACACAAATTGGAGAACCAAAAGGGTTGAAACCTCTTCTCAATGAAAATGAGCAAATGTCCTTCTTCATCTTCTTATGCCCGACTTCAAAAATACCATTTTCCTTGCATTTTTGAAGGTCACTTATTCACAAATCCCATGTTGAGTGCACTTCATCTCCAAGGTCCAAAATCCAATATATATGTTCACTTCCATTGAGTACATAAGCGATGGGTTGGGATTTCATTGTTGAAGTGAAACCGTCAATAAAGCATGTATTTAACTTGGAAGTCAAAAATATTACAAAACCCTCATTAGCATCGAGGTTATGATTTTTGTGACTTACCATTGATAGACTATATGTATTCTAGCCTTGGAGTTAATTCTATCTAGGACTAAAATCATGATATTTGGTTGCAACAAAAGGAAGTTGAGGACAAAGACAAGGAAATCAAACCAAGACAAGGACCAAATTGAGATAACCCATGAATACAAATACCTTGGGATTGATTTTCATTCACATGGTTACTTTTAATGATCTAGTAAAAGGTGAAGAATGGCAAGTATGAAAGCTTTGATGAACACCTTAAGGAAAGAAGCAATACTTGGAGTCACATGTTGGGAACTCAAATCCCTTTTATTCAAGGCTTTGGTGCTTCCGACTTTCACATATGGCACTGAAATTTGGGAAGGCGACTTGACAAACTCTCATTGGAAGGTCTTCGAGAAGAGCATGAAGATGCATATGATGTCTCACATCAAAGTGTGGTTTTTTTTGACTACCTGTCATATTTTGTTGGCTGAATTTGGAGAACTTCTCATATAATTATACGCTCTCAAGCTCACTATGGGTTGTCAACAACGTCTTGTCCACCTATCCCCCTCTTGGTTAGTCAATAATACAACCTTATTTTTTCAACACCTGGCCGAACAAGCATTCAACACCTAGCACAAATCGACAACCATGTGAAAGACATCATGGGGTTTATCTCATTGGGACCCCATGATAACCCAACCACATAAAAAATAGCACATGATGATATCAAGGAGACGATTCTTGCTAAGAGGGGAACTCTTTCCATTTCTTTGGGAGGAAACTAGATTACCTCCACCTCAAGGATTTTCTCAAAAATACAAATGTGAATTGTACTTGAAGCAACCCATTGACACCACCACAACGCAAGACCATTGTTGTCTACCACACCTTGAACCATAGACTTGATATTGAAATCAGACGATGGTCAACTATGCCCATCTCTAGAGATACTGGACTGTGCCACTATAATGCTCCTATAATGCAGTTGAAAATGAGACACATTTCATGTTAGAATGTCCCCTAGACAATCCCAATAGAGATAAGTCTCCATCACTATTTGAGAATGTAGTTCTAGGGAGCCTCAAGTATTTCTTTTAACTGGACCGTCAAGTGGACGTTAGTAGTAGCCTCTATCTCACGGACGCTACCGCACACCGTTGGTTTGGACCCATCCTGATGTACTGTACTTTCATTCCCGTTAACCTTTTGGGCTTCTCGGACTTTAAAATCCATTTCATTTCATTTCATTAAACGAGCACGAGAATCTTCACTTTGATAATGCATAAGATACTCATATCAGCTCCAAAAATAACGAGGAAAGTGGCTACGTTTCGGCCTCGATCTGGAGTTGCTGATCATCTTGTACTTCATACTTACCGCGTGTTTCACATTTACTGAGTGTTTCACATCCTCGGAGAAGTGGGCTAATTCAATGGGGGCAAGCAACCATGTAATTATAGGACCCATCTACCTTAACTTAGATGTCTGCACTTGATTATACAGGGGGCTGGTGGACCTGCACTGCTGCCACCGGACTCATCAGCAGTAGAAGAAACTTACTTAATAGAAGATAGAAAAGTGGTAGGAAGGGTGCCGCAACTTGGCTCCTGTCCTCCATCGCCAGATTCTGTCGCGGGGTTTGTGCACAGCCAAGCTCCTAGGTAGCCTAATTAAGCTGGATTGAGGGTAGATACAGTACATCCATAGCCGGGGGGAAAAGCTTCATAACTTACTAAACTTAGAGATCGGGCGGCAGCGGCAAAGGTTACCTCAGCAGCAGCGGTGTAAGAGTAATTGTTAGCTGCGACTCGGAAGCGGGTCGACCCAGTCAGAGCACTGCGACGTGCATGTCAATTTGGTTTTCCTTGGATGCCAACCTAACTTGGAACTCATCGGGGATTCAGGTCGAGTCCGGAGGCAGAAGATTTTACTCCGACCGATGTTGGAGCGAGGACTCACTCCAATGGGCTTGTAGGTTCTAGTTCTCCTTCCTCTTCATCGACTGGTCTCACTGCATGCAGCCAATGTGCCTGAGTCCTGACAATTGGATATTGGGCTGGGATTCTCGCGTCTCACCTCTTCTCTGTGCATGACAGGCAGCCTCCCTGCAGAGCTCCTGATGATTCAGGTCTGATACGCTTGGGTGGTGGCAGGCTTGCAGTACCTGTGGGGGTGTAAGGTTAGGTGTCATTTTGGTGGTGGGTTGTACCGGGAGTACTCACCCGAGTGAGAGCTAAGGAAGCCGACCATCGAGGAGTGGGGTGCTTCAGATTGCTTGTTGTCACTGAAACGTGGTGGTGTTGCTTAGTCCTGGTCTTCAAGGTTGTGAGGTGAAGGAGGTGAAGCGGGGTCGCTGGATTGAAACTCAGATCCTTGGTGTATAGCTTGTGGAGTTTGAGATTGTGTGTGTGTGTGTGTGTGTGTGTGTGTTGAGGAAGTGATTTGGTAGAGATCAGTCTCCCTCAGTTGGGTTGGGAGGGATTGGCGGAGCGGGGGTGGAGCTGGATGTTTTATAAAAAAATAAAAATTCACAAGTTAGGCTGCACCTCTGGATTTGATTGACGGAAGACATCGTGATGAGGATGGTGATGTATCCGGTTGACATGCGGTTTAGCTTGTTTTCGATGGCGGAACTAGTACTCGGGAAGCGACATGCACAAGTCTGTGTCAGGAGGCCTACGTTGGCGGCGACCAAGAGTATGGATTGATCGTGGAGTCAGCTGAACGTCGACTTAGTTTGTGCTGCTTGCAGTTTTGATCACCGCACTTGGCCGCTGTCAATTTCCTTCAACCAGGTAGGTGCCGAGTTGGAGTTACGGAGCTTTCGGAAGAGTTTTGTTCGTCATGAAGTATGTAGTATCCGAGCTTCGAGGTGTGCAGTTTTTGTACCTTCAGGTTTTGGTGTGACGTACTGCTTTGTGTTGGAGCTGAGAGGAAAGAGACGATCATCATCACTTTCTCAATGTGCTTCACGTGTTGCAGATTGGATACAAAAGTATGAACGAAAGTGGAACACTGGGAGATAGCCCTCTCCTGGACTCGAAGACCGATAGGGAGCTCACAATGCTCAAGTTTGCCATAGCCGGGGTGTCGAAGGCCAGGATTTGCATGTGTGGCCACTGAAGAAATTGGAAACGAAATAAATTAGTGGCAATTAGTGCACTCAGAGAAGTAGATAGATCATGCACAGTGCTTAGGACTTGGACATCTGCACACATTACAGAATGAGGGAATCACTGCAAAGTCGGCGGCATGGGAAGCATCGAAGCGAGGATGCAGACATCCAGGAGACAACGAAAGCAGCCGCCTGGGCCGTGTTCCAGCATCGCGGTGGCAGTTTAAACCGACCTACTGGATTGACATGCGGTACTGTTCGAAGAGCCTCCCGCTTCAAGATTGAAGCACAGATGAATCAAGAAATGGCGCATCACAGCGCCTCTGCCCCCTCCGCGGATGCTGCTGCCAACAACTGGGACGCAGGGAGCACTTTGTTTGATTCCTTCGAGCTGGACTCCCTGTGCAAGCAGCTCGGCGATTCTTTCCATCCGCAGCCTGTGTCCTCTTTCGACGAGGAGGATGAGGAACTGGAGTATGCTGCTGCAGTGGACACGGGCACCGATCCATCATCACCTCACCATGGCTACCATGATGATGAAGAGAGCGAGGAATTTGTTGAAGATGGCCGTCGCCATAGCTATCTCCAGCAGCATGCATCTGGACGAAGGAAACAGCTTGACCTAATAGATGAGGTCCTCCCAATCACCGTTTACGAAGGGCCTGTGAGCAAGGACAATGCAACAGGCCGCAGTGCAAGCTCGCATGGGAAGCTGCTCAGTGCATTCAGTTGGTGGAGCATGTCGAAGAGCAGGAGGCGTAGGTCGTTGGAGAAGAAAAGCAGTGACGATGAGGAGTTTTCGAAAGAGGCTGCTCACCATAAAAGCAAGTGGAAGCTGAGCAACATCTTCCACCCCTCGCATCACGATGTGGCACACGTGCTCCACTCTCCCAAACGCATTGTGCCACACGAATACTCTCTGGAGAAAGGCGGATACAAATCAGGTCGAGGGCACAGTGCTGCGAAGAACATCGTCAGCGGCAACAAATTTTCCAACCATCCTCCCAAGCAGGAGAAGAGCGGCTACGGCACTCCTCGGAGAGAGCTTGACTATATTGCGAAGGATGTGGATTTGCCAAGAGGAGTTGACAACCGCGAAGCTGATTTTTATGACCATGATCACGATGACCACCAGCAGTATTTCTCGCATGCACTCAAGTCTGGCTTGCGAATGGTGCTTCCCCGTTCTCTCTGTAGACCGCTGCACAGCTTCGGTGATGCAGGCTCCGACATGGAGGACGTTACAGTGTACCATCATACTCAACCTGCGTCCAACAAAGAAAGTAGGCAACACCAACATTACTACGGTGACAATGTCAGCAGCCTTCACCGCCATCCAGACGAAGAGCAGGAGTATCCAGAGACAGATTACCACCATGACCATCATCACCACTACCATCATCATTACGTGCATCAGCAAGCCGAGGAGCACCAGGACTACGAGCTGACTGTGCAGGCGATTGTAAGGCGAGTCCCACGCAAATCGTTCGAGGAGATGATGGTATACAGGAGATTATCCATCGAGGAAAGTGGTGTCCAAGCTCCAAGAAACTCACTCGAGAATTTCGAGCGAAGGAATTCTTGGGAGAATCATTACTCACGAGCAAGTTAGAGTTAGGGTTAGGTTTATGATGCGTGAGTGAGTGACTGCCTGCCTGTGTGTTGTGTACAACGCTTTCTTTCTCTTCTCTTCCTTCTTTTCTTCATCGCTTCGGTGCCCGAATTGCAGGTACTGCTGAATTATGATGGTTTTCTCGATAGAATGAGCGATCACAGATTGAGTGTAAGATAGATCTTTATGTAACCCCGTAGCTTGAAGAGAAGGATCTTCACGTGTGTTGCCAATGGCGAAGTGTGTAGATAACAGTAGCAAACTTGGACGCCGGGGGTTCAACTTCAAAATGTGCAATCGAAGCTGTGATGAGTTGTAACATAATACGAAGTGGGTGCTTTGAAGAGTTGCACTTCAAGGAGGGGCCATTGATTGCCTGGAGCTTGCATAGAGTTCAGTTATTTCCTTGAGTTGCTTGTTATACCAATCATTATGCTTCTGATGTTGTAGTGCCATCCGAAGTGACACAACATTATTAGTAAGTGAGAAGAGCTTGTTCGCTTTCTTTCTATGGGAATAATCTTTGTTGACTGCATTTTGATTCCAGAATCCAAGTGCATGATGCAAAATCTTGGTTCAATTTCGTCGGCAACCTCATGTGGATGGAAGACAGAAGGAGTAGGCCTCACTAGGTGTAGAAAGAGAACCAGCTTTACAAGTGGAGTGAAGTTATGTTGTCCACCTCACATTCCTTCATAATTCTGTAATGAACACAAAGTACATCAACATAGAGCATCTCTATGGATGCCTTTAATGGCATGCTCACACTAGGACCATCGATTGACTCATAGCAGTGGGAGAGTTTTCATTTGGATAAAAGTCCTTGTTTTGCATGTAGTGAAGTGGACGGGCAAAATTGCACCATATTACATCCAGTGAGGTTATTGTGAGGACGACAAAAAATCCTCATTGATTGTAGTATGTTTGGGAAAGAGATTAACTTTCTCTATCAAGAGGGATTCTTGTTGCCGCCGAGGAGAAATGATTGGCTCTTGTATGGGCATGCTATCAACATCATTTCTTTTTTAGATTGGGTAAGGCAAGATCGCAAAAAGAAAAGAAAAGAAAAGAAAAAATAACGTGCGTGACTCAATACCGGCATGAATGTGAGCCTGTTAGCCTTGTGTTGATCACGATATTCCATGATGCAACATAAGGTATTTTGCCTCCATTGGCAAGATCGCATGTTATGCCTCACCTCTAAAATCCATAGAAGCTCTCTCAAAAGTCATTTAGCTCAACAAATATGGTGAACTGAAAGAGGATTTTCAATACGTAACTGGTGGAATGGAGTATGGACAAGTTCTTAAGATACATATATTAGGGACTTATGTGTGAGACGAACCACGCGACCTTGCCTGAGAGGACATAAAGAGTCCATGATGGTAAAGGCTCGTTTGTGACTCCATGAGTGAAGACGTCCTTATAAATTTGTTATTAGCCCTGCTTACTGGGCTTAATACAACATAGTAAGCAGGGCTCAATCTGTGATGAGCAAGTAACTGTGACTTGCCTAACCATGTGTACAGATCTGACGTCGGTTGTAAACACCAGTTCTCCTCATTGCGTTTCCTGTAGCTTTGAAGACAAAGCTCACCCAGAAGACACACACAAATTCACACACTGGCCTCTGTAGCGTATATTTGTGTTAATGCACCGAAGTTGCTCATCAAATTAAGCCGATCGGTGATCGCAACTCATGATGCTAAAAACGAGGCTTGAATATTTGGGGGAGGCCCAGTCCAAAGGTGGTAAGCTTAGTAGCTGGAGAGGTTGGAAGTGTCATGACTCATAAGTAGAGCAACATAACCAACTCTTGCTATAATTGAAGGCCCAACTGGGATTCCACTTTCTAAATAAGCCTGGCTTTGCTTATAGATAAGTGGGATGGCTGCCATAGGCTGACAGGATCTAAAAGGCCTCTTGTTTCTCAAATTTCTCACTTTCTCACTGTCAGATGGAGGCTTTGATCGGTTGGCTTGCAGCATGGGCAAAAAGCCTATGAAGTTGGAGCAGATGAAGGGAGCTCCAGAAAGTCCAATAACTTAGCAGCCAGCAAGATGGGTTTCCCAACTTCCAGCTCACACTTTATAGGCTACAGTCCAATGGGAGCCACTCGTGCGATCCTCACTGCCAGCGAGGATCCCTAAGATAAGCACTGCTCAAAATGACAAAGGAAGGTGGCTCAAGCCTTCATGCCCTTTGTCTGTAATCTTGATTTTGCAGCCAGGGTTGGAGGTTTGTGGATATGTATATGTAGTCAGGGGACATTAAACCTCTCCCTATGAGCTTTTCGGGGAGGTAGATACGAGCAAGGGCAGTCCCCAGAAAGAAATCAAGATTTTTGGGACCCGACCGAAAACTTCTGCCCGTCCTGTCCGACTTTGAAAAAACCATTTGCCTCTGCATTTTTGAAGGTCGCTTATCCACAAATCTCATAGTGAGTGCACTTCACCTTCAAGGTCTAGAATCCAATATATATATATGTGTGTGTACTTCCAATTAGTAAAGAAGAAATTGACTGGGATTTCATTCCGGAAGTGACAATGTCAATAAAGCATGTAATTAACTCGGAAGTCAAATACATTACAAAATCTTCATTAGCATTGATGTTGTAGCTTTTGTGACTTACCATTTGAAGGGGTCTTTGTCATTCTAAAATGAAACATAAATTGATGTGTTGATTTTAGTATGTATATTTTATAGTAGCTTATGCCTTCTACTTTCACAAGTATTCATACGCATTAGTTTGAATGCATTAGTTTATGGATAAGTGACCTTCAAAAATGCAAGGGCAATGATTTTTTCAAAGTTGGACAGGGCAAGCAGAAGTTTCCGGTTGGGTCTAGAAAATTTTAATTTCTTTATGGGGGCTGCCCCTGCCCGTATCTACCTCCCCTGAAAAGCTCGTAGGGGGAGGTTCAACATTCCCCTATATAATCTGCTTGTGCGATGTTGTGGCTATAAAGTGGGCGTGAAAGAGTAGGGGACGTTGTCACTAATAGGTACTAAACAACAAAATTTTCCATAAATCTGAAGCATACATAGTAGGGGCTATAGTAGGTTTCCCTTGTAATAGTGTGTAAAATCAACCTGCTTATTAACAATGTACAAGAAGTGCATAGAGGTGCGACAGTGATGCTAAAAACAGGCAGATGTATTTTCTCAGAAACTATACTATTTTGTCTAATTAGTGTGGGCTGCACTACACTATTTTCTGACTATGATTTGGAGTGGCGCACTGTAATTAGTGTGGGTTTTCGTTTGCATGTTTGGATGAAAATTCAATGTTCCATTCAATTGTATTTTTCAATAATCCTAAATTGAACATGTACGTGTGCAAGAAATGCTAAAAAATCAAAGATGAGCAATACCGATAACCAGTAACTTAAAACATCCCAGCGGATAACCCAATAGCAATTGACCTTTTTATCCATCAAGGACCAAAATTACAAGTGCAACCTAACAACAAAGTTGAGTTGAAAAGCCAAAAGTATAACACTAAAGACACATACCTACTTACTTCAATTGGTGTAAAGCGGCTCCTCCTCCTCCATTAAGCTTGGCAACAAAGAAAAGATGGACATTATAGTTTGTGCTCAAACCTGATTTTTGTCCAATGGCGCACCACAAAGAATCCTAATGTACGAGGATGAAGTGTTTGGGATGACAATACAAAATTCATCCAAAATGATGTTAACCAAGACACTAAAAATTAATGTGGGCCACACTAATTTCCAACCCACATGAATTTCCCACCCACACTTATTAGACAAAACAATGTAGCTGATCAAAACACCATATTAAACATTTTGGGACTTTAAGACAATTTTGGGACTATCTTGAAGACAGTGGGGAACTCATTGGGAACACACAAGGAACACAATGGTGAGAACAACCTAAGCCATGCATGCACGCTTTGCAAGGGTTTTTTCACCATAAACTTTGTTTGCCAACTACAACTACACATTGAGAACCTAAGTGATGGGAACTTTCAAATATGCAAGACTAGTGCTTTTACTGAGTGAAAATAAATTGACATACAATCAATGGGAATTGCCCCACAATGACATGCCTTTGAGCACCTTGCGCACAAAATGCTATTGGGCTAGAGCTTTGTGGTGCCTATGTAAACTCATCTATCATTGATGACGGGGGTCAAGTGAAAATAAATCTCCTTTAGGTTGAAGGTCAATTCATGTTAACAAAGTTCCAAATGGATTGTTGACGTCATTTTGCAATCAAAATGTCTAGATATATAACTTTGCTACAATAGATGTAGACACCGAGAAGTGGATTATTTTGCCCCATTGAGAATCCCATTGTTGTAGACACCTAGATATATATATATATATATATGACATGGCATGAGGTATGGGTGTGCCTCCTCGTATCCAATCAGGAATAGACATGTCAGCAAAATTGCTCAACCTCACTCACCACCACGCCCACTCCCCACTGTGGAAACTAACTTCCTCCAAAACCGATCATCCGTCATAGTGAAGTTATATAACTAACTGCTCTGGAATTCGCCCATGCAGGCTTCAGGTCATTCACATTACGAGCTGACTGATCGATCGATCAGAGAGCACGCAAACAAAAATGACGACAGAAGCTGTGCAGCCGAGTGGACATGACGCCAATTTGATGAACACTTTGGGTGCTCATCATCTCGCTGAGCCCCCCCTTGATGCAAAGCCTGCAGAAGAGCCCGGAGTGGATGTGGTATTCACAAAAGACGTACAAAGTGATTCCGATGCGAATTCTGTCAACAACAACAGCAACGATGTAAACCTAAGTGAGCCTCCTCCGCCCAATCCGGGTCATCTGCATTCGCCCGAAGTGGAGCCTCATAATGTGCTCACCGCAGCACGGAACGATAAAGCTGATGCCATCATGGAGGCCCACAAGGAGCGAGTGGAAGTGGAAGCCAATGCTTACCTTCAATCCGAAATGCGCAAGGTCCATGCGAGAGCTAACATGGCACAGGTAAGCTTTTTCTAATTCTTCACCACTTGCCACCCTCTCATTCCCAATCCAGGTCGATTGATTGTTTTTATCAAAGCTGGGGTTCTTCCAAGATAGGACGAGTCTTGATGTGCTTGAGCACTGTCAGCCACACCGTCTTTCCAATTTCACAGCCTATGTGAATCAATTAAGCACAAGTTTTGGGGCTGCATGAGAGTCAAGAAAGCTTGGGAAATGGACCACTCACTTAATAAAACGTCTTTAGTAGCCTATCTAGGTTATGGTGCATATGGAATAATTCATAGGTGACCTGGGAATGATTCCATTTGGGGGGCCCTCTTCAATTGAATCTTGGTAGATGGGTGAAGGTTTTGTATCCAAAGATGTACTGGCAACAATGAGGTGTCAACTAATGAGAATTCTATGCCCTTGACAAACATGCGTGCAATGGGGAACCTTGAATCTTGGAACTTCATTGAAGCTAGGATGGAACGAGGGTGTCCTAACACAGCTTAAGAATGTTACATTCAATGTCTTACGAAATAGAGGTAATGTGATCCACATTCTCAAGGTCACATGGAACTTTGGGCAATTTACCACTTATGGAACCACGTGGCCACAAGCCGGCTCCACCCCCGAAAGCCATTATATTTTGTAAATTCCGCGCGGAAGAGATTACGCGGATCATTGAAGAACTTTGTAATCCGGACTGTGTGACTTGCCTGAACGAGGTGAATGTGTTTGAATGCTGGTTCATCTTGTTGGCGAACTTCCCAATGGAAATTATGCAGCAAAGAGGCCTGCTCACCAGGTTAATTTGTCCGCTTCACCACATGTTTCCCTAAGCAGTAAATTGCCTAAAGTTCCATATTGCCGACAAACCCACAAGCCTTCTGCATGCGACCGGCATTTAAGCATATCACCTTGTGGATGGTTGAGATGGCATCATGTGAAAATTTGCCAGCTTTTCTGTCATGCAGACACGAGTCCCTCCGATTGAAACGGCCCATACCAAGTGCACTATTTGAATGTTTTTCATTTCAGACTGTTGCCAAGGATAAAGAGCGAACTTGTTGATTTACACTTGTGCATAGGTGTGGCACAAACCACACGCATTTAATTGTTTTTGACTTGAGGCAGGCATTTGGTTGCATGTGTTGATGTTGGGTAGTTCAGACTGATGATACCCGAGTTGACATATCCAACATATACTTCAATTCAGGAATGTAGGATTTTTAATTGGACCAAATAATTGAAGACGATGAGATATGCCATTGAATACAGGTACCCTTATGGTATTGACTCTCCCACATTTTGAAGACAATCATCAAGGGTAAGTTAGCACCAGAACAAGAAACTCAAGAGGTTAATGGGGGACTCATACATTGCAGGGGGAGACATGACAGGAGACATTATAACGGTTTCA
This sequence comes from Polytrichum commune, assembly GCA_950295325.1. Taxonomy (NCBI): domain Eukaryota; kingdom Viridiplantae; phylum Streptophyta; class Polytrichopsida; order Polytrichales; family Polytrichaceae; genus Polytrichum; species Polytrichum commune. The sequence continues at coordinate 63,497,827 of OX485804.1, forward strand.
GTAAACTGCCACTACACTAAATTCTGGTGTGTATGGGTTGACCCAGGAGATGGCAGAGAGGAAAAAAATCCACGAGGAAGCCAAAGCGCTTGAAATTTTAAAACATGATGAGGCGCGTGCCGAGCAACTCCAGTCCAATGCAGAGGTTAGGATCGAGCACAATTTGATGTCTTTGTGGTTATGATGACTTGTGGAAAATTGAAATTGAATATTGTGTGATCATGGGCCTTGAAGTGTAACGTAATGACATATGCGACTGGCTCTCATCTGAATGCTTTTTCCTTACCAGCCTGTATTTCATGCGGGCCCTTCTACACAATAAGTTTCAATAATAAACTAAGGGTTTGTGAGATTTTGGAGTTACATGGTCTCCCGCTTTTGTGTGAGATCCACTTTGTTGAGGTGGACTTGATGCAAAACCCAGTGGCCATGAATATTATTTATTGCAAGCCAAGTAGGTGACCATATATGTCTTTCCATCCATTCAAAATGCCTTGTTTCTGAGGCCCTCAAGCTCTTAGAATAAAGTGAAGTGGGTCGGTCTCGGCCTTATCCACCAATGACAGATTTTGGACTGCAACAGTCACGGGCCCTCAGTCTCTAGTGCGAAGTGCCCAGTAATGCTACATGGCCAGTGGAAAGTGACGTGTATTTGCCTGTCAGTGTGTTGACATGAATCATTGATCCAGACAACTCCACGAGTGTAATTTAACTTGTCACTAACAATTTACATCCTCTTATGGAGTGCCTGCTGATTCATACGTTTTGTATGGCAGATGTGGTCAAATTTTCATTCACTGTTCTTATAAAACTATTGAAATTCTCTCATGTAACTAATTGAATTATTTATTCATTTATCTTCAACAGGCAAAAGCAGAGAAAATAGTAGAACATGCAAAACAAGAGGCTGCAAAACTGAAAGCTCACGCGAATGAGGTGACTGAGAGAGCCATTGCTGATGCAGATGCCAGAGCAGAGCGGGTATGATCACTTCCAAATTTGGCCTTCATATATTACCAAAGGCTGGTTCTGGTTTTACATAAGAGAGTTAAATAACTATTCTCTAACTCAACATGGCTCTTAGAGGATGGTTTACATCATAAAAGTTAACTAATTGTTCTGTAAACGTTCTCTCAATTCACACCTCTTTCACAGCCACCCAATTTTTTTTATTTCCCACACATTAACCACATGCATAAGACTAGTCTGGAACCAGAATGTCAGATATGGGCTGGCAAAAATGCACATGATTCTAATGATCTAGTGCCTAAAAATGAAGAATTTGAGTCTCAATCCTTCCCTTATTCTCGTTTGGACAACATGTACTTGCACTTCGTACAAAATGCTTACAACTGAAGTGGTGCACACATAGCGTAACTTGCTTGACATAGGATCTAAGAATGCTGACATATCTCCAAAGATCATCGTTCAATGTGCTGAGTAATTAGAGAAAGGGAGAGGATTATGCCTATGTTTGCCAACACTAGGGTCAATTAACTGAGTTGGATGGTTTCTAATGGTTTTAACCAGTGTTGGTCTTGAATAAAGGTGAATGCATGGTATCAATGATCAACATCAATAATGGTATAAAGAACTTACCCCTGGGTTACAATATTATAAAACTGGTCAAATCATGATATTTGGTGGGTATGTCAAGGTAAGAGAATCTTTGTATACGTGAGTTATTTTTTGGAGCAATATCATTTTAAAGCATGTTGAAACTAGGGTAATTGTACCTAGGTATGAAGATTCTTGCATGGTATATAGATCCGAATGGTGTCAAATTTTTTTTAAAAAAACCTTCAAATACTCATACCCTACAGGTATCAAAAATATATAAATTACCCAAATGATATGAAAAAACACGATACCATACCAACATTGGTATAAACTAGGGCAACTGCGTTGTGTAACATGTAGCATTCCACATAAATTAGATTAAGCTCACTAAGGTAGATGGGTCTTAAGTGGCACCTTTTCTTAATTGGACCCCTATATTTGATTGGCATGTGGTTTGGTGAGGATCAAAGAGCAAGCACCATAAAGACACATGTTTCAAAGAGATTGGACTACGTCTTCAAATATTAATAACTATTCTACACTCAATAGTGAACACAATTGGGAGGACCTATGTATCCAACTAAGAAATCAACAAACATGCACTTCCAATAATGATAACTAAATTAAGGGAGGTTGGATTTTCAATCCGAGTTTTACATATGTTTCATCCAAAATTTGCCAATGCAACACGAGTTTTTTGTTTTTTTGAATTGAATCGTTAGAAGTTGGAGAACATGAAAATGAACCAAAAACACCCACATACCTTGAAGATGTGATTAGAATTCCTGTATGGAACTAAATAGAACTATGCAGAACCTAAACTAACTTAATTAGTTTACATGGAACCTCATATGCTACACTGTGTTGTGACTGCTTTAAAAAAAAAAAAAAAAGGATTCTTTGATTAACTCCTTCCACCTAGAGCTCTTAATGACAAACCTGCGGCTTGTGGGGCATGGGAGAACATCCAGGAAAAGGCCGCAGAAGAGGAAATGAGAAAGGTAGGTATTGCTGAGCTTGTGGATGAAGTTGAAAACCTGAAGGCAACTGGAGAGCTCCCTGCCCAAGAGAAGAAAGGCATCATGACCCGCTTGAAGGAGAAAGTTAGTGGTCACCATTAATTACTCGTTAATGTTAAGTTTATCAAATTTAGTTGGGGTTTGATAAATGTAGGCAGAGTGCGAACATCGAGCCAGCCAGTTGCTTGCAACAATCCATCTGTTTTGAAGCACACCCTAAGATACTGGAGAATGTCAAATTCTGATGGGATACCTGGTTATTCCATGCAGCATGCATGTAAAATGACAATGTTGTGATTTCTGAGTAGCTGGGAAATATGAACCACTTAGTGACTGCCCTTTGATGTCGAGTCATTGTTGATGCATGCCTTTCAGGGTTTAATATCAAGTTTTCAATGGCAACTCAGCATTTAGCTTCTGATTCGTTCACCATCGATTCAACTCATATGTCAACCACTTTCTAGGTCTTGCATTTGTAAAATAGAGAAACGAAAGATTAAAGTTTGCAACCCTACATACGTTTGGTAGCCTGGCATTCTATGTCTCGAATTGATGTGATTAAATCAATGTGAATCAGTGTATGATATGTGAATTAGAGGCTTGTGGTGCACCTTACCGTGATGCCAACTACGAGACGCAACTAGGGATTTCTCAAAAAACTGCACTTGGGCGGCTACTAGGTATTCTTGTATCAACCGTGGGCCCTGAAACTAATCAACACTGAGCCTCTACTAACCCATCATCAGCAGAGGTGATTGTGTGTGTGTGTTGCAATATTTGGAGTTCAGATTGCAGAATGAACAATTAGGAGACTGACAGCACAACTTCGAACTGAGACAAAATGTGGATTCTAGACTGTTTCTCAGTTTGTAGGCTGACTTTATATTTTCAATTTCAGGTCTAACATTACAGCACAATATATTCTAGGTATCATGACACCAGTGTCGGTATTTCTGCCATGCAAGTCAAACAACCCATCAAACGGTTGCCATACGAAGGTCCAGAAGCCTTTGCTTTCACTGTGCACCAGAACAAGTTTGGGAGAAAATTACCAGGGCCTACCAAGAAAAGAAAAGTTTAAGAAACACTAGTTCCCTCACACTGACGTGAATGTGAGCATGTTATCTCTGTACTGGTCATGGTAATTCATGATGCATGTTAAGGGATTTGGGGCGAACCAACCCATACACTCGTTCCTTGTTGGATGCCTAAATCCTTGTTTCCAAGGAACCAGTGTATGGGTTGGTTGGTCCTAGCCCAGGTTAAGGGGGGTTGTCTTCCTTTCGGGAGGTTGGCTTATATTATGGGGGAGGGGGGAAAGGAGAGTGGGGGTGGGTTAGGTGTAGTGTGTTCATGGAGGTGTGACTGTCCAATTATTTTTTTGTTTAGTATGAGACATGTCAGATATTTTATGGCATAATGCGTTTTGATATATGGACTTTCATCAAATTTTTGATGTTAGTTTAAAGGATGTGTAGGCTCTAGAGTTGTTTCAAGGAATGGTCATGCATAGCCCCTCGGACTCCCGTTGTGATTGTGATATCTACATATTATTCTATGGCAACCTTCTCAAACAATAGATTAATCAACATAATGGTGTGCATGAGGGTTTTCCACTGGATGTGCTAATGTAAGTGATGGACACTTCATTAAACTAGTGTAGAGCAGGAAACTGTTAGGGCACTAAATCAAATGTCTAATTTACCCAAAAAAGGATGTCCTCTCGACACAACCAGCGTCCGGCAAGAGCCTAAGGCTAATACAAATGCAGCCTACAAAATTTGTGACTTAGCCTATAAAATTTTGAAAGTGTAGGACAAAGAGCCTATGGACAATTTAAAAACATAGGATATCAACCTATGTGATAAAAAACATGTAGGAAATTTTGCCTACAAATTTTTTTAAAGAGAGGATTTTAGCCATTCATCCTTCTTCAAATTGGGAAATTAGTTGGCCTAAGTACATATCTTTAGGCTATATCTTGCAGGAATAGCAGAGGTTGAATCACAAGATGGTGAGGACTTTCACCCTTAAACTCATTTGAATTTTAGCAACCTTTCATAACTTATAATCAACTCTTTAAAAAAGAGTTGATTAATCCTTGGTCTTCAAACGTGGTGAAGGGCTTAGCCAGGTTCAATTCCTGCCAAGGATACCACTTAGTACTCAAATTTTGAATTTAAAACCTACAACATTAAAAGATATGAAGGATTTTAACCTACTAAAAATTAGTTTTGAAGGCAATTGGCGGGTAACTTAAAAACTCAAAAGGTTTTCAACTTACAAAAATTTGATATTGTAGGATGCAACCTATGCCATGAGGGAAATAGCCTATGCCCTTTTAAAGAGGTAGGCAATTAACCTTAATAACTTCAAAAACTTTTCGGACGTTGGACACAACCCATTTGACACACCTATCAAAAACATCATCACTTCATGTCAAAAATGGTTGTTTTGACACACATTGGCACAAAATGTGGTCTCTTTGACGGTTCCTGGGCCGTGTCCAAAAAGACCCCATTTCCTACAAGGCACCCACAGATTGCAAGTGTCAGATCCAGATTCCGCGGAAGATATTATATTCACGGAGGAAGCAACGGTCGGCGCGGTACGCGCTATGTATAGATCACCTCAACTAGTCGCCGACATATTCATCAATTTCGGTCACTCTCCTCAACCCAGGCTTTGTCTGCAACGCAGAAATTTATAAAGCCAAACGATCCTTACCACTGTCCTTCAAAGGAGACCCTGTAATTTGAAGCAAATCGTCTCGTCTCATATTGCACCACACCCTTACAAAGAAATTAGTCGGAGGTAGTTCTAAGGGTGTCGAAGATTGTAAAGGAGGAAAATCATTGTGTGTCGAATATTGCAAGGGAAGAGAATTGTTGCGTGTCGAAGATTGGTTGGCTATGGAGAACTCAGCTTCAAATGGTCGGGTGCAAAATCTGTTTGTGATGCGGCATGGTGAGCGGATGGACGATGCGGAGCCAACCTGGTTGGCGACAGCTACGCGGCCTTGGGATCCCCCGCTCACGGAGAAGGGCCACTTGCAAGCGCAGGAGAAAGGGAAGAAGCTGAGGAGCGAGGGATATCTCGTCACGCGCATTCTTGTGTCTCCGTTCCTTCGATGTGTGCAGACCACCGCGGCAGTGATCAAGGGCATGTACCCCGATGGCACTGCCAATTCCAACCTCAAGGTAGGTCACACTCCTCAATTTTTAATCTCATCACACTCATCTTTCTTAATCTTTCTTATGATGCTTGGAAAAGTCCAGGCAGCAAGAATGCCGACAATGGTTTTCTGGTGCAGTGAACCTCATCTTATTTACATTTCGTTGCGTCGGCATGTTTGACGTCAGAATGCAAAAATTGATATGTGCTATAAGGTCGCTCCTCAACTTTTACTCTCGTCACACTCATCTTTCTTAATTTTCATAGTCTTTCTCAATAAGATGCGGGGCAAAGTCCAGCAAGGTTGCCGATAATTGTTCCCTGGTGATGTGAATCTCATGTTGTTTATTGAAATTTCGTTGTGTCGGCATGTTGATGTCAGAATGCACAAATTCACATGTGCTATGAGATCGCTCCTCAATTTTGTCTCTGGTCACACTAATCTTTCTTAATTTGCGATGGTTGTGGTCGAAGGTGCGGAGAAAAGTCCAGCAAGAATGCCCACAATTGTTTCCTGGTGATGTGAATCTCATGTTGTTTATTCACATTTCGTTCTGTTGGCATGTGGAATTTGTCAGAATGCACAAATTTACATGTGCTGTAAGATCGCTCTCCAATCAGAGGTCTTCAAGGTTTGGGGCTTAAGCTCTAGGGTTTAGGGTTTATGGCCACAGGTATTTGTTGCGAGTGGAACATGTTGTCACCGAAGTAATTGGTGGTAATCGATTTCTCTTGGTTATGAAGCAGGCTTTTTGGAGCCACAAACATTCAATTGATGTCAGGTAGTCTTTGGTTGTCGTGTGGTGATTAGGTTTCCATAGAATATGGATTAGCAGAGTTGATGAACAGCCGAGCAATTCGCAACCCCCCAAAAGGAGCGATGGAAACAGCGGATGTGCATTGGATCATGCCGCTTGAAGAGCTTTATGCCCTTCTTCCAAGTGATGTTTTGGACACCTCTGTGCAGCCCACAATTCCCAAGGTATGCAGAATAACTCTTCCAATTCTTTGCACACCCGTCTTACAGTTGCTCTGGGTGTTGTGCTTCATCAGAAATACATTTGATTTAGGGCAAGTTGTACATGCGTAGTTCGGTTACTAATCTTATTCAGAAACCTATAATTTGAGTGTGGTGTGTGGTCAGTTGTGGATCTAAGAACGGACACCAAAAAGACATGTGTTTAAAAGAGGTCGGAATATTTGCTCAAAATGATTTGACCATTCTAGGTTCAATAATCAGCATAAATGGGGTGGTGGGTGGCTACTTCGTCATTTTATGGCTCCAGTACTTTTGACCCTGAAAAATCATAGCAGCAACATGGGAGCTCGGAAAACTTTATACATTGTTGCTAAAATCTCATATGACATCCGTGGACCCAAAAAATATCCTACCTCTGTTATCCAAGTTGAGAATCATGGCAAACATCGAAACTTCACCATTTGAGGGGCGTTAATTTTGAAGAGAAAGCGTTGACAACTATTCAAATGCCCTATAACCTAGTTCACAATGTTCGAGAGGTAGAATGCTAACGATGCAATATTATGAAGAGCCAATTTAATTGTCATACTTGCTCTGCGATCCTCAATAGTTTTGTTACGGTTCAGCGCAGGTAGAATTTGGAGATCCACGTGCCCTGTGGTTAACTTAACCATAATTGAGATAAAATGTCACATTTTGTCCGATTTTATCGAATCTTGATGAAAGCTTTAGACGTTTTGAACTCTTTCATGAGAAAGATTTGACCATCATCCCTGTTTTAAACATTTGCAATGCGTGATTTCTCAAAAGTGGCATGTGATCCATTTTCTTACAAACGTATGGCCTGAGAGACCTGTATATAGACTTGGTGGTTTAGGTCTGACGCAGGATATAACAAGCTGAACAGCCAAAAGGTGTGGCAGCGAGGGAATGCCCTGTGTAAGAAAGTGTATCAATATGTGTCAAATGTGCTTTGGCATGTCACCATTTTGAATCTTTAGCTGCTTGAACTTGCAGATTCCTGCCTGGGGAGAGAGTACAGAGGACGGACATCGCCGCTTTAGCAACACTTTCTTCGCAGTAGCTGACAAGTTCCCATGTGAAAGTGTTTTGTGCATCTCACATGGTAAGAGCCCATTTATTCCATCTCTGAACCCAAATTGTGGTCTATTGCCATTGCAGGTGTACAGTCCATGTGACCTAACTACACTAAACATCTGATTTGGTGTGGCATTAAGATTGGTGTCATGTTAGTCAGATTGGTCTTCATGCCTTGTTATGTAGGACCAAGTTTCATATGACAATCTCTCTAGTTGCCACCCAGTGATTTTAGACAATTCATGTGAGTCAATGATAAATACCGTCCTACGTAGGCGGCTTCGATGGAAATTATATTATTTCGTAAAATTCTGAAATTCGAAATTGGCAGAAATTCTGTTTTATTAGACAAATAAAACTTAATCAGGACTTTTTCTGAAAAATGTCGATTTTCCAAGTTTGTCAAAATCAAATAAACTAAATTATCGATTCTTAGAATCAAAAACGCCCAGATAGGACCATAGTGCGGGCCATACTAAATCAAATGTTAAGCGTAGTTTCCTGGAGTTGCAATCTAAAGTTCTCAGGTAGGCAGCTCCCATCTGAAATGCGAGGTTGTTCGGCATTAAAACATGGGATAATGTAATGGGTTCTGGGTACATTTAACATCAAATTATAAAAAAGTAAGATTAGTCTCTTCTCAAATTTAAGTTTTTGGATTCCCCTGCTCAATGGCAATAAGAGATTCTTACGCTACAACAAATTACATAACTTTGTATTGCACTAAAATGCAATATGTCTTCAAAACCTGGCCATATAATAACGGGAGTTGTCTTGCCTACCCGGGTCTAAGTTTGTGTATTACAAATTACACCTGTTGGTGCACTAAGAAACCACCCTACTAATCAAGTGGACATGTGCTGATTACAGGTGAAGCAGTTGCAGTGTCATACATGCACATAAAGACCGAGTTCCATATCTACGGTGTAGAATATTGTGCTTATACTCATGCACAACGCAAGGTTCTGAGTCACCCTCCGGAGGCTCCATTAGATGCGGATTTCTGGAATATGCTAACAGATACAGGCGCAGAATCTGGGATCTTGTTAAATACCAAATTTCATCCTGATGTTTGAGCACTATAAGGTATCTATTCTTGATGGAATCTATTCTTAATGACTTTTTGAGAAAATCAGTGATACAAGGCCTACTTGAGACTGGTAAAAAGGTGTCCAAATTGTTGAAGGTGGACCATTAGATTGCTCGTAGTCATAGAAATATAATAGTAGAAAGAATGAGGTTGTAATAAGCCTACTAGGCTGGTCCGTAGTGGGAGAAGAGTTATCCCATATTGTTCGTATCAACCAAGGTGAAAACGATCAATAAAGAGCAAGGCAAGGGGTGAGGATGACCATCTCACTCCAAGCATTGTTCATATGTCTTTGTGTATGTGTACTTGCTTGTGCAATCACATCTTTAGTTATATTGAATAATAAGGTTGTAGTTATATTAGGTTGTAATAAGCCTACAAGGCCGGTCTGTAGTGGGAGAAGAATTATCCCATATTGTTTGTATTAATCAAGGTGAAAATGATCAATAAAGAGCAAGGCAAGGGATGAGGATGACCATCTCACTCCAACCATTGTTCATATGTCTTTGTGTATGTGCTCTTCTTGTGCAATCTCATCTCTAGTCCTATTGAGCTCCAATACAATTTTGATAAGAGGCGCCATAGGATGAAGATAGGAATTCAAAATCTAGGTAGACAATTCTTGATGAGTTTACGCATGCCTCTTAGTTTCATTGTTGTTGTCAAGCATCTACAATCACAAAGTAAAACTTATTGTGGTAACTGTTTCACATTAAAGTTGTGGTTTGCCAGAGACGTGTATAGATTTGTTCATGTTATAATGATGAAGAAGGTGATAACCTCAGAACCTGCTTTCTGACCTATACTATCCTTGAGTGACTTGATCGCAGATGAAGTAGAAACCCAGAATGTACACTGTTTGTTTGTTTGTTTGTTTTTTGGCTTCAGTGTGATCATTCAATTTGAATTTGAAAGAACTGGGTGTAATTTCCTGAGTAAAATAATAGACAGCATCTGTATGGGTGCAGAAGCAAGTGTCATCTTTGGAGAGATTAGCTTGAAACCAACAGATTGCATTGCTAAAATAACTGTACGCAGACCTACTCTATATTCAATTGCTAGAAGTATGAGAAGTTAATTTCTATGTAAGAAAGACAGCACAAACATCAAGAAAGTTGCAGTTGATCATAATCTCTCACTTTGGAGGCTATTGCCCACTGATCGGGCAGAACTGGCAGTTAATTACAGATGAACCGGTTGAGTTTGAGAAATAACCGGTTAAAGTTCAGGACTTCAGGCAAATTACTGATCGTTGTGGAGGAATTTATAGAATATACCCCAATTTATTAAAGGAAAACCGGAGGATGTCAACATGTGATTGGTTGGACTTGCAAACACTAGGATCTCAACCGTTTATGTCCAAAAATCTCCCCGATCACTATTACTGTTGGTGTGCAACTTCCTTAAAATGCCTATTTTTGAAGGTCCATCCCTTAGAATTGGACCATTAACCCCTAAATGCTCAAGTCTCCACATTCCATTTTCAGTCATTTCTAGCACCATTGCCAAGGATTTATGCTATGTAGCAAAATAGGCTTTTCAACTTTAAAAAAAAATCAAACCATACGGATGCGAACTAGGTTATCATATATTCATGCTGAGAAAATTTGAGGTCGATCATATCACATTTTCTAGGTCAGATTGACATGTGAACATGGCCTTCATCCAGGGGGAAGCTAAAGAAAATTTCTAATTTTTTTGGTTTCATGACCATTTCAGTCATGCCACAAATTTGGAAAGTTGGCAACTTTCCCATAAAGTGTCATGTGGATGAGAAATGAGCTACTCCTCAAAATCGGGCTTTTTTTTATAACAAATTTAGATGAAATCCATCAACCCTCAAAGTAGGAGGGGCCACATGAGGTCATTTTGGGAGATTCGCCCCTTTTCATAATGCGAGCAATGTGTGCACTCTTTTTTTTTGGGTCCAAGTTGTGCGCAACAGTCACCTTGTCCTAACAATCAAAACCCCACCCAAATTGGGCATCATATGTGAAAGATACCGATTCCTAAATTTGGCTCTTACATTTGGACAACACATAGAACCTGCTCCCAAAACAAGGAATGCCAACCTAACAAGAAATCGTGCATGCTTGGAGTATGAGGTTTTTATATGTTATTTTGGCCCGCATGATAATGGGTGCAACCACAGTCCGGGGAGTTTTGTAGAGAAACCGGCTAATTGCCGAGGTTTCTGGAGATGGCTCGGATTTTACAAATTTAACCCGGAAGTGGCCTAAAGAGTGCCAAATTTATCGGTTGATAGCCCCCATTTCCTAATGTATTTAGGCAATTAGCCGGCAATTTTTTTTTCATTTATGCAATTTCCGGAAGGTCTAAAGTGTGGCCGGTTTTATATTTTGGTGGTGGATGTGTCATGATCATTTATTCAATTTTTTTTGAATTAATGTGGATTAATTCAATGTGGGCATTCACTCTCCATTTATTGTCATCTAAATAGTATCCTTAGCATGATTTGAACCTGGCAAAGCCCCTACCATATTAGGGCTAAGGATTTAGCCTTCGAAAAATACAAGCACCACAAAAGGGTCCAAGTATAATTCGGAGGCTAGTTAGTATTGAAAAGTCACATGATTTGCGTACCATTGCCGTTAGTATCAATTGCCCCAAACGAACAAGGCACATCACTCATACTCATTGTACTAGGAGAATTCAAATAAGAAGAAGGATTAGCATACAAAAAACGGTACTTACTGTCTTTCTTCCAAAGTGGGATAGCATCACAAATTATGTCATCTACCTCTTCATTTGGCCCTTCCAAGGCAATTCGCAGCATTGCATCGAGATTCCTACTACCCAACCTATTCTAACTTTGGTTTTGATCAAATTTTGCACACTGAAAGCACGCTCACATGTCGCAGTAGAAACACATTGCACATGAGCTAACTCTGCAAGAATAAGGAGGTTGGGGTACCGTGCTTGCAAAGCATGATTCCAAGTTATCATGCCCCACAAATCCCTGAAATTCTTATCCCCCCATTCCGTAGTGCACTGAACCTACGGAGTCAAAGCTGGTTTAGGGAAGCAAGGGGAGCCCTAAACCACAAGCCACTCTAACCCTAAAGGGCCTAAAGGGCCTAAACCACAAGCCAACAAGGCATAGTCTCCAACTATGCATAGTACCGTAACACCATAGCAGGTTCATCACCTGGCGAACGAATATTTATTTATTTTGAAAAAATAAGGTTCGTTTGCTAAAAATATTTTTTTTTGAAATTCGTTCTTCTATTTTGAGGAAAAATAATAATTCGTCCTGGAACAGAGTAGATGTACCGGGATGACAACTTAAATTGATTTTTTCAACAGAGTTTGCTTCACCCAACTTTCTGGATTTTCGTTCTTTTCATAACATAATTTTCCATAATTTCGTTCTTCATGGCCTGGAATTTCTGATTTTTTTCGTTTTTTTTTTTGGGAATTATTTAAGAACGAACCTGCTATGGTGTTACGGTATTGAAAACCTTACCTAAAATATATATATTTGGTCGGCTGCCCGCCGTGAAAATAATTTCTCAATCGGCAATTTGCCGTGGATACTCTAGGGCAGCTTGCCGAAATGCCGGCATTTTATTTTTCTAATTGGCCCATTTCCGTAAACCTTCATTTTCTTCCGGAACCCCTTCCTAAACTTTCCAATTGCATTCGGAAATTCTCAAAATCAACCGGCTAGCTCGTAACTAACTGCCGGCACTACCCGTTCATTGGGTGCAACCACCCTACGCCAATAGATACCTTCCTTCCATGTAGATTACCTCCTAGGGGGTCGTGAAACCCCATCAAAATATTCATAAGTGACGACCTATTTTGGGTTGCATGAGCATTTAAGCGTTAGGTTGGTATTTTTCTATATCACTTGGAAACTACTGCGCTTTGCTTCTCTAGGGAATCGGCATCTTTGACACCATCATGACGTACTTTAAGTCCTATATGCCTTTTGGCTTCTTGAACTTTAAAACTAAAGAGATATCACGCTAGAGGCACCCAAAATTGTTGTGGTCCCTATTTTGTCCCCTATAAATGCTCAATTATTACTTCTTTTTCTTTTTCTTTTTTGACAGAATGCTCAATTATTACTGCTTTCTTGTTTTGTTTCACATAAACATGCCTTCCCAAGTGCAAGATTTCAACAACCAATTCTTTTGACATTTGACTACACCATATATGATATTCAATGTCATATGGTATTTTAAGTCACTATGGTAACTTTTCGGATGACACTTCTAGTGAATAAGTGAACAAACACCGTCATGGATGACGGATGAGTTCATCCACTGGTCAAAACCCTGCCTTCTCTTGTCAGCAACTTGTGATGAAATATTGTCGTGGATGATTGAACTTTGGATGAGAAACTACTTGGTAAGTGACAGTAATTGCAACACTGTAAATCTGTAATGCCCAAAAAAAAATTTTTACAAGGAATGACAAATAATGTTAGGTTAACATTTAGTGTTGGTGACACAATACCACGGTTTACAGATAGTAATGAGCAAGACAATTAGAATGGGTGACACTAAATAACATATTTAGTGTAGTTGTTGAGCATGTGTATGATTGTCTTGGACCAAAAGTTGTGAGATTGAGATTAGTGGGAGGTGAGAGCTCCCAAATGTTTGTTTCAGTGAAGTAAAATCAATTTTCTTGATAGCGTCAAACCTTTGGTTGGTTTTTCCAAGCAACTTGTTGGCTTAACACTTCCATATGTGAGAGTAGATTTGTCTAGTTGCATTAGAAGAAGAAAGGGGGGGGGGGGTCAAATAGGCCTCAAAGGACCCTTAATTGGTGAGTCTACATAAATGCTTCTTGCTTATTTGATTTTGGCCCATAGGCCTGGGCAACCAAAAATCTCATGAGTAGTAGATCAATTAGTGCAGGAATTATAAAGGTTGAAAATGTAAAGGGTGGAAAATCTAAATTTCTCAAACTCAACCGGTTCATTTGTAACTAGTGGTTGGTTCTCCCCGTTCATTGGTTTGGCAAGGCATGCCGCAAATTTGATGACAAATACTCCTTTGGTAATATGCATTCATAGAAGTGCAAACTCATTTTCATGATTTTACAAATCAATATACCAATAGGTTCTACCAATTTCATTGGAACTGCAAACCAAGTTCACTATATAGACAACCATTTAACTTGAACTTTCAACCAATTCCACTACATGATCATAATTTGAATAAACTTTGCTAATATGATTGAAATCTCTCTATCAAAGTTTATGAACACAAAGAATGTAGAGATATAACAGACCATACAATACTATCACTTTCTGTTGAGTCATACAAAAGAGACCTTGAGGCAGATAACCATTACAAAACCTCATAAGAGAACCCGAGCATGCTAGAGAACTGGATCAACACACTAGAGAGCTAGAGAATTGTATCACTGCTAGAGAACTAGAAAGTTGTATGGGGGCACACAAATTTGCTTCCAATTTGATTGTATTGTTAAACCTAGTACAAAGGCTCTCACCAACAACCGGATGTTGCAAAACGAGAAGGCAAGAAGTTGAGAATACAAGAGTTGCTTGGCTTGGAAGATTTATGAAATTGGTTTAGAAGATTCTTGAAGTTGCTAGAGGTAAAGGTCCATTATCATGAAATTGAGGTGTGCCACATGTCAAGTTGGTTTAGAAGAATCATGAACTAATTTAGAAGGTTCATGAAATTGATAGAACACTCCGGTAACATGAGGGTTCATGAAGTAGCATGGAATCTTCATGAAATTAACTTTGCACTTTTATGAAGTCATCTTACTAAAGGAGTATTTGAACAATGGTTATCGTGTCTTGATTTCCTGCGTGGCATGTAACGTGCCACAAAGGACGAGAAAAAAAAATATAGTTAGGTAGTTATTTTATTTTATTTTGGGGGGGGGGGGGCACTCCCTAAAACTCCCCCAAACTCGAAGCCCACTACTATAAAACTTCCTTCTCTAATGTCAACTATGCAAGTTGAAATGTGATTGTCATCACATTTGGCCATTTTGAATGTCGCATGAACTCATGAATTATTATGCCTTGAGATTCTAAGAATCGAAAAGAAACCACAAATATGAAAACTTTGTGTAAGGTTTGATTGATAAGAATACACATCATGAAAAAACATTGGTGTAAAATATGACAATCTCAAGTTTGCGCTAAAATATTTATGCCCCTCCGCCCACCCCCCAAAAAATACTCTTAAATGAGAGTCAATTTCCAGTTTCAAAATAGAGAGGCAGTCGAACTTTCTCCCTCAAACTTAAATTTCTCCCCACAATTGTGTCAATCACCAAGTATTATTGTCTAATGTAGTCTTCTTTCTTTCTTTCTTTCTTTCTTTCTTTCTTTCTCATTATGGTAGTTTTTGCCAATGTAGTCGGCACATAGAAGCATGCCCTAACTTAGAGTTATGAGAATATTACACTGCTTATCCTAATTAGTCCATGTGGTACTAATTCCCAGCATACACACTATTTTGCCAAGTCTCAAAACTAGTGAGCTAAGGAATATACCAAGTGTTACTAAATTATGAATACATGAACATTTACCATACATATCAAGAAATTAATGCATGCTCTAAGGTGCTTGTAGAGTGATAATAATAATAATAATATGCAAACACATGCTTGTCAATGAATAGTGCTAGGATGAATAGTGTCAGTACTCCAATGAGTAGTGTTGATATAAATAATATTTTTAGTGAATAGTTTTGAGATAAATAATGCTTCCTAGCTCTTTTGGTGGCACTAATTTCATAGTATAAAGAAATTTAGTATCACCTTCACTAATTTCCCACATTCACTATTAGTCCTCCCTTATTAATCGGGATAATCGGTGTACTAGCATGTCCAAAGTGGAGATTTTAGAGGTCACTTTGAAGCCTGGGGAGTGGAGTCTTCATACCATGTACGAACTAATGTGAGTTTAAGATGGGGTACCATATTTTAGGCATTGGCGTACATATCATACATAAGGGAGAGGTATTGATTTTCTCTAGTGTGTACATCTAAAAAGGCTACTAAAATTCCTGAAGTAAAGGTAGATGTAAAGAAGGGAGGCCTAAGGTTTAGAGAAAATATTGACAATAGATGTGTTAGTTTCACCAATTTACGTTTCATCCATTGTTGTTTTTGATTACTATCATGTTGTATGTTCTTGTTAGGGTTTGCATTTTGAGTTTTAGGTCTTTACAAACTAGAGGCTCTTGGAGCCCTCATGGCTTCGTTGAATTATGCTCTCCGGATTGTGTCTAAGTTATCATGCTCTTGCCTTTGTTTGTTTGATGCATTTGATGCATTCCATGCTGTGGATGAAAATGACTATTTCATTGGAAAGTGAAATTTTAATTGTAATGAAGCCTAATTAATTCATGATATGTATTTTGTATATGTAATGGAGGCATTTACCACATCAAATTGAAAAGCTTAGTATAAACACATGAATCTACTTTCTAGCATATTGTTAGTACGTATACATTTTTTTTTCTGTGTAAACTTCTCGTATACTTCTTTGTTAATTTCATATTGACCCATGCACGTCATTTAGGTTTCCAACAAAGAGTCCACCCCCCCCCCCCCCGGGCTTTGAAGTTTGCGACTTCATAAATGTCAAGTCACAAATCTTCAAGTCAAATCTTAGCGCAGTCATTGTTTTGGGAATTGGGAAGTATAAAGTAGGTTTGTAGCCAAGTCCAACCGAATAATAGCTACTACCTACTGTCATGCCTTTTGGTCAAGTTTAGGTTTACGTGGTGGGGGCTTGTGATTGATTACACTCATAAAAGTTTTGACAATTGTTGTAGCCAAGCATTATCATTTTAGATGAGTGGTTATGGGTTAACCTATAGATCAATTGTGTGTTACCCTAAACTCTACCACTTCCAAATTTGTAGCAATTTCCATATTAATGGAAATAATAATAAAATTACATTCTCCTTAAAGTTTGTTTTTCTTCACAAGAAAAATAATTCCATGTTATTACTCCTTCTAAACATATGCAAACTCTCTTATCTTATTGATTATAGAGGCCTCAACCTTAAGGGCCCTGGATAATCATCCAAAGGTTGTACCATGGGGAACAAAAATGCACTTTTGCATTAAATGGGCCCTTAAGCTTAGTGTAAAGTGAAAGTGGACCATTATGGAAAATCCACAATTGTAGGTAGTCCGCAACCCATCACACCTTGCCATGGCAATAAAATATATCTAGAAGCCACTAACAATTTAATTGCTTGTCACAACTCCTAATTCTACATTAGACCCAATTCTTTTTGATAGGCCTATAGCCATGCCATGTACACCATGAAACATTGGCCACTTCATGCCATGTAGATTTTTCATGTGTTCAAATTTCCTTGGTTCCTTGGTTCCTTGGACCATAGACCCTCAAGTTTAGTGTAAAGTGAAGTTGGACCATTTCCAGGTTCTTGACCAATCACATAATTTGTATATTACATGGGGGGTGGACTCTTCATACCATATATGAACTAAATTTAGTGTAAGAAGGGGTATTATTTGAGGCACTAGCGTACATACTATACATAAGGGAGAGGTATTAGTTTTCTATACATTGTCCATTTAAACATGCTATTAGTTTTTGGAAGTAAAGGTAGATGTACAAAAGGGGGCCCTAAGATTTAGAGATTTGTTTGACAATAAATGTATTAGTTTCATCCAATTCACATTCATCCATTGTTGTTATATTGTAAAAGTTCTCAATGACTCCCTTGCCCATTATTGTTATGGTTTGCGTTTGGGTTCTAGGACAAGCTAGAGGCTCTTGGAGTGCTCATAAGTTCCCTTGAGTTTTGCTCTCCAAATTGTGGCTAAGTTATTATGCTCTTGTTTTTCTTTGTTTGATGCAATCATTGAGTTACATGCTATGGAAAAAATGAGTTACACGAATGAAAACAATGTTCAATGACTTTCTCATTAGAAAGTGAACATGTATATTACATGTAATAAAGTAATAATTAATTCATGACTTAAATTTTGTATATGCAGTGGAGGCATTTATCACATTAAAGTAAAAAATTGGTATAATTACATGAGCCCATTTTCTAGCCTACCATTAGTATGCATATAATTCTACTTTATTTTCTCTATAAATTCTTGTATATAGGGACATCAATTTCATACTTCTATTCACACATGGTCATCATTGAACTTACCTTACTTGCCAACATGTCTTTTGATAACTACATTAAATATGATATCTCGGGGGGGGGGGTAGTCATTGGTTGGAGTAGCAATATACGTGCGAACAAATGATAGGGTATTTTAAAAACATGAGGGCTAAAAATTATAAATGGACTTAAGAGTAATATAGGGTATCAAAAATGGCATTGGACATCTTTAAAGTATTATAGGGTATGGAATAATAGATAATTTGGAATTATAAGTAATGCAAGCCATTTTTCTATTAACCCAAAGTAGAAATTTACATAATGATAGCATGTGAAAAAAAGAAGAGAATTGAAAGTAATACCCCCCTATTAAATAGTGGTTGTTCGCACCTATATCCTTAACTTTTTAACACACTGCCCCCCCCCCCCCCCGAGTATGATATTTAGTGTCATATGGTATTTTATGTCACTATGGTAACTTTTTCGATGACATTTCTTATGAATAAGCTTACAAATATTGTCATGGATGGTGGATGAGTTCATCCATCGGCCAAAATCCTACCTTCTCTTGTCTGCAACTTGCGATGAAATATTGTCATGGATGATTGAACTTTGGATGGAAAATCACTTGGTAAGTGACAGTAACTGCAACACTTGTAAATCTATAATCATCCAAAAACTTTACAATGAATGACAAATCATGTTGGGTGAACATTTAGTGTAGCAATATATATATATATATATATATATATATATAATGTGGCAACAATGTTTTGGGTCACAACAGAACCTGGTTGTTGTTGTTGGCACTAGTGCCCGGGAAGCTTTTGGGCACTGTCAATCAATCACAAGCCACTGCTCTCATGTCCGTGGTGTCAAGCTTGTTATTGAAAGAGGTATCGGGAAACAATGCATTCTTGTATGGATTACAACATGATTTGTAAGGGTTCTTGTCCACGAGAAGAGTGTTTGAACTTGTGGCAGTAATGCGCCCGGAACTCAAGGATTTTGGCGATCACCAGAACGCTTTGAGAAATTTTAATATGCATGACAAAATCTAGCTTTAGGGGATTCCTCAGCTCATTGTTCCAGATGTCCTTGTATGTGGTGCAATCCTCCTGCCCAAGTACTAATGAGGGTTTGGGCATCCCATCGAATAGATATTGCACCAAATGTTGGACGATGGACCTTTTCATAGAAGACCATATGCAAACATGGAACATTTGGGACATCTTCTCCCAAAACAATATGTAACCTAGTCTAGGGATGACAACTTTGGGCCCGTCAATCGCATGATATTTGTTAGGCGCACGATCTTGCAACATCCAAGTGGGGACAATTACCATATGACGGCGACGAGGAATACAGTGGCAAAATATGCCATTCAAATCGAACACCACAATGAACTTTCGTTTGCGTACATCAGCAAACGTCTGCCGATATGAATCCAATGTCAACTTCTCTTCTTATACTCAACTAACTGGATATATTAATGTTGATATTCTTCCTTGAACTTTGAACTCTTAACTTGATAACTACCTTCATATTTGAGCAAGATATATAGATATTAACTTTTTATGAGATTGATATAAAAGTTAATATGAACTTCGAAACCAAGACCTCAAAAAATATGGGATTGAATTCTCAACGATCGGAAAGTCCTAAGGAGGGTTCTTGAGGACCCCTAGACAAAAGTCCTTCAACACACGCAATTCCCATCTCCCGTGTGAAAACTTGAGGGGGGTTCCTATCGACCTTTGAGTAGTTGTCACTGTAAACAAAGAACTTATCATAAACAAGGTGTGGTGTGAAGGGCGCATCCAGAGCCGTCTGCGTATATGGTCCACCTTGAACCCAAAACTACATGATGATAAATGAACGAGATCGCTAAAAAGAATGGAAGGGAATTTTTAATGAGGAGATCTACTGGACCAACTCGAAATCACATAGGGAAAGATAACTTACATGGACTGGATTGTTGAGCCGCATTTGGACAATATCAGTAGTGCATTTACCATCGGCCCACTTATTGTGCATATCCCAGAAATTGGCGCACATATGAGACTTCACTTCTATATTGCTTGGAAAGAAGTTGTTCTGTTCAGTTTACCTCTTTACGGCATGTGGGATTTCGTTCACTGGCATCAAGATTTGATCTGTTCGTTGGAATGACATCCACAAAAACTCCACAAGGCTCTAACTTGTCATGTGGGGCTCCAGAAGATCATACGGGCTTGAAAGGCTGGACGGTAGGGGGTCAACTGCCACAATCTTCACGGCACCAAACAAGAGTGGAGTAGAACAATACAAGCATACAACAACTCTCTGTAGTTGTCTGATGTGATTGCAAGTGCCTTAGATTCTTCCCTAGAGATGAACACTCACACCTCGAATTGAATTTTATGACTGCTCCACAAGGATGAGGCATGCCAAACGACTCGAGGTCCACAGACAAGTACATCCACTTCCGGGGGGTTCTATGAATGTCGTCACTTTGAGTGGACCCGATATATGCATCATAGCATGGAGGCACATATTTATGATCTCAAAAACCACATTCTATAGAAACCGTCAGGAACTCAAGTGTGGTATACCAAACGGTATCGTGTGTCCACTCATCAAGTCACTGCCACTCTTTCCACCCTCCTAGAGGACAAAGCGGACATGATGCCTCATAAATCCCGCACGTTGCCTAATGGCAATCGAGTAGTCAAGATGGTCTTGCCTCGTGGAACAAAATGGAAGAAAATTTTGGTTACAATCAACTAGGTCAACAAACTCGTTAATTTTGAAGCTTGGGGTGATCACACCTCCTTACGTTTCTAAACCACGTGCGATAAAAATTTGCTACCCTATATTATATGCCATAGATAATTTTAAAATTTATGATATATTTTCTACATATACATAACCATTGATAATATTTTAAATATAAATTTTGAATTTTTAGTCATCTTCATTTTTATAGTAATCATTTTAGTTCAATATTGTATCATTCTAGTTAGAAACAATATTTTTTTTATTAAAAATCATCAAATTTGGTTAGTTTTTTTACTATATAATAAATACCATGTATATCTACTCATGAAGAAAATTGATAAAATTTTGACCCATTTTGGTGATCCTTTATATAAAAAGTAGATTTGTTTTAATCGCACGTGGTGTTCAACTTGACAATGGAATGCACCCCTGGGTTTTGAAGTTCCACTTCATCCGTTGTCAATGTGTTTCCATTGTAATGGCATCAATCCGATTATATTCTTAATTGTGACAGTCTCACTAATGGTTGCATGTGGTGCAATTTTCAAGTAAATGAAAAATGTGGGTTGCTACCAATTTCTCTTTCGATTCGTAGCCATATAAGACATAACTATAAGCACTATGTAAAAAAGAGGGCTAGTAACAATTTTGCCCGTTGTGGGAAATGCGATTTATTTGCCGCTATTATTCTCCGACATGTTAAAGGTTCGGCCACACACATTGGTTTTTCAAAGCAGTTGGAGAAGCATCAAGCGCTGCAAGAATCCGCTCGTAATGCTTACTGTTGCATGAGGGCCCTCTCTATTGAACATCTGCCGAAGGTGTTGACCATCATTCACAACAAGATGGACCATGGCAAAACCGCCTCTCCTTGCTTTGCTTACAAAAACAAAGACACTGATATGTTCACGAAACTATCACTTGCGGTAACAAGAATGATGGCTCATGGACATGGAGATGAGAGATATGCTCATTATGCATTGGATTTGTATTCTAGTGATTGCAACCATATTGTAGGCTCATTCGCGAGACTCCTTTGCGACTTGGAAAAACCCCCGGTGTTTTCATCTCGCGAGTTTTCCATGGTGCCGGACAATCACCGCTTTATTGTGTTGTTCTCCATGGGAGTGATATATGTTTGCAAGGATTATAAGCTCCACCCACTGAGCCCATCCTTGCTAATCCTCTTCCACTTGTTTTGCATGTTCAGCTTGATAATTGTTGGAAGGACAACAAATGTAGGTTTGTGAAGGCATTTTGGTCCATGCTCACGGCCGAAGGGATATTCACCGAGGTCCATGTGTTTTACCATTTAGTTGGTCATATCCATGACGACATTGACGCTTCATTTGGTAGATGGAGTATGGACTTGCATGAACATGATTTCCCCACTATCCCCCTGCTCATGGACATGGAGAAGGTCCCTATCATCCCACATATGATAGAAGAACTCCCAGATTGGAGGGCTTTGTTTTGCGACTACATTCCTGATGATTAGGACAAACTCATTGTGCATATAGAAACCCAACAATTCAAATTTGTTGTCGGAGATGATAAATACATTACAAGGTGCTCAATACACATGATGAATAGTTGCCCAAAGATAGCATACTTATGTGGAAATCTAATATAAAGGGGGAACTGGTTCTCCCCATTGGGAACCCTTATCCTGCAAAACCCCATGATATGGCCAAACTGGAAGATGATGTTGTCGGTTTGCAAAGGTTTATTGACTACTGCCAATCAATATGCGACCACGACATGACCGGAGCGTATAGAGGCTCACACGGACATCTTTTACAATATTGGATTGGGGTAAAGAAGGCATTAGATGCATCTCTCATAGATGTATACACTGCGGGATTGCCATTGCAAGAGGGATTCTGGCTGTGTAGTAGAATCGAAGTGGACGCACATCCTTTCTTGAATATTGGCGAACTTCGCGAGGAACACCAACCGGACGACCAATATGTGGGGCCCTCTAACCTTCTACATGCACCTCCTTTCCGCACTGCCAACAATGTGCATGAAGGACATTGCCTCATACCTCGACCCCAAGAACAAGATATCGATAGACCCATTTGGGTGTGCCGTGCTTTGTGTCCACCTAACTTGAGTGTCACTGGGGAGCATCCCCGTCAAATTCTTGTACAATGGTTCACTCCCACTTCAACTGCTAGAGACATTACAAAGAAATGGAATGGTTGGGACTCAAACACCAACTTCAAGTGGAAACGTGATTTGAAATATTCCATTCCCGATCGGCAACCAATCGACTGCATTTTGGCAGCATGGCCTCTACCTACACATGAAGATTTAGAGCCCCTAAAGGTTATCATTCCACTAGAGTAGATCGAATTTGCCAAAGACAACCTTTGATGTTGTTATGCGCAAGAGCGTGGATGGAGGGCGGTTGAGGAGGACGTTGGTGGCGTGAGTGCGCAACGAGGAGGTCGTGGCAGTGCAATTGGTGGACAAGGGGCTTGTGGACACCCCACCCCCCGTGGACGCTCATGATCAAAGACAGGAAAAATACAGAGGGCGGTAGGAGTGAGACATCATAATTGCTTCTTGCATGTGCCTTCCTTGATAGTGTGAGCCACTACAACAGATACTACCATTGGCATTAAATATTTTTGGGTGGTTGGTCCATGGGAGACCATCATGGCCTCTCAAGGTTAGTGAGAGTTATTTTCATTGATTTCAATACTTTACATGCTAATTGTACCACTATTGTCGACATGCTGTACCCGTGACGACCTTAATGAAAGGCTGGAATTTTTTTGAAGGTTTGTTGACCTATCCAATGTGGAGCACTTGTTGTATATCCAACATCAAGTTAATATTGCAAGTTCTATATCTAGTACTAAGAAGAGGTGGACACAATGCAAATTGACCAAACGAACATGGAAAACCATACAGATCCCATGATTCCGTGCTATCATGTTTGCTTGCCATCCCACGCTCACATTCCCATATGTTGTTCACACGGTCCCATGTAGTTACTCCCTCATTCCCATGTGAGTAGCGGGCATTCATGTGTTCCGACTTCAATGTTCCCACATTCCCCCAAGCTAGTAATATGTTCATGTGTGCAATAAATTTGTTCCCATATGCACAATACAAACATTTTCCACATTTTGGGACTCCCGAAAGTCCCGAAATGTTTAATATAGTGTTGTATGCTCTCTGACCAAATCGTATTTAACATTCAATTTAGAATGGTTAGACTTATATTCTGAGCACATAGTCCAAATCTCATCGTTACATTTGATGTCTTTTTGGTATCCTTTCTTCCTTACAAACCTTTTGATGTGTTGTGCCAAGTTTAGCCCACAAGTTGGACCCATGATTTCCTCCTAACCACTACTGTAGTGTTGGCAAACTTGGAAAGCCTTCCCGAGTTGGCCACTAGAATAGCTTGAATATACAATTGCGGTCTAATTTTCAACTCCTCTATAAGGGAATCATCTATCAACATCTCATAATTTTTAACCAAATAAAATCGAGTTAGCTTCAACTATTTATGTGTAAAGCCTTGACATGTATTGTAAGATATTAGTTTTGATCATGGTACCCACATTTTATGGAGCTCGTATAGAGCAAAAACCAAGACACATGATGAGACTACTCCCCTCTAAAGCAACATAACCCAATTTAGCACCCTTTTGTGTTTGTGTTTGTGTTCAATGTGAGAGCATGCTCAAGGTTCCATGTACCGGTCCCGGTCCGTTTTTTTTTATAAATAAATGAGTGGGCTGGTAAAAAAAGGGTGGTGCCATGTGCCCATACTTCTCACCCAAAGACTGGTACCCCACATGAATGGGTGTTCCTCATTGTACGTTGTGCAAGGATGGGTGCCAAATGATGGGCGGTCCTAACGGTCACAAGAAGGACATGTGCCGGTTAGAAAGCTCCGGTGACCGGATCAGCCAGTCATCTTGAGTACACCCTTGGATACTAAAGGCCACTTTGTTCTTGAAGTCCTTTCTTTTGAGGAGTACTCCTAGGGCTCATTGTGGTACAGTGGTGCTCTTTTGTGAAGGGCAAGGTACACATCTATCACTTGAATGAGATTTCGCATGTGTGACGTAATATTAGTACTTATTGTTATTCTCTTGAGTTTATTAGTATGCATGAATAATCACTTAGTTACTATTCAAATATATGAATAATTTGTGATTGATTGAATGAAAGATTTTTTTAGGGTTTAAGGTTTTGAATTCATACAACATTCATCAATATCCATTGTTTTTAAAAAATTGTAAAAAAAATTAGTGTAACTTGAAATTTACAACGTAGTCAACATTAATCAAAATTGTCGACATTCTTTGATTAATTATGATTCTAAATTAGGTTGTCCGGCTATAGCCTTTTACCCAATCTTGGCCAAAGTAATCAGAATATTCAATAAGCCAAACCACATATTGACAATCACACGAGGAATCTCTCCTCTGTAATAATTCAATTCTTCTACAAGGCAAACCCTAAACCATGTAACAAACCTTTAATTATTTGTTAAGAATTTCTTTGGCATGAACCACTTAATGAAGAGATAAGATTAAAGACTTCCCTGTTATTGCGGAAGAGTCTATTATATACCTCCCCACCATACCCGGTAGTCTTAAGTTTATTCAAAGTAAAAGCATGTTATTTTTGCAAACCTATTAACGCAAAAATAATAAATTATGTGCTTTTACTTTCAATTCATTCTAGACTACCGTTATCTTAATTCTAGTCAATATGTACTAATGATGGCCCATGTTACGTGTCGGCTTTAATAAAAAAATGTATGAAAAATCACTTATAAACAATGTACAATGACGATTTTAATTATAAAAAATTATATTTATATATTTCCATAGATGACATTAGTACCAATGTATGCATATCAACAACACGCAATTTGGAATTCATTGAGTAAATGTATGGAAATTGATGTGCAAATCAAATACGAAAAGTTAAATGATGATGACCTTCATTGTTGGTCACCTTCATAAAGTGTCATGTCTTATCACTCATCAAATTTAGTGAGAAAGTAGCAAATCAAAATAAACTGGCACCCCACATGCATAGAAGTACCCCTCCATAAAATGGGTGGCATCACCCATTTTTTGGATGATGTCACCCGTTTCTCACCCATTTAAAACATGAACGGAGACTGGTATATGGAACTTGGCCCTTAGTGGGCAACTCAAGGGAAATTTAGAGTGGGGGGAAGGGGGGGGGGGGGTGGTCCAGGGTCCAAGAACATAGAGACCAATTTGAGCAAATTGAATGGTCCTTGAACCATCTGATCCTCCCTTGGACACTTACCCTTCCAAAATAGTCCTCCAAAACATGTCAAACTCTCCTTTGAGCTTCATTTTTTGGTTTGGAAGATTAATAGTTTTCCCCTTCATAATGATGTTATGTAGGAGACATACACTTCACATTGCCTCTTCTTGGTCTTGGACCCTCATCTAAAGTCCTTCTTCAGTCCAATTTGCAACTCTTGGTCAATAAGATTGCTCCATTTTTGTTGGACCGCCCACCTCCATGGACCCCATTCATCTAACGTGCCCTTTATGTAACTGAGGCATAGTCCACACCCGTAGGTATCTTTTTAACGTCGTGGTTATTTTTACCTACATTCACACTTGGCCCATTGTTAACTTACCTCACACATTAAATTGCCACATCTAAAAACACAAATAACGCCTAACTTTTGTGGTAACTTACCACATGAGTATTTAGGATGGTTAGCTACATGTGAAGACCATGACAATGACTAGTGACTTACTAGTTATCAAATGACATGTTGACAATGAGGGCACATGGCAAGCAAGGTGAGACTAATGATGGTGATGTGTGAATAGAAGTAGTAACCCATGCTAGATGATAGGCAACATCTTTGATAAAGTTGCTTATAGGTGTAAATGATATGACATTAAGGTTAATTCGAAGTAAGGTTAGTTCATCATTACAATTGGTAAACTTAGCAACTAAAATTAGGAGTCACCCATGCTAGGTGTGAACCATCCCCTTAGTGAGGGGTTGTTTACACCATGGATCATGAAGTCGTCCCAAGGCCCGGTAAAATCTATGTTTGGCTGTTGAATTCGTCTGAGGACCACTTTGGTTTACACCAAGGAATAAAATGTTAGAGTGACCATGAAGTTCGAGGTCCCCAAAAGACATGATATGTTAAGGCCTACATTATTCACTGTCATGGTCCAACAAGTTTTTGTGGTGGGAAAGGCATAAGAGGTGCTCTAGTAGAAAAGTGCAAGAGCCCATGGCAGAGAAATATTGTTACGATAAAATTTTAAAAGAATTTTTTTCTAGGGAAATGAAGATGAAGACAAGAAAAGACAATAGAATAGTCAAACTTGAATTTTTTTAGAAGTGCATTTTTAAACATATATTAAAAAAATCAGCACATTCACTTTTTGATGCATGGTCATTCCTCTCGGTCCCCATTTGGTTTACACCTAGTGAAGGGCCCAAAGGCTTTGTAAATTGATTTTTGAAGAAATCAGGACCATGGAAGACGGACCATAGAAAAGGCCATCTTCCATGGTCCGACTTCATGGTCGATCGCGTAAACCGGCCGGCTCTTGGTGAGGAATTGCGATTGATGAGTTGCAGATTCAAGGTTGGAGGTCGCATGGGCGAAGATGCGGAAGGGGTGGATAATTGGGTCGGAGCGAGGGAAGAGGAGAGGGCTGTGAGGTGGTGAAAGGGTAGAGTGTGAAGGGAAGCGGCGTGAAAACATCTACAAAGTGGACGGATCCTTTCACCAAAAGTTACGTCAATCCTGTTCCCACTGACTTGGTTGCGTTGTCTCAACGTATCCTAGAGTCGACCAATGGAGGGAGTGCTAGCTAGGTCCTGACATGGGAAACTGGAGTTTCATGATGGAGATTTGGTTGTTCGATCGGCAAACGGCGGGTCTCAGATGGACACGAAATACTTGCTTTTACGTCTGATCGATCCCTGCCTCACAAATGCAAGCCTGGGTCGCCCCGCACAGGCTGACAGGCGAAGGCAACAGCCGCGGCCTGGGTTGTGTCGACGTCAAACGAGTCTGCAAGAATATGGGGTTTCTCAAGGAACCACCAGCGATGGCGAAGAAGCCGCACTCGCTGCCACCTGCAACAGGTGATTTGATCACCCAGTGTGAGGGAACCTTCAATACTATCCTTCAGAAAAAAATTCTGCACCAGTGCTTGAAATGTACTGCGCGCGTATACGTGAGGCGGGTTGTGGTCTTGTCTCCCTCTAGTCTAGCCATCTGCACTTAGACTTGATGAGGATGAAGGGGGTCAGGTGAGCACAAACGATCCAAAAATGAGAGCAGCGTTGGATGCTCTTCTTAAGCCTCCATTAGCATGGAGTCGCGGCTGTTGTAGAGAAGTCGTGTCATACATGCGCTACGTGGTTGTTGCAACGATGAATGACTCAGGAGACTGGTTAGGAATTGCCTCTCTTCTCCACAAGCAAGATGAGTTGATGTTCCTGCAGTTCGAATTGAAGCATTTAGCTTGCCAAGTTGTCTTTACATTTTGCTTTTTTTTCGTTTTTTTGTGTGTTTGCTCTTGTGTGAGATTTAGGAATGTGGAGGTGTCTATATTTTTACTTTTATTACCTTCCGCCATGGCCACAGCCTGCACGTAGATCAAGTGTCAAACTCAAATCTGACGTGCCGTGACCCAGGTGATGCTTGCAGTCTGAAACGAAGAATGTTTGAAACCTACGTTCCTGCAGTTTGAACAGACGAGAACTTCAGCTTGCCTTGCAAATTTTGAGTTTGCTTTTGTGTGAAGATCTGGGCATGAAGAGGAGCCCATATGAATTTTTTTCTGTACCATTGTCCATGGCCACAGACCACAGCCAAGTAGATCATCAGAGTATCTGACGTGCCATGAGGTGAAGCTTACAGTTTGAAATCAATATTTTTGTAGTTACTTGGAAGGAAGATTGTTTCAAACTCAAGCATGTTCCTGCACTTCTAAACGAAGATTTTTGGTTGCCTTCTCTTTGCATGTGTGTGTGTGTTAAATACTCTTGTGTGAGATCTGGGAATGTAAAAGTGCCCGATGTACTTTGTCTTACCCATCCTCCATGGCCACACCTCACCATTTTGTCAAACTCAAATCTGACATGCCCTAAATTGACCCATGCGAAGCTTGAACAAACAGCAAGAACGAGTGACAACCAAAAGTTGGACATAACTTAGCCATCGCAATTAAATTCCATTTCTTATTTGGACACAGGTGATTGGAAAGAAGCGGAGTCTCCTCCGAGATGTGGAAGCTCAGGCCGCTCCACAAACTCACAAAAGCAAGGAAAAATCAAACGAGTCTTCATGACAAAATGCGCGACAAGGGCAGTACTGTATTTCGGTGTGTGCTCCACCACGATATTTCGCCTGAAATATTATAGAATTCCCCTTTCAATGAATCTTTTTTCCTCCTCAAATCGCATCTTGCAATCACTTAATTTTCGAAGATGACCCGACGGGATAGAGTTGGGTTAATTTAAGTGGGTAATGGCTAACCAATATCCACGCGTGTGGTTACTATTGCTGCAGCATTGTTGATTCTATTTACTTCGGATTTGCCGACCACAACCGCCGGATTGCACGCCGGGCGGCAACGATGGAGGAAACGATTGGACAGTCCCGATGGAGTTGGAGTTGGGACGTTGAGGTGGAGGTCGAGGCAGGATGGGGGGACTCGGGAGCGCATGGTGGAAGCCGACGAAGGCATGGTGGCCGCGGATGACGAGCGGTGCTCCGACATCGGGCGCGACGCCTTGCGTGCGGGCGGGAACGCCGTGGACGCGTCCGTGGCGACCGCGTTCTGCCTGGGCGTTGTGAACCCAATGGCGAGTGGGATCGGCGGGGGAGCGTTCATGTTGCTCCGCCTCACAAACGGCACTTCATTCGCCTACGATATGCGAGAGACGGCGCCAGCGGCCGCCCACGAGGTAAGCTTGCATCATCATACACTTTCTTGATTCTTGCAGTATCTAGTACTCTCTCATCTGGAAGTGCTCGGCCAGCCAAAGCTTCGCCGATATCGGTAGTCCTTGGTTTACTGAAATAGCCAGCACATGGAAGTCTGCTCTTATACAACAAGCTCAAGCACATACGTTGAGATTTGGGAGCTCTCACCTCCTACTAATCTCAAGAATCCAAAACCTTTGGGTGAATCAGTTAGATTGTAGGTTCGGCATGAACATGCTCGCAACTGTCAATCAAAAGTCGAAATTTCTGGTTATTGCTATCAAGCAATCTCGAAGGACTGCTTTTCTGTGGAACTCCGGCCTCCCTTCGACCGTACCCACAATCCACTGAGGGTCCCGAATTGAGATTTGGGGGAGGAAAACAGTCACCTATAGGTCGTTGGGTTCACTTAACCATTTGAAACCACATGGAGTAAGTGCCACTTGCCGGTGAACTCGAACTCTCATGTGTGTAAGTAGTTGCTAGTAGCGACCAGCGTTATTGGGGGAAAATGGCAGCATGTAGATGCTTTGAGAAATGGACGGGGTGGTTTGGTGTGGGCACAAATGTACGAGAGCAACCTCCTCCCAGAAGACTTATATTTTCTAACTTGCGGATATCACAAGTTTGCACTTGAGCGATGTGGCTGGGAAATGCACTTCAGTTTATGGTGAGTTTAGATTTCTTGATTTTCTTCCTTTTGCTAAATTATTTTCGCATGCGAGAGGGGTTCTTACCTTTATAGCCAATGAATCAAGTTTCGACTGAGGGGAGACAACATACAAGGTGTGTTTTCGAAATTAGGATTGAGAGAACCACATAAACTGAACTGGAATTGGGTTCTAGTTTTCTGTGCATTTCTAGTCTCCGCTCTCCTGCCATAACCATCTCTGTCCGTGGTTTTGGAAGCATAGGTAATTGTGGCAGCTCTCCCAAACCTAGGGACAGCTCCCTTCGAACGATGTATTGATCAATGAACGGGAAGAACTAGCTCCTAATTACAAATCAATCGGTTCGTTTTCCCAAATTACCGGTCCAAAATCAGAACTCTAGGAAATGGAAGAAAAATTACTATTTTAAAGTCAAAACACAAAGGAATGACCGAAGCATTTCAATGAATAACCGGTTGATAATAAATAAGTAAGGAGAGCGACCGAGTCAGTGATCGGGAAGATTTTTGGGCATATTCGGTTGAGATCCTAGTATTTGCAAGTCCAGCCGGTTACATCTTGACATCCTTCGGTTTTCCTTCATCAAATTGGGGTATATTCTTCTATAGATTCCTCTTAAATGATCGGTAATTCTCCTGCAGTCTCCAAAGTCAACCGGTTAGTTCTTAAACTCAACCGGTTCATATGTAACTAACTGCCGGTTCTCCCCGATCATAGGACCGAGTTGGCTCGAATTTCTCTGTTCACTGATATAATATTGAGAAACATTAAACATTGAGATAAGAGAATCTTTCATGCAGGACCTTGGAACAATGTTATTAATATTCTATTCCCTTAAGTAGACGTGAAAGCCGTCCTAGCTCAGTTGGTAGAGCGCGAGGCTCTTAACCTCGTGGTCCAGGGTTCGAGCCCCTGGGGTGGCGATTGTAGATGCAAGCCTTCTACACCATCCTTTTGCGTTTTTGCTTTTTTCTACCTTGGCTTCTGATCAGGCTTAGAATAACGTCACAAGTGCACATTATATGCCTGCACTAATCAAACCTGAAAAGTAGAGCGTTATGGGGGATTAGTTTTGTTGATTTCCAACTACTAAAAGTTGTCTGAGAGAATCATCCCAGTAATCAAAGTCACCCATGATAGGCTTGAGTTCAGTGAACTTGGCACATGCTTCTAAGAGAAGCGTCCATGACATCGTAGACAGCAGCTTGGAGTTGTAAAATACAACACCCCTACTTGAGAAGCCTGTTAGCATATTCAATCCAGTACGAAATCTCCAAGCATGTTTTCATATCGTGATGGATGGTCAGGCTAAGCAATTTGTTAAAGTGTTAGTTTTGTATTGGATATTAGGAGACACAAATTTATTGCATGTAATTGATGACATGTCATGGTGTGAGCGCTACGTTTGGTATTGGATATTAGGAGACACAAATTTATTGCATGTAATTGATGACATGTCATGGTGTGAGCGCTACGTTTGGTATTGGATATTAGGAGACACAAATTTATTGCATGTAATTGATGACATGTCATGGTGTGAGCGCTACGTTTGGTATTGGATATGTGTCACCCTGCCATCAACTGTAGTAAGTACCTGTACCTACCGTGATGAAAAATTGGAGATTTTTTTGGGAGAGACACGTGAGTTGTGGGCACATTTTTAGCATAGCAGACAATTACGCTACTTATCATGATGGTTGAAAGCACATCGAATCATAGGTTACAGAACCATTGTCAAACTCCATCAAGGTACACCTTTAAACCTCACCATTTCTCAACGGGTTAATCTTCTTGCAGGACATGTATGAGAAAGACCCTCATGCCAAGTCGTATGGGGGTTTAGCTGTTGGGGTCCCGGGGGAGGTGGCTGGCCTCTACACCGTGTGGTCCCATCACGGGCGCCTCCCATGGAAGAAGCTCATTGAGCCCTCCATCAAGCTTGCAAACTCGGGCTTCATAGTGCAACCTTACTTGGCCTCTGACATCCAAGGGTTCCTTGGCGATATCCTTGCAGACAAGGGCTTACGGGAGACCTTCGCCCCAGGCGACAAGCCCCTAGGGGAGGGTGACACATGTATCCGCAAAAACTTGGGGCGCACCCTCCAACAAATTGCCAAGCATGGGTCGAAAGCTTTTTACATGGGCGACATTGCTAAGGCCTTTGTGGCTGACGTGAAGGCAGCCGGCGGTATCATGACAGTGGAGGATCTCCGGGACTATAAAGTTTTAGTCCGCCAACCTTTGGTTGCAAAGACAATGGGTTACACACTCATCACCATGCCACCTCCTTCCTCAGGCGGCGCATCATTGGTTCTTGTGAGTTTATTTCCATCTTAACGTGCTTCCATCTCTTGACGAGTGTAGTACATATATCCTCAAAACTCAAACATGGAAAAATTCGTCCCAAAAATGAATATTTTGGTCAAAACTTTCAAATTTTC
Organism: Polytrichum commune; assembly: GCA_950295325.1. Lineage (NCBI taxonomy): Eukaryota > Viridiplantae > Streptophyta > Polytrichopsida > Polytrichales > Polytrichaceae > Polytrichum > Polytrichum commune. Next base: position 63,530,736 of record OX485804.1, read on the forward strand.
AGTTTAAAATGGATGAATTCACCATAGCCTACTATTATTGATAAATTCCGAGATGAAAATTTTGTATATTATCCAAGCAAATTTAAGGAATGACATTGTGATTGTTATTTTGGCTACTACAACAAAACGAAGAACATACATTGCTTCTGGTCCATCTTTCATTGTAATGTATAAACTCAAGTCTGATTAAGCATGCCTTTGCCTAAATTCTATTTTTACCTCATATTCTAAGAGGTTTCAAGGCATATGTGCGGGGGGGGGGGGGGGGGGGGATTGGTTGATCAATTTACACCTAATACGGTCTGCATGGAAGGGATGTAAGATATGTGGGCCGGGTTTGGGTCATATGTCATCAATCTAATTTGGTTGGGATACCTATAGAACAAGGTTTAGATACCCAAAATGATACAATTTAAGATGAGATTGGGTCATATTCTCAAAATATAGACATCGTCCTAGGTTTGATTGTTAACACAATTAATCTGGGAGGGTTGAAGAAGAATTCTTTTTTCTTTCTACCTTATTAACCTTGTACAATTTTGATACTGAAACTTGAAACCAACAATCAAACTCGTCTGTGGAGTTGGAAGGTGCTCACAACAACACCACACACCTTATAAGTTAACGCCCTCAGTGCTAGGAGCTCCAGAGCATGAAGTTGCAAGTGGATGCAGTCATCGACCTAGTATGAGTGAGTGGTTTCAGGAACAATACTAATGGTTGACTTGGTGGGCAGATTGTGAATATATTGGCACAATACGGGCAAACACTGGCAATGAAGGGGCTGCTGGGGATTCACCGACTCATTGAAGCGTTCAAGCACACGTATGCAGTTCGAATGAACTTGGCAGACCCGGCCTTTGTGGATGTAGAGCCGGTTATATCCGACATGCTTAGCCCAACGTTTGCATCCTCTCTTCAGAAACTCATTCTGGACAACATGACCTTCGCCCCAACGCATTATGGAGGCAGGTGAAAATTTATGAATCTTTGCAACGTTTCTTGGCTAACTCAGAGTCATATTATGTGCTGCTGTAAGTCATGGTCTTTTGCTTGCTTGCTTGCTTGCCAACTTGTCTGAATAACTATTACAGTGATAAGACCTCTGTTCTAAAATCTAGGGTAGTGGTAAATGTACCACTTTCACCAGCGGTATCATCTACCAAGTTAAGTCTTAGATACGGGATAGATAGAGGTGATGAACTTCAGGCCCTTGTGACAGATCTAGTGCAGTCATACTTTACTTCCATTAAAGTACGGTCAGGAGTTTGTTTGTTGAGCTTAAACACCAAGTTCCATTGTTTGGTAAGTTTCCGGTGCCTACTTGGAGGTACCCTAGGTTGTCTAAATTAGTGTGGGTTACCATTTGGAGTTACGTGTTGCCATAATGTTTTACCGACATTATCGTTTTTTATCTACTAAGTTAAAATCATATTCTTCGGTGTGCATACTAACAACTTATGTTATTTGGGCAACAAAATGATACTATGAGTAAAAAAAGTTATAGCAACATGTAACTCCAAACGGTAACCCACGACAAAGTTCTGTAGTGTAAAAGTTTGAGCAAAGAATGTTCCATTTTGGTTCATTGTTCAAGGTCAAACTCATTTTGATATGCCGGAAGGTGTTATTAAGAGTATGTTCATCAATGAACTGAAATTGGATGGTCTTCACTCAAAATTCAAACACTCCACTCCACCAATTATGTGTGTTGTGCTCAGTATTAATCGTGAACCGCATGTGTAGTGTCACCAACACTGTATGTAAACCTAACATTATTTGTCTGAATTCCTTGTAAAAAAATTGGGCATTATAGGTTTATAATGTTGTAATTATTGTCACTTATAAAGTGTTTTTCCATCCAAATTTCAATCCATCCATGACATGATTATCTATTACAGAATTTTTAGCATCCAAAATTTACCAAACTAAAAGTGGATGAACTAAGTTGGGATGATAGTACTTGTATCCCTAGATTCATAAGAGGTGTCGTTAGAAAAATTACCAGTGACACAAAATAGCATATGACACCAAATACAATAGTTAGTGTAGTACCTCTGTAAATGAATTTTTTTTTGATGAATTTGCATGTGGAACACCTAATGAACAAATCATAGGGGACCAACTGCCCGATGAAAATAACCCCATGAGTTGAAAAATAATTCTAGTGTGCTCCATGTCAAAACATAGTGTTTGGAAATATGACCATCTAGGAATTGCTGCGTGAAATTAAACTTGTGCATTTGTCATGTGTTGCATTTGAGCAAGGAAGAATGGGCTCCCATTCAAGTCGGTGTAAAAACACACCGATGGTTTTTTTTTAAATTTAAATTTAAAATTTAAAATTATTTTTTATGTATTTGTTTATGTCAACTTGCATGTGAAGGTGGAGTCAACTAAACGACCATGGAACAAGCCACTTCAACATTGTGGACATTGACCGAAACACCGTCTCCATGACCACCACCATTAATTACCCCTTTGGTGCCAAGGTCCTCTCCCCCTCGACGGGCATTGTGCTCAACAACGAGATGGATGATTTTTCAATGCCCGGTGTCCCCCCGCCCGGGCTCCTACCTCCCGCCCCACAAAATTTTGTGAGGCCCGGCAAGCGGCCGCTTTCATCCATGGCTCCAACCATTGTTCTCAAGGTGACCTCTCATGAGATTTTTGCATTCACACTACCAGTTCAGGTCCCCAACATGAGACGCATTTTAAAATTTTAGTTCTTTTTCTTTTTCTTTTTCTTTTTCTCTTTAATTATAAAATTATTCAGATTCATAACAATAATATGAATGTGGGGAATGTTCGGGAGTATTCTTTGGAATACGTTCAATTCCACAGAACACTGTTATGGATATGAATAATGTTATGATGCAGGCACTCGAGTTTACAAAGTAAAAAACAATTTCTTGTCGATTGTATGTTTATTTACTCTTGTGTACCTGCGTGGGGAAAGAGATGTCACTTCCACATGACCTTGAACTTGCATTTAAGGCACGTGCCTGGAAAGTACTTCACTTTTGTCGTTATGTGGATCCCTAGTGGTTCTCTCCTTTTGTTGGATCTTTTTGGCATGGGAGAGGGGCACTACACTATTTTGTCTAATCAGTGTAGGTTAGCATTTAGAGTTACATGTTGCTATAACTTTATACTATCATTGTTGGTTTTTACATCATATTCTTTGGTGTGCATACTAACTACTTATGTTATTTGGGCAAAAATGATACTCTCAGTAAAAAAGTTATAGCAACACATAACTCCAAATGGTAACCCACACTAATCAGACGAAATAGTGTAGTGTTAAATGAATCAAATGTAAATTGGGAGGGGACTCAACATGAGAAGCCGCAAATTAAAGCGATAAGAGAAGCAACAATCATCGGACATGTCATTCTTGCCTGGAACATATCTAAAATTTATTTGTAAAGGGGCTATAATCTAAGAGCTTGCAATGCAAATTGCTAATAGATGGCCCATGATAACATTGATGTAAATAATCGACATACTTGGATTTTACAGGATGGACACCTACATGGAGTGTTGGGTGGGAGTGGAGGCCCTAGGATCATAACTACTATAGCCCAAGTTTTCTTGAACCGGTTTGTGAGAAAGATGGGAGCACTTCCCTCTGTGGCAGCCCCCCGAGTGCACCACCAGGTTGTGCTTTCGACCACTTACTTTTTAGTCAGAGTATGACTATCTGATAAACATATATCGAAAACCAACCATACGTACTCCAATCGCACATTTGGTAGTCTCAAATGTACAAAACTGACACATCATGTTGGTTTTAGGTCATCTATTGGTTTTGCTTGTGCTTGCCTTGGATGCTGGACATGTTTACGCTCCTCTTATTGTTGAAATCAAAAGTGATTTGCTCCACTTTCCACTTTCTTGGTTGGTTACCATACCCCTAGTTCAGGTTCAACACTTTTGTGTTGAAATAATGGAGTGCAAAAAATATGAAATGTCATTTTTTAGCTTTTCAAAATTGTGGAGTTCTATCATACTTCACAAAGAGATAAAAACATATCAACACATTCTCCTTTGTTTCTTGAACAAAGCTCTCCATATTTATCAAAATTTGGACGTGCCCTAAAATTTTGCTTAATTGTTTACAAAATCAACTGAAACGTAGGGTAGTACACTAAATATGATACTGAGTGACACTTACTATTTGGATTTACACAATGCTATATCCTTGTACTATTGATGGAAATTTTTACCAAGTAAAGTTGTTATTGTTCTATAATGTCCAAGCTACTAATTTCACATTAGTTGGTGAAATATGAGATGTACACTAAATAGATGTAGCATTGCGTAATTCCAAATAGTAAGTGACACTAAGTATCATATTTAGAGTAGCTCTAAAAGGGCAACAAGGTTAGTTTACAGTGTTAAGGTCCTAATAGCTCTTCCACTAATAAACTGTGTGCATCTGCAGCTTGGTCCAAATTACGTAGAGTATGAAAACTGGACAACTGTCACAGGCACACACCTGGAGCTTGCGAAACCGATTCGACAAGGTTTGAAATCCAAAGGCCATGTCCTGATGGCTAAAAAAATTGGTGCCGCGTGTCAGCTGATTGTGCAAGACCTGGAAACTCCCGCAGTTCTGCCTTGGCTCCAAAGGAGAGCCTTAACCAGCAATGTACTTTATGGGAAATTGATCGGGGTCAGTGACGAAAGGAAAGATGGCGCTCCAGCAGGATTCTAGTTTCTCCATTGCAGAATAGATTAGATCAGCCATAGGAGGACTTGTGTACAGAAAACTTGGTACAGACATTGGGTTGCTTACCTATCTAGAGGAATACTAAAAACAGAGAATTTGTCCGACAAAATTCATTTGAATGCTATATACAGTTTATTCGTTGGAGTGCAGCAAATCGCGGTAACTCCTTGATTCGCAGTTCTGCTGGAACTTGACGCTGAATCAAAGGTCTAGATTCTAGATTGTAGACATGAACCCTAAGCGCTTCTGTACTAGATCTGTACCTACGACAGGACTGTGTAAAGCATTGGAATGCGTCAACGCTCTTTGGTAAAGGGCGTCTGCTGCACGTGAAATAGAGGAATCTAGTATGAACATGTCTGAGCATTCGTGTCTGATACTGACCTTTAACCTTGTACACAATATTTGCGTGCTCTCGTTTCTGCAATGACACATTTAGATTTCAGATGGTGAAGCTACACGTTCGCACATTTTACCCCCTAACTGACTATCAAGGATCGAGTCAGACCATATACATGCTGGAATGTAATTTCCTCAACTATGTGCATGCATGTCGAGTGTTTATGTCCGTGCTTGGCCGTTGCGCTTTAATAGAACGCCATCAACTTGTAATGTTCCAGGTGTATCCGTGAGCTCCGTTTCCTTTCGCCCTGGAGACTGAGCTTTTAATGTCTTGGAAAGAATCAACCTGTTACAAGAGAATCGAATGTGTCAATTTCAAGATCCTTGTAATCTTAGCTTCACACATTATGCGTAGGTGTAAGTTGAAAAACGGGAGACATCGTTAAGTAATTGGAAATGGAGAATGGAATGGTTCGAGATTCTTAGTCACATGTACTTGCCAATTTTTGACAAGAGAATTCAGATGTTGCTCGAGCTGAGAAAACAATGCTTATCTTGTGTTTTAGGAGAGATCGTAGATGGTAAGCTGTTGGTGAATTACACATAGAGGAATTTTGCACAATTTTAAAGAATAACATATCTGTCATGAAAAATGGCCACTTAATTAAAGGGTGCAAATTCGTACGTAAGTTCAAGTAATGGCGCTTGAGTCCAGTGTGTGCTTACCTTGTCAATTTTGGTAGTTGCATTTGGTTTCTGAACCGTGTGATGCACTGCTTTGGTTGAAAGTGCTCCAGTCTTCTGTTCCTCACTCGATGATGGTAGGGGGTGGGGTTTGACAGTGTTCAGTGTACTATCCACCTTGGGCACATGAATGAAAAGGTTATATCATCAGGAGTTATGGCAGGTTAAAGCCCATAGCGTACAACATAAAAGCTTATCGATGGCCGCAACGGAAGGAGCAGAATTCTTTTCGAGGCAGGATCCGCGTAAGAAATCAAATATGATAATAACGAGAGACGTACGAGACATTACTTATCAAATAGTGCTCTTGAGCAGACTACATAGTCAACACATCTGTTTGTGGAGTCCTGGCAGTTCTTAGAACCATGAACCCGGAGAGATTCATGAAATGTATAGTTGAATGAGCCACTTAGACTAAACTGTATATGTCGAATTTACCTGTACAGGCTTTAGACTCTCCAGAGATGTCGAGGGATCGTGCCTTTCTCCTTCAGCAATCGGAAATGTTGGTGACATGGAGGTCCTTTTACGAAGCAGCCGGTGTTCTTCGGCCTCTTTTTCGGTCACGATTGAAGGTGGATCGTTTTCAAATGATAAGGCCCTAGCAATGGGGAAAGACAGAAGCATGTTAACCTTCCCGATACGGACTATTCTCATCGAGCACTGTAAAATAAAGATAACAAAATACTTGCAGCTTGCACTTAATTAGGCCAGAAAAGATGTTGCCGCGAATGTATGCCATGACAGGGGACTAAACTTTATCACGATTATACGCACTTCGAAGACAAAAGGCTTCAAAACCAATGGGATCAATAGCAAGATATCCAGGCAAGAGAATCATATCTACTGCTGGCTGTGAACTATTTATTTTCCTATCATCGACTACAAAGTGTGATGAAATGTCATACCTGACGGCGGTACTGCTGCCATGACTGTGTAAAGGTTTCTCAGATGACGACCGTTTAGCAGTGATTCTGCAGATTTCATTCAACAACAGAAGATCATGATCAATTTCATCTAGTTGTCGTGGAGTCAATTGACAACACGCACTTCTGATACTGCTTTGATTAGTCGACAAAGAGTGCTCATAGCATCCATATAGTAGAGAGCATTTAGTGTCGTAATCTTAAAGTCTTCGAAGATGAAGCAGATCGTTTCAAAATAAATCTTGCAGATACAATATCCTAAGACTATATCAAGGTTGACCACCTGGTTTGTCGGCTGCTTTTGAGTTCCCTTGGAGAATGTACAGGTTGTACTCTTAACCCAAGGTCGTTCATTGGAATTGGCAACTGTTTTTCGTTTTTGACATCCACAGACATTGGAATACAGGCTGCGTCGTTCGAGCTGTGAACCTCACGTGTGTACTTTTCCTTAGAAAGCTCCAAATCGGAAATCTCGGTGCCATTTCTTATCTCATCAACACGCACTGAGTGGTGCTCTTTCTCGGGCGGAGCCGATAGACATTTTTCGTGGAGGCAGCTGCTCACCTGGTTACTTAGATTCTGAGGGAGTGTGACCTTTCTTGCTGGAAGTGCTACCTCAACCATGCTCTCGACTGGAAGTGTGGTCAAGGTTACATGCTCATTAGCAAGCTCTGTGATCAAGGCTTCTCTACGGTTTACCAAGCTTGTATCGCTATTGTGGCCTATAGTATCAGCATTTCTCCTGGGCTCTTCTTGGCTCTTCCAGGAGGATACGTTATCGAAGTCAACAACCTTTGATCTGTTTACATGCTGGTCTTGGCTTCTCAAAGAAGATGTGTTCTCAAAGTCGACACTCTTAATAAGGACACAGTCTTTCTCTTGCTCACTCGGGGATGACGATTCTTCGCTATCGGACAGAATGATGAGCTTTTGATCTTTTGATATCTGAGATTGCGTGTTCTGTGAGCCTTCATTTTCATCTCTGGATTCTTCCTTGTCTGAGCTTTCAAAAAAATCGAGATCCACGTCGAAGGATGAAAGCTTGCTAGTGAGGTCAGGGTCGAAGTTTGGCATGTCTATGTCGCTGTCATTGCACACTAACCACAATTATAGATGTCGAAGAACAATTCTACTGAGCATTGACTTACAAAAGAGCAGTCACCTGTGCTTAAGATATGCACTTATTGTGAAATACAAATTTCTCAGCTATTGAAGGCAGAAATATATGCATTGTAAATAAGCAAATTTCCGATGGTAATAGCTTTGTCACAAACTCGAGGCATTAGGAGCATTAAATTGCTATCAATTACAATTGCATTATTGCGGCTGCTTAGAGTCGACTTCTTTACTCACAAATCATCCGGCATCTTGAGCTTCTTGTTAGGAACCGGCGGTAGGCCATCATCTATGTCAAATTTCGCAGTGTTGTTGATTTTGCTAGGCTTCCAAGATAGTAGGAAGTCATCTCCAAGTCCACCATCTGCAGCTTGGAAAGCAGATAGCGGTGTCAGAGTAAGCACTGTGCAGAGGTCTTGGTCCATTTACAACATTAGACAAGTCGAATTTACAACCAAAAGACATGAAAAAAAGTGGATAAGGTTACCAAGCTGTTTCGATGGGACAGCCGAATCGAACTATGCAAGCTATATCAGACATTCACGGATAGATTACAATACCGAAGGTTGTCTGGAGGTTTTTAGCGTTCGTCTCATCTGTGCCATCTCCTGGCTGCACCTGAGGGTCCTCCATGTGCCTTAAGACCACGGGCACTCTAAGAAAAGATCGCGAGTGGCAACCTAAGGCAAGTATCTCTGTAACGAGTGATCTACGCACCGAACTGCAATATTACAAATGCCACGAATGTTTATGCTAAATCACAGCACCGCCCCGATATCAATATGTAAGGTGTATCACACGCTTAAGTATTATGAAAAGGTGAAATTTCCACACTAGTAAGGAGATGTTGCTGCTTTATAGCTTAGTATGCTGTCCGTCTCTGAACTCCGAGCGAGCGAGCGATGGCCACCAAGTTGCTTTACCCTTCTCACTAAGCAACGAGCTGGTGCATCTTTGCTTAAGCTTGACTAAAGGCCCTGGTTAAACCAACTTGGGCTAAGTTTCTTCAATTCCAGTACTATACCTATTGTGTCGAATGGTGTGGACCGTGAAACTAATTCTAACAACCTTAATTTTCAAAAAATTGATAGTAATTATTCTTATACCACCAGTGACATGACTGTGCTTCTGCTCAAAATTGGGTATATTGTGAAGTCAATCAAGTTTGTAAACTCCTTGTCTATGTGATGCCATCACCATTGTCATTGGTGTGCATCACATAATCTAACTCATTTATCCCCCAATTATAGTAGATATTCTCAATGATGCTCTTAATAAAGGTGTAAATTGTGAATCAATCAATGTAAACAATCTTGGCTACTAGTAGGTTTAACTAATGTAATGTGGCACCATCATTTTCACTCCATGCCACTATGTATGGTCACACTATCATCAATATGTGACTCATGTATGACACATGCCCATACGTGCTCACTCGAACATAAATCAAGGCAATTAACAAATTGATATAGTCCACTTTTTTTTATTGTGCATCATTTTTCAAACTTTTCACATTAATTGAATTGTAACACTTGTAGTAGCTTGTATGTTGGAAGAGAGAGCAATACGTTAACATCATTGGAGCGTTATTCACCAACCCGTTGAGTTTCCTTTCACCAGTATGCAAGTAATTCTTGAGGGCATAGGGAGCGCATAAACCTAAGGAACTCTTACTTATGGAGTGCACTAGGATTGGTGCACCACACTACGTTATGTACTTGAGCTAATATAACCAGTGCATTTTGTGCAAGAATTATCTGCATTTATGTCATAGTGAGTCCAAATCCCAAGAGCATAGTCATTTGACACATGAGATGGTGTTTTAAGATTGGGGATGACTTCCCTAGAACATAACCCTCGTCCTCCTCTACCCTTAATATAAGCCATAGATTTTTGTGATCCAAAAACTTAGAGGAGATGGCGCTAAAATGACTATGTCTAGTAACCCCCTCATGCTTCTTGGTCCTCAAGGGTTACCTAGTTCATATCACGCCAGTAATTTATGTGATGAAGTACGAAACAATTGGAATTACTTAATAACTTGGCCTATTATTAACTTACAAGTCTATTGGATTCTAGACGTGAAACAAACAGTTGTAAATTTGAACAAAGATGTTCTGGTGTCATCCATCTGGTGGATGTAGCTGGACAGAGTTCTCGTCCATCCAGAGGGACTACAAAATAGGCCCCTCGCTATTCAGGATCCCTGTCCGTGTCAGCCTTTCAGTGTAGCTTGCAATGGGATCCGCCATGGGAGCTGCGTCCTCACAAGCGGACTCAGCGGAGACATCCATATTCCAGGCTCTTTGTTCTCCCCTTCTCAGCTGTCGGAAGGCACGAGACTTCCAGGAGAAAAAGCCCGTTTCATGGTAATCCGCTGCTTCTGAAAATATTTGGAGTTCAATTCATATTTTACATTGTTGTTCCGTTTAACAGAAAGACAGAGAAACTATCTTGATGATACTGGAATGCAGCTCTTTATGAAAAAATTAATTGCTCTGCTACAGCTGGTCAATATGAAATATTCTCCGAGAGGAGCCATAGTACTCCGGTGGAGTCAACATTCTCTTCTATTACCTTGTCTACAGTGATCAGTTTGAAATGAATATGCACATCTGAAGTCTGAGCACTGCGAAGGAAACACTATAAACTGTTGACTCAATATTATGTGTATTCTGATCATTCTCGTTGACTGTAAATATTCCATTGTGTACTTCTGGAAGGGTCAATTTAAATCTGATCTTTGAAGTCGTGATACTTCATTAGTAGACCATAGCAAGGGGACTAACATAGTCATAATTGTGGAGAAGAAAGCGCTCTAAAATAATCTACTGCACAGCTGCACAAATATCTCGTGCATCTGGAACAATGCTTAAAGTAGGACAGCTGCTTGTGTTGTGCAACAATCAAACAGAGCACACATCGTCTTCTGATTCTAAGTCACGTGAAGCGTGTATGTAGGTATCCTGATGACGTCTGGATAGGCATCATGAACCTATTGGACGCAAAATCGTTGCTGCGCTTTGCAGTCACGAATCGACGATTCTGTGCTCTGGCAAAGGACGACAGCGTTTGGAAAGCAGTTTGTTTCCGTGAAATTGGCCTTCCTGCGATTCATATACGCCCTGCGTTTAGCTGGAGAAATCTTTATATGTCAGCAATTGGTGAGAAGAACGAAATATTCCGGATTCCATTGCAAAATGTACCTTAGCGGATTCCATGGATTTTTCAAATGAAATTTTAGAATTCCTAACAATGCCACTCACTTTTCCTTGTTGTGATGACAAGGTTATGTGATATCTATGTGCAGATGGCACCCACTCGTTCAGCCATCGCCAGTCCGAGAAGCACATAGGTAATGTCATTCTTGAATTTTTTTGCTTCAGAATATTTGATTATACTACATGACGATGATTGACATATGTATCTGAATCTGAAAGCTCATGTCTTCTAATTTCAGTGATAGCTGACTTGGAGCTATTTAGATTGTGTCCAGGAGCACCTGGTTAATTGTACATGAGGTCTTCAGTAATCAACAAGAATGTTACCAGTAACACTACTTGTAGATACACGCCGTTCGAATTTGAAGAAATAGGAGTTGATCAATTACACGCTGAAGAGCGACTGGGCCTTGCCGTCCTCAAGAATTATTTACCTCTAGCTAGTAGATGTATATGTGGCTCCGTAAATAACTTTCATACTATTTCCTTTTCTGGTTCCACTCTTGTCGCCTTTCGTCATGGCCTCTGATGCTTAATAGATGTCAAAATTAAATGAGCTGTAAAAGCCGATCCTCAAGATCAGCAGCCAACACAGCAGTGTAGAAATTCGTCATGCCTTCCAGAATACATCTCTTCGTTTACAATGCCTTCTTCGCGTCTCTGAGAGCAATCTGACTCAACCGCTTGTATCAACATGCTCGTCTAGTCTGCTTATCTTATAATATGCTTGTCCGAAACTTGATATGCAGATTGGATGAGACTAGGCATGTTCTGTATAGATTCCGGAGAAGCTATAGCAACTGATAAGCTGAAAGACTTGCAAATGCTTAAGGACAAAGAAAGCTTCGCCGTATCTGAAGGCATCTCGAAAGTCTATGGAGTTTCAAATGTACAAAAAGGAGTATGGATCGCAGGTGAGGATATTTTGTTATCCTTGAGTGGCGCAGAAGTACATTTGAGGAATACGAAAGGGGCTGAAATGTGTCTGGAATTTGTGTATAAGCATTTTTCTGTCCGCGGCCTCTTCATGCAAGTGACCTCCAGTCAATGAACGTGGAATGGATCAACAAATGAACAAATTTGGACTCAGATTGTCCAGTCGAACGATAGAGCTATGTCCTTTCTAGTCTAATGACCTGTGTACCAACCGTATCATTTTACAGATCTGCATCTAGTGCGATGTCCCGTTTGCAATCTTGCAGGATGTGAAGGTAAGTCTTGCACTCCAAATATAACAATATATAATATAATCGTAGGATCTCCTATCACATGCATTTGATGTGAGCAGCAAAGTTGGAAGGAAAGGCAATTTGTGAAGAAAAACACCTCCTCCAGGTTGTCAATGATGCATACATGAGGGTCACTATAGACTATGCAGCAAACAACCACTTGATTCTTTACTGATGCAGGCACTATGCAAGCACTGGATGCTCGCCACTGGGAGCTCTTCTTTCAAAAAGAGTACAAGGATTGCGAATGGTCATACGAACAAGTGAGTGCGCGAAATATTGCTGGACACTGCATTGAAGCTGCCGCTTGTGTCTTCGACGCCAACCAATTTCGCAGGAAAGAAACGCAAAGTAAGATTTCGTTATGTTCCCCTTATTCCTTTTCAGCTTTCATCCATAATAAGAAATTAGAGAAGAAGTGCGTGGACACGTAATGTATTGATTTCTGTTCTATATATGAGATCTAATTGACTGTCGTCTCAACTGAGTTCACTGCATAAATTAGTCCAGTACCATTGCTATCACTCAGCCCAAGCGAATCATTCAATGATCATACGCGTGGTGGTCTTACTAATTACATACACCAATCTCTCAATCTGATTAGTACATGGTGATCAAGGAGCTCGCTGAAGCACCCTTCGAAGTAATATATTCTGATGCACTGGCACGCTCTATGGTGGCCGATGGAATGTCGCCACAATACCCCGTCGTATTCTTGTAAATTATGATTTTCTTGTCCAGATTAGGTCAAATTTTGACAAATCGATGTCCGATTTAATTAAATACTGTAGAGTTTACTTGCGCAATGTACCGGGCGACGATCTAAAATACTCCAGAGTGCAATTATGAATAGGTCTTCTGGACTTCAAAACATGGGCAGCTCCTTCCGGAAGTTGGCAACCGAAGGGACAAACCTCATGCTTCGGAGCAGCATCGTGCACCAATCTCCAGCCAAATCAAGGTTTTACTCAGCTGAAATCACATAGACAAGCTAGAATGTTAACAACGGAAGGGATTTCCTCACGCTGCAAGTTGCCTAATTAAGGTTTAGCAGCTGTTCACTTCGTTTCTTACATTCATCTCTCGACAAATCATGCGTAGAACGCTCGCCACTCTGTCCTTTTGCAAAGATTTGAAGTGAACTGACAAAAAAAACTTCCTGAATTTCCAACAGGTTTGCAAGTGAAGGTTCACATCATGAAGGGAGGAGTTGAAGGTCCCGTCGTCGCGATTCGTATCTGCCATCAACTCGTGTGACATCTCAGAAAATCCTGATTGAAGCACAAATTGCACTCCAATTTCACAAGCTGGTGGAATCAGATGAACCAACTTAACACCTTACGCTTGGGTTTAAGTTGAATTGGAGTTTTAGACGCTACATGGAAACCAAATTTTGCACATGTCGTGCGGCTGAGGGAGACCAGAAGCATTCCGAAGGGGTGGATCTGCTCGACCATGGTGTGCACCTATGGTGACACCGAGAGAAAACCCTGCCAACACTTCAGCCTTCGACGAAACATGCACTTTGGTCTGCTCTCCACCTAAAATTTCTTTCACACAATAGAAGATTGTAGAAAAAAATGGATTCTTCTTGTAGTGAGCGCAGGTCGAGACGTCTTGATGAGCGAGCCCCACAGGAGTGAGTGGACATGGTGCGGTGCACATTTTAGTCAGGGGTTAGTCACCAGTAAGCTGTGTTGGGTCATTTGAGGTTGCACTTCATTCTGAAGAGAAATTTTCCTGACTGTTGCGTACCTACAAATCATATTGGAGGCCTCCTTTTCACAAGTTTTTTCTTTCTTGAATAGGTACATGTGCCATAATTTTACCTTCTTATTTGATTCTTTTGCGGTATATGTTGTTGTTGCTATCTCTTACCCATACATTTGTATATTCCTCTATATCTTATTCACCAAAATTAAATATGCCGGGGGCATAAACATGAAGGTACTGTTCGCACATAATTTATGATTGTAAATATTGAAAGATGATTTTCATAACTTATACAGGAAGTGGTGTCTACATCACAAACCTTTGAAGATAAAATTATCATGCAAAAATAATAACATGTTGAATAACATCATAGACATCTAATTAATGTCATGGTTAATGCATTTTTTTCTTCTATTTTATGCTACATCATAATACTACAAAGCAGATCGTTTGAATAGAATTAATACATGTAATATGAGATAGTTATATTGTGCAACAATATAGCTAGGTACCAGACAAATTGTAATGTAATATTTGCATCAAACATCACCCTTTCAAGATTGTGAAGTCATTTTCCACTCAATTCCAATCATACTTAACTGCGGAGAAGTAGCTTAGATGTAATAATGAAACCTCTCATCTTAGATGATCTTCTTTTCACAAAACACACATTAGTCAGGCTAAGAAGCTTGCAATACATTGAAGTTTAGGTAATCAGGCTAGGAGCGGGCCTAATTTGGTTGCTCATCTTGAATGATACATGTATTTCACTGGTGTGTGGTTAGGTGTGAATCTATGAATTATATTCACCAAAGAGTCATATTGTGTTTGATGATACCTATATTTCAGTGGTGTATGGTTAAGTGTGGATCTATGGATTACATTCACCAAAGAGCCATGATATTGTGTTTGATTAAACTCAATGCTCAAAAATTACTAACCATTCTAGGTTCGATAGCCAACATCATTTGGAGAGGGGGGACCTATATGATCATTTAACAAGAAAGAGAATCTTCTTTTTGACATGAATAAGATTTTCATACGAACTTCAAAAATTACAAGGGAAGATGGCTACATGCATGATATGGATTTGCTAATCATCCTAGACTAGATGTATGGAGGTAGTGAGGAGTGGATGGTGAGCTACAGGATCAAGGAATCATCCACCTAATTGAGTTGGTTATCAATTAGATAGATAGATAGATAGATAGAAATGTTGGCATCTTGAAGGAACAAGCAGGAATGAAGAGTCTCTTCGTCCACAGGCTATTGGCACCTTTCAATGGTGGACATGGTCAATGACATCAATCATAACTGATCAACTCATGGACATAATCCGAGAATTGTGAATGACATCACACCTCCATGGATGAAACATTGCGGCGAGTTTTAATAACCCTTATATGTTGTTGGATCCATTATGCACTAATTGCGTGTTTGTTATCCTACTAGGCAGGCATGGGTGTACTAAAGCTTAAAATGTCCATTTAAGGACTACATAACGGGTGAGAAGGAGAATGGATGATGAGGAGATGATGAGTTGCAATAGTAGTGAGACATCGATCAACTCTTGCTCGTTATGGGACATGATCAATTACCTCATGAATGTAAACTACAGCTTAGATATGGAATGTCCTTGGTGTGTATAGAAAAGCGCAAGATAACTGATGGAAATGCCCTCCACATGGATGAGCAACCAATTTTGGATTAAGTAACCAACGAAAAGAGACCATAACCAATCTTGCAACTCGTCATCCACCTGCTTGAGCTGGTTATTTGTCATAACTGATCAACTCATGAACAAGTGTCTGAGAAATATGGATGATATTGTGCCTCGATGGATGCAAAAGTGTGACCCTTCCGCTCTTGGATGAGCGATCGGCGGTCATGACCCCCGCTTACCTGAGTGGGAACGCCTGTTCGCAGTGTTCCCATGAGGAAGCGAAGGGAACGAGGGGAGCGCACATTATCCACATTGAGGAGGAGGAAGGAGGGGGTGAGCTAAGCTAAGCTTCTCTTGCTTCCGGTGTCTCTGTTCTTTCTGTCTATCCCCGAATCCCCTGTTTTTGTTGCATTGGCGCCGAACTCCGACAGGGAAGTGGTGAGCAATGGCGACGCAGGCCATCGTCTCGTGCGCCGTAGCAGTGCCCGCGGGGGGCAAGAGGGAGAGTTTGAGTTCCGAGTTCCTTGGCACGCAGAGCAGCAAGGCGCTGCTGAAGAGCCATGAGGTCGTGGTGGCGGTCAAGCCGGCTGCGGGGGCGGTGGGAGTGAGGGCGGCCATCAGCCGGAAGAAGAAGGAGGAGACCGTGGAGAGGGCCAGGCAGGAGCTGGAAGGCGCCTACCTGGTGGCGGGCATCAAGTATGCCGGCCTGTCCGTCAAGGCGTTTCAGCAGCTCAGGAAAAGCTTGCCCGAGGACACCACTCTTATGGTCGCCAAGAACAAGCTCGTCGGTAGGATTCTCTTGCTTTCAGTTCTTCATTTTTTGTTTGTTTGGTGTTGTGGCTGACATTGCCGAGGTGAAGCTCGAGGTCGTGCTTTTTCATTCTAGGCATTCCTGAGCGAGTTTTGTATTTTGTCCACTCTCGAGGGTTTGGAATTGCCAAATTGTGGCAGGAAGCTAGTGTATTGCATTTACTTTATCGAAAAGTCAGGTAGAAAGCAGGAATTAGAATTGGAAGCGACATCCATTGCATGGCTCTGGAGTTTATCAGTCTTGTGCTATCGCAGAGTGGCAGGGGCTCTTGGTTTTGTCATTTCTCTTGTGTTTCATGTCGTGGCTGGTGGTGCCCGTGGTCACATTTGCCGAGGTGAAGCTCGAGGTCTTGCATTTTGATTCCAGGCATTCTCTTGAGAATTATATGTATTATTTATTTTTGAGGGTTTGGACTTGCCAAATTGAGTCAGGACATACCTTATTGCATTTCCTTTATCGAAGAGGCACAGAAGTCAGGTGAAGAGCAGGAATTCAAAATGGAAGCGAAATTAATTGCATTCGGGTTCGTAGGGCACATTAGAGTATGTCAATCTTGTGCTATCGCTGAGTGGTAGAGGATTTATTCTTATCGAAGGTTTTGAAATGTGCTTCTCTATGCTTTAGCTGCCATCACCTGAACGACAAGCTTTTCAGAACACTTGACCAACTGCGCACGTTTGAGATGAGTGATTGACATGTGGGAGGGGAATTTAACGAAATCATCATCACAAATTAACTTTTTAGGTTAATGTCTTTCAGGAAAGGCGATTGAAGGAACGAAGTGGGAGGCATTGAAGCCTGCTCTGAAGGGCATGAACGCTTGGCTCTTCGTACACTCGGAGGAGATTCCGGCCGCACTCAAACCCTACCGTGACTTACAAAAGGAGCTGAAATTGGAAGACAACGATTTCACCGGCGCCGTTTTCGAAGGCCGATTCTTCACTCCTGAGGAATTTAAGTCTCTAGAGACCATGCCAACTAGGGCAGAGCTGTACAGCAAGCTTCTAGGAACCCTCAAGGCGCCTGCAGCTAACCTTGTCGGCACTTTGCAAGCACCAGCTAGGGACGTCGTAATGACTCTCAAGGCCTATGTCAAGAAATTAGAAGATGAAGAAGCTGCTTAAGGTTCTTGCCACTTCTCTTTCTCTCTTTCTTAAACTGCCTGACTCAGTAGCTATTTTCATGTTCAGGAATTTGTCCGTATCTCCGGTAGTCGAGCAATTCCTATGTATACTGCCCCGAATGGATCTTAGTAGAGAAAGAACTGGTCATCCATTACTTCTGTTGCAATCGTAGTCAGAGTTAGGTTCCCTAGTGCAACATTTTTTTTACCAAGATTTGTAGAGACGGGTTAACTCGCCTCTTTCAAAGTTATCAAACTTGTCGAGCTCCATCCACTTTGCATCATGTTAGGTGACCAGAAAGACTGGTCTCAATTCTACCATCCCACTTTGTGATGTGCTTTTTGGTGTGATCGGGGCACGAGAAGGATTGTTTCGATGAGAAACTTGATATGATTGGCTCAATTTACATATACTAAACACAACATCACTTGAAGTGACCAAAATTTCTCTTGAGATGTGAGGAGCTTTTGACGGTTGGAGGATAACCATTTATGAAATTTCATGACCTCTGAGGTGGCCTCACCACCTGAAGCTACACTAAATATGATATTCCGTGTCACCAATTCTATATACTATATACTATACTGTAATTGAAAGTACCCATGGTGACAGTAAATACCATGTGACAGTAAATATTATATTTAGTGTAGTTATGCGAGTCCTAGGAAATCAGTTTGGTAGTTGTTAAGAATTTGTTGGGTGTCTTCAACCGCAGTTTTGTTGATCTCAAGGGATTGATTTTGTGACCATCGACATTCATCGAAATCCTTGTCGAAATTCCAAGATCAGTGAAGCTTTGAAAGCTCCTATGGAAATGCACAGATTGTGATGAGGTAGCTGGTAGTCCCTCTGCTATACTTCCACCAATGCAAGTAATCAAACAGACTCCAACTTTCCCCGTGTTGCCTGCTGGATTCAAAGCTCCATTGTCCCATACCTTAGGGAAAAGGGCGTCGAGAAGCAGCCGGCTACATAAACTCCTTCAGCTGCACTACATTTCACACAGCCGGGTGCTCAACACAGAGCGAGCTATTCTTTCGCCTTTTACTAAAGAATACCGTGCGTTGGCTACAATTACCGCATACGCATATTTTGGGATTGCTCCTTAACGGAGCCCACCTAATATAAATTGAAGCAGGAGTGTGAAGAGAGTGTTGAAAGTGGTTTTTGAATTTCGGTGTTGGGCATTGGACTACGTATTGTTGTGATGAAAAAGTGACTTCGGAAAGACATGCGCGATTTGCTCCATGGTCATTGCATGCTTGGTGAGATTGGATCCAATTGACGAAAGTCTAAGTACAGGATATCAAGCTAGGTCAACATTGAACAACTCTTCATGTTGAGAAGAATCCAGCTATGAACACTGCAATGCACGCAATGAGGCTTGTAGGTGAATCTGGCACCTCTACTTAATTAATCTTTTCATCTTTAAAGAACGACTCTGATCTCTGTGCTTATTCTGTCAACTAATATACGCAGTGCCAATCTGAAAAAGCTTGAACTTCCAATATCATTGCAGGCTCTAACTTCCTCTCCACCAAGCCTTCTGGAGGTGATGCCATTGCCTCATATCGTCAATGAGAAGGAGCTTGAGAACTACACTCCAATATTAATAAACTTCCCAGCTCAAACATCAGACAGCAGCTTGCTCAGCACAGAGCAAACCAGTGTTCAAGTTTGAAGTGTGCACATGCATTTCAATGTGAAGGGCTTCAAAATAATCACACTGCACTCAAACATTCAAAAAAATTTGCAACACTTCACAAAAAAAAACTTGATATTCGCCGTTTTGTATTGAATATGAAAATAATATGATGTCCCACTAAATTGAAGAAGTACATGCAATTGTTCGAAACGTCAGATAATTGCACCTAAACCCTCAGGAAAAAATCTCAATTCCGACCAGCCAGCCAACTAGCCTACAGTACTCAAGATGCATGCGACCACAAAACGGGAGAGCAAAGATCGCAAGAAATCAGAAATCATCACCAATGAACAAGATTGAGTTCCAAGATCACGGATGGGAGATTCAGAGCGGAATACATAGTCCTTAATAATAAGCTCACTGTGAATTTCGCACAAAATTATACAGGCAAAGCAATTCCTGCAATATGATTTGTTGCATTTTTTTAACAATCAGATTTGTTCATACCTCGAAATTGAAACAATTGGAAGTGGAAATCAACCCTTTCACGAACGAATCCACGGGTCGAAATTCGTTGGGAAATTTGAAGTTCCAACTCTTCCAAAGTTCGCAAACATAAGCTCCTCCTCCCTTGCAGAGACTAAAACTGAATGAGAGAACTTAACACACCAAGTGTCGAAGCTTGCTAGAAATGGAGGGGTTTGAGTTGAAGACGTACATACTCCCTGCAAAATCTACTGTAGAGATATTGCAGTGCCGACTCGCGAGAGTGCCGAGCCGAAGTTGCAATGCCTAGTCCTCCCCAGAGTGGCAAGCCGAAGTTGCAGTTAGTGCCGAGTCGAAGTTGTAGAGTTGAAATTGCAGGAGTTATTGGAATTTGGAAATGTATGTTAGGATACCAAGATTGGAATACAACTATATTTTTATTTACAAATTACAACCACTGTATTTTGTGATAAGCAGATTTTAGAGAGGCCTTCACTGTGATTGGTGAAAACTTTACAGAGCACATTTTTGTGAAGTGCCCAAAAAAGGCCTTCTTTGACGACCAAAATGGCATTTGACAGGTGTTGAAGACTTCAGTATTGAACACAAGAGCGAAGCATTTGTTCGCCTTTTGCTAAGGAATATCATGCACTGCCATACGCTGGCCGGCATTTGAGTGTCTTTAAACTGCCCCTCAAAGGGCTCACCGAGCAGTGTCCGTGGAGATTTTTGGTCGAGATCCTAATGTTTCCAATTCAAACTGGTTACTTGTTGACAACTTGCGGGTTTCCTTCATTTATTTGGGGTATATTCTATAAATTCCTCTAAAATGATCAGTGATTTCTATAAAGTCTTGAACTTGAACTAGTTATTTCTCAAACTCAACTAGCTTCATCCCCATATGATCAGTTACGAGAGGTGAAAGTAGTCTGCGGGCGAAGTGGCTCTTCTTTCATGCTTGCCTCTATGGGATGTCGGTGTTTCTATGTGTCTAATCTTAGCTTAGTATTGTTTACATTTTTCCATTTCCGGAGGTTCAGATGGCCTAAAACGATGGTGACGGTAAGGACTATTGTTCATGCCTATGTAGGGCCTACATACAAGTAGAATAGTAGCGTATCTTGACGAATTTAGTGTTTGGAATTTCCCAAAATCTAGAGCCTTCAGGACTTAGATTGCATATAATCAACTCTAATTATTCAAGTTGATTTACATTGTACACACCGGAAACAATCAATACATCACATGTTTTGGATGACCGACAATGTTATATTCGCATCTTCCCCTGTGTATATTGAAATATGAATGTGATCCAAGACGTTGGTAATGAATATAAATGCAATCCGGGAAAATGGTAAATGTTATTGAACACATACCATTACTTAGTGATGTGGGCCCTCGGAATATAAAAGTTGGATGTTGGGAGCTTAGTTAGAGTTTGCGTTTTCTTACATAGTTTTCCAAGCATCCAATTGTTATAATATGAGGACCCATCATGGAATGAGCACTAAGTGCTAAGTAATGATATGTAATGTTTAGTCACACAAAAGTGGATGCCCCACCCACACTAAGGGCCAATTCACACACGAGACCGAGAGCCCATGACCATTACACTCCAAGCACTCTCATTGGTGGAGAGGGCGGAGCTGGTCCAAGTTTGCTTCACACTACGCTTGAGGGACCAACAGAGTGAGTGAATGCAAGATGGATGTAAAGTCTACATGGATTCCTACATGGCATCGAATGGATCGGGTTTCATGGTCACTTGGCTTATTTTCAAAAACCACCTCTTGGAGGTAAGCCTAACACAAAACCGGGAGACCATGGCACTCCGAATGCTCACAACCGTTAATTTATTCTATTTTATCATGTGCGAGGACCCGCATGAATAAAAATTCATTGCAATAGCATTTGGTTGGGGGCTTGGTCACATATGACTTCACACTACACTTGAGAATCCGTGACCACACCACATGATTTCGGAGGTGCCTTGGGACGGCCTTTGGACACTTTCTTTTGGGCTCTCACAATTTCATGGTCTCGGCTCTTGGCTCGTGTGCGAAGTGGCCCTAACTATCCCTATTGAAGGTGACCAAGACAAAATCTATGTCATCTTAACTTAGCAAGTTAGGACACCCTAAAACACGGGACCCCAGAGGAATTCGAGAAGGTTTCACACGAACCCGTGCCCAGGCCAAAGAATCCAGTTGAATGTTCCAAGTTTGGTGAAAGTACGACTAAATGACGTAAGTTACCACTAAATGTGAGTGCTGGTGCCTATTAAGTCCTTTTTCCCCCCTGAAAGCCCTGCCCAAAGGCAGACCCAGCTCTCCATCCCACGAGAGCTTCTCTTTGAATCCGTGCAAAATGCTCAGGCCCTCGCATGAGTTGACATTGGGCACCAAATGACAAGAAGATTTCGGGGTCGAAGATTTTGGTTCCGTGTTTGTGATTTTGAGGCCCGTTTTGAATCCGCTAGGAGTGGACAACCAACGGCCAAGATTTACGGTGGATTTTTAGGAAGCGCTCATCTCAAGGTTTTTCGAATAGGTGTACCACTATGTATACACTATAAGATAGATGGTGTGGCTAGGGCCGTGACCCACCCGCCATCGTTTCAACCCCTAAAGGCCGAAGCAAAATCGTCTCAAAATCTCTACAACAATTCAGCCCTAGTCGGAGGCTCACTGAACATTTCGTATGGTAGATCAGACGACGATATGGATGGAAGTATTGTCGAGTTAAGATTGTTCACGCAGCTTTTTTCAGTTGTCCAAGTGTCCTCAACCAGAAGATTGTAATGTGAACATGTATGATGGTATTGTTGAGCAGCGGTGACTGCATGGACAACACCTTTGCCTTGGCTTTTAGAGGTTGAGCACTAGGCATGGAAATTGTTTTTTAGAAGGTAGCACGGGGCACTTGTTGCGAGATCATTTATGTAGGTCAATGATGAATACCTAGTGTGGGTCTCACAAGATCGCATGTATAGTGCATGGCAATAACATCTTATTGTGACCCTTACCCAAAAGCAACCTCTAGTGTATTCTTGCCTCAATTGAACATGGTTTAAACATGAAAACCTAGGGTTGGTTTTGAATACGATAGAGGACTCTCTATTCCAACACAAAATAACTAGTTTCCTCTCAAATAATACTACGTGTCATGCTCACATTCGATAAGACCCACTTTCATCCCAAGTGTAAACTATATTCCAACTCAGATTAAGATGAAATTGAGAGCCTCTATAGTACTTTGCAAATCCACAATTACTATATGTAGCATCAAATAATGACACTAAGATGTGTTGAAATCCATCCTCAATTATCAACGAGCTACATGCAACAAAATTAAGATAGATAACTAATAACATATATGCCCAAATGCTTTAAAAGGGACGATTATAGGTACCCTGGTTGAGGTATTAAGAGATGGGGTAAGTAGACACAAAGTGCTCATGTTTTCTAATTATTTTGGGCACACATGGGTACCACAGGTGGATCACTTAGTGCATTTTACAAACGATGTGCAGCATAATAACACATGGAGGACTAAATTCATTCGTAATAAAAATTACAAAGGGATTATAAGTACAAAATCCGATTATGAGTAAAGTAGAATCTGATAGATATAGAATTTGGGCCATTTCTTCTTAGCAGAACCAATATAGGGGTTAAAGTTTAGGATCCTAGGAATTATGTTTATTATGATCTGTTTGTAAGCATGCACTAAGCATGTTGCACATTGAATGGACAAAACTTTCATTCGGTGTACGTGGAGAAGTCTTGTGTGGCAAAGTTTCCTCTCTCTTTTGGATTTGGAGACTAAGGTTACATAATGGAGATCCTGGGGTGTTTGGGAATTTGCAAAAATTGGTGGAGGCTAAAATCTTGTAAGTCAACAATATTTTCTAGACATCCCACTATCGTGTCATTTTGTGGTCATTTATTTTGTCATTTCAATGATAGGTACCTAGACCTAGTTGTTTTGCTCCACTTGATGGACGAAAACTCATGCAAGGTGTTCATTTCAAAAATTGGTGGCATGAATGGGCAGGAGTGTGCATATGATTTTCATGAGTTGGTGGATACAAACAACCCTTTGAACCATACATTTGATGTAGAGTGTATGAAGGATGGGTTAGCATTAAAAAAAACATAATAAGATGGTAAATGTATAGGAAGTTCTTCATAAGCTTCAACCTGGAGAGGAGCGATGTAATATGGGTGACCATACATTGATATCTTTGAATGTTGAGGTAATAACCGCAATGCAAGAGGGATTGCAAGAAGCCCATAGGTTGTACCAACCTCTTAACATGCTGCCAAGCCCTCAATGCCTACCCAAAAAGAAAGTATAGTATGAGAAGTTGTGGATAGTTGAAAGTTCTAACCCAAAGAGTTTCACTTACTCACTCAGTGCCATGCTGGTGGTAGGAGAGGATGGAGACTCGAAGGCATTGCAAGGTTGGTTGCAGGTGAAGGCATTTATTACATTAAATTGAAAAGCTAAGTATAAATACACGAGTCTATTATTTAGCATGCCATTAGTACGTATACCATTTTTTTTCCTTCATAAACTTTTCGTATATAAGGGGTTTGATTTCATAGTGACCCATGCACGTCATTTAGGTTTCCAATGAACAATCCACGCTATGGGCATTCACTCTCCTTGGACTGTATTCCCATCTACTCCAAACAAAAGTCTAAAATAGTCACATTCTTGGGGCTATGTGACTAGCTATTACCTTCACCGTTTCAATCTTCCTAGGGTCAATTTTAATTTCCTCCTTGCTCACAACATACATCCTAAATACAGCAATTATTATTTAGCAAATTGGCACTTTTACAAATTTGCGCAAAAACTTTTTTTTTTGAAAATATTTGATGGACGTTTCTTACGTGCTTCATTATGGTCTCTCAATGTTTTTGACAATACCTAGACATTGTATAAATATACCAAGCAATTCATAACTCCTTGAAAACTAGATGCTATTGCACTGTATAACTCTGAATAGTAACAGGGGCTAATTGGGATAATTAGTGTAGATGTGGAAGACCTAATTCAAATTGGAGTGACTTAGAATCGATATATAAGAGAAAATCATATTGGAAGCTAACAAATAATCAGATTGTTGGTTTTATCCCGCATCATGGGATAGAGGCATTGTGAGATTATATTTGAGTGATGATAGGGCCCGGGTAATGCATGTCTGAACTTAATGGATAAGATGTGGTGAAGCTCAGTGAAGTTTCCAATTTAATATGAAAAGAGCTAGTAATAAAAACTTATTACTTTAAAAAATCTAAGATAGAGCCCCTCGTGACAAAGCCACATTCCCTCATTAACCCCTAACTTCCCAAACCCAACTTCCCTCAAATATACCCAAAAAATGTGACTTCAATGTCAATGACCGTAGTTGAAGATCTAAAGAATTTTTGACAAATCCAACTATATATATGTTTGCAAACTAGAGGTAACTACTCAAAATCCAAATTTTAAGCATTAAAGTTTTGTTATGTAGGAGATTTAATTAGGAATGTGAATAGTGGTCTTGAAGGGCAGCAATTGCAAACTTGAATTGGGGTTTGTTTTTTTATTGAACCTCCACTCAAATCATCTCCAAATGACAAAATGTTACCCTCATTCAAAAGAGGGAAATATACCTACTCAAACCAACGCACAAATCTTGAAACCAATATTTTGTGATTGTATCGGAAGCTTTGCAATTTGAGGCAGCAATGCTACAACTATGCACCTTCCACATGGGTTTACACCCATCAACACATGTCCAACTAAAAAATCCAACAGTTGATGTTTAGGATATGTTGCGTTTGGGTGTCATGCAAAATTTTAGATCTATCGGGAATCATTTGCACATAAGGATGAACAAAAATACATGTTTAAGATACGCTGCCCCTAAACCACAGAGGTGACAAATGTCAAGCAGGCATTGGTGAACCAGTTCCACTATAAACCAATTGAGAGAACACTATAATAGTCGAATTAATCCAAAGATAGACAACTTTGTTGAATCAGAATTATCCACGTGGAAAAACGTAATAGACTCGAACATGAACGAGAAGAGTAGTTGAAACAGTCCACAAACCATCTGAACTAGTGTCGAGAGGGTTAGAGCGAATTATTCACGACAAGATTATGATCTCATTAGGGGACATAGTAGGTTATGGTTCGCACTAAGGTGATAATAATAAGGTTGCCCCCATAAGAGCAAGCCTAGGTCCAAGATGACCCTAAACTACCAGGTGATAGTGGAGAGGTACCCATTTCGAAATGGAGTGCTTGGCATTTTAATTCCTGCCATGAAATCTTCTCTTTACTTGATGAAAAAAACGAGCTAGGCAAGTAGGAAGCCAAAAGTCCACCCACTGCAAGGTAGGCAGTAAACCCCACCCCTCACCAAGAAGATTCTTGAACAAGGTAAGACCAATGGACTCAAATTCATGTCAAATTGCCCAACGTTGGTTATTTATTTATTTATTTATTTTGAGCAAGCCCAAGAGTCGCATACCCCAAAGACAACCAATGACATGGGGAGAACTGGCTGCTAGTTACAAATGAAGTGATTGAGTTTGAGAAATAACCGGGTGACTTGCCCATCATGTTAAGGGAATCTATGGAATATACCCCAATTCAATAAAGAAACCCGAAATATGTTTACATGTAACGATTAACCAGTTGGACTTGGGAAAACACTAGGATCTTAACTAATTACGCCCAAAAACCTTCCCGGATACTCACGGCAACCCCCTTAAAGAAAAAAAGTGATTTCGAATTCATTTGGGAAGGCCATCACTGGATATGGCCCCGCTATACAATTCTAAACCCTGCATATGACTTGTCACCATGGCACCACATCCAATGGGAGAGTGACACCTAGGGTCTAACACTTTCACATGGTTTATGTTTGAATTAAAAACTTTAATCGCAGGCAACCTTGTCGCCATACGGTGGCATTATGGCACCTCTAACCCTATTATAAGGTACAAAAATTTACCTTGTAATAGGGTTAATGTAATGGAAAATGTTGAATGATCAATGTTGGTGCCCTAGACTAGGAGTAGAGTAGAGTAGAGGCACCCATAACTGATCACCTAAGAGATTTTGTGCTAGATTTGAAGAAGTATAAGGTGGTGCAATTTTTTCTTGAGTAGGAAGATATAAATTAGGAGGATTGCAAGTTTTTTGATAATTTTATTCCTTATATTGAAATTAGTGAGAATTTTTGAAGCCAAAAGTTGACCCAAACATAGTACCAATGTCTAGAGTTTGCCATAACTGCTCATTCCTCCTCACTTTAGCACTCAAAACCAGGACATGTGTCATGGCACTGTTGGTTCTGGTCAAATCGAAATTCAATTTTAGCCTAATCAAGGCTCATTATCATACTGATTGAAATTTTGGGACAGTGAAATTAAGGTAACTCAACTAGAGAGATTAACTTGAAATTTGTGCAAAAATTTTGGAGATGGAGTAGAGGAAATGATGAAAACTGCAAGTTGTTCCGTAATTCTATTTCCTGCAAATAGAGTTACATTTTCTCAAATAGGCAAGTAAGTCAGATCCCCTACTTGTACAATAGAGTTTCCCTAATTTTAAGTATCAAAATATCCTACTTTGCATACGAAAAATGATTTGCATACTTCGTCAAACTACCTAGAAAAAAAATGAACATCAATGCTTTTATACAATTGACATGCAATATTCGTTCACCAATCTCTACCCATAACCGCAATTGCTTATACTATGGTCAAATTTTATATATTTGTCTACGCACTCAATTATGGATACTACACTAAATATTGTATTTTATGTCATATGGTATTTTATGTCACTATGGTAACTTCTAAAGACACTTCTTATGAGTAAGTTTACAAATATTGTCAACCTAAAGTTACTTTTAGTTCATCCACTTTTGGTATATTTTGCATCCTAACATTTATGTTATGAAATATTCTCATGGATGATAAAAAGTTGGGTGAAAAAACACTTAGTAAGTGATAATAATTACAACATTGTAAACCTATAATGCCCAACCTTTTTTTCTTTTACAAGGAATGACATATAATGTTAGATTGACAATTAGTGTTGGTGACACAACACGGAAGGTTTACAGTTAGTATTGAGCAAGCCAATATAGAATTGGTGACACTAAATACAATATTCAGCGTGGTATCTTCTCATACTACATGCGGTAATCTTGTTATGTAAAGAAAAACATCACGAGACGCCATGATTTGTTTTCAGTTCGTTTCACATGTAATTAGGGGCGTCGCCATGCCTAGGCACCTGAAAGCCTAGGTCATATACAAAAAATAATATTTTTCTTGAAAAGATACGCATTGGATAAGATTCGATTTCCCAAGCAGGCCTACCCTGAAAACCAAGGTTGGCAAGGCCACATGATATAATCTCCAAAAAAGACAAGTCCAATATTTTGCGGGATATCCAAGTTGAAAGTTGCAACTAAATGACAAGGTGTGTCTACAACTTAATGACCTTGCATGTTGCACCTACCATTATCGGGTATTAGAAAATTGGGTGTCTTTTAACCCCTAAAGGACCACGTGTAGAGCGAAATAGAATTTACAACAGTTTTCATGTTTTCAATAGGGGACATTAAGGTGGGTGTTAGTTTAGGATTTTTCATTTTTTTCTTCCCAAATCATCCTTATGGATTGATTGAAGTAGTATTGAGGGCATTGGTATTTAATTCTTGTATTATGAGTGTGTTTTGATTATTGAGATTAGGCCGTGAAATCCCAATGATGGAATAATGCAGGAGGTGTCCGACTCTCATTTTTGGTTGGTGTTGCCTTCTTCGTGGTTGTATTGTTATTCTGGAGGTGACCGTTTTTTCCTTCTAGACCTCTGCATGTGTGTAGAGCCCATCTGCAGGAGAAAATTTTACTTTTGGAGTTTATTTACAATGGTTCCCTAAGCTTGCTTTGGGTACATGTCAAATATGGGTTGCTTTAAATAATGTATTTCATAAAATACACATTTCCCAAGTACTCAAATTTGAACAGTAGATTTCAAATGATGACATCGAAGTTTTGGTCATTTACTTGCCTTGACACAAAAACACCTCCAAAATGTCCAAAACCTGGATGTCATCATTTTTTGACAGGTAAATTTTCTTTTTGACTATTATATAGTTTTATTTTTGGCCAAAAGATAAAACTTTGCAAGACTGACCCTTGAATGTTTATAAAACCATTATTTGAATTTGAACCAAATTTTGTGGACCAAATCCAAAATGATTCAAAAGCCAAATACGGCCTTATGATCCTTTAGGGGTATTAATTTAGACTCGAATCCACACTTTGGTCTAAATTGGCCCTTTTTTACGTTTCAAACTTTTGTGTGATGATAGTTGCTGTGTGTGGCCTCTATTGACTCAAAACTTTAGTAATCAAGTCTAATAACTATCGTTTTTAAGCCACAACTGTGCTTAAAATTGTTCGCAACTAGTGAACACAACATGTCTCCATGGTTGAATACAATGGAGCAAAAGTTTTCTTCATCTTAAATACAGATTTCAATGTCCAAACGTCATTTCTCAAAAAACATAGCTTTATGCAAGTTTTCACTCACAACATCATGCGACAAATAAGTTACTTGCACCTTACAATGTCTTTGATTTGATATGAAAGGCGTTAGAACATCAAAAAACGTAAAAAAAATGCATATCAGTCTATAAATGTCTAGAACTTGACACATAAACCATAATCATCCTAACGTATACCACATACAAAATTTACTCACGAATTTATGTGTTAGTTTTTTTTTTAAAACAAGAAAATTAACGTTTTTCTTGTGCAACATTCGCAAATAGTCATTGGAAAAATGCATGCTAAGGGGTTAATATTTAAAAAGTGTCCCCTTATATGTTGGTTGTTGATTCATCCCAAACTAGACTCACTACACTGATTATCCCAATTGGTGTTTGTTATTATTTGGAGTTCTGCAATGCTATAGTTATTTAATGAGAATGTAATATTTTACCAAGAAAAGTCATTAATGTTTTAGAGTGTCTGAACAACTCAGTTTTGATTAGAAAAAAAATTGAAATCATGAGTAAGATGTTATTTTGTATTGAGTAGCTCCAAATAATAACACACACTAATTGGGATAATCAACATAGAGTAATTCAAGGTCTTTGCCCTTACTTATGAATTATTTTGTCTAGAATTAACAATGCTTGGTCTCTACAATTAACATCTTCACCTTCCCCTGCCCTAGTTTGCCCTCCGCCTCAGTAGGTGTTGTGAACATTGCATAGGGCCTTAGACCATCCATATGCAATTCTCCATACAATAAGTCATCATGGAGGAAAAATGTACACTGGGTATCCCAATTAGTGCGTGTTAACATTAAATATTTCATCCTCATTATATAATGATAGCTTTGTGTAACTCCGAATAGTAACACACACTAATTGGAATAATCAATGTAGTATTTTGTTTAAACCATTTTGTAGGTTAAAGTACCTACAAAAGTGGGATATTTTCTCACTTGTCAATGCATGCTTTCTCACACTATGAATATATACTCATCATTGGTGAGGTAAAAAAACCCAAAAATTATGAATGACCACTACCGGTGCACTAGACTAGGGGTAGAATGATTCTTGTGTGGACCCAAAAAAACTAATTTACAAAGTGATGGCTTGAAAAAGATGCAATACTTGACTGGATAAGTGTTGTTAACTTCTATCAAATTTGAATGTCCATGACAAAATTTATCTCGGTCCTGGTCACGACACATGGAAGTGGTGGTTGCTCTTCAAGGCTTCTTCATGAGAAGCACGGGAATTGTCTCGATCGTGGAATAATGGAATGAAGGACACTCTATAATAAATAATGGCCATTGGTGATGATGGAATGACCGTGGCCTTCATCACCATGCTCATGATGCAACTTGACCTCGCCATTTACTTACACAAGCACTTAGCCCATGGGGTGAAGTTAATGCATAATTTTGTGGCAAGTAGGTACATATCAATGTTGGATCGGTATTCATTGACAGAATGTATGGTATGGTATCAAAAATCAACAGTTTTAATGGGATAAAAAACCTATCCATGGGTATCAAATTTGTCATAGGTCTAGTCATTTATGGATATTTGGTGAGAATCTTTGTATATGCGAGTGTTAATTTGGATCAATATCGGCCTAATTCATATTGATATTAGAGTGATTTTGCCTAGGTATGAAGGTTCTTGCATGATTTATAGACATGGATGATATTGAAAACGAAATTATTATGAAATACCCATAACCTATTGGTATCAAAAATTGTAGATTCTTTGTTTTATATATCTAGGTGGGATACAAGAAAAAACTATACTAGATCAACATTGGAACATACTTACATTGGCTAATGACAGGGGTGGAAAATTGATTTGTCGTTGGAGCTTGAGCTCTGATTGAGATTACCCATATTGTGGCTAAACTACCAGCATACGAGTCTTGCACAATTTGTCCTACACCAATGGAAAATTGTCTCACATCACCAACATATGTGTGAATCTACCACACTAAGTAGACTTGCAAATTTCTTTCACCGATACAAGGTGATTGCTCATGAATTGCAGTACTCATACGTTGGTAGTGTTTCTTAGCATATTTTTGCAGGATTGGGGAATTGGACATTTCATTGCCTTGTGGTTTGGACATTGTAAGTTGGATTATGTCATTTCAAAATTGGATTTGGAAGCAATAATCTAACCATGTATTTGTTCTATGGATAAATAATAAGAATAAAACTATGAGTATTAATAAATAATAATAATTTTATGTATTATTCATGAAGAAAAACTAACCGAACCACACCCGGAGTCGCATACCTCATGTTAAAAAGGGCACACATGGTTCCGGAACCCAAGATGGTTTTATGCAGGTTACCTACAGCCTATATTCTACGGCTGGGCAATCAACGGGGAGAACTAACTGCAAGTTACAGATGAACCGGTTGAGCTTGAGAAATAACCAGTTGAAATTCATCGAGACTCCGGGAAAATCACCCATTATTTTAGAGGAATTTAGAGAATATACCTCAAATTAAGAAAGAAAAACTGGACGATGTCAACATGTAAACCGGTTGGACTTGGAAACTCTAGGATCTCGACCGTTTCGAGTTATTTGTAAAACTCTCTCAAGGAGGGACGAAACCCTAGGTTTCATCCTCCTTTGAGAAAACTTTCTATTAAGAGCTCGTTAACTCGTCGTTGCTATCGGAGTCCAATTAAAAAGTTGGGCGAAAAAAAGGTTTGGGGACCCTCTCTCCACCTCTCAAACTTTGAAAGAATTTTAGAATCTACAATAGGGTTATGTGCATGGATGGAACCCGCCGCTGTCCTAAATCTCAGGATCAGCCTATGCAAGGCTAGCTTGGCCCACCCATCCTAACAAGATAACCTAGAAAACTGGTTTTTAACAGCCCGACACCACTCTTTGTGCATGATACGTTAAGCATTAAGAAAACTTGGGCGAATTTGTGTTAATTCTCAATAAACTCCGGGTTTGGGACTAAACCCATGGTTTTTCGTATGCGTCACTTTACCGAAGACCTCTAATGTCTAAAAAGCTCCCCTGGGCATTGGGGCGGGGGCCATTGAATACAAAGAAACTTGGTAATCCGCCAAACTTAAGTTTATATGCTAGCTAGCTTTATTGGTTCAAAACTCCAGAACGCCAAACAGGCCAGGACAAGTACATACTACATTACCTCCTCTAGTCGGCTCCCTGCACACCCGTCAGAGCCCGTCCCTCATACTATTATTTCAATGCGCGCAACGGAATCTAGAAAATGTTCCTTCATTACGTAGATTTCACGACCCAACGGCTCCGAAGGCGCGGCCCCCGCTATAGGACCGTTGTCTGAAGGACACCGGAATGTTTTAAACCCTCTGCCCGCGAGCTCAGCTTTTTTAAACATCCCCTGCCCGTCCTATCATACCTTGGGCATACCCGCCTGCCGCCTGCCCGCAGCCTGGTGACAAAAAACTCGTGAAGCCCTATAATGTACACGATGCCAGCATATGACTATCTACAGGAGCGTTGATTTAATAGTTACGAAATCTACGTGGACCGTAGATAGAAGGGTCAGTTATACAGCCACATCTACCAGAATGTGGGTGAAAATATGTAATGTACAGGGTGAGAACACAATCTCTTGCCTCGAATAATCATGGATACGTTGATATGAGTTGGATGGTCTATCGGATGGGTAGATATTGGGGTCGGGAATGAATGTACGTGAGGTGATGAAAGTGGATAAAATCTGCATTATAATATAGATTTTGGGTCAGGCCTCTGCGTGTGCTCGCCGTTCCGTTTGAGCTTCCGGTGCGGGGAGATTGAGGCGAGACGATGATGGTGGGGGATGGCAATGCTGGTGTGTGGGAGGCACAATTTCGAGGCGGGGCAATGGGGAGTGGTGTCAGATTGTGCAGGCGGATCGATGGCAGGAGTTGAGTGCTGAAACGGTCACAGAGTTTGGCGTATTGGGAGGAGAGGAGTGTGAGCGAAGGTTGGGGGAGGTTCATAAGGGTAATAACTTGGAGCGATGGGGAGTGGGAGCATTGGCTGCGAGGTTCTGTTCTGGGAGAGAGCACAAATGCAGCGGTGGGTTGGTCATTCCTCACTGTTTGAAGCATCGGCTTTTCAAATGGAGTGGAGAGGTTTTGTGGTGGAGCTCAATATGGAGTGTGGGGTGTGAGGAGGTTTGTCCTTGGAAGAGAGAGTTAGGTGTTAGAAAATCCTCAGTGTAATTATCAGTGTGTGTAGAGAGAGAGAGAGAGGGAGAGTGCAAGGGAACCATTAGCGATGCTTGGAGATTCTTTCTACTTCTTCTTTGAGCTTGCAGCAGATGGGGAGGTTTGGTGGTGGAGCTCAGCATGGAGAATGGGGCGCGAGTATTTGTCTTGTCGGAGATTTCTAGGGCGAGCGCAATAAGTCGTTATCATTGTGTGAAGCTTGGGGGTTTCGGAATTGGCACCAGATGGAGGGGTTTTGTGTCTTGATGAATGTTGTGTCGGGGGGGTTATGTTGCCCATGGCTAGGTTTTGAAGGAGGGGTGTAATGGAGGCGGTAACGTCATTCTGGAGCTTCGGTTGAGCTCAATTTGAGAGGGTAACTTATGAGAAGGAGGAGGACTGCGGAGTGGTGGTGTTTGAAGAGAAACATTGAACACCATTAATTGCTTGAGAGAAGCCATTACTGCTAATTGTTGCTGTTGTTGTTGTTGTTGTTGTTGTGTTTGGTGTGAGGGATGGCGGAGGTTGAGGCCTCCAGGGATGGCGGTTCCTTGGTCATCAAAGGCAGGGTCCCGTTTGCACCTTTCCACCGAATGCAGACATTTCCGGCTGCACGCAAAAAAGTGCCACATGCAGTGGACAGTCCGAGGCCATGCTTGAGAAAAAGCAAGCATGTCACATGGGGCCAGAATCATCAGAATCGTCAGAATGATCAGAATGTGAAACCCATAGAGAATGCATCGAAGTCGGAGAGTCCACCTGCAGCATCACCAGCAGTGAAGGAAAACTGTAACCATGTGAAGAAGAAGCAGCTTCGAAGAGCAAGCTCGAAAGGGAAGCTGCAATGGTTGTTCGACCAAGACAGGGTGTACTGGCAGTCACCTCAGAAAGACACCGGGAAATCGAGGAGTAGCAGCAACACTTCGATGGTATCTGACATAACCTTTTCTTCTTCAGCCACATCACCGGTCATGTCTCCCATTCCAATGCAATGTCTTGGTGATGGTCCTGTGAGAAAGCCCACACATACAAGTCCTGGAAAAGGCGCGTGGGTTCCGGTGGAGCAGCTGTCCGATTCGGTGAACATTGGGGAGGATGAGCTGCTCAAATTTGGATCCAGCAGTGATGAGGAATCTGGTAACTTCGACCTGGACATGTCGCATTTGGAGATGAATGCACCGGAGATTCAAGTGTTCATCACCACCAACCAGGCACCGAGAATTGCTGCTTCCTCCTCTCCGGGTGTGGTGGTCAGCAGCACCAACAAGAGCATTAAGGGCATGTCGGGTTTTGTGTCCAGGGAGGACCGGCCTGGTCGGAAGGGGAAGAAGGAAGGTTGGCGAAAACAAGCTGCGGTGTTGAAGGCCAAATGTGAGGTTCTTCGGATGGAGAAAGAGCTTGCTAAGC
The DNA here is from genome assembly GCA_950295325.1 of Polytrichum commune. Lineage (NCBI taxonomy): Eukaryota > Viridiplantae > Streptophyta > Polytrichopsida > Polytrichales > Polytrichaceae > Polytrichum > Polytrichum commune. The sequence continues at coordinate 63,565,681 of OX485804.1, forward strand.
AGCGGTGGAAGGAAGGATGTGCGGATATGGCACAGGCTGCCGAAATGGCGCATACGCTCCGAGCGGAAGTGGAGTCCATTCTTGAGCTGGTAAACCCAACCTCTACAACTTGCCAGTCTGTTCTGGATGTCATTTCTTGCACATCAAGAGAAAGCTTTAAACTTTGCAAACGTCTATGTCTCGTAAGCTCAAGCCCCAGCATCCTATAAGTATTGATGTCTCCTTCGTCAGAATTTTTGCAATCAGCATTGTCATTGAAGCTCAAGCTCAAGCTTCAAGTGTTGATGTCAACTTTGTCAAACGTTGTAATCAGCAATATCATTAAACCTCCATCGCCAAATTTTGAATAGTTGTAATGACATTGCCTAGCTTACAGAAGCTTGAGTTTATAACTCTCTTCCTTCCGAGCGGAAGTGAGGTCCATTCTTGAGATGTTATCCCAACCTCTACATCTCACCGATCTCTTCTGTTGTTCGGTGTATGCACTTCGACAGAGACCCTTCAACTTTGCAATCGGCAGTTTCATTCAAGCTTAAGCTCAAGCTCAAGCTTTCTATAAGTATTGATGTCACTTTTGTCAAAATTTGCAATCAGGAGTGTCATTTAAGCTCAATTGCTAAATTGTTGAAGAGTTATAATGACATTGACTAGCTCACAGAAGCTTGAGGTCGATTTTGAGATTACAACTATTTTCAACCTCTACACCTCACCGATCTCTTCTGGTTTTCATTTCCTGCACATCAAGAGAGAGCTTTAAACTTATATAAGCAATATCATATAAGCTTAAGCTCAAAGCTTCTTTAAAGTGTTGATGTCACCTTTGTCAAAAACTGCAATCGGTAATGCCATTTAAGCTCAATCAGCAAATTTTGAACAGTTGAAATGACATTGCCGAGCTTTACAGAAGCTTACAACTTATTTCCAAATTTGCATCATACACAATTCTGTGCCTGGAGCCGGTTTAACGGTGTCCTAATTGGGTGGTAGTCTGGACAATTGGGGGCCCCCTTCTCATGTTTTCATGGTCAATTCTTATAGCAGGTGAGAAAGAGAGAGACAGTTTCAGAACCCTGCACCCCTCGCCGAGCGAAAGCAAAGGAAGAAATTAGTGAGAATCTGGCTGAGAGGCTTCACAGGCTGAAAGCTAGCTCGGAGATGCGCACTCGAAAACTGGACAGTGGAGCTCGGATGGACCTCGAAACACAAGCCAAAGAGCTGCATAAAAGGATTGAATTGTTGCAGCAGAAATCCCAATTCTCCACATCTGAATCAAGCACACCGGAGGACAGTGATTCCAGTGCGCAACTGAGTCATGTGAGAACCGGGTCCCGGACTTCCAGCAATTGCAGTGTGCCATTGGTATTCCACTTAACCCTCCACAATTTGTTGCAAGAAATGAAAGTCTAGAAATGAAGGGACTGCATGTTTTTCGTGATGTCTTGGTGCTTTTTATATACTGTAAGATTCTCTACGTAACTGGAAAACCTCAGACATAACTTAATGCTGAAACTGACACTACCGTTTACTCTTATTGTCAGCAAACCATTGATGAAGAAAGTATCAAGAATGCATCCAACTATTACTCCCTGGATGCTTTGTCAGCAAGTGCCAATGATGCAGTGTATCAGCTACTCAAGCAGACGGTGAGTTGTACAATAATTCTGGGCTCTCGAAGATGGAACATCAATAAATTCTGACACCACATCATGATGTGTTTAGAATCTTGCAATCTGCCCTTTCATTTCTCAAATTGAACATTATCTCCACGTATGAATGTACACAAGATTCCTCACTAACGATCCATACTGGTTAATGCCACAGGAGGACGGCTGCATTTTGGAAGAGGAGCTCGCCAAGGAAGTGCAGACGAAAGAGACGGTTCGTGAAATACTTTCTCAGGTTCGTGGTACACTGAACCTCAAAAATCTTGAACCTCAAAAATCATATATCATCAACACCGTTTTAACATTGGTTTAAATCACATCAAATGCAACATCGAATTAAAGCCTACCAAACACAAAATTGCAACTTTAATCTTTTCTTTTCTATGATTTACAATAGATTGCAATTTTCTAAGCTGCAAGATATACTAATAGGTTGACTTATGAGTTGAACTAGATTTTGAATGAATCATTAGGCTCTAAATGTTGGGTTAGCATTGATAGCTTTTGAGATGCTGGGACATGATTGCATTTTGGTAAGGATATTCTATGCGGGTTCTTTGATGGACTGCTTCAACGATGTGTGATCTTACTCGAAAACACATTGCAGATACAAGCAGAAGCCAAGCAGTGGGAGCAAGTTCAGCAAGTCTTGAAGCATGTGAGTGCTGAAATGGCTACCTTGCAGCAGGCATGCATGGGTTGGGAGAAGCGTGCTCTCGCTGCGGAAGCCCTCGCTGCTACGTGGCAACGCGAGGTAAAAGCTTGACAATATCTCTCAGATTATTCATAACATTCTTAAGTAGCCTATCTAGGTTCTGGTGCAAACGGAATATTTTTTAGGTAATCCGGATAACCTATGAATGATTCCATTTGGGACACACTTCTTTAATTGAATCTTGGTAGCTGGAAAAAGGCTGTGTCCGAAGATAGGCAACGACGAGGTGCCAACTAATGAGAACTTGCCACTTGACTACGCATGTACTCAAGGACCTTCATTCCTGGAAATTCATTCTTGAAGCTAGAATAGGAAGAGAACGCCCTTATACATTCTTAAGAATGCTATGTTGGTCTCGAAGTGCTAGAAACATCACTAGTATCTTAATAACTTCTGGACGATATTCTTTCAAATTCGATCTCAACCTGATTGCTCAGTAGACAAACATGTTCATCTGAACAGTAGAGGTGACACGGTACACTTGTTTGTACCAGGGGGATGAATGGCGTGTGAAAGCGCAAACTGCTCAACAGAAGATCAAGGAGCTAGAGGCACAGCTGTTACAGCTTCAAGAAACAATTGAAGGAGTGAAGCAACGCCACGCTCTTGAACAAAACAGGTGGCTGGACATTGGAAGTGGTCTTGGGGCTAGCGTTGGCTACACCTTAGTATTGCAGCCAATTGCCAACACCGGCGATGCTTCCGGTTGCAGGTGTAGCATTTCAAAGGATCCTCCGCCTGGAGGGAGCAGTTGCGACAAGTGTGGAAATTTGTGCAGAATCAGCAGACAAGAAATGACAAGGAGTGTTTCTTTGAAGGTGGGCGCTATTGATAAGCACCCAACTCAGGAGGCCTGCGAATCTGGCAAAGTCAGGCAGAAACATCCTGTCACCGAAGGGACAAAATCTGTAGTAACATGCAGCCGATCATCAGGAATAGCAAAGAATAATGAGCGAGGTAGGTCTGTCTCCTTAGACAGGGCACGCCCAAAGGTTCCTGTTCGAAGAGCAAGTCCAGCCCGAAGTGAGAGCATATTCACAGAAAACCAAGAGAATTACCACGGTGAAAATGGAAACGGAAATGTGGTCACCTTGCCCACGAAGGTCGGAGGAATAATAAGAGGGCAGAGTCCTGTGAGGAAATTACCTGGACAATCTCCAGCTCCTGGCTGTAGAGGTTCATCACTTTCAGGATCTACTACCTTCGGTGGTTCTAGCTACCAGCGAGCACCTTTGAAGGATATGAGAGTCAATATCCCCATTAGGCACTGAGATAGATGTGAGTCCTGGTGTCTCACATTGGGAAAAACTTTTTGTCAGTTCGTTCTTTCCTTCTAGAGTTTCAGGATTGCTTCTTGAAATGCAGTGTAGAAATCATTAACAATCGCCGATGTAAATGTATGCCGGAGCACTGGGTTACCCTATTCCGGAACCTTAGTGTGTTCTGAAATGTATAGTAGCAGTTTACAACTACTTTTCTCACAAATTGCATGTTCATGATGATCACTGCCAAGTTGATGAATTTTCATGTAAGATTGTAGAGGGGCGGATGCCAATAGGTTGGGAGTGCATTACTCTTTTACTAGTAGTTACTGGGTTGTGTGCCAAGTGGAATTTCTCTCCCTTTTTACTCTTACTGTCAAGTGCCAAGCTCTTACTTTGAGCTCGTCTTACATCTCCTGACATTATCAAAACCTGCGCTAAGTCATTTGAAGGCACAGATTCTAACATCTCTCAGGATAATTGCAAACTCCTGGCAGTACATATCCTGTAAGTGCCTATGACGTAAGAGGTGTGCCAACACTGCCTGCAATAATCTTTTTAAGTTTTTTTGTTGCAACGAAGTGGGCATAGCATGCAACCAAACCTTGGAAACACATAAAAAATTGATGACAAATGTCACCAGTGTCAAAAGTCAATGTGTTTGTTATCATGTATTTTTCAGAATTATCACATCCACAGGTATCTGAGAAATCAGTCAGTTGGATGTATGGTTGCAGACAACTTTACCTGCAATTACACTTGTCTCAATTATACTTGTTTCCATCCAGTACATGAAACATGTGATTTCAGAAAACTTTAGTTGAAAAAATCAACTACTGTTAAAAAAAACACATGATGTGGGCGGCCCAAGTTCCTCAATTCGAGAATCAAGTCGGCCTTTATTTCATGCCAATGAATGTAATACCAAATGTGGTTATCAACCTGCAATAAAGATCTATTAGAGTTGTCATTAAATTGTTGCTAGACTTTTATGAGTAACCCCAGTCCCATCAGCTCTGGCCATGTCTTCCACAGTAAAATGCTATGAAGAACTACCACCATGGTCCCTCTCTACATGATTTACCAATGAAATTGGATCATGAAACTTCTTTCCACACTTTGGACATATATCTAGCATCTCCTGTGTTGATGCATTTTCATGTACCCTTTCAACATGTTGAATCAGAAGTGTTAAATTGCTGAATTGTGCTTGGCACTGTGGACATTCTTCAGATTGGGATGCATGACCTGTTGATGAACGCTCAGAAGGTGCTGAAGTGGTAGTAGTCATTAAAGCCAGTTTTTGCATGCCTGCTTCCATTGACGCTTGCACAGATGAAGCTGCTGTTTGCAGCCCTTTAAATGCTCCAGAGAATCCCCCTGATTGGCCAGATGATGACGAGCCGGTTGTTGCAGGCCTTCTTGCACTAGTACTTGGTTGTGTGCCAAGTGAAGAAGTTCTCTCCTTGAAGCTCTTCAAGAACAAGTTGCCAAAGGAGGAAAGGCTTCGATTATTGCTGCCTGCCTTCCTAAATGCTTCGCAATTGTGGTCCAAACCGTACCTATGTTTGAGACAGACCTCTTGCTTACAATCGTTACATAGTACTTTGTTGGTTAAGAAAAGTGTTTCCTTACACCCAGGAACAGGACATCTGAAAGTTGCACAAATGACAACTATGAGCAATCGATCACCTAGCAGTAAGGCTGCTTGCAAAATAGGTGGCAGACAGCATCAACAGCAAATTCATGTTCTACTTCCATGTTCCATGTTCTAATATCCATTTCCATTGTTAGCAACTTGATCTACCTCACCTGCATACAGTAGATTAGAATCCCAAATAAGGTGCACCAACTAAGACATTGCAAGCATACTGGAAGGATAATGATGCAGACAATCTCCCCGAACAAGGAATCTGATGTACCTTGGCTTCTTGGTAGCTTTCGCATAGTTACTCGGATCGCAGTTTGTTTGCACATGGCGCTCCCAAGTGATGTTTTCATCCTCGTTGGGCACTCTGCGGATGGACTTGGCACACACAGGGCACACCAGAACAGTCACATTCCCAGCATCTGCATTCGGGCAATTGTGACTTTTGTACTGTCGGTGCTCCAAGCAAAACACCTAAGGGAATATCACCAATAAACACCAAAGTCAGACGCCACATCAGCAAACCAGTGAACTCTCTCAGGATCATCTACCAGCGATAGCCATTTCCCAGAGTACTCCGACAATTAGCGGAACCTTAGGGTTTACATGATGGACTAAGTTTTACATGAAGCAGGACATGATTCCAACTCGTGCCATTAGGTTTACATGAAGCAGCAGAACATTTCAACTGATATGCGGCAATCTCCAAGCTCATCCATATAGAAACATACTACATATCACATAGAAAACCTGATGGTCACCTTGGGAAGCTCTGTATGATGAAATATTGAATAAGAAATCCTCACGAAACAGAACATCTTTCCACAACAAGATCATGATAGATCTCCAAGAACATGACAAGAGGCCAAATGGCGGTGATCCTTAGTAATAATGATGCAACTGATGCATTAGGTTTACTTGAAGATTTCCGCCCACACAAAGCTCTCTCCGAGCTCTTTCCACTTGAATACATCAACCTAGAAGAGAGTACCATCTCTTGCAGTAGAGTACATGCATTCGAGGTGCCGTTGTGCCATACCGACAGAAATCAGCTGCTGTGCACATTCTCACACCCCCTCTAGCCAACTTTCCGCCTCAATTCCAAAAAAATTGCATAATAAACCAAAACCTAAAACCAAAAACAGGACAAAACCCAAATCCGAGTTCCAAGAATACGTTACTCCATTTCACATAGAAAACCTGATGGTCACTTTACGAAGCTCTCTTTGGTGACATATTGAAATGAGAAATCCTCAGGAAACAAACAGTTTTCCACAAAATGATCATGATTTGAACATGACATGACGCCAAACAACGGTGGTGATCCTTAGTAAAATGGACCACCTAATGCATTAGGTTTACTTGATGAATTCCACTCTCCGAGCTCTTCGACTTAAACACATCAACCTAGAAGAGAGTACCGTCCCTTGAGGAGAGTACATGCCATTCGAGGTGCAGTAATGCCATATCGACATGAATTCAGCTGATGTGCATATGCTCACAACTCTCTCTAGCCAACATTCCGCCTCAATGCCAATAAAAATGCATAAAAACCAAAACCCAAAACCCAAAACAGGACATAACCCAAATCCGAGCTCCAAGAATACGTTGCACCAAGTAGATAACCCTACACAACGAAATCGACAACGAGAAGGAAACACGGTAAGTTGCAAAACCAGCGGGAATGGACCTTGTGGCAGCTGGCACAAGTAAATGGGAGGAAGTCCAGTTGCTGGCACTCCGGGTTTGCGCAGTGTTTCCCCAGATCGGGAAGCTCCGGAGTCCCCATCGCTTCTTCTTCTTCTTCTTCTTCTTCTGATTTTGCGACCTACTTACACCATTTTTCTCAATCCCCTGCTTGCGTCGGTTCTCATTCACCCGCTTGTCTGATTTTCGCCCCCAACTGCTGAATGCTGCAAAATTTGTCGCTGGTCAGTTTGAGATTTGAAATTTTTTATGTGTTTCGGATGATTTTTTGTTGCGTTTTGTCGGAGACGGCGTGCTGCACATCGGATCTGCGAGCGATTAGGCAGAGAAACGGCGATGGTGTTGACAAAATTGACTCAAACGTTTATGATACCCGGCCCTGCAGAAGCGTGTATCGCGGGTGTCAATTGGTGCACAGTCTACGGGTATCGCGTACCAGAAGGGTATGGGTATTTGAGGGAATTCTTACTTTTTCAATGCGATTCGGGTTTATATATCATGCAAGAATAATTATATTTTACGTAAAATTATCCTCGTATTGGTATTGACCCACATAGGAACTCGGGTAGAGGACTCTTTCATATTCTCATGATATCCACCGAGTATCGAATATTTGGCTGGTATTATAATTTTGATAACAGTCCAATAGGTTATTTGATGTCATTATTGATATTGTATTTTGGTACCATCCATTCCTATGTATTTCGGACTTCCAAATCTGGTGGGTATGTCTTATGTGCATTGGGCTTGGCATCCATGCAAACTCATTCATCATAATCTCTATGAGAGATGAAGGTGTTGCAGGGAAAACAAGTCCCCTATAAAAGTTGAGGGTCAATTCATTCCAAGTAAACCTCATTAGTTTGATTCATGATTGCTTAGGTCATTTTTGGAGTTGAGTCATTTAAAATCAGCCACTAGTGGTAATAGTTCGTTGTAATTTCACCCTCCTAGATGGATGAATTTATGTAGGCACCACAAATCCTTGGCATGTGGACAATGACCTAGAATGAAATTCTAATATGTACATATATATACAATCTTGAAGTGTATGTATACGAAAGAAAATTGTTATGGGTCATCTATGAGTTAGAGCATTTCAATAATTCACAATACATTCACATGAATCTCCAAAAATAGTAAGTTCAACTATTATGTTTTTCATTTGGATGTGCTAATGGCATTCATGTAATTTTAATTGATTTTTGTTATCAAACTCTTACATATCCTAAAATGCTTAAAGTATCCATAAGAGGTGCACTCATCTTATTCCCACAGCATGTTCAACACTTGTCATGTTGAATTATCATTTGTTTTTGTGTCATGTGAACTTTACTACATGTTTTGATGTATGCTTTTGTGACATGTGGCATAACACATTACTATTATATTTGCTTCAAAATGAAGTAATTAGTGTCAAAGCTACTATGTGATACATAATTTGCAAGGGGAATGAGAGCTACGTTGGGAATATGGGGATTTTATTTTTCTTTAGTTTGTGTTTGTTAAAAACAAGGAAGAAAATATACGTGATGGCAATTTGTGGAAAGAGGTCATGTGGGTTGTGATGTTTGGCAACATGAGTTCTAGGTCTAATAGTAAGTGAATTCAATGAATCAAATTTGTAAACCATGGGAGGGTTTGGAAGGGTGGGTTGGGTTGGCATGTGGGAAGAGACCATTAATGCGTAGAATATCATGGCGTAATCTTGCCGGACCTTTGTATTGAGCTGCAAATACATGTAGCAATGGAGGAGCCATGATGGTACAACGTAATTGGGAGCATTGTTATTGAAGGTGCCAACATGTGTAAGGGAGAAACATCCAATGGAAGGATGAGAATTGTTTCAACGGTTAGTTCATAGGTTGTTGATGAGGACCACATGATAGGCGATGGAGCCATATGTCATGAATGTTTGTATTGCAAAAATTGGAGAGCCATGAAGGGAAAGTGGAAAGAATTGTGAATTTACGGGAGTTACCCATGTTTGATAAGTTTGATCACCCTACATTATTCTTTAGTTTTATCCTTGGATCTTTGTCTATGTCACATGTGCAACTTACCAAATAGTTGCAACATCAAATTACGACCATAATTTATTCCAATCAAGGGAATGTGGCTTCCCCATGAGATGATTTGTCCTAAAATGACATTTTGGATGTTTGAAATAATCATTAAATTGGAGCTTCCAGTGAGCTTCACCAAACCTTATCCATTAAGTTTTGACATGCATTACCCGGGCCCTATTACCACTAAAAGACAACCTTCCACAATGCCTCTATCCCAACAACACAAAGCATTCGGCACTGAACCACAATATTAAAATGCACGCATTAGCTCCGGGGTAGTTTCTGGTGAGTGCTTTGAAGGTTCACACATGCATCTGTGTGAATTATTCCAGCAAAATATCTATACATGCTACATTAGTCTCTGATGTAGCAAGTTTCAAGCAATTCAGAGCACACAATGATGAACCATCACACACATCATTTTGCAGTGAGAAGCATATCTGTCTATCTATTACATGTTGTTCGTTCTCTGTGAGAGTTTTGTTTTTGGTCATAGAATTCGTGTTTGCTGGTGCTATGGAAGTCAAGAAGATTTCCGTTCAAGTTATGTAGACTCCACAGTCCAAGGAAGAGAACACACACCTCACTCATACTCCGAGGTAGTAAGCTTGTCCTGCAACACTGGACTTATTTGTTGGAGCAATTAAAGCAAAGTATGCAAGCTGTCACCGGTGTTCAATTTTTCTTCCTAGAGAGGAAGAGCTGCCGTGATTGCCCCATAGGGTTTGCGTCGGGGCGTGAGAAGGCAGTGAGTGTATATAAACTGAAGATGAAGAGTGAAGAAGTATACCTTTCTCGGCCTTTTGGCTAAGATCAAGTGTAGTATCTGTTCTTATCAGTTTAATATCTGATACGAGGCTCATCGAGTCTCATGATATTAATCTAATTTTTCTTGGGTGCGTGTCCACTTGGCAGCTTGCTGCCAGGACTCGCGAGTGTCGCCTCGGTATTGCACTACTTCCTTGGCAGGCGTAGCCCTTCCCTCCCGGGATCCAAACAATCGTAAATTGCATTTGATTCTGATGTCTAAAATTTCCCTTTTAGGTCCTCACCGTCATCAAGCTACCCGAAATTTTGTGAGCACTTTAAAGCCGATTGTAATGAAGGTTTGTGTTCCTGGATCATTTGCATGAAAAGTTGATCCTTGCCGTTGCAAAAGTAGGGTTCCTTTCTCGTTTTGTTCCAAACCCTCCCAGGTTCAAGGTCCTTATCGGCAGCAATCTTGGGATTTCAGTACAATAAGCCTCAGACTTCCAGTCATGCAGATTTCTCATGAATCAATTATCACATTATAGGTTTATAGATGGGACTTGATAAACTCTGATTCGCATATCATTAAGTCTTTAAATCCTGATGCAAAGTTCTAAACCGAGGTGGGTGGAGACTTAGTAGCTAGTTATAAACTGGGAGTTGTTACAAAAGAAAGGAGATTGCTTAAATTCTTACACAGTTACATCAACCTGGTTAAAACTGACTAGAGTATGCAATCATCCCAAGTCCAGTTCTTACAACTGTTACACTTGAGCAATGAAGGAGCAACTGCGAAGAGAATTTCGGAAGGGTTTTGTTTTTATAAAAACTCTCAAAATAATACATGGATGTCACGTGGGTTCGTGAGGAGCCTCTCATCAATCAACTTTGTTGTATTTGAATGCAGGATAGTAACTCATCTGCTGGAATCATTGAATGGGCCATTCCTATCCATTATGCATAGACTAACATCTTTTGAGAACGTGTGAGAAGTCTTCCTTAGCATCTACAAGATTGATACCAAGTGGCTTGAGAGTTTATTCATTGCTCTGCTGCCTTAAGGGTTGCCCAACATTCTCGTCGCGATGCTTTTCGGGTAGCCAGCGGCACACCTCCACAGACTCCACTGAGAAGTCTGCTTGACATGTTTTTGTTGACAAGTCTACAGCCTCTCTTTTGGGGATAATGTGCAGCAGTAGCAATGTCTGCAGAGGATACAAATTATCATCAAAGAGTCATGATATGCATACAGTTGTTTGCTACAAGAGGTACAACTCTGCTACTTCAGCATAGAAACTTTGTATAAACTGCAGAGGGAAAAAAACTTGTTCATATCACATATGATAGTGTTCATGAACTTGACTACAATGGCTATGGTAAACACTGTGGGCCATACTGTTGAGCTTGTTTCCACAAAAAAAGAATGAGAGGGTAATATTGTGGGTGCACACTATTTACTAATTCACAGCATTTAACAGCAGAGGTCCACGTTGTAGGTTACAGTACTTCGATTGGAATGAAAATAGTGTGCATTTGAAAGACGTCCAACCTAGGGGGGAAGGAGGTGGGAATCAGTGAATTTTGTGAACGGTATACAAATTTGTGGAGGGAATATTCTATTTTTTCCTTTTTGGGGCATATGATATCACTGAAATATTCCCAATTTTGAAGAGGTATTGCTCTCTTTTGGATGAAAGTACCTGAATCTAGATGTAAAGATGTCTTCTTACGTATTTTTCAGCCTTCATCCAATATTATGCATGTAAATGCTACACTAATATGATATTTAGTATCACTTACTATTTGAAATTACGCAATGCTATATCTATTTAATGTACATCTCATATTTTACCAGCAAAGGTGAAATTGGTAGTTTGGACAGTATATAACATTGACAATTTTACTTCAATAGGAAAAGATGTAGAACTGTGTATGTCCAAATAGTAAGTGACACTAAAGATCATATTAGTGTACTCTCTTCAGTGAATTGCATACTGCACTCCCTACGAATTTTCTTTTTAAAAAACAAAAAAATATATCACAGGGCATGACAGTGTAACTAGGTTTGCACCCTATTTCCTTGTGTGATGGTGTATACTGTGGGCCGCACTAGTCCATATGCCCACACTATTTAGCATAGTCAGTGTAGTACATTGGTAAACTGGAACAAGAAATGGACAGCTTGTGATAAATAGCTTCTGTAAGTAGAGGTCAAGATATACCTTTGCAACACTTCCACACAGCCGGCTCATAGCTTGCACTTCAGTCCATGTCTTTACTCTTTCCTCTTGTCCTTCAGGCATCACTATGACTGCATAGCTGCAAGAAAGCAAAAGTTTGATGTCCACAAAATACTATCAAGCTGCTACAGCACAGACATTGCATAATTGGAACCATCATAAACTTAAATTGTGATAAATAGATAGACACAGCCCCTTATGAAGAGTTAAACGATTAAGTGCGGTTAAGAATAGGCAATGAAGGACAATCAAATTGGGGGTGAGGTATTTCCTCAGAGAATGCCACCTCAATCTCCAATATGAATGTGTGGAACTATTGGAGGGGGTTACCATTTTTTTCCTGGAAAGAAGTCTGTGATTAGATTGTAAACTAACTCAACGGGATTGCTTGTTCAATGTAAAAAACTCACTCTGAATGGACAAGAGCTGGGTGATGACGGTACGCCATGAAGTCAGCACCATATTGAAGACCCGAACGCACAACCCAATTTTTCACCCTCAAGTGAGCATAAGCTATATAAAGGAACACAAACTGAGGCTTGCTCGTCTGCATGCACTTCCAGACTTCCTCCTCGCTCAGAATCACCCGCCCCTGTTTTATGTATGAACAATTACATGTTTAGCGAAGAATGATGAGAATGATGTGATTTATGTCACAGAATAGACGCAGAGAAACATAACTGAAACTCAAAGATTAGGTTCAGAATTTACACCTCAGAGGTCTGTCGATATATAAAGATGCACTTCAGTTCAGAGGTGAGGAAATACGCTTCTTCTAGTCCAAGCTGGAACAACCGCACCTCCTCGGGTTCAGTGTCCACTTCAGGTAACCTTGGCGAACCTTCAAAGGCAACATAACATGTGAATTCTGTATTGATAGAAAGATCTCTACTTGCTCTTTGCATTAAAGTATCACCTGCCCTTTTTGCAATGACTTGCAGCAGCTTGGCCAGTATCCATACATAGGTCAACTCTTAATCTGTTAAGATAGGCGGGCCTAATTCAATTGTCTATCTTAATCAGACTCTATATTTGAATGGTATGTGGTTAGGCGCAGATTGAAGAACAGACACCAAAAAAACATGCGTTTCAATGAGATTGGAATAAGTTAATCAAACTTTGTTACCTATTCTAGGTTATATAGGCAACATAATTGGGGGGACCTATATGAAATAGTATAAGCACATTGACAATAAATAAGATACTCATATGAGCTACGATTTAAATTACAAGATTGCAAATGAAGAAGAGAGACATGATGTATAGTAGATTTCTTACGAGTAGGGGCTGATGTAGCAGATACGAGTGGGGAGGATGCGGCAAAAATAGGCTTGCCAAAACAAGCACGATTGAGTACCCTGGACTGATCCACGTTCGTGCTCAAAACAACAGATGACTGGGCAAAGAATGCTTCCAGTGGCTCCCAATTTTGCATTTGTTTATACAAAGAGGAGACAGGTTCCTCCTGCGCAGCTTCGGCTGCCTCGCGTGACTTCCATCGCGTACTTGACCTCATCTCCTTCTTCCCTTTGATTGTTTGTTCTCCCAATTACGTTACTCCTCAAAACTCCACTCGTTCACCACCATCACAATACTTTCTACTATTTAAACAAATACAACAACTTCTCAAGTTGCGATGATGCGTTGAGATTTTTCTCCATGAAAAGCTGACTATAACATATGCCTGTTTGCACAACCCCTCGCCTGTATCATCAACTTTGATTACTCTCAGAGGGTTGCAAACTCTGCAGCTCTCGTTCCCGGCTGCGCCTTTCCCTCTGCATGCAAATCCTTAACAATTAACAATCCACAGGCCCCCCCCCCCCTCCCCCAAAAAAAAAAAAAAAAAAAAACCGCAACCACAATTGCAAACCAATGGCCACCGAACCATGACCAGTCAACCTCTACAACAAATTACACATCCTTCCTGTAACAAAAACTCCTAGAGATTTTGTTGCACATCACAAACCATCCACAAATCCCATAGTCGTTTTGAATCTCAAAAATAGTTACACTAGTGCGAAACGCATATCCTCAAAATATGAATTTCTTTCGCAATTATTAGCAGTGTAGTCAAAGGTCACCGGCATCATAGCCACACATAGGAATTACTACTGATTGCAGATGCATCCTGTAACAAGAATTCCCACATTTTTATCACAAATTGATACATGTCGTCCCATCCTATTCACATGAGCGAGATTGTGTGCTTACCCGGCGCTCCCAGTAGGGAAGATCGCAAACAAACTCGTAGACAGGACCTAAACTCAAGCACAGAAATCCATTGAGCACCACGAAAGACAGTGAGGCTGCGAGAGGCCGCCTCGTAAACGGCATCCTCGCTCGTCGAATCCTCCTCCCTCAGATTTTTGGTTTCCGTTCGGAATAAAGTTAGGGTTTAGGATTCTAAGCCTTTCTGTCCCGGGGTGCGTGCAATGCACACCCTTGGCTAAATTTCACCATGACGTGCTCTACCTTGGGAAGAGCCTGATGAGATGCTCGGCAATCACAATTGCGAGGTAAACCACACAAAATGGCTGGGCCCGTAATGCTTGCGAGCCCTCGGTTCGGAGAACCTAGGGTTTAGGGTTTAAGCTATGTGGGTGTTATTCGGTTACTTCTCCTAATCGGACACCTACAGTAGAGGCGCATATAACCGATCACTTATAGTAAGAGATTCTGCACTGGATCTTCAAGAAGTATAAGGGCCACTTCACACTATGGCCATCAATGATCGGGGAGATCCGGCAGCTAGTTGTAAATTAGCCGAGTGAAATTGCAAAATTACCGATTTTTTTTGGGAGATTTCGGCCGTATAACTGAGTTAAATTTGAAGAGTACAGGAAATCAACCGACCAATATGAGATAATGTAGGAAATTTAACCCCTCATGCTCAGAAAATGGCGGAAATGAATTGGGTCTCCTGAGGGTATAGGCGGATATTGGCTGGTCTCCCGAGGGTATGGGCAGATATTGAATGAGGGAGGTTGTCAGCTGTGTAGGTCATAGGAAACTTAACGATGCTTTTGCTTCATTATTGCATTTCATTGTTGACGGCTAGCGTTTAGAATGTATTATGAGTGTGTCTATGGAAGATCTTTGTGGTGATCTTGATAATGTACTAATGGAAGCCATAGCTTTATGAAGGAACTCTACAAAGTTTAGATGGTTGTTTTCACATCCACAAAGATACCTTTCAGGGCGTTTTCCTCTTGAAGGTGAAGATGATATTGTTGATTTTGACTCTAATAGTTGGTGAATTTAATTTTTGTATACAGTATGGTATGTTAGGTTACTCTTTTATCATGTTGTGGCCTCAAATCTAATATGAGGTTTTAAGACCTAGGTATGATAGAAGAGTTTATCCATGGCCATCAACCGGTTGATGGCTTAGTTTAGGTTCAACTCCTGCTACGGATAAATTGTTGATCATTCTTGTTGGATGTTGATATCATTACATATTATTGTTGTATGATGATATGTTCTTTGGACATTGTTGTTGAATGGTGTATGTTGTTTGTAGATATAATTGGAAAACCAACTTACTTATCAATGCCCGAGTTTTTGGCCGGTTGTCATTACAATGAAGAGGAAATTAACTAGCACTTGAAAAAAAATATAGGATATTGGCCGATCCAAATTAATGACAACAAGTTTGCAACCGATCAAATCCTAAAAAAACTGGTAGAATTTATGAAGGGACGGATTTTAGATGGTTGAGCTCAAAAATCTCCCGAACCCTGATGGCCATCGAAGTCGAGAGGTTGTGGGATTGAGTGGCCAAACTTTGTTGAGAGTCCAAAGAAATGGGCTGAAAATAGTCAATAAAATATAGTAATTGGAGCCTTCAGCCGGGCATAGTGTGAAGCTTCCAAAGGCCAAGCCCAAAGTTCAAACCCAAAGGAGCATCCCACTTTGTTTTTGTCCAAAACAATCCCTCCAATCTAACGGCCAAGATCTTGTCAATGATTGATTTTTTTATGAAAAAAACCCGACAGCCTCTTGACCATAGTTTGGGTTTCTATTCCCGTCCGACCCAAGCTTCCTTCGAGAGTCCGTCGCCTTCTTCAAAAAGTAATCATTTTTAATTGCAACAGCCTTTGGACTTTGGCCTTAGTGTGAAGGGTCGAGAGGCCGAACTCTTGGTTTCTTGCAATATCATTGGTGGAAATCAATGGCCTCTTGACCTTCGGCCATAGTGTGAAGCGCCCCTAAGGCGGTGCAAATTCTTCTTGTGTAGGAAGATAGAAATCAAGAGGACTGCAAAATATTCCCTAATATTATTCCTCATATTGAAATTATTGTGAATTTTTGAAACCAAAAGTCGGTCCAAACATATTACCAATAGCTAGAGTATGCCATAACCACTCATTGTAATACCTCATTCCTCCTCACTTTAGCACTCAAAATCAGGTCATGTGTCATGGCACTATTGGCTCCGGCCTGATCGAAATTTTGTCCTAACCATATCAAAATTCAGTCTCAACCTAATCGAAAATTTGGTATCATATAGATTGCCAATGGGGTCCTAATTGGGAATAGGAGCCTTTACTATACATTTGATTGGTATGAGGTCAAGTGAGGATCAACGAACAAACACCATTAATCACACGTGCTAAAAAGAGATTGGACTTCGTCTTCAAGATTTTTCAACATCTCTACTTTCAATAATGAACACAACAGTGGAAGTACCTATGTACAATATAAATTTAAGGAAATCAACAACCATAAGTAAATCAAGAAAAATATGATTATTAATTTGGTATTTGTTGATGTTTTATTATAGATTTGCTAATATAACATAAATTTTGAAGATGATGGAGAACAAGGGAAAAAAAACAACCACGTAACATCCGCATATCTTAAGGATGATGGACCTTTTCAACCTTTTTCTCTCATGATGGGCCAATTTAAGGTACGGTAAGTGGGTCTTAAACAAACAAATTTGCACCCACTTCTTGTAGAATATGAAACATGCAATAAATGCAAGATGATTGGCACATCCAAATTGTTGCTGCAACCATTTGTTTGATAAGAAGATTTTATTCATCAAGTGAAAGTGAAGATTCCCATGCTCATCACATAGTCGTATACCTAGGTCATCCCAATTATGTTCACTATCAAGTCTAGTATGATTAATAAATTTTGAGCACTTAATCCAAACTATATTGAACATATGTTTTTTGGGTGACCCTCCTTAGATCCACACCTAACATGTGGGCATGAAAGCAACACCTCTAAATACTTTATGTAGTTTAGGGGATTTACCAAGAGAGAAATATTGCACTTGTGTGATGAACCTGTAATATTGGATTGTTGGGGGGAGACTGACCATAAAATCAATCTTAAAGGTCATGAGGGTCTTGTATTAAATAAGAGTATTTTTCACCTTTTGTTGAACACTTATTATAACACCATGTTGAGCGTGTAGATTCCAAATTAATCATTATGATTGGCCAAAGTTGGTGCCTTTCTTAATTCCTTCGTACGCCCTTCTAACACCGTCACTCTGATTGGCTAGAGTGGTGTTATTTTGTACTTAATGTTGCATATTACCAATAAGTTTCAACTTTGGCTCACTTTATGCACCATCACACTTACTTGCATTTCATTGTTGACGGTTTATGAATGAAAAATAAGCAAAATTCAAGGTTGGTGTAATCTTCATTCACACATGCTTACCTTAAGGTAGGTCCAAAACAAAGACTTTCAACTATGAGCTCTCCACCGACTTCTTCTAGAATATTGAATATTCATACGAATCGATCAATAAATCGCCTCGGGTGAATCAACCCCCTCACTCATAACATGCCCAAATGAAGGTTGGGTTACATGAAGAGGAGCTACCTTGTATGGATCTTAGTTCGATGGGATCCACTTGGCAAGAAATCCCCTCGCCCATGACATTGCACACACATGTCACCTTATAGATACACATACTTAGGTAAAATCACCCTAGTATCAATATACTTTAGATTAGTGTTGACTCAAATAATAACTCGGATATACAAAGATTCTCTCATCTTGACATATCCATCAAATACAAATATTTGATTGGTATTATAATTTTGATATCCACAAGTAGATTCTTTGACACCATTATTGATGGTGGTTACCAATACCATGCAATCACTGATGAAATTTTCTCCTTTACTATATGAGCTTTGTCATTCAACAATAGATGTGCCATACTATTGTCAACCTCAACCCTCATCTCCGAAATTCATACTAAGTGCAAACAAACCCCGATTTTAATTTTTTTTAATTTCCAAATATTGATGAAATTCTCTCTTCTAGATTTACATACGTTTTATTCTTTCAAAACTAGTATTGTCTAGTACTAGCGCCGACCTCAAGCCCTTAATCTTCATATTTTCATACAAAGTGCAAACGAACTCCGATTTACATTTTCTTTATTGACATGTTGCTAAAATTTTCTTCTCTACATTTATATGAGCTTTTCATTTAACAATAGTACTACACAATACTAGTACCAACCTCATGCCCTAAATCTCCACATTTTGATATAGAGTGCAAATAAACTCCGATTTCAATATTCTCTATTACAACAATGATGAAAATTTTTCCTCTACATTTATATGAGCTTTGTCATTTAACACTAATACTATGCAATACTAATGCTAACCTCAAGCCCTCAATCTCCAAATTTTCATACAAATTGCAAATGAACACCGATATCAATTATTTGTTTTTTTTTCAATATTGATGAAATTATCTTCTTTATTTATAGGAGTTTTGCCATTCAAGACTAATGTTGTAAATACTTGTGTGGGCCTCAAGCCCTCAATCTTCAAATTTTGATACAATCCAAGGAGCTCCAATTTCAATTTGTTTTTTTTAATATGTATGAATTCTCTCCTCTCCACTACTATGGATTTTTCCCTCACACCACATTGTGGTGATCATTTTGAAGGTCACGAAGATGTGATGTGCCACAAATCTTTTGGTTGCTTGCTTAGACTTTAACTTGTTGTATTTGCCTCATGCTTGTGCTTGTGGTTTAATTTTCTTAACAAGTTGGCCATTGGTTTTTGTGGCATTGAATCCTCTCTTTCATTTTTTGGCTACTTTCTTAAGCCTTGAGTTTGAGTTCAATTTTGTTCTTGGTTGTTGTCATTTTGGTATTCTCTGCATTAATTGACCTTAAGCTTCTTGGTAGTTGCTCTAGGTGTTGCACTTGACGGTTTTTTTTTCTGATCTTCAAGCCAACTTGCTCTTCTTGGCGTGAATTGGAGACGGTTGTGGATAAGACCATTGAGAGGTTTACTTCCGCTTTAGCAACACATTTGTTTTATATTGCCAATTTGACAATCTTGATCCTAGATTTCTGAATATGATAACATCAATGAGATTTCCATTGGTAATAATCGTGTCATCGGCATCATGAGTACAACATTAGGTATTGCAAGTAGGTTTTCTATTTTGCACACATTTTATGATATTAACATTTTTCTAGTGTCGTGCACATCGCATACCATTCAAAAGATTGTTATGGATAAGTGGATGCATAAGTTTGGATTTAAGGTCCTTGACCATTAGACATGTTTTAATAGTCTTTCCTTTGCAACATACGTATTTAAAAAAAATACAAGTAAGTGTACCACATATTCATGTTAGGCATTGAGATCTTCATGTAACACTATATTCGTTAAATTGAGACTTTCTCTAGTCTCAAATTAATATATGGATCAAACAACATTCCGTGTTCCGAAACTATATTGAGAACAATCTCAAATATATTATATGTTCTAATATCCCAAATCTATTATGTGTGGACATAAGCACATATGGTAGAGCACTCAACACCAACTTCATCAACAAAAACACTTTGGGTAGAGCACTCCAAACTAGTTTCACCCAAAAAACATATAAAACGATTTCTATTATTAGCATGGTCAATAAAATATAGACCTTGCAACATACAAAATACATGCAATAAATGCATTTTTCTTCAATGGAAAATTTAGTCCCAAACTTAATAAAAAAATGAACTTCACAACTGTATTGAAATATAGTAAATGGATATTCATCCAACCCCAAACAATATAGCATTCGCACGTTCTACCCAAACTTTGCCCCAAGTTTGAGGAGCACACATATGAGTAATATATATTCGTTGAATTACATATTACACTATAATCATGCTAACACAATCCTCTCAACTTCTCATTCAACGTGGGTTGCTTCTTCTGCGATCCGAGCAAGGTTGTCTTTTGCAAAAGTTATGTACTTTTGAGGGATGGACACTGATCCACTATGATTTTTCCGTGGTTTCCATGCTATGAATATGGAATCTGTATCTACCCAAGATGGACCGTGCTTAGAATCCACCTTCCACCGAAAGTTAGGGTTTGTATCCCAGTTTGTATAATGCCGAACAACATCTTCATTCCGTGTTGTCGATCGGTAGTACTCTACTTGTATTTGTCGAAAATGAGGGCTGGAAGTTACAAAATTTGGTTTGGACAAAGCTCTTGCCACCCACGCTGGCTTTGCATATGTCTCATCTCCAGGACTCAAAATGAGCATATAACCTTCATGACAATCCACTGCAATGCGGAAAGATGGTGGCGGACGACTACTAGCAGGCCCCACGTAATGGTCGTCCACATCAAACTCCTCTCGAACCTCTCCATTTCCCAAAAGACTAGCCTCCGAAGCTTGTACATTGACACGTGTTTGTGGCCAAAACCCATGCCTTAAAGTAAGGGGTGTATCTTGATGAAGGTTTGCCAAAGCGCCACGAACACGTATCCAATATTGTATCCAACTTCCGTAACGAAGCCAACACGATCCACCAACATCCGCTACCCTCAAACTCTCCCAATATTGTATGAAGCATGATATGCCTTTACAAATGTCCTCCAAATTCTTCATGGGCATTGGTTTGCAAGGCTTAGGCTCTCCGTCAGGCAACATCGTCTTTCCTTCCCCATCAACACGCCATACAAGGAAACCCTCCGGCGGGCTCCAGTCTTGTGATGTGCACAACAACTTGTATTGCATGGCGGGGACACCATCGTCACGCACGTAGAACCGAAATTGTTGTGCCTTCGTATGCCCGATCAATCGGTGTGCTCCGCTTCGAATATACGGTTCTATAAATGCCTTGAAGTCTGGAACCTCCTCGATCATATGGGGGATGACGGGAATGTTCTCCAAATCCATGTACGACTTCATCAACAATGGAATTGTTGGAAAATCCTCCTCGCGCAACTTCATGCTCCACCGCCCAAAAGATGCATCGATATCATCGTGCGTGTGGCCTACCAATAGAAATGACACAAAAACCTCCTTGAAAATGCCTTTCGCAACCAACAACGACCAATAAGCAAAAACATATCTACTTTTATTGTCCTTCGCACAATTGTCCAATTGGACACGCAGAGTTGGGGGCAAATTCTTGGCAATCACATCTTCACTTGGTGGCTCCGGCAAGGAGTGCACGCAGACATCTCTTCCATCCAAGACCGCTTCATATAGAGGTGTTGATCCCGAGTTTTCAAATAACAATCTTGATGAATAGGACGGCGGTTTCTCCAAATCACGTAAAAGCTTTGCAAATGACCCTATCGTGTGGTTTGAATCCGCCGGATACAAATCAAGAGCATAATGAGCATATTTGACATCACCATGCCCATGTGCAATCATTCCTGCAAAGCCACCCCAATGGTTTAATATTCAACTATAACACCAAAAAATTCACATGGTGTACATCTATGGCCCCAAGTACAAACCTAAAAGCACAAATTTGTGTTTAGGTAATGTAATGCAATTGTTGTCAAAATCACATGTAACCGATACAAGAAGCTTAAAAAGGCCGTCCGTGGCTTTGATTCGATTTGCAAAACATGGTGAGGCTGTTTTGGCATGGTCCATTTTATCATGGATGATTGTAAGGACCTCCAAAGGCCTAGAGATGGACAAAACTCTATTTGTGTAGTAACCATTACGGTGTGCCTCTTGCATGTTCACATGCTTGAAATAGTTCATTTGATGTGCTGCATAGGACTCTGTCCCCATCGTGTGTGCATCTCGAAGGCGTTTCAACTTCTCGCATTTGGAACAACAGGCAAATTTGTCGCCTCGTCTTTTTGTGATGTATTCGCTAAAGTTCGATTTTTTGATTGCACTCAGTTTCGACAACGAAATAGGGTCCAACCCAGCCTCTCGCCAACTGCGTTTACGTCCAACAATATGTCTTTCCATCTCGTGCCTGTAGGAAGAACCTTCTCCACAACCTTTTCACCGGTTGCGAGTGTGCGTGTTTTGTGCGGCATTGCATCGGCAAGGGGGACAATGATGGTTGCCAGAGTGGTTGTTGCTTGTCTCGTTGCTTCCCTTGGTTTCTTCAAGCTCGTATTCCCATGGTGACGAGACCGGCGTCCTTCCTTGGCATACGCGGCTTGTCTATAAAATTCCGCTTTCAACACACCGTGAATGGTGTACCATGCCGTACAACACACGTCTATGCTCTCAAGGGTGATGACCTTGCGACCCGCTCCGTTCACATGTATCGCCCTATGGACATCAAGCTTTTTGGTGGATCTGAGACGGAAATCTCCAAGCCACATTTCCTCGCGGATGGCCTTCAATTTATCCCTTGGGAACAATTGGCAACAACGATGTACACAACAATCCTTTGTGGTAACTTCTCTAATAGACTCCTCACATAGCAATCTTTGACGTTTACACTCATTTGTAGACGGAGTAGGACGTGCCAATGTATCGTACTTCCGTAGGCCTTTGCGTGGCCTAATGTGTGCTTGGAGCTCGTGTTGGATTTAGATGTGTCGTCGCTCATGGTCATGCAAGCTAACCCCCTCAATTGTCACATTCCTCAACGGCCACCTTCGCAACGAGAACCTATGAGTTGGATTCACTTCGGAATGTACAAGTGATTCCAATATAACAACTCCAACGTCATCGGTGCCAAGGGGGTTTTCATCAATGCAATCTTGTAGATGTGTGTTACGACAAATACCCTCCGCCACAGCAACTCCATTGTCATTAACAAGTACCACATCCAAATTCACCCATGATGCTCGTGAAAGCCCCGCACATTCCACAATAGGGCAAGAAGGGGCAGATGGCGAAGGACTCCCCAAGTCATCTTCATCTGCACTGTCATCAAAACTATCCTCCCCGACAATGTCTAGCTCATCCCCAGACGTAGATTGCGTGTTGCCCATGTCGTCAGAGAAGGAATCCCCTCTTCCACCAACTCCCTCCATTGCGCCTACACACATGCACATGAAACCTCAACACACATGGAAAGAATGTAAGGGTCCAAAAAGAATCAAATATCGGAAAATGCAAGACACCATGATCAATGGGGACACCGAGGATGAAGACATTTCCAACACAACTACACTGTGAACTCCCAACACTGTGCGCAAGTCCAAAAAAAGTTCCAGAAAATATTTTGGTGGGGGTTTGGGTCGACCGGCCCAAACCTCATAAGGGTCATACTGAAACCCTAACACACTGGGGTAGGGGTTTGGGTCGACCGACCCAAACCACACAAGGGTCAGACAGAACCCCTAACACATTGGGGTAGGGGTTTGGGTCGACCGACCCAAACCTCACAATGGTACATCCACCCACACCAGGTACGGGTTTGGGTCGGTCGACCCAAACCTCATAAGGGTCAAAAAAAATTGAAAACATTGGGGTAGGGATTTGGGTCGACCGACCCAAACCTCATAAGGGTACATCCACCCACACGAGGTAGGGGTTTGGGTCGGTCGACCAAAACCTCATAAGGGTCAAAAAAAAAATTGAACACACTGGGGTAGGGGTTTGGGTCGACCGACCCAAACCTCATAAGGGTAGTACATCCACCCACACCAGGTAGGGGTTTGGGTCGGTCGACCCAAACCTCATAAGGGTCAAAAAAAAATTGAACACACTGGGGTAGGGGTTTGGGTCGACCGACCCAAACCTCATAAGGGTACATCCACCCACACCAGGTAGGGGTTTGGGTCAGTCGACCCAAACCTCATAAGGGTAAAAAAAAATTGAACACACTGGGGTAGGGGTTTGGGTCGACCGACCCAAACCTCACAAGGGTACATCCACCCACACTAGGTAGGGGTTTGGGTCGGTCGACCCAAACCTCATAAGGGTCAGAAAAAAACCCTAACACACTGGGGTTGGGGTTTGGGTCGACTGACCCAAATCTGTTAAGGGTCATACATAAACCCTTACACACAAGTGGACAGGTTTGGGTCGGTCGACCCAAACCTCATAGGGTCAGACTCAAAACCCGCCAACACTAGTGGAAAGGTGAAGGTTCGCCCAAGTACACCACAAAATCCGGCGTATAATGCGGCGGATATTGCGTGGTGTGGTGAATTTGAGCTCATTGCAAACTTCACGGTGGGCTTGCATGCTGTGGGTAGGTGCTCATGAACTTGCATGCTGTGGATAAGTGCTCATGAACGGCAGCATGCACGAATCTTGAAGTACAGCTCCTACTAAGAGTTCTCTCTACGAATTCGGCAGCGGGAGAAGAGAAAAAAATGACCAACTTCTGGGGGGTGCGCCCCTTTATACTATCCACCTCCGCTTCCCAGACTTTGTCATTGGATGCCTTCCCCGCCTTCTTCTCTTGCAAAGGTTATTTCAAACCTCCTGACAACATTCCCCGTTTTCTGTTTATAGTAGAAAAATGCGCATCTATGAATGCCCCTCTGATACCCCGGCCGTCATATGACTTAGTCTATGTTATTTAATCTATTTTTTTTGTTTTGTGTGGATATGACATACGCCATTGGGAGGAAGGGTGGCGGCCACATTAATTTTTTCAAGTATCATCACGGCATATTTTAACCAATATGTAGACCCAAACACAACTCCATTCAATGCTTTCAAGTGTAAACCTATTTAGGTGGGGTTTGGGCCATTTGGAGGCTGCAATTATGAGAGAGTTTCCAAGGCTTGAGGCCATTGTCATGATGAATAGAATTATTTATTTGTCTCCACTAAACCCTAAACCCTAGAACATTGCTCTATTATCTCGCATGCAAGTGTGGGAATGACAAACACGTTGTGGACGTTGTTAAGGGGATACTAACTACCAATGTCCCTTTTTAGTTCAATCTTTTAATGTTACTTGAATCCATCATCAAGTTCACTTCAAGTTTACTAATGTGTGTGAGCAAAACATCCAAAATTGGACCCTAAACCTTTATAACATCCACAACATGAAATACATATTGACTAAATACAAAACCAATTAGGATATCCTGTTTAAACGTCCCATATAGCATATTCACATGATCAAGATTGTATTTACTATGACCTTCCGATTAGACTCTTCTTCATATTATGCAAACAATATATGTTATATCTTCCTCCATTATCTAATACACGTGGAGAGAACAATGAACAACAACATGATTGCTTGAATGGCTTCATTTCATGTTGTGCTTCTCCGATTAACTTTTGCATCACATTCCATATATTCAATACATCATGAACCATGGTTTATTAGCGACTATGTGATTCCCTAAAGTGAGCAAAACATCCAAAGTTGCACCCCTAACCCCTATTAACATCCACAACATTTCATGTTATTTGAATAAACACAAGAGCAATCAATATATCGCGTTTAAACGTCTCAAATAACAAATTAACATAATCAAGATCGTCTTTACTATAACCTTCCTATAAGACTCTTCTCACCAGTAAGACAATGTTATACATTGACATTGGATAGATTAATATGTTATAACCCTATCTCCTATCTCCTAAACCCTAAATCCTAAACACCAAATGTAGTTGTGGTTCACTGATGCCCCCATATACAAACAACATCTATTTTATCTTGCGCCATCATCTAATATACATGGAGGGAACATGTATAACAACATGATTGCTTGAATGGCTCCATTTGATGTTCTGCTTCTCCGATTTACTCTTATATCACAATCTAATATATATTAAATATATCGTGAACCATGGTTTATTGGCCACTCTGCGATTCATCAAAGTCACAATATCAGGGATGTACTTAAAACTTGAGCATGTTAGCATTTTCAAATAAGGCTCATGCATTTCAAAACCCTTACAAAATGCAGTTGGGGAATGTATTCATTTAATAGGCTCCACACTCAAGTATTCTAAATTGTTCCACATGTTAGGGGGTGTGGGTAGATTTTTTTATTCATTCAATATCGTGTGAGTTGTTGGCATCATTGGTAAAGTCTAGATGTCAATGATTACATCGTTGAATATCACGCAATTGTATGGTTTTCCTAACATGCTCGAACAAAAGAGAAACCAATGCCCTCAATGTGTTTGGAAAATTTAGGGTATGGTGTCATGTAAGTAAGGGTTAAGTATTCGTTTAGCACAAAGTTTTGTTGTAAGAATGCATTGGCTATATAAATGGTTAGTTTAGTAGAATAACACATTTTATGTAGCACCTTAGTGTACTCCAGAGTTCAAGGTACATACTATTTAAGGGCTTTATGTTGAATAGCCTTCAAGTTACATACTATTTAAGTTGCATACTATTTAAGGGCTTTATGTTGGATGAACGAGAGGTGCACTTGTGCACTTTAGAATTATGTCTTGCTATAATTTTTTACCGACATTATCGTTTTTTACGAACTAAGTCATATCATAATTTTTCGTGTGCATACTACCTAGTTATGTTATTTGGATGAAAAAATACTTTCTATTAAATGTTACAGAAATGTGTAACTCCGAATGTTATGCCACACTAATTAGAAAAAATAGTCTAGTGGATTAGGAAATGATCACAAGCACAAGGGATTGAAAACTTGAGAAACTTGTACAAAAGCTTTGGTGGGGTGCGAGGTGGGGGTGGGGGGCATTTTATACATCATAGTAGAGTTATACATGAAGTCTTGGATCAAACTTAGGTTTGAGAATATAACCATAAAGTCATCCAATTATTTCAAGGACTTAGAACCAATTTTAAAGCAGGACCACAACAACATAGTCTAATGTTTGGGTCGTCCTACCTAAACCATCCCAAATTAACGAATATAGTGATTAATACAAATGCAGCCTAAAAAATAAGTGACTTAGCCTATAAAATTTTGAGAGTGTAGGACAAAGAGCCTATGCACAATTTAAGAACATAGGATATCAACCTAGTATGTGATAAAAAACATGTAGGAAATTTTACCTACAAATTTTTTAAAAGAGAGGATTTTAGCCATTCATCCTTCTTCAAATTGGGAAATTAGTTGGCCTAAGTACATATCTTTAGGCTATATCTTGCAGGAAGAGTAGAGGTTGAATCAGAAGATGGTGAGGACTTTTACCCTTAAACTCATTTGAATTTTAGCAACCTTTCATAACTTATAATCAACGCTTTAAAAAACAGTTGGTTAATCCTTGGCCTTCAAACGTGGTGAAAGGCATAGTTGTTGGCATCATTGGGAAAGTCTAAATGTCAATGATTACATCGTTATATGTCACGCAATTGTATTATTTTTCTAACTTGCTCAAACAAAAGAGAAACCAACGACTTCAACTTGTTTGGAAAGTTTAGTGTATAGTGTCATGTAAGTAGGGGTTAAGTATAAGCTTTGGCATAAAGTTTTGTTGCAAGAATGCCTTGGCACCGCACCTTAGTATATTTCATGTAGCACCTTAGTTCATTGAAATAAGTAATACCCGCTAAGGGTTTAGAGTTAGGCTTTAGGATTTAGGGTTCCCCGAAATCCTAATTACGTGGGTACCCTAATCATGTGGGCCGCCTATTGGCGGGGGTGGGGCCAATTCCCGAGGCGAACAAAACCCCAAACGTCACCTTTTCGAATTCTTTCTCTCTCTCTCCGCGCCAAGCATTCCCTCTGCGCCTCGCTTGGAAGCGCCGCCTCTCCTGAAGCGCCGCGGCGATTCAGGCGCGGTATTCCCACCATTCTGCTTCTTCTTCATTATTTCTCTTTTTGCTCTTGCTCTTGCATAACTCTTATCCAATCTTAGGTTTTAGGAAGAGTCTTGAAAAGCACAGAAACTTGCGGAGGAAAGGTTTAGTGCGTGAGGGTAAAGGAACTTAGTAGAGGAGTTTTCAAGAGTGTTGTTTAAGAGTGTTGCAGAGTGTTGAAGAGTGCGGCAAGAAGTTAGGAGAACATCGTGTAGGAGGTTGAGATTGTGCTTGTGAGTATCAGGAGTTATTGTGTAGTGCAAAAGATTTCAAAGTCGTTTGAGCGATTCTATAATTTTGTGATAGATTCAGGAGTTGCTTGAGACATTTAGAAGTCGTTTGAGAGATTCAGAAGTCGTTTGAGAGATTCAGAAGTCTTTTGAGAGATCCAGTATTTGTTTGAGAGATTTCAGAGTTGTTTGTGAGATTTCAGAGTTGTTTGAGAGATTGAAGAGTTGTTTGAGGGATTCCAGAGTTGTTTGAGATTGAATAGTTGTTTCAGAGATTCCAGAGTTGTTATTGAAGGTTATTGGAAAGAGACATCATCTACTCCAAAGTGTTTGCAGTGCAAATTTCAAAGGTATTGTGTTATGTTTCTGGTCTCTTAGTGTTGTAGCATACACAACACATAAGCATTGTTTATGCTATGTGCAAACTTTTAAAATATATTAATAAAAAACACTTTGGGGAGACGACCCAAACAAGGACTGTTGTTTGGGTCGATCGACCCAAACAAAGGCAGACGTTTGAAACCCTCCACCCAAACAAAGGCTGATGTTTGGGTCGCTCGACCCAAACACAGTCTTTTAAACCCTAAACTCATAAAGAAATCCATGATGTTAGATACAATATAAAATACAAATCCACCCAAAACTAAATAATCCGATGTCAGCATACAAATGATGTTCACATATAATAATACAAACTAGGGTCCTCTCATTCTTGGGTCGCTGGACGCAAACAAGGGCTAATGTTTGGGTCGCTCGACCCAAACACAGTCTTCTAATTATAAACCCATCAAACAATCTATGATGTTAGATACAATATAAAATGCAAGTCCACCCAAAAATAAAAATACAATATCACCATTAAATGATGTTCACATATAACAATACACAAACCAACAAAATACATGCGGCAATCTATTACATTTCAATTACATCACGTGACTTCTATTCAGTTTGAAGAAGTTTGGGTCGACCGATCGAAACTAACATTGGGGCTTCATTCCTTGCAGATGGCCCCAAAGAAACGACCAGGCGAAAGGTGGTTCATGCTTGCGCTAGACATGATATGGCAAGAGCACGAAACACCGGAAGATGACTCCTACATTCCTAAGGACGGGCTTGTCCTCGCGTGGTCTATCCAAGTGGTTAAGGGTTCGCAATACAAAATGATTTTTGTTGTGAAGGTTGGGACCGTGGAGAAGCACACATGGGCTACTCTTACGGGGTGGGAGGTGGCATCGGTTCAGTCTCTTGGAGACTACGTGGATGTCATCCTCGAGAACAACGCTGTCCAGAACGCGCATATGTTTATGCACCAGTTCTCCGAACCCTTTGACGCTATCTATGCAAAAGAAACATGTGTAGAACCAGACATCATCAAACCGGAGTCCATATTCATCGATAACAGTACATCGAACACAAAGGTGTCGAGCCGATTCACGAAACTAAAGCATGCAATCAGCGTGCTCAACAAAGCCCTGCAGAGCAAAACCAAGTCTCAGCAACCCGTGAGGCGGAAAGCTAAAACAGAGGAAGGTGTAGGGTCGTCAAGACCTCAATCGGTGAGGAAGCCGTGACCAGTACCGATTGACTCGCGGAGGACCACTCCCTCCCAAACACCTGCAGATAGCGAGACGCCTACACCTTCTGGGAGCCGTCAAACAACTCCATCCAAGAGGGCAAGAGAGTCATCTGTGATGACTGACGAGCCAGTCTCACCGGAGTTGCGCATGCCGAAGCCCGGCGAAGAGGTGGATGCAGGGGAGCTGCAGAAAATCGTGAACAATTTCACGACGAAATGCTCCCACTGTTTTTTCATGGGCAGGGATTTCAAGTTTGACGTGAACATCAGCCAGTGCCATCTAGCGCCACCGGAAAAGTGTGTCCGGGCAAAGGAGGATGCCTACGTTGACTGGATAATTGCGCAAATCGTTTGCGAGCAGTTTAAAGACGACAGACAAACGATTGTAGTGATGCCACAGGGTCTCAAGAAAATGCCTACACCTGAAATGTGGCCAACAATTCAGAAGGGCGTTTTTTGGCTCATAGACGGCCAACACAACGTGGAGGCATCCAAGAAAATCCAACTCATGAATGAGTGGGATGATCCGAACAATCAGAAGGAGAAGCTGAAGGTTTGGAAGGCACTGGTGGTGTGGTCTGACGACGAGACCAAGCTCAGCGACATCTCCCGGTACTTCAATATGGGAAACAAAAAGAGGGCCTACCAAGCGTCCTGGATAAGGAATATCATGGCCTCGCGGGAGGTGTGGGAGTTCTATGGTAGGCCTCCCAAGGAGAGGGAGAATGCGAAGGACAAGAATCCCAAGTGGGAGGTGAGTATTGTTTGGGTCGACCGACCCAAACACCTGGTGCAACCTTGTTTATCTAGTTTGGGTTGCTCGACCCAAATAATTGTTGCAGTCTTGTGTTTTCTAGTTTGGGTCGATCGACCCAAACAATTGTTGCAGTCTTGTGTTTTTTTAGTTTGGGTCGATCGACCCAAACAATTGTTGCAGTCTTGTGTTTTTTAGTTTGGGTCGATCGACCCAAACAATTGTTGTAGTCTTGTGTTTTTTTAGTTTGGGTCGATCGACCCAAACTCTTGTTGCAGATGTTGGTCATGATATGGTTTGAAAATCACATGTACATATCTAACACGCATTCAAATGTTATGTTTGGTTCACGTCCAGGATTTCAAATACCAGATGATCAACAAATTCTCCTCCATTGATAATTCGAGCCACAAGTAGAAGAAATACAGCGACCTCAAGGGGGAGATTTACTTGATTACAGCATCGGACTCAGTTTGGAAGAAGTGAAAAACCGTGTTTGAAAAGTACGAGACGGGAGATTTGATCGATCCCGACACTGGCATTTATTTCAGCCAAACCTCGCGCTTCAAGCAGATGAAGCCTCTCGTGAGAGAGTTTTTTAGAACTCTTCAAGGGCTGTCAGAGACGGAGGTGGAGAAAGCGGCATCGCACATCCTGCACGTGGCACCCACGGCGAAGAGGTGCTGGGTGCACCCGAAGATTGTCTTCCAAAAACCAAAATCCTTCGTTCCTTCATGCTACACCATGAAGGAATGGACGGACAACAAGAAAAAGAAGACGACTATCGTGCATGAGCTGCATAAATTGGTGCCAGAGAGGAATATTGTCGTGGACGGCGAGGTTCATGAG
The DNA here is from genome assembly GCA_950295325.1 of Polytrichum commune. Taxonomy (NCBI): domain Eukaryota; kingdom Viridiplantae; phylum Streptophyta; class Polytrichopsida; order Polytrichales; family Polytrichaceae; genus Polytrichum; species Polytrichum commune. Next base: position 63,597,079 of record OX485804.1, read on the forward strand.
GCTAACTGGAGATCATTCAAAGCTGAATATAAGTTCACCAGTGCCTCCATGGCGGCTCTAATAAGGGAAGCGGGTGACGATTTCTTGCGGGCCAAGATGGTGAAGGGTGGGAAGAACCGGGTGCTTCCGGATCACACAGCGCATGCGTTCTCGAATTTCATCAAAGAGAAGAAGATTGTCCAGTTTGAAGGGGAAGCGTACTTCAACCTTGTCACCGTCGACCCTTTGAAAATTCAGGGTTGGCCAGGTCAAGACGCCAGAATGGCGATAAGGACGAAAGCAAGGGACCGCTTTCCTTTTGGGATGATTGATTTCAGGAATATTCCTGGAAGCTCATTTGAGGGCACGATGAGCACCCTCTTCTACGACCCCTTCCTGTCTAAGTTCGTCGATTATGCAAGCCCTAAGTTTAGGGAGGTAGATATCTGGCTTTGGATAGTCGAGGATAGGAGGGCGGAGCAGGTGTACGAGCTTGTCCGGAAACTGCAGCCGGAGTATGCAGTCTCCAAGTCTCACTACATCGCCGCACCAGCGGAGGGGGCTTACACGACGTTGAGGGACAAGAAGACCAAGTTCGTCAACGTCTTGTGTTTGTACTTCGTGTACAAAACGGAGTTGCTGAAGGTGCCGAACCACCCTATATCCCAAATGGACAAACTCTTCCAAGTTCCAGAAGGGTTGGGTGCCAACAAGTGCCTCTACGACGAGGCTAAATACGCGAACTATCCTGTAGATGAGCTGCGTATGGAATTTTACGTGAGAATGATGAGGACGCTGACGAGGAGAGGGGACTGCATCTTCAACGTCTTCGGAGGCTCGAAACCTATCTATGCTGCCATGGTAAGTGATTTTCTATAGCTCGTGCGCAGTTTGGGTTGATCGACCCAAACTAGGGTCTTTGTTGGTTTGGGTCGATCGACCCAAACTAAGCTCTTTGCAGGTTTGGGTCGATCGACCCAAACTAGATATTATTTTTGGTCTTGTTTATGTCCCTCGCCTAATTCTAATGTCTATATAACTTGGATTGTGTAGATGTCGGGGCTGAGTATATACTCCTACATAGAGGATGGCGATCTGCCATTTTACAGGGCGCAGAGATCGCTGGCGAAGAAGATGGACATCCTCGATTGGATCCCGGGTAGCTACGTCGACGAGGTTGTTCAGGGGGGCGAAAACCCTCTTGATAGGGTGAGGCGGATCAACCCGGAAGAAATGGCCATGAGGGCCACAACCCAAGTACCCGAACCTCTGGTCGGGTTGCATCTGGGCAATCCGTCCCGCACAGAAGGTGGCGAGGTTGACGAGGAGGAGGAAGAAGAGGAGCACGAGGAGGCGGAGAAGGAAGGCGACGTGGAGGAAGGGGCAACGGGCTTCACGCAAGAATCCGAAGCCCCTCAACGGAAGAAGGCGATGCGGGCGGCAACCCCGCAGAGTAAGCTGGTGCCCGTCCTGACGGTGGACGATGCACGGGACATGTACTCCAGGGACGCCACCGCCACGTTTAGGGAGAGGAGGAAGTTAAAGGGGAAGAAGCTGTATGGCAACTACTCCGTGGAGGAGACCATTGCCATAAGCAGCGAGGACGACGATGACATTGAGCTCGCCAAACGGCTAAGATCGGATCCCCCGTCCCCGACAGCGTTCGCTGGCATGGTTAGGGTGAAGCCCGAGGTCCTGACTGTGGAGGAGGCGAACGAGAAGATGAGGAGGGACGAGGAGCAGCGAGTCCGCCTGCAGAAGGCTGCCGCGGAAGAACCCTCAATGCGGAACGAGGTCGCAGAGCTGAGGGCTCTCCTGTTGGAGCAGGAGCGTCAAAGGGCGATGGCCCAACCTCCGTCCCACGCTGACTTGATATCACAAGTGATACAAGGAATGTGGGCGCAAGGTTTGGTGGTGGCTCCCTCCAGCTCCTTCCCGCACTTGCCCCCCGGCTTCCCTGCGCAGAGCATCCCTCAGCAACCTTTGCTGCAATCGTCTTTCAGTTTCCAGCACTTGATTCGGCCCCACCAAGTTCCGTACGCGCCGGTCCAGCAAGTGGATGACCCCAACATCTGGCGCGTCTCTGGAGCCTCCTCCCCTTTGGGCCCTCCACCACTTCGGCCCCCCATAGTCATGGCGCCCCCCCCACCAATCGGACGACCCCAGGATGTTTGGGTCGACCGACCCAAACCCACCATCCACTGTAGTGTCCGAAGGGCCCTCTCCAGATGCAGGACAGTTTGGGTCGGGCGACCCAAACCCCGTTGCAGCGCAGTCCTCCCTTGACCAACATGGGTGTCAACTAGACACGGCCATGCTAGATGTTGAAGGCCTGCAAGGGCCTGGTGATACCTCTACTCCTAACCAAATCGATGAACCCATGCATGATGCACATGCGGAGATTGGTTTAGGACAAGGGCCTGATGCCGATCGTTTGCAGGAGAAGGTTCCTGACGTCGTTGGAGAAGGCGGTGGCGAGAGAGGCGGGGCAGCGGGGACGGTGGAGGCTTCCACATCGTCGAGACATGACCAGGGTGAGGTAATACACTGAGCCCTCCCAGTTTGGGTCGACTGACCCAAACTTCTTGGGTCATTGTCTTGTTGGCCTGGTCGTGTCCCCCTTGCTAGGAGGAAATGCACACCCCTTGCCCCCCCTGCTCTACACTTGCTCCCCCTCCCCCCAACGTGCCCCCCCGCGATCCCCTTCGTCTCGTCTGCATTCGACTACGCTCGACCTTGGCGGCGCGCAACCAATTTTGTGGATGTAGAATTAGGATAGTGTGAATGCCCTCGTTCACCGCGGTCCCCCCCCATCAAATTATACATAGAGATTTGTAAAAATAAAATTATTATTTTTGGCGCCCATATGTTTGCATCCATGGCCCAATGTATGTTGTTCCCCTTGTATGTTTTTGTTGCCACCAATGGTCCAATTGTTCTTGTGTTTGCACAAAATTTCCGTTCTGCTTGAGATGGACATAGCATAACATAGTCCTCGCCGCCTTCTCTCGCTCGTCGCCGCAGGGTTCGGAGCATAGCGTCGCGGCTCCCCACCGATCCTCTCCGAGGAGTGTGGAGGACAGCGTGCTGGTCCCCCCGATTTTGCCCTCGCCACCTTCGCCTCCCAAGACCCGGTTCCTGGTGCTAGACCTCAACGGGGTCCTTGTCCAGTGCGTGCATTGTCCGAGGGTCCCCACGGTGCCTTTCTGCAAGCCCGAGGACACCAACTACGATGGACCCCCCGCGTACATCAAAAGCAAGCTAGTGTACCTCCGCCCATCCCTTCGGCGCTTCCTACAGGTCGCCCTATCCAAATGGTGGGTGTTCATTTGGAGCTCCATGAAGTCCGAGAATACCCAGGCCGTCGTGGAGTTCATCTTCAAGGGACTCCAACCCCCGTGCTTGGTCCTAGGACAAGATTCTTGTAAAACATTATACACCCCCGAGGGTAGGGTTGTGAAGAAGCCCAACAACCCCGCCGTAAACCAATTTCTTAAGGTCTTGAAGCCAGTCGTATGGGACCAGCGTCCGACCATGGTCGGCTGTCCCTACGACGTTCGCCCCACCCGTGACAACACGTTGATGGTGGACGACAGCGCTTCCAAAAACATTTTGAACCCGACCTCGAACTTCATAGTTTGCCCCACGTGGACGGTCGAGAAGGTCCAAGACCGCTTTTTGTTAGACCTACTTAAGTACATTCAAACGCTCATGGGGAGCGGACTACCCGTGCCCCGGTTCCTTAGTTGTAATCCGATAGGCGAAAGATACATGGATCCGAAGGACTATATGTACAGAGAGTTGTATGCTCACGCGAAATATAATAAACTCATTTGAGATACTACATGGTGTGCCATTGTGTGTGATATATTATGCCTCAATTGTATATCGATTTTCACATGCTCCCCCCTCCCCCCCTCCCCTTGGGTTTTGTTTTGTTTCTTTTTTTGCGCCAGCGTTTGGAGCCCTCGATTGAGATCGTCAGCGAATCAAACTTGGGGAGCTTCTTCTACGAGACCGTCTACGATGCCGCGTCCACCATCGACTACTCCAAGGAGCCTCTTGACGCCGGCGTCGTTGATAGCCCCCCACCCAAGCAAATCTTACGGCGATCTCCGTCCCCGTCGCTGCTCAAGGGCATAAATCGCAAATGCATCCGGACGTCCCCCTCTCGGCCCGGCGGCAGTATTACACCTCAACGGCGGCTGCGGATGGACACTCGGCCTACGAAGAGTGGAACCCTTCCTATTCCTTTGCGGGACGCCTTGCCCCTCCTCGCCAACTCCGACGCGAATGGCCCCGGTGACAAGGTGAACCCCCCCACACATGGTTAACCGCGCATTACAATCATTTTGCTCTAAAAAAATGAACGTGTGACACGTTTGGGTCTTCCTCCCTAAACTAACACATGTGGTCTTGCATTGACGCGTTGCAGGTTGCTCCCACCCGTAGACCTATGCGGGCTAGTGCGTCCGTCGAGTTGGAGCGTTTCTACTCCATGACCAGAAATGCAAGACAGTCCACTTCATCGTATTCGAATTCTTCGTCGTATAATTCGGGCGGCCGACGGAATCCAAAATGTGTTATTGATGGCGGTCACCCCAAGAATGGCTATAGTCGCGGGGCGGAGATTTTCAGGAATGTTGAAGCAATGCGAGCAAAAGAAGCCGCAGCAAAAGAAAAAGAGGCAAAAGAAAAAAAAACAAAAGAAAATGAAGCAAAAGAAAAAGAGGTAGTCTCCGAGGCTAGATAGGCCATAGTAGGCGTAGGGTTTTGGGCCATAGGCAAGAACATTTTGGGTCACAGTATGCAATGGATGTGTGGTGTTAGCATGCTATGCATTTTACATGCCACACTTTGTATGTTTTTTTTTGCAATAATATAAGTGTCACATGATTTCCCCTTCCATATGGTCTAAGGTTTGGATTGCCCTACCTAAACCATCACAAATATGAGTTTGGAATATTTTGTATGTTATATTATATTGGTTCACATATTTCCCCTTCAATATGATCTATGGTTTGGATTGCCCTACCTAAACCATATTCATACAAGTTTTTGTGCGATAATATGAATGTTTTAAGATTTCCCCTTCAACTTGGCCTAAGGTTTGGATTGCCCGCCCTAACCAATCCCAAATATGAGTTATTAATGGGGTTCTTGTTCTAAACACCCGCTTCAAAGTGTTCGCATCTTACAACTTTCTCCAATATGTGTTCCGTTTATCCTTGTTCTTATTTCTGTGAATGTCTCAAAATGCCCAAAAAGTCTCAATTTAACGAATATAGTGTTATGTCTCATTGTCTGTAGATACATGAAGTTCAATGTTACCATTAACATTTTTTCATTTCTTTTGTTTGATGGAGATGTACGCATTTAATTATTTTGTATTTATGATGAAGCAAAGTGCATCACGTATGGATGCATTTTTTTTAGGCCATCATTGTGTGATGGAGAATTGTCATATTCAACAAATCTTTTTTTTGAGTGACATATTATTGAACAATGCTACGGTTGATGACTTGACTGTGACTAAACTAGCATTGAAGGGGATCACAAAAAAAATTCAGCAATTATCATGAGTTTCAAAAATATTGTTGCCCCAAAAATTGAGTGGTGGTTGAACTTAATGTCTTGTCATGTATAACATCAATAATTCTTATTTTGCATCTTGATATTTATATTATTTGTCTCTAAATTTATTCAACTTGTGAGGAAAAATATTTGTCATTCCAAGATCATGTATAAGGCATGACAAACTTTTGGACACAAGCTGGTATTTTTTTCCCTTGGCTGCAAAGTTTTACAAGGAAAACATCCAAGAGATGTTGGAGGAGGAGACACATACTCAAATCTTCTAATCATAGCAGCAAGTCTAGTTACATATCATATACCTCCCTTCATCCAAAATTTGATGACATGGCCATAAATTCAAATTGTTACTTAATTTTAGAATTATACTTGAATTGAATTGTCAAATGTGATTGGTCCATCTTCTCGTGGCTACAATCTTCCGCCATGGCTAGAAGACACAACACGCCTACACGTGAATTCATGATCACCCACCCATATTCGTTTTTTACATTGGAAATTTAGAGGTGGAGTCAAATTATACATGTTTGTAAAGGCAGTTAAACCCTCTAAGTAGCCTTTCATTTATTTGTTGGCAACTGTGTATGTTTTAATGAATTGGTGATTTCTATAAGATCTATGAATTTTGATCTCATTCATTGTGGACTATGTGGGAACACGCGAACACCAAAATATCCGGATTGGCGGTTTTAAGTGCCTAATCCGGGTTGTCCGGATGACCCTAGTATCGTCCAGGGATTCTGTGAAGTGTAGGAGGTCTAAAACTCTCCGTACCTGCTTATTTCTTCTTCCTTAGCCAAATTTCCGGAAATCCTAATTTCTGGATATTTGGTCTTTGGGGACATTCTTAGCCTTTTTCCGGAGTGCACCTCTCCGGATGTTATTTCTAGGTCCTCTTTATAATACTTACCCACCCCTTTACGTCTACCCTCTAGAATAATTGGTTTCTTCCGGTGAAGACGTCCTTGATAAGGTTAGAATCCGGAAACTCCCTCACAACCAATCCGGATTGATCAGGTCCGTCCTGGCAGGTCACGCAGAGAGATCTGGATTGTTTCTTGGGACCATAGTGGCCAGAGGAGTCCGGATTCCGACCGGAAATCTAACTCGACGGGATGAGTAGGTGACCCGTACCACTTTCCGGATTACCCCGTCCAAAGACTGTGAGACCTCTTCAGAAGGTCGGATGGCGTAAGTCCGGCACCTTCCGGATCTTGCCCAGTCCTAACGACGGCTATCTCACATGGACGTTACCTAGGCATTCGGAACAATGAGGATCTCTTCCTACTGCACTCCGGAGGTGGCCTCCTATCCGGAATCCTTACTGATCCGGACCTCTCCTTCTCCGTCCGACGGATCTGTCCGGCTACCTCTACCTTGGATTCTACTCAATCTGAGCTAACTGGGCGATCCGTACCACTAATCCGGACAGGTCCGTCTAAGGACGGTGGGACCTTTTCAGAAGATCAGATTGGCGTAAGTCCGGATCCCTTCCGGATCTCACCCAATCTTCCTAGCGGCTATCCCACCTAGACGTTACCCAACCTACCGGATTAGTGAGGTTTCCCTCCCACTACACTCAGAGAGGATCTACAAGGCGATAACCGGATCTGATCCGGGTCTCCTCTCTCATGTCCTATCCGGAACTCCTATCCCTCATGCTCTCTCTTTCTCTTCCACTAACGATCTCCGGATCATTCACACAAACATCAATAAAGAGAAGTCAAGGAGTGAGAAGCAAAGACATTTATTCGGAGTAGGAGTAATCACAATACAACAATGGAGAAGGAACCCTCCTCAAGCTCCTTATTCAGCCTTAAGTAGAGGCTCGAAAATCCCTAAACTGAGGGCGGCGGCCCAAGCGGCCGCCGCTTAAGAAAACCCTAACTACCCCCGGTCTCCCGGATTTCCCGGATCCAGATCCGGGTTTTCCGCTGACACTACCAAAGGAAAATTTTATTAATCGTCTTCAAAAACTCCTAAGTCCTACCTGCCTACCTCCATTCTGCCTAACTAATCTAGCTACTCCCCTAACTAAGAAGACCGGTGCTTCTTCGGAGCCGATCCCTCCTTTGAGTGACTCCCTAACCCGCTGACGGCGGATGAGCCCCCTGCCGGCGACGCCTTCTGCAGCCGCGTGAGCATCCTCCTCATGTTCGGAGACGGAGCAACCTCGTCCTCCGAATCCGCTGCCCTCTCGGTCCGTGGGGTAGCGGTCCCTGGTGTCCCGGAGACTGTCCCTGGGGTTCCGGAAGCTGTCCCCATCCGGATGCTTCGGACTGGAGAAAGATCGCTTCCGGTGCCCTGCTCCGGATTCTGTCCGCCCGAGAGTGAAGCCGTCCGCGGATCCCTGTTGGAGGCCGCCCTCGAGTGTGGCGGAGGAAATGGACTCACCACTTGGCAGTCCCGTGGAGACGATGGCGAGGCGTGGGTCATAGGGGCCTTGCCCCTACTCGGAGTGGCCTCCCGATCGGAAGTCTGGTGCCGGATCGGCGTCCTAGCCCTATCCGGAGTTCGGGACCTATCCGAGTTCCGCGGAACAGGGGACTGGCCCCTTCCGGATCGGACCGACCCGGTGCTCTTCCGCCTCACCTGGGGAGAACGGACCCTTTCCGGAGCCCCTCCGGAACTACCAGGCCGAGAGCCGCCTCCTTGCTGGCTGGGTCCTGCAGAGGCCGGCGGATTCTGAACTAGGGCTACTTCACCAACCACCTCGTAGAGGGTTCCGGTTGGTGACCCTGGCGGACCCGGATAGAGCACCCTCCGCGGTGTTCCGCTTGGCGGGACCACCCTCTGGATTTCCGCCAGGAGATCCTTCATCGTTCGTGAATACTTCACGAGGATGGGGAGGGTCTGCCTGGCGGAAGCGGGATCTCCGGACTCCATCATCCGGTCGTAGAGATGTGCTTTGTTAACGATCTCCGCCGGATGACCCACCAGTTCCCGGCTGAAGAACACTGCCTGCTCCGCATGGTACTTCCGGATCTCCTCGCTCTTCTGACTCAGCTCCTGAGTCATGGCCGCTACCTGGGCGGTGAGGTGGGCATTCTCCGTCTTGGCCTGCTCCAGCTCCTTCCGATCCGCCCTCTTTGCCAATTCCCGGAGAATGTTTCCGGGTCCGCAGTCGTCCAGAGCATGGTTCGCCCCCTTGACGATGTGCTCCAGTCGGTAATACTGGGTCTTGAGGTCCTCCATCCCCTCCTGGAACCGCTTGAATGGATTCTCCGGAAAGTCCCAAGCGGATAGGTCCACATTTCGCCATGGGGTCTCCCGGCTGGGTCCGGCTTCCGGATGTTGGTGAGGGGGAGGGGGAGAGAGTGGCCTCGAGACGGTTGGTGGCGGGCTTCCGGGTGACGAGGGAGGTGCTTCCGGAAGAATAGGGTCGCTGGAGGTCTCCGTCTCGACGTCTCCGGCTTCCGGAAGCAGCTTGTAGGTGACCTCATCCGCCGCTATTGTGAGCAGAACCTCCTCCTCTGCCGTGATGCAGTCGAAATGCTGGTAGAGGTGCAAAATGAAGGGGGAGAGGAAGGAGGGTTTCCGGCCAATATGGGGGAGGGCCCGCCCCACTATCTCCTAGATAATCAGCCCCAAGTTCACCGGCCGGACTCCGGACATGGCACCGAACAACGTGTTAGCCATGGTAAGGCTGATCCGCTTCGGCTTGTCCGGGTTAAGGATAGGCAGGAGGAATTCCAACACCCTCCTTTCCCTTAGGTTCCGGCAGTTCCCGGGGTGGAAACCGTCCTTCGGATCCGCGTCCCCTCTAAATTTTCCGGCGAACAAGCCGTCGCGGCGGCCAGCCCATTCTTCTGTAATCCCCCGAGGAAACCCGTAGACCCTGTTCCAAATATCCGGAGTCCAGTGTTCCGGATCTCTCCTCTTTGTCCTTAACCACTGATTTCCTCTCTCAAACTTAAACTCTCGGAGAGTATCTTCGGCTCGGAGGTTCCAGGGTTTGGCTAGCAACCCTGCGCAGCCCATAACCCGGAGATCCTCCGCGAGCTCCTGTAGCTTCCTATCTTCCCTCGGAATTGCAGGGATGAGGGCTTTGAGCGGAACCGGGATAGGTTCCCTCTGATCCTCTTCCCGGGCTTCCGGCATTTTCCTCTTCTCTCAATTCCCGGCTCAATCCTCTCTTCCGGATTCCTTCCCTTCCGTCTAATTGCCACAGAGTCCCGGCAAGCCCACGGCCGGTGACTGAAAAGTGCAGAGTCCCAGCAATCCCACTGCTGGCGGCTCGAAAGAATTAACACCTCACCACTCGTTCTCTCAACAGGTTGCCTTTTTCAGAAAAAAGTGGGAGGGAGAAGGAAGGGACCCTTAAATATCCTTCCTCCCCCTTCCTTCCCCTGTTACCGTTTGGTTTAACGAAAAACGGTTACCAACCGTTTTCCGGCGGTTCTCACCAACGGTTTTACTAACATTTTTACCAACGGCTCTCTTTTCCCCCAACCGTCATAAGGCCCGTTATAACCGCCACTTCCGGGCCGTTGGGTAATCTTGGCGCGTCCGTTACTTGGTCCGGACCAATGGTTTGGACCATGATTACATGGTCCGCCCATCCTATTTGACGGACCGGTCATAGTACTTATTTAGAGTCGTTTTACCGCACAAGGCGGGGTTAGAACACTCTATTTCCTAGTACCATTAATTTTGTCCTAATAGACCCTATTATCCTTAGATAATCAAGGTAAAATACGGAAATTGAATCCGTATTTCTGTATTTCCGTCTTTCCGTCGAATTTGGACTCCCACAGACTCAAGATTGTACATATACCTCCACAATCTAAATTTCTCTACCTTCCAACAGAGTTTGGTTTTTGATTCCTTGTAAGTCGTGAAAACTTTTCTTAAGGTTATTAAAAGAAATACTAAAAAATATTTGAAAATGTGGGTGCAACTAATTTGGAATGGGAGCCAAAATTGGCGAAAAAAAAATGCTTAGTTTTACAAGATTAGCTTAATAATTCAAATTCTTTGAGTATTTCTAAAAAACATGAGATTTCTATAACACTTTGACTTCTAGACATACTCTTTGGGTAGTGCAAAATTGGGTATCACGAGGAAGTATGTTCCCAAGAATATAAGTTTTGCATGCAACTAATTGGAAATACGAATAGCCAAACTTTAAATTAAAAACTGGTCACTTGGCTATTAGAATACTTTAAAAAAAACTTGTTTTTCATAATAACTAGAGCAAGGCATATTGATTATTTTTACACGATGATCTAGTTGGACGTCTTAGCACATCCTTTTTTTAAGAGCAACCTTGCCCAATACACTAGCACTACCTATGTACGTGTATCAGAGACTTATGAAACTTATTTTCAAACACTTTGACTTGAGCATGCTCATGCCATAGTGCTCATGAAATAGCAACCCTCAAAGAAAGATAGAGGTGAGCATATGTGTATGTGTAGAATGAGGGTTTTGGAACTAAGAGATCGTTTCAAAGTGAGAGTTCTATTTGTGTTTCCCATAAGAAATAGAGATGGGTTTCTTCAAATCAAAAAAATCTTCAAGCTTGGTCACAACTTTCAAGTAGGCTTAGGCAAGTTGGCGTGGTATTCTATAATATTAACACTTAAAGGTTAAAGTTTGATTTTGCTTCTCACAAAAGATCAAGGTGTTTCTCCTTCTCAAAACAAAATTAGAATAATATGTTGCCTACCATCTTTAGAGGTTCAATTGGTAAGAGAATTTTTGTATTTAAGATTTTGTGAGAGTTTTCAACCACATGTTTATTAAGCAACAATAATTAGTGCTTTTGAAATAATTGATGTTGTTGGTTTTTGGATGCTTTCTCAAGAGATATAGTTGTTTTAGAGTGGACATGACATAGTTATTTCCATAGAGAGAGATATGTCTGATTCCTAAAAAAAAAGTACTTTCAAAACGGAATGAAAGAATTTTTTCGAATGGCAACTTGTTTTGTTTTCCATTGATGACCTTGTTTGTGCTTGGATTTTGAATAACTAATCTTCAAGCTTTCTTAGCATATTCAAGAGAATACTATTTTAGGTGATTGCTTTGAATTACAAATTTCTAAAATTGTTTGTCACAACCGCTCAATGAACTCAAAGGACATTGAAAGCTCGCTGCATATCTTTTAATTTTTGTGATATTTTAGCGTGGTATACTAATATAGGTATAGTGAAGCACAAACACAAATGATTTATGCGTTTATCGAATGTAATCTCTTTACAAATATGTGCATAGACATGCGTTGGAGAATAGAAAGTATTCATATTATTATTTTTTTATAAAGAATGATGTTATTCTAAATTCATTATTATTTTTATGGGTTGCTCATTAGAGTTACAATGTTTTTGTTTCAACCACATTTCATAATCTATTTCATTTTTAATTGATTTATCCTTAATTTAATGGCAAATATTACAATTATTTTTTGTTATCCTTCATAATGAACTTTAATTCCATCAAATTTGTGGCATGTTTTGCAAATTGAGGTGGTCAAGCTTCTCTAGAAATATATTAATTTTTTAATTTTATAGCATATTTAAAAAAAATTTACAACAAGTATTGTACCTGGGTACGCAACTCCTATATTATACAGAGGAGGCATCAACATTAAAACGATTTAGAAAACAACTTTTGTAAAAATTCCATCAAATTATACAAAAATAAAAGGACCAAAAAATTGGGTAAAAATCAAATTAAATAAAATGAGATGTAGAAAAAGTCGGGTTGCATATTTATTTTAAAAAAAACTCCACAACATGTATAAAGAATTGAAACACATATTTTTTTAGCCTATGCCTTTTCATAATTTTAAAAGATCCACACAAGTAGTTGCCTCCAATTAAAATTAAAGTTCATTGGCAATGTTTTTATTTATAATTTATTATTATTATTAGAAAGCCCAAAAAGTTGGGTAGTTTGGCCATTGTACCTATATTAAAGAAACTCATATAATTTGGTGTTTAATGAAATTATATGCTTCAAGGAATATTCATTTTTCTATATATAATCACATTTTTGATTCCTTGTTGGAAGGGCTACATGAGTTTCCTACATTAAAACAAATTATATCACTCGAGATTAGACTAAAATGCATCATAAGTGATTATAAAATATGGGCCATATAATACGGGAGTTGCTTACCCGGGGTGTTGTAAGCAGTGTGATGATTGTAGATGCTATTATTTGAAGATGGTTGTGCCTTCCAACACCATGAAGAATAGAATGATGAAGGTTATATAGAGAATCGTGCTTCAGGATCCACAATGGCCTATAGCAATCTTAATAGCATGTATTACAATTTGAAAATTCATGGTGCTCTTATATATATATAAAATTTGTAGTGTTACATATTTGATCGCCACATAATTGCACGAGATCTTAATTTTTTTGATGTGCTTCGGTTGCCATCAGTGAGCTCGTGCCGTGCAACTAACATGAAAAGCCAGTAGTTGTGAGCCACTCTAATTCATCCTATTTTGATGTTTGGTTGTATTAGTTTTTCTCTTACGTTTAATATGTCTCTTATATTCATTTGGAAGACACGTGTAATGCTGAGGGAACGGTTCAATTTTTTCATTCTATGCAGCACATAAAGTGGCTTGTCGTGCAATGATTTGTAACGTAATTGCCTTACCAACGGGAAAAACCATGAAACTTAATTTTCCTCCTTTTGATGTGAGGATTGTGGCTAAGTTCCTCGTTTATTTTAGAAGAAAGAGAATCATTCTTCACTTTGCAGATAATGAATAAGATGTTCATGTCAGATTCAAATATGGTGAGGAAAACAGCTACAGCCTCAATTTTTTGGATATTCTAATCATCTTGTCCTTTTTGTGTGTTTAACATCCTGAGAGAAGTGGGCTAATTGGACAAAGTGACCACTTAAGACCCGTCGACCTAACTTTGAAGATGCCATCTCTTGTTGATAAATTTGAAGAGTTTGAAGTTTGAGGTTCACTGTGCGAAGCCAATATCAATTATAACCACACAGGGCATGCACTAAGTTACGACTCACTGGGGACTGCAGCGAGGAGTAGCCAGTTAATGCGATGCATGTAACTGATGCACCACTTCAGAGTGATAGAAATGAGGCGGAGGGATTCTACTTTGACAGTTTAGGGTTGAGAAGAGGTTCTATTTTCTCAACGATCTGACCATCTGTACAAATCTAGAATATTACGGCAACAGCTGAGACCATAAAGAGAAGGAAGAACTTCCAATGGATGCTGCTTGAATGTGGGTTGCAACGGCCAGAACTATGGACTGGAATGTGGATGCATATGTAGGGCCATAAGCAATTAGAAAATGGTCATTCTAGGCTGGACACCTAAGTTGACAGATAATCAATGCTGATATGGAACAACGAAAGCACAAGATCCGAGGACAATCTGAGACATGATGGACCAAATGCTGTCAGCATCCTTTAACCCCAGAAAGTCTACATAACAGACTACCATTGATCAACTCTTCCAAATTCGGGATTGATTTTTGATTAGTAGCAGCTATGGAGGTAGAAGGCCATGTACCAGTAGGAGCCACGTCACTCGAAGATTCCAACAAGATCGGATGGGTTTCTTGTCCTCAATTGCCATTTAGGCCTTTTCAACCCCCCTACCAGCAGGGAAGGTGCAGGGTTTTACCTGCCGTGGCTTAATTCTGGACCCTGGTATCAGCATCTTGTAACAGCTCCCTCATGAAGATCTAGGCTTTCCATTAAGAATCTGCCAGATCATGAGAACACGAATATTTGACAGATTTTGGGAGAATCAACTGTACAAGAATTTGCAGCCTGACTTCATGATATTGAAAATGCATGGGCCCCCTTCAGAGGTAGCTTCCAATGAGTCATAAACCGAACCATTGCATAAACATAACGTCAACTGGTCGTCGTCTGTAACAGCCGTAACAGCAAGAAAGTATGCACCTAATGCAGAGAGATCAAAAGCTCACGCAAGGATATACAACCCAAAGCCATGCTAGTATTCCTGACCACTTCCATATAAATGGTGTGATCTTGACCCATGGATGGAGACCCAATCATGGTCTTGGGATGCATCCAAATCACATGCTGGTCAGAAACTAATGTGCATGCTCATGACGTCAAGAGCGAGCAATTGATGTTCGGAATCTAGAGTATACAGGTCTAAAGTTTGGATGAATTCACCCTCCTCGAATAAATACTGTGACCGACTCCTCAAACGGAAACAGCACGTTCCCGCAACACCATTCACTTCAGGATTACTGTGGGGGCCAGAAATTTGATCAAGCAATGTCCTACGACATCCAAGACAAGGGCACAAGCAATAATTGGAGGTCTGAGAGAATATTATCCAGCTAATAACCTTTGCCTCCTTCGTACTGCTTGAAATTGTTGTTGCCCGAGTCGGCTTCATCAGCTTTCTCCTGCGTTCTTCCTGATGCTTCAGCCTCTTCAGCTTCCTTCTGTTCTTCCAAGTACATCTCCTCCACCATCGGTTTCCAAAGTCGAACTCGTGCGTTGATGAACCAATTGGAAACCTGCGTTGAAGAACCACACGTCCATTTGAGGCCCACTTGACGTTTATTATCATGATCTCATTGAACCAGAAATATCTGACCTTCATGCAGATGTGCATTCAAAGAATTCCTCACCACATTATGCATGAGATTGGCTTGCACGATTCATACATGCACTTAAAATTGCGAGTGACTTATCTCTCAGAGGCATCATAGCAATACCACCAAGTTTTAATTCAAGCCTGCATACCAAGAAAAACAGGAAGAGATTCTGGAACTTTCACCTGGCTTCTTGTGAGTCCTGTCTGCTTGGCGAGGCTCAGTTTATCCACGTCCTTGGGGTATCTGGTAGCATAACATGATACCGAGTCAGAAACATCTATGGTTTAGTGCAGGATAGAATACTTTTCACTATAAAAAAATCTACAGTCCATATGCGGGACTAGAAAACTAGGGTCCCTTTAGAGTCTCTTGAAATTGAAATGTGGCTCCGATGATGTTGGTAACAAGCATCCACACACTGATCATGCTTCCAGAGCTTGCAGGACGCAGACAATTCTTTGACTGCTGCATGAACATAGCAAACGGTTGAGACCCGGGGTGGCAAATATCTGTAGCAGGAGCAGGGGTCAGCGTCTTTAGAACCTGGTCTGGAGCTGCTGAGACATTTCAAGAAGCCCTATTTTGGAGCTGCTTCCATGTTACATGCATTTCTAAGAGTATAAACTCCAAGAGAGTTCATGATTTTCTTAGAAACGGGAGTAAAGACCTAGGGGTCTGGATGATGACCACTCCTTGAAGAAAATATGCTTGTAATTAGTATTAAACGACACTAGACAATATAAACCTTTTCTAATTCAGACACAAATGGTATCGATGGGTTCATCTCGATGCCCTCTTTCCAAGCATATTTCTCACCTGTGTGAAATAACAAATCATCAAGTCTTTAGAAACATTTGAAGAGATTTACAAACAGTTGTTTTTACAGGGATAGTCGCCACTCCGCCTCCCGAAAGTTGTGAAATGTGGATTGTTTATTTGAAAGGACCCAACATGATGTGTAGATACAGTATATCAGAGCCTTCAATGCAAGTGTTTTGACAAATTGACAGGGAAAGATGAAAAAATCTTACGGCTGAAGAAAATGCTCAAACAGCCAACCCCTCAAGACCGAAACAGCACGTTCTGGAAGCCCTCGTTGTGGTCTCCATGCGTTCTGTTGCTGCATCTGCATGTCGAGCTGTTGCTGTTGGTGGCCGAGAGTGCGCTGTTGACGCATCTGCTGGTCGATGTAGCGCAGTCTTGTTATTTCTCCACCTCGAGGGTACTCCTCTTCCCCCAGTGCCCGTTTCACGACCTTCAGTTGATGCCTGATTGCATCCCTCAAGCACCTGCGATAGTAGATGAACTAAGAGGACCAGCGTTTATGTAGGCTTGATGATCCATGCAGATTCAGAATGAAGATTCTCATGCAGGGGGGATGCAGGGGCACTCAGATTTTTAATTAATCAAAATTTTCTACCATCTCACACCACATGAAGGTAGGTCGTCGTTACTACTTATACGAATCTCAACATTAGTCACTGGTCTGCTTTATGTACCCAAGACACATGCAAAAACATCGTTTCCAAACATACATCCCTTGAATAACATTGTGGTCTGCGAACCTATATATCTGGCCACTGCTGATGTCCTTGTACCTGAAGTGGCGTGACATTGCGTGGAGAGCTAAAATTGTATATGGAGTGGCTGCTCCTGGCCCAGCTCGAGAGTTGAAACGTGTTATCACCAATTGCAAGTGATCACAGTACCGCCTGTACCTTGCCTCGACCTGCACCATTGACCATACATTTAAGGTAACAGAGATAATATTCAGTGGAGGGTGAATACGGCAGAGTTTACCATTCAGGACTTGGAGTACACCGAAATGATCAGTTACTTTGAGGCACACATTGTGATCGATCAAGTCAAGGTCGTGTTCTTTAAGATGGCACTTTTTATAATCTCGCTATGCTATGCATGGTCATAAAGTCTGCACTAGTACAAGAAAAGTGATCAGGCAACCGTCGATCATCTGTGGATCCCCAAGGTTAATAATCAAACTTGTTCACGTGTCAAGGAGCATGTGGAATCCTGTTTTGTAATAATTAGGACACAAGTGATCGCATCCTAATCTTTGCTGAACTTGATGAAGATGACATGTGACTGGTCATTTGTACTAATCATCATATGGCTAAGCCAAACAGACGCAATAATTCATGATAATCTCGATTTGATGTGCTAAGCATATAATCTCTGGTAAGCACATTACAAAAGATTTCGACAACCTCACAACCGGCCAAGTTTTTGGAAGCCTACATCCTAAGGTGGACGTTTATAAGCATCAGAAGAGGCGGCCCCTTGGATCCGATGGCTTCTTACTCTTCAAGTTCTCCAACCAAAAATTTGGGAAGCAGGAAACTGACGAGTCTATGGAAACAGCACAGTTTAATATTGGTTTCAGGTTTTGACTCGGGCACTCCGAAAAATATGCTAACTTCTCCAACCAAAATTTGGTAAGCAGGAAACTGACGAGTTAATGGAAACAGCATGGGTTAGTATTCGTTTCGGGTTTCGACTCCGACACTCCGGAAAATATCTTAACTGTACCTCATCGAGCATCAAGATAAGCCTTCCTTTCTTCAATTCCAACTCCTCCCTGCTTTCTGTCATAGTTTGTTTCATTGCAGCCATCTGCGTAGCTGCATTGAGGCTCGGAAACGTCGAAGCTGGATCGTTTGAAGAGTCAGCAGCTTCGGTAAGCATTGCGCCTGCACGATCGTCTCTTCCACTGTAATTAGTAAAATTGTTTTCCACGCTTGCCGAGCTCCCCGCACCGGCTGTATTGTATTGCTGCTCAGGGGACGTGGCACGCCGCTTCGGAGCTCGTTTCCTCGACAACTGCGACACTCTACAGACCTCATTAAGAACATCTTGCGCAGTCTTCAAGAATCTTGATGTTGCTATCTGATGGCTGGCCGACGGCCGGGGCACGCCTGTGTACCCGGAGCTTTGGCTGGAGTCCATTTGGTTCCTGCCTCCTGTAACCTCCAGATTGTGTTGCTGGTATCCTGGTCCCATTACATCCTCTGCCGGCACTGGAGTATGATACCGGCTCATATGGAGGCCAGAATTGGCTGATCCCGTGAGATACCTGCTGGCTAACTCTTTCGACTGAGCTATCGCCGCTTCTTGTGACTGTAGTGCTGCAGCAACAGTATGGAAGTGATCCGCTGAGGCAACGTCTCCCTGGACAGAGTGAAATTGAAGTGCCGTCGATTGTTGTTGATGAGAAGATAATGACAAAGACAAACCTTGGCCGTTGCTCATCGAGAGTCCATGCGTATGGACATCCAAGTGTAAAGAATGTCCAGCAGCGTCATTCTGAAAATGATCCGTTTGATGCATATGCGACATGTCTTGGCTGGAATGCGTAACTCTATAATTGGCCAAGTCGGCGCCAAATTGAGAGTGATCGTTCTGCGATAGTTTACTCATCGGGAGGAATGAGTGTTCACTTCCCACACTTCTCCAGTTGCTATAGCTCTGACTTCCAGTAACACTTTCTGAATGCGCCCCAAGGCCTAAAGGAATCTCAGCTTCTGCAGGCCCGGCGCCCTCTAAAGCTCGTCGGTGTATTGCTTTATCCGCAAAATTAAATGGTAGAAAGGGAGCTCGGTATTGATGCTCATTCTGTTCCTCGCAAGGTTGGTGCATGTCAGAAACTGTAGAAGTATGATCTGGATTCTGCGGAGGATACATTAACGTCGTCATTACAGTGGAGCGGCCGTCGGAGCTCAAGCCGTTAGAAAATCCGGCATTCACGTAGTAGAGCTGCAATGCTTCCTGCTGTGATGAAGAAAAGTTGTAGCAGACGTTAGTACTTGGATCACCATCCTGCTGATGATGACCTCCATCACTTGGGGAGCGTCGGCTTGGGCCTCCTGTGAGTAGCTGGGCAGTTGGTGTGCTTGTTGGAGCTGTCTCCAGCATCCTTTCTCCACCTAATAGCATGTCTTCCTTGGAGTTGCTGCTCGAAACCAGCGTCGAACTGCCAGACAAGCAGGTCTACTTGGAGTAAGTTAAGTGTTCCGAGACAAGGCCCCGAGAGTTAAGTTGTGTTAGTCCACAGTCATTATGTGGTGGACCTTATACTAATCGATGTGCTTTGAGAAGGCTTCTTGCTCGAGTTCAGCTCACAGGATCTCTGTGTAATGTCAGCTCTATGTCGGAGGGTAACCGCAATGGGACGCTATCAGCAGACTATCGCTCTCGAGGGTTTACTCGTTGCAGGTGCGCCACTCGCCACACGGTCACCAGACTACAACGGCTTGACCATCACTGGCAGCTTAACAAGCCTCTCGAATGTGGCAGGACTTTTTGCACCTACAACAAAAGGCTTGAATACACTTCTCCAAGCAGGAGAAAAACTTGTGCTCGTCACTTTAAAAGTATGGCGGTCATTACGAAACAGAGTGCAGCTCGGCTTGTCGAGTTCGACCACAGGGCATAGGGATATCAGTCAGGATCAACAAGAACATCCCTGTTTGGAGAAGAAAGAAGTTAATCTGTAATAATTACAAGGAGGAGATTAGCAATAGACGTCAGACTTGGATCGACATCCCTGCTCTGTTCTCGTGATGAGCATCCACGTCACCTTGTTCATCACGAAGCAAAGGTCACCCGGAAATCTGTGAAATGTTTGTTCCTATTGAGAAACGGTCATGCGGTCGCGTGTGAATGTATTTGTGGAGTACAACCTACAACTTGCGGCGACAGCTACCAAGCAAAGCCTCACTTCACTGTGATGCCTCTCAGAAGGCTGACCTTCATCCGATTAACCTACCTTTAAGCCCGTCGTTTCACGTCCCCATGGGCACTCTGATTCGGCCCCACAGGATATACTAAAACCATCGATGTTTGTTCTTCATATACTGCCAAGGTTTCGGAATACACGCCTCTAGGTTCTGGAGCGGGGAAACTCCCCGCCGACTCTACAACTTGACAACAAATCGAGTGACCTCACCACTTGTAAGGCCTCAAGGGTAAAGAACACACTCATCAATCAAACACGATCGACTTCATGAAAGGGACTTCCTCATATTTTTTCACATACCTCTCGCACGTAGTACTCGCTGCTACGGGCCGGGCCGCGACCGTCACAATCACCTCGTGCACGACAAACCCCGCTCTCTCGTCTTTCTCATTCAAAACTATTATTAACCCTTCCTCTTCCACCTTCCCCCAGCTCCTCAAGGTCAACTCTGCAGAAGCCACCTTGATCTTCACCTTTTACACCTCCTACACCTCTTCAACAGAATATCTACAGCATCCGAACGGTCAACGCTGTCGTTCAAAGAGACTCGACATGCTGAGGAGCTGCGCCAAGCTTCTTCACACAAAAGCTCTGAAGCCGCAAGCACGAGCAAAAGCTTCCTATTAGCAAGAGACAAGCAAGCAATCCCCCTCAGTGGACAGACGTTGAGAGGCTTAGGAGCTCTTCTTCGAAAAAAATGAACAATCTCTCTTACATGATGAGATACTTCATTTAACCTTGAGCCAAATCTTCCTATCAGCACTGGACAAGCAAGCCATAGACTTTCTCAGTGGACAGACTTCCAGAGGCTTAGGAGCTCCCTTTCGAACAAACAAACAATCTCACGCACATGAGAAACTTCAAATAACCTTGAGCCAAAATTAGCAATGAACAACAAGGAAGCAACCCCCCTCAGTGTACAAACTTGAGGCTTAGGAGCTCTCCTTAGAACATACAAAACAATCTCTCTCACATGAGAAACTTCATTTAACCTTCAGCCAAATCTTCCTATTAGGAAGGGACAAGCAGGAAATAATAGCCTTCCTCAGTGGACAGACCTGAGGCTTAGGATCTCCTCCTTCGAACAAACAATCTCTCTCACATGAGAAACAACTTCATTTGATAACCCTGAGCAAAGTCTTCCTATTAGCAGCGGACAGGTAAGCAATCTCCCTGAGTGTCCACGAACCCGAGGCTTAGGAGCTCTCCTTGGAGCAAACAAAACAAAATCTCTCACATGAGAAACTTCATTTACCCTTGAGCCAAATGAAGTTCCCGTTTTAGCAATATTGAAGAAGCAAACAATCTCCCTCAGTGGACATTGAACGTGGAGGATTAGGAGCTCTCACTCTCCTTGTCCTGTGTGAGAGTCTCTGTTGTCTGCACAATTGAGTAAGCTAGTACGAGAGCAGCTATGAATGTCACCGTCTAAGGAGAGTGACATGCAGCGATTGATGACATGCCTGCACCGGCGCAGGGGTTGTCACGGGGTTACCGCGCAGCCTGCAGCTGTAACTGCTACCACCGCTACTGCTCTGCTGCTGCTGCTGCCGACGAAATGAAATGACTCGGAGTGCAGCCATCGCGTCGCGGCTGCCTGCCTCCTTCCTCCTTCCTCCATAGCTGGGGCTGCTGGGGCTGGCCTTTTGCTTTCAATGAAAGCCTCGCCTTTGCTTGCCTTTGCTTTGCTGCCTCCCTCGCTCGCTCTCGCAGTTGCGTCTCACTGCGAGCCTCTCAACTTGATGTGAAGCGCCCCATGGACTACGTAGTATTAGTTGGCGCTAACTTAGATGGTGGAGGGGAGGGGAGGGGAGGGGAGGAATTTAGTGGAGCATCCACTATTTTACTTACTATGTGCCATGTCAATTCCCTAGATCTTGTAATTTTTTTTTTTTCTTCTTGTTGACATAAAAATTGATTTTTATTTCATTGCCAAACCGTACAAGGTTATTGGGACCCGACAAAGAGTGTTCGGTGACTTGCTTGGGTGCACTAAGTGAAACCACATAACTCCAATAAGGGTGACTGGACACTTAGAACTAAGATTTAGGTTTATGTAGATTTATGCATGAAGTTTGGATAATTCAGCCGCCAATATGACGTACACTAGATCGCAAAACTACCATAGAAATATGGTGGTTGGCGAACATGGAATATAAACTTTCGAAGTTGTGGTTGTTGTGTGGTTGCTTTTGTTGTTGACGTTTGATGTTTTGTCCCCACAAGTGCACATCCCTTAGTATTTCTTGACAAGTGGCTTGTCCAAATATACTTAGATGTCATTTTGGGGCGTGATTAACTAAGCCGATGATGGGCGCTTCAAACAATGATTAACTCATGTAATTTTTTTAAGCTTTTGTTTTTTTGAGGCAGAGGCATAGAAATCATGTAAACTCTGTCATTTGCGTTTCTTTGGGTTGTTGATGTGAAGCCATATTGGCTTAATTAGTGATTGAATGAAGAAGATAATTTTAGTGGACCATCCAATGCACCCAAACGTCTAATAATTAGATACTGAGTGCATTCATTTGGGCGCGTTGGCACGAAGTTGTTGCGGTGAAGTAACTCCTCGAGAGCCACATGTTCATTGTATTTCCTAACAGTAAATGCCACATATGCACTCTTGACATTCCCAAAACCATTGCTCATAGATTCTGGGATTGTCGAAAGAGCATGATGTTTCTCTGCCAACGTTGTGAATTCCATGACTTTACTGAGACCTCTTCTCTAGCACCATGGGATCTTTGGGAAGAAAATCTCATCATCACCTAACCAACATGCTAAGAATTTGGCTTCTCCTTAGAGGCATTACTTTTTGAATTGAAAGGAATAACATGACCAAGTCAACAAAATTAGGTGGGATGTGAAGAAAGTCTATTAAACCATTTGGCAAGGTCTCTTAGATTATGCACACATTGCTTCCGATGGGAGAAAGCCTTAACTTTGGAAGCAGAGAAGGCTTGTGTTTATGACAAAGTCATGGATAACTTCAACATGATATTGGGCCGGGGGGGGGGGGGGGGCTAATAAACACACATGATTGTGGAATACTAGGGCAGCTAAATTGCTAATGTTGGCTTAGTTAACCATGCTTATGATTGTCCGACTCCTTGCTTGGGGTTTGTAGTTCACGGGGGTCCGGGTACACCCAAGAGAACCACCCCGCTCTCATTTTCAAGTGTCCGTGGCCTTGCATGTTTTTGGACAATGAAATAAAACATGTTTCATTCGTCAAATTACATAATTAAAAACACAAGTAATTTTCTTTTTGTGATATTCATTTCTCAATAGTCAAAGTAATAAAGTCTCTAGTGCTACACCAAAACCCCTGATTAGTGTGTGTGATATATTGATTTTTCAAAACTGATGTAACTTTCTATGGAGTTACATTACATTACATCTTTTACATGCTTATGTGAAGGAGCTCACGGCTTACATAGTTGTCACATTATAGAGGGAGGACTTAAGTGGAGCAAATTGCGCTTCACCAAATAACTGATTAGTTGTGTGATGATATTTCAAAAGTCCCCTATTTTTTATGCACTTATACTAACTTACGTTGCATTTTGGGCCAGCTAATGTGAAGCAAATTCTTGTAGCCTACATATATTTTCACTAAAGAGAGAGGGAGGATTTAGTGAAGCATTCCATGCATGCTACTTAAATTGGTGTGTGTGTGGCATCATTTTTTTAGAATAGATTATTTCTTGTCATGCATCTTTTTGAGCCGTTTATGTGGATCAACTCATCACTAGGTGGAAAAAATCGTCAATTGCAACCATCCATTTCAACCAAAAAAAGGGTTGCCATCCCCTGATTGGCACTCCCCTTCGGACACGCATTCATGTTATACATATGCCCATGTATGCATAGCCTAGATGTTTGTTAGGGCCACTTCACACACGAGCCAAGAGCCGTGACCATGAGATTGTGAGAGCCCAAAACAAAGTGTCCAAAGGCCGTCCCAACACACCCTCACAATTGTGTCGTGTGGTCATGGATCCTCAAGTGTAGTGTGAGCCATATGTGACCGGGCCCTCAACCAAATGTTATTTCAAAGAATTTCTATTCATGCGGGTCCTCACACATGATAAAATAAACTAAGTCAACGGTTGTGAGCATTCAGAGTGCCATGGTCTCCTGGTTTTGTGTTAGGCCTACCTCCAAGAGGTGATTTTTGAAAAAAATCCAAGTGACCACGAAACATGATCCATTTGATGCCATGTAGGAATCCATGTAGACTTTACATCCATCTTGCATTCACATTCTCCGTTGGTCCCTCAAGCGTAGTGTGAAGCAAAATTGGACCGGCTATGCCTTTTCCACCAATGAGAGTGCTTGAAATGCAACGGTCACGGGCCCTCAATCTCGTGTGTGAAGTGGCCCTTAGACTACTCTAATTCGTATGCACGTGATATTGATTTTCTAGAAACTCTTGTAATGTTTTTGTTATGTGTCTCTTGGGGCTGCTAATGTGGAGCTCATCGCTTCGATAATTGTTAGATGGGGTATGAAATTAGTGGAGCTGCAAGCATGCACTAGACTAATAGTGCACTTTTGTAGGCTATTGGTGTGAAGCTCATGGCCTGTAGGCTGTAAGTAGTTGCTGGATGGAGGGGAGGAATTTAGTGGAACATCCACTACATTAAACGTCGAGTTAGTGTTCATATATTGATCAATTTTCCAGGCTAGTATTTATTTCCTAGAATCCATGTCATTTTCTAAGGGTTCACACCCGGTGAATGTGTCATAAATAGACGCCTTCTTGGCCTGCTGATGTGAAGCATATCATGGCCTACGTAGTTGCTAGATAGAGAGGAGGAATGTAGCGGAGCTACCGCTACACTAAAATGTGTAGTTAATCAAGGCCACTTTACACTAGATAGTAGAGCTTCAAGGCCCTTGACCATTGATTTACAAATGTTGTGATTGGTCAAGAAGCCGGAGACGGTCCAAGTTTGCTTTGCACTAGTACCTCAATGCCCAAGACACTGGCAAAGAAATTTGAATGGATGGAACATCTACATGGCGTCCTATTTGTTAGCAAGTGGACACTAGCTGATGTTTCATGGTCTACCAGATATTACGTTAGACATGTCAAAAAGAGGTGGGTCTAACACAAAACTAAAAGCCGTGGTAATTCATTAAGTTGCCAAAGGCTCCAAGAAACACTATATTATCATGATGGAGATCTTAACCTGAACACACATAATTGCGGTCCCTCAATATGCCTTGGGGTGCACCTTTCATAACACATACGAGTATACGTGAGTGCACAAAAGGGGTATATATTATTTTGAACTTTATCGTAGTATGTATACACATGCTACACAAATTGTGACTCATAATTATCTACATATATGAAGGACCTCTATGAGATATGCAACACTTGTACCTGTATGTATGGTAGTGTCACCACACTTTACGGGATAAGTATTTAATATAAGATGAAACTAGGGTGAATCATTTTCTCGTGTATTTATCTCATTCATGCATTTATGGAAGGGGTTGTTGAGCTGAGAACAAGGCCACTTCGTACTTAGGGTTGCAAGTGGAACATGCCACACTTCTTTGTGGAGGTTGATCTAAGGGAATGCGGATGGTTGATGCAGGCGGTTGATGCAGGTAGTGATTACATGCATTAGGTGACTTAGAAGTTAGGTTTTGTCGCAAAAACTAGCAAAATTTAATTGTTGAAATTACGAAGGTGCTCAAAACTCCTCCTTTCCTCAATTTTTTTTCCATGTGTTTCACATTGCCCCTACCTCCTTTTGGGTGCTCGTCACATTAGTGGCTTTGTGGATTCAATTGTGGAAGCAATAGCAGGCGTTTGTAGATCATTTTTTCATCAATTGAATTCTTGGTTTTGAATAGGGAGCAGAGTGCTTGTTTTGTCCCCGAATTAAGTTGTGGCTATCATTAAAGCATGCATGATAGGCACCAATTAACAAGTGGAATAAAATGGGTCAAGTAGCTTTCTTCTATTCAAGATGCTTTGAGTTTCAATTGATGTCAGAACTATAGGATGTAGGCAAGGAAAATCAAGACAAGAACACACTTGAAGCTAGAATTGTCAGAAAAGTGGTAGACTAGAAAATTAGCTCCAATAAAAAGGTATAGTTTCTCGGGAGGGTTTGTAAGATGCATACAAAAGTTGGTAATCATTGGGTGGAGTATAGGGATCCAATTGACTTGATGGACCATCCATCAAACATGAAGAATGGCTTATGTTGGTATAAAAAAAGGAACCAACAGCAAGTGAACTTACAATGATACTAAACATTTGATGAAAAACTTAGAAACTAAGATGCTTAGGAGTTACATCTGGGGGATGAAAAAATCTTCAACAACATTCTTGATGAATGCTAGGGTTTTGCATTATACATATGACAAAGGTTGATTGTTATTCAAAAGTACATTAAATGTGTATTTATGTTAACGACTATATATGAATTTTTATGTATATATATTGTCACTTGTATGTTTATCACTGAAATTGTTCGTATAATGCTCAATTTTTAATTTTTATTAAATAAAATAAAATAAAATAACCTTGTGTATAGGGGGTTTTTAGAGTATGTTGCGAAGGCACATGGCTCTTGGTTTTAATGAAAGGTGCACCTCCCGGGTAAATTCCCAAGGGTCGACTCTTCATGCCACGTATGAACTAATGTGACTGTAGGAAGGGATATTATTTGAGGCGTTAGCTTATATATATATATATATAGAGAGAGAGAGAGAGAGAGAGATTATTTTCCTCTAGTGTATACACTTAAAAAGGCTATTGATTTTTTTTTTCATGAAGGTAGATGTACAAAAGGGGCCCCTAAAGTTTAGAGGGAAACTGACAATAGATGTGCTAGTTTCACCCATTTCACCTCATTTCTTTCAAATGACTTGTGTTTTAGGGACATATTATTATGAGTTATATCCTATGGATAAGAATCTGGTCAATGGCTTTCTCGTTGGAAAGTGAAAGTGGATTATATATGTAGTAAAGGCATGTCTATTTCATGATTTATTTTCAGTGCATGTAAAGTAGGCATTTATCACATTGAAATAAAAAGCATAGTATAAATACACAAGTCCATTTTTGAGCCTATTGTGAGTACGTATACATTTGTTTTTCATCTTTAAATTCCCCGTATATAAGGGGTTTATTTCATAGTCACCCACGCACATCATTTAGGTTCCCAATGAAGGGTCCACGCCCTGGGGGTCAATATTATCCACTTTCACTTACCACTGAGCTTGAGGGCCCATCAACTGCCAAAATTGGATTTCTATTTCCCATGATACGGCCTTTGGGTGATTTTCAAGGGCCCTTGGATTTCCATAGTCATGGCTCTTGGCTTTTGTGTAAAGTGGCCCCTTGTGTGTGTGTGAGATATTAGTTTTCGATTTTCATATGTTAATCATTTGAAAGACTTTGTTAGTGTATTTGTAGGATTGTTTGAAGTGGGGTTTTGGGTGGCTCTCCTTGTAAGCCTGATGGAGTAGCAGAGTGCATGGCCTTTGTGGTTAAAAGATGGAAGGAAGATATTTAAAGGAAATAAAAAAAAATGTCTCTAAGTTGTAATTAGTGTGTGTGTAACACTAATTTGTCCAGAATCCAGGTATAATATTTCTCAAAGGCTGATTGAAAAGAAATATGGATGTCAAAAGATGCCATGTTCCAATGTGGCTTTCTTTATTGAAGCACGTGGTAGATCTGTATTCATTGATAAATGGAGGGAAGGAAATTATAATAGAGAGTGTGGGAAATTAATGAAGGTGATACAAAATTTCCTAATGTTATGAGATTAGTGTCACCAAAGGATTTAGGAAGCATTGTTCATCCCAACACTAATCATTGAAAGTACTATTCATAGCATCATTATTTACTAAAAGTATCGGCACTATCATCTTGTCATTATTCACTAACAAGCATGTGTTTGTATATACCTTTTTTTTATCGCTCTACAAGCACCTCAGAGCACACACTAACACTTCTGAAATCACCGCAGGGAAGGTGGGTGGGGGGGATTAACGCATTAGCAGGGTTTTTATGCACTGTGCAACCGAGGGGTATTTCTATGGGGGAGTTTTGAAGTAGAGGAGATATTAAATAGACAATTGCATTACCTAATTTTCTAATTAGTATTTTTTTGGAATACCACATTATTACTTAGAATTGAGAGAGGACAATGATACTTTATTGTGTTCCTTCGTTATAAGAAAAAAGAACTTTGTATAAGGGCTAAATTAAAGAATAGTTGCACCAATCATCACAAGTTTAAGAGCTTAAACAACAAAGAAATATCATGAAGCAACATATGCATAACCTATATTCACATAGTACTTGTTTTTCATCCATCCATGCATGGTGTATTACAAGTTGCATAGTACATTCTTTATTATGAAGCATTAATCACATCTAAAACAATAGAATTGGTTATATTATGTACAACACTACATTGAGGTAGGCATTGGGATGACACTACGAAAATACTAGTAGGATCATGAGTTTGAATTTCAGAAGGAGGAACCACATAAACATAAACTAGATTCTTAAATTATTTTATTTTATTTTTTAAAAGTAAAAACTAAACATAAACATAAGAAGAAGAAGAAGAAGAAGTTCACATGAATGTAGAATTCTATTGCCCAATGCCAACATTCATAAACTGTGCCATCATATAATACAATTACTTAGGGCCACTTCACACACGAGCCAAGAGCCGTGACCATGAAATTGTGAGGGCCCAAAACAAAGTGTCTAGAGGCGGTCCTAACACATCCCCAAAATTGTGCAGTGTGGTCACGGATCCTCAAGTGTAGTGTGAAGCATATGTGACCGGGCCCTCAACCAAATGCTATTTCAAGGAATTTTTATTCATGCGGGTCCTCACACATAATAAAATAGATTAAATCAACAGTTGTGAGCATTTGGAATGACATGGTCTCTTAGTTTTGTGGTAGGCCTACCTCCAAGAGGTGGTTTTTGAAAATAGTCCAAGTGACCATGAAACATGATCCATTCAATGCCATGTACGAATCCATGTAGACTTTACATCCATTTCACATACTCTGTTGGTCCCTCAAGCGTAGTGTGAAGCGAACTTTGACTGGCTCCGCCTTTTCCACCAATGAGAGTGCTTGAAGTGTGATGGTCACGGGCTCTCGGTCTCGTGTGTGAAGTGGCCCTAAGTTGTTTTTCAAATAACCTTTTGGGTGACAACACATGGACATTACTTGGAGATCTTTTTGTCCAATGATAAGGACATCATCTTAAATGGTTAAAAATATGCGTCCTCCCTATTGAGGACACACAAGTATATATCCACATTATATCACATAATATGCAAGGAAAGGCACACTTTCTAGTACCTCTTCTTAGTCTACGCCATCGTGACCTATGAGACGACTTGATGATTCGATCGGCCATGTTGACCCAATTTAAGAAACGGAAAAAAAAAAACACTAAGTATTAAGATGATGATGATGATGTGTCATGTCCGTTTCATGTGTGCCCAAAATCATAATAACCAACCACCGTGTCCATATTTATGAGGAATACATTTTTGATGTTGTGTTAGATGTTTTTTTCATCCAAGTCCCTAGGATGAATGTCCCTAGTCTCCGTTCAATCGTCAATGTTGCGTCTATCCGTCCATCCATCTATCCATGATCCATCACATCCTTTGCCTCCCTTTCCCTACTTTTGAGTCCTTGAAATCCTTCTTATGTTGCTTTGTTCTCCCAAGTGGTTTTGTCTGTAATTGCTTCTTGTTTCGGAACACCTCGCGTTGCCAATGTGAACGGAACTTAAGACAATTAATAAATGGCCTTCCATTAATATACACTAAATATTGTATTTAGTGTCATCAATTTTATTTGTCTTGATCAATACTAATTATAAACCCACCCATGTAGTGTCACTTACACTAGGAGTAAACTTAACATGGTCTTTTGTTCTCGGTAAAAAAAATTGGGCATTATAGATTTAAAATGTCGCAATTATTCTCACTTCACTAGTAGAAAACTATGCCAAAAAGAACCGCAGCCAAAATCAACTGTGATTCTTTTGATCAACCTAACATGTAATCGCTAAACGACTGCAAATTAATTTTTTTGGTTTAACGATTAATTTTTTTAGAAATTTTAGGGCTCATAATATACTGTTGGAAAGGTCTTGAAAATACCTTTCCAATGGTATATTACAAGCCCCCAAAACTTCAAAATTGCAATCGCAAACATGGAGAGGAGTGACCTAGTGACTCTCCGGGGTGCTAAAGGGATCATGCATCTCATGATGGGAATCCCACACAACCCCAAGAACGGCGAAACACCTAAAACACGATTAATGGAAGCCAAAATGAAACGGGCTAATCTTCCAACAAACCCTAGAGTTTGACCTACGGTAGAGGAGGCATTGCCTCATATTTTCACATACCTCACATTTCAAGGTGATGATCGCATAAAGAAACCCCAAGATTTTCTAGGGATAACTAAATTTCACATGTGATGCTTATTCATTCCAATAAAGAGTATGGTCCCGGCAAGCACAACTACTCTAATTAAAGTTGGTTTACAAGGCTAAGCTACTACAAGAACTTGCAAGGCAACGAAGATCTGATAGATCCCACCTATAATTCCACTTCAACTCATAATGTTCGTGAGGCGGATAGATGAAACATTATAACACTTTTCGGAGGATTATTTTTTTTAGTGCAAGATATTTATAATTGTGTACGATTCCTAGATCACATCCATATTGGTAATTAAACCAATGCCGCCGTGATTTGCATGGTCTCCATCATCTACACTTCACGGTGATTTTGAGGATGTGAAACATCGTATACTAGTCACGGTGTTTATCGGCATATGTGGGTTGTTGGTAGGATGTCCCCACTATCAAAGAATGCCACCGTCCTTTTATATCTACACCAATTCGTGCAATTCAGTTCACCACCCAACATTTGAATTTAGGGTCCCAAGCGAACGTCCTGCATCGGTGAGAGAAATATGCAAATCCACCATCATGGTAGATTTGTAACTTTTCAACTGACGTAGGATAATTTCTCAATGACACAGGTCGAGACTCAATTATCTAGTACAGTATCCTCCCGCTTAAGTACGCACCCGTTTAAGTACATATCCCAGTTAAGTACGCATTTTTTGGCAAAAAAATTAGGGTTCAAGATTTCTTAGTTGAACATGTCGTGAATCGTCATTTGGTGTAAGTTTTGAAGTTTTTTTTGCGTTTGGCTTTGAGGTCAACCGCTCGCGATTTGGGAAACCCTAAATCCTAAAGTACGCACCTACCAGCTAAGTACGCACAAAACTGCGCATGTTCAAGTTACATACTTAAGCAGGAGGTTACTATATTCATTTTTTTATGTTGATTTAATAGGACCCTACTTTAGCAACATTCTACACTACTTACAAGAATGTATTGCCATAGTAGCTAAGCACATGAATTTGTCGTTTTATTTATAGTGGTTGCAATATGGGTGAAATAACCAAAGTTATAATTTTTGTGATATGGTTTAAATCCAAGGTAATTCAATGTAACGGCACATATTAGTGCAGCCACTCTGTAACTAGTATGAGCATCCCAACCCTTTGTACTCATACATAATAAGACATCACCTTAACATGATCCCCGGGCTACCTTTTTGGAAAGATGAAGAACGGTGAAACGACGGCCATTGCAACCACCATGTTGTCCGCCGTTATACATGGACATAATGCATATTAAGCTCTTTAATCCGGGGTATTATGTCCATACTAATGGAGGTTGTCATGCATGTGTGCTCAAATTGTTCATAAACCCAACAATGATTGTGATTGGAGTCACTTGCCAACCATGCTCTTGGAGCTTGAAGGTGTAGCGGCAAAAAAACATTGTACTTGTTCTAAGTTCCAATAATATTAATTGCATTTGTGAGGTCTCTATCGTGATGGAAGCGGGATTAGAGGATGTCAAGGGTTACGTTGTCGGTTG
The DNA here is from genome assembly GCA_950295325.1 of Polytrichum commune. NCBI lineage: Eukaryota > Viridiplantae > Streptophyta > Polytrichopsida > Polytrichales > Polytrichaceae > Polytrichum > Polytrichum commune. The sequence goes on from OX485804.1 coordinate 63,628,974, forward strand.
GTGAGGTGGAGATGAGGTTGTTTGATGGGATGCCGGTTTTAACTTGTCAAAAGACTGTGATTTGTTAGACTACACATTGACGGAGAGAGAGAGGGAAGTATCGTATACGAGCGTACTTTCTCATCCATCCAACATCCAAACTTGACCCCTATACGTTTGTTGCCAATTCATTTAAAATGGTCTCAAGTAGACCAATTATGGGTTTTAAACCCTAACTCTAGTGCTGAATGAACTAAACAAAGTAACCTTCGGATTACATGCTATTTCAGGGTTTCTATGTTGGATGAATGAGAGGTATACTTGTATGCAATAATTTCCTCTCTCCCACATTCACCTAGCGTATAGCTACACTAAATATGATATTTAGTGTCATATGGTATTAATGTCACTATGGCAACTTTTTGGATGACACTTCTAATGAATAAGCAAGCAAATATTGTCATGGATGATGGATGAGTTCATCCATTGGCCAAAACCCTACCTTGTTTTTCAAGCAACTTGTGATGAAATATTGTCACGGATGATTGAAAATTGGATGAAAATTTACTTGCTAAGTGACACAAATTGCAACATTGTATTTCTGTAATCCCCCAAAAAATTGACAAGGAATGACAAGTAATGTTGGGTTAATATTCAACGTAGATGGGTCTTAAATGGTTACTTTTTCCAACTAGCATACTTGTCTTCCTAGAATATGAAACCACAAAAGTAGCACAAGTTGGTTAGCAAATCTAAATTAACGTCATAGCCACTTTCCTCACAATTTTCAGAGCTTGTTTGAATTCATTATGAAGTCATCATCAAACCGAAGGATTTTGTGCTCGTCAATGGTCATATGGGTCCCCCTCCCCCACCAATTATGTGATCTATTAAGTTTAGAGCGGTAATTTTGAGCATGTACTCCATATCTATTTTAAATAAGCAACTTTTTGGCATATGTTCTTATATGCACACCTAACCACACACCACTCAAATATAGGTGTATGTTTGAGATAAGTAACCAAATTATGCACATCTACGTTAAGAGCTTGTTAGCATGCCGATAGCTCATAGACTTGTGTTGACGCTGAATTTTAAAGTTGGGGAAATACATGTTGGACTTCCTTTTCCAACTCTGCCAACTTTGAAAAAAACTTTGGGATCTAGAATAGTAGGTTGCACGTCTAAAATAAATTTTTCCAATGGGACCCGCCTTGGCCTTTACAAGGCTAGCTTGGCCCATCCATTCCAATATGTCAAGCTAGCAAGATGGTAATAATATAGCCTGACGCAATATACAAGCCTTCAGAAAATTTGGGTGACTGGACATGTATGTGAGGGATATGCTCTCAGTCTTCCATTTTAGCCAAATCACCTAGAGTTTGATTGAGAGACTTTACAAATAACTATGTTGTCCATCTTTACTGACCTTCCTTTTTTGGTTCAAGCTCATGCCTTTAGAAGTTACATGACATATTTTATAATTAGAAGAGAATTGAGTATTTTTCTTATATAATATATTAGTGGTTCTACACTGCTATACATGCAATTAGGTTGTCCCACTCTAATTTATTGACATTCCACAATATTTTGAATATTATTACCACAATAGCAAAATACAATATCTAATGCTTTGTTGTGGTTGCTATACGGATGAGGAAGCAAAGTTATAAGTGAGTCTTTGCGGTTTGGTTCAAACCCAAGGTAAGTTGCATCATGGGTAAAGAGGCAAACTATTCACAAAAGCAACCTAATAGCACAAATCAGTGTAGAATATACAAGCTTGTTTTCTTTAGTTGGTCGATTTCAAGTTGGTTGCTTGCCAATTATCCTCATTCAATTTGGAGGTTATAGTTCCAAAAAAAATCTAGAGTGGTTGCTAAATTCTCATTGAGGATATTGCCTTTTAAATAACCATGTTGGCATGGTTGCAAGGTGGTTGCCAAGTGCTTCATGATTACCATCACTATATGGATAGTTGCCGCTAGTTCTTTGACACTACAAGGTAGATTTCAAGTTTCTAAATCTATTCGTGTCGTACATTTGAATATCTAAAATCTACCTTGTGATGACAAAGAACTAGTGGCAATAGTATGTGATCCTTGTAATGCCTGAAGATTACCAAGTGGCTTAGGCTGGGAACCCCCACCAATAATATACAAGGTTAGTACATTGGGATGCAATGTTGCAAGGTGTAGTTTATTTTAATACCTAATCTTCCAAAAGTGAGAACATGGAGGAATTATTACATGTATATCCACTTAATGTTGACAAACCAAATGAGTGCACCAATGTGGGCAACCTCCTAACAAAAGTTAGAAACAAAAATCCTCTTAATAATAACCTTTCTTTCATGTTAGAATTTCTTAAACATAATGCCTCAATAGCTAGGTTGTTAGCTTATGACCCTTGTATTAAAGGAGGAGGGGGGGGGGGGGTTCATCACATCAAAAATTGATCAATTTTCTTATAGATAGATGTCTTTGAAATCTTCCACGCATTGGCTAATATTATATAAACATCAACAACTTATACCACTTCATGTTCTAATATAAGTAATTAGAACATGCATCATATATACGGGAGTCATGAACGGGGAGAACTGGCTACTAGTTACAGATGAACTAGTTAAGTTTGAGAAATAACCGGTTGAAGTTCAAGACTTTAGGAAAATTACCCCATCATTTTAGAAGAAATTATAGAATATACCCCAATTTAATAAGGAAAATTAAAAGATGTCAACATGTATCCAATTGGACTTGGAAACACTAGGATCTCAACTAATTATGCCCAAAAATCTCCCTGGACATTGTATGGGAGTTGTGTGTCCAAAACATGGGGGGTGAATTTAACATAGCTGACAAGATACCATATGGGTGTACAAAAGGGTATTTGATGAGAGTTTGGTTTACAAAGTAGACATAAGTGAATCCAATGTATAGAGTTCCACCTAGCATTTTATAAACATATGCATGGTAATTTCAAATAGAATAGATTTACAAGTATGTTTTTGTTTTTGTCGACTTGCACAAATATGGTTATTAGTGCCTGGGGAGATTTTTGCGCAATTGGTCAAAAATCCTAGTATTACCAAGTCCAATCAGTTCCATGTTGTGATCTTTCAGTTTTCCTTTCTTAATTTGAGATTTATTTTATAAATTCCTCTACAACGATTAGTAATTTCCTTAAGTTTTGAACTTCAACAAGTTATTTCTCAAGCTCAAGTGGTTCATCTATAACTAGAGGTCAGTGCTCCTCGTTCGTTGACAATTATCATGAGCCCAAACCTAGTGAACTTTTCATTGATAATGGGAGCCATGTGTGTGCAAGACCCGTTGTTAAAACACCTTATATACAAAAGAAAAAGTATAACGTGAAAGAAGATTGAACATGCAATCATACAATGGATAATTGTCCATAGTATGAACTTGCGATAAATTCAAAATCCTACTTGAAAACATACATTAATTTCAACAATCACACCATGAAGACCGTTATCCCATGCCTACTCAAATATGTACAATTAGGTTGACCTCACAAATAGGTCGACTCTTTATCCATGCAAAATACTAATATGACATAACTTACCTGATAAAAAGGTCAATGTTGGCAAAACATTATAGCAACACGTAACTCCAAATGGTAACCCACGCTAACTAGACAAAATCGTGTAGCCTAAAGGTGGGACACAAATTTTGAGTTGCAAAGCCTCTTTGCAGAACTCCTCCATGAGTTGGTTTGCCATACATGATGCTCGCTACAAGTTTTCCAAAATCTAAAAATGTGAATAGCAAAATCATAGTTACATATTAACCCTATATTGCCCTATTTTTGAGAGCCCCCATGGGTTCTCTCTCAGAAAGAGAAGTCACTATGGAGCCACATCATGCCTTTCACTTGGTTGCAAGATCCTTTTTACGTTTCAAAAATAGTTAGGTGCAAGTCTCATTCAATTTTGTATTAAATTTGAAGGAGAACGATGTTTCAAAGTTTTTTTGAAAACTTGTCAAAGGTCCCTAAGACATGAGCCTCGTGAGTATTACTTGTTGGAAGATCATGTTTCTTAGTATTGTGGCCAACACCCCGGACTAGACATATTTCAAAATTGACATCCAAATTGTCTCATTGTGAGAGACAATACATTCATTTGGTGAATGAATTTTGACCACATCTACAATAGGCCACGGGTAGATCACTTAGTGCATTTTAAAAACGACGTGCGGCATAATATAGAGAGGATTAAAATCATTTGAAATAAAAATTATAAAGGAATTCCAAATAATGAAGGGGCCCTTAAATGTAGACAATCCCATTATAAGTAAGTTAGATGGACATAAAACGTGGGCCATTATTTTTTTGTAAAATTAATATAGGGGCTGAAGATAAGGATCCTAGAAGGTATGTTTAGTATGGTATGTAAATGGGTTTAGGACTCACGGGGATGGATGATAATTGGGATTTCCATCTGTCCAAAATTACTTAAAAGGAATATAGAGTACAAAAAATTGCAGTGACTTGGACAATATAAGTAATGGAAGGGTGCAAACAAATGGGCCATTTTTGAAATTTAAGTAATCATAGGGATGCTTTAATTCATCCCTTGAAGGTAAATAGCCCCAAAACAAAAAAACCCCCAGCCGCACGTGGTGCACAAAAATGCCTTAGAGTGATCTACCCGTGCAATAGGCATATGAAAGATCTCCAAATCTAGAAACTCAAATCCTCACTTACATGTACGTCAAACTTATATATATATATATATTTTGTATCAAACGTAATCATCCTCCACCACATGATCCAATTTTTTTTTAAATTCATCAGCTACCCTATCTTAGGGACCTTGAACTCTATGACTGTGCGTTCTTCTCACACTTTGTTGAAATGAAGAGATTTTCTTTTCTTTTTCTTTTGTATCTTCATAACGGAGATGATATCAAGTTGATATCCACGTACAAATGACTAATTCATAAAGTATGTTGATGATGATGAGGTCAATTGCCCTTGACATCCATGGTGGTATGAAAAGTTCCAAGTGTATTGGAATGCACCTAGACACATTTAAGAATTAAGGTGTACGGTGACCCACAAGTATACCCATGTATACATTTAGAACACATGAGAATTGTGATGGTAGGTACATGTGAAGTCATAGTTCATCGCCATCTCTTAAACTATGAAAGTGCTCATCATAGATCATGTACTTTTCATTCACGAGACAATGTGCAATTTAGAGTCGGAGGTATATATATATATATATATATATATATACACACACACGCACCTATATGTCATGATTTAGTTGTTGTTAGTTATGGGTCACTCACCTTACATTATTTGCAACCATCCCTTTTGTGCAAACTTCCAAGACCGTCCCTCTCGACCCCACATGAGCTCGATGGGAGGCCGGACGGCCGGGGGAGAAGTCGACTCGTATTAAGTTTAAATTGTACGCGTCAATCAATTGCCGAGCTTTGGACGCTCCAAAGACCCAAGTTAAAGCCAAGCCCCACGGCACCACTATGTATAGCTTATTAAGTGGTACGACGGGAAGAAGAAGAAGAAGAAGTAGAAGGGAAAAAAAGCAAAGGTGCGTGTTTTTGGAAGCCCGACTTGTCGCTCATGACTTTGTCATGGACGTGCAATATGGAGAGAGGGGGAATTATGTATCGTATATGAGTGTTGCTTCCCATTCATCCAAGCATAGTTACCTGGAGGTTACTTTTTGAAGTTGATTTGACATCATAATTAGTTTCAACTCGATGCCGTGGAGTTAGGAAAGTGTTATGTGCAGGATAGGTTTACAAATCTCGACAAGACAAAAGAATCATGATGTAAGATAGGGGTCAACACTTAGTGCCTGCCTTCAGAACCATACGTGAGATTGATAGCTGTGCAATATGTCGAACTTTGCTTCGAGGACCATGTAAACAAAAATTTGATTAAACAACATAAAAAAAGAGGTTTGAAGAAATGTTTGAACATGATTTTCTAGCATAAGGACCCCTGAATTAGTCTACTCAAGGTCATTTGAGATGAATTCACGTTTGGGGATATTATTGGACATAATTGGTCAAGATCCTTGTTTCTAAGTCCAACCAGTTACACATTGACATCTTTATGCTCTTTTGGGGGTCTATTCTATAGATTCCTCTAAAATGATCGGTAAATTTCTCTGATGTCTTGAACTTCAACTAGTTAATTCTCAAACTCAATTGGTTCATCTGTAACTAGCAGTTGGTTCTCCCTATTCCCTAAGATGAGTTGGCAATAAACATTTAGAGGGCCAAGTTCTTATGTTGGATGGATGAGAGGTACACTCATAAATGATGATTCCCTCTTCTTGTGCAACATGAAGGAAGGTGGTGGGATTGATTGATAACTCTAAAATTGCAATGCATGCCAAGCGCCCTTGTCGCCATTAAGTCATCATAGTAGAGTTAATCTTAAAGTCTTTCAAAAACTCATGGTTCTAGTTTGGTAGGGAGTTTTGGTTTTATTTTTGACAATTTATAATATTTACAAGATCTTCAAGTGGTGCCGGAACCCCCAATATTAGTGAAATTAAGGATTCGCGTTTGACTTTGGCTCAAATACATGGCTGTATGAACATGAATTTCATGGCAAACTTTTGAAGGCACCTTTAGATCTCATCGGTAGTCATTTAGGGGCTAGAGTAAACCCATCCTTATAACATGTCAAAGTCTTAAATGTTTTTCATTGAAACCCAAGTTTAATGAGCCGGAACCCTCTAAGATTTTACATCACCATGACAATCATGCAATGGGGAAGGGTTCAACATTGTCATCAATCACTTCATCTTCACAACGTTAATCCAACATGAAAATGAGGACGTTAACACAGAGCGAAACACGTTGATTTTGGTAAGGATAGAGTTTGAGATGTTGGTTGGTGCAAACATGATTTTGAAGATAGGAGTTGACTCACTATTTAAAAGTAGCTTGAGTTAGGAACAAAGCCACACCGAATTGTGCAAACGGTAGACTTACTAAGCATACAAACGAAGTGATTTAAGGCTATTCTTGTGAACAAAAGCCAGTCTTGGAGGAAGGAGGCACCACGGGCCTTGGCTTGGTGGTTAGGGCTCATGGCCCCCAATGAGGAGGTTGTGGGTTCTATTCCCCATGCCGGCGTGGTGCTCACCACCTTAGTCCACCCAACTATGGTGGGGGGTCCTTGGACCTTGTTGTATGGGTACCTCAAAGCCCTTTGGGGGGATTCCATGTCCGGTATCCTCAAGGCACTAGTGGCTAGCTAGGAACTAGTATAGTGTGTCACTATAGTGCCCACCCCGAGAGGGGTTAGTAGTCCTGCATCACTAGTATTATGCCATGAGGGTATAATACCAAGGGTGGGTCGAACGGGCATTCCAATCACGCTGATCACATGGTCAACGTTTCTTCTCTCTTGGAGGAAGGCCACATAAATGTGTTGTGTGATCCCTCTCCGTTTATTGCGAAATAAATAGGACACAACGAGACCATTTTGAGAAACAATGTGTGTCGACATAACGTGTAACATGGACTAATTCTAACCAAGACTAGATTAAATCGTTCATATTGTCCTAGTGTTGATTCTCAGAGGAGCTTAAGACACAAATTGGAGTTTCTTTTGTCTTTGACCCCAATGTAAACCCACCCTTACTAAGGGCCACTTCAAACACGAGACTGAGAGCCCGTGACCATTGCACTTCAAGCACTCTCATTGGTGGAAAAGGCAGAGCCGGTCCAAGTTCGCTTCACATTACGCTTGAGGGACCAACAGAGTATGTGAATGCAAGATGGATGCAAAGTCTACATGGATTCCTACATGGCAACGAATGGATCATGTTTCATGGTCACTTGGGTTATTTTCAAAAACCACCTATTGGAGGTAGGCCTATCACCAAACCGGGAGTTCATGACACTCCGAACGCTCACAACCGTTGATTTATTCTATTCTATCATGCGTGAGGACCCACATGAATAGAAATCACTGAAATAACATTTGGTTGAGGGTCCAGTCACATAATATGACTTCACACTACACTGGAGGATCCGTGACCACACTACATGATTTTGGAGGTGTGTTGGGATGGCCTTTGGACACTTTGTTTTGGGCTCCCACAATTTCATGGTCACGGCTCTTGGCTCCTGTGTGAAATGGCCCTAATACGATGTCAAAGTCGTCTTAAGTGTATATTGATTGGATCGCTTTCAAAGGTTCAAAGTTGGAAGCCTTGGATTTAAGTCTTAGATTGGCATGTCATGCAACCGAGAAGAGTCCAACACATCCGAATCACTCCATTTGTAACTCGGTCATCAATGGAACCAAAAACTCACTATAATTATATAGAATACATAGAAATTGTATCATTTGATTAGCTACCAAAAAAGGGCTGATACTGTATTACTGTAGTGGGAAAAATTTGGTAAAACAAAATGCTACAAATTAGTTATTAAAAACATAGATTTTGGAATTTTCAGGGATCCCTAAAATTTTCAAATTTTACCATAATTATGATAATACTAATGATAATTTTCCTGCTTAGGAGGCAATACATACGATTTGAGAGTTGTGCAGAAGTGGCTAGTACTACGATAGATCCTATGCAGATTTTTTTTAATTATAGAATTGACCCTCCATATGTGAAGGAGTGTATGTGATGGGTACATGGAGGGTACTTAATGGCTTCAACAATACAACAACCACCGAAAATGATGACTTTGGCATTTTTTAAACTACCTTGTTTTCAACTCTCCAAAGGGTGAGATGAAACTTGGACCTCTTAAGGGTTGTGTGTATGTGTGTGTGTGTGGGTGGGGGGGGGGGGTTGGGTTTAAAAAAAAATTATAAGTAAATTAATAGATTTTTGTAGGAATTTTTATGTGATAATTGAAAAAAGGTTTGATTGTGTGCCAAATATCATACAAGGTTATCAAGACTTAAAAAAAAGAATGAAAAGCAGGCAAGCTTTGTAGGGTGCACTTGGGTGGGAACCATACATAGTGTGTCAAAGTCCAAATACAACTTGAAGATGGGAGAAGTAGGTGAAATTGTGAGCCTAGTGACTTGCGTTAGGTCAAGAAGTTGGAACAATATAGGTTCTCATTTTGGTAAAATTTTTAGAAAACCCAAAAAAACATGCTTTTTCTTTCATTTGGAGCGGCGAGCCCCAGGTGGAGGAGGGGGGCACCATGCGTTATGATAAATAATTTTATATATTTATTATAATGGGATATTAATGTCATTTGGTCATATTGGAAAGAACTCTAGAGGATGAACCCACTGGTGTTTTATTTGACAAAATTAACCATCTGTATTTCTTGCATGCAATAATGGATAATTAGAGAAGAACAAAGAAACTCGTGAATCTTAGGATATAATAAGGGTTTTTTAATTTATATTTGAAAAAGAAAAAGAAAAAGTATATATATTCTTATAATAACACATTTATGCTTCATTGTGAACTTATTATAAATTCTCATAGCCCTTATTTTGGCAATTTGACCCATGCTTAGCATAGATGGGTTGCTGCCCAAGGGATTGGAACCCTCAAGTTCATCATGACCCCATCTTGAACTCAAGGGTTTAGAAATATGATCAAGTTTAGAATATTTAAGATCATGAAATTTGTGTATGCACTAGGCACTCAAAGGAAGGTACTTATTTGTGGACATAAATAGTCTGGATAATTTTTTAACAAATCATTACCATAATGTACATTTGAGTACTTGCAACAACAATAGAGAACTCTATGATAGCAAAAAAACAACTTAAAAGACGCTTCTTCTTCTTCGTTTTGGATGCGGTGAACTTGTACGTTTTTGGGCAATGTAAATTTTTTTTTCTCTGTCTTTTTATAATATCAATAAATACCTTGATAAAATTTACCACTTTTATAGCCTTAAATGGTAAAATTTTATGATTTCAGCACACTTTACCAACATTGTGGTCCAATTTACCATGCTTGCACCATAGAGGTAATTTGTTTGTTCAAGAGGCACTTCATTACTCAAGAGTTGATTACATTTATTTTTCATACAAATTTCTAAAGGTATGTGTGGCACAATTACCATTGGCTTCACTTATGGTCGGTGTTGTCACTAAGGTAAACATGACATTCAACTTATTTTAAGCGCATTTTATGGCTCTTGATGGCCCCTCCCTGAGTAGGCTTGAAATTTATCTCTTTGAGTTGGGCCCCACCACTATTGCTAAGGTAATGGGGGTCTAGTGAAACTTGACCCTTGCAAATGTGTGGTTAATTTATCTCAAGTGGATCCTTCTACACTAATTTGGGGGACTCTAATGCTAATTACATGGTCAAAATGACTAAGAAACATCATTACAAGACCCATATCAAAGAGGTGTGTGTCTAGCATTGGCCGCCCCTCCCCATTTCAAAACAAGGCTCGCAAACAACTAAAACTAAAAATAACACTAAAGGGTTGCGTTTTATCACACATAGTGGAGGTGGGTGATAACCCAAAGAAATATTATGAACATGACCAACAATATTTTCAGCCAAATTGTCCCTTAATCTAGGATCAGAGTTCCAATATACCATAGTGCATTGACCACTTTGTTTATTTACAGACATCCATTTATTAAAATTTGTGTTTTTATATTAGGAAATATTAATTTTGGAGATTTAAAAAATAATATTTCCAAGTATTTTTTATTTTCTAAAAATAATATAATTAGTGCCGAAGTGGTAAGAATGCTACGGTAGTTTGATGGGACCCAATTCTTTTGTTAGGCATCTCATTGGATGGTTGCAATATCACTTAAATGTGAGCTTCTAAACTACCATCAAGTTGCATGTATGTGTTGGTCCGAATTTCAACATCATGTCCATAGGTAGTTGTCAAGTGGTAGGGTGGGAAACCCTTAATATCCGATCATTTTTCTTATTAGGACACGTAGTATATTTGAGTGTGGATGTGGTTTAGTGTGCTCCAAGAACGGATACCAAAAAGTCATCACATGGTTAAAATAGATTGGACTCTGGGCTCAATATATAATCACAATTCTAGGCTTAATAATCAACACAATTTTTTTGTTTTTTTGTTTTTGTCTTTTTCAGTAGGGAAGGGGGGGGGGGGAAGTTTGACATATATGACCATTTAATGAGAAGAAAAATCTTCACTTTGATAATGAACAAGATATTCATTTGAGCTTTAAAAATTATGAGAAAAGTGTATACGACCTTGAATTGATATGCTAACCATCTTTTACTGATTGCGTGTTTTCACATCCTAGGAGAAGTGGGCCATTCAAAAAATGTAACCCATTTAAGACCCATCCACCTAAGATATATCTCTTCTCCACCTTGGAATTGGTTGTGACAGCTCATATTCCACCCAACCATGCATATAACACGTTTTGTTTGTTTGTTTGTTTGTTTTGTTGTGGTTTGCATAATGATTTTGGGGGTTGGACCAATCATTTGGTGCCAAGTGGCTCATTGAGGTTAAGAAGGAAGGAACAATAGGTGATCAAGTTATCTTTAAAATGTCTATAGTTGTAATTAGAAATATTCACCTTGTGTGTTACGTAGTAACCATTAGCAACTTGAGATTGTATTGATATCCTTGGCATCAAAAGTGTTGTGTCATGTTAACTATTTAAAGGGGTAAAACATAGTTTGCCATGTCATCAAGTGTCTCATGATAGTGACTTTCTTTGGTTGTCTTCCACTGATCACAAGACTTTGATTAAAGTGGATTGATGATAAATAGTGTGGGCTACACTAAGCCATATACACACATATATATAGTGTAGTGTATAATAAACTAATATGTTGTTGTTGTTGTTGTTGTGGGGGTTTTTGGGAATTCTTTAGGGTCTTTTCACTGCGGGCTTGGTGCACCTTTATTGAAAGCATACGTCATATTTAATTTAATACCCCTATACATAGTTTACGAGTGGACACAAAATGGGATATACATACATAAATGCCTCTGCTACATATACAAAATACAAATATAAAATAAACATTTATTGCATATAAAATCCACTTTCATTTTCTAATAAGAAAGTCATTGAACATTTTTGTCATCCAGACCATGCAACTCAATGATTACATCAAGCAAACAAAGATAAGAGCATGATGACTTAGCCACAATCTAGAGAGAAAAACTCTAGGGAGCCCATGAACGCTCCATGAGCCTTCAATTTGCAAAAACCTAGAACCTAAATGCAAATCCCAACAAGAATAAACAAGGTAGTCACTGAGAACTATTACCATATGAGAATAATGGATGAAAACGTGAATCGGATGGAACTAGCACATGTGTTGTCAATATTATCTCTTAACCTTAGGGCCCATTCTATATATCTACCTTTACTTCAACATTCTTAAAAACCTTATAAAATATACACACTATAGAAAAATAATAGCTCTCCCTTATATATATTATGCACACTAATGCCTCAAATAATACCCCTTCTTACACTCATGTTAGTTCATACATGGTATGAAGAGTTCACCCCTAGGTCACTACTTAGTGCATGCAATGCTAAGTTAAACTCTTTGCAACCCACTTGCAACTTCCCACATAAAAATTTCTTGTGGCCCAAAATTGGGGGCTTTGTTTGTGACCCCACATACGACGTGCAAGGACTGAGATAAGGACCAATGCACAAATTGCATGTTGCATGAACTTATTGAACCTTTGAACGTCCAATGATGTGACATAAGGTAGGCATACCTAAAACCAACACTATATGAGTCCAGTGTCATACATTTGAAGCCCCAAAATGTATGAATTTGGCATATACGTAGGTGATAAGCATGTTTAACACAAATGAACTCAACATCTGAGCAAAGTGTCACATGTCTACAAAATCTCATGTATCACCTCAAAACATATAGCCGTTTGTCATCGAAATGTCAAACATGCTCATCACCTAGTACGGTAAATGTTGATTTTAGGTTTAATTTTGGCTTTGGCTATTTGTATGTTATTGGCTGGTATAGGAAATGAATCCCCACCTTGATTGTGTGGACATAATTGGAGGAATGTGTTAGATGTGTTTATACAAACCCTTTGACCTAAGGTCACTAGAGTCACTCCTTTAAGAGTGAAGTGATCTTCCTAACTTTGACATTTGTCATTAAGTTTTTGACCTATACACTTAAGTTTTGAGATTTCATGCTACATAGAACTAGTGTCCATGATCAACTAATTTTCATGTACATCAATTAATGAAAAAGACTCACTAATTCCAAAAATTGTATATATTATGAGTTCATGAAGGTTGTGAGCCATCAAGTCATAAATGAGCTAGTACCCAATTGAACTATGACCTACACAACATTTAGTGTACGTACGAGCTCCCAACATAGTTCGACTTTCACTTGGCAGCCTGCAAGATTGTTCATTTGAAGGATGTTGTTAGAATATATACCCATTTGATTCTCAAAATGAATCCCCAATACCCTAAATTTTTTTAAGATTCAATAAACTTACATCCAAGCAATTAAAAAAGACCGTATCTTTTATAGCGTTGTGTGTTCTAAGTTTGAACGGTCTTGGCTCATTCTGACCGTTTAAGGGCTCTAAATTTGATGAAAACATTCTTCACTCGTAGACAAGAAGAGATGAATAAGAATGAAAATGGAATAAAAAATCAGCATCACAATTAATGAGAGTCTTTTAGAAATAGTTATGAGGATCTGTAGTTGGAATGGCACATGGTTCTAAAAATGACCCCCTCTCAAATGTTCAATATGGATACATCAAATACCAATCAGATCAACCAATACCATGCAAAATCTATGAGATCGGTTTTAGAACGGAGTTGGTTTGTCTACCTTTTAGTGGAATGCGGGTTAGCTAAGGGCCGGTTTACACCATGGACCATGAAATCGGACCATGAAATATGGTTGTTTTCCATGGTCCGACTTGATGGTTCAACATCCATGGTCCCATTTCTTAAAAAATCAATTTACAAAGCCTTTGGGCCCCTCACTAGGTGCAAACCGAATGTGGACCAAGAGGAATGACCATGCACCAAATGTGAATGTGCTGATTTTTTTTAATATATGCCCAAAAAGGACAGTTTTGAAATAAATAAATAAAATTTGACCATTCTCTTGTCTTCACTTCATTCATCTTCTCTTCCCCAAAAAAATTGATTGAAAATTTACTATAACATCATTTCTCTGCCATGGGCCCTTGCCTTTTTTTACTAGGGCACCGCTTTTGCCTCTCCCACCGCAAAACCCGTTGAACCATGTCAATGAATAATGTAAGCCTTACAATATGTCTTTTGGAGACCTCGAACTCCATGGTCACTCTGACATTTTTTCCTTGGTGTACACCGAAGTGGTCCCGGGACGAGTTCAACAGCCAATCACAAATTTTACAAGACCTTGGGACGACTTCACGGTCCATGGCGAAGACAACCCTTTAGTACACCCCTTAAATTCTTGAATCATAAAACCCCAACTACTCCCAAGAAGATGTTGTTGTTAGTCAAGGGGGTTGTCAATATGTGAATGTCCACGATGGACATGGAGGGAGAGCGACATCCATGGACCGCCGCATGCACGTTTCCCTTCTATGTGTACCAAGTTAATGTCACCCATGCACCTAAGGAAATTTACAAGCATGAAATTATTTGTACTTATTAGAATCTCACGAACTTGAGAGCTACTTAATGCTAATGACACCGAGAGGCCGAGTGACTTAATAACCTCTTGATTATGAATCAATCGAGTCGATAAGAACCCGCTATTAGACAACGCTGTCTGTCAGCCCATGTTGTTGGAAATCTTCTCGTGGGTCAGGCTCACTCGGTGTCGATGGAAACATCTCATTCCTCACCAACTTATGACTCATGCGATTACAATCTCCCCATGATTCTCGTCAAAATTACCAAGCGTTCGAGTCGCAATTTTGAATCCATTGAGTCAAGGAATGAATGTGACAATTAATTATCGGGAGGACTCGCTTCTCGTCGTCATCGGCTTCCGATTCTTCTTCTTTAGACAAACGAAACAACATTGTTTCACCACCCAAAAATCTTAGTATATAATGGAATGTAACGTTCCTCGGTGTAATGTAATGGTGGTGGAGGTGGTGGTGGTGAGGTTGTTGCTCCGCTGTTTGCAGTAGTTATGAGAATGGTGGACGGAAACTTGGATCTAGATGATAGACTTGGACCACCGGGGTAGCACTGGAGAGACCGCATTCAAATTAATCATGATAATGATTTATTTGCACTTGTGGGTGCAACGAGCCGGGACGACAACGTTTTTGAAACCTAAGTTATTGAGGTTTAGAATTTATGGTCGTCAATGCAAACACAATCGCCATTTGGAACTCTGTGTACCCTGATGCCAATTCTTGATAACTTAGCCTTAGTTTGGACACTTGACTATTAGATATATCTATGTCTTTAGTCTTTGGGTTTCACTTTTCTAATTTACTTCAATTCATTACAATAATGAATTAAGGGGCTAAATAAATACCCCTGTTCATAATTATATGGACCATGAATTAGATGAATAGGTAACTGAATGGTTTATTTAAGTTTTCCGGCCATCAAAATACCCCCTACAATAATACCCCTCGATTGCACATGATATACAACCCTCCCCAAGGAATCACCCACCCGTGGATGATGTTCCAAGAAATTATGACTCGTGCAATGAAAGTAATCTCATCACGTTTAATGTTCGAGTCACAACTGAATCATGGTCCAATGCTACTATCATGACTACAAAACCTTGACTCTCTTGTCATCTTCTATCTATTTAATTATTTTTTAAAAAATTACAAGGGTCTTGAGACGTTCTTAGAATAAAAAAAATATTCACAACCAAAAAGCATTTCTACAAGTTGTGGAAACCAAACAACCCAAGAAAGGCGGTCTGAGAGTCATGGACATTCTAAATATTCTAGTCGACTAGTAATATCTAAGAACTGACACCAAAAAGATATCATTTGTTTGAAATAGATCGGTCTTTCTGCTCAAAACATGATGAATAGTTCTGAGCTCAATAGTCAACATGTTTGGGGTGACATGACCTATATGACCATTTAGTGAGCACGAGAATCGTCCCTTTGACAACCGACAAGATATTCATACGAGCTATAATAAGAATTGTGAGGCGAATTGATTTAAATTCGCTAACCATCTCGTAACTAAGCACGTGTTTCATAATCTCATTGTAGAAGCGGGCTAAGTGGAAAAGGTAACCATTTTCGACCCATCCACGTCACCGACCTTACTCCTCAAAAACCTCCTTGACGACATACTAATTTATTCCAAGAAACAATCCTCACTGCAAAAACTGAGCTTTCAATTCTGAGCGATTGGGTATGGGAAATCTGAGAACAATATATCTTGCATGTGGGGAGACTGAGATTATATTCCTTTGCAGACTACACTCGCGTTGTTGATGATGAAAGTTGAAGCTCGCCATGCACCAGGAAGTCGACTTGGAGATTGACACTGGGCTGTGGAGAAGTGGAAGTGTGTGAGCTGGGGATTTGACGCTCCAATGTCAAACATCACGAGAGAATATATTTGGTGACGTGGAAGGAATGCACCGATGGAGTGACGATGGGAATGATCTGATGATGGATGGGAATGGATCAAGGTGGAGTAATTAAAAAAAAAAATTGAAAGAGAAAAGGGTTTCAAACACGACCGATTCGTGATGTGGGTATAAGTAGTAGTAATCCGTGAAGGTTGGGATTGAAGATCTGTCACTTCTCGTGCGGCTGGCTTTTCAGACACGTTTTACGTCATGGGAGAGTTGAAAGAAGTGGACCGTCTGGTGGAGAATAATATCCACATTTCTTTTACTGATCATGGTGGGTGTAGTACACCAGAGAGAGATAATTAGGGTTACACACACAATTATTCTACTAAGTGAGCTGAGAGCTGATCGAGTCCATGAACTGTTGGTTGATCACGGTTGTTGATGTGTTGCACTATGTGTTTGATTGATTACCGAGTTGTTCACACACATTCCAGAATCATTGTGCACAGGCCATGATGCATGTGGATCGGAGGGTATGGTTAGAGTGCACCTAACTCCATAGGCGTTAGCCGCTTGAAGAGTGACAGCGTTAATGATGAGAGTTGAGGATTAGCATCAAGGGATGTGTGCATCCATACATTTTTATATGGAATGTCTCAATGTTTGTGTGGGTGTGTGTACCTGAACTTCTATCCATGAAGAAGATCAAAAAGACGAAGGAATCATCCATATTTCCCCCACGCAACACAGGGGTACGAATCAACATGTCCAGAATGTCACTTACTGTCGAGTCTCAAGAACGTTATAAGTAAACTTTCGTACTAATTGCTTGGCACTCAGTGCTATAGGTAAGTAGGCACTGAGCTAGAGTTGTTGATCTAGTCATAGAACAAGATTGTTAAATCGGTCTGTCAACCCCAGCTGGCTGAAGAAATAGAAAAGAAAAGAAAAGAAAAGGGGAAAAAAAAAAAAACAAAAAACCTCATCAGCTTTCGTCCAAGAGGATTCCTGGCCTGTGCTGATATTACCATCATCTGCTAGAAAATCACAAAAATCACACTGTCACACACACACACACACACACACACACACACATATATATATATATATATATATATATATATATTTCCCCAACACAGGTGCTCATATTTTCCAGAATGTCAGTTGTCTATCATTCTCAAAATTGTGGAGTAAGTGCTTTAATAGGTAACCGAATATTTCTACTAACATTTGGAGTTGCTTGGCACTCACTGCTCAGTAAATTGTACCAGTGGTTAGTAAGAGATGTGTCCTATTGGGAACACTTTCCATTCCACAGACAAATTTTGGGCATTGGATCAGATCAGGAATTGCCTCACAGCTTGTAAGTTGTAAGCAATTGCAAATTAGGATGGTTGTTATGTCAAGAATAAGGTTTGGGGTTACGATGTATTTGAAGTTATAAGAGGTCAAAGTGGTCATGATGAAATCTTCTTAAATTTTCTTCTGAACCGATCATGTAGTCCTCCCCAAGTGTGTTAATAAATCGGACTTAGAATGGTGCTACTATATTTTGACTCAGTGTTTGTGCCACATATTGGGAATATGCCACTCAAATGTAGGTGGACACCAATTAAGAAGATTGACCACATACCTTAGGTATTGAACTAGATTTGTTGATCTAATGTTCAAAACAAAGTTTTATTGGTGCGTCTTCTACCTTTTGCATCTCAACTCCAATTTTGAAACTTGAAACAACAAGTCTTCGGTGCCCCTTCAATGATTTATAGTTGTTGATTCGATGAAATAGTTCTCAAGATCTAATCCAATGGTCAACTTGATTTGACAATGTAAGTGGAGTTGGAAGTGTTCACAAATTGGTCACCTTATACTGCACCACCTCATGCATTGAATTATTTGAGTTTAGTTTGAAATTTGCAAAAATATGTATAAACACCATTCAAAATTCAAAAGTGAGCAAAGGTGGGAGGGTCTATATGATCACTTGAAAAGTAAGCGAACCTCCATTTGGACCTTTTATACATTCTGCATCTCACTTCCAGTCCTGGAGTGGCAACCCCTAAATAATATACAAGGGACATAATTGTGCATTTATGATGAGGGGTTGAATCCACTCTATTAATAAGAGGTCAAAATGGTACATTGTATTAAATTTTAATCAATTTTATGATATGAACTCCTTCCACAATGTCCTGTTGTATGCCTCTGATAATTTCACATGCTCCCCAACCTTCCCCTGAGGGGTGGACTCTTCATACCACATACGAACTAACGTGAGTGTAAATATGGGTATTATTTCAGGCATTAGGGTAGCACATAGTATACATAAGGGAGAGGTGTTGTTTCCAATAGTGTGTACATCCAAAAAGGCTATTAAGAAATCTAAAGTAAAGGAAAATATACAAAAAGGCCCTAAGGTTTAGAGAAAAAACTTGACAATAGATGTGTTAGTTTCATCCAATCCACGCTTTCATCCATTGTTGTCATAATATGGTAATTGTCCTCAATGGGTACCTTGCCCATTCTTGTTAGGATTTGCATTTTGGGTTCTAGGTGTTTACAATTTGGAGGCTCTTGGAGTGCACATGGGATCCCTTGAGTTTTGCTCTCCAAATTGTGGCTAAGTCATTATAATTTTGTCTTTGTTTGTTTGATGGAATCGTTCAAATACATGCTATGGATGCAAAAATACTCAATGATTTTCTCATTGGGAAATAAAAGTGGATTTCATTATCACAAAATAATATGGTTAGATGTTAAATATAACTAAGAATATAGTTTAAGCGTTCTTTTTTAAGAATGTAATTTGTGGGTTGAATAATTTAATATACTATAACATATATGTTCAATAAGCCACCCTAATATCCAACCCACACATTACATACATCAGGCCCATAGTAGTAGGTGTGAAAGGTGTAGTTGTCATGAACCGAAGTCCACCCAAAAGTTTGGTGAGGAGTGGGGAGACAAGAAGTTACTCTAACTTACATCCAATCAAACCCCAAAATATCTTGGAACATCAAGCCATCTAATGCCTAGCCAATGTTGGCGTAGTTAATCATGCTTAGAAACCTTATTACTATTTGATTCAACTATATTAGGGTCCTCTCTCTCTCTCTCAAATTGTTGTTGCCTCTCATCAAAACCTTTGCCTTGTGCATAAATGTTGCAAAATGCAAGCATTATTGGGCGCATGCCGATTTCAATAAGCGGTGGCTTTTTCCATGAGAATATTCCCCTTGTGACAAAAGGGAAGACTTGCAAATTTCTCTAAACAGTGGATAAACCTGGCCCAATGTCAATTGAAAAAGGAAAATTCTATGAGGGTTTTGGTCCCATCTCAAGCCCTTGATGTGAATTTGCTTGCGGCTAGGGTTTAAGCGTAAACAAATTTTGTGGTAAAGACTCACTTAAGCCCTCACAGGGTGGGTGGCCATACGAATTCTTTGTACTGTAGGGATGTGGACCAATTTAATGTAGAAGATGATGATCCATGGGTCACTTGCTATTTTACGACACCACCAAGCATCATGTAGCTTGGTTTTAGACGTCGAGGGCTTGAGGTTGCCGTAAATTTAGTGGTTCATGTTCACTCATGCTTGGCATTCAATTGATGTGATAACCTAATATGTACAATACATAATTTGGGTCTTTGGAATAACAAGGGCACAATGGTTGTTGACAGTGTGACAATGGTCCAAGATATTGTGACTAGCCAAGATGGTATATATATTGGGTCCAGACATACAGTTGCATTTAACGGAAGCTCTAGAATGATTTAACCATTGTGTTGGATTTAGGTTAAGGCCTTGGGTTCAATGATTCTTGGGGTTTAAATATGTGCATATTACGACATGATTGAAGCTGCGAGGAAAGGGGTTTGGAAGCGGAGGGGTGGAATGAGGTGTGTGGGTCTTATGTGGTCATTGGTTACTCTTCTTAAACATACACATGTAGTTTAAGTGGTATATGGCAAGGCTCCTCGAAGACTTCAAGAATAGACACAAAAAAACACATACATCTCGATGAGGGATTTGGACTATGTGCTACAAATATATATTCACCATTGTAGGCCTAATTATAGTTAACACAATCGGACTTAGAGCCTACGCGCTCGTTAAAGGAGAATGAGAATTCTTCCCTTTGAGATGTAGACCTATAACTTTTACATTTTGAGTTGCAACTCTGATTTTGAAACTTGAAACGATAATCTTTGTGATTCGCAGGTTCAAAGTGAACGAGGCCATTCCCAACGCGATCTAACAACCACAAGTGTATTGGGAGTGCCTACCATAGGGTGACATATACCTAGTATTTTCATAGTCTCCCACTTTTGACATTTATGAAATTTCTATTACTAACTACCGCATTCCAACTCTGATTTTGAAACTTAGTTATTTCACATATTATACCTTTAAAGTCAATTCTCTCTCACATTCGTAACATTACTCCACGCTACAGGCCATGGGAATAATAACCATGGGATGCTCAGTTTGAATCCGAGTTTCCTTGCCAAAGTTTCGCATCCCATGGTTACATTCCCAGGACCCACAAAACGAACACACAACAACGCTGCCTTAGGGTAACCTTCTGTCGACCCATCATGATGCACTTACTTACTATCAACTTTTGCATTCCAACTCCGATTTTGGAACTTGAAATGCCGGTCTTCGCGATTCGCAGGTCCCGAGACGGTGAGGCCATTCCCAACGTGATCGAACGGCCGAAACTGTATGACATGGAGTGGGGACAATACCCAGGTCACATAATAAGTCTCACCACCCTCAACAAGTTCAAAAAACACAGAGTCTCTCCTCTCACATCAGCCAGCGCACATCGCACCGTAACTACTGCAGTTCCAGTACACTCCTCCACCGATTCCCGAATACCAGCTTGGGAGGTGGTAAGGTTCATGTGCCCGTGCATTCTGAGCAGCTTTTTGGTGCATGCCTTTGAATCTCCCACCAAATTAGCATGCACCCACCCACCTACCTTACCTTACCTTTCCTTTCCTTTCCTTTCTTACCCTCGCCTGCCTCCCTCCTTACCCTGTGCGACCGTCTGCAGGCCATTGAACATGGCGATGAAGAAGCGAAGTGGGAGGCAATACCGTGAGTCGCGCTCACGCCAGGAAATTGGCAACTACGGTTCGTGAGTCTCCATCTACATCTGTCTGTCAGGGCCACAGCAGCAGCAGGACCTGCATGCACTCTCTCTCTCTCTCTCTCTCTCTGACACACAGTGAGAGCGAGTGAGCGATCGATTTAATGAAGGAGGCGGTGCGGTGGTTTAATAAGGCGGTCATAACGTCGTTCACGCGTGGCGGCCTCTATTGCTGCTGCAGTTGGCGCTCTGTGAACGGGGAGAATCGACCGCTCGTTAGTTGCAGATGAACCGGTTGAGTTTGAGGATCAGCCGGTCGGAGTTCGAGGCTTTGGGGAAAATTACTGATCGGTTTAGAGGAATCTGTAGAATATACCTCTAAATAATGTTTTTAATGGCGGTCGTAACGTCGTTCACGCGTGGTGGCCTCTATAATTGCTGCAGTTGGCGATCTGTGAATGAGGAGAATCGACTGCTGGTTAGTTGCAGATGAACTGGTTGAGTTTGAGAATCAGCCGGTCGGAGTTTGAGGCTTCGGGGAAAATTACTGATCAGTTTAGAGGAATCCATAGAATATACCTCTAATTAACGTTTTTAATGGCGGTCGTAATGTCGTTCACGAGTGGCGGCCTCCATTGCTGCTGCAGTTGGCGTTCTGTGAATGAGGAGAATCGACTACAGGTTAGTTGCAGATGAACTGGTTGAGTTTAAGAAAGAGCCGGTCTGAGTTTGAGGCTTTGGGGGAAATTACTGATCGGTTTAGGGGAATCCGTAGAATATACCTCTAATTAACGTTTTTAATGGCCATTGTAACTTCGTTCACGCGTGGCGGCCTCTATTGCTGCTGCAGTTGGCGCTCTATGAATGGGGAGTTACAGATGAAGTGGTTGAGTTTGAGAAATAGCCGGTTGGAGTTCAAGACTTCAGGCAAAAGTTACTGATCGATTTAGAGGAATCCATAGAATATACCTCAAATTAACGAGGAAAAGGAACGGAAGCTGTCAACACGCAACCGGTTGGACTTGGAAACACTAGGATCTTGACCAATTATGCCCAAAAATCTTCTCAGACAGACACTGTGATTTGTTTAAGCAGTCGTCAGTGTTCAAGATTGAAGTCTTCAATGCCCTTCAAACGTGATTTGGCCCTTCAAAATATACCTCTCTCACAACAACCCTTCAAAACGCAACCCCAAATTCAAAACAAAGACGTCACTTGAAGTCCTCATTATAATATGACCACCACGAGAACCAACAAGCGTAGGGCATTGTCACTACAAGAAATGAAGTTAGTACAATGTGAAGAAATGTATTTCATTTCTATGTTCTTGGATTGACATCTTGGATTTGAACCAACTCTTCAACTGAAGGGCTGAAATTTGAGAGCCCTTCAAAATGAAACTCATATGAGGACTTCAATCTTGAACACTGGCGGTCGTTCCAGTGTCTGTTTGAGAAGATTTTTGGGCATAATCAATCCAGATCCTAGTGTTCCCAAGTCCAACCAGTTACATGTTATGAATTTTTATTTTTATTTATTTATTTATTATTATTATTATTATTATGGTCTTTGATGATTTGAGGTGTACTCTATAAACTCTTCTAACATAGTGTCGGGAACTTTTCCTTAAGTCTTGAACTTCAACCGGTTGTTTCTCAAACTCGACCAGTTCATCTATAGTAACTAGTGGTCAATTCTCCCCGTTTATTGGGTCATACACACGTGGCCCTTCTTGTAGCGGGCGCTTCCAACTCCACAGACATTTCAGGCCATTGGATCGGTTCAGAAATTGTCTCTTCCGGTTAAAAATGTAATTAGGTCTTCAACATACAATTTTCTCTCCGCACCCACTTCTCATACGATATGACTTCTCATACGATATGAAACACGTAGCTGGTGCAAGATTAATGTACATGGAATACAATGCTAAGGTAGATGTGCCTAATTTGGTATCTAATCTTAAAGGGGCACTTAAGGTATCATGTGGGTGTTATTTGATTTGTGTACATGTTCTCCAACTTCTACTGATTAGAAATTTTTAACCATCAAGATTTTGGTTGCATTGGCAAATCAACTATGAAGCATCCAAAAATATCGGATCGAAGTTTGGACATGCCTTGATTTTTTAGTTATGGTTATTAGAGGTGCATGTTTGTTGATTCCTTTGACTAGTAAGTCCTCTCAATTATATTCACTAGTATCAAGTGTGGAGTGATTAATTAAATTCAAAGATGTAGTCCGATCTCTATCATAGATGTGTCTTTTGGGATTTGTTCTTTGATCCTCACTAAACCACATACTAATCAAACATAGGTGTCTAATCAATGGATGATCAACTAAAGTAACAACACAACACTTGGATCTCTTATATTTGAGTGGTGGGTGGTTGGGTATGCATATAAGAATGAACACCCAAAAGACACATGATGAACAAGGATTGCCGATGTCTTCAAAAATTTGTTAGCCATTCTAGATGCAATAGTTAACATGAATGGGAGGATATATATATATATATATATATATATATGGTAATTTAATAACTCAAAGAATCTTTGTTGCAACCATGAGTAGGATATTCTTACAAACTCCAAAAATAATGGGGAAAGTGACTATGGGCACAATTTGGACTTGCTAATCATCTTGTACTCATTGCATGTTTTGTATCCTACAAGAAGTGGGGGTGCACAGAAAAATCTATCCTCTTGTAGATGGGGCATTGAATATATATATATATATATATATATATATATTATAGTAGTGTTTTGATTACCTTGGGAGTGTCATAGGAGAGTGTCAAATAATCAAATCAGAGTATGTGTGAAGAGTCGTGAATTGCTTTAATGATAGGCATCTTGACATCCCTTGGGGGGTTCGCTCCCTCTTATATTTTGCATACACGTGCGTTCGGGACCTATTTATTGGGGGGGTTATTTACCTTGCAGAAAAGATTATAAGGTGATGGCATTTTACATTTAAAAAGCTTGAAAATATTATATGTGATGGTATTTTACACGTAAACATGTTTCACTATTTTAAAATCCCCTATTTTACATGTACAATTTTTACAAAATTTATCTACAAGGAATATATTGAACCCTATTTTTTAACGCACGTCGTTCAACGATTTTTGCCAGTGAACCCCCCGAGTGACATCCACACATTCAATGCATGTCAGTTGTTCAATCATATTTTTTATCCTAGAGATGCGGAGGAGAGGACTTGCGCAATCGAGGAATGGCTCATAATGATTTGTTTTATCGAGTTTGGAGTCTCTGATGATGAGCAAGATAGTGAGGCAAGTGCCTTGAGACGGTAACAAACTATGTGGGAATTAGTACCAAACAAACCCCTTTAGGAAGGCACAGGACTATGCAACCACAAACCCATGAGTGGTTCACCAATTGGCTAGGCTTACACAAAATTTGGCAGAGAGTGCCAATAATCCCCTCTAGTAGAGTTGTGTGTGAAAGAGGTTCCTCTAAACAAAACTCAATCAAGAACCATCTACAAGCTAGTTTGAGATCGGAAACACTAGATGCATTAACGTGGATTTCATTGGCACATAATCTTATTGATGTAATTGATTGGGATAATGCCATATCGGTGTGAAGCAATATGAGGGGACCAACGGATCAACCCTCTCCAACGATGTGGCGAGATGATATACATGTAAAGCTTTAAAATTGAACATATCTTTTCTTGTTAATTTCTTTTGACCAATACACATAGTTGTAATATCATCTCAAACTTGTACAACACATGTGTTTTGTTCCCGGGGGCATTCACGGTTGGGGCACTACTTTTGGGACAAAGGACTTAAGGACTATGTCGCATTGGATCTCGGCGTTTATCATGATTTACTATTATTTGATCAATAAATTTTAAATAGATAAGTATGTTGTTCATAGGCTTTATCAAGAGAGATATTATTTCTTATTAAATAATCACCAATGGATAAACTCCCTATGCAATGAGTAGATAAGTCATAAAACTTGTAAAGAGGTCATATGACTTGTTTGGGCCACATCAATGGCAATTTTTACTATTCAAGTGTACATCAAAGGTCAATTTTTTCCTGTTTTGCATCCTAGTACCTTGGTGTAAGTGTCATGTGTCCATACATATATTTTTTAATGTCCAACTCTAATACTAAACGTTCTTTTTTCATGTAGCCATGATTTTTTGTATTGTTGGCCATGTTTGGTGCCACATGTAAAGTTATACAATTGGTATGCAATACATTTTTGGTTCTATTGGTACACACTTGAACGATGATTGTGAGGAAAAAAATTGGGATCGTTTCGATTAATTTTTGTTGTCCTTTTCATTCCTTGATCCTAAGGTGAACAATTTTGACAGCACCCATGAATGTCCTTTAAGGAATCAAAATGATATCTTAGATGACCCTATTCCTTGTAAATTAATTTTGTCGGTGTACTCAATATGGAGTATGAAATGTAGGTATGATCCAAAATATGCTCCACAATACAAATCTAAGCACACCAAGTATGTAAAGTTGTCTAAAATAGTCCTTAAACCGTTAGACACCCAAAAGTAGTACCCCAACCGTGAATGCCCCCTCCCACAACTTAGAGTTGTGTGCTTACTTTTTGCAAGGAGCTACATGGAATAGTTCTAGTTAGACAACCAATTTAGTACATAACCACTGTTGATACGAGTTTAATATATCACAAAAATGAAACAATAAAAGGGTTTACAGCTTCATTTTTTTTGAGATTATGTAATTCAATCTTACCTACAAGTCTATAACAAAGCATGTACCACCAAAACTCGACTTCATAGTAATAATAATCACAATCTAACACGTCTATGCACAACAAAATAACGAAACCTAAACACGAGTTAGCGTGTGAAAGAACAGGAGGGGCGACAAAGGACACACTAACTTACACGGCCTGGTGCCTCTGAATGGGCTGATGCAACAAAGGGGTCTTGTAAAATTATAAGCTCCAGCTTTATGGTACACTGATTGCCAAACCCATCAGACGCGATGGTGACCCTGTTGTTGACGTATATGGAAGGGCTTTGATGAGGCAGCTAGTATGCAGCTCAAGCCTACTAGCCTCCCCTGCCTGTCATCATAATAAGTTAGTCAAAAAACTCCCTAGGCTTCCATATGTATCACGGAAGAGAAGGAAAACAAAAAAAAAAAAAACGAGAGGGGGAAGGAGTCATAATTTTCGAGGAGAAGATTTTTAAGAGGAGTCACTTTCGGGTTCAGTCCTCACACATCGTTTGCAGGATTACCCTTAAATCATACAAGTCCTTGTGTACCCGTTTTGTAACAGTCCCGATTTATTATAATGGCCGTGACCTCCCCTCCCCTCCCCTCCCGCCCTTGCTACTCCTCCTCACTCGGGAGCCCTAAACCTCAAGCTTAGGGCCACTTCACACGTGAGCTCGGGGGCCGGTGTGTTAAAAAGTTAAAGATATAGGTGCGAACAACCACTATTTTATAGGGGGGTATTACTTTCAATTCTCTTCTTTTTTTCACATGCTATCATTATGTAACTTTCTACTTTGGGTTAATAGAAAAATGGCTTGCATTACTTATAATTCCAAATTACCTATTATTCCATACCCTATAGTACTTTAAAGATGTCCAGTGCCATTTTTGATACCCTATATTACTCTTAAGTCCATTTATAATTTTTAGCCCCCATGTTTTTAAAATACCCTATCATTTGTTCGCACGTATATTGCTACTCCAACCAATGACTACCCCCCCCCCCCGAGCACGTGAGCCACGAGCCGTGACCGTGGAATTGTGGGAGCCCAAAAGAAAGTGTCCAAAGGCCGTCCCAACACACCTCCAAACTCATGTAGTGTGGTCACGGGCCCTCAAGTGTAGTGTGAAGTCACATGTGATCGGGCTCTTAACCAAATGCTATTTCGATGAATTTCTATTCATGCGGGTTTTCATGTATGATACATTAGAATGAATCAACGGTTTTGAGCGTTTGGAGTGCCATGGTCTTTCAGTTTGGTGTTAGGTCTACCTCCAAGAGGTGGTTTTTGAAAATAATCCAAGTGATCATGAAACATGATCCATTTGATGGCACGTAGGAATCCATGTAGACTGTACATCCATCTTGCATTCACGTACTCCGTTGGTCCCTCAAGCATAGTGTAAAGCGAACTTGGACCGGCTCCGCCTTTTCCACCCATGAGAGTGCGTGAAGTGCAATGGTCACAGGCTCACAGTCTCGTGTGTGAAGTGGCCCTTAGATCTTACTATATTCCTCACGAGAAGACTACTATTCGTAGTTACACAATGCTATAAATATTTATCGAGAATGTAGCATTTTACCAAGTTATTTATGTTCTATGATATCCAGACAACCTATTGAACTTTCATAAGTAGAAATTGTACTCTTGAGTAGATGTTATTGCATTGCATAACTCCGAATAATAAGACACGCTATTTGGGATAATCTGTGTTACAACTTGAACCCATACTACACGATGCTGAGAGAACAAGACCCAGATACATCAAAGCTATTTGTAAAGTGCCTCAAAGAGGGACGAAATTTTGAAACCGTGGGTTCGATCCTTCTTTGAGAAAACTTTCTATTATGTGCTCGTTAGCTCGTCATGTATTAGAGTCTGTTTTGAAAGTTGGGTGAAGCTTTTGGGACCTTTTCTTTTCACCTCTACAATTTGAGAGAATGTTAGGCTCTAAAGTAGGGTATACACATGGGACCCGTTGATTTAAATCCCAGATTTGTCTATGCAAGGCTTAGCTTGGCCCACCTATCCTAGTAGGACAAGCTAGAAAGTTGGTTTTTATTAGCCCGACACCGCTCTTTGTGTATAGTAATTTAAGCATCAAGAAGAAAAATTGGGTGCCTTTGTGTTGGTTCTCAACAAGTTAGGGTTCGGGTCTCAACCCATGGTTCCATCTCCTATACTTTACAAATAACTCTATCATCCTTCTCAGCAACTGGGCATAAAATCTACAAGGTGTGTGGGTGTTATTCGGTTCATTTTTTTCATGTTCTCCCAACTTCTACCAATTAGATTTACACACTAGAATTTGTGTTGCATTAGCAAATCTATGACGAAGCATCAACACAACTAGATTGAAAACTGGATTTCTCTTACATAGTTATGCTTTCGGAAGTGCATGTTTGGTAAATCCTTTTCTTATCATGTTATAAAAATAGAAATCCATATTAAGAGGCTCAAATAGTGGGGTGGTTTTCTCTTAGTGAGACCCTTGTATTACAAAAAATTGGTTCTGAAACAATATATCCCATCAAAAATCAATCAATTTTTGTACAGAGAGTTGGTTTTGGATTCTTTCTATGCAACCCTAAGTACCCAAAAACTCCTCAATTAGAACAAACCATAACACTTCATATTGAGGGCCACTTCACACACGAGACTGAGAGCCCGTGACCATTGCACTTCAAGCACTCTCATTGGTGGAAAGGGTGGAGCCGGTCCAAGTTCGCTACTTCACACTACGCTTGAGAGACCAACGGAGTATGTGAATGCAAGATGGATGTACAATCTACATGGATTCCTACATGACAATAAATGGATCACGTTTCATGGTCACTTGGATTATTTTCAAAAAACCCCTCTTGGAGGTAGGCCTAACACAAAACCATTGGGAGACCATGACACTCCAAACGCTCACACCCGTTGATTTATTCTAATTTATCATGCGTGAGGACCCGCATGAATAGAAATTCATTGAAATAGCATTTGGTTGAGGGCCCGGTCACATATGACTTCACACTACACTTGAGGGCCCGTGACCACACTACATGAGTTTGGAGGTGTGTTGGGACGGCCTTTGGACACTTTCTTTTGGGCTCTCACAATTCCATGGTCACAACTCTTGGCTCGTGTGTGAAGTGGCCCTGAATTAACTAGACGTATTACATATCTACTTAGAACTAGCACTATAGTAATGCGGAAGTATTACATCTAGCCTACATGGATGTAATGCCTTTTGTAGTCAAACATCTTCTAAGTTTGGTCACAAAATGTCAACGTCGCTTTAGGGTTACCTCAGATCTGATCAAAAGTCACTGCAAATTCTACTTATTATTAATTTGTAGTGTTTGCAGAATGCGAGGATGGCATTTTTTCGGTTTCAAGAGCCATGGATCTAGCTGGTTGTTTAATGGTTGTTTTTGAGACAGAAGGCCGACAGGCCAACGCCAAAGCACAGGAGGCAGTTGACCACCTGGCAAGTTTTCCGTCAAGTAGAGAGGAGATTTCACAGCCGGGATTCGAACCGCCAACCTCTTCCTTGAGATTTGGGTATCTCTCCACCACCATCCGGTAGTTTAAGGTCATCTCGGACCACTGGTTGTTTAATGGTCGAAGATCACTCTGGACGAGCCTCTTAATAAGTTATATATGTATATTATTCATCTTATATGTATATTACATTATATCATATTTATATATGTGTGTGTGTGTGTTGTGGTCCTCGCTCGCTCGCTCAGTGGTTTACATCCAGATGTTACAATTTACATACAAACCTACTTGAAGTTGGTACTTTCTCTCCTCCCTTGAGAGGCTTCGTAGTCTACATCATTTTTTGAAGTTTAGATCTTGTGTTGTCCTCACCGTAAACGAGTGAGAGAGCGAGAGAGAGAGAGAGACGCTCTCTATCCCAATTTCACCTTTTCAACTTTCATACTTGAATGGCGTCAAAATCTGTCCATTCGTTCATGTGCATGATCCATCATTATTGGGAGGTATAAGTGGGGATTACTTACGGGATGTGGACATTGGCCTTCAAACCACACGAAACGGTGGTGTTTACGCTACTTTGGACTTTTGATGAGTTTGAAAATTAGCAAGAGGTTTTTGAAAGGGCGGATGGGTAAACCTCCCCCTACGAGCTTTTCGGGGGAGGTAGATTCGGGCAAGGGCAGCCCCCCCAAAAAAGAAATTGACAGTTTCTGGACCCGACTGGAAATTTATGCCCGTCCTGTCCGATTTCGAAAAAACCATCGCCTTTGCATTTTTGGAGGTCACTTATCCACAAGTCCCATATTGAGAGCACTTCACCTTCAGGGTCCAAAATCCAATCTATATGTTCACTTTCATTGAGTAAATAAGCATTTGATTGGGATTTTGTTTTCGAAGTGAAATTGTCAATAAAACATGTAATTAACTTGGAAGTCCAAATTATTACAAAACCCTCATTAGCAATGATTTTATAAGTTTTGTAACTTACCATCGAGAGGGTCTTCATCATTCTAATATGGAACTAAAATTAGTGGTTTTTTTTATAACATTCTAGTTAATACCTTCTACTTTCACAAAGTATCCATACACATTGCAACTAATAAAGTGTGATTGAATGTCATTAAGTTTAAATAACCGTATTAGAAGGTAAAATAACACATTCAATAGAGCTATTTGTAAAGTAAAGGAGATGAATCCATGGGTTTAGTTCCAAACCTTGAGTATATGAGAATCAACATAGACTCACCCAAGTTTAATCTACAATTAAACTTACAAGCCCCCCCCCCCTTCCCCACCTGGTGTATGGGCTTCAACATGCGCAATAACATGTATTTAGTCTACAATTAAGTCCCAATTGAACAACTACTAAATTTTCAAAAGTTCAAACGTCATTTAAAATAAACTTATTATTGGACTCCAAGTGCATATATATTAGGTTGACATGTATCAACACCTTAATGTATTTGAACATTGAGGTTTGAATACAACACCGGGATGCCCTTGGATGCAAATATCTTAAAGCCTTGATATTATCACGAATGTTACTTGTGATAATGTGTTTTTTCCTTCCTAGGTATAATGTACTTTACTATGTAAAATTTCAAGCCCGTGAAATTTGAATATAAGAATGTAAGACTTGGCGAGTGACTCATGAAAATTTTGTATAGTTGGGTGGTACATCAAACCCCATAGAGCTTTAAAGGCCTATGAAGTCGTGCATAATAACATCACCATATATGATGAGTGGCACTCATCGTTACTTAATCAAAGCATGGAACTAGTACCACGGCATCTAAGTTCATAGACATGTAAGTTGCCTATATACAAACCTCGGTGGTTGAGTTGGGGCAATCTATTCATAATAAATTTATAATACACTCTCGTAATTAAGCAAGAATATAATAATCAAATTTCAAAAAATAATTTATATTAAGGTTTAGTAAGATGTAAGAAAACATAGTCTTATTCAACAAGCTTTTGAATCTAAACTTCTTATTATATCTTTTGACCCTTGCATAACAAATTTTCTCATTTTGTTTTTTATTGAGGTCGATCCCGTCAAAATGACACAGTCGAGTTCTTCATGCTTTTGAGCTTTATGTATTCTTATTTTCATTTTTTTTGGCATAATTTGAAAAATCAATTACAAGAACAAAACCAAAATACAACCACCTCGGGAGAACTAGTGCAACTTTTGAGTTCTTTGTAAGAGATTCGTCGGGAGAATGTGATATGATGAAAGGAAAACAACTATACTAGCTAGAAGAAAATTTTGGATTTTGCCCCGGCCACATGGTTTAGAAAGTATGTTATGGGAAAGGACAAAAGTCACCATGAACTTGACATTCCACGTGAAGAGTGTTGGCCACGTGAGCCTCAATCGGTACACATGAATTTGGTAAGGAATTTGTATTATACGTGAAGTTGTGAACACATACTTTATGCAAGCTTTTGCACTTTTGTATATGAACACCAAAAACATGTATCATACCTGATGTGAAGTGTGTACAACCTTATTATGACGAATTTGGTACGTTCAAATTTATGTGGACCTATGAGCATATATGACACGGGTAGAAACACACACCCAAAAAAATCCCATTCTTAAGCGGCATGGTAGCACGTTGGCAAGTCTTTTGTGACAACTATAATGTTTGTCTAAAACCAACCTCTTGTCCAAGAGCAAAAGGGTTATTAGATCTCCTCACAATGTTTCATCCATAACGGTGTGTTATCATCCATTATAACATGCCTTTATGGATGATAACACGCCTTTATGGATATTTTGTTCACGAGTTTATCTATTATGACCGAGAACTAGATCAAGTACTAGGTGGATGATGGACTTGCTACATCCGCAATTCATTATCCAATATCCTTTGGATGGTTGTCTTGTATATCATTCACGTTTGACACCTTCAAACGACCTTCAGTAATTTTCATGAGCACACATGTAGCATAAATAGCTTGAGTACACACACTGTTGTTGCAGTTAGTTGTTAAATTTCCTTTCATCAATTATGTAAACCATGAACTTTGTAATGCATTCCAAGGCTCGTGTTGATATATATGCAGTATATATATAGAGAGATGACTTTTCAAAACTTTTACAAAGTTTGAACTTCCTCTTTTCAGAGGCCAAATCCTTCAACAACTTCTTCATTGCAATACAAGGGTGGCTGGGTGGGAATTTTCACAAGACTCTTTCTATTTTCATTGCATCTTCCTACTTGGTAACACAATAGCATTTTGCATAGTATAGTTGTTTGCAATCATGCTTATCTATATGTTGTATAACCTGGATATTTTGTGTTGTAACCCACTTTGCTTTGCAAGACTATGTACCTTACTTAGGGTTTCCGCTATAACATGGTATCCAACAACAAATGTTTTAAGTTTGACTGTCCCATACCTTTGAGGTTTAATCACCTATCTTCTTGCTTCACTACAAAGTACACATATCTACTCCACCACATGTATGGAGTACTTACTAAGGAAATGTTCCTAGTAACATCAACCAATAGAAATGCTTAAAATGTCATAATCTCAATACATCCTTGTATTGAGAGTGTGAAGGGTCTGCCTCACCTGTGCCCATGCAACCAACCAACAAACATTTGAGGATTAGTTACGTACACGAGGTAAATAACAGCAAGACCCAGTTGTTATCAATGTCGCACACACATAAACAACATCAAATGCATTGCAGTATTTCAAATTATAACACTCATTGCAAAATGACATATGGGTGTTCAAACCTGATCCTTGGCCATGACTGGGTTACTCCAAGTAGAATACTCCTCTTGGTGATTCGTCCTAGTTTCTCTCACTTTCCACGCGTATCTACTATTCTAGTGAGTATGCACAAAGTCACCTCACCTTACGCTTGCATGAATGGTAAGAAAAGGAGGCTTCTTTTAGGGTTAGGGATTTATATTGGAGTTCTTACCTATGGTAAGTTTTTCCAAACCCTATTTTTTTACCATGGGTTACAGACGTGATTCACAGTTGTATTCATGGTTACTTTGCACCTTTCATCTACATCCTTGTTACATATCCGGTATGGAAAGTATGACCGTTTTCCATGTATGTATATGTAGGATCTCTTGATTGTATTGTCATCTATTTATAAAGAAAATAATTTTTAGTTGACTAATGTGAAAGTTTATAATCACAAAGTGTTTAATATCATGGCCTTGATCAAGAACTATAGAGAGAGAGAGAGAGAGAGAGAATTTTATTGCTAGAAAATATACAAGGTCATTGAGACACAAAAAGAGAAAGAGAAAGAGACAACTATGTGAAGTGCATGTTATGGAATCAGATAACCTCACCTCAACAAGGTACACACTTTCCATGATCAACTAAACTAACATCAAAAGACTTGATTTTCCAAGAAATCTTAGAGCTTGATTAACCGAAGAGTAAATTAGTGGCTCCTCACAAAGCATCGAAGTTGTCAAGAATATCTTCATTGTCTTGAGTTGAGACTCTTCTTCATTAAGGACTTTCAAGCAACCCCTACCAAGTAGCCGGGCCACCTTCTTCTCTTCCCACTTGCAAATGTTGGAGAAACTTCAAGTTGTTGTGCTCTAGAGCCCTTGGATTTCTCTTCATTTTAACCCTCAATGTCTTTTGAGACCACATTGTGATCGTCACATCATTCCTCCAACCCCCTTAGCACTTGTCAGAGGTCTTTTCGGAAAAGAGGATATGTTTTGAAGATAGTGTTCACAAATTTCTTCATTTTGGTGTTTAGAAAAAATAGATTCAAATTTAGCGTAATATTTATGGTTCTCTAATAAGCTCATAGTCAACCTCCCAACCGGTGAACGAATTTCCCAACGGAATTGTTATATGATGAAAGTAATGACTTTCAATCTTTGAATTGTGTTTTCCTCCAAAGACTTGTTGGGAATATTTTTCTCTATCCACACAAAAAACTTAAATATAGTGAGAATTAAAATTAGCTATACTGATATGTGCAATTAAGTTGCCCCATGCTAATTAATTGACAACCACACTATTTTTAAATATGTATTACTAAAGTAAGAAACATGTGAATTATCATTTTACTGTGAACACCATATTTGAAATTTTGGGAGATTTCCAGTCTCCCAATTTGATGACAGTTTAGGTGGAGTTGACCTAAAATGTACCCAGTGGGTACATTTTAGGTCGACTCAACCTAAACTGTATTTTCCCAAAATCATGGAATTTTCCCAAAATTTCAAATATGGTGTTTGTGGTTTCTATACAAATGAATACACAATGATGTAAGTTTTTCTAATTTGATTTGGACTTGTGACAACTTGCATGGATAAGGAGGTAATGCCAAGGGTAGCCAATTTGCACATATTATTGTTAAATATCATTTTCAAATCATTAAAAATAATGAATTATTATATTTTTCATCCTAAAATATGTCATAAGTCTTTATAAGGTGAATATAGCTACAAAATATCCATGCAATCTAATCTCATCTCCAGTTTATAAAGTTTATTTTTCCTTCTTTGAAAATTCTTATGCAAAGCTTGTTACCTTATATAGAAGGTCCAATTGCATACATGCAATTTTCAACTTTGTACCAATAATATTGCTTCATGAATGTTTCATGAATCAACTCTCTCTCTCTCTCTCTCTCTCTACATAATACCTTGAGGTCACCAAGGGTTAGCAGAGGGACTATAATTAGATAATGCCATTGATGCTCCTTCTTGACTATTTGAGGTTTCTAAGAATGTCCAAAACTCTTATGCATGTAAGAAGCATCCCTAACCTTGGTCCTCCCCATGCACAAAAAATGTGTATACAAGCTACATGCTTTCATTTTCAGCCAAATATATCAAAACTAACCCTATCTAAAATTACCTAATTTTTCAAGTGCACTTTCAATATAATTTGATTCAATGCCTTGATGATATTAAATATTCTAGTCCAAATATGCATCCAAGGTGCCCTTGGATGCAAACATATATGTCGTATTTTGATCATCAATGTCAAGTATGAGTATATTTGTATTTCCTCCTTGATATAAGACAATGTATATAATCAAAATTTCAAAGCCTAAATATATAAGAATGTGACTTTTGAACTTGACGAGGCCCACATAAATTGTGTATATGGTCATATATTGAGACTGTATGTCCCTTTTAGGCTAGAGGACTGGGGTCCCAATATATGACCATATACGCAATCTATATGGGCCTCACTTAGCTCAAAACTCACAATTTATATATTCAACGGTTCTTATACATTCTCTTATGTCAAGGAGAAAACAAAAATACACTCATACTTGACATTGATGATCAAAATATGACATATATCTTTGCATCCAAGGACACACATGTTGTGTATTTGAACATACATCTTCAACAACATCAAGATATTCAACCCATTGTAAAAGTGCACTTGAAAAATAAGTTAGTTTTAGATATGGTTACCTTTGGGATACTTAGTTGAATATAAAGTATGCAGCTCAAATATAAGGTTTTTTGCATGGAGAGGCCTAGTCTATCCCTCTTGGTTGCTTAAGGGTTAAGGATTATTACTAACCAAAAGTTTATAAGATATGAAGATGACTAGTGGCAAGGCGTGGCACATTCATTGATTCACCATTATTGGCTAATACATGTACTAGGTAGGGGTTAAGTATAGCTAAACCCTATGAGTTGCATAATAATGAAATAAAACTTAATAGATTTTAAAGTCCGGGAAGTCAAAAGGCTAAATGGGCTTGAAAGTACATCCCGTTTAGTGTACAAATTGATGGTGTCAAATTGACTAAATCCCTAAAGTGCTAAAGTGCGGTAGCCTTTGTGAGATAGAGGCTAATATTAACTTGCTACTCCATTTGATGTTAGTCAAGTTGTCTCCAACGTCCCATTTGGTTATTGCTTACTTCCATCCTATTGATGATGCCAATGAATTAATCCCATGCCCTCCAGGCCACCTTATAGTCCCAAAACTTGTGAGCAATGGTCTCCAAAATGTCCCTCATGCACATATGGCATTTGTCATCCATGTCAGTAATGAAATGGGAACTTTAAGAATTCACAACCACAGTTTTGTGCCAAAGTGCCGTTTTGTTTTGCTTCTCATTTTATCCCACACATTGCCTCACTTAAGCTTGAGGTCATGATGAAGAATGCCATGCCATTTATTTGGAATTGACCTAGGAGGGGTTGTTTTGCTTGAAGCAAATCTCTCCCTACAACTTTGGTATAACTCAAGAAGGTTTCCCCTTATTGCCATTTGATTTTTTGCAGGTCAATCTTAATAGAATTTTGTCTTCCCACATACATGTCCAGGATTGGTTCTTGGAGACCTATTTTAATTTCCATGATCCTGATAAGAGTGGAACCACATGTTTTTAATGTTAATTTCAAGTATTTGGTTCCATCATGTTGATGATTGTGGAGTGAGGAGGCACTTTGAAGTATTGCAAAAGGGGGGGGCGGGGGGGACAGAGCTTGCGAGTGCTCCTCAATGATAGGACAAAACCTTGGGCATTGCGTCTGCTTCAATTGAGTTGTAACATCCCACCTAGCTACCTCTTGGTGTTTGTCTGGCACGTCATCATGCTAAGTACAAAATAGATGAGAGTGAAGGTGTATATTGGCAACTTGAGCAATGCCATCCCATGACATTGGAGACACTTGACTTGCTTTTTGAAAACCCAATACTTTAGATTTTGCTATTCCATCAAAGACTGGTTTGACGGACTTGGTAGCAATCAGTAGGTGGGAGAACTAGGATATGCTCATTGATGCTCTTCCATGCTTCCCCAATTTGTTTCGAAATGGGTGATCCAAGATATGGAAGGTGCTTTCTAAGGAATATCCACCAAACTCTCTTGTTCCATTTATTCATGCGGTCGGGTCTAGCACACCATATCCAAAACCTAAGAAGAATGTGAAGGTTGGTATGCCCATCATCAAAAGATTTTACTACACATTTGACGAGGGGGCTCCAGGTAACCACCTTAGGGTTAGTGAGGCTTAATCCTTCATGTTTGAGTTTTGCGCAACAATCAACCCATGCCATGGCCACCCATGCTCTTATGTGCATGAGTTGCCCAACCCAAAGATAGACTCTAAAAATGGCATGGATGTGTTTAATTGCTTTCTATGATTCAACCCACACAAACACAAAGAACCAAAGAGTTGAAGCATGCTCATAATTCACAATTAATCTCCTTTAAGTAATCATCCAATAAGTAATCTTCTTGCAAATTTTACCCATAAGGAACTCATCCACATCCAAAGAGAGCCCAAATGTGGTACCTAGTAGTTTAGAGAGGTATTGTTCTACGCCCACAACCATTGATATTGGTCAAGACATGTGGGTTTGTCACTGATGTGCTCTGCCAATACGATACTAATTTATCCCAATTCATCTTAAATCTAGATGCAAGGCTAAGTGTGTATGAGATATCTTCCATATTCCTAACACTCTCGTGCCTACCTCTATCATAACTGATGTGCCATATGCATATTGTGAAATAATATATTGTTCTGCACTATTGGGGAGTTTTACCCCTCCTAGTCTTCCTACATGTATTGCCTTCTTAACCATATGATTAAGCACCTCGCCAACGATGAGGAAGAGTTAGGGTGCTAGAGAGCACCCTTACTAGACTCCTCTTTGTATGGGAAATAATTTGGTGGGTTGCACGTTAATGTTAATTATGGCTTGGGCGTCTTCAAAGAGGAGTTTAACCATTCTAATGTACTCCTCACAAAGGCCAAATATCCACATTGCCTAAATTACAGTGTCGTAGGCTTTGGCAAATTTTGGTTTGGGAAATACTACCTCTTGGTCACTTTGTTTGGCCCATTCAAGTGGCTCATGTTTTAACAACATATTATCCAAAATGTAGCGGAGGGGTAAAAAGGTAGTTTGATCTAGGCTAATGATCTACATTAGCACATGTTGCAACCTACCTTGTAAGGCCTTTGCAAACACATTATAGGTCACATTCAAGAGGGTTATAGGTCTCTAGTTCCAAAGTTTATACAATTCAACTTGCTTATGTAGAAGAGTGATAACCCCTTTCGTCGTTCTTGTCAACAACCCACCCTTCCCAATTGCTCCTTAATCATCTCAAAAGAATCCCCTCCAATGACATGCCAATGGTGTATGAATTGTGTGAAAAATGTCCATTGAGACATGGACCTATGATTCGGTCATGACATAATAATTGGCCTCGGATCTTGGGAGGTGACCATCTAAGTTATATTCAAGTTCACATTTCATCCTCATCCTCATCCAACATAAAGTTGAAGAAATGATGATCATAATGATAAAAATACAATTGAAAATATGTATACATAAAAAAAAATTACATTCATATATAGTCATTAACATGAGTATACAAATATACTTTTGAATAATAATGAACTCCTATCATATGTGTGATATAAAACCTACCATTCATTAATAAAGTCATTGGAGACTTTTTCATCCCTCGAATGTAACTCATAAGCATCTAAGTTATAATATATGCCATGAAAGCTAATGCAATTATTGTTTTTAAATGTATCATCAAATGATTTGCAAGATCGTAAGTCCACTTATTGTTGGTTCTTTTTTGACATCAACATAAACCAATCTTCATGTTTGATGGACAATCCATCAAGTCAATTGGATCCCTATACTCCACCCAACGATTACCAAAAAAATTATGCATCCTATAAACCCTCCCAACAAAGCAAACCTTAATTGGAGCTAATTTTTTGGTCTACCATGATTTTTGACAATTCTAGCTTCATGTGCATTCAAAAAAACACACTTCACAATCACAACCAAGATTTATCATGATATCATGATTGTGGCAATAAGGAGTTTAGGCTTCATATATAATGTGCTAGCCTTAATCCAAGTCAATGGATTTTTAGATAAAGTTGGATTGCCATTCAATTGACTAACAAGTGTGCTTTGGAAATTTCTAGACTCCCCTACCTCTACATAAGCACAATGGATTGCGAGGACATTTCAACATTTTTCATGTTTATCAGATAGAACATCCAAGGCAAGTTGAAGCTCGCTTTGCAACTTCACATCTTCATGTAAATCATTTTCAATTTTTGACTACATGAATTCCATCTCTATGACAACATCCTTGCACATGTTTGAATTGTCTTCTCCAACACTACAATTTTTCTTGTCACCACCTTGTGCACTAGAATCATTTATCAATGTGTGACCATAATCACACTCCTCATCCTCTTTCATACTTCCAAATAAATGAGCCTCAATAAGTGACCCTACCATACATGTACAAATGTCATATAGTTTCTAGAGGTCCTCCATACATGTACATAACTACAAGTTATAATTTGTGTAACATATGTATACGTAATACATAGAAGTTCAAATTAATATCCCTTTTGTGCACTCACGTATACTCATACATGTCATGAAAGGTGCACCCCCGGGTGAAGAATACTGCATCCCATGTTATGTCTTTCGTGTCTATTTTTATAAAGAAAAACATGTGCTTAAATCCCGAAAATTTAGCAAACATAAATCTAGAGGCTGCAATGTTGCTTGTAAGTACAAATTTTCAAAAAAATTCTTGTTCATTATTTCCTTTCAAAGAGCAACTTTTACATTTGGAGTCAACCAATTTCATGATCTTGAACTACCTTTTCTAGATATTTCATGAACATTCTAATACATATTCACAATAGAGTTATCTACAAAGTAACGCAAAAGAAATCATGGGTTTAGTCCCAAATCATAAGTTTGTGAGAATTGATACAAAGTCACCCTAGTTTTCTTAATGCTTAAATAATCTGACACAAAGAGTGGTGTTGGGCTATTAGAAACCGGGTTTTCAACTTGCTCTACTAGGATGGGTGTACCAAGCTAGCCTTGCATAGGCCAATCGGGAATTTAAAATAGCGGCTCCTATGTACATACCCTATTTTCGTAACTGAAAGTCTCATAAAGTTTTTCAGATGCCAAGAGGAAGTCTCAAAAGGTTCACCCAACTTTCAAAATAAGCTCCAATACCTCACGAGCTTTTGAGCTTTTAGTATAAAGATTTCTCAAAGAAGGATCAAACCCAAGTCAGTGAGGAACTTTACAAATAATTCGAATGTCTAAAATGAGAATGTGCACTTTAAAATACACTCTTCTTCAACCCATCTCCAAGTCTTAGAAAAGTGAAGAAAAGTAGCCAAACCCTTGTGTTGTGATATACTTAGCATAAACAGGAAGGAAAATAGATCCAATCCTATTTAAAGTATCAAACCATGGATCCTTCAAATAGGTTCAAAACTAAATTCAATATAAAGTTCATGCCTCATTGGTATCATAGACTGATAGACATACTAAGGTTGTGAGTAGATCCTAAATTAGGTGGTCAAATTTAGCTCAAAAGCACTTCATCAGGAAGTTTATGTGTATAGTCTAAGTGATAATGATGAAAAAAAATCATGGTGCATTACAATTCCTAAATTAGTATGACAACATATCCTTTTAGCCTACTTCAGTCTTACTTTCTAAATTGGGAAAATGATCTAAAAGATTCTACAAACTTATTAATCTACTTTGAGGATGTCAGCCATGTAGATGGAAAAAGTACCAATATCCTTAATTTGATTTATTGTTACTGTTTTGGATCATTTAACATTAGCATTGGGCTCCTTGACACCTTCAACTATCAAGGTTCAATTCAGGTTCACTTTACCATGCTAACAAGATACCAAACTCCTCATGTCTTCAAATGTTGGAGGAGTGAGTAAGTTTGAAGACACCACAATAGTGTATTTCTCAATAAAATTTCCACATTAGGGCATGAAAAGAGTGACAGCAACCACAACTTGTCTTCCTTGCGAAGACCGCAAAACATAATATACAAGAAATGCACTCAATAATGTGAGCATACTAAGACAATATATTACAAAGTATATCAAGAGGTTACCTAAGAATCGATAGGTTGCGAAAAGACAGTGCCAAAGAGTGAACAAAGATCCCTTCAACTCAGCTTTGATTTGTTTGAACATTGAGTAAATCAGTCAATGTCCTGACTCATTTCCAAGATACAGACCAGAATTTCTATAAAATCAAGTATAACAAACATTCTCTGAAAGGAATGTTCAAACTAGCCCAAAATTCTTTCACAAATAATTCCTCTAATCTGAGTTATTCTTCATTATCCAGCCCTCATAACTCTACATTAGATTTGCTGCAGCAATGTGGACACATGGAAGATAATTCGGCCCAACTTGCAATCTGTAGGTTATAATTTTGAGAAGGCTTCTTTAAAATGACTTTGTACTAGAGGAGACCTTTTAAGAGTTCAATTCGAGCCCCTATGGAGGCAGTAGGTTGAGGCCCAACAAGGTTTACAAAATACTCTACTTAAGTACTTTTACCCGTCAACTCTTCAACATCAAGCTCAGCTACCAAGACTGGATAATCATCACGCATCGCCAACTCGCTGCAAAACAGATCATAAAATTGTCAACAAAAAAAAAACATCTTGAGAGCATATCAGGTGGAGAGTCTACATTCACTTCATCAAACATCGTCAGATCTTATTTAACACACCAGCAACTCTAGAAACCATTGGCTTTTCATTCCATGTAGAATAGAGTTACCCTTTAACCCAGCAGAAATTTCCATCGGGAGTTGGTCCCCAATGACTTTTCATTGGTTGTTTTGCATAATATAGAGTTCTCCTTGAAAGACTCTCAAAAAACTCTTTGTTTGGAAGGGAGGTTTTGGCCCACTTTTGACATTTTAAAGAGTTGGAGTGTTCAAGTGGTGTCAAAACCTCCAATTATAGTGAAATGGAGAGGATGCATTTGAATTTGGCTAAAAGATGGACAACAAATTTCATGACGAACTTTACAAGGCACCTAAAATGGTGTTCTTAAAAGTTTGATAAGGAGTTCATCTTTATTTAGCCTTCTTCTGGCCAAAGCCAAGTGCATCCCCTTCATTTCACTAAAAGAGGGGGTTCCGACATCACTTTAACAGTCCTTAAACATTATAAAATGTCAAAAGCGGGCGAACACTCCCTGCCAAACCATGAGTTTTTGAGAGACTTTTAGAATAACTTTAGCATCGATGATTGCTTTTCCACTTGTGATACATGCGCAGAGGCAGTGCTTGAAATTGAATACGAACAACATATTTCGGTTCAATATGAGCCAAACTCATTTTAGCACCTCTACCCATGCCAAAGTGAGTTTGACCCTAAATGAAACGATACAGAATGTCCACACAACCTCCAAGCACGCACCACAAACATACTGAACATAGAAGGGTAATGTATGCAAAACAACCAACTCCCAACCAAGAATCACATTGAGTTAGAGGATAAGTTAGAGGACAACTCTGATATATCATCTATTGTGATTGTAAAAGAAATGACCTGAGCATGAAAGCTAGAGTCAATAAACTGTAAGCAAAAATTCTGAGCAAAAATATAAATCTCCGCAGCTAGGTTTGTCTTATCACCTGTTCATCACAACACCGTGCTCAACAGCAGAACGGCTACTGTATATTGCCCTGCCAATAATATTTTGCAATGGTAATGGCCCAAAACTGCGACTATCCTGAGCATCCTGCAAAACAGCTTGATCTCCTGAGAAGATTTGTTCGACCATACTTTTTGATTGAACAATAATACAATCAATATAAATTCATATGAGAACCACTTTGATGCGCCTTAGGTCAGCTCAGAATTCACATAGAAGATTCCAACAGGACTCAAAAAATTCATTTGACACTCTTGCTTTAGAACAGCCATATGTAAAATTTGTCCCCTGGACCCAATCAATCTCCAAAGGACAACAGCAGTTTCGTCCAAAGTGCAACTGTGCTTAGCAATCTTTCCTTAGATTTTCATGCTTCAACATTTGATACTGTCACTCTGCTTTGCTTCAGTCCAACTTTAATGACGTCAGTGAAAAATCACACATAGCGACGTTTTGAGGTGAAAACCAGCTTCTCCTGCCATTATGCATGCTTGGGAACTTAAGGTGCGTTTGCGCGCAACCACCATTTCAGTGGTTGGGGGTTGGAATTTGCTTTCTTTGGCTCTATTTTTGAGAGATTAGGTGCATTGATGACAACAACAACCACAACTACTCAACCTTGCCCAACTTCAATACAAATTAAAGTTAGGAGTTGTTGCGATGGTTGTGATTTACTTTCTTTGGTTCTATTTAGTTTGTACTTACTATGTGGCACCAGGAGAATATTTCTAGGTCAAAGCATGGAAGAGGAATTGTAGGAGGCAATTACTCTTAGACGAAATTTCCACTAGAACCTTTTTGACTTGACTCCACAGATTGCACCAAATATGAGGGAGGATCATTGAGGTCAACTCCGCTCTTCAACTAAAAGAGTAGTCTTGTGTAAACAGAAAATAAATAATAATCATCGTAGATTTGGTTGAAAGTGGGCCTGAACAACAACCATGACAACTCGAATAGTTGTGTGTAACCACACCTTCAAGAAATTCCAACCTCTAGGAAACTAAGGACTGTAATTGACAAGTCTCCAAGTCAGACAAAATAGGGCAGAAGACCTCTAGGACATTGCATTAAACCTTAAAGGTCCAAGAGGTACATTCTAGGCCTCAAGATGTCATATGAAGGGTTTATGATTGCTTCTTGATGCTTTTAGCTAAAAGTGTCAAAAATGATCATATCTAGAATTAGGACATTTATCATATGCATCTTTCAACCAGGGGATACATATATGTGGAATGAATTATGAGAGAATTTGAGCTCATGTTAATGACCTGGACTCAAATACACACAACATATTCCTAATCACCATTGTCACATGTGACTTTATTTTCACTTCCTCTTATTTCATGGGTTGATCTAAATATGGGTTCAACACCATAGTCCATATAAAATATAATTTCAAAACTTTGTTGTGGTTGGTACAAATCATCACGTA
This sequence comes from Polytrichum commune, assembly GCA_950295325.1. NCBI lineage: Eukaryota > Viridiplantae > Streptophyta > Polytrichopsida > Polytrichales > Polytrichaceae > Polytrichum > Polytrichum commune. Next base: position 63,673,726 of record OX485804.1, read on the forward strand.
TCCCATATAAACAGACCCCCTGTCCTTTACAAGTTTATAGGACTATCCTTACCTTGGCGTTTATGCTCTCATTGTCACAAAGCACCCAGCACATTCCAGGATCCAATTGAAATGGTTCATCCTCGTCCTTTGAGGACACCATCTCTTCACCTTCAATTGCAGCAACCCGCCGCACTAATTCTTGTTTTTCATTTTGAGGGTCCTTCAGCATGACCACATCCCCTACAAATACATATCTGTGGCAGTTCAAAAGTACATGTATTATTTCACCATTAGTCATAGACACGTGCCCTAATTGAGCAAGAAAAATGATGTGTTCTTATGTTGTCACTACCTAGTCCTTCAGTTTTCAAATGTCACTTGGCAATAGCTAAGGTAGGCATGCCTCATTCAGTTACTACTCTAAAGTAAAGACCTATGTTTGAATGGTATGTAGTTAGGTGTGGCTTCCAAGAACAGATACCAAAAAGACATGTGTTGGAAAGAGATTGGAATAAGTGTTCAAAATACGAAAACCGCTAGGCTCAATTAACATACTTGGGGAGGACCTATTTGACCACTTAATAAGAACAAGAATCTTCATTTTGATAGAGAATAAGATACTAATATGAGCTTTGAAAATTATGAGGAAAGTGGCTACAGCCTCGATTTGGATTTGCTAACCATCTTGTGCTATATGCGAGTTTCATATCCTAGGAGAAGTGGTCTAGTCAGAAAAAGTAACCATTAAAGACTCATCTACCTTACACCCAAAGACAATTTTGGGCATCTTTAAAATTTACCTAGTGGACTCATTGTTCAAAAGCATCTCCAGGATTTTGATGTGAAGATCAAAAAGTTACCTTGGACACGCTCTTGGGAGCGATCTTATAAGCAGGGTTTCCCCTTGATTGCTAAAAGTTGGAACCATTTCCATGCCTTTGAGAAAAGATTTGAATGTTAGACGCGCTCGGAAATTCTGCAGCAAATTGTTATAAACTTCTTGCTCCTTGATGACCCCCAGGTCGAGGTTCTGCAAATATCAACTTGGGGTATCAGAACTGTGAAAACCAAATAGGAAAGGAATTTGGGACAACAACCCCAAGACCAGTCTAGAAACTGCTGTAACGCAATCAAATCAAATGTATACCATCTCTTTGAAATAAAGAAAAAGGAGTCCATGTTTAGGAGCAAATGCAACTGAGAGGACTTTGTAATGAGTCACCCTTTTCACAACTCCAGGAGCACACAAAACTACAATGTCAACTCATCCCCATTTTCAAATAGTCCAAATCAAACAATGTGGAACCGAAAATTTTCAAATTCCTAAGTATTGAGCAGAACCTCATCTTCACAACTTGGAGACTTATAATGTCCAAGATGAGAAGAGCAGGCACCCAAAAAATTCTGATTCTGCAAGTGCTTGCAGGGTTTAGGGTTTAGGGTTTAGGGTCCAAAATTGCTCCATAAGAGGCAATAATGAACACATCAAACAAACATACATGCCAAAGAGGAAGAAGACGGTCTTATGCATAAGGAGAAGAATGCTCCACTTAAAAGAGATTTTTATCAAACTTTGTCCTCAAATCTCCCACTTGGTGATAGAATTTGAACTGCAAGAGAGAATGATGACACCATCGATGAACAAGTTGGTGAAGGACAGAGAGAGATGTGGAACCTTGATGGTTTGAGAAGCTGAGAATTGAAGCTTCGACCACAAGTAGCGTGTCCATAATAATGGGTTCCCCCTTATCTGCATCTTTCTCCAAAAAAAATTGAAGAATACCCACCTACACACACAAAAAAAAACTCACTTTCTCCAGATTCTCATCACAAACCCAAAATGTGTCATCTCTTGTAGTAAGTAGGAATAATCTTAGCTAAACCCTCAACCAAAGACCCTTTTGAAGCAGGCTACGTGAAGTTTGCAAGCAACAAAGAGCTCATCGAAGAAGTTCGCAACAAGTATGTAAGTAAGCATTTCACATGCTGCTCTATGATTTTCTTACACCATGTAAGGCCTGTGAGCCTATAACGGACACTTCCAACTCCATGTACACTTTGGCCTTTGGATGGGACCGCGAATTGTCTCATCCGGTTAGGGAATACACCAAACGCAAACACAGAGTTGTGCTAAATCGGGTAATATAATTATAGAGGGGGAGTAGTCTTATTATATGTTCCACACATTCACTCTATGAGTACTGAGGGGTTAAAGTGGCACTTTAAGAAACTTTAGCTATTTCAAGAAGGTTAATTAGCTTGGAAAATTTTCAAAAAAAAAAATCCATATATTACCATATCTACATAGAAGCTACAAGGGGGAAAAAAATTCCTAGTAATAAATGCAAGTGCAACCTACATAAATTGTCAAAGTCATCTTAAGGAGCGAGCCTTTTATTGTCTACTAGAGGTTTATTGATGTTGGATTGCTAAGTGAGGATCACCACAAAATTAGTTTTATTGGAGGTGAGAATCTTCCATATAAATGAAGGTGTTGTCCCCCTTTGTGGATCACTTCTTACACCGCATCGTTGAGCAGATAGATCCCCAATTAGCCATTGTGATTGGCCAAAGTTGGTGCTCTAGTAAGGTAGATGAGGCTATGTGGACACCTGCAACTCTATGGAACCATCTAGCCAATGGATTTGAGCATTAGAAGCTTGAGCAAGTTAGCAACTGCGAATGAGGACCAACGAATTCAAAATTATTAAAATCGGAGTTGAGGAAGGTGTTGATCTTGGCTCTAGAATCAAAGATTATGTACTTCCCAAAGTGGTGTTATAGGGGGGGAACTCTTTTATCGTTCAATGTTGTGTAAGTGGACAACATCATTAGCAGATTCTACATGGGTCATTTGTCAATGAAACCCAAGTTTGTTGCCAATATTGGTGAACTCTAAAGTGGTCACATGTAAGATAAAATGTTGCCGAATTGTGTATTCATTATAGAATACCCACAATACAAGTTGGTCGGCACCTCATAGCCACATGCCGCCTTCTTATTTGCCCACCTCAAACATAAAAATCAAGCATGTCATAGCTCAGTGGATTGCACTCCTTATTGTAGAGGAATGATGGGTGTAGTTTGACTTTTGTGAAAATGATTAACCCAAATATCATCAAGGCAACGGCCAAATCATCATGTATGACTCACCCACCGTATTAAAACGATCAAATAGTCGATTAGGACCCCAAAAATAGGTGTCTAATAAAGGAAGCCAACCAAATTAGCATCATCTACTTTAGAAGCATTCTTGCATCCTTTTCGCACCGCTGTTACGAATGGGCGAAGTGGTGCTATTTAATATTTAACGTTGCATATGATTAATCATTTTTAATAATGACTTACTTGATGGCACCATTGCACTCACTTGTTGATGACTTAAGGATTTAAAATAGGTGTCACCAAAGGGAAGGTGTTACTTTAAGGCCTTAGTACCTTGAAAGCTTCATAAAATGTGGGTCATGTGATCAAAACTAATATCTTACAATACACAAGGTTTACATAGAAATAGTTGGAGCTAGGATTCTATTTGGTCAAAGATTACGAGGTATTGATAGTTGATTCTTATAAAGGAGTTGAAAGTTGGGCTATAATAGACCCAAGCTATTCCGGCATGGGAGAGCTTTCCGGACGCTGCTAGCAGTACAATAGCGGTTGGGCATGACACATGGGTCCAACTACTGGGCTAAACCCGACATTATCATGTTATGGGGGGCCTATATTGATAATATGCAACACATGCTCTTAGCATTTGTAAATTATTAAGATTGTCGTGTTAAGTGTCAAAATTGGAGTTGAGATGCAAAAGCTATAAGAGGTCAAAAGTGAAGATTCTTCTTTCTATTCAAGCAATGATCACATAGGCCTTCCTAATTGTGTCAACCACTAAACTTAGACCAATGTTCAATTTCATTGCAACACATATCCTTTTGGTGTTAGTTCTTAACTACAAGCCTTGTCATATACCACTCAAATGTAGGTGTTTGGATTAGAGCAATGTTAGATTAAGACATGCATGCTTAACCTCTAAATGCTTTTGGAATTTGACTTGGGCCTCTCATACATGTTGTATTATGATATTGTACAACATGAATAGGTTTACATTGTGATGTGACCATTTTGTAGATACTAATAGTTTGTTGTCTTGAAGTGCTACATGTCCTGACACCAACACAAGCCTAGAAAGGGTTTAATGAAGATTTCATATCATCAAGTGAAAGAGAGAACACACAGTTAGTATGAACCTACTAAAACCCCTTAGGGGTTAAGGTAAGATGACCTTAAAGCATCACCCCCACACACACACTTTATGTAGTTTGGGGGACTTACTACACAAAGAGAGAAAATGTGAAATTTTTTTAGGGTAGATTTGCAAATGTGTGCTGAACCTTAAACAAATCCAAAAAAATTGGAGTTCATGTGCATCCCATGGAAATCAACAACTCAAGTAACTAGCAAAATGGGCCTTTAACCACCACACAATGGATTCATCAATGTTGAATTTTGAGGTGGGAATAACCACAAATTTAACCTTGTAATTCATGAGAGGCTTGTACAATATTGAATAAGAATATCATTTGCCTTTTGTTCAACACTTCTTACACCGTACAAGATTCTCATTGACCCATTCGCTCATTGAATCACATAAAAGAATTGTGGCAGAGTAAGAAGGCTCTAATTAGAGCACCAAATTTGCCCAATCACAACGGCTAATATAGTATTCACTCGCTCATCGACTCACATAAAATTTTCATAAATTTTGGTATTTTATGAAAAAATATAGTTTCCTAAAAGTTGCCTAAAGAGGATGGTATTAGGATGAAAATAGGTGTCACTAGAAGGCTAATGTTGCTTATAGGCACACACACCTTAGAACTAAGAGGGAATTATTGCATACAAACATTCCTCTCATTCACCCAGTTTAACAACTTGCCTCCCTACGAATTGATGGCATAGTCATAAAGCATTACTAAGCAACTAGATGATAGTCCTTATCCAAAGAAAGTGCGGCTGCAATTTAAAAAAACTAAGAGCTATCAATCAATCTTCACCCAAATAACAATCCATAGCCTAAGTGCTCCCCATAAACGGAGAATCCCATAATCAAAGGGAAATTAAGTTGGCTAATACTTGGTCCCATAGAACACAACCAAGGAGCTCAGTAATGTTATGCATCCCCAATAACATGAATTGGAATAATATGAGACCTTTAAAATCTTTGGACTGCATACTCTTGCATGCTTTTAATGTTGGATGAATGAGAGGTACACTTGTATGCAACAATTCCCTATCGCCAACCTTAAGGGCTTAAGGTCCCCATAAGCTTGTGTAAGTAAATGCCCTTCCCTTAGGGTCTTAACAAATAAAAATAATGAGAGAGTACACGTGGCAAAAACCTTCAAGGAAGGAATGGTGGCTCCTTCTTGAATGACTCGTATGTGAGTGTCGAATGCGCCACGTCGTCCCCGCAACCCTAACTTAACACAGTTTGCTGGCCTCCGAGCTTACCTTCAATTTCTCCCACATTGCAATTTGCTCAAAATTTGCAGCTGTGGTGTCTGTCTGGATGGGAAGAAGTTTCCTTTCTAGCTTGAAATTTTGTGATGTTTCTACAGAGGATGATGATTAATGTAGATCACTGTAGGGTTGATTGGAGAGTTCGAAAGTTTTGGTGAGAATACTTTTCCTTTTTGAGTTTTGAGGTCAATTTGGAGCTGGCAATCAAAGCAGAAGCATCAGCTCATATTGGCACAAGGAACTGCAGCCAGGGGCATTGCACAATCAAGCTCAAAACCTTGCAGGGGTGTTAGGGCGACCGATCAATTCCACAAAATCCTACTGACCAGCAATTCAATTGCACATTCTTCTTTGAGGTGGAATTTTTTTTTTTTTTGTGTCAGCAGCCATGTCGCATCTTCAGGATTTTAGTAAAGTGGCATCCGGGTTAGCGATGGTTGTGAAGGAATCCTTGAAGACGACACCAAGGCTAAAGACTGGCGATGTTGGAGGCACCGCCATGGATATCCTGAAAGCAGTCACAGGCACAGTGACAGATTTCACTGGACTTACACAAGGCCGTTTGGTACGGCAACAGGATTTGCAAAGCCATCATGAAGAAATTTCTACACATCATCAATATTATCAACAAAGACGTGACACAAAATCTGGAACCATCGACAATTTATCTCGGAGTGATGATTCGGTGGAAAAATCTTACCTGCATAAGTCTCTTGATAGTTTGGGGCCCAGGATGAGGTCATCAGCATCCGCATCGGGTGGAGCAACATCAACAACATCATCAACAGGGGAGGAGGTGTTGTCAAAGGTCCAGGAGAAGTTACATCGAACTTTGCCTACAACTCCCATGTCTAAACCCTTGGAGAAGTTTGTCTCAACATCATCAGTCCCAGATTCAAAACCGAGCAGTGATGATAGATTGGAGGAGGCAGCAATCAAGGCTGAGCAGATGCTGCAATCTTCAGATAAAGGTAGGTGCATGTCATTTGCTGTGTACATAGACTCGAAACAATATATTCTTGTGATGATGATGTATGTCATGATTGATTGTCGAATGAGTGAAAGATGTTGATAATTTTGTAATTGAATATTTCTGGCATTCATGCTATTCAACAATTTGGTTGAGGCTTCTTCTTGCTGTTATCTCTGGAGATCGGAAATTCATTAAGTCAAGAATATATCCACTGGTGGGAAATGATGAAGTTGTGTCAGTGGGGATGTCGTGGAAGGTGGCTTCTTGCATGTAGATTGGTTGTTGTGATATGGCGTACCACCATTTGGTTATAATTGCTGCATGTGTGATTTGTTCTCTGTTTCATTATGGTTTTAATTGCTTCCTTCTGATTGCTCTTTATTGTGTATTTGACTTGAAAGCTTTGGTTTGACTATCTCTCTTGATTCTGATTGCATGGTTATTTTACTGGTTACCTCTATCTGTAAGTGTTGGTTGAACATTGATACTTGCTTGAAGGATGTTACTGAGATTGCCAAATGCCTGAAAGATGTTGACAATTTTGTTATCCAACGTTTTTGAGTCCATGCTACACACAACAATCTGCTTATGGCTTCTTCTTGCTGTAACCTCTGGAGATCAGCAGCAGAAACTCATCAAGACAAGCATATTTCCACTGTTGGGAACTGACGAAGTTATGTCAGTGGGGATGTTGTGGAAGGTCTCTTAATCCATGCAGATTGGTTGTTGTGATATGGCGTGCCACCATTTGGCTATAATTGCTGCATGTGTGATGAGATTTCTATTTCATTCTGGTTTCTGATTGCTTCCTTTTGATTGCTTTGTTGTTGTATAGCTCAAAAAGTTTTGCACTAACTACCTCTCTGGATTCTTATTTCTGAGATTCTCAAAAACTCCATCTGATTTGACAGGTGCATGATGTATTGAGACAGATCTAACTGCAGCAACAACCAGAGTGGGAAGCCAGGGTGTCAAATTGCTGCCAAAGAAGCGCAGAGTGAGAGAGCGGCGCGTTCCTTCAACCCCTTTTGGCCGAGTCATTGGGTATGTCCCCTCTGTTTTTTCATTCCCAGAGATTTTTGATGAGGTACCTGGTTTTGTCAAATAGTGTGGGCGTATGTAGAGTGTGACTAACCTTGGGCAGCCCTATAGTGTTGTCCACAATATCCACCATCATGCAAGAAAATAGTGTGCAACCCTAGTTACATTTATCATGCCCCCCGTGATACACCCACGTCCTTCCTTATGGTGGAAGTCTTTTAAATGCACACTGTATTCAATCCAATAGAAATATTGCAGCCTACAATGTGGACCTCTAATGTTAAATACTGTGGGTTGGTAAATAGAGTTCACCCACAGTATCAACCCCCAATGTTTGTAGTGTGGAAATAACCCCATGGTGTGGCCCTCAGTATTCACTATAATCAGTGTGTCTGTAGGTTTCCTTGCCCCAAGGACCAGGACTAGTCACACCGGCGAAACTCTTTGCAAGAAATTTCTCACATGGTCAGCAGCCCCTGCCTGCTTACTCCTCACAGACATGCAGTGTTTCAAGATGGGATATAGAAAATATGGACAATAGAATTACCTTAAAGTAATATTCTATATTAGAGTATTGTTTGTGCTGTTGATACATGCACATTGCAAAAGAAAATTATTTGGGGGAAGAAAACTAGGAGGAGTTGATAGAAAGCCTAATTATACAGAATCTGAGATGCGTCGAGTCGAAACACCACTCTAGGAGGTTTATGTTTTATAAACAGTACAGTGTACATGCAACAAAAGAAAGTGTGTTTACAACAAGAGATGTAGTCCATGTCTAAGACTAGGTTTTGCCATTTCTATCACAGGACCCATGTGCAGGCCTTTCATGGTCACTTTTTTTTGGATAGACAACTATATTTGAATGGTGCGGGGTTAGGTTAAGAACAGACACCCAAATTACATGTGTTTAAAAGAGATTGGGCTATGTGTTTAATATTTGTTAACTGTTCTAGGCTTATTAATCAATAGAAGTGAGGGGACCAATATGACCATTTAATGAGCTCAAGAATCCTCACTTTGATAATGATTAAGATATCCATATGAGCTCTGAAACTTATGAGGCAAATGGCTATGGACGCAATTTGTTATATGGCAATCATCTTGCACTAATTGTGTCTTTCGCATCCTAGGAGAAGTGAGTGCAGAGCTAAAATCTTCCATTTTAGGTATATTATATTATACACTTTTATTGTGTTCAGAATTCATGCATATGTCTAGATTTACTCAAAACTTAATTATGAATTCAATGTTTGATTGCCAGATTTGCAGGGCTGGGAGCTGGACTTGCCTGGGGGACTGTGCAGGAGTCTGCAAGGAGGCTTTGGGGTGGTCAAGGGCCAACTGTACCAGGCCAAGTGGTATTGTCTCCATTTTTGACTGAAGCAAATGCGGAACGCTTGGCTTTAGCTCTCTGTCGAATGCGTGGAGCTGCACTCAAAGTGGGTCAGATGTTGAGCATACAGGATGAGTCCATTGTACCTCGCCCGGTAAGTTACTCTTACTCATCAAAAGATCCTGCTAAATATTGGTTTTTACATTTCATAATGGGTTGTGGGGGGTGGGCCAAAGTAACAAAGGAATTTTTTGGTACATTCAATGTGGGGTTCAATCCATTCTCATGTGGAAGTTAGTACCTTATTGGTTTAGGCACTTTGCTTGGCACCTGAAGCTGGATTTGTTTTCATTCCACATTGACTTACTCAACTTTTCCAACAAATGAATGTGTGCCACGCGGCACCCTAACTTAAGGAAAGCTCTCGCCTGGAATTGGGGTCTGGAGGCCAGGCAGGGATCCGGATGCCTTGAAGAGCAGTTTGTGTTGTTCCTCAAAAGAGAATTCAAGACACCATGAACAAACCCATTGCACAACTTCAATATGCTCTTGGGGATGGTTGCATATGGTTTGCTGTAGGCATGAGGGTTAGTTGTTCATGGATAGGAATCATCAAACCAATAATTTCAGTAGTTGGGACTCATGTCCATGTTGCAAGTGGTGTGGGTTCCATTCTCCACTGAGACATGCTAGTTTTACCTGATATGGTCCACCCAATTGTCATGGGGGTCACCGTGTCAACTGGTCATCTTAGAAGTTGTAACTACCAGGGGTTTGGCAAGCCTAGTAGGGGAGGAACAATGAGCGATCACATTGCCCCAATTGTGACTGTTTGAAAGAGTTCACCTCCTAATTGAGGCACTAGCAAGTCGTGTGGGTTCCAGACTTGCTAGTGTTACCCAATATGTTCCACCCAATCATTGTGGGGGTCATCAGGTCTTAAAAAGTTGTGTGTTCTTAAGGGCTTGGCGAGGCTAGTAGGGGAGGAACAATGAGTGATCATGGTGCCCCAGTTATTTCATGAATGTTCTTTTGGGCCTCAAACCTCAGAGTGTGATTCTTAACGTATGTTGACTTTGTGTGTGGCAGATTTTGGATGCTTTGGAGAGTGTAAGGCAAGGGGCAGATGTTATGCCCAAAAGACAATTGATGAAAGTGATTGAGGCTGAGCTTGGTCCAACTTGGCGTGATCAGTTAAAGTCTTTTGATGATGAGCCTATCGCCTCAGCAAGCATTGGACAGGTATATGTCTTACTGATGTCAGATCCATTTACCTCATGGTAATTGGCCCCTTAGTAAGCAGAACAAGATGGCAGGTTTAAAATCCTGAAGAAATTGTGGCACCTTTGAGATTTATTATTGTTCGATATTAACAACATCTAGTTTTCTGAGGAACACTGTCAAAGAACTTTGCTGAGATTCTTTTGTGCACAGGTTCACCGAGCAGTGTTGAAGGATGGAACAGTAGTTGCAATGAAAGTGCAGTATCCAGGTGTTGCCAACAGTATTGACAGCGATATTGAAAATGTCAAGCGCCTCCTAGACTACACAAATGTCATTCCGGAGGGTCTTTATCTGGATCAAGCCATGCGGGTGAGTCTTGAATGGATCTTAAATTATTGCAAATATTTCAAAATCCTTCTTTATGGTGGACTGCTTTTGGACTGCATGTGGATATCAGAATTATCCTCTAACCCAACATGACTTTTGGTTGGGAATTGGTCGTTTTTGCATAGTACACCTCCCTTGTTTGGTAAGTATACAGTGCATGCTAGGAGGTAGTGTGGAGGTTTGAACCAAGAACATTCTATATCAGTTCATCAAGGTTGAAACTTATCCAAATATAAATACTACCTGCAAGCATGCACCACAAGTGGAAGGAATTATTGATATACTATCCAAAACAACCAATGTAAACTCTTAGGGGACCAACCTCTGACAACAAGTCCATTGAGTTAAGGATAACACTATTCAGTCAAATATTGGATGGGGCCTCCAGTGTACAGGAACTCTAATATGTGGTGTTGGAACAGGTTGCCAAGGATGAACTAGCAAGGGAATGTGATTATAAGCTGGAGGCAGCAAACCAGAAGAAATTCCGTGAGCTTCTGGGTGATGATGTGGGCCTCTATGTGCCACATGTCTTTGATGAATTCTGCAGTACTCGAGTGCTTACAACGGAACTTGTTCCTGGTAATGAAGTTTCTAAGGTGTTATTGACAGTTTCACCTCCTTACCTCTTACTTCTGCACTTCGAATCATACAAACCCTTAGTTCATTGACAAGGGGTTTAATTGAATATGTTTGAATATTGGCAGGTGTTTCTATTGACAGAGTGAAGGAACTAGACCAGAAAGTCCGGGATCATGTAGGCACCCAGCTGCTCAAGCTGACACTGAGGGAGCTATTTGCTTTCCGATTCATGCAGGCAAGTTCAATCATAAAGCAAGTTATTTGTTTATTGAGTTTTTAAAATTATAGTTAATTTTTATTGAATTTTTTATTTAAAAAATTAATTATTAGTTTATTTTTAGAAGGTTGAATGGGATGCACGAATTGCCAGAACCCTTGCAAGAGTTTGATCTGAATTTGTTTTCTACTATCTTAGTCTCACAAATATGTTTTATCATCTTGATGACAGACGGATCCAAACTGGGGCAACTTCTTGTATGATGAAGCAACAGATGTCATCAATCTCATAGACTTTGGTGCCGCCCGCGACTATCCTGTACAGTTTGTTGATAACTACTTGAAAATGGTGAGCCTCATTGATGATGTTCTAAATTCTTCTTTTTCAGTACGTTCCTTGAGTCAGATTGTGTCACATAGAACGCATTCCCCGTGCCTCAGAATAGGGAGGGATATTATTTCTATCCAGGTCACAATTCACTCCAAATGGTATAAATTTCCAAACACCAAATTATGAATGGGATAACTTTGATCATGCTTTCTGCTCAGGTAACAAGTAGTCATTCCTCTACACATTTCGGGCACAATCAAAATCTGGATCATGCATTGTAAAGTAGAATTCGTGAACTTGGAGGATGATGCGTCCAGGTCTATGACTGAGATGAGGTGATGATATTGAGAATTTGTGCTAGCACTTGTATTATGGCTATCTCTTCAGCAAGCTTGTTTCAGGCTGGGTGATGTAGTTTGTAAGCAAAGAAGCATCCAGCCAGTGCCTTGAGTGGTTAGGACTTTGCAAGTGGTGTGGTTGCCATTCTACATTGAGCCATTCTAGTGTTGCCCACTCTGTTCCACCCAGTCATTGTGGGGTTCACTGGGTCAACTGGTTATTTAAAAAAGTTGTGGATACTGAGGGACTTTGTTAGCCTAGTAGGGGAGGAACAATGGGTGATGAAGTTGCCCCATTTACGGCTGTTAGAAAGAGTCCACCTCTTAATTGAGGCAGCATCCTGTGGGCGAAGAGACTCTATATAATTCATGCTAGTGTTAGCAAACATAGGCGTTAACTTTGTAAGTAGAGACTCAGTTACTAACATCCAGGACTTTTGTGCAGATTCTTGCATGTGCAAACAGGGATCGGGAGCAGGTCATCAAGTGCTCTATTCTGCTTGGTTTTCTGACAGGGAAGGAATCGCAGGTTATGCTTGATGCTCATGTGGATGCAGCTTTTGTGGTGGGTCTACCATTCTCAAAGCCTGGAGGCTTTGATTTTCGTACGACAAACTTGACACAGGAAGTAACAAGGCTGGGGGCAACTATGCTACGACATAGGCTCACTGCCCCACCAGACGAGGCATACAGTCTGCATAGGAAATTGTCGGGCTCATTTCTTGCATGTGTGAAGCTGGGTTCAGTTGTCCATTGCAGGGAGATGTTCTTAGATGTGTATGATAACTACAAATTCTCAGTGCAAGATGATGATGCAACTGAAATTAGAAGAGTAGCTGCTATTGCAGTGTAAATTTTTGTTGGCATGTATTGCACTGCCAAGAGGAGCGATTTTTCTGGAGGCAGCTGATATGATCCAGCTATTATTGCATTCTCTGTTGATTTTACACACAGGTATGTCACTTGGTGAATTTAGCCTTGTGCCCTCAGATTAGCACCTTGAAATGCCCATATGATCAAGATCTGTTCTTGTAGCTTATGTTTAATGTTCTTGGAGGACCTTATCAATGGTTTGTTCAAGTGCTTCGGGCCGTAGGATGCTACACTTGAACATATTATGAATAAACTGAATGAGACAGTAACAAAATGTTGTTGACAACTGTGAGTCTTGTGTCCCTACTTTGTATTGAAAGAAATGTGGGTTATATTTGCGCCTCCTTGTTGTTTGTGTCACTAATGATTTACGGGGTACTTTAAACCTCCCCCTACGAGCTTTTAGGGGAGGAGGATGTGGAGGGGGCAGCCCACCAGAACTAATTCGAGATTTTCTGAACCCGACCAAAAACTGCCGCCCGCCCCGCCCGATTTTGTAAAATCATTGCCCTTGCATTCTCGAATAATTGTTCACAAATCCCATATTGAGTGCACTTCACCTTCAAGGCCAAAAATTCAATGTATGTGTGCACTTCCACTCAGCAAATAAGCAACTGACTGAGATTTCATTCTGGAAGTGAAACTGTCATTAAAGCATGTAACTTGGAACTCAAACAATACAAAATCCTCATTACGATTGAGGTTATAATTTTTGTGACTTATCGTTTGGAGGGGTCGTTGTCATTCCAAAACGAAACTTAAATTAGTGCGTAGATTTTAGTATGTATATTTTGTAATAGTTTAGGTAATGCCTTCTACTTTACAAGTATTCATACGCATTCAAACTGATTTAAGTGTGATTAAATGTAATTAAGGTTAATAAATTCAAAAGTGAGCTTGCTTGAATTGATTATAATAAAAAGTTAGAGATAGAATTGATGTGCTTGATTACACCTGTTTAGGCTTCATTAAGCTTAATTAGGTTTAGTATTCTTACTTGCACTTAATCACGCTTATTTAGCTCAAATATGTACAAATACTTGTAGGAACTTAGGGCTTGTGCTCAAGCACAGTTAATTAGGTTTGATTACATTTAATCATGCTTAATTAGTTTGAATGAAATGAAATTGATTTTATAGTCCGGGAAGCTGAAAAGGCCAATGGGGTTGAAAGTACATTTGGATGGTTTCAAACTAGTTAATTCTCTAGAGTGGCGGAGTGTGGTAGCCTCCGTGAGATAAAGACTAATGTTAACTTATTGGTCGACTTGAGACTCCTTAAAACTACGTTCTCTAATAGGGATGAGAACTTATCTCTAATGGGGTTGTATAGGGGACATTCCAACACGAAATGTGCCTCATTTCCAATTGCATGATAGGAGCAAAAGTGGCATAGTCTAGTATCTCTAGAGATAGGGATAATTGTCCATCGTCTAGTTTCAATGGCATCTTTATGGTTCAAGGTGCAGTAAGTAGCAATGATCTTGCGTTATGGTGGAGTCAATGGTTGCTTCAAGTACAATTCACAATCATATTTAAGAAAATCTTTGAGGTGGAGGTAATCTAGTTTCTACCCGGAGAGATGGAAGGAGTTCCACTCTTTAGCAAGAATAACCTCTTGCATATCAACATGTTGTTTTTGATGTGGTTGGGTTGTCATGGGTTTCCCAATAATAAACCCCATGATGTCTTCCACATGGTTGTTGATTTGTACCAAGTGTTAAATCCTTGTTCAGCCATGTGTTGGGATAGTGGGGTTGCTTTACTAACTAGCCAAGAGGGGGGATACGTGGGCGAGATGGTGTTGAAAGCCCATAGTAAGCTTGAGAGTGTATAATTCTATGGGAAGTTCTCCAAATTCAGCTAGTAAGATATGATAGGTAGTCGAAGAACACACTTTGATATGAGACATCATATGCATCTTCATGCCCTTCTCAAAGACTTTTCAATGAGGGGTTTTCAAGTCACCTCCCCAAATTTTGGTGCCATACATGAAAGTAGGAAGCACTAAAGCCTTAAATAGGTGATATTTGAGTTCCCAACATGTGACGTTGACTGCCACTTCTTTCCTTAAAGTTCTCATCAAGGCTTTCATACCTTGGATTCCTCGCCTTTTACTAGATGGCTCAGAGTAACCATGTGAATAAAAATCAATCCCAAGGTATTTGTATTCATGGGTGATCTCAATTTGATCCTTGTCTAGGTAAAGTGCCTCTTGGTTTAATTTCCTTTTGTTGCAGCTAGACTTCATGATTTTAGTCTTAGTTAGATTGACTTCAAGGCTAGAAGAAGTGCAAAACTCATATAGTTTGTTCAAAAGTCTTTGTAGGTAGGCACATGTTCTAGGGAGTAGAACAACATCCTCGGGGGGTGTACTCCCTCTTATATTTTGCATACACGTGCGTTCGGGACCTATTTATTGGGGGGGGGGGGGCTATTTACCTTGCAGAAAATATTATAAGGTATGGTATTTTTCAAAATAAAGGTGTGATGGTATTTTACATGTAATCCTTTTTCACTATTTTAAAACCCCCTATATTATATGTAAGTTTTTTACAAAATTTATCTACAATGAATATATTAGACCTTATTTTCTATCGCACGTTGTTCTACGATTTTTCGCCAGTGAACCCCCCGAGACAACATTGTCAACATGAAGAAGAATGAAAAGCATTGTGTTAAATTAGCATGGAGAATCCACGTCGACCTCGTCTAAATATGTTTTAGGATCATCAATGTACAAGCCGAATAGTGTGGGGGAGAGGGGGCGTCCTTGTTTAACACCAATGTCGGACATTACTTCACCATGTGTGTCATCATTTATTTGAACTTTGTGTAGACTATGGTGTACATGGCTTTTACAACTTGTTGCAAATGAGGTGGTACTCTTAATCTTTGGAGGCATTCCCAAAGCTTGTCACGTAGGGGTTCGTCAAATTTTTTTTTGAAATCAACAAAGCAAGAATAGACACATCGACTTGCAAATATAAATATATTGTTCGATTAAAGTATGTAGTGTATGGATGTGGTTTATAATAGATCTACCTTCCCTAGAACTTGCTTGTCCTCTCGCCCTGATCCTTTTCAATTCTGCCCATTGACTAAACATTTTTCTAAAGCAAAGCCATAAAGCTTGCCAAAGAATGTTCCTAGCATTACGGTCCTATAGTTCCCTAGGGAGAGCCTTTCACCAAATTTGAAGATCAATTGAATGATGTTGATAGTCCATGATGCCGGGAAACCCTCTTTAGCCACCAAATTAAATAGCTTTGTGATTGGTTCACATAGGTCATTTGCTACCCATTTTAGAAGCTTAGGTTTTAACCCATGGATATCTCCGGCCTTGTGACTTGCTAGTTCTTTCATATGGGCCCATATTCCCCCCATGCATATGAATGCGTGTGAAAATAGGAGGCATTACTTAAACTATTATAAAATACACATACCAAAATCAACACATTAATTTAAGTTTCATTTTAGAATGACAAAGACCCCTCCAAATGGTAAGTCACAAAATTTGTAACCTCGATGCTAATGAGGATTATGTAATGTTTATTGACTTCCAAGTTAATTACATGCCTGATTGATGGATTCACTTCCGAAATGAAATCCCAATCAATTGCTTATTTACTAAGTGGAAGTGCACATATATAATGGATTTTGGACCTTGAAAGTGAAGTGCACTCAATATGAGATTTGTGGACAAGCGGCCTTCAAGAATGCAAGGGCAATGAATTTTTCAAAGTTGGGCCAGGGCATGTAGCATTTTCCGGCCGAGTTCAAAAAATCTTGAATTTTTTTGAGGGGCCTGCCCCAGCCCGAATTTGCCTCCCCCTAAAAGCTCAAAGCGGAAGGTTTAACGTCCCCCATTATTTCCTTGTTGCATGTCCTATGGGAATATGAAGTTGCTCCTTGTTTGTTGAGCGACTTTGACAAACTTCATATGATTGTGAACTAAATAGATTTCTTCTGTGAAGATTTTTAACTTTGGATTTTCCACGTCACTACACTAAATGTGATATTTAGTGTCACTTACTATTTGGAGTTACACATTCATGTATATTTTTATTATTAATGTAATTCTTACCAAGTAAAGATGTTAATGTTTTATAATGTCCAAACAACCAATTCGACTTTCGTTGGTAGAAAATGAGATGTATAGGAAATAATTATAGCATTGGGTAATTCCAAATAGTAAGTGACACCACATATCATATTTAGTGCAGTGTTGCATTGTCAAGTAACTTGATGTAGGAGGGTTGCAATTTAAATTTCTTGATATCTTCTTCTATGTTCAAGAAAGAAATTCATCACTGGTAGGCTTGACCGGGTGGGCGCTTGAGGTTAGGCTTCATTGTTATTGAGAAGTTAAAACAAGGGGTTTGAGATGACCCTAAACTACAAAGATGATAGTGGAGAGGGTACCCAAACTGAACAAAATGGTTGGCGGTTCAATTCCCAACCGTGAAATCGTCTCTCTACTTGACTAAACTAGCCAGGTAGTCAAGTGCCTCCTGTGTTGCAAAAAAAAGAAAAAGAAAAGAAAAAAGAAGAAGAAGTTAAAACATGAATGCCCATTCAAAGGATGGTTTGCTGGCCCACCCAAAGTGGTAGCATTTGCATATTTGCAGGAGCTTAGAAAAACTTTGCAAATATAGTCCTACCTCTTTAATACGACACTCGATAATACGACAACCTCGATATTATGACACAAATTTCGTAAACCAAACTTCCTAGTTCAAATCTACCTCTATACTACGACTATGACAATGTTAATATGACACTCCTAGACCCCCCCAAATGTCATATTATAGAGGTAATAAATGCATTTATATGGTGGGTCCCACACACTTATATATACATAAATACATAATTTATGTTAAATTCATAAATCTTATACATATGAAGTTTGGACTAAGGAAGTTTAAATGTAAAATGATGAGAACCATGAGAAAATAAACATGAGAACCATGGGAACTAGGTTCTCTTTCTAAAACCCTACTGACACTCACAACACTCATCAGTTGGTGTCTTTTTCGCAACAGCTCTTACCCTAAACCCTAAACTAACATCCACAAATCTGGATTCGAGGTTTTTAGATCAATTTTTATCTGATTGATGTGTTTTTCATATTGTTGGAAAACTATTGAAATTTCGCTTCTTTTGGTGGTAGTCTTGCTTGATTCCGAGTTGTATAGACAAAGTTATGAGCATATGAAGGTCGCCTAGTTCCATAAATTGATCGATTTGGTTTTGCAATTTGTGAGGTCAGTTCTTATCCGATTACACCCTTCTTCAAGTCCACATAGGTTTAGTGAGGAGAATTTGCATATTTGTAATACATTTGAAAAAATACTCATTTTTATATATGGCAAAATATCTCAAGTGTGTTTTTATGAAGTACCTCGTTATTGTGACAACCAGGTCCAATTTGTCATATTATTGAATATGTGACACCTCGATAATACGACCTTTTTCTCGTTTCCCAAACGTGTCACATTAAAGAGGTAGGACTGTAGAGAATGTTGTTGACTACAGTACTGTGACACTGTTTAGATAATGGGAATGGGGTTAAGCTGGTGGAGCATTGGATGGCTGTGAGCTAGATCCACTTAATGGTCCTTATCTAATGTAGTTTTCATGCAAAGAGGTTATGCACATGATTGGAAGAAATTTGTAAACAATGTATTGGATCGTATGACATTTTATGTATGAGGTGGATGTGTTTAAAAGTGTGGTATTGCAACACTTTGCTAAAAGGAAAAGAGGTCCTCAATATGTATGTGGATTGTTGAAGTGGTAAACTTGAAACATCCCACTTTTACCACCTGAGGTAGATGGTGCTAAAATCGTCACTTTAAGTGTTGAGTGTATGTGAAAATTAACTAAGGTAGAGCTATCCATAACCGATCACTTAAGAGATTCTGGACCAAATTTGGAGAAGTATAAGGTGGTGCGAAATTTTCCTATGTAGGAAAATAAAAATCAATAGAACTGCAATTTTTTTTTTTTGATAATTTTACTCCTTAAATTAAAATCACTATGAATTTTTGAAGCCAAAAGTTGGCCCAAACACATTACCAATGTCTACAATCTGTCATAACCGCTCATTTTGACACGCATTCCTCCTCACTTTAGCACTCAAAACTAGGGACATGTGTTATGGCATCATCAATGCCCTGGTGATACTATAGCCGAAGTTGGAGACTTAGGGACGGTTTACACTATGGACCATGAAGTCGTCCCACGTAAGAGGCCTATTTTGCGTGGGACGACTTCATGGGACGACTTACATGGTCCGAGTTACTAAAATATTAGTTTTCATGGTTCATGGGCCCTTCACTAGGTGTAAACCGAATGTGGACCATGAAGAACGACCATGCACCAAAAAGTGGAGGTGCTGATTTTTTTAATACATGCCCAAAAAGGGCAATTTTGAAAAAAAATTAAGTTTGATCATTCCTTGTCTTCTCTTGGGCTTCACTTGTCTTCACTTCTTGTTAAATGTGTCGAAGATGTGGCTTGCAAATCTTCTCACAACAAATTTTTTTAAATAAAAAAAAATGAGCAATTTAATTTTTACATCCTCAATGTAATTTACATGTGACATGTACCTTGTGTTGTCACTACACTAAATAGGATATTTAGTGTTTGATTATATTTAATGTTGTTACCACCCTACCTTGCTCAACACTAATTTTCAATTCTTTGATAATTAATGTTAGAAGATTTCCCATTGCACTTCTTTTGACAACCCTGATCTACAATCACTAAACCACTACAGATTTTTCTTTTTTGTTTTGCAACTGCATTTTGTAAGAATATTGGGGTGTGTAATATACCGTTGGAAAGGTATTTTCAAGACCTTTCCAACGGTATATTACAAGACCCAAAATTCCAAACATTACATTTGGTAGACCAAAAAAACAAATCTGCACTTGAATTCTTGAGTTCTAGATGTCCCGCATTGTTTGGTGAAACACGTGTGAGCCGGTTTAAGGGGTAGGGCAAGGTAGTGCTGGTATGTCTCATGGGCTATGGTATAATTAAGGCGCTTAAAAGGTAGATTCATTAGAAATTTATTGAAATGGTATTTCTCTGACATGGGCCCTTGCCTTTTCCTACCAGACCACCTCTCTGGCCTCTCTCAACGCAAAACCCGTTGGACCATGTCAGTGCATTTATTAGGCCTTAAAAATTATATTTTGGGGACCTCGACCTCCATGGTCCCTCTGCCATTTTTTCCTTAGTGTAAACCGAAGTTGTCCCGGGAGAACTTCAACAGCCAATCAGCTGCCTTGCAGAGCCCTGGTCCAACTTCATGGTCCATAGTGTAAACCGCCCCTTAGAAACCAAGAACTGCAGGTTTACAAGTTGGCAAGAAGGGTGTGCATTGATGTTGATCATCATTAAAAAAATCTTTCATTGTCACCAAATTGTGAGCTTTCTTCTTCAACCCTGGAAATTACAGGCAAATCCTTCTTCCTCTTTGTAGCACCCGCAATTATTTGGAATTTTGTAGGTAAACCTAAACAAGTTTTAAGTTTTAAACACTCTTTTAGAGTTCATAACATTATTAAGCAGTGTGCGTTCATTCATGTGGGCCCCGAGAATATAACCATTAGATGCAGATGGAAGGGTATCCAAATAACACACGGCTACCCTAACTTTTTGGCCTTTTGAATAAAAAAAAAAGTGCTCTTCCGGTATGGATGATAAAGAATGTACTAGTTTGCAGGATATTGTTGAAACCCTAACCCTGTTGCAGTTTCCTTCACTTCCGTGTCTCTCCCCCCGGTTTTCCGAGATTCGTTTCAATCTCCCCAGCCTTCAATCTATCACTCCTTGCGACCCCTACTGCTCTCGTCTTGTTCTACGATTTTCTGTCGTTGTTTTTTGCTATTGCATTGTGAATTGACAAGCCTAGTAGGAAGAATGGCAGCAGCATCGCCATCGGCGTCACAGGTGCTGGGGCTATACAGAGCCCTGGTGAGAGAAAGTCGCAAGTTCGCCAATTACAACGTCAGGGAGTACGCAAAGAGGAGGACGATCGCGGGGTTCCAAGACAACCGTGCTCTGTCTGATCCTGCTGCCCTGGCCATGGCTTTCGTGGACGGACAGCAGAATTTGGAATTGGTGAAACGGCAAGCAATTGTGTATAATCTGTATGCACCGGTGGTGAAGAGCATCATGGACTTGAAGGTGTCGCCGGTGAGAAAGTAAAGTAAGCTCGGTGATAGCGCTGGGTTGTAGTAGGGGTTTGGTTTTGCGTAATTTGGGATTTTAGGTTTCTGTGAAGTAGCTACTCAGCTATCCAGAGGATCTTGACACACCGTCTCGGAAGAATTTGTGACATTGGGGTTGATGATTAGCTGGCTGAAGAAAGTACCTATTAAAGTTTGATGTATGGCATCATGGATCTCCATATCTCCCACATCATCGTGTTCGAGAAGGAAGGATCTCGGTTTGTGACCTTGTTTGCTGGTGAGTGCACGCAACTTTCTTCGTTATTCTCAACCATGAATCTAGTTATTTATTAATCTAATTAAAATAAATTTTGGATATTGAAGTTGATCTTACAGAGCACAAGGTACCCTAAATAGTCTTATTAGCGTGGGCCACGTTAATTTTCAAATCACATCAAATTGATGTGGGTGAATATAAGGTGACTATTTTTATTTCATGTCAGGTGTTGGTCGGAAGTCTCAAGGAAGATTGAGGGCAAGACTCAAGGTCTTGGGCCCACAATATCTCCATCCCGACTAGACAAGTAGAGTGGCTATTGTTGATCAAGACTATTTAGTGCAGTTGTATCTAAGGTCAGCAGGCCTTAAATGGACACTTTTAGCTCTACACCCACTTCTCGTAGGATTCGAAACACACATAATATAGTGCAAGATGATTGTCAAATCCAAATCGTGCCTATAGCCATTTTCTTCATAATTTTGCGAGCTCATATGAATATCTTATTCATTGTCAAGTGAAGATTCTCTTGAATATTAAATGATCATATATGTCCCCCCAATGATGTTGACTATTGAGTCGATATGGTTAAACAAATTATGAGCATGTAGTCCAACCTCTTTTAAGCACATGATGCATTTTTGGTGTCCATTCTTAGATCCACACTTAACCACACACCACTCAAATCTAGGTTTCTGTTTAAGAGGAGTAACCAAATTAAGCCCACTTATGCTTACATCTGGATCTTACTGTTTGTTGGGGCAAGATTTTACATATTGGACGCGATTTTGTGCTTCCCTGATGATTCAAGCTGACATAATCCAGTTTCAAGCACATGACAGTTATTTGCTGCTCTGTCCTCTTTTGCAGGTTATGAGAAACTCAAACCATAAGACATTTTTCATGATATACCAAAGACGAGTAGAGGATGTTTTTCTTCGTATCTGAAGATGTTGAGCTATCCTTTTTTCAAAGACTTGTTGTATCCCAGGTTGATTGTAAACGAGTTGTGAAAGGGCACGTTTAACGTGAAAGTACACATTGTGCATTGGCTTGCCAAAGAACAGAAATAGGAAGTGCACATCCAAAATCACCCAATTCTAAAAGCTTGCTCACAGGCAGCACTATTGTTCCTAGTGGATTGCTGCTGAACTCTTGTACAATGATTTGATCAATGATTCAACTCTGGCAACTTAATTTGTCCACTCAGGTGTGTTGCAGATGACAGAGTTTCCAACTTCATCTTTGTCATCGTTATTTGTCACTAGACAGGCTCTCTCGAGTTCTGTACCATTCACTCCTTGAGAAGCGAATGACCCACTGTTGCCAATTGACAAGGCCATGCACTATTTGCATGGTGTAAAGGTTAGTGTTGCTTTTAGAGACCTAAGCTTTCAATGGATAATCAGTGTAGATATGTTGGCTAATAGAATCATGTTTAAAGTTTTGGCATCAAACTCCCTTTGAGTTGAGTATAATGTAAGTTTGAGAAGCATCAAGTTTTTCAAGTTTTCTTAATGCTTAATTTACCATAATCAAAGAGTGGTGCCGGTTTATTCAAAACTGACTTTCTAGTTTGTCCTACTAGCATGGGTAGTCCAAGCTAGCCTTGCATAGACTGATGTGATATTTAGGGTAGTGGATCCCACGGGCAAACATGTTTAGATTTGAAAAATTTCTCAAAATTTATGGATGGGAAGAGGAGGTCCAAGGAGTTTCTCCCAACTTTCAGTATATGCTCCAACATGATGAGCTAATGAACTCTCAATTGAAAATTCTCATAGGGAAGGATCAAACCCATGATTTTGTATACATATGTAGCATATTAGAGTTGAATGGTATACTACAAAGTTTTCTTTGGCAAAGTGACTCGTAATTTTGTGAATGTATTGCCTAGTTCTTTACAAACCCATTTATTGCGATACATAACCTAGAGCATCAAGTTCATGTGGATTGTCGTGCATAAGATTTCCCATAGCCCAAGAGCACTCTTCTTTGACAGTTGGAGCCACATATGTATGTTTTGGACTTCTTATTTAAAACCCCCTAAGATGAAAGTTACCGTGCACCTTCACCGGTTGTCTCCCTTACCGGTGAAGGTACCAATCCCTTACCGGTTGTCTCCGCGATACATATATGGAATTAAGTGCAAGCAAGTGCAAGCTAATGCAACTAACTAATGTTATGGAAATAGAACTCAATGTGATACCCATGCATAATATTCATTGTACAAGGTATACTAATTAAAACATTGTATATAACACTTCCAAATTTGAGTGCAAGATAGCATATATCATTTTTTCAACAACCTTCACATATATAAGATTTCACAACATGTCACGTGCATATGCGAAAATAAAACTTCTAAAACTTTTATAATGACATTCATTAAGGGCAAAAGAAGACTATGTTTTGATGGACGATGGTTATTCTTAAAAGGTTATCAATATACCTTGGTTCGAACATGGTAGGGGCCAACGTGCTCAATTCATGTCGGTCAAACCACGATGGTCAATTTTATGCTTTATCACGGTCCTAGATTTGCTTTTTAAGTGAAAAGACACCTAGAATATCTTAAAAACTTTACCACTGGCGACCATTTTTGACTCACATACCTTATGTAGTCTTCAGGCTTATGTAGCTCTCATTGGATGTGTTATATTTTGCAAGATTCATTGGTTGTCAACGAATGCATTTTTTTGGAGCGAGTCTCAAGGATACATGCAAGAGTGACACAATGAAGGCTAACGGGGAAAAATCTCCATTGTTTCACAGTGCGAGGAAATTGTTGCATAGAACCGTACCTCACATCCATCCATGTAAATATAACACACACACACACACACACACATCCTATATGGGCTTGTGATTTAGTCAATTCAAATGTGTCCTAGTGAACTAATTTGAGGCCTTTGAAGTTGATTCCAACATTGAATCGATCAAAAAACTTAACTTTAGACTATGTGAGCCTCAAGTTATTTTATTAGGTTTAAGTTTCTAATTGAATCACATTCTCATTTCAAGATTTAATCTTTACTTAAACACGTTGTTAAAAAAAGCCTCTCCTCAAATATTTCTCTAGCTTGAGTGGGATTCACAAGTTTTTGTACTAGCTAGTTTTTGGACTTGGATTGGGTTCATTGGGATAACATATCGGAACACGAGTGAGACTTTCAACATGATGACACGTTAGACGGATTGACTCGCAAACATTGTTTTTTATGGCTATAAATCACATTCAAGTGGCAAAGGCAACATATTCATTGGCAATGGTAGTGTTGAGGTTAGATCATGTTTACCTGAAGATAGACTTGATCAATATACAAAAATGATTGTCAACTGAAAGACAACCACAAATTGTAGGCTTTTCTAGAAGTAGACTTACACAATCTCTGATATTTATGTGACCAAACTTATATCAAGTTTAAATAAAGTGTTGCTTTCAAATCTTCTATAACATTTTGACAAGCTTTATATTAAAAATGTAAAGGTTTCAAAAAGTACATTTGTTTTGGTGGCTTCAATTTGAAATGCATGAGAAAACACATGATGTTGCACATGACAATCTTTTGAAAGCTTTTAATAAGGTGTGGTGTATCGAAGCCCTCATTGCCACTAGGAGCAATTTAGTGGTTTCTTGGAAGAGTAACATTGAGGCATTCATAGTCAACCGAGTCCATTTAACCACTCACTAGGGTCATGTAATGCCAACATGGATGAGATCTATAATTTTTAAGAAAACGGAGTTAAGATTTATGTGCTGACGGCTTGTGATTAATAACCCTCATAAGAGTTCTGACAACTTTCGTAGCCAAGCATTAGAGTTTAGATGAGCGGCTAGGGGTTGACCTACAGATCGACTACTTGTTATCCTAACTTTACCGCTTCAAAATTTGCAACAATTTCCATATTCATGCCAAAAAAAAAAATCAATCTTTTAACATTCTCCTCAAAATTTGTTTCTCTTCACAAGAAAAAAACAAGTCCCTGTTATTACTCCTCCTAATCAGACGCAAACTCTCTCATTCGACTGGTTATCCATGCTTCAGCTTCAAACCCAAGATGGATATTATCACTTGATGCCCCATGGGTCCCTTGGATGGATTGTTCCCATGGCGGTTTGTTTCCTACTTACCTTTTGCAATTGAGTCTTTTCAATTCATACCAAAAATTATACATGAACTAAATATTATCAAAATGCATGTGAGTACTTTGACCTTGACTCAACACTACTCACTGCCAATTGGTGTCTAAGGAACACGTGACAAATCCAACCAAAACCAAAACCAAACATCCTTTGAGCTGCTTCCAACAATGTCATTTCCATTGTGACCATTGATCGGAACCTCTCCAAAAGAAAGTGAGTTGAGTTAGTACTTCTTGTCTTTATGGTTGTGGGCCTTTTCAATGAGCTCCCGATCTTATTCATATATTCAATGACCATTTGACCTTAAAAGTGCATGGATGAGCTTACGTTTCCCAACCATGCTTCTCACAACGCCATGCTTGTGCGGTGTCGAGTGCAAACGCAATAAAGATCCCAACACCATGATTGTGATCTAGCGTGCTCTTGGAAAAAGCATGGGATAGCTTAAATATCACACCTCCCCCGGGTCGTTGCTAACTTGGACGTCAATGGTCTCCCAAAACATGCACTACAAATTTGAAGATTGACTTGAGGTCTTCGTTATATCATGCGAGAACCTTTGTGCATTTGTTGTTGCCATACCTTAAAATTACAAAATTACAAAAAAAAATTACAAAAAACTAAACTAAACCAAACTGTATGTATGTATGTGTGAATGTATGTATGTTAGTGTGGGGGGCACTAATGGCAAAGGTTCACGTGATGTATATGCAAACGATATGCGGTTGTTTGAAGCGTAAAACATTTGTCTATCGTTGGTTGAGGTTGACGTTTCTCTTCCCCAATTGAGACAAGAATGGCGACTGGTAATACACTTGGGACACACTTCCATGTGCATGCTACATCATCAAAATCACCAGATGGCACAAACAACGATCAGGCCCCTCAACCACATGGAAGTGTACTCAATTTGAACATGGAGAATGAGAATCAACCACCAACACCATCATGGAGAGAATTGAAGGTGAGCTATGAGGAGAGGAAGTTGACTGCCACTATATTTCGAAAGTGGATATTGACTTTTAGGTGAGCAGAAAACTTATGATACATGATTGATTTACAATAGCTTGTTGGTGTGAGTTTGGAGACAACGACTGCTCTAGACTACATTTTCCGTACTCACAAATTCTTATTATTCGAACATTCCCCCTGAAGTGTTCTTGTTCTTTGGGTTTACGTGCATTTCCTACAACTTTGAAGTAGAAAGTCAATGAATCCACTCATCCAACATTCCCAAATGGATAAGTGGGATGATGGCCACATTTCAGTTTTTCACGTATGACAACACAAGACAAATACTATATACTCCTTCATGTTTTAAAATCACCCCTCCCCCCTTCCGAATCAACATGGAAGTGCTTCACCAACAAATGTTGGCTACTCTAGTCCAAAGCTTTGCCAACGTCAATGAGGTCTAGTTTTTTTTTCCTTGGAATAGATGGCACATGTAAATTCCCCTTAATCTTTATTGACTATACTAGGTCACAGAAGCTTCAGTCCCTTTAGAAAAATTTCTTGTGACAAGGGCGTGACATCACTATCTTGAAATCGCATGTGAATTTGGTTGTACGTCGCCTCCTCGTGCCTTAATTCTTCCATATGTGCCTAAACTTTTTTTAATGTATAAAATACTCAGATTCTCTTAGGATGGATCCAACAGTTCCATTTCGCATGTACTATTCTCCCTCTTTAGTATAACACGTTTGGGGAACACAAAAAAGTCATATTACTGAGGTGTCGCCTTCTCATTAATATGACAAGTGGCATGAAGTTGTCGTATTATTGAGGGAATATGAAAATATAAGTAACATGAGCTTTCAAATATATACAACGACTTTTAGCAATGTAGATGGTATGAAATAATAACTTGTGACTCCAAACAAATACAAATATTCTCAAGATCTCTTGAAATAGGAGTCAAAAAATCTCTAGTGTTGCCTACCCAAGTTAGCAACTGTCACCTTATCTAAATTCCCTACTAGCTTATGAAAACTAATAATTTCATTAACACCAAAATATAAATAATTCTTTAATAAACTAGACAACAATGATGCATGACGTTTAGCATCACTAAGCTTAATTGTAGGTGGAGCAACATCATCCACATCTACTATTGAATCTAGATCAACATTAAGATCAAAGTGTTGTGCATAATTGGTTCCCAAAGCAACATCCACCAACTCATCAATACTCAATTTTAGTTCAGTAATCTCTTCCCCATATCACCATGAGTACAAGGCAACACACTAAGCAGGAGGTCACTCTAACCCGAACCATGTCCATTCTGCACTAGTAACCTTAATTATCATTAAGTTCTCAATGATAAGTGAAGTTCCCAAGTAGTTCCCACGTGAAAATGGATGTATTGTAGATGTGCATAACATAGATGAAAGAAATTTCAGCATTAACTACCTCTTTGATATGACAAAACGGAGATTCTAAATGTCGCATTGTTGGGTGTCGTAGTCGTATAAAAGAGGGAGTTTTGAGCTAAAAAGTTTGGTCTCGCAAAAATGTGTCGTAATATCGAGGGTGTCGTATTAACGAGGTTAGACTGTGTAAGGAATTGCATCGGACCAAGTGCCCCTTTCACATGTTGGAAACCCGATGGGTTCTTGCATACGAAATGTAACTTACTACACCATTATGGAGTTCACTTATTATTTGGAATCATTTAAAGGTCTTATTGCTCATGCATAATGCATGGCAATGGTATCTTCCATGTGGTAAAATACTCTGACACTCCTCAATGATACTTAAGTGTATGGTAAAATCCTTTGATGTGGGATGATGTAGTAAAATCCCACAAGGGTTGGCCTCCACCGAGGTCCAAAAGGCGGTAATCTACTACAATTGAAGAGGCTCTTCATGTATACTTGCTTCCTTGAGAAATTGGTGTACATCCACCCACCCGCCCACCCATCCATCAAACTGACATTTAAGTATAATTGGACAAATCACTTGTTTGAAAATAATAAGGCATGTGCACTTATGGGGACAAAATCATCAAACAACAACAACAACAACTTCGAATGTTTGTATTTCATGTTTGCCAATCACCATATTTGTGTAGTTTTGTGATCTAGTGTACGTCATATTGATGATTGGAATTGTCCAAAAATCGTACATAAATCTAAATATACTTAAATCCTAGTTATCAATATGTAACTTACCTTTGTCATTAAAGCTACGCTGAAGCCCACTTCATACACGAGATTGAGAGCCCGTGACCATTACACTTGATTTTGGAGGTGTCTTGGGACGTTCTTTGGACACTATGTTTTGGGCTCTCACAATTTCATGGTCACGGCTCTTGGCTCATATGTGAAGTGGGCCTCAATAAAGCTCACGGAAGAACATCAAAGGGATGGAATGAAATGCCTTACCCCTTAAATGCTCAATAAATCCGAAACGGGTCGCCACCTAATAGCTTACTAGGGTTTGCAACCCACTTGGTGGCAATCTACGTAGATGGAAAGGCATCTACTGGTGTAGGGTGGTGCCCACTATCATGTGAGCCAAAATAACATATACAAACCTCATACTCCAAGCATGTACGATTTTTTGTGAGGTCAGCGTTGCTTGTTTTGGGAGGGAGTTTCATGTGTTGCTCAAATGTAGTACGAGCCAAATTTAGGATCTAATATCTTTCACATATGATGACCAATTTGGTGGGTTTATTTTATTTTTTCATGTTTTAACTTCCTTGAGACAAGGTGACAATTGTGTGAAACTTGACCGGATGGATTTGGGAAAAACCACTTAATGCACATGTTGCTTGCTCCATAAAAAAGGGGTAATCTCCCAAAAGGACTTCATATGGCCCCTCCAACTTTGAGGGTGACAAACATCATCTAAACCTGCTCCAAAAACCCCTTATTTTTTAGAGTAGCTCATTTGTCATCCAAATAACATATTATGTCAAAGTCTCCAACTTTCTAGAAAAAATGGCACGATCGAAATGGTCATGAAACACAAAAACTCAGAGTTTTCACTAGCACCCCTTGATCACTATATTCGTTAATTTGGGACTTTTTCGGCATTTTGAGACTATTACAAATATAAGAACATGGATAAAATTGCACAGATATTGAAGAATGTTGTAAGATGCAAATACTTTGAAGCAGGTGTTCATATCAAGAACCCAATTAAGAACTCATATCAAGATGGTTTAGGTAGGATGACCCAAACATTAGACCATGTTGTTGTGGTCCATATATTAATTTGTGACAAGAGAAAGTCTCAAATTAACGAATATAGTGATCTTGGATGAAGGCCATGTTCATATATTAGTGTGACCTAGCAAATGTGGTCCAATTGACTTCAAATTCTCTCACGAATAAGATATGATAGTCTAGTTCATATCCATACAATTGGATTTGAATAGAACATAATCATTTTGCTACATAACATAAATTTTCAGCATTGGTGCTGGAGGTGCCCGAAAATGGACGGTGAAGGCTTGAGTGTTTAGAGGTTAAGACACACATGGCCCCACCAACTATGTTAATTATAAGCGAAAGTACAATAGAGGAATTTCAATGGATATATTGAGAAAATTACTTTGGTGGGCCACAGGCTTCACATGAGACCGCTTGAGGAGCTAACTTGGCTTTGAGTAACTGGACCTAAAATCACCCATGCAGCAATGCCCAGAAGAGCATCAAACATGAACACCAAACATGGGCATTGAAGGCGACGTTGCCTTTGAAATACGAATTAGATTATATTTGAGCTAATTAGATAGATACATTCACAAGGATAGATTGCTTAGACTTCAATAAATGAATATACATGATGAAAAAAAAAAGAAAAAAAAAAGAACAAGTGATGGTAGAGGGTTTAAACTAAGACATTGAGTGTTGATCTAGATGTTCGAAAAGTCTATAAAGAGAAGAAAAAAATAAGAACATAGAATCCAAAAAGAAAGATCCACTTCTCATCCTGAGGGCCCGTTTACGCGAAAGTCATTAGACCATGGTTCTTGAGAATCTTTGAATTCTCATTGGTTGAGAGTGTCATGGGCCCTTGCTTTAGGTTTACATGAGGATAGTTTTGAATCACAACTCATAACATCTTCAATGGATGAAAAATCTACATGGAATCCCACATGGCAAGTATGGTTAATGTTGGCCGGGATTGTATGGAATTTTTTTTGGACTCTTCTTGAAGGTAGGCTTGATAGAATTTGCGGCATGAATTTGGGTTTACAATAAGGGCTTGTGCCCTTCAAAAGACTTTGGGCTATAGTCCATGGACTTCTCTATAGTCTCGTCCAAAAAGCAGGGTACCATAGTCATGTAAGAGCCATGGCCTAATGCCTTTGGTGTAAACATGCCCTTAGTTTACAAGTCTTCATGTAAGTGACCAAACAAAGATTACACGAATTCGAAAGGTGGAGGCTACCACTAGTATTTAATGTTGTGAAGTGTGGCAACACTTTGAGGCCTTCTTGTTGTAAGCCAATATTTAAAGAGAAAGAATGAGAAGACTGGAGGTCATAGCTTAGTAGCATGCACCATTGATCATGTAAAAAATACAAAATTTTGAGGCAAGTAATTTCCTTAAATTTTCGCTACATTACCCCATGATGGGATTCTATTTGATCTGGATGAACCCAAGAAGATGGAATTAAGATTGTCACGGTATGCGGCGTCGGTGGCCGCACCTTATCCGTTGGGCTTCATCCATCTAGATTTGGATGGATGAATCTTAGATGTGGAGAGGAAGGCTCCTAAGTGAAGAACCTCCTCCTTGGCTTCGCATTATTGCCAAGTGAGAAGGAAGGGAGTCAAACACTCATAAGAGCTCTAATCTCTCTTCAAATGCACACAATGAGTCAAGCTATCTCTCACTCCACCACGGGAGAATTTGTCGAGGTGTGTTGTTTATGTGTGACTTTGCTATGTTTTAGTGTTGTTTGTTAGTGATGGTTGGTACTCGAGCTGCAGTGACACACGATCGCTATTTACACGACAAGATTAACCTTTTATTGCCCACGGTAACTTTCATATCACCCTTGATGTCAAGGACGTTTCATCCCACTATCACCAACACATTTCATGATCGGTTACTTGTATGTGGATATTAACTCCATCATAAACATAGGGGAAGAGAAATCTCTTTGTTTTAACAAAAGTTGAGAAGATCCAACAAGCGCAAAGTTGAAGTTCTCAAGTTGAGCCAACCAGTGAACATCTACTTTCTTCTAGATTTGGAGGGCATGGTGGGTGAGGACCCTCAATAACAAAGGGGGGGGGGGGGTAAAAATTACTTGAATATACTTTTTTAGATTATATCTTTGTGAGGATTTCAAATTTGGAGTTTATATGCCTGTTATAGGGGCAATCAAAGTTCATTGATCGGATGGTGATTGTCTCTCACAATGGGCTTGAGTGTCTTTTTTGGAGTAAGGGCTTCACACAAGAGAATGAGGACCCGTGACCATTGCATTTCAAGCACTCTCATTGGTGGAAAATGCAAACCGGTCCAAGTTCACTTCACACTATGCTCGAGGGACCAACATAATAAGTGAATGCAAGATGGATGTAAAGTCTACATGGATTCCTACATGGCATCAAATGAATCATGTTTCATGGTCACTTGGACTATTTTTTTAAACCACCTATTGGAGGTAGGCCAAACACAAAACCGGGAGACCATGGCACTCCAAAATCTCACAACTGTTGGTTTATTATATTTTATCATATGAAAGGACACCATATGAATAGAAAATCATTGAAATAGTGTTTGATTGAGGGCCCAATACATATGACTTCACACACACTTGAGGACACGGGACCACATTACATGATTTTGGAAGTGCCTTAGGATGATGGCCTTTGGATTCTTTTTTGGGCCCTCACATTATCATGATCACCGCTCTTAGCTTGTGTGTGAAGTGACCCCGAGTTTTGGTTTGGGGTGTTTCCCACACTACTAAAGATGGTTGATTTTATAACCGACAACATCCACAAGCAAGAATTTTTGTATACTCATTCAAGTTTTATGGTTGCATTGTATGAGAGCTACCTAATAGATTATAATTGCTAAAGCCATATTATCCAACAAGAACATATATTTCCACCAACCTACCAACCTCAAACATATGCCAACTTTTGCGATAATCATAGTGTGGGTACCTAGATTGTATGGGATATCAACAATGAATGGGGAGAATTGACAACTAGTTATAGATGAACTAGTTGAGTTTGAGAAATAATCGGTTGAAGCTGAAGACTTCAAGAAAATTACCGATTGTTTTCAATGAATTTAGAGTATATACCTAAAATTAGTAAAGAAAACCCAAAAGATGTCAACATGTAACAAGTTGGAAGTCTTGGAAACACTAGGATCTTGACCAAACATGTCAAAAAATCTCTCTTGATTTTGGTTTCTAACATAATTATAATTAAAAGTCGTGTGGTCTCAAGTAGACTTATGGGTGTTCATAGTAGAGGTGCCTATTCCCGATCATGACCCCATTGGCAATGTATACGGTATTGTATATTTCAATCAGGATGGGATTCAATTTCGATTAGGTTGGGACTTAATTTTGATTGGGTTGGAACCAATAGTGGCATGACACATGTCATGAGTTATGAGTGCTAAAATGAGAAGGAATGAGCGGATATGGTAGACTCTAGACATTGGTAATATGTTCGGACCAACTTCTAGCTTCAAATGGCCACAAAAATTTCAATTTGCAATCCTCATGATTTCTATCGTCCTACATGGAATTTTATTGCACCGCCTTATACTTCTCCAAACCTGGCACAAAGTCTCTTAACCCCTAAAGGACCGTAAGGCCCCCAGGGGGCTTTTGATTGTAGAAAAGTGCAAATTGGATGACATTGTTCCAAAGAAGCCCAAATTTGCGGGGAGTGGACCCTGGCTGTTTTTGCGAGATGGATCCAATGGTCTTTTCCGATTAGAAAATGATGAAGGATTGGATTTTTGGCGAATTCTTTGAGTGAACAAAAATTTTAGTTTTTGGGCCCAATCTTATTGCTTGGAGACTTCAGAGTCCCATATCTTTTTTTCCACACCTCAGAATTTGACGGAAAAAAATTCCACATGAGGGTCATAATGTTCTTTACATGTGGTAAAAATTTCAGATGTTTTGGAGCACTTCTAAGCAATCTGATTCCAGCATAAGTACGAAGTACCTCCTGCCCGAACAATTTCCATCAATCTTCTCAACGGTGGCAATTTCTCAAAAATTGTGCGATCTTGTTGATCTTTTTTCCATAAACAAGCTATGTAAGTCTTCTTTAGTTTCAACGGTGCCGATCGTGAAAATTACCCCACACTAATAAGAAATTGAGCTTGCTACAAGAGCTAATCAAGAAAACACGACCCTAAGCTAAAACACCCCCGGTCCTTTAGGGGTTAAGTGATCAATTATGGATACCTCTACTCTACAGATAATATGCAGTTGTTCACTATCATAGTCTAACAATCAAAGCGCCCAAATCTTGGGTCACTTCAAGTCTTCCTATGTCTTTCTTAACCCTTTCTTGCCTTGGGTCCATCACATGAGATCCTTAAATGTTAGACCACATCCTTTGTTATGCACATTTCAACCTTTTTCAATCAACCCTTTTAAACAATTGAGTAGTTGTTTGTGTTACCTAACTTCAGGACACATATATGAATATATGAAAGTCTTCTTTAGTTTCAACGGTGCCGATCGTGAAAATTACCCCACACTAATAAGAAATTGAGCTTGCTACAAGAGCTAATCAAGAAAACACGACCCTAAGCTAAAACACCCCCGGTCCTTTAGGGGTTAAGTGATCAATTATGGATACCTCTACTCTACAGATAATATGCAGTTGTTCACTATCATAGTCTAACAATCAAAGCGCCCAAATCTTGGGTCACTTCAAGTCTTCCTATGTCTTTCTTAACCCTTTCTTGCCTTGGGTCCATCACATGAGATCCTTAAATGTTAGACCACATCCTTTGTTATGCACATTTCAACCTTTTTCAATCAACCCTTTTAAACAATTGAGTAGTTGTTTGTGTTACCTAACTTCAGGACACATATATGAATATATGAAAGTCTTCTTTAGTTTCAACGGTGCCGATCGTGAAAATTACCCCACACTAATAAGAAATTGAGCTTGCTACAAGAGCTAATCAAGAAAACACGACCCTAAGCTAAAACACCCCCGGTCCTTTAGGGGTTAAGTGATCAATTATGGATACCTCTACTCTACAGATAATATGCAGTTGTTCACTATCATAGTCTAACAATCAAAGCGCCCAAATCTTGGGTCACTTCAAGTCTTCCTATGTCTTTCTTAACCCTTTCTTGCCTTGGGTCCATCACATGAGATCCTTAAATGTTAGACCACATCCTTTGTTATGCACATTTCAACCTTTTTCAATCAACCTTTTTAAACAATTGAGTAGTTGTTTGTGTTACCTAACTTCAGGACACATATATGAATATATGAAAGTCTTCTTTAGTTTCAACGGTGCCGATCGTGAAAATTACCCCACACTAATAAGAAATTGAGCTTGCTACAAGAGCTAATCAAGAAAACATGACCCTAAGCTAAAACACCCCCGGTCCTTTAGGGGTTAAGTGATCAATTATGGATACCTCTACTCTACATATAATATGCAGTTGTTCACTATCATAGTCTAACAATCAAAGCGCCCAAATCTTGGGTCACTTCAAGTCTTCCTATGTCTTTCTTAACCCTTTCTTGCCTTGGGTCCATCACATGAGATCCTTAAATGTTAGACCACATCCTTTGTTATGCACATTTCAACCTTTTTCAATCAACCTTTTTAAACAATTGAGTAGTTGTTTGTGTTACCTAACTTCAGGACACATATATGAATATATGAAAGTCTTCTTTAGTTTCAACGGTGCCGATCGTGAAAATTACCCCACACTAATAAGAAATTGAGCTTGCTACAAGAGCTAATCAAGAAAACATGACCCTAAGCTAAAACACCCCCGGTCCTTTAGGGGTTAAGTGATCAATTATGGATACCTCTACTCTACAGATAATATGCAGTTGTTCACTATCATAGTCTAACAATCAAAGCGCCCAAATCTTGGGTCACTTCAAGTCTTCCTATGTCTTTCTTAACCCTTTCTTGCCTTGGGTCCATCACATGAGATCCTTAAATGTTAGACCACATCCTTTGTTATGCACATTTCAACCTTTTTCAATCAACCTTTTTAAACAATTGAGTAGTTGTTTGTGTTACCTAACTTCAGGACACATATATGAATATATGAAATCCATGGAAATCTCACAAAATCCAACGGTGTCAAAAGTTCCATAAACCCAAGTAGTATAACAACAATGAAAATAGTAATTGTTTTATAAATGGATGACGGGGCAACCAAAGACCCTTAGAAAAAGTTTGTACAAACTACAAAGTGTTTTTTTGCCATAGGTATTACGTTTTTCATACTCCCTTGAGAAATATACTAGTAAGTGTTATATGTTATTTTGTTATAAACAACTACTCCCCTCTTTGTTAAATTACATTGTATAATTGTTACGTGCACCAAAATCCATGAATTATATAATTTGATCTTGTGAGTTTATGATCACTATTGTAAGTAAACATTTTGGAGGGTGGAGAGTAAGCCAATACTAGATAGTATCGGAGAATGGGTAAATGCAGAGAGTGGTTGAGAGTGAGCCTCACCATATTGACTCACATGTAAGCATTTCATTAGAGTGGTGAGGAGTTATATTGTTCACTCACATAGTTTTGTTGAAAACTTTGGACAATTTTGCGCAGTTGAAACTATAAGCATGGCTTAAGAAGTCCTAAGTCAGTTACACTATTGTCTCACATGTAAACCATAAAGAAAGTAGGCATACTTTTCTTAGATCGTTTAAGTGCAGAAAAAGAAAAATATTGAGTTGCCTCCCTCAACAAGGTCATGACTAGTGAGGTTTTTTCTTTAAGATCATAGCTCTTCTCAAAGGGTACGGAGCTACAAATTGCATGGTTGTAAGCTATAATTAAACACTACATCAAATGAATAAATATTTTTTCTTAAATTTGAATTAATGAAGAAACTTAATGTGATTTGAGGATGCATTGGCCAATGGTTATAAATATAAATTTGTTATGCTCAAGTTCATTGGTACCAAAGATTATGGTTCTACTATAAAACTAGGAGATGGAGGCTTACATGCCACAACCAAGAAGAGAAATCAAAATGAGATATTGAAATTAAGATGAAGAGAGGAATCCTTCAAAGAAAAGAAAGAGTGAAACATGTTAATTGTGTTTCCATAATAGTGTATTAGCTTCATTTTGTCTAATTTATGACTTATAGAGCACAAATGGTTGTGTGAGTTCAATGTGTGGCTAGGCCTTTTCTTGCCCAACGGGTGGAGTATGTGTTGTTGTGGGTGCCAAAGAAATATTTAAAAATTAATATACATATATATAGTCAACCCTTTGGAGATATGCCTTTTATATGATAACTTGCAGAGATAATTGCACTGCATTATTACAAGTTTTTTTTTGGTAACTTTCAATTTATTTTTTTGTTTATTTTTTAGACTATTTCATTGCTAGAGAACCATACAAGGTCATTGCCCATGGGACTTGAAACAAAGAATGCATTCTTGAAAATCTTCTAAACATTTCAACCAACCTTTATAGAGTCAACCAATGATACACGCCTAATCCAACAACATGCAGAACTACACTAAATATGCTATTTAGTGTCATTTGCTATTTGGAAATACACAATGTTATATCTTTTCATTGTTAATGTAATTTTCTACCAAGTGTAGTGGTTGGTGTTCTATAATGTTCAAACAACC
Source organism: Polytrichum commune (assembly GCA_950295325.1). Classification (NCBI taxonomy): domain Eukaryota; kingdom Viridiplantae; phylum Streptophyta; class Polytrichopsida; order Polytrichales; family Polytrichaceae; genus Polytrichum; species Polytrichum commune. The sequence goes on from OX485804.1 coordinate 63,710,960, forward strand.
AATTTGACATTTGTTGATAAAATATGAGATATATAGTAAATAGATATAGCATCATGTAATTCCAAATAGTAAGTCACACTTCATACAATATTTAGTGTAGTTGCACCGCATCATGACACTCTTGCTCATTACTTGTCATGTTGTTTATATATTTATTAATTCATTCCAAATTTGAGACAAATGAGACAAGTATATTTCATTGCCAAAAAGCATACAAGGACACTGGGACCCAATTAAAATAGAGTGCATGCTAAATATCTTTGAAAAACACATGGGTGGAACCACACAACACCGAGATAGATAAGAGCTATAAATATGATCGACAAAGCTCACATCATGTATCTTATCATGCCAAAACATCATGACTTCAACTAGGAACTCCTACTAGACTTTGACCTAAGGTAAAGAAGATTCTTAGCCTTCCATAGCATGCCGAGTTGTGAAGGGCTTTATTGTTGATGATGCCATGTAGATGTAAGCACACCTTTTCAACTTCTTAGATGGTCTTCTCCCAACAATGCATGCATAGTCAATAAGGTAGACGGGTCTTAAATGGTTACTTTTTTTTACTAGCCCACTTCTCATAGGAATTGAAACACACTATCAGCACGTGATGGTTAGCGAATTCAAAAGAAGTTTGTAGACACTGTCCTCATAGTTTTTGGAGTTCATGTGAATATCTTCTGCATTATTAAAGTGAATTTTTTGGTGCTCATTAACCCCTAAAGGACTAGGCATGAAATTTGACTTCAACATTTCATTGACCATATGGTGTGTGAAGGATTTGGGCGAACCAACCCATACATTCATTCCTTGTTGGATGCCTAAACCCTTGCCTCCAAGGAACCAGTGTACGGGTTGTTTTGCCCCAGCTGTGTGTGCAGTGTGCAAAATATTTATTGACATCCAACCTTACGGATTGGATGTTACCTTACCCAAGGACCTAAGATAAAAACCAACACATGTGTTTCATTTAAGCATGTTGAGAATGATGTCCAACTTGAAGGTATGTCGGGATTGGATGGTTGCCTAAACTATGGGAATCCACTTTGACGGGGCCATGGTTTCACCGTGAATTTTTTTTTGGTGATGTCTACGGCTCTTATCCAATGACATGGAGTTCATGACACATGGCCAAAAAATTAAAAATAAACAATTACTATTTTGTGATCTATGGGGCTTGTTTTGTATGCTACTACAACTCCCAACAAATATAACTATTGTATCCCACAAATCACACCACTTGCCATTTCAAGAATAAACAGTAGATGTGGAGGACTATGTATGTTGAATTCTAAGATTTTTAATCAATTCTTGGATACATTTGTGCATGTGAAAAGCATTATAAATTAGTAGAGGGGCCTATGCCAACAGGCACACCCCCCAAAAAAAAGTGGAGGGGAATTCTCATGGAACCCTTCTTACATACCCTAAAAATGGCTATGACATGTCTTACATATGTGGGTGCTAGTCAGGGCATAAAATTGACACCCTGGGGGGTGTATTTTGCTTCCTAGAGTGTCCTAGGACACCCAAATCTCAAACAGGGTGTCCCCGAGGACACCCAAAAATCCTACAAGGGTGTCCTTTTTACACCCAAAAAAAATTCAGGGTGTCCCCTGTACTTGTAGGGCCTATCAGCGGATACCAAATTTGTGGCATGAATTTTGGACATTTCTAGAGGTGGTGAGATCCATTTTCAAGACTCTACAGGAGTGGTGCATTCACATATATTGCATTATGCACCATTGCCTCATGCAATTGAGTTTGGTGGTGATGGTACCCTCCATGGGTGCAAGGTGATTGCACGGGCCTATGTGGTTAAGGTGATAGAATCATTGCAGCAACGATTTCCTGATTTGAAGCTCTTCAATGCAGCTAAGCTATTTAGCCCTGTCTGTTTTTCAACAGACTTGACACTTCTTCATCGAAATGCTCGTTTATGGCTTCAAAGTTTCATTGACCACTTCTGCACTAATGGAGGGAATCTTTTTGATGAGCGTGGTTTAAAATCAGAGCTTCGAGGTTTTTTGGATACACTTCATATTTCATGTGGTGGTCTTAAAATGCACCAAGCTTGGATGGTTTATTCTTCCAATTTGGACTATGTTGGAAGATATCCTCATATGACAAAGTTGTGGCAAGCTGTTCTTGTAATTCCTGCTAGTACAGCTTCTTGTGAGAGAGGATTTTCTACTCAAAATCATATTAAATCTACTTTATGGTGTAGTTTGGTATTAGAGACTTTGGAAGCACAAATGAGAGTTGCAATGGCAAAAATCCCCATAGAGGCCATTGACTTTGAACAAGTATGGGTAAAGTGGTGTGCTATGAAAGGCCGCCGCTTGTAGGTTTGATTTGCATTGCAAGTTATGATATGTAGTGATTTTTTTGATTTTTAATTGAGATTTTGAAATGATATTATATATTTTTCAAAATTGTACCTATTTTGACAAAAAAAAAAATTTAAGAGAAATTTATGAGGACACCCAAAAATTGGAGCAGGGTGTCCTTGGGACACCCAAAATTTGGGACAGGGTGTCCCCTGGAAATTTGGCTAGGGTGTCAAATTTATGGCCTGGTGCTAGTCTCACATGAGGTCCCACCCCTACCATTCAAAGATGCTTTAGGACTAGGAATGCGGGCAAGGTATCCCATGCCCTACCTAGATACTCTAGAATGTGTTTTAGTAAAAAACAATCCCAAGCACATTGCATTCATAACATTACTTAGCATCCCATTGTTTTATTTTGAGAGCTCATTGAACAAACAATAAGTGGTGAGTAATGTTGAGTCATTCCCACAGTGTGGCCACCCTAATTTAATCCATTTTACCTTGCAACTTGCACAAAGACATCTAGCTGATGTTTGCTCCAATGAGTGAACCGTATTTGGATTGAGTGCACTCCAAGATGTTTTTTTATAGCCTAAGAAATTATTGTTTATCAAGGTAAAAACCATAGATAGTTAAAAATCTTGGCATGTCATTGGCTCTTGTACCAACCCAATACTAGCGTGGCAATGTAGAATACATGCATACATCACATTTATATTTAGTAACATAAAACAAAAATGTGGTGCCACCACCTATGGGATCGCACTTGACAAAAGTTTTCATCACATAGTTGATTTGCAACATCAACTCTGCGCATGTCAATGGTGTACTGTAAATGCACTGGTGAGGTTGGAATTGATGATGCTCCCCCTCAATTCGCCTAGGGACGGTAACTTCTTTGTTTCCTTTGTGATTGGCCAAGCATTTGCGGAAATTAATATCATCTGCTCCTTGTTGATTCAAGTTACTACAATAATGTTGTGGGATTTGTGCATCTCCCATAACAATGTACCTTGCAGTAATTTTTCCATGATGGTTTTATCTTTTTGTGATTTTAGGATTCCAACCCGGTTTGACTGGATGGTCCCTAGCTAATGTCTTTTTCACTACGTTGGCACCTTATGGGGCCTCCCTTTTTGGTGGTGGTGGGACCCATCTTGGAATGTCCCTTGGTAAACTAGGAAATCCCATACACTTTTTATTTTTTTTGGAGTCAATCAAACACCAAATATTGACCGCCCTCCCCCCCTTACTTCATAGGTTTTGTAGGAATGTATTGCCGGATAGGGTAAAGATATACTTATACCTTAGCATCATTTCGTCAATAGTTATAATTTGACCTAAATTGAACGATGATTGAATCTTCTAAGAATCAATCTAAGGTCATCTACTAACCATTTTACTTTTCCTGTCTTGTCATAATGCGAGCTCCACCTATCTTGCTGTAGGCTATCGGGGTTTGACACGTGTAGGCATCAGGTAATAAGTTCAAATCTAGTTTGTGTGATTTTATTGCTAATTGCCAAAAATGTAAAAACAATGTGGTAGCTGCTCAATATGATCTTAAGATTGGATTTCTTTTCATACCCATTAACAAATAAACACCAAGGTAACATTTGAACTCCACCACTTCAAGTGGGGTCCATTATGAGCGCCCCCCCCCCCTCATGCGGCTTTCACCCTCTATAAGTTCCATTGCATGGTGATTCGTCTCCCTAACAATCTTACACATGTGTTCAACCCACAAATCTTGTTAAAATATGATGTATCACTAGGAACCTTGTAAATTGCATTGATGAACCCAGGGGTGGGGCCAGAAAAATCCTTTGGCTGCATATTGAAGTTTGTGTGTGTTTTAGACCATTTGTTGTCATTATAAGTTTCATTCATGTTGGGTGCTCTAACAAAATTACAGTCAAGTATACAAGTGTTTGGTTTGGGGTCCATGGTTGTTTATCTACCTCTACTTGAGCCTCATGGTTTTTCACCAAGGGAAGGAGGCAAAATCCTAGATGTTTTTTTAACCTTTGGCTAAACCCTTTTCCACCCTTATCCCTCCTTCTAGGCCCATGAGCTCTTCCACGTTGAAAGGTGGTTTTTTGTGCTTCAGTCTCACTCTCAACGAAGATGCCATCAAAATCGAGCCTTTGTTGTGATGCTTGAAACTTTGCCATTCAGATCCTCGTAGCTTGCAACTAGCTCGTAGGCAAGTAACTGAATATCTCTTTGGCTGCAAGCAACCTTCCCGCTTGGAGATTACCTAATCACTCCTTGGCATCTAATCGGCTTGGCTCTTGGAGGTTGTGTGCTTAGAGGTTTGCAATCGACCACTTGGAGTCTAGGTTGTTGCACGCTCACCCTTTGGCGATCCATCGGGTGGTAGCTTGGATCATGCATAGTCACACCTCGGCGATTCACCACCTAGAAACTCGTAAGTTGCATTTGAGCAGTAGGGCCATTCATAGCATGCAGTGATGGAGATTGCTCGTTGCCAATGAGGCAATTTGCAGCTTCTATCCCCAAGGCGTAGGTTTCCTATGGCCAAGATTCAAGGCTACTATCATCCAAATTCGAGAAGTTCTCAGAGTCTACGGAGGTGTCCTTGAGGTGTGTAGTATCGTCCTCTGAAGACTCGTTCATTTGCGTCAACTGGGATAGGACAAAGTATGCCTCACCAAGGAGGTCCCGATCCTTTATTTTGTTTATTCCTCTTCCCTTAGTATGTACACGATGTGATCTGCATTATGGAGGCATTGAAGCCAATTTCACATACAATTTTGTATTGATAATTCATACTCTATGTGCATAAGTACACGCTCAATGTTGTGCCCAACATGTGAGCTCCCTCTAATATCTCATAGGGCTTCAAGCTATTGTATACATGTACACGTACCCTTATTGGTATTGGGAAATTCCTATGCTTATCGTTCCTAGTATGTAGGTAGGATTTCGATGTCCTCTGTTCTATTATTTTCTGCAACATCATTGTGTTCATTGTTGCCTTCGTGTTTAGAAGCTCTGATACATTTCCTCACACACTTCTCTTGATTGCTTGGTTGTTGAGCCCCGCATGTGGCCACATTCACATCGTTACAAGGGTTGAATTTGTGACATCGTTGTCATGGGATATTGCAAGTTGCTCGCTGTAGTTTGGATTTGGCGCATGAGATTCTGTTATTTCGTTGGCCTCATTTTCGACCTCGTTATTGGATTGTTAAGTTGCGAGCAACTCCAAGAGTAGTTGTCGGATAGCGGGGTTGTCTATGCCCACATTTCGTATAGACAATTGATGTTGCTTCGCATGTGAGTCTTAGACGCTTATGGTGGTTGGTAGAGTTTGTTTTACGCTCTGTTGCACATCCACCTTCAAGGGTGGTGACTTTGAGAGCTGACACATGGCATATCATAAACGACATCAAAAGAGATAGAAATTTGGCATCAAAAGAATTGGCAATTTGGTATTAGAAGAGGTAGAAAATTAACATCAAAACATATAGATACCATGCAAAAGTGAGCGATAGAAGATTGATGTGTTCATTAAGGGTGAGAGTGTGATCACCTCTTGTTGTGGCTTGTTGATGCCGAGAACACCCCACTGAGTCTCCAATGTTTGCATTCTATCCATGTTTGGTGGCTTTGAGAGACTTCCTCCACCACTTGAGAGGGGTGTCGGTGTTTGGCCACATGGAGTTCCGTAGGTGAAAATTTAGCTCAAGGGGGAAGCCATTGGGAACTCCTTCATCTTTTCAACACACCCAACCTAACACGCATGTTGTGAACAATGTGCATTAATGCTGACATCTGCTAGGACCACAAGTAGAGGAATTGAATGCAAGTAGTTTTTAACCAAAAATGCTATAAACATATCCACCTACTACTCACTTGCACCCTTCACGTCCCGCATCCAAGTTCTAATTACATTGTGTGCAACTCCCAAATGTGCTAGAGGTGATGGAAGAGGCTAAGGGAAGGATGTCATTGAGAATTGAGCTAGCTATTTGTAACAATTTGTTATCAAAATAAAAGGTTGCAATTGCGCACACATATCCACCAACACATTTTCTCTTATGCATGGTTTGTAATGACTATGCACTTCCAATTCTAGTAATGAAAGATTTTTGCTGTCGGCTCATCAATCTCGACGTACTGTAGGTGATTGGATCCATGTTGAAATCAATGGTTAGTGTTGACACTCTGCCCACAAGCCCCTCTCTCTTGGTTTTCATCCTTACTTCTTCATTAGGGTTCCTTACTTCTTTATTAGGGTTTTCTAGGTCTTTTTCATTAGGGTTTCCGTTCATTAGGTTTAATCTACATGTATATTAACAAGTGAGCCTCTCGCTCACTTCGAACAGATTAGTTCTGAGGCAGTGTTCTGTCTCTGGTTTAACATGGTATCAGAGCAAGATATCTCCGCCCCAGATACAACAGGAAGTAATGTTCTCTCTCTCCCTTTCTTCCCCATCTTGGAGGTTCAACTCTAGAGAGCTTAGAACAGTGCTATGGTCATAGAGCAGGAAGTAGTGTTCTCTCTCTCCCTTTCTTCCCCATCTTGGAGGTTCAACTCTAGAGAGCTTAGAACAGTGCTATGGTCATAGAGCAGGAAGTAGTGTTCTCTCTCTCCCTTTCTTCCCCATCTTGGAGGTTCAACTCTAGAGAGCTTAGAACAGTGCTATGGTCATAGCGGTAAAGACAGTAAGCGCTCGTAGAGAGAGATACTGAGAACACGTTGCAAATCAACAACAATAGACTCACCAACATGGCTGGGGATAACGGACTACCTGAAACATACCATCTTGAAGGAGGCAACAACTTTGGAGTTTGGGCTTACAGGATGAAGAACCTACTCCAGAAGGATGGACGTTTTCACTACTGTATTACACCGCCAAGCAAGATCATGAGCGAAGAGGAGAAGACAGCACGGCAACAAGTCATGAGCATCATCAACAACAATGCAAAGAATACTGCTCTTAAGCTCCTACGTCGATACCACGACCCACACGAATGCTGGACTGGATTGAAGACTAGGTACGAGTCCGACAGTGGCCCTCGGCGAGTCATGCTCATTGACAAATTTTTCTCTTTGAGAAAAACTGAATCCATCTCAATGGATGCCCATCTCACTGAAGTTAAAGAGATTGCAAATCTCTTGGAGGAAGTTGACGTTAACATCCCGGAGGACATCATAGTGTACTATACACTCAAGAATCTGCCAAAGGAGTACGAAATTTTCAAACGCATGCAGATTGCCGGACAATCTCTACCCACGTATGAGCAACTCGAGGCTAAGCTGATTTCGGAGGAAACATCAATCAAGTTAGAGAACCAGCACAAGGACGTTGGGGAGGATTTTTTCTCTCATCACGATCGGTTTCGAAGATCTGCCCCAAACGGACGGTATCAGCATCCGAACTCACAGCAGCAGAGACAACCCTACAACTTCAGGCGCCTTTCCGACTCGGGAGGATCCTCACACGCCAAATCTCAACACCAGATGGAGGCGGGAGCATCTGCACCGAGATTTCAGCACACACACAAACCCTCTGGTCCTACACAAAGGAACAACACCCAAACCACATATCAACCGAAGTATCGATCCAGGGGACCGGAGAAACCCAGGAGCGAAAAATGCAACTTCTGTGGCCTAGATGGCCACTTTGAGAGAGAGTGCGACCTGCGGTCAATCCTGGACCGCATGAAAGATTACGAGAATCATCTGCTACAACAACGGGAACGCAACTTCGGCGGCCAGGTGCATCACATTGAAGAACCTGATGAATCGACTCATCACAACCAAGACTCACAACCTTTCGAATTCGCAGACCAAGTAATCGACGCTTGCTTGGTAGAACTAAATCTGTGTGAGACACCCTCACAGACTCCCTCTTGGTACCTAGATTCTGGAGCCACCCATCATGTCTCTGGGGACTCCTCAGTTTTTTCCTCTATTCGACCGACTAGCGGAAATCTTGTTAGGTCGGCAGGGGGTCATAGCCATCAGGTCACTGGGATCGGAAATGCCGATGTCCAGCTTACATCAGGAAAAATAAATTCTATTTCTTCCGTGCTTTACACCCCGGGCATTACCAAAAATCTCATCAGTGTAGGGACCTTAGCAGATCAACACAAAATCCTTGTGTTTAGATCAAACGGTTGTTTCATCATTGACAACACTACCCTCAAGGTAGAGATCTTCGCCCCAAGAGAAAACAAGAAGGGTCTCTATAAACTATCAGGCGTACACACATCTCTGGCACCAGAAGTTAACATGCTATACCCTAACTCTCAAGCAAGACTGTGGCATATGCAACTCGGCCATTTTCATACCAAAGGCCTACAGAGGATGATCAACTCTGAAGCCGTAAAAGGGCTTCCTCCACTCCGTTTTTCACGGTACACATGCAACGGATGCCAACTCGGCAAACACTCCCGAACTAAGCTACCCAAGCAAACTTCCAACTCAGCCTTTCAAATCCTTGAGCTGATTCATTCTGATGTGTGTGGCCCCTTTAGGGTCCCCTCACTTGGAGGTCACAAATTCTTTGTCACCTTCATTGACGATTTCTCACGAAAAATGTGGATATTTTTTATCAGCCACAAAAGTCAAGTGCTGTCCAAATTTCAACACTTTGTTCATCTTGTTGAAACATCCATAGGAAAAAGGGTACAAGCTCTCCGCACGGACAACGGTGGTGAGTTCACTTTGAAAGCCTTCTCCGAGTTCTGTGCCTTGAAAGGCATTTCCAGGGAGCTCCCCCCACCGTACACACCAGAACGTAACGGAGTTGCCGAAAGGAGGAACCGCTCACTCCTTGACATCACCCGGTGTCTGCTGATCGATAAACAACTTCCCGGGTACCTGTGGGGTGAAGTTGTCAAGGCAGCTGGCGACATTCTGAATCTACGCTCCACCAAAAAACATCCCGATAGAACTCCAGAAGAGTTTTTCACGGGTAAGAAACCTTCCATTTCACACCTTAAAATCTTCGGCTCACCAGCCTTTACCCATGTTCCTAAGGTTGATCGGTCGAAGCTTGCTCCGCGCTCCGAACAATGCATTCTCCTAAGTTTTGATGCAACTGCAAAAGCCTACCGATGTTACAGACCCTCTACACGAAAAGTTTTTATATCTCGCGACATTTTTGTCGACGAAGTTGCTCCCCCTCAAGCATGTGAGCAGGCAGATCCTAAGGACAAGCCCCTGGTCGACAACACCCCAGCTCCGACCAAACGAGAAGAACTCATAACTTTTTCCGATCAACACCTGCAGCCCCCACCGCGTACATCACCTGATGGAAGCGGCTCGCCGCATCGCTCTCCTACGACAATATCGCCTTAGTCTGCATCAACACCGACCATCTCCCTCCCCGCCGACACAGTTCATGAACAATTCACTGCCGAATCTGCTGAACCTGCACCATCGCCAACCCTATCGAAACCTCCCACCATTGATCCTCCACGTCGATCCGACAGGATTCGACGCTTCCCTCGACATCTTCATAACTACACCGCGCATGTCCAACTACAAACCCCAGACCTCATTCCAGAGGACTTCACCGACAACATTACATTTAAACAGGCTCAACTCAATCCCCACTGGAGAGCGGCCATGCAAGAGGAGCTTGACTCCATCTACAGTAACCACACTTGGTCCCTTGTACCACTACCTCCTCACACAAAATCCATCACTTCTCGGTGGGTGTTTAAAATCAAAACAGGTACCAGCGACCAAACACGCTTCAAGGCCCGATTAGTTGCTCGCGGTTTCGAACAAACCAACGGAGTAGACTTTCTGGACATTTTTGCACCTGTCGTCCGATGGGAGACTATTCAGACACTTCTCGCTATTGCAGTACACTTAAATTGGCCTATTCACCAATTGGACGTGCTCACCGCCTCCTCAACGAGATTCTAAAAGAGGATGTTTACATGGTCCAGCCTCCCGGTTTTATCAAACCAGGCATAGAACACCTTGTGTGTAAATTGCACAAGGCTCTCTACGGACTCAAGCAGAGTCCCCGAGCCTGGTATGCTCGGCTCCATGCCACTCTCCTAGCTTGGAATCTTTTTCAATCGCACTCCGACCCCAGCCTATACTACGCCCACATTGGCAATGACACCATTGCTTTGCTAGTTTATGTGGACGATATCCTTCTCACAGGAAGTAACACTCGGCTCCTCACCCAACTGAAGACCCATCTCCATCAGAATTTCCAACCAAAGACCTCGGTCCTATCACTCGCTACCTCGGAGTCCAATTCGAGCGCAACCCGAATTGTCTACGGATGCACCAAACTGAGTACGCACTTAGTATCCTCCAACAATTCGGCATGGATCACTGCACTCCCTCTCAGACTCCTCTTCCCGAAGGATTGCTTCTCTCGAAACAGTCTGCAACACCTCCAGTTGACGCTACACTTTACCGCATGCTTGTTGGTAAGCTTCTTTTCCTAACTAAAACTCGTCCCGATATTTCGCATGTTGTTAGCGTGGTCAGCAGATTTATGCAAAACCCACAGGAAATTCACCTTCAAGCTGCCAAACACATCTTGCGTTATGTCCGCCGCTATCCTGACCTAGGCTTGTCTTTTCGACAAGGGGAGGACAACTGTCTGAGGGGATACATTGATGCGGATTACGGCCAGGACATTGACGACAGAATTTCCGTGGGCGCCTATATCTTTTTTCTCGGCAATTCTCCTATATCCTAGAATTCAAAGAAGCAGTCTAGTACTTCCCGGTCTTCATGTGAATTAGAATATAGAGCCTTAGCTAAATGGTCATGTGAAGCAGTGTGGCTTCGGAGATTGTTAGCTGAACTTTGAATCTTGGATGACAAACCTACCACCATTTATTGCGACAACCAGAGCAGTATAAAACTTAGTTATAACCCAGTTTTTCACGAAAAATCAAAACATTTCGAGATTGACTATCACTTCACCAGACAGAAGGTCGAAAACAATACCATCAGGGTTGAATTTATTTCCTCCCAGGAGCAACCCGCAGACATTCTTACAAAGTCTCTTGGACGACTCAAGTTTGACAACTGCAGGAGTAAGCTACACCTTTGCAGCCCTTTCACTTGACAAAATGGCGAGGATAATAAACTCTCATGGAACTATCAGTGGACGATTCATACGCCTCGACCTCGTCTTCCTCACTACGGTCAAATTCACCACTTCTCCTGCTTGTGCTACTCTCATTATATGCACATCTTCTCCTTCTACTGATATTGTCACTATGACCCTCGCTCTCCGATCCTGTGAAGCACATCGGCCGGCTGATGCCCTCTCTCACCTACGACTGCTCCGTGTCTCTCTGCTCTCGACAGCACCATCTCCGATCGACTCGCGAAGCTCAACAGGTGTTCCGACAGGAGTAACGTGAAGGCACTCAATTCGCTCTCTACCCGTTCCTGTAACGAAGGTCGCCTTTCCCTTCATTCGGCCAGGTATCGCAGATAACCGGGTGCATCTACTCTCACCATCTCCAACGCCGCCCATTCGATGGTGGTTCCAACTCGCTCCCTCCACGCTCTGTTCACCCGTCTAAGCCTCCACAAAAGGGACACATTTACCCTTTTGTGCAGCAACGGCCAAATTCGCCTTAACACAAGCTCGTCATCAAGGGGGGGCAACAGTGCTCTTCTCGACTCTCCCTCATGACCTCTTGCTCTCGAGATCGGCTCACTCCTATCAAAGATTCGACCCTCGATGGCCTCTATTAATTGGGAAATGCCACGTTTTATCATCACCAACAACGTCCATGCCAACAACGTCAATAGACGGACCCAAGTTATCTCCCTTAGTCTTAGGTCCATTGCTTTCGGGGTTGTGCGTGCAAGGGGGGGTGTTGACACTCTGCCCACAAGCCCCTCTCTCTTGGTTTTCATCCTTACTTCTTCATTAGGGTTTTCTAGGTCTTTTTCATTAGGGTTTCTGTTCATTAGGTTTAATCTTCATGTATATTAACAAGTGAGCCTCTCGCTCACTTCGAACAGATTAGTTCCGAGGCAGTGTTCTGTCTTTGGTTTAACAGTTAGATTCTCGATTTGGTGGCGCTGGAATTTCTTCCTTCATTGGTTTGCCTTCAGCGAGCCTATATCAATGGCGTAGTGGCCATGACAAACTCCTTGAAGCTGGAATTCAGACATCAGAGTATTCATGAGCCTCTAACAAGGATGGGCAACTCGGGGAGGGGGGGGGGGGGGCTACTCCCTCCCACACCCGTTGCCCGGCATGTAACAATCCTTCTCCCCTATTGGCCGGACAAATTCTATCCAAGCAGGCCCAAGGGCAAAATTTGGACATGTCACCATGTTTATCCCACTTGAAAAACACTAAATTAAATCACAAAAAACCATTTATGGGCATACGCTAAACACTTACAATACAAAACTACCACATCTCACCACATTCAATTTGACCCTAGTCACAACCTGCTGGCCCTCCTTAAATTGTCTCTACGGTAGAATATGGCCTTATGGTCCTTTAGGAGTTAAATGTTCATATAGGGCCCTCCAATTATGTCAAGACTATTGAACTTAAAATTAATTAAATATTTGGAAAAAATAGTTCAATTTCTTCCAAACATATGTTTTTTTGGTGTCCGATCTTAGAGCCACACCTAACCACATACCACTCTGTAGAAGATAGAGCATTAGATTGCTTATAGTCAATAAAAATGTAATGGAAGTGGCATGAAAAAAATAAGGTTAAAAAAATAAGGCTACAATGCTAGTCCGAAGAGGGAGAAGAGTTATTCCATATTGTTTTGTATGAACCAATGAAAAGAAGAAAAACAATAAAAGGCAAAGCAAAGAGAACATGAGACCATCTCACTCCAAGCATTGCTCATATGCCTTTGTGTATGTGTATATGCTTGTGCAATCTTATCTTTAGTCTTATTGATATCCAATACACTCAAATACATGTGTCTTAATAAATTAGTAACCACATTTTGCACATTTACCTTCACTAGGCTTGCCCACCTGAGATAAGTTAGAGTTGTTAGAGATACTAAGATTGCTCCTCTCAATCCTAAAGATAGTAACCTTCAATGTAGCTCCCAAGACTTAGTTAGATATTGACTATTCATGGCACGTCTAGGTGTGTCCAAGAGATTCTTGGGCAATATTGGTCGAGATCCTAGTGTTTTCAATATCAACCAATGATCGGGGAGATCCGGCAGCTAGTTGTAAATTAGCCGAGTGAAATTGCAAAATTACCGATTTTTTTTGGGAGATTTCGGCCGTATGACTAAGTTAAATATGAAGAGTATAGGAAATCAACCGACCAATATGAGATAATGTAGGAAATTCAACCCCTTAGGCTCAGAAAATGGCGGAAATGAGTTGGGTCTCCCGAGGGTATAGGCGGATTTGGTTGGTCTCCCGAGGGTATGGGCGGATATTGAATGAGGGAGGTTCTCAGCCGTGTAGGTCACAGGAAACTTAACGATCCTTTTGCTTCATTATTGCATTTCATTGTTGACGGCTAGCGTTTAGAATGTATTATGAGTGTGTCTATGGAAGATCTTTGTGGTGATCTTGATAATGTACTCCCGGGTACGCAACTCCCGTATTATATGGTCCTGATTATAATCACTTATAATGCGTTTTAGTCCAATATTGAGTGATACAATTTGTTTTAATGTAGGAAACCCTTGTAGCCCTTCTAACAAGGAATCCAAAAATGTAATTATATATAGGAAATGAATATATTTTGAAGCATATAATTGCATTAAAAACCTAATTATATGATTTTTTTAATACATGTACCATAGGTCAAACTACCCAACTTTTTGGACTTTTTAATAAAATTTTAACATTGTGAATGAATTATAATTTTAATGGGAGGCTTAATAAATATGCAACCCAACTTTTTTTTCATCTCATTTATTTAATATGGTCTTCACCCAACTTTTTTTTCATCTCATTTTATTTAATTTGGTCTTTACCCAATTTGTTTTTCATCTCATTTTATTTAATTTGGTCTTCACCCAAATTTTTGATCATTTTAATTTGATATAATTTTTACAAAAGCCGTCCTCTAAGCCGTTTTAAGTATGATGCCCCCTGCGTATAATATGGGAGTTGCGTACCCGGGAATGTACTAATGGAAGCCATAGCTTTATGAAGGAACTCTACAAAGTTTAGATAGTTGTTTTCACATCCACAAAGATACTTTTCAGGGCGTTTTCCTCTTGAAGGTGAAGATGATATTGTTGATTTTGACTCTAACAGTTGGTGAATTTCATTTTTGTATATAGTATGATATGTTAGGTTACTCTTTTATCATGTTTTAAGACCTAGGTATGAAAGAAGAGTTTATCCATGGCCATCAACCAGTTGATGGCTTATTTTAGGTTCAACTCCTGCTACGGATAAATTGTTGATCATTCTTGTTGGATGTTGATATCATTACATATTATTGTTGTATGCTGATATGTTCTTTGGACATTGTTGTTGAATGGTGTATGTTGTTTGTAGATATAATTGAAAAACCAACTTACTTATCAATGCCCGAGTTTTTGGCCGGTTGTCATTACAATGAAGAGGAAATTAACCGGCACTTGAAAGAATATATAGGATATTGGCCGATCCAAATTAATGACAACAAGTTTGCAACCGATCAAATCCTAAAAAAACCAGTAGAAATTATGAAAGGACGGATTTTAGCTGGTTGAGCTCAAAAATCTCCCGAACCCTGATATCAACTACACTAAATATGATATTTAGTGTTAGATACACTAAATACGAACACTACACTAAATATCACTAACCCTATGAAAGTAAGTAACATTAAATGTAAACTCAAACACTAAATATCATCTATGGTAATATGTGAAAATTACATGCACGAATTTAGTGTTTAGTAGGAAAGAGGTGGCAACAAGGAAGGCGGCGGCGGCGCATTTATGTCTAACACTAATTATCAAAGAATTGAAAATTAGTGTTGAGCAGAGTAGGGTGGTAAAACACTAAATCTAATCAAACACTAAATATCATATTTAGTGTAGTTACATGTTGACTTCTAACCGACACATTGAATGCTACTTATAGGACAAAAGTAACACATAATTAAATAATCACTCACATTAATTTTTCTATAAAAACTATTATAATGGCCCGCTCGAATTTTCTACTAGAAATTCAGTGTGGGTTGGAAAGTAAAGTGGCCACAATATTTCTCATTATGAGAATTCAGTTGGGCTCTAAAACATTACTGAGGCCAACAGTAATAGGACTATTTAGTGGAGCTTTCGATTCTCCCCATTCATTGATGCCTATCTAGCTTTCCTGTTACCCGAGACTCGAGTGTACGTGGGAAGCCCGTGGGAATATATAAATAGGAAGTTGATAACCATCAGCCAGCAGTGGTGTTCGAGAACTGAACGAAACCGAGAAATACATATACAACTGCAGGCAAACCTCAAACTCATTCCACCTTCCCATCCATCTAGTGCTTATTCAAGCTGAGGTAGTCCACCATTTTGTGCATAACTGAGCTGTGATGATTCAGCTCAATTACTCTTCACAGACTCGGAAAGCCTTTTTGTGAGTTTTCCGTGAGTCCATCCGTCGAGTTTTTTTTGTACAATGTGCATTGACAATTAATATTATTGCACCTGACACAGCTACAACTTGTCATAGACTCCATACTTGAGATACGAGTCTAACAACACTTTCAGTACATGCAACCGCAGTTAGTGGCAACTGATCAGCACGGATCGATCTGCAAGCTTGGAAACTCTTTGCTGTTGAAACGTTTGCAACTCGAACGCATAGTTGGGTTAGTCAGTTGTCTTCCCAGAGTGGGACAGAGTTCGGTTCGCCACCGAGAGTGGCCGTAGCCCACTGTCGAAGAGCCTCTTCAATTCTGCTTGCCACTTCCTCGGACCCGACGTTTCTTTCATTCATTCATTCTTTCTATCTTTCCATATATCTTCATGTCTACGTGTCTATCAGGAATTGAAAGTTATTGACCCCCAAAAGCTGGCAGGAGCCCGCAATCAAAGAGCCTCTTCAATTCTGCTTGCAAATTCCTCTGGAACCCATTGTATCTATCTATCTATCTATATGTCTATCAAGAATTGAAAGTAGTTGACCCCCTGGCTATTGAGAGGAGGAGATTACGTACGGAGACTCCAAGCTGCATTCAGAAGATGAAGGTGGTGGACATGGTTGCGGTGGTGATGCTGATGCTGGCATGTGCCAGCGCCTGGATCATAGCCCCTGCGAGTGCAGCGTGCAATCGCACGATTGTGTTCTACCAGTTCGACGACCGGTCGACCTCAGCGGCTGACTCGCCTCTCGTCACCAACTCGACGAAGGGCTTCATTGCCCTCATCGACCAGGCGATCACGGCGGGCGTGAACACGACGACATCCGCGGTCGTTGGGCGCCAGTACGGCTCAATCAGCGCGTTCTACAACACCACCGATCCGAACGGGATCTTCCACCTTTACGCGTCGCTCGATCACCGCATCTCCACCAAAGAATACACCGGCACGTTCCTACTGCAGGGCTCCTACTCGGACGTCGACAACACGCGCACGTTGTCGATCACGGGCGGCACTGGCGACTTCCTCCTCGCGCGCGGCTGGGCCATCGAGACGTTTGCTATCGGCAGCGCCACCGTCGCCCCCGCGGTCGTGCGTTACGAGTGCCACTTGATTTTGCCGTAGTCTTCAGCTTGTGTCTGGTAGTTTAGAGAGAGAGAGAGAGCGCACCTTGGGCTGAGCTCATTGTTCATAGCCGCAAGTTCACATGTGAACCCGAAGCAGGTTAAAAAAATAAGGCAATAGTCTAAAGAGCTTGAAAAGAGATTTCTTCCCGCAGCACCAGGGCGACATGTTTGTCATCGTCTAGTGGCGCGGCTTAGCTCAAAACGCAGCAATCGACTTGACATGACGAGTCACACAGGTGGGAAACTATATAACTACGTAGGAAACGCGCTCCTGTAATAAATCACAAAATTCGTCACATCCTCGACACAAATTTGTAGTGTCCTCTTCAACACTGATGAATCTGGCCCTTATCAAATGCTTGTCAATGGGTTCAACTGCAATTGGCACGTTCCTGCTGCAGGGCTCCTACTCAGACATCAACAACTTGTGCACATTGTCAGTTACCGGCGGCACCGGCGACTTCCTCCTCGCACGCGGCTGGGCCACTGAGGCATTTGCAATCGGCAGCGTTGCGAGTGCCACTTGAAATCGAATTTGCCGTAACGTGATTCGGATCCTTTAAATTCTCTGTGCACCCATTCCTCGTACGTAGGATATGAAATACATCGCAATCAGTGCAAGATGATTAAGCAATTCTCCAAATTGTACCCGCACCAGCCATTTGCCTCATAATTCGGGAAGCTCGTATGGATATCTTATTCATTACCAAAGTGAAGACTTTCGTGCAAATTCAGTGGTCACATATGATCCCCCAATCATGCTGACTATTGAACTTAGAATGGTTAGCATATTTCGTACGAGTACGTAGTTCAATCTCTTTTGAACCTGTGTATTTTTGGTGTCTATTCTTCGATCCACACTTAACCACACATCACTCAAATGCAAATGTCTACATTATTGTTGTGTTGGAATGAGGCATGTCTACCTTAGTCTTCAGGTTGTGTCGTGTAGTTGCAGACTTAGGCAAATTTCACAAAGCTTTTAAAGAGCTTTCTTCTCGAGGAGAACCCGTTTGTTGTGCGGCTTAGCTCAAGACGCAACAATCGACTTGACATGATGAGCCACACGGAGAGGGTGTTACACAATTAGTAGGAAACATGCTCTTGTAATGTATTAACACTAATTTTTGACAAATCCTTGACTCAAATGGATAGTGTCCTCTTCAACCCTAACAAATCATGTTGTCAAATCAGGTAATGGCCTTCTCAAATTTGCATCAATCAGATTCTTTAGGATTGGCAGCGCCACAGTAAAGTGCCCGATTGGACACTAAATTCGTGCATGTAACTTCCACATATCACCATAGTTGATATTTAGTGTTTGAGTTTACCCTTAATGTTACTTACTTTCATGGGGTTAGTGGTATTTAGTGTATGTGTTCGTATGTAGTGTATCAAACACTAAATATCATATTTAGTGTACTTCATTTGCCCGGAACCAACCCCCAACTTCACATTGTTGTTGCATGTTGTGCCTTGGCATCTTGTTTGTTTATTAGTTTCAATGAGAGCGCTTTGTGTTAGACATTTAGAATGGTTGGTTTCACATCTGCAGTTCCAACACCAAGATGAGCAGGGGCATTGTGCAATAGGCCATCAAATACTTCCTCAATATGGACGCTGAAAGAGGGATGCGATTGAGGAGAAGCCTTTGCTTCAGTTGGAATGCATAAAAGAGTGTGGCTCATGAAGCTAGTATATGCCAGTCCTAGTGCTTGTCTACATGCAGGTGGGTTCACAAGAACAATCAGCAGATTATGATAAAGATATCTTTGAGGACCTCCCATCTTCTGAAAACCCACACAATTTTACATGATTTTTTAGTGGTTATACTATTAGGTGGCATTCTTTGTGAACATCTTTTGAAACACATGTTATTCTTGTGTTTTGTTTATGGTATTGGATCAACTTGGGTCGTTATGGAATTGTTCTCATGGTGGCTCGGGGAGGTCACTAGTGAGAATCGTGGAAACAACGTGCGATAAAAAAAATAGGGTCTAATATATTCATTGTGGATAAATTTTGCAAAAAAACGTACATATATGAGTTATCCGTAAAGTAAGCTGGTGTTTTGACAGATTTTGAGTGCACTATTCACACAAACCCATGGAAACGCAAAGTAAGGCTCTTGAATTCCGGGGCATAATACACAAGGCCAGGGTTTAAGGTCAGAGCCGGTCTGCTTGTTTTTGGATGAGAGAATCGGGGTCCGCCTATTCGTCAAAAGAAATTAAGAGTTTTTCAGAGACTAAAACAGGCGTCTGGCCCACAACACATAGTATTCATTTTGTATGGGCCTATTTTCAGGTGTTTATTGTGTAAGTTGAGGAGCCTCTTGAAAACCCTGAAATAAGTGGGCTTGAAGATTCCCAACATATAACAAGCATGGGGCAGGAGGGGGGGGGGGCAAGTCCCCTTGTCTGCCATGTGTGACCTAAAATTAGGGCCATACCTAATTGCCGAAATTGTTCCTAATAATTCAATTGCCTTTATTTATGACTTTCGCCCCGCCTTGTCAGTGGATCTTCTTTGTTGACAGAATTAGCGAAACAGGAGAGGGCCCTCTGACAAAGCGACGCTAAATTCCCGGGGCGCGCTCGCAATACAGGAGCAAATTTGTTTTTTCACCATTTCCGGTCCCTCAAAAGATTTGTGCCTATATTTTTTTATAGCTACAGACACCTGCTCCACTTTTAGGGCTTGTCACACAATTTTCTCAAATCCAGGCCCAAAACCCTCTCTTCAGCTCACTTTACGGATAACTCTATAATATAGGGGGTTTTAGAATAATGAAACATGTTTACATGTAAGATAGCATCACATATAATGGTGTTTTTTATCTAGTTAGTACATATAAAATAGCGTGGAAACAATTACTAGGGTGGCAGATCCAGGGTAGGGTCTGTGCTAGTGGATGAAAAGAGGTAAATTTCTGTTGAAAAAACTTGGATGGATGACTTCACATGTTGGTTGGCTTGAACGTTATTGAACCAACGCATCCAATGTGGAGTTAATGTTCTCTACTTATGTGCTGGGAGGGAAAATGTCAATGCGAACTGCAATCTTCTTTCCGATTTTCTTTGGCAATATAAATAAAATAGTGTATTCTTAAATGATTTCCCAAAAAAATTATAATTACAAATAAGGTGTATTAACATACAAGCATTTACCTTTATTTTGAAAAATACCATACCTTATAATCTTTACTACAAGGTAAATAGCCCCCCGATAAATAGGTCATGAGCACACATGTATGCATTTATATAAGAGAAAATAACCTCCCCAAGCGTGGTGGTGATATTGAATACTCATTGAATATTGACATTGATCTATAATCATGAATGTTCCACCCAAATAATTCAAGGTGGAGGACAATGTTAACTGTTAAGCACCAAAAGTCGATTACATACCAAAAGGAGATGTGCTCACAAGAGGTTGGACTTCCACGCTCAAATATGATAATCATGGTAGTCTCCATACTTCAACATTTTTGGTGGGACCTATATGCCCATTCAATGAGCACGAGCACATTGCAAGAACTTTGACTAATTGACAATGCACAAGATACTCATGTGGGCCACCTTTACATTGCATTTCATTGTTTTCCAAGGTAACTTCCAATAATTCAATGGGCAACCCAAAAATGATATTTTCGCAGCAAGGTTTGGAAAGTTTTCCGTGCAAAATTCACGGGTTGCTTGAAAGTTTGATGACATGCCTAAATATAGACATGTAAATCCACAAAATTAGGCTTGGGGGGTCTGTTCACAAGAGCTTGTTTGTGTTGTAGTTACATTCCCATACATGCAACCGATTTAATATAGTCAGGTACTCAATGAGAGTTGTGTAGAAATGCGATTCACATAATTTTTATTATCGTTCCATGAAGGATTGCATAGGGTGTAAGTTCTGGAAAGTGATGGCAGCCAAACCATGACTAATAAGGTAACTTTTGTTATATTGTGTTTCACAATTTTAAATGTTTTGGGCAACATATAACTACAAGTGAGATTGAGCTTTGCAAAGAGCGAAGAATGGCATGAGTGACTAAGAACAATCGTCACAAAAAATACTGGAAGAATAGAAGGGAGAGTAGAGGGGGGAGATCAATATGCACAACCCAAACAAATGAGCGGCGTTGGAGGTGGCGATGATGATCAAGCAACCCCTCTACAAGAAGCATTTGGGATTGATTGGTGAGAGAGATCTATGGAATTTATAACTTATAAGTGTGCTACATAGTGATGTGCCCGTGGTAATATAATACACCCTACACTCCGTAATATCAACCTCCGTAATGTCACTCACTCTCTAATATCCGGAAACCCTAGAAAACGGATGTTCATAGTTCAAATCTCACTCCTTATTGTCACCTTTCTCTCATTATATCACGAATTTTGTCATTAATGCAAACCACCAAAGAAGTCAACCAACACTCTTGCATTCTGCCATGTGTCAATATGTGAAGTGTCACCTTCTTCTTCTTCTTCTTATGCCACTTTGTTGAATGTTGGTGCATGCATATGCCACATCGCCCGGGAAGGCCAAGTGGAGTGGACCACACCACACCATTTAAAATGTTGCACTTTATGTTATTCCATAGTGCCACATGCTACACTAATTCACTAGTATCACGCATCCGTATTAACACTGCAAAACTCCGTAATATCACATGTGTGATACTACAGAGTTTAGAGTTTAGTTGCAACATATATGGGTCATTCATTACTATTATAAATACTTCATGACTCAAGCATATCCTGATATCCCTTGTCGAACATGTGGCACTCTCCCAAAGGAATTGACATCATGTGATGATGATGAAGATCTTGTATGAAGATGAAATGAAGTCATATCTTATTTACATCCCGGCAGGGAGAAGATGGCTAATGACAACCTTACACCTGTCCCATATTAAGAAGTTACTAAGCCCGTGCATATCTCGTCATGCCCATAAGGCCCCCATGAGCCGCCACCATGCCCTCATGGTCCCCTTGCCCATGCCATGCCTACCACCTCCCCCAGGTTTCCCCCACATACCCAATCTTCAACATTTGTTTCATGTTTTCCTTTTGCACGTGGACATTGGGATTCTTTCACCAAACCCACCTTTTGTACTTATAGTCCAACCATCTTTCCACATTCAATCTCTTTCTTTTGTTGGTTGCGTGTTTGTCTGTTTTAATATTTTTATTTTTATTGGGGGGGGGGGGGGGGGAGGGGTTAGCATATGACCTTTTTCTTTTGAAATTTTGTCTTTTTTAAGACAAAGTTTGGTTGGGAATGGTGGGGGCGACACCACCATCACTTTACTTGTCTATGACTTCCCTAGGCAATGTATACTCTTGCACATTAAAAACAATTCGTAACCTTAGATACATTTTTATGCCCCTACTATAGGTGCACATGCTTCCTAGGCTAGGTTGGAAGTCTTTCAAATGCACATTACATTCAATCTAATAGGAATATCATAAACTACAATGTGGACCCACATGGGTTCACCGATGTTCCACAACAACATGTTGTGCAATAAAGATAGGGTCCAAGTATAAAATTTGATGTTTCAATGTAAAAACTTAAAACTCTTAGAAAAGTCTAGGATATTGAAATTCTATTTGAGAATATAGTAGATACATTCCAAGCATATTCATCATACATGCATAATAATTCATGAATATGCACATTACTTCATCGCCGCCCTCTTGAAAATACCCCCAAGGGGTCCACTCTTCATTGGAGCTCTAAATGATGTGTGTGGGTGATCATGAGATGAAACTCCTTATATACGAGAAAATTATAGTGAAAAACAAAGGTTTATGTACTAATGGTATGCTACATAGTAGACCCATGTACATATACTAAGGTTGTCAGCTTAATGTTATAAATGCCTCCATTGTATACACAAAATGTAAATTGTGAAAATATACATCTTTATTATGTAAACAGTCCACGCTGCTTTTCAATAAATAAGTTATTGAAGATTTTTTCATCCCCAAGATGTCACTCGTGGTAATTCGATCCTATACACAGGGGTTGCACTCTTCACTCGGGGGTTGGACTCTTCATTGGAAACCTAAACGCATGCATGGATCACTTTGAAATTTAACCCCCTATATATGAGAAGTTTATAAAGAAAAAACATTTGTATACGTACTAACAACATGCTAGAAAATGGACTCATGTATTTATATTGAGGTTTTCAATTTAATTTGATAAATGCCTCCACTACATATACAAAATATAATTCATAAATTAATTATGCCTTTATCATATGTAAAATCCATGCTCACTTTCTAATGAGAAAGTCATTGAATTTTTTTCATTCACAACATGTAACTCAATGATTGCATCAAATAAACAAAGACAAGACCATAATAACTTAGCCACAATCTGGAGAACAAAACTCAAAGAAGCCCATGAGTATTCCAAAAGCCTCTAGCTTGATTTAGGAACCCAAATGCAAACCCTAACAAGAAAACATCACATTCACATGTGACGGGTTTTTTTTCAAGGTTAACTCAATTTCTAGTCTTGTGGAGTGCACTTCAACCTTGTAAAAGATTGCATTTTGAAACTAATTTTATACATGCACCTATGGTACAAGTTCATAGAGTGAAGAAGAAGTTTCTTTATATCATGAATGTTATGTTTTGTTTTCTATCAACAATATTTGACTTAATAATGAAGAACCTAACATTCATGATACAAAAAGACTTCTTCCCTTGTTATCACTTGCACATGCTACTAGCATTTTGCAATTGCATCTAGACATAGTTGGCAAAAGCTGCCTCCAAAGACCAATTCAAGTTGGGCTTCCTTGTATTTGAGAGAACAACATTTGTGACATTTTTGTGTGTCATGTGATGTTTTCATTAATACCATGTTGAATGGACAAGGGAATCATTGAGGATTTTTTTACCATATAACATCAATGGATGAATGTGAATTGGATGAAACTAACACATCAAATGTCAATTTTTTCTCTAAACCTTAGGGTCCCTTTTGTACATCTACCTTTACATGAAAACAATTAATAGCCTTTTGTAATGTACATAGGGTGTACATACTACATGGGTGGATAATTCATACCATGTATGAATTAACATGAGTGTAAGAAGGGGTATTATTTGATGCATTAGCGTACATAGGATACATAAGGGAGAGGAATTATTTTTCTCTAGTATGTACACCCTATGTACATTTAAAAAGGCCAATAAGAATTGTGAAGTAAAGATGGGTGTACAAAAGGGGGCCCTAAGGATTAGAGAAAAAAATGACAATAGGTATGCTACACTAAATATATGATTTAGTGTAACTTACAATTCAGAGTTACACATCCCTATACATATTTTTACTATGTATGTAACTTTTTACCAAGTAAAGATGTTAATGTTATGCAATGTTTGTTGGTAAAAAATGAGATGTATAATAAACAATTATAACGTTGCGTAAATCCAAGTAGTAGTGACACTAAATATCATGTTTAGTGTAGTTTCCTCCAATTTCCCTAGGCTTAATACATTCAAATGACGTGTGCTTTTAGTGTCAAAACATTATGAGTATATTTTCTAGATTAAAAAACATGTTCAATGACTTTCACATTGGAAAGCGAAAGTAGTTTAGTAATGAAACGAATGTTTATTAATTTCATGATTTATATTTTGTGTATGTAGTGGAGGCATGTATCACATTAAATTGAAAAGCTTAGTATAAATACACGAGTTCATTTTTATCCTACTATCAGGACATATAGTCTGATGTGCATGGGTGACTATGAAACACACACATGATGGTGGACTCTTCATTGGAAATTTGCATATGCCTAGGACCCTACAACATACATTTATTGTCATTTTTCCATTTATAAACTTTCAAATCTCCCTTCGTACACTTAACTATACATTAAATTCTTAGTAGGTTCTTTGGTTGTACACACTAGAGAATAAAAGAAACCTCCCCTTTATGAAATTACTACACATGTTAATGCCTCAAATAATACCCTTGTATACACTCAAGTTAGTTTGTATGTGGTATAAAGAGTGACCCCCTGCTTGCCTTCCCTGCAAAAATACCCTGTCACGTGAGGCGACATCGGGGGCTAAGTCACGTCAAATTAGGAGTAAATGGACTCCATTAGGAGTCCATGTGTGTTTGGATGGATTATGGACTCCATTGGGAGTCCTAGTTAGTTGTTCATCCACTCCATGGATGAAATCCACATAGGATTGGGGTTATGTGGAGAGGAAGGCATCTTGACTTGCCATTGTTGTCAAGTCAAGTCTTGTGAGTGTGTTTTGAGAGAGAGAGAGCTTGTTGTTGCTATCTTATGGCTATGGTGTAGTAGATCATGAGTAAAGCCTTTGCATTCTTTCTCCATCACTTGCACTCTTGGATTCTCCCTTTGTGGAGTGAGAGATAGCTTGACTCTTGTGTGTGAATTTCAGAGTTTCTTAAGCTTTGTAAGGAGATTTCTTAGTTTCTTGAGCTTGGAGAGAGAAACCCTCATACTTGACAACAATTGCGCTTATTTTTCATTTTTGGTTGTATTTCTGAGCTAGAAGGGCCCAGTAGTGGGAGCAAATGAGTGATACAAGTGTATGAAAGCTTAGTTTGCAATTATAACACGCTCAGATGAATTCAACGCGAATCGAACCCGGACCGTATTAATACAACACGCACGTCCTTATCCAACCAACCTTGGAACCATGACTTGGTGACCAACAACACAATCAACCATCATTTATACTCAAACAAATACGCACGCTTCCCGTCTCCAATGAAGTAGAAAAACCCACACAATTCTAAATTAAAACCCATGCACCCTACACACCACCCTCCCCCCCCCCCCCCGGTTCAACCGGTTAAAACATCGGTTACTAACATAGTGTCTACTCCCTGCAAAGGGTGAAGTAGTATTACACCCAACGCCGCTACCCTGGGGTACGGCCACGGTTGTCCTACGAACAGACACTTTATTCACTCCGGTCCCTGGTAGGGACCGGAGTTCTTCTTTCTTCTTTCTTTAGTTTGCAATTCCTTGCAACCCTCAAGAAGATTTTGAGAAAAATCTTCACATTTCTCTTTTGGTGTCTCTTTGTGTTTTCTTGAATTCTTGATGGTTGAATCTTGAGACCAAATGGAATCTCAAGTCACATCTTTCTTGCTTGCAAATTGTGGAAGCAAAGTTTAATTTTTGTTCTTTTAAAACAAACACAACAATAAAATAAAACAACAATTAAATAAAAATCCGATTTGTTTTTAATTGTTGAGCTCCGGACGGATCCGGAGCTCACCGGACCCTCCTGGAGCTCCTGGAGCTCCTGGAGCTCCGGTTCTGCAAGGGGGCGGGCGGCGCAGGCCGGGCCGGGGCCGGGCAGCTAGGCGGGCGGGCGGGCGGCGCCAGCCAGGCCCAGGTAAGCCTCCTAACTTTTATTTTTTTATTTTTATTTTTATTTATTTTATTTTAAAAAAAAGCATTATTTTTATTTTTATTTTTTATTTTCACATTTTTACTTTCACCTTTCAAACTTGGCATTCAATTCTCACAAACTTTGAGGTTCAAATTTGGGGGCATACTAGCTCCGATTGGAGTGAAATTTGAGCCTATCTTGTGTGAAATTTGCCAAGGAATCCAATGGTGTAATTGGATTGCTGATTGGAATTCAAAATCATTGCTGAAATTATTAATTTCAACGCTGATTTTTGTTTTTGGGAGCAAATTAACTCCGAACGGAGTGAAATTTGACCCTAATTTGTGTGAAATCTTCCTAGGAGTCCATTGGTGCAATTAGTTTGTTGATTGGAGTCCATAATCACCTTGGAAATTAACATTTTCAACGCTGATTTTTTAATTTTAATTACCAATCTCAAACCTTTGCACAATTTTGGAGTTCTGGGGGCCTAAATAAACACTTGGCATTTGGCAAGGGATTGCCATTTAGATAGCCCGCAACAGGTGCAGGTTGCCATTACCTTGTAGATAGTTGCCGGTACTCAAGTGATTATTTTATGGTGCAAACTAGGAGCCGATATTATCAATCTCCATCACCAGATTACTTGGAGGACGTGCATACCACAAATCTTGAGCCAGAGGTAGATACCAACGAGGCTTTTGAGCCTATTTCGGCGTTGGACACTACTAGTAGGCTTCGGATTTGGAGTGTTGGCACGTTCGACGAAATGGACGACGATCACCACGGTTCAGTGCGTGATCGGTTCTCAGGTCGAGCTGGGGGCATTTCCTTGCCCGATTGGAAACTCCGGTTTCGTACCTGGATTAAGGAGAAACGCCAAAGGTCTTCCAATTTCAATGATTGGTATGCCTTTGAACTTCTGCCTCAGCATTTGGAGTATGAGGCACTCCAAACTTACGAACGTTGGACAGAGGGTCATCAGCGACAACTTCGGGAGGTGGAGCAGTATTGGGAGGCCCGAGTTGAGCTTATTTTAGCCCTTAAAGATGGGGCGATTGCCACCTTAGCTCCACCCACCTTAAAGGAGGAGGATCCACCGGAGGAGTCTAAGGACCAAGAACTGGCCCTTGGGCCAATATATAGTGGTTGGCAGTAGCACGGCTACCCTTTCACGGATGGCACGTGCTACACAGGCAGCATTGACAGCTGTTGGTCCACCACCTCCATTTAATCCCCTTGCTGAATTTGTCGCACATTTGGAGTTGGAGTATGGTGGATTTCGGCGAGACCAGATGCAGCGCATTCAAGATTTCCGCCGAGAGAAGGATGACACTCCACGGACCATGTATACGCGACTCGCACGCTTTGCTGTTGAGTCGGGAGGTGTTTTTGCTGAGAGTCAGCTTGTCAAAATCTTTCTGTCTAAGATTGACAAACGGCTACTTGAGTTGGCATCACCTCGGATTATCCTCGACTACGAAGGCAGAGCTACGCTTGCACAAGCGTTTGCCGTGGTTGAAAGATGTGATCGGGCTCTTTGTCAACACGATGCCACAGACATGGTATCTTGGATGACAGAAAGTACGAAATCAAGAAGAATTGTCACAACTACTAGTAGTTTAGCTGAGACTCAAACCATTAAGGAGCAAAAGATTTTGCATTGTTTGGGTTGTGGAGAAGCTGGTCATTCGAAGAATGATCCCAATTGTCCTAAAAAAAAGAAAACCCAGCCTTTGGGAAAATTAAAACAAAAGATAGAACCAGTAAAGGCAGGGGACAACTCTAAGAAGAGACAATTGAAATGTAACCATTGTGGTGGCACTAATCACGATGTGGATCATTGTTTCCAACTGCATCCTGAGATGCGGCCTGCCAGTTATGTCACTGGCAAATCTCCAAAGGAGCAGAGTTTTGAGGCTAAGGTGGCAGAGCTTGAGCAAAAGCTCAAATCTTTTGCATCTTTTGCTCAAATTTCTGAGCCGCATGCGGGTGGTGGCACCTCGGGTTCGGACATGTATATGTTTGGAGCATCTGGAGAGGTGGTGGCTGCGGCTTCTACTCAATCACAAACATTGGCAAATGCGGTGGCTTCTACAAGTGGTGGTAGCAACGAGGTGTCACATCCTCGCCATGCCGGACCAGCGGATCAAGTTGGTCAAGCATGTTTACCTCTCTCATTTGGATTGGTAGACACCGCTGTTGTTGGGGTTAAAAACCATGTACCTTTGAGAGATGGGGATTCCATCTCGAAGGATGTTACGCAGGCATTGGCATATAAAATTCTCCATATGCTAATTTTCTCGGGTTCGGAGTTGATGGCTCCGGATTTCAAGCCTGCTGGAGTTTTTCATTTAGCTGGGAAAGTGTTAGAAGGAAAGGCGGATTTGCCATCCCTTCAAGTATCCCAAGCTGTTGTTGACGTACCTGTGGCTGAGGAGATGCATGACTTAGCCAATTTACGAGCGAGCCTTGCGGATGCGGCGATCATTGTTTTTGGTAAGCACATTGATATTCCTCCATCAACAATTCCAGCAGTGGACACGTCTTTTTCGAATTATGCAGCGGGAGCAGCATATCTTGCAGATATTTCTGCAAGGCCTGTGCGCGAGCGGCATAATTTGCAACCTGGAGTTGTACGGCTGATGAACGACAAATCTTTGTTTGTCGTTTCACGCGCGGATATGCCTACTATTCGTGCTACACCACTGAGAGTTATGATGGATTCTGGTGCTCAACCGGTTATGATTGGCAAAGGACTTGCTGACAGTCTTGGATTGACGCCAACAAACTTAGATCCTTGTCCATTCACAATTGTGACTTCAATAGGGGGCACTGAACGTGTAACAGGTTACACCAAGGCACCTCTACGTTTGATTTTTAATGTGGGGACAAGACCTACCTACACTCATTTGTCAATGAAGTGTGTTGTTACTAATGCTACCAACTATGATGTACTTGTTGGTCAGCAAGCTCTTTATTCACTTGGCTTTGGTTTGGATAATTGGACTGAAGAGGCATGGATTAGACCGGGATGGTCTTCTGGAGATGGCATGAAGGTATTTATTCCTGTAGCATTTGCAGCTACTTCTATGACAATGGTTGCGGAGGCAATGTTTGGTTGCAGCGGTTCAGTTGCAGATTTGCCTTGTGCTCTAGTTTTGTTGGAGGAAACATTGGACTACGCTTGTAATGCAGCAGAACAACAAATTTTGCCATCTTTACAAATTTCTGCTCGACATTTCAAGGATCCACCTCCACCATGGCGTATTCCTAAGGAGTTATCCGACCATTGTCGACACATTGTAGCGGATTTGGAGCTTGGAGAGACACCTCCAACGTCATCCTCATTTTCTTTTATTCAACCCATTCGTTGGCAACCACCACCTGAAGGTATTGTCCTTGTAGAAATCTTTGGGGCATTGGCACAGGTTTGGCGGCAGTGTTGGAGGCTGGGATTACAGTTAGGCGATATATTCATGTGGATAATGGATATGCAGCCAACAGAGCCGTCCGACACCACATTCAACAATTGTTGTTGAGGTACCCCGCACAATTGTCACCCTCTGCCATTATTGGATGTTGTGGTCAACTTCCTCAAGATGTCACTATGATTAGTGATGAGGATTTGAGAAGATTGGGCCACGTGGATTTAATTATTGCAGGATGGCCTTGTCAAGGCCATTCACGGGCAGGAACTGGCCAGGGTTTGGATGATCCTAGGTCTAGTTTGTTCGCGGATTTGATACGATTGACATAATGATGGTTTACCTACCAATCAACTCCATCAAGGTACATTTAAAAATGTGCCATTATTGGGTGATATACGGCACAAAGTGGTGAAGGATGGTGAGTACATTAACCAAATTCTGGGTACTCCAACATTTCTGGATTCTGCATCCTTGGGATCCTTTGCTCATCGACCTCGTTGGTTTTTGACCAATTTGGTATCACCTCAGGTGCTTTCAGCAGCGATCGCCCGCATTCCCCGCCTTATGAATCGCAAGGTGGATGACATTTTAGATGCTCATCGTGTTTCTTTGGCAGTTACCAAGGATGACACCTTGCCATTTGCATTAATTAACAAGGTGGGAATTCCGAGAGGTGCACTACCTACTTTTGTGACATATCCACGGTCTTTTGCATTTCGATCTCGTGGACCAGGCATGGTTTGGGTTTTAAAATCCCAAACTCATGATGAGCCTATGGCAGATGAGCGGGAACGAGCCATGGGTTTTCCTACATGCACCATGGCTGCTCATGGGCTTCAGGAAGGTCAGAGACGTTTCCTATTGGGACAAGCTATGGATCTCAATAGCATTGTGTGGATAATTGGAATTTGTCTTGCTGCTCAACAACGTATGGATGATCAATTGCTTCCTCTGAGGGCAGAGAACAATGGTCATGGGGCAATGGAGCAGTAATCCAAGGATCTCATGGAGATCAATGACACCGAGGGATTATTTTCTTTGAAACAACATGTTGCAGAAGAGTTTCGAGCCCAACGTGTTTTTTCGGCTTTGGCCCAAGATTTTGGGAAGTTGGAGGCCCATAAAATGTTTCTACTTCTATTTCTTAGTGACACTTCATATGTGGGTAGCTATTTAGCTACACAAACTGATTGTAGTGGAGAGGATACGCATTTGGATTCAAGTACAGATGATGGGGGCAAAGGTGTTGCCCTCTCCACGGACTAGCAATCACAGGCTGTGCTGGCACTAAGTAGCAATCCTTCTATGAAGAAGGAAACCACGGAGTTGACGATTGGCCAATTGAAGTGGGGCCAAAACTTACTGGTGTCGAAGCACGAAAGGTACGGGCATTTATTCGCTCTTACCGTAATTGTTTTGCCTTTAGTCTTCATGATCTTGAAGGATATAAAGGTAAACCTGTTCGTATTCAACTCGAGGACGACCATCATATTTTCAGACAGCCGTACAGACTTAGTACATCTGAAAGGTTGGGTGTTCAAACTCGATGTCAAGAATTATTGGCAGCAGAATTGATTGAACTCTCCAATGCTTGTGCCACGGTTATGCCTTCAAAGAAAGATATCTTTGGCAACTGGACGGAAAAACGGATGTGTGGTGATTATCGTCCAGTCAACCGTAAGACCAAGTCGGATCGATATCCAATGCCAATGCCAGAGGAGTTGTTTGATGCACTGGGATTTGCTAGAATCTTCAGCACTCTGGATTTGAGGTCTGGTTATCATCAATTACCTTTGTTGTTGGATGATCGGGTGAAGACTGCATTTTAGGGAATTGATAAAGATGGCAAAGATCAACTTTATCATTGGAAATTTTTGCCATTTGGTCTTAAGAATGCACCGGCTGAATTTCAGCGGGTGATGGACCAATTATTGGCTGGTTTACCGTTTGCTAGATGTTACATTGATGATGTTATCATCTTTAGTAATAGTCCACAGGATCATGTGAGACATTTGCAAGCGGTATTTGAACGACTACAACAGTGGGGACTCTGATTACATCATAACAAATGTAAGTTTTTCCATGATCAATTGCCCTATTTAGGCCACATGATTGTTCCTGGCGGTCTTGGTGTGCAACAGACGAAGGTGGATGCTTTGCACAAAATTCCCGCACCTAGTGATGTACCATGACTTCGGGCATTTCTAGGATTGGCAAATTATTATAGAAGGTTTGTCAAAAACTTTAGTTTGATTGCCAAACCTCTCACCATTCTCACGGGGAAAGACCAACTATGGATTTGGAGTCGGGAACAACAACAAGCATTTGATACATTGAAGCAGAGGCTCGGTTCAGCGCCAGTGCTTCGACACCCGGATGTGTCTAGAGCTTTTCAATTGCACACGGATTGGAGTGCAGTGGGATTGGGAGCGGTATTGATACAGAAAGATGAAGAGGAAAAAAAAAATGTGGTGGCTTATGCATCTAGAAGCAATAATAATGCTGAATCTAATTATTCTTCTTATGAAGGCGAGGCCTTGGTGGCCGTTTGGGCCATTGCACATTTTCGACCTTATTTATATGTGCAAAAATTTACTTTGGTGACTGATCATCAGCCTTTAAAATGGCTTATGGAATCAGATAAACTCACCGGGAAACTTGCTAGGTGGGCATTGTTACTTCAAGAATATGACTTTGAAGTTGTTCACCGAGCAGGAATTGCCAACTTAGATGCAGACGGATTGTTTCGCAATCCAAGTCCTTTAGATGAGGATTTAACTGGAGCCAGGTGGCATGGGGATTGTGATCGTGAGGCAGTGCCGGGTTGGCATGCTGCCACATATCTCACAATGATGTCGGGATTGGTTGCTGAGATCCTTGTGGAAGAACAAGATGAGGAGGTTGATAAATCTCTCGTTGTTAGTGATGTGTGGGAAGACCAGGCGGTCTTGCACAAACTTCAACAAGGGATATTTCCTCTTGGACTATCTGCTATGGAGCGAGATAGAGTTAGTCATCGAATAACAAGGTTTCGTTGGGCAAACGGCTTGTTATTTCGTGTGTGGCCAAACGGAACGAGGCGCATCGTTCCAAGGCCAGATCAAAGAGCTTCTTTAGTGCGGCAAGTGCACGAGGAGCTTGGACATTTTGGAGTGCGAAGGACACACTCTATGTTGCGCAACCAATATTAGTGGACTGGGATGTATCAACAGGTTGCCACTTATGTTTCTAGGTGTGAAGTGTGTGACCGGGTCATGTCAAGTTTTAATACTTTATCACCTCAACTTCAGCCTTTACCTATTATGGACTTGGGATATCATTGGTCTTTGGATTTTGTCGGACCGCTTACTATCACTCCACGTGGGGCAAAGTATGTACTTGTGATGGTGGAGCATTTTAGTAAGTGGATTGAACTCGTGGTTCGTCCCCAAAATTCCTCAATATTGGCGGCTATGGCATTTCTTGATCGAGTTTTGGCACGGTTTGGAGCACCTGCAGAGGTGTTGACGGATCAAGGGAGAGAATTTCTTGGATCTTTCGAGGCTTTGTGTACTAAGGCTTTGATTGATCATCGAACAACTTCCAGAGATCACCCTGAGACAGATGGCTTAGCTGAACGAGTTGTTTAGACTGTCAAGCGTGGTTTGCGGAAGTATGGGTTGTTTCATGGCAACCATCGCAATTGGGACTTGATGTTATCATGGATAGCAATGGGTTACCGTTTCAGTAGGCAAACATCTTTGGTATCCTATAGTCCTTACCAACTCTTGTATGGACGGGAACCAATTTTACCTAGCTCTGTGCGAGAGAAATTGGCTAATGTGGTAGACTTGGATGATCCAGATGTTTGGGCTCAATGTCTTCATGACCGAGCATAATTCTTTCAAAAGGCCATGCCTATGGCCATGGAGAACTTAAACATAGCTCAATATCGTGATACATTACGGTATGCCCGGATCCGCAGTGGAGCTTATCGACCTCAGGTTCGTAGATTTTCCAAGGAAGATTATGTTTACTTGCAACGGGAGGCGCCTACGACATTGGATGTCAAGGTTGGACGCACAATTTTGCGGGTAAAAGATGTTTTACCAAGTGGTATATTATTGCTTGAAGGCAAGGATGGACGGGAATATCGTGAGCATTCAAAGAATTGTGCTCCATGTCACCTTCCCATCGACGGCTCTGTGCATCCCGAGTTGGCGGTTGTACCACAGGGTCTGCCTTGTTATGTGTGGAGAGAGAAAAAAGGAGCTGCAACGATGTTATTGTGCGACCATTGTCAACGTGGATGGCACATGGCATGTTTGACACCTCCCATTTTTACTCTTCCTTTTGGCAATTGGGTTTGTCCTCGTTGTCGGAAAGCCTCCCACTCCATGGCCGTTAATGGTCATGATTAGGGACTTTGTGAATGTTTGCCACATGTCTTAGTGGTGAAGTTGTTATCTAGTTGGTTGGAAGTTTTATGGGATTGGAAATCACATTGGGAGAGTTATCAAAAAATTCAACATAAATTGTTGAAGGCGATTAAGGATGGGGCTCACATTGCACCCAGCCTACAGTTCTTAGGTTACTTCCTCAACCATGAATTTAATTCCTTAGATTACCACTACCCAATTGGATATGTATAGATGTAGCTACAACTTCATCATGTTCAACACCTCTACCGATGAGTGTGTTTGTTCCTAGCCGATTGGAGGGGCTCCTTATCTGCTAGGGGGGCACTTGAAGAGGTGGTTGTTTAGCATATTAATTTGCTATGTTTATTTTGTTAATTGATGTTGATGACGACACTCGATCTGTTGTGTTTAACGATATTAGTTTACACGACAGCTGTCACGTGAGGCAACATCGGGGGCTAAGTCACGTCAAATTAGGAGTAAATGGACTCCATTAGGAGTCCATGTGTGTTTGGATGGATTATGGACTCCATTGGGAGTCCTAGTTAATTGTTCATCCACTCCATGGATGAAATCCACATAGGATTGGGGTTATGTGGAGAGGAAGGCATCTTGACTTGCCATTGTTGTCAAGTCAAGTCTTGTGAATATGTTTTGAGAGAGAGAGAACTTGTTGTTGCTATCTTATGGCTATGATGTAGTAGATCATGAGTAAAGCCTTTGCATTCTTTCTCCATCACTTGCACTCTTGGATTCTCCCTTTGTGGAGTGAGAGATAGCTTGACTCTTGTGTGTGAATTTCAGAGTTTCTTAAGCTTTGTAAGGAGATTTCTTAGTTTCTTGAGCTTGGAGAGAGAAACCCTCATCTTGAAGAGGTGGTTGTTTAGCATATTAGTTTGCTATGTTTATTTTGCTACTTGATGTTGATGACGACACTCGATCTATTGTGTTTAACGATATTAGTTTATATGACAACCCCTTTATATTGGGTGGTTCATATATGTATAGGGTAATGCACTAAGGGGAGGGCATTGTGGGATTTTTTTGAGGGCAGTGGTTGGAAATCCCATAATGCTTGACCCAAAGTTCAATACACTGCATCAAGCATGTCTATTTTTCCTTGTACAATGTGTATTATGCCCTGTGTGAAAGGCATTATGAGTAAAGATTTGTACAAGTGGGCATTCCACACAAGTAAGATAGAAGGTGCTTAAACCAACACTTTAAGCTATTGCACATACATACATATGGCTTTGCAGTTGATATAATGAAAATTAGATTAGCCTTTGGGCTAAACATAGGTGTAAAGAAAGAAAAAAAAATTAGCCTCAATTGAATATTTGATGAATATTCAAAGTCAAAACCAATAGCTTTTTTAAACCAATTCACAGGCCCCATGTATGACAACCTTGCATAGGAGGGGGGGGGGGGGGGGGAAGGGTTATAGCCAACTTGGGTCTAGTACCCAACTATGTTGTGTTGGTTCTAGATAATGAAGGTGGGGGTCCTCATCATATGCAAGGTTGTCATACACGGCGCCTATGAATTGGATTAAAGAAGTTATTAGTTTTGACTTTGAATATTCACCAAATTTTTAATTGGGTATAAAAATATTTTATAGCCATTGTATTCAGAAAGCCAAGGAGGTTGGTACCCGGGATGTAAGGGGGTTTGGTAACTGGGATGCAAGGGGGTTGGTGTCCGGGATGCAAGTAGACAGTTTTGCAAGCGAACCGGGTCGGATCATGGAGGTGGCCATGTGGCTTTGTGCATTGTTACTAGTTGAGCTTTGATCTAGCTTGGGTCTAGTACCCAACCATGTTGTGTTGGTTCTAGATAATGAAGGTGGGGGTCCTCATCATATGCAAGGTCGTCATACACGGGGCCTATGAATTGGATTAAAGAAGTTAATGGTTTCAATTTGAATATTTACCAAATATTGAATTGAGTCTAAAAATGTTTTTTCTTTCTTTATACCTATGTTTAGCCCAAAGGCTTACATATATGTATATCTATGTATTTATTTTATTTTATTTTATTTGTTTATATCAACCGCATAGCCAAATGTATGTGCAATAGCTGAAAGTGTTGGTTTAAGCACCCTCTACCTTGGGTGTCCTGTTCCTTAAAGCGCAAGAAACTCCAGAAGCATCCAGAACGCCCTAAACCCTAACTTACTCTTGCTGCACAGAACCTGAAACGTCCGAGTTTCTCATTCCTCCAAGATCAACATCGACACAAACACAGCAACATACAGGAGCATGTGCAAATGTGCTATAAGAAAAGTCTTTGATACCGAGGTATTTGTTGTCACAGGGTGGAGAATTTCGAGTTACGGCAAACTGGAATTTTAGCGCTGTGCACTTAGGTGAGGTTTTGGTTGTGGCTGTGTGGCGAGCTTGAGGAATTCGCGATTGAGGATTATCCTGATCGAAGGTGAGCTTGCTCGTAGAAATCAATTCGAGGGTGGAGAAGTTTCCACAGATTCCTTCACCTCGAGGTTTTTGTTTCATAGAGTGGAGAAATAAGGATTACGGCAGTTTTGGAATCAAACCGCTGTATATTTCTGTGAGGTTTTGGTTTTGGTTTTGGTTGTGCTGTGAGCTTGCTGGTAGTTATGAATTCGAGAGTGGAGGGTGTTAGATTACTGCAAACTAGAGTTGAAGTTTTGTGCACGTCTGTGAGGTTTTGGCTGTAAGGTAGATGGTGCTAAAACCGTCGCTGTCACTTTTAGCTCTGTGCATATATGTTTTTATCAGATCAAACGAGCTTTAAATGATTCTCGTTAGCAATTTTAGGGGATTCCAACGCATCAAAGCATGTGTTATTTGAATTCCTTATGCATGAGTTTTTAGAGTTCAGAGATTTAATGCCAGATGATCCAGTAAACCAACACGGGAAGCCTGATGTTTAGATGCTGAACAATTTCAGAATTAATATGTACTTGTTTTGTAAGATTTTAGGGTGCTGGTTTTGGATGGGGTATTGTTTAAAGGATTCTCACTAGCAATTGAGAGGGGACTCCTACGCACCAGATCATGTGTTATTTGAATTTCGTATGCACTTACAAGGGTCCAAAGTTTTATTGCTAGATGACCCCAACCAAATTAAACCAACACGGTAGCCTGGTGTTCAGGTGGTGAACACTCTCAAAATCAATATGTAAATATTGTGCAAGATTTTAGGGTGTTGGTAGTTGTAGCACCGTCTACCCTAGTTGTGTTGCTGCGAGCTGAAGGTAAACGTGTGTATTGATTGAAGTTGATCGCAGGCGAGAGCTTGCTGGTAGCAAATCATGGCTACGCCACTGCTAGCCGGGATGGCGGTGGCCGCAACGGCGATGGGGGCAAAATACGGGATTGAAGCATGGCAAGCATACAAGGCACGGCCCGCTACCGCGCGTCTGCGAAAGTTTTATGAGGGTGGATTTCAGCCAGTGATGACAAGAAGGGAAGCGGCACTTATTCTGGGGGTGCGGGAGAGCGCGGCCCAGGACAAGGTGAAGGAGGCACATCGCCGCGTCATGCAGGCCAATCATCCGGACGCTGGAGGTAGTGATTTTATTGCCTCCAAAATCAATGAAGCTAAGGACCACCTTCTTGGCCAAAAACGGGGTAGTGGATCTGCCTTTTGATGAGATAGAGAGGGATGTGTCATTATCTAGGGTTAGGGTTAGCGTAGCAAGCAGATTCTGTTTTGCTATGTATTTGTGTGCTTGCTAGGAGCATTTACGGAAATGAGAGGTTAGATTTGGCATTAAGTTTTTCTGGTAAAAAGGATTCTGCAAAGTCTGGCTGAAATCGGCTGGCTGAGAGAATGGAGATGGAGGGGAAGGTGCGCTGAGTGCCTCCCACGAAGAGGAGAAGTTGGAATCGATGACACTTGAACCAGATTTTTTGACAATCTGTACGCGCCAGCGGCGTTGGCCAGCAAGAGCTACGGGAAGTTGACGATCAGTTCTGGAAGGAGGCCAGTGAGGTGGGAGGGTTTAGTTCATAGAGTTTGGATTCTAAGGGTTCTGTGAAGTAGCCTCTTAAATATCAAGAATATCTTGACACCGGGAATGGTTCCTGCAAAAAAACAATGGGCTTTCTATGTTATCACTTTCAGCTTCTCCAGGGTTGTTAGGGTTTCCTGGCTCTAAAGGCAATGATTCTTAGCTTGCTGAGCATTGATTCTTTTGAAAGGCCAAGGAAGATGGTTATTTCATTGAGATTTTCCGACCACACCATGGAGCTGTATGATATTTCCCAACATCATACATCATAGTGGTCAAAAGGGAAAGGTTCCCTGTTACCACCGTGATAGCTGGTTAGTGTACATAACTTTCCTTGTTCTTCTTAACCATGATGTAAAGTCAATGTTCCAACTTTCGTTATAAATCACAAGGCGTTGACATCTACATATTGATTATTGAGGTCTGTTTCAGGTCAGTAAGCCATAACTTGCATTGACACATTCTTCTGGTTATCCAATTCTTAGTTTTGATCTTGTCAATCCCTGGTTCTTCCTAATCTTAAATTCTACTTATTTCTCTGCAGATATTTAACAAGCACTTTTTATTTATTATGGTCATCGTTCCTGTCAAATCATTCTATCCGCCAGAGAGAATACAAGAAGATTGCCCTAATACCATGTTGGAAAGTTGGGTGCTGCACCTCTTAATTGGGTCAAGGGTTCACTCTATCTGAGATTTGTTTTAAAGCTGTGCAGTATTGCAAGTAAACAGTGTTGGTCTTTGAGCATCATGGTGGTGAATTCGTTAATTAGAATGGTAGTGAGACTTAGGGATGCATGAATTTATCAGGGCTAATGCTAAGTGAATATATCTAATTGATTTGCTCACATGTGATCATATGTGCCTCTTCAAGACATGTGCCTCCATTTTGGACTTTCTGGCATGAGTTGCTTACATGTTAATGTGGAGGTGAGGCTGTTAATTCTAGAGCTTTGGTTTTTTTCTGGTTTGCCTCTCAATTACTTTCTTGGCCGATTTTCGAAATCACAGTATGTGATGGAGAGGTTTTGTAGAATAGGAGCCCTTGTTATTTAAGGAGCACGAAAGCAAGGAGAAGAATATTGCTAAAGTCTTGCTTTCTTGCACTTCAACTTCTTGTGCTTTAATATTTAGCAAGAAAGCCAGATTCTCTTGCCGCTCACTGTTTAATTATTAGTTTGCACAGACCTAGGGCATCATTACATACTAGATGCGCCTTTTTTTTAACTGCTGCCTAGCAAACTAGCTGCTTGTAGCCAATTTGTATCACAGCAGTCCTGGATGAGATTGTCAATACCAACTTCTATTTGACATAATTGACAGCAAAGTGGCCCATCCTAGTACTCTGTCAACAGGAATGAAGACTTTCCTAGGTCTGCTTCCAGATTGACGATTCAATTATGGAGGATGTTTGAAAACAGATTGGACTGATTTTAATTGATTTTTAAAGGATTTTCTCTTGACATCCATTTGATGGGCTGTCTACTACAGTGTAGAAAGTCGCTCAAGATATGGCTCAACATGTTGGCACCTGTTTTCTTGGGAGGTGAGTGAGCACAACTGCAATGGTTGTGTATGATGTAGAACTCGAGAGGCTGTTGGGTTTCATAAACCAAACATGAGTCCAGGAGCTGATCAAAAAGGAGATATGAGAATGGGTCCTGTGATGTGATGATCCATCTTACCAATCAGCAGGTTGCTGACCAAAATACGCACAACTTAAGATCTGTAAGATCTACAAAGGTTTCCTTCCCCAAATATCTAGCTCAATGACCAGGCAATTCAAAAGTGATGCAATGAACAATTTCCAGGCTTGGAACCCAGGCTTGAATGGTGTTCATGTGTACAATAAAACCCCATCCATTTCTTCCTCGTTGATTAATTCTGTCTCTCCAATGAATTTCTCTGGTGATTGAGCTCACAGCAACATTGTTGATGTCAACATACTGTTATCAAGCACCTGCATCACCCCTCCCGGAGTGTCTCGGGGTCCCGCAATTAGGTCATGAAGGATATCCGCCAGACACTGGCAACTTGAAGGAGCCTTCATGGCTTCTGACTTCAGAAAATCAGACTTGAGTGCAGTGTCCATCTCCATGGTAGGTTTCCTCAAATCCACTAACATAAACCTGTAGAGGCCTTCGCTTTAAAATGGTAGATCTGACTGTAGAGACCACATCTGAATAAGCACACTGTAGATGTCATTCTAAGCACATTTGAACCTCGAAATGGGTCTTCCTAAAGAACCACTTTACAATATTAATGAGATTTGTAGATTGCATTTTGGTTGGAGATCCTAGGAGCATATAAATTCTAATCATGAATTTCTCATCGATATTCCTCGTTTGGAAATGCTAGCATAATGAGTTCTTTGGCTCCTTGACCTAATAATCAGATGGGTTTATGGGGTTGGAAGTGTCCACAATAGGCACACATATCTTCAGGTATAAGGTGGGGCCGAAGCGGTCATTGTTCATAATCATATTCTATAGTTGAGTGGTATATGACAAGGTTTGAAGTCCCGGGGGTGGACTCTTCATACTATGTATGAACATAGAGCATGTTCACTAGTTCTCCATACAATGCCCTAAAATGGAAGAGTGTTGGGCTTAGTCTGGGAGTTGGATCCACACATCATACCCAACTGCTATAATTCGCCGGACGCTAAAGAACCCCTATCGAGCTCTGTGCGCCTAAGAATCCGCGTCCCTTGGTCCACGTGTCAGTGCCCAAACCATAACTTTCTGGACCTGCCCACGTTGTTGCCCGCACCTTGCCAGACCGGATGGAACCTTGGATGGAGTTAGCTCCAACGACGTTAGTCATCCTTCGAGCCATGGACCCTCTTCCGAGCATTGGGAACGTTCCCTATCTCCTTCCCATCGGTTTTCAACCACATTTGCTAATGTGTTATGCAAACGATATCTGCGGATGTGTTATGCATCAAAATCTCTGGAATGTGTTATACGCCGGTCCCAAATCTACAAATGTGTTATGTACTAAATCCAAATTTACAAATGTGTCATCCGTCATATTCATATTTACAAATGTGTCATGCACTAGATCCAAATTTACAAACGTGTCATGCACTAGATCCTTATTTATAAATATATTATGCGTCATATTCATATTTACAAATGTGTCATGCACAAGATCCAGATTTACAAATATATCATGCATCATATTCATATTTACAAATGTGTCATGCGTCATATTCAAATGTGTCATGCACTTGATCCAGATTTGTGAATGTGTCATACATCATATTCAAATTTACAAATGTGCTATGCACTACATCCAAGTCTGCGAATGTGTCATGCACTAGATCCACATTTTGAAAAATGTGTTATGCGCTCAATCCATATTTGCAAATGTATTATGCGTTTGATCCATATTTACAAAATGTGTTGTGCACCACAAGGGAAGCAAGATGGCATGGCACACCAAGTGAGTGGACTTAATGGAGTTGTTACTGGCGGTGGGCTTTGCGTTCATCAACATGCCTTCCGGGAGCATGGCTTTTGGAGTACATTGTCAATGCATATTTCGCGCCCCTTCCACACTGAAGTAATTGGCAAATTTTTGTTGTTGCAAGACTTAGGGTTGGGGGAAAGAGGTTCAGGGTTACATGGCCAACTATCCCATTCCCACCCCGCACTTCAGAGAGCCTGCCACCTGTCACCCGTTAGGGTTTTCCGTTAGACCATAGCCATTGTAAGCTTTCGAGCTCCAATTTCTTCGTTTACTCTTCTGGAGAGTGCCTGCAAACGAAATGGTGGGTTTACTCTGTTTTGTTTTAGGGGGTAGCAGGTATATCTCAGGTCCTAGCAATTTGACTTGGCTCCACCGAATCTAGGTGATTGAAAACGTTTTGTTCAATGCAGAGATGTTTGTTCAAGCAAAGGCCAACCGAATAAGGTGATAAAAGCAAGCTAGAGGTCCAGTGTCCAAAAGATGTTTGGGCATAATCGGTTGAGATCCTAGTGGTACCAAGTCCAGCCAATCACATGTTGTGATCGCCCGGTTTTTGTCTAATAAGTTGAGGTGTATCCACAGATTGCTCTAGATTGATCAGTTACTTTCCTGGATTCTTGAACCTCATATGGTTATTTCTCAAACTCAACCGGTTTGTCTCTAAGTAGCAGCCAATTCTCCGTTCATATCAGAGCTAGCTAAAACCCACCAACGTTAATACAGAAATTTCGGCTCTAACTAGTTTAAGCGACCCATCCTTCTTTGCAGAGTTCAGGGAGGGGATTCACAACCTCACCTAGATATTGGAGATTGAAGGCAGGCTGCAACTAAAACTTAGCAACTACCATCGCTATCAAGTTCAATGTAGGCAAGAAGTCACGCTTAGCTAATGACATAGAACTACCAATGGGAACATAGGGACCAGTGATCAGGGAGATTTTTGGGCACAATCGGACGAGATCCTAGTGTTTGCAAGTCCAACCGGTTACATATAGACATCCTCTGGTTTTCATGTATTGAATTGGGGTATATTCTATAGAGTCTTCTAAAACGACCGGTACTTTTGTTGAAGTCTTTGATCATGTGGAGAAATCGATTTAGGTTCGCAATCGTAGTTCCTGACTCCTTGATATTTGCAGAATTCAACCACGTTTGGCAAGGGTTTAGGGTGTGATTTGGAACTTTTGAGTGAT
This sequence comes from Polytrichum commune, assembly GCA_950295325.1. Taxonomy (NCBI): domain Eukaryota; kingdom Viridiplantae; phylum Streptophyta; class Polytrichopsida; order Polytrichales; family Polytrichaceae; genus Polytrichum; species Polytrichum commune. Next base: position 63,753,890 of record OX485804.1, read on the forward strand.
ATGGATAAGAAGGGCTCAGTCAACAAAGTTAGTTTGAAACTTTTGCCAGAGGCTCTCCCGGGCCTTGTGGTTCAAGAGGATGACAAGATGATTGGTTGGTTGGGCCGCGCCACTTTTGTGGGCACTTGTATTTCCGGCCCAGATGGATGACAAGAAGGGGTATGTATTTTAATCCTTTTGATTTCGACTATATTTTTAATAAAATACGATGAACTTCATCAACATTTGTGGTTTATAGATGATATTGTGGCTTTAGCCTCAATATGTCAGTTAAAATTTATTATGATATATAATTATTCTACTTGTATAAATGGTTATTAAGTTCGCAATATGTGTATGTAACAACTTTTCGGGGGTGAAGATGGAAATATACGGATTTATAAAAGTACTATGACACACAACATACACGTATGTGCGGTTTTGTATGAGGAGGAAAAATATGAAACATTGGTGTTAGAGTGTCATTGGCAATCGAAGACCAATGTCAAATATTCTAATTACCGTTATATTTATAAATATATTTATTGTAGTCAACAATTTCTTGATAAAAATGGTATTTTATATCATAGGCTCATGAATTTATGCAAATCTTGGAATGGGCCTGGTGCCCTTAAAATATATTCTACGTGGACACGATCGAACAATTTTGAATTGAAGAAGATTGCATTGAAATTTGAGAAAGATACGAATACACCTGTCAAGTCAGCCGCCACAAACGAAGATGACTGTCCAAGAAAAAAACAAAGAAGTGCATGGAAGGTGGACTAGCATAAGAGAAAGAAGTCCATTGAAGTTGCTGATAATGCTAATCTTGCGAGAAAATCAGTGGTTACAACGCCAACTGTTGCTACGGAAGCAAATGTGAATAGTAAATTCATTATTATTTTAATCTAGATTTTCCTTACACCATTGGAAAACTATTAATAAGGTCTAATTGAGAAAAAATATGCTATCAGTAAGTTAAGCCAAGATGAATCCAACAAACTCCATATAATGCAGCAGTCAACCAGGAAATTTCAAACTACGTATCCCGTCTTTAGAAATTCGCATCTAATTCATTTCTTATCCAAATTAAACGTTCTAGATAAATTTTAAAAGATATTAAGAAGATTTATTTGAGAAAAATATTTTATTAGCATATTAAGCGAAGATGAATCCAACAGACTCCCTGTAATGCAGTAGTCAACCAGGAAATCTCAAACTATGGATTCCGCCTTGAAAAAATCATATCTAATTCATGTCTTATTCAAATCAATTTTTTTAAAAAACCTTAGAAAGCTAGACAACATATCTATTTAGGAAAAATATAAATTTTTATTGGACTAGCAGGTCTGATCCAGCAGCCGTTATCCAAAAGAACACCCTGTTTTTCTATTCTATCTTTGAAAATTCATAACTAATTTCCACTTTAACCAAATCATAAATGGAAAAACGACTACACATAGCTATAAGAAATCTCTATAAAGAAAAATGATAAGTATTTTATTCTAGATCATGAACTAAGTTTTTTGGACATGGCAGCTGAGGTCTACAATGCCTCCTCTTGCAATTCTATAATCCAACCTACCTCTACAAAATAAAGGAAGAAATTTTTGTATGTTAACAAACACACATTCTAACTAGGAGAGATAATAGAGGAATTTTTCAAGCCTCGTTATTAGGCCATTGAGAATGCAAGATATAATTTTTTGCTAATTACATTGAAGCAGGGCTTCGTCCAAACATCAGAGGAATAGAGATACTACAAAGTGGAAGGAGGGGATTTTTTAACCTTCTCAAAAAATGGTTGGACTCCTCCGCCATTGGCTCCATTCTTCGAGCCCTTCCCCAAAATTTCGGCTCGGGGGTTTTCCCGGTTGAGGTTGCCACCCTCTCGCCGAGGTGGCTCCGACGGGAGTCCTTAAAAACATTCTAAATTTTCGCCATTGAGTTGGCAAGGGGGCGAGGGGGCAAGTGGACAAGTAATTTTTATTTTATTTATTTTATTTTCCTTCAAAAGTCTTCAAGCCGATTTTACATTTTTACGCCAAACACCTCCAATTGTCTTGTGTGACCCCTATTAATTTAAAAACTAATATTTGCTTAGCTAGCTGTTTTTACTAGCTATTTGTTTTTCCTACTTCTCTATTTTCTAGCACTATTTAGTTTTCATTTTGACCTTCCTTCTTTTAGGCTAAGTGCTAAATGAACTAATTTTTCCTAAATTCCCTATCAATTCTAAATTTTAATGTTGACATTCTAACTAAAAATGATCCCGCGGAGTGGTGGACCACTCCAAGGGTTCACAACATAGATTACGAGATGAAGCGTAGAGACTCATGTATTGGGGGTAGAGATAGGGAGAAGGAATGTGCTACATCTATAATTGTTGCAACTCTTTCTAAAGAGGGAGACCTCCAAAGGACGTTCTAATATTTGTGAAGATTATACCAATATCTACTTCTAACACCCCTCTTTGACGCTTTACAAGGTTAAAAAAAATGTTTCAATTTTTTATATACATTATGAAGTTAATTATTTTAATAAATATGCAACTTTATTTTTTTACATCTCATTTTATTTAATTTGATCTTCACCCAATTTTTTGGTGCTTTTATTTTGGTATAATCTAATATAATTTTTATAAAAGCCAATCTTTAAGCCATTTTAATGCCAATGCCCCCTGCGTATAATATGGGAGTTGCATACCCGGACCCCTCCAGTGATGTATATAAGGCCATCCATTGGCTCATGGTTACAATAATTTAATATGAACACCATCCATATATGTGACTATATACCATGTTTCCTTGGCATTGTTATGTTTAATGTTACTCTTTTTTTTGTGGCATGGATTTGTGCTCTCATAGTTGCCCCCTCAAATTGTGATCCCTATTACCAACGGCCCTTCCGCATCCCCGACTTCCCTTAGATCCCCATCTTGTGGCATGAACGATTTTCAGTTACCCTCACTCTACCAGCTCTTAGTGGTGGATGCAACCTATGCCATTGATTACTTCAAGGATGCGAAGGTCAATAATGGTGTTGTGGACAACCCACCCACAAAAGTTGTCAACCTTATATGTGCTTTGTCGCTCTCCCCCGTCATTGTATGCCCTCCTGCATCAACTCCTTCCACGGTTAGCCAATCTAAGTCCTATTGTTGTCTCGCCCTTTGCCGAAGTGGAAGACATTCCTCTTCAATGTTTGGGCCTACATACATCTTTGTTGTCCCAATTGAAACCGTAACCCTATCCCAAAGCCCACAACCAATAAACCCACAACTAAGGTGTGCTCTCATTTCCTCTTCGTTTCATTTTTTAGCATACTAGTTATTGAAATTGTGTTCAAAAGTGAAACATTTACTTACTTCCATTGTGATTCCATTTTCTCAAAACTTGTTGGCCTCGATCCAAGGTTACGGACTCGCATCCCGAACTAGCAAATGTTTGTCCTGTATGTTATTTACTCGTAGTGACAAGCAAATCTCTGTTACAAACTCACATCCTAATTGTCATATAGTGTGGTGTTGAATTAACCTTATAGGTCTTTGTTCCAACAATAGGTGGGCCATCAAAGTCTGAGCATTTTATTACGCTTCTGCGGAGTGTTAGACAATCCTTAACATACGTTACACCAAGTTGCGGATCCTCCCATAGTGTGGTCTCCCAACATAATGATTTGAATGCCCTCGGATCAATGGGCCTAGTCTACACCAAAAGTTATAGTTGTAAAGAAAAGATTTTTTGGGTTGTTGAGGCACAACAACCAAAAGAAAAACTGGCGGCTACAAAGGCTTCTGCAACTAATAAGTAAATTACTAAGCTCCCTAGATCTTAGATAGATATTGTGGATTCAAATGTGAATTTGGCATTCAAATCATTCATTGAAGATTGCCCCTTATGTTCTATATATATCTTCCATTTTGGCTCTCCAAATTATGTTGTTTGTTTTGCATTGTATACATTTGGATGCATCCTTATTCTCTTTAGTGTTTGGGAAATGGATTTAGATGCTATGCCATGGGTGCAATCTCGAACATTTGATGTTTTTTAATTTGGTTTTATGGTTGTAATGATAGGTTTTCATGTAATTGGTTTGTCTTTCTTGTATTTTGTACCATATAATTTGTACTTCAAGTCCTTTGTTAGTCTTCAAATCATGATAAAATCTCAAATTACCGAATATAGTGTTAATTTCTACTGATTGGTTTCCAATGTTAATTTCTACATTCATGTTTCAACAACTACAAAATATTGTTTCTATAATTCTATCTTTGTTTGTATTTTTCATTGAACATATGATTTATATGATTTGTATATTGTTCCAATCATGTGCCTTTGTCCACACATGTCGTAAGAGTGGACGCTGTTTTGTTGATTACGAGGCAGGTGACCTCATTTCAGCAAGATACTTGAATTGCACCTCCCCCCCCCCCCCCCAAGAGAAAAAAAAGAAAAAAAAGAAAGAAAAAACGGAGAAAATGAAACAATGTTCCAAGTCCAACTGGTTACATGTTGACATCTTCCAATACTTCGATCTATACATTCCTTTGACCTTCAACCAGTTATTTCTCAAACTCAACCAATTCATCTGTAACTACACTAAATAATCCTACTAGTGTGGATGGAAAATCAGTGTGGAAATAATCAGCGTGGGCCGCACTAATTTTCTAGTCGAGGTGGAATTAACATGGGTCCAAGATTTTGGGTCTTCCCTCCAGTCTTCACGATGACTTCCAACCAACACTTTGATTAATATCATAGATACAGAACAAGAGAAACACAAAATAAAACAATCACCCACATCAATTTTCCTAGGAAAACAAATTACTGCGGCCCACGCTAAATTCCCACTAAAAATTTAGCATGGGTTGAAACATGAGTGTGGCCCACAATAATAGGACTATCTAGTATAGATGTCAAATCCCCCCAGTTCATTGGTCAAGTTGGGGCCATATGGGGTAGGGCTCAGTGATAGGTGGGTCTCTAAACACAGACACCGAAAGGGTGGCAAGTTTGCAGTGAGTGGCAACAACATTATTGTGGTGAGGTTTATTCCTATATTCGGACTTTCACATGTATAATAATAGGGAGATAAAGTTCCAACATAGCATCCGGAGTGCGAAACACCTTGTCCACAGAGTACAAAACGGCTCTGGCAGATCAAACACCCACAATTATTTTGTTGAAAAGGTCACATAGCTATCATGTAGGTGTTCAGAAAGAAGGAAGGAAGGAAGGAAGGAAAGAAGGAAGGAATTGGAAAAGTAACGATGGCGATCGAGGTCCCACAAAATTGTGACCATGCAGGAGACTAGATTCTTGGGCAGATGCATAGCTTGCTTACCTCATTCAGACAACCCGGGCATGGACTCGATGTCCACGTAAGAAGAAGAAGAAGATCTAGTAGTAGTATACTTTAATGGGGTCTCCAGAAACCCGTGACCAAGCTACCATCAATTTCCCATGGACTATTTGGCATTTGCATCTACTTGTCTGATGGGGGATGAGGTGGTGGTAGGGCCGCCAATAATGTCACTCAGTCTACTCTTTGTCAACCTGAGATCTGCAAACTCCGAATAACAATCACTAAAAGCATGCCATGAATTCAGCGCACAATCCACCATTCCTGTTTTAGATAGGGCATGGGAGGGCTCGTTCATCAACAGTATGCACATTTGGGAAAGACTCTTTTGGCAACAATCATGGGTTCGTAGAGTTGACTGAAGTCGGACTAGTACACCGTTCTAGTGCCACGTACACTACTTGCGAAGAGCGAGCACTCGGTGCTTAGAGGTCTCCAGTGTCACGCCTTGCTAATCGTCAATATGATTCTGTTCGTCAACATAAGTGACGATCTTTAAGTGAGGAAATATCTGCTGCATTATGACATTTAGAGTAGCACAATGGGGTACTTTAGATGATAGTCTCGCGTTTCGGTATGCGAGGGGAAGATGTTTTTTAGCGTATTGACAGCGAGGGTCATGTGTTTACATGTTAAGAATGTAAGAGGAAGGTATTCTTGAGTGCACTAATGGCATGTGTCATTTGTGTCTTCTTTGGTTAACTTGTAGATCATTGTGTAACATGGGCATGCACCTCATAACACTATTGAACATACTCGTGCCGAGATATTAGTAAGCGCACTTGAATACCAAGTGTCATGAGTTGCCACTCATGGTGAAGTTGTGAATCATGGGTGTAATGTAGGATATGCCTCAAAATAGGGTAAGTGAGACTATCTTGCATGTGATACTAAAAACCATAAAACGGTGTAGTAGTTGTTGCTGGTCCTGCGAGTTAATGGTGGCCTGGTTTAAGATTTTATTGGATCTGGTGGTCAACAGTTCCAATGTGATCATCAGACAGATTTTCAAGGTTCATCTTCATGGAGAGAAAACAAGGGAAAAGCAGCAAGCCTGCTGATCATACTGGGACGAGAACACTTTTAAAACATGTCAAATTTCTGGTGTACACTGAAATTGCCAAGTTTCCATTTGAAATCTGAGGCCCTAGACCTCATGGTATGTGAAAAGAAAGATTATGAACATTTTAAAACATATTGAACTACAAAGTCAATAAATTTGTGTTGACAAAAACAATCTCAACAAAAGTCTACATATTCTAGAAGATGATGCAAGTGGTGATATTGAGCAAGTAATTGTCAAATTTTCATTAAATAAAATTTGATAAAATTACATTCATTTGATGATTTTCTACAAAAAATTTGATGATGACCTCAAGTGTATAATGATTTCAAAGAATATGGGAAAGAAAAAGAATAAGAAAAAGGAATAACACCAAGTTCAAAACAATTAAGGTCATGAAATTTACACCCATAACCATATCTAATCATTTGCTTTTGAGCATTTCTTTCAATGATAATTTTTGAAGATCTCATCTTGGTATTCTACATTTAAGAACTTAACACAACAACAAAGGTCACCATGAAACAATTTCATTTAAACAACATTTTGCTACTACTTTTAGGCATTTGACCAAAAAAACTATGGTTTTAAGATACCAAAGAACCTTTTTGATCCACTTTACCATGCTTACACTTGGTGTTGGATGTTATTAAATTAACGTGGGGCAACCTAATTGCACATATCAATGTACACTAAATTGTGCAACAAATAATCATCCCAAGCTCAAGCTATTCCATGAGATACATGTAAGGATGATATTTACAATCACAACGATCTTGGTTGAGTGTTATGTTACCCAGCAGTTAATCTTGGTGTATGGTCTGAAGAGTGGGTATATAATGGAGTGAGGTAGAAGTGCCTAATCATGTTTGTGATCTTGAAGTTACAAACACCTATATTGGAGTGGTTGGGTGTGAATCAAGAACACGCTATGGACTACTATGAGGAAAGTGGCTATGGGTACGATTTGGATTTGCTAAACATTTCGTACTAATTGTGTGCTTTCATATCCTAATGAGAAGTGGCATGTGTAGAGAAGAATGTATCCATTTAAGACCCACTTACCTCAATAAGTAAATCTCTAGGTAACTTGTAGTTGCAAAGTGAGTAACCACTACACTAAATATGATATTTAGTGTCACGTACTATTTGGGGTTACACATTCCTATATCTTTTTACTATTGATGTAATCTTTTACCAAGTAAAGATGTTATTATTTTATTAATTAATATCCAAACAACCAATTTGACCTTTTTGGGTGAAAATTTGATATGTACAATAAAAAATAATAGCATTGCTTAATTACAAATATTAAGTGACACTAAATACAATATTTAGTGGAGTAAGTAACCCTTCCCAAGTAACAAGGAAGGTGGCTCTGCAACAAACTAAGAATATTCAATTGGGCACATGAATAATAGTGGATCATGCTCAACCGAGAAATGAGAGAGAATTTAATGGGAGGAGGGGTCTTTCACTACAGTAACTAGGATTGTGGGTACTACCACACACTTGCATTTGACACCATGATCCATTGTGTGGAAGTAGCCATTTGCCAAATGGTCACTCTTACACTAAAGGATCATTGTGTCAATTGCAAGTGTGTGTTTGAGCCCACAATTTGTGAGCCGATTTCATACATCACGTAGGGTACCAGTTGACTGGAGTGTCAAGAAGTGAACCCATTTCACTAGGGTGTAAAAGTGACTGCCCAAAATGGTCCTTTCACACGACACAAAGATGGTTTGTGTGAAAGCCAAGTGTGTTTTATACACCATAATCCTACTAGTGTAGTGTAGTGATCCAGACTAGCAAACATTATCATCATCAGAAGTAGTGTGCAGATCTAAAATACTTGCCAGTGTCATGAGAGCAATTCTTGCAGGTACCACCTTCATCATGATGGACTTGAGGGCCAAAATCCAGGACCCGTCAACGAACTGATCCAACTCATGAAATTCATCACAATGATCATCATGAGGAAATGAATGGCTAAACGTGTAACATATATAGCTTGAGTCGACAAAGTGAAGGATAGCGTGATGAATTTAGATGGACAGTTAGAAACGCAGGCTGAGGAAAAAAGCGTGATTAAAAAGAGCCTCTCCGCCGGCAGGCTAATCAAGGCGTAACTTTACACTTGAAGTCGATCGGCCGCTCCAGCATGATCTATACTACAAGGAATCTCAAGTTAGTTCAACCTAAGATCCAACATACAAGGAGTCTGAAGTTAGTTCCACCTAAGATCCAACAGCTGATGTGCCGTCTGATTCCGTGGGCGCCGGTTGGGAGGGCAACGCTGCGTCGCCGGACTAGGTAGTATGATACAACTATAAACATCATGAGCTTACATGAAGTGCATGCTACAGGAGTACCCATTCCACTTCACATAATTTCCAAGCCTGCTTTCACTACTCCTGTAGCCTGGAAACTCAGCATCAATGGGTACAACATCCCCAAATTCTGGTCGAAGACAAGTGGCCGTCCGTCACCATGCATGTTATTGTCGGTGGAGGTGATTATTTTGGGAATTAGTCATCATCTGTGAAGAAAAAAATGGTGTAGAACTCCCTGCAAAACCTAATTAAGGTGAAGAAATGGGGAAGAAATATTCCAAGCGCATTGGGGAAGCAGAGGCCTGCTGCTGGAATTGTCTCGAAGCAGAAGTCGATTGATGAGAACTGCCGCAGAGGAGATGGGATGGTCGTCTAAACGTCAATGATGATCTGCCCCCCTTTGACACCCTAAGGGCTACAAAAAAACATTCCAAGCATGGCTGTATCAATTCAGGCCAAAGCAATGGGGAAGCGGAGGTCTGCTGTTGGATTTTCTGGAGCGAGAAGTCGATTGATGATGAGAACTGCCGCAGATGAGATGGGATGGTCTGAAGGTCAATGATGATCTGCACACCTTTGACACCCTTTTGTTGGTACAAGACGGGTTATGAATCCTGGGGTAATTGCAGGCCACCACAGCCCACGCAGTGGCCCGGAGACGCAACAGATTGCTCTTCATCTTCTCGTACACGGTCTGTTTGGTGGCGCGGGAGAAGGTGTAGCTGCGCAGGAACTCCTGCCTGCTGCCACGCGGGTCACCGTAACGACCACCGCGCGAGGAAACTGCGAAGTTGAAATCCTCGTCGTCTCCTGCTCCGAAGTCATTCTGGAAGGGGGAGAAGGGAATCTCAATCACTTTGAAGAAGTCGCCCGTGTCCACGTCCGACCTCCTCCTGCTCATGTTGCCCACATTGCTGCCAGGATGGTATGCCGAAGTGTGCCTGGCAGAGTAGCTCTTCGCGACTTGGGAGGAAGACATGAATGAATGAATGCTGCTGCAGCAGCAGCACTGCAGCAATGTGACCTATCAGAATATATGGGAGCTAATCCTAGAAGATAGTATACAAATTTCTTCTTCAGATATTAATCATTTCCAAGTAGAAATTTCTCGTCTATGTTAATCTGCATATGACGAGTCTAAGATGTATTCACCAATTTCTCTTCGCCTCCTCATGTCCTGGTCAGCGAATGGTCAAGTAGTTTATGTAGTCGTCTAGCTACCTTGAGCAATTCCTGAACAAGCACAACTGCGCACGATGCTAAGTAAGCTCACCAATCTCTTCGCCTCCTATGACCTCATGGTAAGGAAAAGATCAAGATTTTATAGTGACTTCTTCTATCTCGAAAATTCCTAAACGAGCATCACCTTAAAAATTTATGCCAAATGCTGTTGCATCATGTGCGATCCATGAGAGAAAGATGACGCCGGCCGTAGGTCGGCATGAATAGGCAAGAGATGCTTAGTCCCTGAGTATTATCTCTACTCGTACATATACTCATATGTGAGGCAGAGGCGGGTCGTTGGCCGCAACATTACTGGCGAGAAAAACTTTAAGGATTTTGTTCGCATTCTTCTCCCTCGCACAATTCCTGAACAAGCATGACACCTAAATATCGAGGACCGAATTTCGTCACCAGGCGCTTAGTGAGAGACTCTTAGACCCTGGGCGCCATTGTCTCTACTCGATCCCCTGTGAGCCCATACGAGGCGCTACAATACTTAATCATGCAGAGTCGTGTAGCACTTGCCAATTAATCCACTCATGCTACTTGCAATCACAGCCTCACAACCTCACCAATTGCGAACGAAACACATCCAATTCATCACCCTATACCGAACTCCACAAATTACCCCCACACACACCAGCAGACCGGACACTATCAGAAATTTACATAAATAAAATGCACAACACGCATAATCATGTACTCCCCTCGCATCTCAAGCAACGTGGACACAAAACCACATCATCGACTATGTATCTGCCCACTCCATCCTGTGCAGGCACACAATGACTTAACCCTCCGCCGCACGCAACGCATCAGGAATCAGCCCCGAAACACATCACATCTCTCTCTCTCTCTCTCTCTCTCTCTCTCTCTCTCTCTCTCTGCAATGATTTTTCTTGAGGTACAGAATCTCAAAACCTTGGTGGAACTCGAGCAGAATGACAACAAAGGCACAGAGAGCTACAGATGATGAACATTGAATGGATATTTAATATTGGAAGGCTGGGAACAATAGTGGGTGGTGGGGGGGGCGCACCTGAACCCGAAGTTGCAGTAATTAATGGGTTGCAACTGTTGCAGATGATCAGGAGCTCGGGCGGGAGGGGGAGCGCGGATGCGGGCGGACTTGAGAAGCAGGATCCTCGGCAGGCTCTGCGCGGTCTATAAGGATGCACGAGTGGTGGGGACTGATTGGTGAGAATGGGAAAGCATGAAAGTGATGATGAGCAGGATCCATTGGCGTCGGTGGGAGAGCGGCACGCGGAGTCATCGCGCGAAGCAGCTGGTGCTGATGATGCAGAGGAGGAGGAATGCCGCTGCGGGTGGCTGCGCGCCCGCTTGCCCCAGCCTTTTCACACTCGCGGTCACGGGTGCCTTTCGGTCCACGCTCATAGGGTCCGGGGGAGAGTGGGCACCGCAAACACCACACTAATTATGGTAAACACTGTGGGCTGCACTATTGAGCTTATTTCCACACTAAAAACAGTGTGGGGAAAATAGTGTGGGTGTACACTATTTTACCAACCCAATAATTATCAATATATGGAATCTACAACGTGGATATGAATCATGTAGCTGCAGTGAGGTTGCGCCTACTCGATCAACCTTTTCATACTCATGGCCACAGGTGCCTTTTGGCTAACATGATAGGGTCCCGGGAAGGTTTGGCACCAAGCACACCACACTAATTATGGTAAATGTTGTGGGTTGCACTATTGAGCGTATTTCCACACTAAGAACATTGGGGGTAACGCGGATGTGCCTAATTCGGATTCTTTTGTGTCACTTTGGAGCCACTTGTAGTAAGATATGAAATACGCAATTGACACGAGATGATTAGCAAATCCAAGTGATCACGTCCGCAGCCATTTGCTTCATAATTTTCGAAGCTTGTATAAATATCTTAATCATTGTCAGAGTGGAAGTTCCCGTGCTCATTTAGTGGTCATATGGATTCCCCCCAATTGTGTTGACTATTGAGCCTAAAATTGTTCACATATGTTGAGCATGTAGTCCAATCTTTTTGAAACACGTGTCTTTTTCATATTTGTTCTTAGATTTATAATAACCACATACCACTCATTGGCTATGTAGTACATACTTGCCGCAATCGCTGTTACAATATCATGATATCCACATAGCCAAGTTTTGGTATGTACACTATATTGATTATAGTAAATTTTGTGGGCTACACTATTGAGCTTATTTCCACACTGGAAGCATTGTGGGATAATAGTGTGGGTGTACACTATTTTACCAACCCAATAGCAATATATGGAATCTACAACATGGATATGAATCATGTCGTTGCAACGAGGTTGCGCCTACTCAATCAACCTCTTCATACTCATGGTCATGGGTGCCTTTTGACTGACGTTGAAAGGGTCCGGAGGAGGGTTGGCACAAAGCATACTACGGATATGATTATGGTAAATATTGCAGGCTACACTAGTAAGCTTATTTCCACGTACACTAAAAACATTGGGGATCATATTTGTGTGAGTGCATATTATTTTACCAACCCAATATACATATTAGGAGCCTACAACGTGGATATGATGTCGGAGCGCTTGCAACAATTATGTACATGCTTTAACAACCTTTTCATACATGGAGCCATGGGTGCCTTTCAGCCATGCAATTACGCGTCTCCCCCACACAACCTATTCTGACACACAGTCATGGGTGTCTTTCAACCCATGTTGTTAGGGTCCAGGGGAGAGTTAGGCAAGTTTTGGCACCAAGTACACTACACAATTTGTGGTATTTAGTGTCACTTGACTAATGGTGTCACTTACCTATTATAAATCTTATTCTAAGTTACATTAATGGCCAACAAGGTTGAGCATTAGTGTATCCACATGACACTTGCCATTTGCACGTCGAATAATAAATTCATGTAACAAAAAAAACTATAATCTAAAATATTCCCAATGCGATACACTAAACATCATAAATAATTTTGCACATCAAAAAGTTATCTTGACAAATAGTGTCATGTTGACAATTAGTAGACATGATGCTACTAGACCTCTAGGCATCCAATTTAGGCCCTTCGCAAATAATGTACATCACACTAAATACCATAAATAGTGTACAATGATTAGGGTACCCATTGTGGCCCACACTACTGAGTTTATTTTCACATTAAAAACAACAGGGATAATATCATGAATGCACGTTACTTACCAAACTTCCCACATTATTGAACATCAAATGTCCATTTGATTATGATATTTCTATTGGATTGAAAATAGTCTGCCTTTGTAAGACTTTCAACCTAGGAGAAGGAGGTCGCTTAGATTTTTTAAACTAGCTTCCTGCGGCTTTACTTGAGGAAGAACTTAGATGTGAAGCACCCTAATTACATTTTGAAAATCATATATTCACAAAGCAAGCTTCAATCCTCAAGTGATGGCCATTGTTGCAAAGATGAGGGCTAAATTTCGAGGGCCTTAGAGCCACTTCACACACAAGACTGAGAGCCCGTGACCATTACACTTCAAGCACTCTCATTGGTGGAAAAGGTAGAGCCGGTCCAAGTTGGCTTCACACTATGCTTGAAGGACCAACGGAGTATGTGAATGCAAGATGGATGTAAAGTCTAGTACATGGATTCCTACATGGCATCAAATGGATCATGTTTCATGGTCACTTGGACTATTTTCAAAAATCACCTCTTGGAGGTAGGCCTAACACAAAACCGAGAGACCATGGCAATGACTCCAAACACTCATAACTGTTGATTTATTCTAATTTATCATGTGTGAGGACCCGCATGAATGGTAATTCATTGAAATAGCATTTGGTTGAGGGCATGGTCATGACTTCACACTACACTTGAGGGGTCCATGACCGCACTACATGATTTTAGAGGTGTCTTGGGACGGCCTTTGGACACTTTCTTTGGGGCTCTCACAATCTCATGGTCACGGCTCTTGGCTCGTGTGTGAAGTGACCCTTGGTATGCTATTGGGGATCAAGGACGCACAATTTTAAAAATGTATGAAACAACTTGCCTGGGATATGCATGAACAAACTTCTAAACTCTTTACATTTTAAATAGAACAAATGAATTTTCATGGTGGTATTAAGAATCATCCCACTAGGCATCTATATTTCATCATTGTATGGAATGAGAATCGAGATAAATATTTTATTAGACTTTGGAAGGTGCGCAACTTTGGATATTCTACATTGAAGGAATGGGCACAATATCCTACTAGAATATAATACGTAATCTATATAATGGAGTTGCAATGGACATGCCACAAGACTTTTGGATTACAAGGTCGCCTTGGGCACCCTTCCCCATTCACAAATACTAGGCTCCTCTCAAGTAAATGCAATGTAACTATGGTAACTTGTTGAAGTGTACACTAGATAATCCTATTATTGTGGGCTATAGTAATTTTCTAGAGCCCGTCCTGATTCTCATAATGTGAATTGATATGAGCCATACTAAATTTTAACCAATGCTAAATTTTAAGTGAAAATTAGTGTGGACCATTTGAAATGTTCTTCGAGAACATCAATGTGAGCTTTGTTCTACTTTTGATGTGAGGTGATTATTTTATTTTATGTAAGGTGTTGGTCCAAATCCTCAGGGAAGACCGAGGGGAAGACCATGGTCTTGGACCCACATTATTTCCACTCTAATTTTCCACCCATTGTAGTAGGATTGTTGATTGTGCTTCTTGGTTCAGAACTTGATTAATTAGTAATCTTGAAATTTTGCCTCATGGTAGTTTTAAATTGGTTGAGACCCACTCACATCCTAGATTCCCATGAGAAAATCATAATTTGACATCAAAAATTATGAACTAGAATACTCCTTATGGATGGCTTTGCTGAGCAGAGGGCATCCCTAAAATTTGAGGTCTATAACTGAGGTCATTGGCCCAAATGGAGCCGGGGCATGAGAAAAGGAAAAATTTATTTTATGCAAATGGAATGTGGATTGGGATGTGAAGGATATTCTGATGGATTGGAATATGTGCAATTTTAGAGGGGCGCATTTCATGACGGAAGAAATAATGGTATCAACATTGATGTGAGGATTTCATAACATTATTCAAGCATGAGGGTGAAGTTTTCCTCAAAAGCCTACTAAATCCCGTTAGGAAATACCAAAGCTACTAGATTCAACTTCAATTTGATGCATGTGGATGATGTTTGTAGAATTGCGCCCCAAAACTTACTCCCTAGCCCCACCTAACTCAATCCTTGCGTTGAATGTTGTTATGCTAAATATGAACCTCTAAGTATTTGGATATTACACCCACAACAACATAATCATTTAACAAGTTGTATAATGACACATGTGCGTATTTAAATTTCTAAAAATTGAGGATGATTTTTTCAATTATATCCTAAATTTCTTGTTAACCTAGTGCATTAAGAAACACAAATACGACCATGACATTGATTCAACCCCAAAAGGAGTTGTGCATAAAAGGGACCGGGTGAAAGACCAACCAAGACACAAAGGACCAAGAGTCAAGAACCAAGGACAACCAAACCATAGACGGAAAACACACACCTAGTAGCCTACCAAAATAAGACACAACAAGGCACATGAGCCACAACACTCTGGTTGAAAAATTGAGGGAAGTGCACCAAGTACTACATACCTTCAAAAGAAGACCAATTATCCTACCAAAGAAAGAATTGAGATGGCAACTTAGACTCGGTGAGCCATTAAGCTACAAATTATTCAAAGTGTTTTTGCCAGCTTCTAATGTACCTTGAGGAAATAATAAAGATCCAAATGCAACTCTTTGAAGTACTAAGTCAACCTTGGGGAGGTGACTATCGGAATTTTAGAAAACTACGTAGGATTTTTTTTTAAATCAATTTAATTCGTTTAGGGTAAATTTTATAATTTTGTTAGATCTACCATAGCATTGGAAATATGTCCCCTACATGATTATGTGTAAAATAGGGTGGTAGATAATTCATCCATTTTAGTAATCAATAGAAGAAAAAAAGAAAAAAGAAAAAAGAAAAAACCCTAAAAGTGTGTACTAGGATCAGTAGAATAATTATGGGTTTGACTACTTGGATGAAGAAGTGTATAGTTTATGTCTAGGTTTGGTGTCCAAGTTGCTATTTTGAATGATACTGTGAATGGTTTAGGATTGGTATTAAAACCAAATGAATGATTATTTGAATGATATGAAATATTTGTTGCTCACATAGTCGGTTTCACAATGTTGTAGTATGCTATCCATTATTTAATACTTCTAAGATTTATATATAATTTTTAAATGTGCCAAAAATTAGCCTCTCTAAATAATTATAAATAATTATAAGGTGCTAAAAAATATGTCAAAGTAGCTTTTTATCTACAAATAGGAAGGGAAAAAATATTGAGAGGAGCATAGATATCCCCCCATTAAATACCCCATAATCGCATGTGATTATGAAACATAAGCGGGTGTGATCGGCCTGAGAAGTCAACACCAATTTCTTAAACCTTTTTTATACATGTTATAGTGACTCCAAAAACCAATTCTATGCATCAAACAAAGACTTTCATGGGCATTTCACAAAAAGATAATGATATGTTTAGGAAATGTAAAATGTAATTGTAAAAGAACTAGAAGTTGACTTTCAAATGATGTCATGGTGATGTCATCAACTTCACTAGGGTTTCGGTGAGAGGAAGAGAGACGTCGACGTTGCATAAACTCAATTTTTGAGGCGCCGCTTGCTACCTTCTTTGAGGGCTCTCATTTTCTTGTTTCTTCATCGTTTTGAGTCAAAAAAAAATTTGAGGGTTTCGTGTGTATCATGTTGAATACTTCTTGTGGCTTTGTGGAGGTTCTATAGAAAGATGAGACCTATTTCACAAGAGAAAGAGAAAAATATTGTAGCCTTGATAGAGAAGGGGAGGAGCAGTAGGGAGATTGCAAAGAGTGTGGGTTTGGCATAATCTACAGTTAATAGAGTGAGAAAGAGGCTTCCTACGAGTGTAGCATTGTCTAAAGGAGGTCGTCCTAAGGTCCCAACATAGTGGGAGAAGCGTTATGCTTCACGGCTAGTTACTGTTGGTAGTTTAGAATTTGCAACAGAGGCATCAAAAGTGCTTCGAAAAGAGATGGGTGTAAAGATGTGCGACAATACCTTGAGGAATGCATTGAGAGAACAAGGATTGTGTCACGCACCTCTCCATGAGGAGTGCCCAAAACACCATGGGCACAAGGGGGACCCCGGAGTGACACCCAGGACTTGTGGCACCATTGGTGAGAGGGCCCAAGTGATCCTAGTGTGGATGAGGGCCCCGAGCGTTGGGAACACCTCCCACCCACAAAGACTAGGAGGCACGAGGGTAAGGCCATAAGTTGTGCGTAACTTATGGCGTGCGGATTCTAGAATGCTCAAGAACACCTTAATCGGAGGTGTGAGCTAGGAGATATGGCAATTGGAGTGGGGCGCTATCCCGGGACAACGCCTTGGTGCAGTAGTTGCCTGGGAGTGGCTCCTGGGACTGCCAAGGTTTGAACAGGCATAACTTCCTTAGTACTTGCCCGAATGGGGCAAGTGAGGAGTGCATCGGCATTTACATGTAGCGTAGATGACGATGGAGTGGTTGCTTGTAAGCATCCAATATGTATGGCGGAATGCGAAGGGTTAGCGCTCACGACCTTTGCTAGAAATAAAAGTAAGTTAGTTAAGGGGAGCTAGCGAGGGTTGCAACAGATTGTTTTCTTTTACGAAGGTTAAGAAGCCTACTTTGAGTTAGAAGAACATCAAAGACAGATTTTGCTTTGTTCAAATGCACAAAGATTGGACTATGAGTGATTGGGAGTAGGTGGTGTTTCGTGATGAAACTAAAATATGTCGTTTCAATTCAGATGGGAGGACTTGGTGTTGGATAGAGGACAAAGAAAACATCCATGTGCGTGCTATGAACAAAACTGTGAAGCATGGTGGAGGCTCTATAATGCTTTGGGGTTGTTTGACTTGTAGAAAATTGGGGTCATTGCATAATATACAAGGGCACTTGAATGCCAGAGGCTACATTGCAATTTTAGAGCAAGATTCGTGTAATACATTGCTTTCATTTGGGTTGAATCTTAAAGAAATCATTTTTCAACAAGACAATGATGCCGTACATATAGCCAAGATTGTTTGAAAATGGTTTGGGAAGCAACCATTTTGTGTTTTAGAGTGGCCTGCACAATTCCTTGACTTAAATCCTATTGAGCACATATGGGCTTTATTGAAACGGCGATTGAACTCATATTGTAGTCCTCCCAGTGGTATTCTTCAATTATGGGTTCGAGTCCAAGAAGTTTGCGACTCTATTAGTCTAGAGGAGTGTAGACAATTATATGCTAGCATGCCTAATTGAATTGTAGTTGTTTTAGCTGCAAAAGGACGATGGACAAATTTTTAAGTGTCTTCTACACTATAGTGCAAAACCCGAGTTTATGTACATAGTATTCTTCAACATCTTTATCTACTTTGTTGTAATTGAAATCATGATTTTATCATTACCATGGTGTGTAGAACTTTATACTCTACAAATTTTGTTTTTATAGCTTTTGATTTCAATCACTCTTGTTTCTAGCATCGTCATTTGAAGTTTCAAGCTCCTTGCATAGACTATGTTTTTGGAGTCAATGTATAATCTAAGTCTTCATGGCACATGCTTACGCCCATTAATTAAATATATTGAATTTAACTTATTAGTTGACCACAAACACAACATAAGTAAGTATGTGGACGTTGTTGATGCAGTGTATCTAAGTTTCTAATATTTTCATTTATGTTTATGTTCATACTTATGTACACATACTCACCTTTGAAATGTACACAATCAGAAGAAAAACATTTGAGGAAATCTAAGAGTAGCAAGTCGACAATTCAGAAAATTATTCACCTCGACTCCAAAAATAGCAAGTTCAACTCTCACATTCCTAAATTGGATTTACCCACCAACATATTTTAAAATATTCAAGAGCAGATTGGTGGAAGAAAGCAGCAAAAGCAGTAGTATTGTACTGTCCTTTCAACCCAGGTCCACCTTACTGAAGCGTGAGCTCATACTCAGAATACAAGTCAAAAGAGTGCATTATCATTCTTTTCTTATTTCTCAAGGATTGATGTATAAGTTACACCATAGAAACTGGACCAACGAACTTCCTTGAATGTGAGCTCCATGATGTTTTTATGAAAAACATGAACCCAAAAGTCTGAAACAACCACCTCATAGCTCAACTGAGAGATGTATCTCTCCTTGTGAGCAAGCAACCCCTTCACACATTCTTGGTGCCGATACAACAACCCCCTGCTACCTATTTTCTGTACAAAAATTATGTGTTTGTGGTTCCAACTCCACTGAAATGGTCTTAGGGAAAGCTCTTCACTAACAATGTCATACTTTACTGAGCCTCTGCTTCCTAGTTTCTAATAAGTCGTGGGCTAAAGAATTCTTTACCCTCATAAGTTTCCAGTCAGCAGGAGAAAACTATATAATTGCAGATAGCTAAAGAAGTCAAATGATTCATCATCACATGAGAGCTAAATCTAAAGAAGTTGATTCATCACTATGGGAAGTCAGCCGTAATTCTGAGATGCTCAAGCACCCGTTGTAGACCAAATTGTTGAACTGCAGCATAGCCCCTCCGGTAACCTTCACCATAGATCGGGGACGAATCTGTGGCAATTTGATGGAGGTAGAAATCACCAAGACGAGCTTCAATCGAATTGCCCCCAGTTGATGAAGATGAAGTTGATCGGCCTCCACGAAGTTGCTTCAGTTCCTCTGTCAGCCATATGTGTGACATCACTTGACAAATGCCTTCCTCAATTTCCGGACGCATGTGCGGAAAATTTCCTGCAAAAATAAATAATTAAATAATTAAAAACCAGATCTCTGGGTTAAGAAAACATTGCACTGCACCAGAATGCACTTTGAATCACAAACACATAGCCAACCTACAGCCCAGAAAGGATCCGATAGGGTATGAAGAAATAGGCACTCATTTGTATACTATTACAGTTGACCAAAACACTCTTATAAGAACTAAGATGTGTCTGGGCAGGTGAACATTTTTTTAAAAACACAGGCCGCAACTGAGGATTGATCCATTATAGACTAGATGATATGCTTACCAAGATGCACTTGAATGTTTAAAAAGTTATCAGTGAATGTAATTAGGTTTGAGAAGACTAGAGGTACTAAATATGGTAAAGCAAGATTTGAAAGAATTATCAAACTATAGATGTGTGTCTAATCCAGTTACTCATGTTAATCAGACACCTATAATTGAGTGGTATGTAGTTAGATGTGGCTCCAAGAATGAATACCAAAAAGAAATGTGTTTAGAAAGGATTGGACGACATGCTCAAAATGTGATAACCATTCTAGGCTCAATAATCAACATAATTAGGGAGGACCTGTATGACCAGTTGATGAGCGTGAGAATCTTCACTTGTTAATGAATAAGATATTCATATGAGCTCCAAAAATTATGAGGAAAGTGGCTACAGCCTCGATTTGGAATTGCTAATTTTCTCGTGCTAGTCGTGTGTTTCATATCCTAGGAGAAGTGAGCTAGTCGGAAAAATGACCATTGCAGATTCATCCAGCTTAGGTAACAAAACCTTGTGATATGATAGTGAGTACATTATTAACTATAACTAAACCTTGCAAACCTACCTCTCAGACGAAGCCACGCATGCATGAGTTCGTGTGCCAAGATAGAACCTGTCAGCAACCTGGACAATCAACAATGAAGACCTATTAGTACTCTGAAGAGTAAACAAACAAGGTCTATAAACGAATGCAAAACCCAGCAACATGCTTACCAAAATAGAAGGCCAAGTGCAAGATGATACCTGGGAAGGCCAAAAAGGACAAGAATTGCAGTAACATCACAGTGACGAGTAAGTTTGTGATTTTCTGTCCTCATGTGTTGCGCCCTAGAAAATCCCGGTTTGTTCCCAAACACCTGTTGGCAAGATGAACTCCCAGAATTGTAGATCACGACACACTAAATTTGCTAAAGAGATGTTACACTAGTGCCAATAAGGATACCTACATAACAGCAACGCAATGTCTTTCAAAACAGTGAGATATCAGGAAGCAAATATTCACACTCAGAAATATGCAATACACAAGCAATATCCATCCAGGAAAACGATTGAAAAGACATGATCTAAACCGCACCGTGGTGATTGTCTGTTCCTCTGAAAGGCATAAACCTCGTGTCTCTGCCGTGTGCGCAAATTCCTGCCACATAAATCCCATTGATTGAACCTATCAGCCATAATTCGAATATGGAAAACCCCATCTAGAATCAATCACCAGTCTTGAATCATAAATTCAAGGTCTGTACTCTGGAGCACAACCTACTACTATATAGCAAAGAACAACCCTGCGGGAGGAATATGGTGCCCCTCTAGAAAGGCCATGTTCATGTTTAGCAAACCTCAAGGTCCACTTACAAACAACTACTCCAGTGGTTGTAGGTGTGGTTCGGGCCCACTATTAACCACAACTACAAGTTTTTCATTTACACACAACTACTCGTGTAGTTGAAGAGTGGATTTGACATCACTGATCGTCCCTCCTACTGGTGCAATCCGTGGAGTGGAGACAAACAATTTATGAAGTCTAGTGGAAAGTTTGCCTAAGAGTAAATGCGACTTGTAAATCCTTTCCCAAATTCTGGCCTTCAAGTTCTCTACCAGTGCAACATCGTAACTACAAACAAAATAGAACCAAAGAAACTAAACCACAACCATCGCAACTACTCACAACTACACCTTGTATTGTAGTTGGGCTAGAGAGTAGAACTGGAATACCCAAGAGGAAACATTCTAGCAGTGTAACCACAAAGATACTCGGAACAAGTGAATAATCTAACCAAAACCTTGGCCTTCTTTGAAAACATCAAACGAAAAATTGCAATACTAGTAGTAATTCAGAGAAGCACACATAATAGAGCTATCCTGTAACCAAACATGACTTTTGGTCGGGAGTTGATTTTTCAACATGCAACACCTTCCATGTTCGGTAATGTGGAGGTTTGAACAAAGACCAATCTATATTGGTTCAATGAGGGTCAAACTAAATTTGGTGCATGCCAAGAGGTGCTAAAGTGAGTTTGGCCCTCAATGAACCCAATTCAAACACTACCTCCACACATGATGCGCCACAAGTAGAAAGAAATGATTGATATTGTATGCAAATCAACCAATGGAAAACTATAGGGGACCAACTCACGTCAAAAAGTCCCATTGAATTGAAGGATATCTTTCATGGGTCAGATCATCTTACTTCTTTCTCCCCTTCTCGTGCAGCATTCAATGCAGACCGTTCAACCAAGAGCATGGGGATCTCCTGGTCGATTTCCATGCCAAGATTGACTTTGTAGAACTTTAATATGTTGCGATACAAGGTTTGGCATTCCTTTGTGTCATATATTGCACTTTGATGGCAATCTGAACAAAGTTTGCGTCCCGCTTCAAGAGGTACGTATTCTGTACCCGCTACCTGCATTTCATGAGAGGTAACCCCATAAATTTTATACAAATCAACTGCATACTAAAGGTCTTAAATGCACCCTGAAACAACCCAAAAAGAAGAGCTCAAATGGAGATATAGCATCATGACTGTTGTAAAACAAGGCCTCTCAACACCCATCTCCATGAGGTATAAAATCGTAAAGTCATCATCAAGTTCCCACTATCTTTGAGAGTGTCGAGTCTACAAGCCTTAGAAAAGTAAGATAAGTTATAATCATCTGTATATTAGAAGTAGAAGTTATCTTAGTTTCCATTGTCCAGTGTGGAGCAAGACCACTTACAAGTCGGAAGTGGAGAACTAGCTTCCCCCTATTGTTTGGTCTTCTTATTCAACCTTCTCCTAATTTCATGCACTTGACCTTGAAGCCAATGAGCAGCAAAGCAGTTCAAGCTAGTATATTCTTCATTCATTTTCATGTGGTAGATGGTAAAACTACCCTCGTGTCAACTTTGAAAGCACAATAATCAGGACGCTACTGAGCCCCATCCAATTTTGCATGTAAAGACACAAGGACCGCAAACTGCCACTGCTTCTACTAACCCCAAGTGAGGAAAATCAATATTTCAAGGTTTGATAACTCATCAATAACATATATGATGATTAAAATAAATGAATGATATTAGTAACCTCAAAGATGACTAAAGAGATGGAGTACAAAATACCTGAATACGATCACAACTACAGCAACGTGGAGTTCCATCTCTCTCATGTCTCGGACAGTACTTTTGGTTCCAAAATGGATGAGAACGATACTCTATCAATCCACTTGCATTGGTGGGAATCTGTATGAAAAATAACATAATCATGACAAACTGCACTTCATAACAAGCTAAATAATACTTGATGTTATCTGTGTTCTTGATGATACTTACAAATAACAACATTCAACCATGATTACCATAACCAGTCTTCAGTGAATTGAAATGAACTTGGTGCTGATATATACCTACCAAATCCTAGAAAAGCATTTAAGGTAAATGGTCAAGCCTCCATGCCAAATGATGAATGCACATGGCTACTTACAAAATTTGTGCAAACTTCGCACTTTGGATGGAATAGCTCCTTATAACATTCACGATGATAAGCCTCGCTCCCTTGCACTGAGAACTGTTATCGCAGAAATTTAATTTTTAGATAAAATAAATAAATAAAAACTTATTACAATCACTCCCACGCCTCAAGAGATTCCACATGAAATTTGGCATACATACAGCAACTCTATTCATACTGCATACATGAAGACTAAATACCAAACAACTATAAGGCTCCAGAAAATTTCATGATACAAAAAGTAATCCAACCACCATAACCAACTCATCATTTCTTAACTTGGCACTCCAACTGATAAGTTCACATTGATTACCTCACGATCTGCAATCGGTTTGCTGCATAGTTTGCAACAAAAACAGTTTGGGTGCCAGTTTTTGCCCAAGCAACTCAAGAAGCGACCATATCCAAGTGATTCATTACACCCTGCACAAACACCCATTCCATTTGACCTGCAAAATGGCATTCAGAGACACTGCTTCATTGTTAGAAGACATCTAGAAAAACAAAGAACTGAGTACTCCTGTTTTTAATAATGAGATGCCAGTAAAAGTGAATATGATATACCATACTTTCAGGTTTAATTGGGCACGTCTCTGCCTAAATTTAATTTCCGTCTCATCTTTTAGAACAACCGTCCAACCACTCACATGATAACATGTGGCACTTTTTGGCCAAGTAAATTAAATTTACATCTAATCTGACCTTGGAGGAGGTGCATTGGAGGCAACATCTGAACTCCTCCGTGGCACACGGTACTCAAGATTCAGGCTCTCCTGCATAGCTCTAGCTAATTCTGCATCAAAATCAGCATCCGATGCCCGTCCATGCCTTCCTGTTATTATTACAAGCCATGTGGCATACAACATTAGCATTGAGACAAATTCCACACCTTTCTCCTTACTCACCCTTACACCATGTGAACCAAATACTCCATCCTGACTTGGTCTCCAAGACAAATCCCTGGAACACTACAGCATTGTCTTCATGGTGCAGTGCAAAAAAGAGGATAATGCCTATGTTTGCCAACACTAGCATGAATTGTAGAGTCTCTACGCCCACAGGCTCGGTGGAGAATGGAACCCAGACCATGTGCAGTGCAAGAGTAAGAAGAACATGTTAAGACTCTAACCTCTCCATCTAGAACCCTGATCCACAAAGAAAATCTGCCAAATGGATCTACACACCAGAAACTGGAAATCAACCTAATCCACGCCCCACTTCAACCAAGGCAGTGCCAAATAACTAAAAACCTAAGAGTGGTCTGCAGCACCAACAAAGTCTGTAGAAAGCCTCAGAAACAACGTCAAGATCGATCAATTAGTGGAGCACATATATGGGCATCTCAATAAGAAATCCCAGATACATAAGGGTGGCTTAAACCCAAGGCCTTAACCCAGATCCTGTGGAAACTCCAAGGTTAAACCGCGCCTATAAGGCCGGAATAGTGCTCAGATGGATGGGTGACCTTCCTAGGACTTGATCTCCCGTGCACCCTACCACCTATAATCCAACCAATCAAAGTGGAGGTATCCATGTGCACTGGATATTTTCAACCAACCATGTGGGAACCTAGGAGCTTGCCCTTGGGGGAGATAGATAGGTGCAGGCTGGCTTGTCTGCGCCTGTCCATTCAAGGTGTTCATCACCTTTGAAAGGAGGAGGCAGTAGTCTTCAGGGGCCCTCTAATTCTCGTGATGCTTGTTTCAGGATTACATATAGAGTTAGACGAACTTGATGCAAGATGAAGCAACACCATCGCAATTCACAACAGTGGCAACATCGGACTCCTCTCTTCTTCCAGGTTACATTCCAAGAACTATCATACACAAAAAAACAGAATTTCAAGCAAACAATCGTAGGAAACCTTGTACAGTACCAAAACAAAACAAATTAAAAGTGATTAGGAATAATAAACTCACTGTGATCTTCTTCAGAAAGAGCGAGGGCAATGGCTCGATCGGTCTCCTCAGTCGAGAAATCACCACGGTAGTGAGGGATTCTTCCATTACTGTACATGGGTCTGTTATCATTGGAGCTGTAAGGTGGCCTTGCATCATGGTGGTGAGGTCTCTCATAAGTATATGCCGGTCCGCCATTCGAATACGACGTCCCTTCACCATTTCGTCGGAAATCCTGCGAGGCAGTGCTCTTCAGTGCCCACTTCTCTATAAACAGTTTGGCTAAATACACACCCCATGCCACAGAGAAGAAAGCATACATTGCACTCACACCATCGGAGGAGGGAGACATATGAAAATGAAAGGGCAATTAATAATTATTCACATTCAAGATACTATCCTCCGCAAGAACCAAGAGAATCGTGTTGTATGGTTTTCTTCTCATCAGAAAAACCTCTCACTATATCCAAGTCTCCACAATTATAAAACTATTTGCATATCCCAAATTTCCTCTGCTTTTCAATCACCAACCACACCCTTTCCAACCACTACTAACTTAATGCCCCACCCGTTCCCATCTCTCATCAAATTTCTTAAAGCCTCTTCTGTCTTCTTACTCTCGCAAAAACAATCATCATCAGTAGCACCGATGTGACTGTGGACACAAACAAACTCCTCAAGCAGGGAGCGAAAGAAAACAAACAAAAGGCAGCAACGCAACAACCAACCACCACCCGACAGGTACAAAAATGTCTCAATTCCACCGAAACCCTAAAACAAGAACTCAGGAATTAAAAAGAGAACCAGTCACAAGAAAGCACGCATATCGCCTAATTGCACAGAAACAAGATACCGAAATGATTCTCCAGCTCCCGAACATGGACACAGATGCACAGAGATTTGAATTAACATCAGACATCATCTTAGGACACCAACTAAATTGCACAGCTCCACCGAGCTTAACCCTAGAACAAGAACTCACGAACTGACAGGAGCATCAAAAGATATTAATCACAAGAAATTACACATATCGCCTAATTGCACAGACACGAGCCGCCGAATGAATTCCCCAGCTCCCGAACATGGACACAGATCTGCTAAACACTGAAAGAAATTCAGAGAGATTGGGTATCCCAAATTTCTGCAGACATCACTTTAGGATACCAACTGAATTGCACAGTTCCACCGAGCTTAACCTCAGAACAAGAACTCACGAATTGAAAGGAGCATCAAAAGAATTCAACCACAACAAATCACACATATCACCTAATTGCACAGACACGAGCTGTCGAAATAAATTCCCAAACTCCCGAATATGGACACAGGTCTGCTAAACACCCAAAGAATTAACCAGAATTTGGGTTAACCTGTCTCCCAAACTCCTGAAGACATCATCTTACAATACCATCTGAATTGCTCCCGTTTCTAAACCAGACCTAAATGATGAAGCAGCTAACGATATCATAACCCATGACAGATTCTCGAAATGAATTCCCCAGCTCCCGAATGTGGACACAGATCTGCTAAAGACCCAAAGAATTACCCAGAATTTGGGTAAAACCTGTCTCCCAAATTCCCGCAGACATCATCTTAGAATACCATCTGAATTGCTCCCGTTTCTAAACCAAACCTAAATGATGAAGCAGCTACCGATACCATAACCGATAACAGATTGTCGTATGAGTCATGTCACCAAAAAAAAAATTTGGCAATGAGTGGTTTCAATGATGAAATATGATGAATTGCTACCTCGAAGATGGAGGGGCCGTTCCAGGGACCGGAATTCTGTCTGGGGCCGTTGTAACCGGGATACTCATCACCTTCGTCGTAGCGATATGGGGCTGACCCAGAGGACCCAAAGAATTTGTCGAACCACTTCATTCTGGCCACCGCCCTGTGGTACTTACCAAACTGAAAGGTGGCAAATCTGCGCAAAGAACAACATCTCTCACAATCAGAAGCTGTAAAAGCCATTTTATTCACACTTGATGATGACGATGACGATGAGGAGGAGGATGATGTTGATTGTTCACACTCTCCGATTCCGATAAGTTTCTGCGGCAGATGAACCCCTTGTGCACACAATCCTCATCGAGGCGTGATGATGATGTTGCTGCATGATGGGGAGAAGAAGATTGCAATTACTTCAATATGATGACAACACATACTTAGGGTCACCAACTTCCTGTGAAGATGTTTGGTGTTTTTGGTCACCATGGCACCTCCAAGAAAGGATTTTGTCTACATAACAAACAAACGCACTTACGCACTCTTCTTCTTCTGCTTCCGAAACCTACACCTCTCTCTCTCTCTCTCTCTCTCTCTCTCTCTCTCTCTCTCTCTCTCTCTCTCTCTCTCTCTCTCTCTATCCTCGATTGCTTCAAGGTTGGCACTTTTAGAGTTCGGATTCCCGGTTCGAGTGAAAACCGCAACACAAGCTTCGAGTTCGAGGCTACGACCTAAGGTAAGTAAAGGTAGTGTGGGCCGTGCTCCCCTTACATCGAATTCCCATCCGAGAAGAGTTGCTGCTGATGAATTCAGTGAAAATTCATCGGGCCTTCCAGCCCCATTTATCCACACGAGTTTAAAACTCCAAATTATTCACCTCGTCTCCGGAGGGTGGGACTGACTCGACTCCTCCGACGCAATCAACGATCGTTTCCTTCAAAGGAATTTGAAAATGAAGAAAGAAAGAAAGAAAGAAAGAAGAAAGAAAGAAAGCAAGCAAGAAAGGCTGTCTATCTACCTGTGCAAGATGAGAAAGTAACACCTCCTTTTTCCACAACCCTGAATCCAGCAAAAACAGAAACCGATGTTGAGCTTTGATGTGACCAGAATCCACAACAAGTAACCGAAGTAAGTAAGTGAGTAAGTAGGGTACTACTACTACTCCGAGGGGAAGCCTTGAAGCCTCCGATACGATATGATCACTCACTCTCAAATTCTCCTCCAAATCTACTTGTGTGTCTCTCTTTCTTTCTTTTGCCACACAATACCTATACCCCCGCCGGCTTATCGAAACTCGCTAACTTCAAAAAACTTGAAGATGATCACACGCAGCAGGCTCTTCGACCCAGTACGTGTCTGGCCCAGCACGACACCGTAGCTTCTGGTGCTTTGACCCAGGAGCTTGACCCAGTCTCAAAAAAACGACCAACCATCCAAGCTTGCAGATACTAACTGCACACACCTACTTTACTCCGATGATAATGCAACCTTGAATATGTTATGCAAACTTTTTCCCACTGCTTTCCGAGTTTCAATCACCCTCCAAATTTCACTCTTAACTTAAGTTAACATGTGATGACATCCACTCACATACATAGCTACTGACACAACTTGAAATTGCCTATGACATAACCTAAAGTTTGTCAAGATGATGCTTTTTGAGTCTGTTGGGAAACACATTGAACCTATGATGATGATGTTTAAAATCATGTTGGTGGTGGTGGTGGTGGTGGTGGCCGGTGAGAGGGGCCGTGGGCCATGGCTGTGTGAGAGTTCCTGTCAGGCACGAAGCTTTGGCAGAGAGAGAATCTGCTATAATGCTAACTTTCCGCAAAAAAATCCGCAGATTATTAAGTTCTTCACTTATTCATAATGACTTACTTATGTTGATGATTTCTATGTACTTGGAAAGCTTTGGGATTAAATTACCGACCTACCAAGCTTGCAGAGACACTCACTGCTCCGATGCAAGCAAGCAAACTTTTTAGCTTTCCTCACAAATAGCTCACAACTTGACATACTGAAATCCACAAACAAGTTTAGTACATCATAGACTGTTGCCTACATAAAATTGTTGTCTACATAAATCTAAAGTTCGTGAGGATGATGCTTTTCTCAGGTTTGGAAAAAAAACAGTGAAATGATGTTTAAGGTATGATGTCATGTTGGTGATGGATGATGGCCAGAGTGAGTTCCTTCCCAGCAGGAAGCCACTACGGGTCAACACCAGTCACGAGCTTAGGCAGAGAATCTGCTACAAAACTATTTGCAATTTTTTTGCAAATCTCTTCACAAGTTGGCCTACTTATGAGTAATGGCCTACTTATGTAAATGATTTCTGTCACACTGTGTACTTGGAAGCGTTAGGATTAGCGCCCTTCTCAAGCTTGCAGATACTCACTCCTGCGATGCAACCAAAGTTTTTTGCTCTCTTCACAAATTGCTTAAGCTTTCATCATGCTTTTTCTATGCAGTCTGCTACCAGACATATGAAAAACAGTGAATGTTTAAGTTATGCCATTTTGGTGATGGCCCGTGGGCCATGGCTGTGAGGCTCCTTTTTTGCAGAGATTCTGCTACAATGCAATCTTTTCACATGAAATTTCTTCACTTACTACACATAAATGACATCATAATTATATTGATGAATTTCTGTGTACTTGGAAGGTCTGGGGTTAGCGACCGAAGAATCTGCTACAATGGAACTCCGATCTTCACTTTTAATTAGTTATGATTTGGGTAGCGAGCTTGTTGCAGATGCTGCGAAGCAGCTAACTGGCTTCAATTCTCCTTCTTCTACCTAACCTTATTGCTGATGATTCGCGTGTGAAATCAGCACTTTGAAGTTGAGATTCTCTAGAAGCTTTCTAGTGATCAAATACTTGTACTTGAGCTAAGTTCGCGGATGACTCAGGCTGGGATCATGAGTCATTCAAGTGCAAATTTGGTGCAAATTTTATTGGTTTTTCATGTAACTTTTCAACGATTTTGTGTTGGAGCTGCACGCTACATTAGGTTTACTTTCACAAAAAGTCTGAGTCACTTTACAATTTACTTATTTGAAGATTTCCCGTGTCCTTTGAAATGTTGGGATTCGTGAGCTTGCAGATGCTGCGAAGAAAACTAGAGTGGTTTCTTAATACAGTTTATTCCATTTAATGAAATCAATAAAAAATCGTTTCATTCTTTTAAACTACACTAAATAGTCCTATTAGTGTGGGCAATGTTAATCTTCAACCCACACCAAAACATTTACTTTAAAATTGGTGCGGGCCTCATTAATTGGGTTTCTAGGAAATTCTTGTGGGTGAATGTTTTGAATTATGCTACTTATGATGTAAGATGACTATTGTATTATATGTAAGGTGTTGGTAGAAAGTCTCAAGGAAGATCAAGCGTAAGGCCATGAGTTGTGGACCTGTGTCATTTCCACTTTGACTAGACAATTATAGTGGCCCACATTAATTGTTTCCACGTTAATTTTTCACCCACACTTAAAGGACTAAATTAGTGTAGTGGTTCACAAATCCTTTATTCAAAGGTCTCATTATTTGGCTTCTCTTTCTAATTGGAGATCCTAATGGGCCTGACAAGAAACATGTCAAGGTAAATGGGTATGTGTCAAAGGTTGCGGGTGGTGGGGCTCTGCTCTATTTGCATCAACATGTGGTGACCAACCTTTGTGTTTGCAAAAATACTTTGAATTTCATGCTATAATCTAGCATTGCTTACCGGTCGACCATGTCCTTGTTATATCGTTCATCATGCTCCTTCAAGATCCAGCGTTGAATCCATACGAGGGAGGATCTAAAGAGAATTATCAAGCTAGCACAAATATCATCTTGATCCCAAACCGTGGAACGCGTTGTGAATCCTTAGTAATTATGTGAGGCTACAGTAAATAGTCCTAATATTATAGGTGGATAATCTAGCGTGGAAACAATTAGTGTAGGCCACTCTAATTCTCTAGTCAAGGTGGAAATAACAGGGGTTCAAGATCTTGGGTCTTCCCCTCGATCTTTCTTAAGTGAGATTTTCCACCAACACCTAACATAACAATTATATAGTCACTTTACATCAAAAGTAGCACAAAAATAAAAAATCACCTACATTAATTTTCTAGAAAAACAATCGATGTAGCCCACACTAATTCTCTACTAGAAATGGCGTGAGCTCTAGAAAATTCAGGTGGCCCCACAATAATAGGACTATTTAGTGTACTTGCACATAACATTATTAGTGGTGGTTCATGTGTAATAAAGTGGGTGCTTCAAACTAGAGAGAGTTTTTCAAGAGCTCTCATTTTGTCAACTTATCAAGATTGAGGGTGTTATTGGGATCATTATCCAACGGCAAAGTATGTGCAAACTTTACTAGGTTGTTGCGGGGATTTTTATTGATGAGTTTGCATTATGTTTATTTTTTAGACCAAAAGGCCAAACAACCAATGCCAAGCATGAAATAGAGCATCTCCACTCATGGAGCTACAAATGGGCCACTACCGCTCATTTAAAGCAAGACCATATGTTACATCCCACCTCCAAAGTCCATATAAAGGTAGATAGATAGATAGATAGATATCAAAAAAATTGTTGCCTACCACTTACAAACTCTTCAATTATCCCAACATTATTTGAGCAAACCTATACGCACTATGTCGTAGTCCAACATACTAAACCTCTTACTAACCTTGTATATATATTCACCAATAGCCTTAATAACATATATCTCCTCCATAACCACATACAATACCCATCTTTCCAATACAACCACCCATATAAACTACTCATTGCAAATATATTATTTCCACGTTCAACAAACCCCATGCAAACCATGATTCCCAAAGTAAGAGCCCACAATAACATTCTAGGTAACGGCGAAGCTAACAAACTTGCAAAACAAGGCTCCCTCTACAATCCATATTCCTCACTCAAATGACTTTCCACTTAATTTAACATTGGACCCCATACTAGCCCGCCAATGTTCCTACATCAACACAACATGATGATTCCGTCCACAACATCAAATGCTATATAGAAAACGAATATCACATTTTTAAATTTTTAAATCAACACTTGCCTTCCCTTTCATCTCCAATGGCAGATTCCTAGATGTCACCACTACTCGAAAACATGAAAAACATGACATCTTAATCCCTCACCTACTACAACTAGGATGGAACACCCTCCCTTCAAGTGTCCTTACTACAAGCATCCATGGAATCATTCACAACTCAGCAATCACATATGTCCCTGATATGGAGATTTTCCACACCAAATTCCAACACCTCATGGAAAATCTTTCTCTCAATTCCATCAAATACCTCACATACATTGTTCTTAACAAATGTAAACTCAAAAAATGACAACCCTCCATCCCCCTTGACAAGTTTACGATATATATATATATATATATCAAGGTCCACATGTTGAGATATAGGCATTACTTCATCTCCCTCTTAAATCTACTCAGGGAAATACTACGGAGGTGGCTAATAGACCATCCTTAGATTGGCCAACCAACATTTTATTTTTATTTTTATTTCTTATTTTTTTGCCTATTGATTACATCGTACATGCCCTCTCTCCAAACTCCTTCAATGCATCTAAACTTACTATTGTCCGGTGATCACATGGGTGGGAACATGCCATGCTAGTTTGCTTTAAAGAGCCTAAAATGCCAATGAAGGGGCCATGTAACATTGTTGTGGCTCCATGAGTAGAGATCAATGTTGGACCTGTATATAGGTGAATGCCTAGTATCAATAAGCAACATCGAGAATGGTCTTAGATAACCTACCCCTTGGTATCATAATTGTAGTGCTAATCAATTATTGATATTTGGTGGGAATGCCAAGGTGAGAGAGCTTTGTATACCCGAGTTATTACTTGGGTCAATGCCATTATTAACCATATTCATACAAGGGTGATATCCTTTCAGTGTGAAGGTTCTCACATATTATATAGACTTGAATGGTATCACAAACTAAATACTGTCATATACCCATACCCTATTGATATCAAGAAAGAATGAAATTGCCGTCATAGATACCCGAATAGTATTACAATTATATCTAAAAAAAGGGATTATTCCAACATTGGTGGAGACCTAACGATTGAAGGGCCAGGAAGACACGCCTACTGAGTGATTGATGGTTTGTTTTTGTGTGAACTAGGATGAGCTCAACTAAGGGCCACTTTACACTAGAGCTTGAGGACCCTTAACCCATGATATACAAATTGTGGGATTGGTTGAGAAGTTGGAAACTGCTCAAATCTACTTTATAATAGACCTTGAAGACCTAAGGGACCCAAAAAATTGAATGGATGAAAAATCCACATGACATCCTACATGATAGCAAGTGAGCGATACATCATGGTCTACTAGATATTGGACTAGGCCCATCAAAAAAATGTGGTTCTAGCAAAATTAGGAACCTTGACAATCGACTAAATTGCCATGGGCTCCCATTAATATTATATTACCATGGCACGGACCCGAACCAAAACTTATGTTACGGTCCCTCAAACATGGTTCACTTTCACTTTACACTAAGCTTGAAGGCCCATCAATTACATAATTAAATATCTATTTCCCATGGGACGAGCTTTTGGATGATTTTCTAGGGCACTTAGATTTTCATGGTCACGGCGCTTGGTTTGTGTGTAAAGCGACCCTAAAACTTAGGGCCACTTCACACACAAGCTAGGGCTGTGACCACAAAATTTTGAGGACCCTTGATTTCATCTAAAAACCGTATCATTGACACGGTCTGTCAAAATTTGCATCATACCTACCTCTCGGAGGTAGACTTGATGCAAACTCCAGTAGACCATGGAACATTATTTATGGTATGCCATGTAGAAACCCTTGTAGACTTTTCATCCATGATAATCACTTTCTTTGGACCCTGAAGGTGAGTTTCCATGTTGGCCATTCATCCACCAGATTCTAGCGTGAATAACGACAAACCCATCCAACTGTAGAGGGAATCTAGTGGGGTAGGGTTCGTATGTACCAACTAGCTACTCCCATTGTCTCAAATCCAGACCCACCTACTAACCTCCTCCTCCTCCAAGTTAAAACCACCTGCTCCTCCTAAAACCAATCCTCAAAAAACCTTCTGTGACCAACACTTGTAGATAAACAAAAAAAAATCTTGAATGGATGCACGAAAGTCTAACAACCCACGTCCACAGCCCTCTACGTTCTCATGGACCGCCAAATTATAGTCGGATGATGGCTTGGACTTAAGTACATGCGAACACCTCCGACCCACTATTACCCTAAAATCTAGTGGGCGAGAGGCCTAGATGAAAACTCACCCTTAGGCCTCCACCTTCTAAAGTGAAGTGAACTTGATGGTCTCGGCCTTTACGACCAATGAGAGACCTTAGAATGAGGTGGTCACGGGCCCTCAGTCTCGTTTGTGAAGTGAGAATTCAATGGTCATTGGTGGACGGTGGGCCATCGTGTGTGTGATCCTTCGCGGCAGGGGCAGGTCCTGGCGGGCCGCCGCGGCTGCCGCGGAGAGACGCGCTTTCCAGCCACCTGCTACGAGCCACGTGTCAGAGATTCATCGGAGCTTTGCCTGGCCTAGTTATTACTAGGGCGCCTACCTTACCTAACCCTTGTGCTAGGTGTACCATTTTTCTTCAATTAGTGCGTGTGGAAAATTGATGCAGGAATTACAAAATTAGACTCCATGGATCATCGGTCCCTCTAAAGAAACCTCTCTTCAAAGAAACGCAACCACAAGAGCGTGTTGAGTATTTTTAACCAAGGCGTATTTTGTGTCCCGCTTTTCTTTTCTTTTTTGGGGACATTGGGGCCGACATCACGGGCTGAATCGCATGGAATCCATGAATAACAACAAATAAATGTAAATATTCCTTTCACATAACACATACTCAGTTGATGAGGTGTCTTGTTTCAATTGTCTTGACTTCAAATTTAGCCTGAAACATTAGGATTCCCGCATCCGAAGTCTTTATTCTCGGGTCTCTTGTTCGGCCCCATGAACGCAACTCCTCACCTGAGTAATGTTACGGAGTTTAGATAAGACAACAACTTTTGATGTGTTTGTGAAGACTGGCATTGTCTTGACTTCAAAGTTAGTCTGAAACATTAGGATTCTGGCATCCGAAGTCTTTATTCTCGGATCTATTGTTCGGTCCCATGAACACAACTCATCACCTACATAATGTTACGAGGTTCAAATAAAACAACAACGTTTGATGTGTTTGTGAATATTGGTATTGTCATAACAATGTTTTTGATAGACACATGTTCAAAGGAGGGGCATTTCAAAGTGTATTTATTTTCTTATAACATTGCCTAGTTACATGATTATCAAGCACTGTTCCCCTTTTATTCTAGGATTGCCTTCCAAAATGAACAGTGCTCAACCATAGTATTGTCCAAAAATGCCAATTAACCAACATATAGCTAATCGTGACCTACCCTTATGGAAAATTGCAATGTGTAGATACATTTCATATTTATATATATTTTTGTTTATTTTATTCATTATTTCACTTCATTTTGGGTTGCGATTATTCCATTGACTCATGTTCATCCATTAAAATTGCATCTTCCATCTAAGCGTGGAGCTCATGCCCACTACTCGATGGTGTAAACACTTTGTTGAGTTTTAGACAATATTTTAATTTAAGGGGAAAAAAAAAGATGTTACGGAACGAAAACAATATTTGTTTTTGTTGTAATTTTCACCAACATATTGTCGACATGACAGTGTGCACAAAGAAAGTAGGTGTGAGGTGGCTTATATATTTGTTGGTTATAAATTGTTGGCCTTGTCCCATTTGGTTCATTATTGTGGGCAGACCCATTAAATTATATAGTACTATAATAGTACTATTCTCCCTCTTTAGTATGACACATTTGGGGAACACAAAAAAAGAAGTCGTATTATTGAGGTGTCGTCTTCTCATTAATATGACAAATGGCATAAAGTTGCCGTATTCTTGAGGAAATATGAAAACATAAATAATATGAGCTTAAAAATATATACAACAACTTTAGGCAACATAGATGGCATGAACTAATAACGTATAACTCTACAAAAATACAAATATTCTTAAGAACTCTTGAAATAGGAGTTCAAAGATCTTTGGTGTTGCCTACCCAAGCGAGTAACTGTCATCTTATTTAAATTCCCTACTACCTTTTAAAAATTAATAATTCCATCAACACCAAAATATGAAGAGTTGTCTAATAAGAAACTAGACAACAATGATGCATGACGTTTAGCATCAGTAAGCTTTACTATAGGTGGAGCAGCATCATCCACATCTATTAAATCTAGATCAACATTAAGATCAAAGTCTTGTGCAGGATCGGTTCCCAAAGCAGCACTAGTAACCCTAATTCTCATCAAGTTCCCAATGATAAGTGAAGTTCCCAAGTAGTTCCCAAATGAGAAATGGACATATTTCAAATATACATAACATAGATGAATTATTTTTTAGCATTCACTACCTCTTTAATATCGACAATTATTTCAATTAATAGGGAGATCTTTAATGTCACATTATCGAGTGTCGTGGTCGTATCAAAGAGGGGGCTTTGAACTAAAAAGTTGGGTCTCGCCAAAATGTGTCGTAATATCGAGGGTGTCGTATTAATGAGGCTAGACTTTAATAAAGAGTTGTGCTAGAGAAGGCCGATGTTGATCATGGTCAGCTACTAAGAGCATCCTCAGTCGGTCTAGGTAAAGCTCACTGCAAACCAAGACCTATCTTGCTTAAAATTGCTCAAAATTTAGAGGGAGTGCACCAAATCTTGCTTAAAATGGACAGATCCTCCCACACTCCCTCTAAATGTCAAAAATTTGGAGGGAGTGTGGGAGGATCTTTCCATTTTAAAGCAAGATTTGGTGCACTCCCTCTAAATTTTGAAAATGTGGTGTTTTCAATGAGGGATTTCACCTACGTCAAATTTTTACAATTCTTTTTTCTTGAGAAATATCTCACGTTTATTTAGGTGTGCTTCTAATGATGGTAATTTCAGTTTCTAATTTTAGGTCAGTCAAAAGATAGGTTTTGGTTTGCAGTGAGCTTTACCTAGACCGACTGAGGATGCTCTAATAAGCGCATCCTATGGACCCAAGAAAGGTTATATATATATATATACACACACACGGTGCTTATGGAGGCACAAGTGGTTGCATCCCAAGAACAAACAAGATGAAGGAGAAGCTCTATGCAATTGTTAATGTAAACACAAATGACATGGTCTCGAGAATTTTTAGAAGGTATGGATTAATGTTGGACTGGTATATTAGTGAATGCATGGTATTAATAATTAACATCAGTAATGGTATCAAGGATCTACTTGTGGGTATCAACATTGTGATACCAATCAGACGATGATATTTGATGGGTATGTTAAGGTTAGAGAATCTTTGTATACTCGAGTTATTATCCAAGTCAATGCCATTCTATAGCATGTTGATACTAGGGTGACTTCACCTAGGTATGAAAGTTCTTGCATGATATATATAGACCCAAATGGTATAAAATACCCATACCCTATTAGTATCAAAAAATATATAATCCTCATTATAGATACCCAAATGGTATAAAAATCAAATAAAATGATACTAGTCCAGCATTGGTGTGGATAATGTAACTCAAATACATGTTTTTATGCGTAGAGAGACCCATATTGGGGCTCTTGGACACTTAGGAGATCAATGGTCCACATTAGTTTTCTACCCACACATCAGACCAATGAATGCATTTCTTCTAGTCAAGATGATGTCATAATTAAATATTTTATTCTTCCTTTGAGTTTGTCAATCATAACATAGAGCTCAATATTTGTTAGACAACAAATAATTAATAATTGAGCTAACTTAGGATGGTATAGCAACTTCTATGCCCAGGGGGAGGACTCTTCATTGGAAACCTAAATGACGTGGATGGGTCATCTATAAACAAGACGTATATAGAAGAAGAAGAAAAAGACAAATGTGTACATATGAAATGCATGCTAGTAAATGGACTCATGTTTTTATACTAAGTAGTTTGATTTAATGTGATAAATGCCTCCACTATGTATACAAAATATAAATCATGAATTAAGCATGGATTGATTACATACAAAAGTGACTTTCACTATCCAATGAGAAAGTCATTGAGCATTTTTTTCATGCATAGCATGTAGCTCAACAATTACATCAAACAAACAAATTGCATAATAACCTTAGGGTCTCATTATGTACATCTATATTTATGTCAAATAAAGTAGTAGCCTTTTTAGTTGTACATACAAGAGAAAAAAAATAACACCTCCCCTTATGTATACTATGTATGTATGCAAAGACCTCAAATAATACCCCTTCTTACACTCACGCTGGTTCGTTTATAGCATGAAGAGTCCACCCCCTAGACTTTTGAACATTATAACGTTGTATGTGACCAAAATGCAAAGCCATTAAGTAAAACATGTCTACTTTGATTTTGGTCCTAAATGGACACTTATATCCGAGTGGTGTGTAGTTGGTTGTGGATTTAAAACCGACACTTAAAAGACATGTGTTGAAAAGAAAATGGATTATGTGCTCCCAATTCATTAACCATCATAGATGTAATAGTCAACATGATCTTCATGATCATTTATTAACTCAAAGATTGTTTAGTTATTCATTGAATGGAAAATATTCATACAACCCAAGAAAATTATGAGGAAAGTGGCTATAGCATGATTTGGATTTGCTAATTATCTCGAATGAATTGAGTGTTTCATATCCTACGAGAGGTGAGTGCAAAGCAAAAAGTGTCCATTCAAGACCTGCTTACCTTATACCCACCTTAACAATATTGTGACTTTGTCCTTAATATCCCAATATTATATGGTGCTAAGATGTTGTTTGTATTACACTAAGAGGTTTTCTTAAGTAGACATACCTATAATGCTTACTTCCAATATTTTGGTATCCAAGATATGAAGTTAATATTGTACATATGCAATAGCAAACCAATTGAAGAACACTACACTAAAAAGAATATTTAGTGTTTGATTATATTTTAATGTTGTTACCACCCTACCCTGCTCAACACTAATTGTCAATTGCTTGACAATTAGTGTTAGACTTATATGTGCCACTACCTTCCCTACTGCCACCTCCCTTCTTGTGAAGCATGGATTTCACTTTTTTCTTTTTTCATATCTTTACTAACAATAAATTCAAACATGTAACTTCCACATACTACCATAGTTGATATTTCGTGTTTGAGTTTACATTCAATGTTACTTCCTTTCATAAGGTTATTGACATTTAGTGTATGCATTCGTATTTAGTGTATCAAACACTACATTTCCTCTTTAGTGTAGCGTTAGGCAAACGGATTCTAATGCCAACATGAAATATATCATTAAAAAAATTGAGATCTCAATTTTAGGTTTCCTTAACCGGGTTTCTTTTTAATGTATTCATTTCAGCTTGGATGTGTACATATGCATTAATTTCCGCTTAAGTCTAGTGTTTGAATCATAGACATGTCTACCTTTTGTGGAGTGGATAGTATAGTCTTTTGATTATCATTCCACTAAATTAGTGTGGCCGATGAAAAAGTAATACGGGTTGGATTGTTACGTAGACGATATATTGTGAGGTGGCACCATAAAAAGCTCATTGCACTTGACCTCTCTTTCAAACCATGACGTAAGAAGTGCATGTGCTTTGTGACCCCACCTTGTTGAAGATTAGTGTGGGTTCTCTAGAAACTAGGAACTAAGTAGACCATTTTTTGGTAGTGGTTGTTGGAGAATTGCAAATGTCACCCCTAGAGTCAAGTATTCATGAGTTATGTCAAGTGTGCACTTGCAAGGAAGGAGGGTAGGTTCTAGAGACTCATATGTTGTTGGGGTTTGGTCATCAAACCCCTATTGTACCACACATTCGTTTAAACAAAGTGTCTTTGGTACTCAAAAGACAACGAGGACAACAATTTTGTCCATTTAGAGAATAAAACATTTTAGTAATAATTTAATAATTAATTATCAAAGCATTTATACATGTTAAGATTGTGAATTGAGCTTTGATCCACTTCACTTAGAATACGAGTTCAAGGAGTAGGATTTTTTATTGTCTATGTTAGAAGATCAATGTAATTTAACTAAATTCTCAAAGAAGAAGAAGAAGGAGAAGAAGAAGAAATGTCAGGCAATCCGACATGAATTTGAGCCCATTGACTTTACCATGTTCAAGAATCCCCTTGATGCACGGTGGGGTTTACTGCCAACGTTGTGAAATAAAATACATTATTTTGATATCCATTTACTATGTGGGGGGAGTATTGGTTCTTGTTTATTTTCGAGTTTTCTCTTATCAAGTACTAGATATGTGAGATATTTGATGGCTATTTGGTGGATGGGTTTCATTATGTTTTTTTAATTGGTGATGTCGGGATATGTAGGTTCTCAAGGAGTTTTGTGCTTCTTGTGTGAATGGCTCCCCTTACTCATGCGGTGATAACTATGAGGGGTCTTATATTACAGCCTTGTGCTCTTATTGCATCTACTAACATGTTGTATTTGTCTTCTTTTGTCTGTATGGCTTGGTCAAGGAATCTATCATGCATAAAGGTGGATTCAATGATTTGGATAGTTAGGTTAGGTGTAGGTATTAGTGAACCATTTTGTTCATATGCAATGCCTTGTATGTAAATGATATCCGGTCCTAGTTTTGCGAGGCATTCACATCATATAGTGCTACATGTGCAGCTTAGTATTCATAGCATGATGGTGTTGTCTTGGTGATTGCCATGTTGGTTACCGGCATTAATCAACATTTGAGAGTACAATGATAAGTGTAGTATGTACTCTAGGAGTTCACTTCGCCTTTGGTTTTATGATACATGCATTATAACTGGGTATTTTATGGGCATCTCTTATGTCAAGGTTTAGGAAATTCAATGACCAAAGTTTTACTACAAATTAGTTTTTCAAGCATTTCTTGACACCCTATTACTAGTTAGAATATTTTGATTTGTGTTATTTTTAGAGGACCATCTATCCATTTCCTAAACCTACAAATAACTTCCTTACATTGTCCTAAGCTAACATATACAAACCCAAGAAGATAAAACATGAATATGAATTATACCATTCAAAATCACAAGTTTGACAATGCAAACATTGTCCTAAGCTAACATACACAAACCCAAGAAGATAAAGCATGACTATGAATTATACCATTCAAAATCGCAAGTTTGACAATGCAAACACCTCACACATTAATTGCCAAACATGCATATCATAGCTCTGCATTCTTGATGTATGTAGAGACACACACCGGATTTTCACACCATTTGATTGGGACATCTACAACGTTTTTAAGTA
Organism: Polytrichum commune; assembly: GCA_950295325.1. Lineage (NCBI taxonomy): Eukaryota > Viridiplantae > Streptophyta > Polytrichopsida > Polytrichales > Polytrichaceae > Polytrichum > Polytrichum commune. The sequence goes on from OX485804.1 coordinate 63,795,452, forward strand.
CGCCTAGATGTTAGAACTTCAACGCCCAAGTCATGTGTTTTCCCCTAGCGCTTTGAATCAACAACATCCCCAAAGGCAATGCTAAAACCAATGTCCCCCACATTACCTCTCATAAAAGGTTTAGTGGTTGCAAAACATGCCCATTCCAATTGTGATTGTGTAGCCACTTGACATAACAACTTTCACTCCATTGAATCATCAATTAAGTTGTGCACATTGCACTTGACTCCCGCATCCTTGATAGCTGGCAAACCCCTAGTTGTAAAAGTGGAAATAATAAAACCAATTGTATGTCTCCATATCAACTACTTCCCAACCACATATGGAGAGTAGATTCCACAAAATCCACATGACATGTCCAAGATTTCATCACTTGTTTATGAGGAATTCATCAAAAAGGTAGAATTATAAATCCATTCATCCATATCCATTCAACCTACTATGATGAGAAAAACTGAATTGCTTCATGCACACAATACATCAAAAAATGTAAACCTAATGTTATATACTTTATAGCATGCTATATTATATATGATTATTATATAAATTAAATTGACATTGTGTTATTTCAACTCCAACTATAATTTATATCTTGAAGAAAAGTGCAACTTGTATTTAAACTCTTGTTGATAGTTCATTTCCTCCTACATGGTTTTTTTTGGGGGTTTGAGACAAAAGGTTAAACAAACAAAAAAACCGCCAATGCATTAAGAACCAAGGAAGATGCGCCCACTTTTGGGGGAAGGTGGAGCCCCTTGAATGCACCACACTGCCACATAAAAAGTACCAAAGACACATGGACCCCATCAAGGACAACCCACCAATCCACCCAACCAAGACCACCCCAAACCCACCAACAAGGACAACCCCCAAACCACCAAGCGCCCCCCTCCCCAAAGTGCCAACCTACTTGCTATGTTGCCTTTCCCAATTCCAAGTGATATGTAGATTGTTCCTTTTACATAGAACATTCCTAGCTCCCTGGGTTTGGTCAAAACCTTTAAGAAGAACTTCGGCTAAATAGACACTAATCTTAACAAACTTAATAATCCTCTCCCAAGCCACTTGGCGTACATAATGAGAATGTCCCAGATGAGGTGTTTAACTTTGGACTCGTGCCATTTTTCATGGTTGAACACCTATCATTGCGTTCAATCCAAATCATCCAAAGATGCCAAATCTTGCTTTCCTTGACAAACTTCTTAGGAATCCTGTCTTTGACGAGAGTTTGTTTCCAATTACAACTACCATACTTACCGGTTCTAACCCCACATAATCCATGCATGATGAATGTCTTCCATCTCCATGCTTTTCGGGCTTGGATGCAATCCCATAATTTTGTATTTGACTGATTCACTAGTGTTCAGAAAGCAAATTTAAAAACATGTTATTTAGAAACGAAGGGAGGTGCAAAGCTCGTCCACCATTCATTAACCACAACTGCCAAACGAACCACATGAAAATGTGGCCTCTTTCCCATGTTGAAGAGGATACTAAGTTTGTGATCAATAAACCATGAACTTACATGGGAGATAGCCTTGCCAATAATCCGCTGCCCATGGTACTGGGAGTCCTATTGATGATAGAATCCCTACCAAATATCATAATGTGATTAAGGAAGTAATACCCTTCAACTGAGGGAGCCAAGACATGAGTAATCAGCGGTAATACATGAGTAATATATATGAGCAATGAGTGGTAACACATGAGTAATGAACGGTAATACATGAGCAGGGAGCAGGGAGGGATAACATGTGAGGAATGGGTCCATATTTAATAAATGTGCACATATTTAGGCTTTATATTTCAAAATTGTCACTCGTTTAGGGTCAATTATTCAATAATAAGGTGCTAACATTTTGAATGCAAAAGTATGAAGGGGGCCTATTACCGTAGATACTTCCAAAAACTATATGTCCATTGCTGATTTTTATTACCAAAAACCACACCATTACAAGTCACTTACTGACATTCTCAAAATTGTGGTTGAACACAACACTTTGAGCATTACTCACATTCTACAACACCGAAAGTTCAAGTAGCCACATGACGTCGTTATAGGTAAATGTTGGAGTATGAATGAACTTGTCATTGTCATAATCCACCTTGCTTAGAAAACTAAACGCATATTTAAAATAAAATAAAATAAAATAAAACGTCGGTGTTTGTTACACTGACATGTGATTTCCATTCACCTACTCCCAACTTGTATCTACATGGGTATGGGGGGCGGGAGTGGCTTAATGCCTATTAGTAACAAGTGAACCATTTTGCTCGTACTAGGGCTATTGGGTTAGTATGTTTTAATCTAGTAATACCAAGAATTATTTCATTTCCAATTTTCTTTTATTGAATATGATGCGTGTTAGGTATTTGATGGCTATTTGTGAAATGTTCTTCATTTAGTTATTGATTTTATGTTGGGGGATTCTAAGTTCTATAAGGTGTTTGACGGTTGGTGTGTGGATGGAGACTCTTATGCCGACAGTTTTTGGGGTAGGGGGGACCGTCCAACCTTGTTGGGTGAGGATTGGTTGAAGTATAGCATATTTATCTACTTTGCAGGTGGTGGTGGCCTTGGGGAATCCATCATTGCAGTATGTAAAATTTCAAGATTTGTACTTTGGTATTAGGGTTGGGTATGAATGGGGGTTTAGCATTTGGTGGGATGCCTGTTAGGCATAGGATGTCCGGACATAGGTGGGCTGGGCAATTGCATTTTGGTAGGTAGCATGTGCACAGTAATAGCCACGGTGGGATATTGTTCTTTGTTGCACGGTTGTTGTGGGAACCAACATTTATTAATGTGAAGCATCGTGTATTAGGGTGTGCCTTTAGGGTTTAGCCAATGCATGGGCTCCTTTGTTGTGGCAGTTGGTGTGAAAGGTTATTTATATGTCGGTTTGTGCAATATGATAGTGAGTGGAGGCATAAGTCATTTTCTCTAAGATGGTAAAGGTTGCATAATGGAGAAATGTTGTGTTTGAGTACATGTCTTTTTCTATAGTTGCCCATATATTGCCATATTGGAATATAAGTATTTGTAATATTTGTGCGTCGGAAATCCATTTGGCATCCCAAAAGATGTTGGATCCTATTGGGTGGAGATCATTGTTTGAGAGCCATTTGTTGACATACAGGATGGTGTTTGTTGCTTGGGAGGTAAGTGCATTTTTATTTTCTTTGTGTGTGTATGTAGTTAAGGTTGTGTACGGAGCCGTTGTGTTGGGTGGATGTAGGTTGTATTGAAGGCCAAAATGGTGTTTGGTGTCCTACTCGGTGGAGGGAACTACTAATATTTTTGGTTCTTGGGCCTTTTTTTTTGGCTAGTTTATTTGCCTTGGCATTGCCTCTATGTTTGTGTGTGCTCTATTTTTCTTATTATGATATTATGTTTGGATGAGTTTGTGGCTGCAATGATGTGAGAGATAATCAAGTAGTTTGTCTAGGCGGTAGTATTGTGAGGAGGGATGTTTGATGTGGTTGAGTAGGAGGTAGATGTTGTTGAGGTTGTTTGTGAAGTGTGGGAGGGTGGATTGGGGTGGTGTTGACCTTTAGAAGGGGGTTAGGGAAGTTTTGGAGGAAGGTGTGTACTATGTGGTGGTGGGTGTTTATCATATTCATTATTCACTACTACCTACATGGTTCATTTTTTTATTGCACAAATTCTACGGTTACAAGAAATATGTGCATGTAATATTAGTTAAATTTTCTAAGTTAGTGCTCATATATTAGTGCTCATCACTCACTGTTCACATGCCAATATTTCTAGTTAATATGCCTATTCTATAGGTGGTTAAAGTCAGTTCCTGGATGATGAATGTCTCTCACAATGCACTACAATGCCAAGTTTGAAACTTTTTAGGTTCCGGGTGTTGTCCACATTACTAAAAATGCTCGACACCTACAATAGGTTGCAAGTGACCTTGGACATGGGAAATGACTTCCTTATTCAAGTCTAAGTAACCTTCTATGAGCTTCAAAAAGTCTATCGTTTTCCTTGAAATCAAAGCAAAGTCAATGGAGACTTCCACCTGCCTATCTATTCTTGAAGTCTAACTTAGTAGAATTTCCATGCCAAATAGGAGGCCCGGAGGAAAACATGAAGTAACTTCATGGTGGCTACTTATTTTGAGAGATTGCTTGTGGGTTTCTCTTTGGAAAAATTGGGTTAGCTATAAATTGATTGTGTTTGGGAGTTGACCTTTGGACATGTGAACGTGTATTGTTCAAATATTTTGCATTTTGGTTGCATTCAACTGGCCGAACGGGTCTCTTGGGTTGTGTAATTTTAGCACGTCTACAATATAAAAAAAAGCAATTGTTGCCTATGGACTTTATGATCCAAAATCTATATACAAATAGTTACATGTGTCATGATGTACTTCTACAAAGTGACTTGAACAAGAATGACTTCTTTTGCATCCCTAGTAGCCACCTTACCTAAAATCATTCACATGAACATATAGAATAGTTCCTTGTGAACTTATAGGAGTTAACACTTAACGGACATGGAGTTTGTTTATATGGGTTATGTGATGATTTATAAACCCCCAACATGTATTGTCACCACGTTCTATTTGGCACGTGGTATTGAATTCATGTTTAGCGTAACCTATTGAACAATTAAGTGAAAATGAAGTCACATGTGGTTAGATACGCAAGGTGTGTATTTAAGTCTACGTCACATTATGTCATTCAGGGCCGGTTTACATCATGGACCATGAAGTCGGATCATGGAAGAAGGCATTTTTCCATGGTATGACTTTCATGGTCCGATTCCTTAAAAAACCAATTCACAAAGCCTTTGGGGCCCCTCAGTAGGTGTAAACCGAATGTGGACCGAGAGGAATGACCATGCACCAAAAAGTGAGTGTAATGATTATATATGTAAGCCCAAAAAGAGCAGTTTTGAAATAAATAAATAAATAAATAAATAAAGTTTGACCATTTGCTTGTCTTGTCTTGTCTTCATCTTCTCTTCCAAAAAAAATTCATAAAATATTTATTATAACAACATTTCTCCGCCATGGGCCCCTGCATTTTCCTATAAGAGCATCCTTTTTGCCTCTCCCACCGCAAAACCCGTTGGACAATGTCAGTAGATAATGTAGACCTTTACAATATGTATGTTGGAGACCTTGAACTCCATGATCACTTTGACATTTTTTTTCCTTGGTGTAAATTGAAGTGGTCCCGGGCCGGGTTCAACAGCCAATCACAAATTTTACAAGGCCTTGGGACAACTTCAAGGTCCATGGTGTAAACAATCCCCTTACATGAACACAAATCTTCCTATAATGCAAACTACATGTATATTTATGTTCTGGTTGGAGTAATGTATATGATGAATGTGTAATATTTCACATAGTGTCACTCAAGATCGATTTGGTTAAAAATATGAAAAAGTTATTTTCAACCTCTTTGTATGACATCAGGAGGTCCATATTGGGCCTCTTGGATGTTAAAAGGACATTATGAGTAACTTCATAATGCATAGCTCCAACTTCCTACATACTTCTACTTACTAGACATCACCGCTTTCAAATTTTCATATGATTAGATTAGGCACCACGGGCCTTGGCTTGGTGGTTAGGGCTCATGGCCCCCAATGAGGAGGTTGTGGGTTCTATTCCCCATGCCGGCGTGGTGCTCACCATCTTAGTCCACCCAACTATGGTGGGGGGTCCTTGGACCTTGTTGTATGGGTACCTCAAAGCCCTTTGGGGGGATACCATGTCCGGTATCTTCAAGGCACTAGTGGCTAGCTAGGAACTAGTATAGTGTGTCACTATAGTGTCCATCCTCGAAAGGGGAGAGTAGTATTGTCCCAATGTCCCCTTGTCCAGTGGGCATCGGGTCATTGGCATTACGAACGGACACTTTATTCACGCCGGCCCCTTGCTAAAAAGGGACCGGAGTTTCTATCTATCTATCTATCTATGATTAGATCACATATGACATCTCGAACTTAAAATGAGAGATAAACTTGCTATATTTGAAGTCAAAGATGAATATCTATTGAAAATTTGAACTAATACTCATTAAACTGCCCTCAAAAAAAAAAAAAAAAAATCCTTCACTATGTACATTCATATTTGAATATGCACATATTTGTTAGCAACCATACCATGTCCGTTAGTGGTTGTAAAGTGGTCATAATCTTATACAAAGTTTTGCAGCTTTGTTTTTATTATGGATAATGTGAGAATGTTTTACTTTCACTTTGACCTCTAAAGGCAGTAGCAAAACTATCCAGTCCAATTCATAAGCTTGTTAAAGAAGATCAAAACTTCTTATTGTAGATCTCATTGTATGGATGGAAATAAATTTATCAAGTTAGGATTGTTCACACATAGTTTCAGCTATCCACAAAAAATTATAATGTGGAAGTGAACATTGATATTTCTGCGCAAAGATAACTACCCCAACAGAAAAATGTTTGCCTTGGCCTTTAAGGAGCCACGTCATTGAGGTGTTGTGAACGCCAATCTCGGCCACCAACTGGGGTCTGACAAATCTAAAGGCTCCTATGTTGTCCCACCACCTGGCTTCTCTTTCCTTCAGATAGAGCTTGAAAAACTTCATGTTGGATGAAATCTCCACCACTATCCACTCACGAATCCTAGATGAAAATTTTCAAACTAAGTTATTCATTAGAAGGACTTGGGGAGGAGATGGTGCCACCAAGGGGGGGGGGTTCAAACTCCTACCTCTTTCTTCTGAAAGGTAGAGCCAAGGGTACTAGCCATCAACTTCAAGCCCCTTTTGATGACCAACCTTGAAATGAAATTTAACCGGTTATATGAGAGCATTTGTGTGGGATTTTGAAGGTTCCCCAAGCGTCCCCTAAGTTCTCAATAGAATTCCCGGGATGAACAATCAACCCCTTCATCTTGCAAACATTGATTTTTCATCCGTTGAAATTTCATCCATCGGAAGTTTTTTTCGGGTTGCCCAAGTCACTTCGTAAACCGTAGGATGAGGCTCTATGAATGAATGACTTGGATATGGTCTGCCCACAACCACACACCGTCCATTCACAACGCCTCAGTGACATGGCTGTAGGAGTTGATAACGGTGCACCTTGGAGATCAAATCCCACTTGTTTCCTTTATCCCAATCTTTGAAATAAAATAAATAAATAAAATCCCCGGAGTAGGGAATAGACACACATACGTAAACTGGCACAAAGAAGTTTGTGGGCCTCGGGAAGGGCCTAAAGTGCTAAACATTTTTAGGGGGATGACCTAGTACCTAGTAGTGTGCATTGTGTAATGTGCCAATCTTCAAAGTGTTACATTTGCCGGCCACCACTAACCCTAGCTATGGATGAATGGCGAGAATGGTCAATCCGGTAACTAACCCTAGATATTGTAATTAGTGTCACCAATTCTATTTGTCTTGCTTAATACTACTTTATACCACATGTGTAGTGTCACTAACATTACTGAATGTAAAGCTAACATTATTGTAATCACTAACATTATTGTAAAAAGCTTTGGGCTTTAGACTTACAATGTTGTTATTGTTGTCACTTATTAAGTGCTTCCTTTTTCCCAAAATTTTCCTCATCCATGAAAATTTTTCATTACACAAATGTTAGGATGTAGAATATGCCAAAGATTGTAAGTATTTAATTGCCGAATGTAAGTTGGGATGATAGCACTTGTAAACTTATAAACAAGAAGTGTCATTAGAAAGGTCACTACATTGATATAAAATGCCATACAACACTAAATAAAATATTTAGTGTACACCTTTATCATCAATGTAAGCATTTGAGCACAGCTATTAAGATCGTGAGATTACTCAATTTGTGTGTTGGTCTTGTTGGTTATTGAAAGAGCATTTCAATGTATTTTAGCATGTAGTTTTTGGACATTGCATGGATAAAGTATAATTACCAAGTTATTGACTGCAAATGTGTCCAAGATCAATCCTTGGTTTTCATGTTCAATAGGGGTTGCTATTGGGTATGGGTTTAGGGTTTGCCACATTACGCGTAGTTATCATGTATGAAAACGTTATGTTGGATTTGATCCATCTTGAGCTTGCCATAAAAATTCAGAACTTCCATGATACCAAAAGCCAATCTTATGGTTTACATAGAGTATGGAGGGACTTGTAATGAACCTAAATCCACATGCACATTTGACTATTAATCGGATTGTGAATTGTCTCATCCAACAATTGTGAGACATGAATATTGTTTTTTCAAATATTGATTACCGGAGTTGAGATACAAAAAATTATAAGAGGTCAAAGTGGAAACTATTCTTTCTCTTTGAGTGATCACATAACTAAATACTGAATCTAGGAGGTCTCTTTTGTTTGAACAAATTGTCCACTATTACTGTAACAAGTGTCTCTTGGGTGGTTGTTATGAACTACGAGCCTTGCCATATACCACTCAAATATAGACGCTTGCAAAAGACTAGTGTTCAATCAAGGCCTGCACACATTGGTGGAACTCTAAAGTTGGCATGCAAATTTTGCATCCACAAAACGGCATAAATTTAAAAGTAAAGCTGATATTATCTACTTGGTTATTGTGGTCTAGCCAACTCAAACACATGCCTTGGGCCCAACAATTTGGCCATTGTCAGCGTAAGCTTAGACAATGTCGCATGTACTTGTGCAAACACCTTCATGAAAGGTGTGTACCTCATAATAATTGCAACCATTGGCAATACAATGGACCATGTCAATGCATAATATTCTCATCCACACTATTTTCATTCACATACATCCACAACACCTAAGGTACGTATACCCAAAAACAACACTTTATACTACAATCGTGCATTTGGAAGCCATACGTGTCTTTAATGTTAGGTTTAAGGCACACTAACAATAGTCTATGTTTAAATGGTGGTCTAAAATTTATATCTTGGAATTGTCGCACGTAAAGCATGCACAAGTAAGCATGTAGAGCTACGTGACAATGTAATGGACATTGTGATCCATGGAGAGATTATGTCCTTGATTTGAAGGATGAATAGATTATGCCTTTCTAACCCATAGTTTCTTAAGGTACACCACACATTCAAATACATCCGGCATGTCATAAAATGCTACATGGTCAGGCATATCATATATAAAGTTCTTCAATAATATGCATAACTTCAAAACCCCATGGAACCCACTCTCTATGTAGGCCATTGGGTGGACCCGATTTGTGGCTCCATGTTGGTCGGTTGGATCAAGTATGGGTTTGGTCCATGATAATCTAGCATTTTTCTTTTGTCCATGTAAATCTACACCTAGTCCACTACCGGATCACCAAACACATTATATATGTATTCATTATTCATATATTAATGCATGTTTTCATTGTATTAATTAATACCTATTTGAGTACAACAATACTACACCAATTAAATCCATTTTCTTGATGTTACAAACTATCATAATATTATATATGATGATAGTTGAAATAATTATACTTAAATTAAGGTATTATGGAATACAAAGCGTATACATACAAAACACATAATGATCGTGAACACATGTTTTATGTATTGGAAGTACATCTATATGGCAACTTAGTTAGTGGAACTTTGTGGTGTCATTGTTAACTCATCCACAGTGGATGAAAGAGCTCTAGGAAAAAACAAGTCCCCCATATGAGCAAGAGGGCATCATTGAATACATGAACATACCTTCATTCATCCAACAAAAAACGCTTGGGAGTAGTATGTAGGCTAAAAGCTATATATTTAGAGAAAATTTGTCACTGAAACTAAACTTTAATGACCGTAAATTAGTCTAGTGAACCACATTTGACATAAATCAACCGCAAACTTATAAGAAGTAAACTACACCTTAGATGGATGAGAGGAATGTTCATATGCAACAATTGCCTCTTGCCTAGGGTGAAAGTTGATTCATTTGCAATGAATCATACCATTTATGAAATCAAACAATTTTGCATTTAAAAAAATAAAAATCAAGTTATAGAATAGTTCACTACAGTTTCACCTTCCCAATGGATAAGATTACGTAGACACCTCGAACTCTACCAATTGGATCAATTTCTCTAACTTACAACAAACTTCAAATCCCCACAACAACTAGGATTTTTGTGTCTTTTTTCAAACTTCACAAATACAAAACAATATACGATTAGCTAGCCTAGCTCCATGGCCATTCAAAGGACCATTTCAATCCAAAATCTCATCCACAAGGCCCTTTTAAATTGGCCTTTCATAGTACTATGATCCACAACCCGTTCTAAGTTTGACATAGTTAATAACTTCCAACAGTCTAAGGTGCTACAACCGTAACATATGTGTCTTAAACATGTTATGGCACATACCTATGTTGTGACTCAAAGCAACTCATAGTTCTTTTTAAGCCTAGAGCACTCCACGGTGACAATTTAATGGACCATACATCCATCCATATTAACATCCACACGAGTCCCGTTCACACTAAGGTGTTATTAAACGGTTACTTTTTCTTAGATGGACGTCTACATTTGATTGGTGTGTGGTTAGGTGAAGATCAAAGAACAAACACCATACAAACACATGTTCAAAAGAGATTGGACTATGCTTTTCAAATTTGATTAACTACTCCACATGCAACAGTGAACATAAACGAGAAGGACCTATGTATTCAATCAAGAAACTCAACAAACATACACTTCCAATTTTCATAATTAACTAAGAGGAAAACCAATGTTCAATCCCGACTTTTGGCTAATTCTTCATCGTAGGGTTGTTTAGTATGCAACACGAGTTTCACTGTGAAACCCTAATCAGTAGAAGTTGGAAAACAAGAATAGCGAAACCAAATAACACCAACATACCTTACTGTGCTAGCGTGCTTCATGCTTTAGATTTTGACAAATAGTTGCTCTTGAAATGTTGCCACGTGGAAGTCTCACATTGCTTGAGACCCGTCAAAATCCCGTGTGGATATTGTAGTTTGGCATAAAAAAGGATGAGTGATGGACACATCGCTTCAAGGTTCCATACACTGCTGGCCATGATAGATTCCCCGAACAAGCCCGCACACGCAAACACAACAAATATGACCCACTAATTACCACACTAAGAGCTAACGGATGGAATACCAACCCCCTCATTACTATCACCGCAGGAGTAAGAGGCGCTATTCACAAAAACTCCATCGAACAATTAACCAACCTGAAAATCCCCAAAACCCACATCAAAACCCTCATGAAAAACATACACCAAAATGCCATTAAATACCTCACCTATTTGGTCCTAAATAAAAGGAAACTTGACAACAAACAAAACCCTATCCCACCACCATAAGGTGGAAATTATTCTGTAATACACCAGAGCCCACCTCCCACAGGAGGCATAACACCCAATATTGCATCTCGGATTCCCGAGATCAATATAGGGTTAACGGGCTCACATTCATGCCGGTATGCATAATACGGGCGTTGTCTTTTCTTTTCTTTTCTTTTCTTCCATACACTGCTGGTACTGAACCACAACCTTAGATACTTAGGGCCACTTCACACATGAGCCAAGAGCCGTGACTATGAAATTGTGAGAGCCCAAAAGAAAGTGTCCAAAGGCTGTCCCAAGACACTTCCCAAATCATGCAGTGTGGTCACGGACCCTCAAGTGTAGTGTGAAGTCATATGTGACTAGGCCCTCAACCAAATGCTAATGAATTTCTATTCATGCGGGTCCTCGCACATGATAAAATAGAATAACCCAATGGTTGTGAGCGTTTGGAGTGTCACAGTCTCCCGGTTTCGTGTTAGGCCTACCTTCAAGAGGTGGTTTTTGAAAATAGTCCAAGTGACCGTGAAACATGATCCATTCGATGCCATGTAGGAATCCATGTAGACTTTACTTCCATCTTGCATTCACATACTCCGTTGGTCCCTCAAGCGTAGTGTGAAGAGAACTTGGATTGGCTCTGCCTTTTCCACCAATGAGAGTGGTTGAAGTGTGGTGGTCACATGCTCTCAGTCTTGTGTGTGAAGTGGCCCTTAGTGGATGACTAATTCCAGGGCTAGACACACACCTCTCTAAGTCGGACCTCCACAAACATTTCCCAAGGTGAAAACACAACCTTTTTATATTATAGCATGTAGATTATTTTGTTCCAAATTGGTCTACAGTAGAATAACCTACATGAAATGAATTAATCATAAATTTATGGGGGCCATGTTTTACTAAACCCCTTCATCTCGATAGTGTTGGTGAGGGGCCAACTCAAAGAAGTGGGTGTCTAACTCTGACCTCGAATATACAACCATAAGCAAAAACTTAGTCTCATCAAGGTATATAAAACATGTTTATTCTTCTACCACAAGTACGTTGTCAAATTATATGCGTTAACCCTATACTTGCATTCTAAATCAACAATACGGACTACGTTATAGAATATTTTTATGCACTTTATAATTGACACCGTTTCGTCAAGATTCACATGTCTTCAACTACCTCACAAACTATTAAAATCATAGTACATCCACACGGGCTTCACATCGATTCAATCACATCAAAGTAAAACATGAAATCAATCCTTCCCAAATCGACTCTTTTTGTTCCTATAATGTAAAGTGTCGCCAAACCTATGAAACATTGAATCACGAGTCGAATCAACGTCGAATGAATCACTATCTACCTAGCTAGCTAGCTAGGAAACGTCGATTAGCAACCAAACAAGATATCAAATCCTTAAAGGAAGGGCACGTATGTGTCCACACTAAGTGAACATTAAACGACGGTCGATTCCATATACATTTGGAGATGGTGGCATGGCCTTGACACGTTCATGCTCGAGCTTCAAGTGGTGTAACCGATCACTCGATGGTCACGTGGATACTAGTTGCGCTCACGCATTTGAAAAGTATCATCGTAGAATGTACATGTTTTCCACGTCATCGAGCCATATACAATCTACTCCATCAACGTTGTCTCTAATTTCATCTACAACTTTCAAACATTAGGATGTGGACGGACAAAGTCTCCACCTCGGTAACTTAACACGGGCTTTGATAAGAACGAACCCTTGGCGAACAAAGTTTCAACACCCTAGCTACTAATGTCACAAATGGGGTGACCCTTTGCATAGGTAGGCCGACTCGGGTGGAATGGATCAAAAGCTTGGTAAGTAGGAATCGCACACTCAACCAACATAACACGGAATCCCCGGTCACACGGAGGCATTGGGAACTATGCTTATAGGGCACACGTAAGGGCAATGTGAACCTAAGGTATGTGGGCCATATTATGTGGTATCTTCTCTTCTTAATTGGATGCCTGTGTGTTGAGTGGTATGTGATAAGGTATGTAAGGTAGAATTATGGAGAACGGTGTAATAGGCTGATTCAGCTAGGAGTGGCTTGAAATTCGTGCAATGTTTTTCAAAGGTGGAGTAGATGAAATGATAAGGAATGCAAGTTGTTTTGCAATTTCATTCCCTATATACAATTAGTTACATTTTCTCAAAGAGGCAAGTAAGTCAAGCCCCCTACTTGTATAGTAGAGTCTCCCTAAGTTGAGCATCAAAGTAGCCTACTCTGCATACGAATGCATACAAGTGCACACAAAATGGTCAACTCAATGGCATCCAAAAGTCTTCCCAAGTGATGCCAAATAAGACCTATCCGGTCAATCACTCCATGCTTTTCGGCCCACCACTTTTACAATTAGCCATTTTGGGTCCACCTAAAAATCATTTTACTCCTAGTCCAATGCACCGATACACCGTTTATGGTATTTAGTGTCATTTACTATTGGGAGTCACAATGTGCTATAGTTTTTTTACTCTATATCTCATTTTCCTTACCAACAGAGGCCAAAATTGGTTGTTTGGACACGACAGAGTGTCGACAACTTTACTTGATAAATAAATTACACTAACGATGAACTGTTATAGCAATGCATAACTCCAAATAGTAAGTGACCTTAAATACCATAAATGATGTAGTGATCAGTCACCATTTTCTATTTTTCTACCTTATATGACAAGAAATATAGTTAGGAACGAACACCAAAAAGTCACACGTCAAGATGAGATTGGACAATGTGCTCAGAATGTAGTCACCATTCTAAGTTCAACAATATAACATAATTGGAAGGGCCTATATGACCATTTAAAGAGGAAGAGAATATTCAATTCGACAACATATGGCTTTTGCGTCTTACATCTGACTAAGCAACTTGAAATGACAATTTGATGTGTGATTCCCAATTGCTAACTAAATTATGACACAAATCCCAATATGATCCCATGGCCAAGATTATCACTGCAGTTGGAGGCGCCCACAATTGGGCCACTTGAACACTTATCGAAGCGATTCGATAACCTTTGTGGAATGTAGCGTTGACATTCATTTCCAAACGCAAATCTAGGATTTGCTTACATTGATGACCGTTAGAGGGAAATGTTGACTATAGATCTATGAAGTTGGGAGAATACTTAATGCAACTACATCATTTAGGGTATTTAGTGTCATTTGTTATTCATAGTCATGCATTGCTTTGACTTTTTGCTATGAAGGTTTCTAAGATTATTCAGATACACACGCTTGTTTTGCGGGGTCCATGATATTCCACATAGTATTCATGTATCTTGTCCAGGATTCGGATCTCCCCCATCATTCAGACTGAATATGAGTCCCTTTGTTAGCTAAAAGCTTGGGGAAGCCGGCTCCTCGTTATGTCGTCCACTTAGCACGGGTTTGAGAACAAAGTACGTACTTAAGTTAGCTCCAAGTAGTAAGTAAGTTGGGCCCATGCAAGATTCAATGTCCAGGGAGGAATAATTAAATGAATAAATAACCAATGTCGGGCAATCCGACGTGAATTTGAGCATGTTGGCCCTACCCTGCTCAAGAATCCTCTTGGTGCAAGGTGGGGTTTACAACCTACCTTGCGATGGGTGGGCTCTTAGCTTCCTACCTATCTAACTAGTTTTTTCCGTCAAGAGAGAAGATTTCACAGCAGGAATCGAACCGCCAACCATTCCATTCGGAAATGGGTACCTCTCCACTATCACCCGGTAGTTTAGGGTCATCTTGGACTGTCCGAAGAGGATTTTGGGCATAATCAATCGAGATTGTATTGTTTCCAATACAAACCAATTACATGTTGACATCATTCGATCCGTCTTTACTAAATGGTGGAATATTCTACAAATTTGTCTTAGTGAGTTGGTATGTCCATATGAATACACAGACTGCGAGCTTCTCAATATGCTTCAAGTTACAACACACACCCGCATTCGGGATCTACCTTACAAGGATACATTCAAATAATAAAGTTCCCAGGTTTTTTTTCGATTTGGTAAAGCATTAAGGACTTGTTTATTTATTGAAGTTGGTACAGATCTTTCGAGGTCTTTCACATTGCACCTGCAATTTGTGAAGTCAAGAATTCCAGTAGGACAACTCCTTATTGCCCTTCACAAGTAAGGTAGAAATACCGTAGCCCGTGAAAAAAAGGTGATTCGCATTGAAGATCTCGTCTGACAATCATGAGATAATTTTCCAAGATAGACGAGAAGGATTCATGAAGAATGCAAGTTGTTTCATATTTTTCTGCCTTATACAAAAAATGCTACAAATTTTCAAAGTGGAAAGGTGTCCAACCTCCTACTCGTTCACTAGATTCTTCCTACACCGAACACAATAATCCGCATTTCCATACAGAACATCGCCTAAATCGGTTACCTCATGAGTACATTAACACTTGACTCCCATTGGCTACACTAAGTGTACACGCATTGAAGTTGTCGCCGAGCCATGATCTGTTTTAGAAATGGCACTTCGCCATTATGACAGCGGTCTAGTGCATGGCTAGAGGGTGGTTGACAGGTTATGATATTTCTACCTTAAGCGCCATGATACTCAAGGGCGGACAATAAACACCCCCGCACGAACTTTCAAGGGTGTCAGAACTGGGATGGGGGAACCTTCCAGGGAAATTTCTGAACTTGACCGAAAATTGTTGTCTGCCCCGCCCAACTTTGAAAAAAACACTGCCCTTGCATTCTTGAAGGCCGCTTGACTACAAATCCCATATTGAGTGCACTTCACCTTCAAGGTCTAAAATCCAATGTATATGTGCACTTCCAATTAGTAAATAAGCAATTGACTCGGATTTCATTCCGGAAATGAACCCATCAATGAAGCACATAATTAACTTGGAAGTCAAAATTTTTACAAAATCCTCGTTAATATCGAGGTTATAATTTTTGTGACTTACCATTTGAAATTGTCTTTGTCATTCTAAAATGACGTTTGCATTAGTGTGTTTATTTAGCTTGTAGATTTTATAATATTTTAGGTAATGCCGTCTACTTTCACAAGTATTCATACGCATTCAAACTAATTACGTGTGATTGAATGTAATTAACTCTAATCAATCCTGATTACTCCTAATTAAGCCCAAATGAATAAGAAAGTATGCTCACCAAGTTAATTAATACTAATTTGATTATAAAATAAACTTATCGGAATTAATTAATTAATGTAATTAATTCCAATAAGTACATTTTATAATTAATTGCATATGAATACTTGTGAAAGTAGATGGCATTACCTAAAATATTATAAAATATACATGCTAAATCAACACACTAATTTAAGTGTCATTTTAGAATGACAAAGACAATTTCAAATTATAACTCACAAGAATTATAACCTCAATGTTAACGAGGATTTTGTAATTTTTTTGACTTCCAAGTTAACTACGTGCTTCATTGATGGTTTCACTTCCGGAATGAAATCCCAGTCAATTGCTTATTTACTAATTGGAAGTGCACATATACATTGGATTTTAGACCTTGAAGGTGAAGTGCACTCAATATGGGATTTATAGTCAAGCGGCCTTCAAGAATGCAAGGGCAATGTTTTCTTCGAAGTTGGGTAGGACGGGCAGCAATTTTCGGTCGGGTTCAGAAATTTTCATGGAGGGCTGCCCCAACCCGGATTTGACACCCCAAAAATTCGTGCGGGGGTGTTTAGTGCCCGCCATACTGAAGGGGCATTGCATAATTACAACTGTCTAAAGAGAGTGGAAAATTATAGATCAAGGAATGCCACATGTGTGCAATCTTATGCCCTTCAATGTTGATACAAAATTGGGGTTCAAGCAGAACCAAAAGCAATTTTAGTGAAAAAAAACAAACAAAATTGTGGCCTGGAAAAATTATTGACGCTGTGGCCGTAGTTAACCCAGAGAAAAAAAATCCTAACCGACGAATGTTTGTCATGGGTATCAAACTACTCCCTTCGTCCCAAAATTATTGTCCTACTCCCTGGAGTTTAATATCCCAAAATGTTTGTCTGACAAATATTTTGGGATATTAAACTCCGGGGAGTATGATATAATCAACGTTTAAAGATAACCATTTTAGCATCTTCTACTCTAGCAAAAAGGGAAAATTTCCCAACGTTGATTGATTAGAAGCAACAAAGCACAAGGCACAAGACAAAAAGAAGTGATCCAAATTCGCAGTTCCTTGTTGTCAACTTACAAACTAAACAAGACATGGGGTGGCCACTCCATTGTAAAGTTGAACAACCACGTGCGAGCACTTTACATGAAAAAAATCCTACCTTTTACATAAAGCATCACCGAAATGGGTCAAAATTTTATCAAATTTTTTTCACAAGTAGATGTACACGGTACCTATGGCATAGTAAAAAAAGTGGTAATTAAATTTTATGATTTGATTTTTAAAATAAAGCATACCGTTTCTAACTAGAATGATGCAGAATTGAACTTAAAAAATTACTACCAAAAATGAAGATGACTAAAAATTTCAAAAAAATATACAAAAGATACTATCAATGGTTATGTATATGTAGAAAAAATATCATAAATTTTAAAATTATCTATGGCATGTAATATAGGAGTAGCAAACTTTGTTCGCACGTGGTGTTCAACTTGACAATGGAGTGACCTCCCCGTGGGTCTCCTCCTATGAGATTTTCCACAATAAACATCATAAATTAGTCAAAGTTAAATACACAATAGAGTATGAGGATCCGTCAACACAACAATAAAACTGAGGGAGAGACAAAACTACCAAGACTGGATCCAACTCAAAGAAACTTGCCAACCTCAAAAGAAAACACATGCCGAGCTGCTTCCTCATTATGGCGGGGACGCATAATCTTTTGCTCCTACCTACTTATTAAAAGTAACCAAGTAGGTGAGAAAGCGGGCAACACACTGGGTGACTTGTTGGGAAACCCGCCATAGACACCGAGATGGGTGGCAGGCCTAACCCAAGCCCATTACTCACAATTGAACACACCTCATCAACTAAATGATGTCATGTTAAAATTTTACCAAGAAAACCACAAATCTTGTATAAAGTCCATACAACCTAATCAATCTTTGTTGGGACAAATTGATATTCATAATAAAAAGGTTATAGCATTGTGTAATATCAAATAGCAAGTGACAATGAATACCATAAATGGTGCAGTGCACATGTGGCCTAACAAAATTCAACATTAGGAAGGGGGATTCACCATCATTGGTGCACACCTTTGGATGAATAGAAAATTGCCACATGATTGCACTCCTTGGTTGAAGCTCGGAGAGTGATATCTTATGAGCGGGGTAACTTGTGAGTGTTGAGGGAGGTAAAGTATTTGGTAGTAGGTCCACTAGTATCCTATAACCGTGGTATTTTGGCCTAAATAATAACAATTTTAGGGTTTAGGAATACGAAGGGTAGGGAGGATAAAGAAGATGCAATAACCCCAATATATACCATAATAATTTATCAAAGTCAACAAAAACAAACTTGGCATAAGAGTATAAAAAACATACATGATATTGTTGGTAGATTCAACATCCACTCATTCAAACATATGTAAACATATACTTTTTCAAGATTGCACTTACGAGGCATTGTGGATGAAATAATTTTATGTACTTGGACATAGGTAGAAGTATAAGAGGAAACTGCTCCCACAAATAAACGTCTGCCGTTTGGTTTGATTAAAAATAAACCAACAATCAATTTCAGTCAATTCTATCTATATCCAATCCAATCGTATCTAATGTGAAAGGCATTCAAATTCAAAGATTTTGGGCAATGGTCACAAAAAAATCATAGACCACTTGTAATGGATATTTTATTAAAACCAAACAATCGCCACACTAAATCAAAAACATGTGCACACTCATACCAAAATAGGAGAAACCATGTCCATGTCATGTACTCAAATCCATACTCTAATTGTCCTCACTACTACCTACATGATCATTATGTTCCTTTGCCTCTATGTCAACAAAAGGGCAAGACAAGAAGATCCTAACATGCAAAACTAATTTGCCTTGGAAGTTTCATCATAGTTGCCATATGTGTCAACTCAAACTTGGCATAAACATGGAGAATGAACTTGTGAGGAGGGTGACATTGCTTCCTTCATTTTCTTGCACATACTATCCAAGAAGGTTAGACGCAACTAGCAAGGATGAAATGATTCACAAGAGAATTAAAACTCTTGAACATTTTAAATCAACAAACTTACGCACTCAATCATATATTCCTTGGAACTTTTCAAGCATGCTCTTCGTCATCTTCCACATCTATGTTCGCGGATTGCGAGTTGCCTATCAAAGGAGATGGCGTTGGATCACGCAAAGGGGCCAATATGGCATTGAAAGTGATGACATCTCTTTCAAATGCAACAAGGTGTCTTCCACTACATTGACAAGCATGAATTGATGCGCATGCAACATAGATAGACATTCATGCCACAAGCGATTAGCCAATATTGATGGAATGAACTCAGAATATAAGATATTAGGCTAAAAATTTACTCTTACATGTAGATGGATAAGCATCGAGAACAACATCTCCCGGCTTAGTCAATTCTTCAATTAAGAATTGTAGAGAATCATGGTTTTCTTGCGTAGTCCTCTCCAAGGGACATTACCATGTATTAGTTGCGTCTTCGTTGTAGTGCAATTGAAGAAGATATTCAAGGACTCCACCTTGGCCACGTAAAGATCATATTTTTTTTGAAAGAGAATTCAAGGTGGGGCTCCTCGTGGAAGAACAATATGATTCAAAAACATTGTGTTTGCAAGTAAAAGAATTAGTTTAGTATAAAGTAAGAAACAAAACACACTAAATGACAAAAACAACAATTAAATGTTATAGAGGCATCACGTACAATTAGTGGTTTAACTGTAAGCCAACTCATTAATTGCACACCAATCTTTTGCCAATGAAACCATATGATGCAATATATGTTCTCACACCTTCCCTCGTTTTTAAAAAAATCAAGAAGAAGCATTATCCATTTTTCAAAAATTGCAAATTCAAATAATTCTTCTATATCCTTAGGGTTGTGCTCATTCCATGGTGGATTTGAATTTGGAGGAGATGAAACATTCGGAACTAGTAAGCCCTCTGGCAACTTGACTATGATCAAATCAAATCCACCAAATTTGCAAATGTCAGAGGAAACTCAAGTCTTCCAAGTTTGGCCTACCTACAAACAAAAAATACATAAATTATAGTTTCAAAAACTATCAAACATTCTATGAACCAAAAAATGAACTTAAAAAAAAGTTATTTAAATTTGACTTTTACATGCCTACTAACCTTTTTGACAAATTTGGAAGTTGAAATCGACACTAGATTTTCTATTGCATCAATCTCCAACATGTTGGAGATGGAGGCATTTTTCACAAATACTAAAATCTTGGGAATATTAAAAATCTTGAAGGACACCTATTGAGATTGAATTATAAAAGTAGATGGTGTAGGAGCAATACTAGATTGGGATGGACTCGGAATCAAAGCAATGTAATCAAGGTGTAGTTTATTATTCCCTTATGGTTTGGGTTCTAGTGGCAAGAGGAGGTGGTGGTGGAAAAGTGGGAGATACAATAGGTGCCACATGTGGTGTTGGTGTAGCATCCGATTTCTTCTTGCATTTACTGCCTCCCCCTGTATATTTAGGTTTTTCCTCCACTTCTTGTAATGGCACCATGGACAATCTCAAAGCTTCCTCCTCAATTGGATGGACGTTTTTTAGACACTCAATAAACCATAGTTAAAAAACCAGTCATGAGTCTACAACATCAATTGCATAGCTAAAAATATGCAAATGTCACTAGCCATGTCAGCCCATCAATTCATGAATGATGGAAGGGCTTGTAATGGAATAACTTTGTGGGTATGCAATTCCTTTATGAGATACCCTACGGAACAAAACAAATTTATGAAGTCAATGAATATGATATTACATGAATTCAATTTGGGACAAAGTTCTTGGCATGAAACTCACAAGTAGATCACATGTCTCACAACTAATTCCCTTCTTGGACAACACACCATAATTGTGGAGTTTATTGAAGGTGTCTCCTGGGCCGGATTTAAAAAAAGAAAAAACCTTAGCCTGTAAGAGATATCACCAATGTTCCATGAAGTCCACAAGTTTGAGAACACTCTCCCAATTAACCACACCAACTTAGGTATAGCGCCATTGAACTCTTCAACAACAACAACCTCTTCCAATTGGGACGTCAAATGCATCATGGGAAAACACATATGAATACATATATCTTAAAACAATCAAATAAAATATATATTAAAATATATAATGTAAATGAGTGAAGGAATTCCTATTAACTAAGCTCAAAAAGGTGTTTAAACCAACCAAGCATCAAGGTCAATATTCTTAAATCAAGTGGTGGAAACTGTAGGGAGTCACACGACATCAGAGAGAAATTCCACCACGTGAACCATTTTTCTTTGTATTT
The DNA here is from genome assembly GCA_950295325.1 of Polytrichum commune. Taxonomy (NCBI): domain Eukaryota; kingdom Viridiplantae; phylum Streptophyta; class Polytrichopsida; order Polytrichales; family Polytrichaceae; genus Polytrichum; species Polytrichum commune. The sequence continues at coordinate 63,817,198 of OX485804.1, forward strand.
TATGTTTACATGAGTAGTTACAATCTTTGCAATTTCTCCAAGGACATTTCCAATTTAGGATGGTTGCTCCAAAGGTGTATTTATCTACAAACCAACAAATCCACTATTAAATTAAAAAGAACTTATTGAACTTAAATCATATATCAGATGTGCGTATGCTTACCTCATTGAGAAAATCAACGTCATTTGTTGTATTCGCCACCACGAGGAGTTTACTCGGGGGGTTCACTGGCAAAAATCGTAGAACAACGTGCGATAAAAAATAGGGTCTAATACATTCATTGTAGATAAATTTTGTAAAAAACTTACATATAATATAAGGGGTTTTAAAATAATGAAAAAGGATTAGATGTAAAATACCATCACACCTTTATTTTGAAAAATACCATACCTTATAATCTTTTCTGCAAGGTAAATAGCCCCCCAATAAATAGGTCCCAAACGTACGTGTATGCAAAATATAAGAGGGAGTGAACCCCCCGAGGGAGTTTATCAAATTCCTTAGACCTCTAAGCTCTCATTGTTTTCTTCAATACACCATTCATAGCCTCCGATTCAAAAAATTGGGGATCTCTTATCCAATGGAGTCTCGTCTTTGTATTTAGGAGATGCCTCTTCCGAAGTCAACACCACATCACATTAATGACCACACAAAATGTGAATGTAAGACAACCTTAAATATGAATAAAACTTCATGTATATGAAAGAGGTTGTGTGCTTTCCAACAACGCTAGGAAAAATACAAACAAGACTTCTATTGTACAAATAGGAAAATCTGAGAAGAAACACACCTAATAAAATTTAGAAATGGCGAATTCTTCCAACCAGTCAACATAGGGAAAAACAACGGGAGCACTCCTAATGGTTATTCATATAAAATTTCATGTTGAACTTCATGGAGCCATTTGGGATTATCTTTTCATGTAAGTTGCATAAATCTTGTGGTTGACTAGTACATAGTAATCATTTGACAATTACAAATATATATTTTAAGGTATTGATATTGTTGTTTATGTTTTGATGAGCGATGTTATGGTCGGTTTTAAAATGCAACAATGTTGTTTTCCCCATTATACATTGAAAGTGCTCCCGATATTTCATTTTCCACATGTAGACATTTTTTCCAATGTCATGTTCATGTCCACATTAAGTCTTATGTCTTGACCCTTAGAGTCTTATGTTTACATATTTTTGTCTTGAACTCTCCTGAAGTAATTTGTACTATCTGATGTCTTAATTTTTTTGACTTCATGAGTTTACCTCTTTTGATATATGTTTAAGGTTGTTATCTAAAATCTTATAGTTTGTATCTTGAAGGCCACATCAAGGTAAGTAGTTATTCTTTTTGTAAATGATCTCGTAATTTTATTTATTTGTATTTTCATTGAGTATGATATTGGGAGATCTCACGGTGTGGCTTTGAAGGTGATATCAGTGGATTCTCCGATATAGATCTTTTGGAGCCACTTTGGGAGATTTCCCCTTGATGCCATGAGATATGCTCACCCTAAACCCTTCAAGATGTCTTTTAAGTGTGAACTGGGAGGTGTCCTCATTTTATTATTAGAATATTATGTATCAACATGGGGAGATCTGCCAGTCCACATGGCATGGGGAAATCTCCAACTTTTATATGGACGTTGTCTCCATATTATATTATATAATAGTTCTATATATAATTGCTATATATAATAATGAATTATTATATATATAATAATTCATCATTAGATTTTTGTTGAAATCTAATGATGAATTTAGGATACTTGTTAATGACTTAAAATCCTATATTTTAGTATTTTTTTTCTAATTTAATCTGATTTAAATTCATAAGTCTACTTTTAGTCAAATATTTATGTTCAGAGCATGCAATAATTTTCTTGGAATGTATGGTAATTGAGCATGTATTCATGAATTTAGTATTACTTTGTAAAAAATTCAGCTCTCACCAATTTTGAGATTGGACACAATAGTGTGTGTTTCATGAATCAATACCACACACACTAATTGGGATAATCAGTGTACTAGTTCCAAAATGTAGTGTTAATGTTAAACATGTGTTGGACTGACAAGTCTTTATTTAGTTGAGGGTTGAAAGTTGGTGTTATGAGTGCTAATAATTTCTTACTCAGGATACAATTTTCTACATGGACACCAAATGTATGCACCCAATGGACTAGAATCTACGAGATAGACAAATTCAATAGATTGGCTCCGGAGTAGAAGCAATAGCACTTTTATTTTTAGTTGTAATTAGGTGACACGGGTGGGGGGATTGGCAAAAATAAATGAACTTTCTAAAATGGGGCCCGATTTGCCATTTTTAGTGAGTTTGCGCTTAAGTCTATTGCATAACATTATTCAGATTCATAACATTGTTACGCGGGATTGACAATATCCCACATAATATTTCTTACATTCAGTCTAAATATGAGGAAAATCTGTGAATATTTTGTGGAATACTGTCAGTCTCACGAAGAACTGTTATGAATTTGAATAATGTTATGTGTATTGAAGAATGTCCCAACTTTTTGAAAGCATGGAATGGTTCTCCCATTGCTGGAGGATTTCTCCAAGCAACAACAACTCCTAGGTGACTTTTAGGCCCTTTCCTAGAAAAAACTCATCTCACATTGAGACCTTCTATAGAAATGGAAGACGTTAATGAAGCCGCCACCAAGGAATCAAGAGTGATCTCCCTTGGAAATTAACTCACAACTCTTTAGTTCTTGTTACGTTGTATATTTGAATTGGTGTGGATTGCCATGCGGAATAACATATGTGCGAACTTCTTGCCGAGAATATAACCTTGTGCCATCAAAATTTTGCACATGACTTTTGGACATAACAATACGTGCAATTCAATGAAGTTGTGTGTGTGTAGTTGCTATTTGTTAAAAAATGCATCTCTAAAATGATCTATTGACCACATTGTTTCTTAAAGTACATATAATTAGAGTTTCCATCATATTTTCCCAATTTCTTCCCCATATTTTGATGGTTGTTACAATGAGCATGTCTCGACGGCACATAACAATATTCCAATATTTGCATTATTACTTTTGGACAAGTCTTTTGTCCATCTTTACTTAAAACTGTTGTTTAGTTTTCAATACCGTAGCTCTCTAGCATCTTGGGCACCTTTTTGCGTAATAATTAATTAAAGCGCGAAGTAAGTTAGGTAGCCCAAAAAATAATATTCAAAATTGGGTACATTAAAAAAGTAATTGAAAATAAGTTAGACATTCATCCAAGTCATTTCTATAATTCATGGATGGTTTTCTTAATTTCATCCATGGCGGCTACGATAAACCTAAACACCTCCTTTAACCAACATTCCTTACCCTAAAGTTTGTATTTTTACTTATATGTTAGGGTTTTGCTTGGCAACATATTTTGCTTTAATTTGATGCTACTTTGTTGGATTCCAGTAAATGTCACTTGCATTATTATGATTTTAAGCACACTTAAAATGTTATTTCTGTCTTCTTTTTTTGTTGGACACTCAACAAAATTAATTTCCCATACATTTAGGCGCCTTCAAACTTAATTTTTTTTTCCACCCAAGCTGCTAGAGAGCAACGGAATCGTAAATGACATGAGAAGGAACACAAGCAAGTTCTGGGATAAGTACGAATGGGGCGATAACACCAACGCCACTTTGACATGATCCGAGTCTGGGTGGGAATTTTCAGTGTACCTCGTATGCAAAGAATGCACTATCCCTCGTAAAGTACGACTCCTCATTCATTTTATTTTTATTTATTTTTCCATGTTTTTGAGCTTCTTGTGGATGTTTTGAAGTTTACGCTATCCTACGAAGCTTGGGGAATTTTCTCATGTATTACCGAGTATATGTTACAACTACAAAACCCTCCCCCAACTTGGTGGTGCCATCCACACTACTTCCTAGTCCTCCCCCAAGTTGGGAGAGAGGGAGTTGTCGTGTTCAAGCGAACCACTTATTCATCTAACATGAAAGCCTTGAAATAGTATGCAGTTTGGAGGCTACTTTTTGAAGCTGATTCGACACAAAGATCCCAAATCAGTCCACCCAAAGTCATTTAAGATGAATTGGTAACAAACCTATAGGGGTTCAAGTTTTTTTTTTAATGTTGGATGGATGAGAGGTACACTTGTATACGATAATACCCTCCCTCCCTCCCTCCCTCCCTCCATGTGTTTGCATACTCCTCCCTAAGTTGTTTGTGTTACAACATTTATGGAAAATATTATGGGTATATTTATAGTGTGGCTTATTCTTTGTTGCACTACAGTGTGCCCACAAATATTCATCATCGCACACTAAAATAGCATGGAACCTCATTCTTGAGGAACTTGGATTTGTATCAATCTCTCCACACACATGTCTTACCCAGGTGGCTTTGATGGAAATTTATGTTATTTCATAAAATACCAAAATTGGTGGACATTGTATTTCTAAGTGCAATAGTATTGAAATTAGAAAAGTGACACGTCTCTATTTTCTCAAATTTGTGTTGATTTGGGTCCAATGTGCATACCACCTACATTATGGGTATCCACACACCTCACATTTTTCTTGAAAAACCTAACCAATATCGACTTCTCTCAAATAGAAAACTTTAGTTTTATATATATATTGTTGACAACCTTCTAGTTGTGGAGCCACACTATCAATAGTAGATTACCCTAATCTCAAGAGCAAAATGAAATTTAGTGCGGTTTCGGTAATTGCCTTCCTTAGGAAGATAAAACCCAATTCCAAAAGTAATAAAACGAATTAGGAAAAGAATGACTTGAAATTGAAATTTGAGATGGGAAACCTCCATTAAATTGGCCTTTTAACATATTCATAATGTCAATCATGAAATAAATGCTCCTCTAAACAAAATTTGTAACTTGGAATTATTTACTTCTCCAAGATTTTCACGATCTTATAACTTGTGATTAGGTGAATCTATAGAAACTTGATAACCAACCAACACCAGTAGAAACCTGCTACCCAAAACCACTGGAAAAAACATGTTTGGCTTTTAAGCCCTTGTTGGAACATTAAAATGCACAAATCATGTACATTAAATCGTCCTATCGGTGTGGGCCACAATAATTCTCTAGAACCAACATTAATTCCCAACCTACTCTAGATCTCTGGTTAAACAATAGTTAGGTAGAGTGTGTTCAAAAGATGAAGGAATGTTTGATAAATTTAGGTACTAGAAAATTGGTGCAGGTGAATGTTTTGTTTTGTGCTACTTTTGTCCTGAACTAAGGATTTAAGATGTTCACGGAAGTCTTGAGGAAGGCTTAGGTGAAGATCCAAAATCTAGGGCCCACATTAATTTCCACACTAATAGGACATATTGGTGCACTTCAAGTCTAAATATTGGCCACTTAAACCATGAAAGAAGAAGGAGGAGGAAACCATGAATGACTCTGCCCAAAACCCAAAACCCAAAACCTTAATTACTGCTTATGTGGAGAGTTCTTGTACTCATCGTTCATGCGCTCATTTGGGAGACAACCCGGGCATCAACTTTTCGACGGCAGTCCAAAAATGACACAAGTTAAACCCACTTTGTTGCATCCATAAAACTCTGCAAGCAGTGCATCACAAAAGACTTTGTTCAAGCTGAATTTGAAGACATGATCGTTCACATAGCCTTATGATTGTTTTAGAATGGAAGGCGTTGGCGAATCCGGTTGGCAGGATGAGGTTCAAGTGATGAGCGATGTGCACATTGGGTGCTCCCCTCATCACGCTTCTTGCACCACTTTTTTCACCATCTCTAATTCGGGTAAGTTTTTAATGTGCAATTTAGGGGATGGGTTAGGGTTTTGCAGTTCATATGTAAGTTTCTATGGCTTTGCTAATGTCTAAGAACATGACCAATTCTGGGTTTCTTGACCGTTTTTCTGTTTGTTTGTTTGTTTGCTTGTTTGTCAGTTTGTTTTTTTGTTTTTCGGGTTATGTTGGTGAGAGATTTGAGCTCTCACAAGCAAGTGAGTTTGGCGAGCCTCAGATGGTATGTGGGTGTGCTTCGGTTCGTTTTTCATGCTCTCCAACTTCTACCGAATAGATTTACACAACGAAACCTGTGTTGCATCATTGAAAATCGGATTGGGAATTGAACCTCCGATGATATAGTTATGTTTATCGGAAGCCCATGCTTGTTGGTTTCTTAAACTGAATACATAGGTCCTCCCAATTGTGTCCCAATTGTGTCCTCCCAATTGTGTTCACTATTGAGCGTGGAGTGTGGAGTAGTTAATGAAATTGGAAGACATAGTCCAATCTCGTTTAAACATGTGCCTTTATGGTGTTTGTTCTTTGATTCTCACGTATTTGATTAATAAAAACAGTCGAATAACACCTACAAACCTTACGCAGTATCTTATTTAGAGAAGAAGTCGGTTGTCAAGTCCTTGTGATGTGGCCCATCAAGTTTGAAGTGCTTCTGACTCGACGAACATTGTTGCACAATATAAAGTTTCCTTCGTTTACAATGACTTCAATAAGGGGTTAGTTTGAGAGTATTTGTTTGAAAGTTACATAATGATCGAGGAGGACAGTGTTCCATGACTCAAATCTTGAGGCATTTCACCATCATTTATAGGACTCATCATTCTGCTAACATTGCACAGTCTCTGCTGAACCTGATTCAAAAGATTTTGAGGTGATGTAGGTGTGCTCATAGAACCTCAAGTAAGTCATGAATAGATGTATCTTTGCCTTCGTCCACATGATAGTGAACAGGGCTTATAGGTTATTGCTGGGAAAGAAATTACGTATTATGGCTCAATTGATTGGTTAAAACTATGAGATGTCCTATCATAAATACATGGAGCCAGTTGTTTTGTAGTTTCTGATACTGTAAATATTGACTCCAAGTAATGAACAAAACTTGCTGCATTCATATTATAGGGTGTTGTTTGCAAAATTTTACAGGGTGGTGTTTTTATTGTAGCAGAGAGTGACAATGTGCTCATAGAACCTCAAGTTAATTCTACAGAATAGATGTATCTTCGCCTTTGTCCACATGATAGTGAACAGGGCTTAAGGTAGATGTCCGTCATTCAGATACTTTTCTCTCTGCACCCACTTCTTGTAGGAAATGAAACACGCAATTAGTGCGACATGATTAGCAAATCCAAATCGTGCCTGTAGCCATTTGCCTAATAAATTTTGGAGCTCATACAAATATCTTATTCATTATCAAGTGAAGATTTCCGTGCTCATTAAGTGGTCATATAGGTCCCCCCAATCATGTTGACTATTGAGCCTGAGTATGTCTAGCATATTTTGAGCATGTAGTCCAATCTCTATAACGCATGTCTTTTTGGTATCTGTTTTAACCTCCACACTGAACCATCCACCACTTAGATATAGGTGTTCAGATTATTGCTATGTTGGATATAGGCATTTCTACCTTATGGGTTGTGGCTGGGAAAGGAATCATGAATTACAGCTCAATTCACTGGTTGAAACTATGAGATGTCCTATCATAAATATCTGCAACCAGTTGTTTTGCAGTTTCCAAACCTGTGAAATTTTGACTCCAAGTACTGAACAAAACTTGGCTGCATTCCTGCTATAAAGGGTCGTTTGAGTAATTCTACAAGGTGGTATTTTCATTAACACAGAGAGTTACACTCTCTGTGCCAAACTTCAAGTTAATCCGAAAGAATGGATGTATTTTCTGCTTCATTCACATGGTAGTGAACAAGGCTTATGAGTTGTTGCTGGGAAAGAAATCATGAATTTGCGGCTCGATTGACCTGTTAAACTATGAGATGTCCTATCATAAATACATTGAACCAGTCGTTTTGTAGCTTCGAAAACTGTGAAACTTGACTCTCAGTAGAAATGATTATTTGCGTAATTCTACAAGGTGGATTTTTCATTGGAGCAGAGAGTGACAATGTGGAGTGGGACCCGGAGAAGAACTGTGAGAAAAGAGAGTTCGAGAAAGAAAACACCGATGTTGATGATCAGGCCAGTGATGCTATCACATCTGATGAAAATGGGGATCTGATTCTTCGGCGGCGACCCAAAAGGCAATGTTACAGTCAAAGTAAGATTTCTTTCTTTCCAATGTCTCTCAGTCACACTCACACACATTTAGAAACCCAATAATTTTGATTTCTTTGCTATAACCATATTGGTTTTTGTCTGTAAGAGCAACTCCTTCGGTCACTGTAAAACGATTCTCTCAAATATTGACTTTCAAAGTTTTTTTGGGCCAGTGTTATGCTCATCTCACACATAAAGAATATATATACCATAAATCTTCAATGCCAACCAATTATCGAGAGAGATGACCCTCTAAAGGAAAGCCTTCTCTCAATAAAATTAGTGAGCAATGAAGATGTATGATTTATATGGACCTCATGTGTGTAATGAGCATACAGCATTGGCCCCAAAAACTTTGAAAGCTGAATATTGAGAAAATCATTTTACAGTGACCATAGGCGTTGCTCTATTGCACGTCTGACCTTAGTTTTGGCTGAACAATAATATTAGGAGGAGCTATCTGACACGGCAATTATACAGGCATTACAAGTGGAGGCAAAGTAACTATACACCACCAGCTGGCAACATGTCTCCCTGGTGTAGGTCTCCAGGTATATGGGCCGTATCAATTTCTGGAGGGGGCAATCTTGTGTGTTGTGAGGATAAATTCCTATTAAATCCTTTGAAGTTGAGGAATTTGTGTAAGATGTGCTGCTTGTGCTTTATTTATTTCTACGGGATGGGCGTTACATTTCTTATGAATTTCTTCAACATAGTGAATCTAAAGTAATGTTCATGTAAGGTAGACAATCCTTAAATGGTTACATTTTCTGACTAGCCCACTTCACCTAGGATATGAAACACGCGATTAGTACGAGATAATTAGCAAATCCAAATCAAGGCTGTAGCCACTTTATTTATAAATTCTGAATTCATATGAATATCTTATTCATTATCAAAGTGAAGATTCTTGTGCTCATTAAATGGTCATATGCATCCCCCCAATTAAGTGGATTTTTGCGCCTAGAATGATTATCATATTTTCAGCATGTAGTTCAATCTCTTTTAAACACATGTCTTTTTGGTATCCATTCTTGGAGCCACACCTAGCCACATACCACTTAATTATAGGTGTCCTGATGAGAAAAGTAACCGAATAAGGGTTGTCTACCTTAATGGCCTGCACTGAATTTGTAACATATATTTCAATTAGTATTGCTTGCACTCTGTCATCGGGTATTATTATTATTATTATTATTAAGTGTATGCTTGCAGATGGATACCATTTGCAGGCATGGTTATTCTAGGCTTACACCTGTATGTCAGTTTTGTGGACCAATCTTGGGTTTCATATGAAGTAATTGTCAAAGTTATGGAATTTATGCCTCCTCGTAGATATGGAGGGGAGCACTGCTGCTTGGAGACTTTCTTCTGGAAGCAATGAGCTCATCAACTCAATTCCACGGTGTCACAGCCATGGAACTTGGTGCGGGTACAGGTAAAACGTTTCATATTTTGACCTCTTCGCATATGGCAATCAAATCCAATTACTTGATTGAGAAGTACATACCTATTGTGCTCTTCTGAAATATAAATTTTCGTTTTTGTCTTCAGTTTGTCTTGACAGGGAACATCTTACATGTGCAGGTTTAACAGGAATTATAATGGCCAGAGCTGCCAAGAGAGTCTTTATAACAGGTCAAGTGCATCCACTTTGCAAAATGTAGATCCAAATAGCATTTGACTTGTTGACCTGAAATAAATTTGCATTCCATATCTGACTCCCTTAGGCTTTGGCTAGCCAACAAGGGGCAGGGGTATGAACCACCCGAGATGAAGGGGTTATTTAAGGGGGGCTGAAGTAATGCGCATGTTCATGGGATATCCCTTATACTTGATGAATATTCTTGAAATATACCAAGTATATTTCTAAAATGAGTTTTCAGTATCCTAAACATTTATAGTACTTTCTAGTTTTTACTTTGACAGATTAAATGGGACCCTATCTTTTATCTCACTGCGTTATAGTGGAATGACGGTTACGCCCCAATCCTTGGGGCCAGCTGTGTAACATAATTTTTGAAACTACTGGTGTTGTTTTGCAGACAGAGGGAATGACATTCTAGATAACTGCACACGAAATGTACTAGCAAACTCAAGTTCGTATCCTGAAGGTGAGAATAGTGTCCGTGTTCGCAACCTCGATTGGGAGCAACCGTGGCCGCCTGCACCATGTGAAAGTATTGGTGGCAAAAGTGAAGGAGATCCAGTAAGGTCTTTTCTATGTTGCTTTCAATTAACAGTCGAGTTCTGTCCATTCTCTTTCCATTTCACATGTGACTGTATTTTTCAACTTAGTGTGGCTTCAATATTCAAGATTTTATTTACTCCCAAATCTGATTATAATATTTGGGAAGAGCAGTTCCTACGAGTGGAGCCATGATGACCTGGAGGAAGCCAAGAATGCAAGTGTTCTTCTGGCAGCCGATGTAGTTTATAGTCCTCATCTCACCCATTCGTTTTTTAAAGTCCTTGATCAACTCCTGTCATTTGGTTCTCCGAAGGTAATATTACTTTACTTGTTGAACATACCAATTGTTTTCAATTAGTGAGGGTTATCCCTACTTTTTTAAGGCCAAATGTTATAGTAAAAGAATTGAATTAACAAACTGGTTTCCAAGTTAGTGATCTTAATGCCCCAATGCTTACATTAAGTATGTGGATGCAGACGTTGTATTTGGCTCTTGAGAAGCGGTACAACTTCAGTGTAGAAGACCTTGATATTGTGGCCTATGGCTACCATCACTTTCGCTCCTTCTTCCATGTTGAAGATTCAGGTACCAATACCCTCTGGTTGTATATTTTTACCATACTTATGGAGATTGTGGGTTGAGGGTTCACCTTTTAATGGTAAAATAAAGTGAGAGTAGTGGATGAACATCTACAAAGATGAGTACTTTTGAATGCAGATGTCCTAAAACTACGTGATATCCCAATGAATACTACACCAAATACTCCTACTAGTGTGGGCCACAGTAGTTCTTATAATGAGAATTATTACTTTTGATGTAAGGTGACTAGAACATTTTATGTAAAGTGTTGGTTGGAAGTCTCCAGGAAGACTTAGGGGGGAGATCTGGGGCCTACATGGGCCAACATGCCTGACTAGACAATTAGAGTGGCCCATGTTATTATTTCCACATTAATTATCCAACCATACTAATTCAGTGTGTCAACAAGCGACTCAAACCATCATCACTATTCTTGCTTCTAGATCGAGTTTCACATATTGAAGTCAAGTCATTCTTTGAGCTGCAGCATATATAAAAAATCAATTATCATCTACAACAATGTCTAATATTAAAAAAATCCTATCAACAGACGACACTGTATTTCGCAAGCAAAGTGATGGCATGGCAATTACTCCAGAGCAGCCGAAGTTCAAGGGAAGGCGAATTCTATTGGAGCATCTTCAGCAACACCTTGTAGAATATGAGCGTGGAAAGGACTTAGAACTATGGGAAATACAGCGGTTTTGATCTACAGAATCACTTTTATGAGGTAGGCATGCAGCTATACAATATATGCTCACTTCAAAATTCGTAACCAGACATGCAAAGTAGGTAAATATAAGGCAAATAGAGCATTGGAGGTGAACAAGATATGTTGTATACTTACAATCTGCTCAAATTGCTTATAACCTGGATTGCATGTACTATATGTTATAGGTTCCACATTTATGAAGAACAATAAAACTTGTCGACTGGAGGATATTTGAATGCTGTTGGGGTCAGTTTGAATTCAAAGATGACACCCTATCTCAATTTTGAAGCTCATAATTTTTTGGGGTTATCACCTTCTTCATGAGGGATGTTGTTTGCTGCAAGTTCGTCAATAAGTTGTATGTGATACTTGGGATGGGATACTCAAATTCATTCTCAAAATGTATACCCCTTGTATATTTCTGCTTGCAAGAGGATGCATTCGACAGCACTATAATTAGAGATAGACAGATGCCATCCATATATATATAGACATATAGACATATAGATATATATAGACATATAGACATATAGATATAGATATAGATATAGATATATGTATATAAATAGATATAGATATATAGATATAGACATATATAGATATATCTGTGTTGTGTGTGTGTGCGCGTGCGCGCGCAGAGGGATTATTTTGATAAAGTGAACATTACAGTGTAGAAGAAATTATACTATCCCTTTATGTAATAGGAAAGCCTTCTCTAGAGGACTTTTCTAGAAGTGGTTTAGTATGAGAACAAAAACCTGAGGACAAAACCTGAAATCTAGAAATATCCAATGAGATTACTTTTGCTTACATATATGCCATTCTCTTCCATGACTTGGATACAACAACCTTGCATATGTCGAAGATCTGTTGACAGTTTATTATTAAAAATAGATAGACAGTCTAGATTCGCCCGACAGTTCCAAACCTAGGTTCGGAGATAGTGCAATCAAGATTTAGTTTGATGGTGTGTGCAAAGTGGGCATCGAGTCTGTAGAGAATTTCATCTCCAATTTTGTCTGAGGCTGTGCTTGTGGATTCAGAGTCGAGTTCCTCACCTCTGCAATTAAAAAATGTGTAGATTCGGTCATCCTCTGAAACAATGAGAGTGGCTACTTGGCTGGACTGATTGTCTGGGTTATAATTTATGAGAGTAATCTGGTGTGTTGATGGATTTCTCTTCGTATCAAGTAAATCAGAAATGAAAGTTATCAATCTTTGAATGTCAATCCAAGTGGATGTTTGAATAGGGAACACGACATCACCATATAATTTGCATATGTTTTAGAAATTTATTTGTGTAGTTATCCTGAAAAGACGATTGAGATGATCACCTTCTGAGGCCAACATGGCCAGTGGTGAACTTCTCACCAGATAAATTGTGTGATGGTGCTTGGATCAAAATCCACACCCAGTTGATAAGGCCTGTTGAAATATTCTGTCATTATTTTTTCTCGAATTGTCCACTTTTTGCCATTACATCCAGGATGTCATAGGTTTTTATTCCGATTCTTCCTAAAGACCTATTATTCTTTGGGTCCCACATAAAGGTCAATGCATACTTTTACGCTGAAAACTTTGCCACATTTCTCAAAGGTGAAATGCCTGATTCGGACACCACGTACTTGAAAAAGAATGCAAATGATATGATGCTACAGAACATACTGATTGATTCAGACAAGACCTCAATGTTCAAGTTAAGATTATCTGCTTTGGATAGGGAGGTGGGGTTATATAACCGGTTTAGATTGCAAAAGAATTATGACTTTCATTCATCATATCTAAACCATACGACCTATTGAAATTCTGGAACTCATTGATCAATCGCATTATTCTCCTTATGGATTTGACAATTTAAAAATAAGAGTTATTTGAAGATTTCTAAGCACTTTACATTAAGGGTCTCCAGCAATAAGTGGGGAGAACCGACAGCTAGTTACATATGAACCGGTTGAGTTTGAGAAATAACTAGTTGAAGTCCAAGACTCCAAGAAATTACCGATCATTTTAGAGGAATCTATGGAATATACCCCCAAATTAATAAAGAAAAACCAAAATATCACAACATGTAACTGGTTGGACTTGGGAACACTAGGATTTTGGCTGATTATGCCCAAAAATCTCCCTGGAGACTGGTTTGAAGTGCTCAAAGTGTCCATTACAGATGCTTCTAACTTGTGGATCTGACACTTCTTTCACTTCAGTGTTTCATGTTTAAAGTCTTCAACTTCCTGTAAGCACTCCCTGTAAGCACTCCTTGCTTTTGTTATGAGAACAATAGCTTTATAATTTCACGTGAGTAGTTGAAGGAAGGCTATATATATATATAAAATTTATTTTGCAGGAGTTTTGATTCCTTGTACAAATTTTTCAATCTGTGTAATATTTATGTCAGGATGAGTTGGCAGAGTCCACTGCCAGCAGAATTTGATCTGCTTGGCTTGCAAGTGGTCGTCACTTATTCTCTTCCCTGTAAGTAGTGAATCTATTTAGGGATCACTGCTCTTGTTTCTTCTTCTTACAACCACCTCTGCAGTTGCATGTCTACAATATTGCATTATTCTTGACATAATGAATATTTCCACCAGGAAGCTGCAGTAAACCTGAGAAACTCTTCCAAAGGGTGGTGGTCATGGGCTATGTATCCAAGGTCAACTTAGTCCTATTCATCATCATTTACTATAATGTTAAAACCACTGACGATGCTCCTACCCATTACTCAAGAGTCCTCTTCGAAGTGTTTGAACTTCGTAGGCTCACTCTTGCAAGCTTGCACATGATGCCATACCAGCACCAGCAAATTAGTATTCACCAGCTTGGAATTAAGAGGAAGTACAGAAAACATCTTGTTTCTTCGTCTAACAACCACCTCTGTTTGTTTGTCTAGAATTTTTACACGGTTTCCATCAGGAACGATATGCCATAGTGGTGGCCTATGCAAGGTCAACTTAGCCCTTTCATGATTTGCTATTAGGTTAGTATATACCAGAAGCCAGATTTCAATTTTCTTGGTTGAGAAGTAGAATTCGAAGCTAGTAGCCTGTTACTCACTCCTACCCATTACTCAAAGATTCCTCAACGGTGAAATGTTTGTATATGTGGTTGATGCTGTACTACCAGCACAGACAAGCAATAAATCCAGCAGCTTGGAAAGTTGCCGAGACATTGAAATTTGGGAGGAAATTTTTGCACGCGAATAAATTATGTAAGTTTTGTCCCATGCCCCTGACCTCATCCATACAGCCAAGCGCTAAAGGGCATCTGGAGTCTGTGAGTCAACCCTATATATATATATACTTACTTCAAGGCGTACTTCCATCTACTTTTAAGTGCTCAGAGCCTGAACCGCCCCAAACTCAAAGTACATATTCTCAGCTTCCACAATCCCCCATAGAAAGTGAGGTGAGTACTTCTACTCTCCTTTAATTTCGTAAATCGATCGGGAAAGATTTTTCCTTCTCTCTTCGCCAACCCAACACTTGTCTGCATAGCTCACAGGTAGAGTGTACTCTGAGGAACTGGCCCAGAGATCTCTAACTAGTTACTTCCCTTTCTTCCTGAGTCAGCTCAGGCCAGGGCCAGCGAGCCTTCTTGCGATGAGAATTTTTCTGCTTTTGGTGGAGAAATAATTGTGGACATGTGGAGATGTGGACACAGATGTATACACATGGAATTGTAGGGCTAACTTGAGCAGCGTACTCATTCTTGATCTCTGATGAAGAAATCATGTGACTCTTTGGATCCTGGTCTGCTTAACACTGTCATAAACGCTACATGTGGGTTATGGATTATAGGTACATACTCGATATCGCTCATCCAAGTGGAGGGCACTTGATCCAACAACTCCCACATGCTAACTTTCTGTACTTACACACAGAAAACATTCCATCCATAACCTCTAGGCCAGTTTACGTCCACGAGTAGACCGGTTATGTATTTGATAATGGCCATTGGGTAGACCCAAAGCAAGCGTTAGGTGGTCGTGAGCAGGGTCCACCGTGCAATGGCCATTGGGTGGACCCAACCAAGCGTTAGGTGGTCGTGAGCCAGGTCCACCGTGCAATGGCCACTATCTAATGTTGTTCCATAGCAAAAAGGTCATTTATTTTATCCACATCATTTAAGACTTTGTCGACAGTGTGGTGGAGTACCCTGTGACAATATTGACCGTAAGCTAGGTCCACCCTATATTGACCATTGTTTAATGTAAATTCCGTTGGGAAAAGCTTATGGTCGACAATAATTCGACCATATGACTATAATATTTGAGTGATCAAGTGGATATTGTGCTTCAATATGTGATTCACCCCAAGAAACTTTGGGTGGAGGTCATGATCTCGTCTTGATGGTAATTAAGTAGTCCATATAAATTACTAAGCGCAAGAGTCTTGCTCCTTACTAACGTGCTATCACACGGCATGAATGTCCAATCAATCGTAGTTCTCATCTTCTGTAAAAGCAATCACATCCTTTAGTGTTGTCACTTGTTGTACGTCATGCACAGGTACCGATGCATAATATTATATATATACATAAACATAAATATGTGTATATTGGTAGAGCATATACTAGTAGAGATTCATCTAGAACAATGTGATTGACCAACATTAAAGTTAATGTTTTGATGGTTACTTTGCCTCGTTTGTTTTCAACGTATAGGTACGCTCTTGAAAGATGAATCTACGAAAATGTACCGTGTGGTGGTGGGTGTGACCCCTCCCTCAGCTGGGGATTAAAGGGGAGATATTTGAACTCAGCTGTGGGACCCTAAACCCCTCTTGTTCTTGTTGATGTAAGTTCTCAAACTTTCTAGTTTCTGCAGTCTGATGGTAGTGGTACTCATCTCGTTGGACGTGCAATATCGGGTCATGTACATGGTTGATTAGTGGAAAAAACAAAACACAAAAAATACATGGCCACAACAAAGCATGATGCTTCATTCGACTCATGCAGTACATGAGTACTCGCTAGATCATATATAACTGTGGATGCAACCAAGTGCGGTTTTAATTTGGAGCGTCAGAATATCTTAACCGCCCATCAAATCCCCACAGAGAGAGAGAGAGAGAGAGAGTTCCAATATGTAAAATGTTAAATTTATTATGGACTACACTCACAGTTGTAAGTTTCATGCATCAAGTGTCATGTGAAGCGTCGGATCTTGGAGCAAATCAACTGATTGACATTGCCTATCTAGCAGCAGATCAGACTTACCCTTGGCAGTAATTACAGTAATTAACTCCAACTATGTAGTAGCTAGTGCTGTGGTTAAACTTAGAATCTGCTATCAGTTAGAATCTGCGAGGTAGAAATGATATTTAATTTCACTGTGATTCCAGAGTGACAGTATTGCTGCTGTATGTATAAGTAGTACGACATGATTTGCAGCTGCAGGATGTTTCGGAGCTCACACTAGTACTGAGCCTAACTGCAATTAAAGTGTTCCAGATTTCATCTGCTTGCGTAGAGGATTCAATTCACCAACTTGGTTGCAGATGCCGCGCGCAGTCAGGTTGCAGGACTACTTCTGGACGTATTGAATATGGGTAACATCAAGAAGAAGTTGAGTTAACGAGAGGTAGGTCGGTGACTGACTCATGATCTGAACAAAGGCGTGAGTACAGATCATATTCAGCTGCAGGTGGTACTACTCTGACGAAGATAAGTTTATATATAAAAATCGATGAAGTGAGGGTTTGGGGTAGAATGCAAGTCTCATCAATATTATGAATGTATAATCCTGATCAGTGTGCACAAAGATCGTCATTACGAGGCCCCTGTAATTCCATGGCACAGCTCATACCGCGGTTATATGGTCTCGAAGTTGATGTGGAGCCTGCGGCATCAGCCCAGGACTAGCTACCACTTTTAATTTGTTCCTGGCAGGGAGTTGACAGTCCGAGGCATTTCATGAATCTTTGGGACGAGACTCGACTACTCCAGAACAATATATACACTTATATGAGCAGATTGGTGGTTACCAAAGAGCTAGCGAGGGTTAAGTTTAATGCTTGACATCTGTACAGGCTAAAGGAGGAGAGAGAGGTTACGAGCCTTACAAATACAGCGGCAGGAATTGCAGATAGTGCCCAGATCAGACTTTTGTTTGGCCTTTGTTTGGTGATCTGTATATAAAGTGGTGGGAATTACGAAAGGATATGCGTTAAGGCGGATGTGAAGACTCGCGGGAGACAAGGTTTGGGGTACCGACCAAAGTTTCAATTTTTCGCATTCGGATTTCGGAATGGAGGCGTTAGATGATCCGAAGGCAGCTGCTGATGCCGCCAAGGTCTTGAAAAAAAATTTCCAGGCGGAGGTGACGCTGCGAAAGGAAATTTTGTCATACCACGAAGAGGAGCTGAAAAGGGCTCAAACGATCCAGATTTCGGTCGACCTCGTGTTGGCGGCGAAGCGTCAGTTAGGGTTTCTGCGGACGATCGACAGCATCACGACCTTGCACCGAGGCCCGGCAGTGCCTCATGCCATTCAAAGGTTGGTTAGATCTTCACCGCCCAAACCTTAACTGCTCAAGAATGATGTAACAACTTCGCTTTAGGCTGCAAAAATTAATTAGTAGCTAGTTTCTGACTGCAGCTGAAAATCTTCAAATTAAGCTCTGAGGACAGGCCAGCTTCTCCAGAAAATCACTGAGGGGATTCTGGATGAATCAAGAAAAAACATTTCTTCTCTCCAAGCCTGCGGCGGTACACAAAATAAATTGATAACATTCGACTGCTCTTGATCTATCTAGCCTCCCGTAAACTACCTCCTGAGGACAGCAAACTTCTTGATGAGTAGTGTCAAAATTGTCAGAATCTCACATGACTGACGTCAGTGGTGATCGCCGATGTTCATATCCTCAGACACACATCTCGCAGCTTGATTAATCCATCAGCAGACGCAACATGGTTTGACTTTGAATGAAGCATGTGGAATCCGGAGTTTTTAATCGACGAGACCAAGCATATATAAGTCATTTCTTAAGCCGGTCGATTGTCCGGGACTGTATCTAACATGGAACCATCAGAGTAAATTGAGTATTTAATCAATCTTGGGACGGTGAAACCTTCGGAGATGAATTGGCAGACAGGCTTGTACTTTGGTGTGCAAGCGCGCCATGCAATGATCTAGCATCTATTTGAGATCTGTATACATCTGACCGAACAAAAAAAATCCATATTTTAGATTTCTACTTGTACTCGACGAGTAGATGAATTTTCTTACAGAATTTCGTGTACAAATTTTGTGTTGAGGATGATGATGATGAATTAAACGTGTCTCTCACATTCAACACTTTTCCATAACTATCCCAGGTACAACAACTGCTGGATGCCAATAGCGGCGGAGGTTGCAGATCATCAGCTCGCCGATCACAGTAGCACTGCTTTGCTTCCTCCCCTGGACGTTCAGTGGGTGTGGCATTGCCATTGTCTAAGCCCGGTGAGAAATGGCGCACAAAATTTTCCATTCCAGAGCTCCATCCCATGCATCGATCGGAAGCACAGTCTGCAAATACTACGTAGCTGTGTACAGATAAAGGAAGGGTCTCGGAGGTAATATAACTGGATGCTGTACGTAGTAGGTGGGATTTTTGATAATATAATTTGGTGATGACCTCAATTCATCTCCATTCTGACGAGATCCTCTTCATGTCTTACATCATCGTGATCGACATCAATTTTCTCCCTGGCAGATGGCGTACAGGAAGTTCTGTGAATCCAAGTTCGGAAAGGTGATCAACTATCCCATCCTTCCTGACACGGAGAGTGAAGATAAAGCACGGAATGCATGCAAACGCATTTGGTGTGAACGATACAAGGATGAGCCTTTCGACATATTAGCGAACCTGGTTAGGGCTGATTCAAACCTCAACTCTGCAGCAGCAACAGAAGTTGATGATCCAGATCAGGTGTCCCCGGTAAAGGGGTTTTGGAAACAGGAGCTGGATGAGCTCGTCTCCATCATTGCGAGGCAGAGTTCTTTCTATTACCAGGTAAGTGATCCATTAGGGCGCCAAACTCAAAACGATCCAGCAAACGCCCCGTGCAATATCCGGTGTAGCTCAGGACTTGTATCTGGAACGGTGTATTTAGAAGCAGAGACACAATCGATCATAACATTCTTAAGGTTTGGAAGGATGCTTTTTTTCTTTTTCTTTTTTTTTCCTTCTATTCTAGGTTCAAGAATAATTTTTCAAGATGTTTATTCAACGTGCTGATTGATCAAATGCACGCATGAATGCCGAGGATAGTCAAGCTGTGGCAACTTCTCATGTGCAGACGCTATAGCTAATTAATGTCATTTTTCGGGCATGGAGCCTTAATCTCTAATCTACCAACATTCATATAAACGACCAGTAAAAACACTTAGGTTGCAATCGGTGTATATCAGAACTGTATACCTAATCTGGAACAGTTATTTAGATGCAGCCAATACAGTTGATCATTGTGACATTTTAAAGCTTTGGAAGGGCGCCTTCTTTCTGTCCGAGAATAAAATTTCCAAGAATACTCAACGTGCTTGATTGCACGCATGAAGGCCGAGCATAGTCAAGAATAGTCTCATGTTTCGCCACCAATCTCACTGTTCGGACATGAAGCATTCTCCTATCTACCAACATTCAATGGAAGAGGTGCGTCGGCCCTAAATGTAATCATTCTTAGGTCGTCCCATTGCCTATTAAGAATTATTCCATTTGCCCCGGAAGACTAGTACATAGGTCGGCTGCTCAAGAATGTTGTGATGAAATACATCGAACCATCCCAGAAATATACAACTAGGTCGTCTCGAAGAATTTCGAACTTTCAAGCTGATGTTGATTGAGCAAGAAAATAAATGTGCTCCCAGGTGTCTCAGCCTTACATGTGGGAAGAAGCGTTCTTGCAAGCAGCGTTGGATCGATACAAGTGCTTCTTGCACATTGTTGGCAAGTCCAAGGGAGCCATCATGTGTGTGCCCACCTACGACATCGACCTTATATGGCACGCCCATCAGGTGACATTGATCACACATGGATCCCTGTCCCATGAAATATAATCGAACACTCATTAGCACTCTTATCTAACGTTGTAATTAATTCTCCCAGAATGTAATTTCACGTACTGAGATAGAAGTAGGACATATATATAGATTGTTGTGAATTTCATTGTGATTTTGGGGGCTTTATGCAGGTGTCTCCAATTGCATATGCGAAAGATACGATGACGCTGATGGGATCCGTGGTAGACCACGATGACAGCATGGAGAGAGGTCCGCACACCAAGCTTGGAGATGGGTTTGAGGACACAACTCGGCTATGGGAGAGCACTTTCGGCCAACCTTACGAAAGGGCGGGCTCCTTGTACCGAGGATCGAAGCCCGTGAATCTGCCTGCACCCCCGCACGATGACCACGACGGTGAACAGATTGTGGAGTGGATCCCGGGAATTTTGTCCTCCGACTACCGTCTTTCCGATGTGAATGCCAAGTTTCCTTTGCTCGTTCCCAGGCGCATCGTGCAAGTGAGTGATCATGGTTCCCCTCACATTCGAACAGAAAATTCAAAGTGTTGTGATTTCCCCTCAAATTTGAACATGACATTCAATGCGTTGTGATGATTCCGCTCAAACTCATAAGGCTAGGATATCCATTGTGTTGTCATTTTCCCTCAATATCGAATTCCAGGAAGTTTATCGTGTTGTCATTTCCTCTCAAATTCGATCAGGAAATTCATGGTTTTGTTTCTCCTCACATTCGAACAGGAAAATAAAAGTGTTGTGATTTCCCTCAAATTCGAACATGAGATTTGTTGTGTCGTGGTGATCAAACTCATTCGACCAGGATGTCCATTGTGTTGTCGTTTTCCCTCAATATCGATTTGCAGGAAGTTCATTGTGTTGTCATTTCCTCTCAAATGCGAGCAGGAGCTTCAATGTGTTTTGATTTCTTACAGCACGTTCTGGAAGAATATTCTTCACTGGAAATCTGTTGGAAGGAAGCTCCGTCACCTACGATTTCCAGTGCTGCTAACAGAGAATCGCCTAACCTGTCTCCTCTGTAATTGGTACTTGTCCATGGTTTCTGAAGTCTTCTGGAATTCTGATGTAACAATGACTGGGAATTAAATATGATGATCATGTGTAGGTATATGATGACCATACATCAAGAAGCATCGATATTCCAGGTTCCAGAGTAGTTTTTTCCAGAGTGTTATTCAGGAGTAGGTAATCTGATATAAAGGGAGTTGGTAATTCTGGCAGGTATGCATAATGATCAAAAGTGCGACCAATGTGGTCGCCGTAGCGAAGGAAAATCGTAAACTCTTTGTTCGCTTGCGAGCGCTGGAAGCTCACAAACTTCTCAAACTGGACACCCCGGTGGTGGCCTTCACCTCCGACCATCAATGGCAGAAGCTATGGCTCTTGCAATGCGAAGTGGCCACTGGCGGGGTGGTGCTGGAGCTGCGGTGCCGTGTGGCAGGATGTCTCGGGAACCGCACCAAGGTGATTGGATCGACAGTGCTCGCCTGGAACACTCTCCAAGAATCTCCCATGCTGTCGATCGACACACTCTTCACTCTGAAAGAGAAAGAAAAGGGAAGTAACCCTCTTCAGCTCCGACTTGGGGCGTCGATAACGCCTCCGGTGCAGGCGAGTTGTCTCCTCAAACGATTCTACCTATCCTGTTTCTCGCTGAATTTCAGTTCATCAATACCTTCGAAATTTTTAACTCAAAGGCCGCAAATTTTTCACTTCAAAGTACCGTGAGATAATGCAGTTCCATTCCACCATTGCATAAGGTTTAGAGCATTGAAGGTAGGATGGGAGGTCATTGATCCTAAAGTTCAATGACAACGATCTCTCCTACTCAAATTGATACAGCGAGAGGAACTTGAATTACATAGATTTGCTTAAACCTCTCCTTTGATTGAGGTGCCTGAAGTGGCTGCCGCTGAATTCCAAATCATCAACATCTCCTGAATCTGTTTGTCAGAGACCGCGCATTCATCACATCAAGGTTCAAGATACCCTGCGAGAATGGAGTTTCACTGCATCATGATAGCATTAGGGTTAAATGCATTGGAAGGCTGGATCATTGTGAGGTCATTGATCCTAATACTTAGTGACGAGAATCTCTCCTACTCAATTTGAGATGTGAGGAAATTCTTGAATTACATAGGCTTGCTCTCCCCATGGTTTGCTCTAAATACTTACCTATTCTGTTCAGCAAAGACCAGGAGACTGTGCGAGGTTTTAATCGATTATCTGTACAAACAATGGTGGTTGGATTTCGTGCTGATGTTATGATGATGAAAATCTGAAGAGATGATTTGATGATGCCTTGAGGTTCATAATTTTTGATGATTTTTTTTGAATGTGTAGGGTCCGTACCTTCTTAAATCCGTGCCTGACCGAGTGACAGATGACAATGGTGGAATGCTATCCAACCTGATTCTGCGTATGAACAGGTTCCAACCTCAGCGTGGGAGATGGATCACACGAACTGTGCTCAACCACATGGGCAGAGAATGCTTCGTGATTCGCGTCAGGTTGAATTCATGTGATCACCATCATCACAGTTATGACTTCTTCCAAGACAAATGTTGTGTAGTAGGAGGTGTAAGAATTTTCAGCTTTTGGATTTTAATTCGAATTTGATGTTGGTTTGTGCACACCAGGGTGGCGAAAGGAATCTGGAGGAAGAGTGGAGATAGACCAGAAGGTGTGGATTGGCACGAGCGTGTGATTGATGTATGTGAGGGTGGTTGGACATATGTGGCCGGTGCAACAGGTTATGCTCCGAGTAAGTTTCGATCTGTCTTCGAAATCCGAGCTGGCGTCCTTGAATCACATATCATCAATGATGTGTCGTCCCACATATAATTCTATCTTTCAATTGTTCTTGCAGGGCCGACGACCGTGGTCGTTTGATCGATGATGATCCTTTTCTAATTGTCGCTGCTGCTGCTGATTTGTTGACAGACAAAATTGTCGGAAGTGCAATTCCGTTTGCGGATGAGCTTGAGCATTACAAATTGAGCTGGCACCTGAGCAATGGCAGCACGCTGGTCATCTCCAGGCCCTTCCACGATGACCACGACTGGGAACAAAACCTTGAGTTCACTCTCACTGGTTTCTCCACTAGCTTGGTAAGCTGGTGTCACGAGATTGCTTGAGACTTGCTTGAGAAATGGCTGATATCCACTCTAGGTTCCTCTGAAGTACCCCAATTTAATCTAAACCAAATTTCGGAGATGTTTTACGTATACAGCGATCTCTGCTGTGTCGAATTTGTAAACTGGTTCGCTTGAGAATTGCTCGGGAAATGGCAGATTTCTGGGTTCCTCTGAAGTACCTCAAATTAATCTTAACCTAATTTCGCAGATGTTTTACATATGAAGTGAGTTCTGCTGTCTTGAATTTGTGAGCAGGTGTCAAGCAATTACTTCAGAATTGCCTGACAATCGCTTGACAATAGCAGGTTCCCGGGTTACTCTGAAGTCCCTTAACTTCAAACCTGAACCAAATTTAGAATCTAGACCTAATTTCGGAGATACTAACATATAAAATGAACTCTGCTGTCCTGAATTTGTAAGCTGATGTCAAGAGGTTGCTTGGGACTTGCTTGGGAAATGGCAGATTTCTCGATTCCTCTGAAGCACCTGAACTTCAAAGCTGATCCCAATGTAGAATCTAACCCTAGTTTCGGAGATGTTTACCAGTACAGTGATCTCTGCTGTCTCCAATTCGTACGCTGGTGTCAAGAGATTCCTTGGAAATTGCTCGACAAATTAATTGCAGATGTTTACATGTACAATGATCTCTGCAATCTTGGATTTGTAAGGTGATGTCAAGTGGGTTGCTTGAGAATTGCCTGAGAATTGGCAGAATTCTCAATTCCTCTGAAGCACCTGAACTTCAGACCTGATCCCAATGTAGAATTTAACCCTAGTTTCGGAGATGTTTACATGCACAGTGAATCTCTGCTGTCTCGAATTTGTAAGCTGGTGTCACGAGATTGCTTGAAAAATTGCTCGAGAATCAATTGCAGACGTTTACATGTACAATGATCTCTGCAATCTTCGATTTGTAAGGTGGTGTCAAAGTGGTTTGTTTGAGAATTTCTTGGGAAATGCCAGATTTCTTGGTTCCTCTGAAGCACCTGAACTTCAAACCTAATCCCAATGTAGAATCTAACCCTAGTTTCGGAGATGTTTTACATGTACAGTGAATCTCTGCTGTCTTGGATTTTGTAATGTGGATAAGAATACAGAGGTCTTACGTGCATTGCAAGAGAGAATGTAGGTACTCTTGATCAATGGGAGAAGATTGGAATACGAGGTACACGATAGTACGCCTGAGGAGGAAGAGGGCTTCGTCACTCTCGTACGCTACAATGCCCAAACTCCACAAGGAAAAGCGACCGCATTATTCAACTGGAAGGTTTCAGCTATGGAGATTCATCCCGAAGAGGATGTGGTCCTGGTCCTCCTCTTATGCACTGCCACCATGAGGTCTGTCGCCGACTTCGGAGGAAAACACCAAGGCAATGTGTTTGCTCGCCGTCGACACAAGGAGGTCCGACCAGGCCTCAAAGACTGGGGTTCTGTGGTCCTCGAACATGCCACCTCGCAATCCAACCTCGCAATGTGGTACCTCAACACCCCGCAATTCATCTACAATGCAGATGGCACCGACCGAATCCACAGCCACCCAGGCAAGCTCCGCCCAAAACTCAATTCCTCATCTTCATCCCCTCTCCTTAGCTGCTGCTGCCAACCTTCCTTCTACTCTCATCTGATCTTCCAGCCACTTTTGATGATGCAATCTTGAACCATGATTCCATTTCCCTGCTTCCGAATTCAGGCATGCGAATTTTGATTAGTATTTGTCAACCTGAAACATGTCAACCTAAAGGCTCGGTTACACTAGTACAAAGATGGTCGTGGTCGAGGACCTCCAATCAACTACAACTACAATTTTCGTCATTCACAACTGCGAATCCTTGTGGTTGTGGTCGGTGGCGGGGCAATGGGGTCGGTCTTTGAGATCGTAATCTATCATTGGTTTAGGTCTTGGGCTTGAAAGAAGATTAGAGCGATTATTATACTTGTTTGCTTAGGATTCTAGTGTTAAAGTGGTTTCCTCCTGAACTTTCTCCTCATACCTTGGCCTTGAAGCTCTTTGGTGATGCCACATGAGCATGAACAACCACCCCAAGGGTGGTTGTGGGGGTGGTTAGTATTAACTATTCCTTTTCCATGGAAATAGAACTAAAGAAAGTACACCATGACCACGATCATGGCCACGACCACAACCACAACCACAACCATCCCTAGTGTAAATGACCCTTAAAGATACAACATTGCATAAGTCTTATAGCCCACTTGCACATGACGAATGTCGGATGTTTCGAAATGTTAAGGACTCCAAAAGTTGGGGAGCCACCTTCTTGTGCACTTTACCGTCGGACAACCAAGAACATTGGAAGTCCGATTGCAGTGTTGTCACGGTCATCGAACGTTTTGAAATGTTGACAACTCTCAAAACACAGTAGGATGAAAGACTAAGTTACGAATCCCGGTTTGTGATTGGTGAGAACTTTATTATCCTTGTGTTTGAGTCATGACTTTCTTCCGGAATAGTTTACTTGAATGTTGGACATTTCAAAATGTTCGACATCTCCAATTCTTTTTGCACTCACACATACGGGCCTTCTTTTTGAAACATCGAATGTTCCAAAACATCTGATGTTTGACGTGTGCAAGCAGTGTATTAAGTTGACAGGTTTTGTCACTCTTGAATCCATAGCCTAGACTCGGCAAGTGACAACCATATCCCTAGTACGGATTTGGTGCCTGTCAAAATGTTCCAGTAGGCCTCCTTCATGTGAATTTGCCGTGTATGAGCATGTTTAGTTTTTGATTCCATCGCGAATGGTTCTGAAATCATGGTTTCAAATTGAATATCAAGGTTAAGGCCTTGGCTTTTGAGTAGTCTGAGACAGGGCCTGCAAATACCAACAATCCAGAACAACACATACTTAGGTTTAACATGTTTCATCATTCTTGCATCCATAGCCTAGACTAAAGCGACAACCATCACTCCAATAACGAATTGGTACCTCAAAATGATCCAGCACCCCTCGTCCATGTAAATTTGTGGCCAAAAAGCACAATTAGTTTTCGATCCTTGAACGCTCAAATTTGACCGAATCGTAATATCAACCTCAAAAGGTTAGAACCATTGGAACATCAGGATTTGCAATCAAGCCAATAGCTTGAGTGGTTGGGACTCATCTCCACATTGCAGGCATGGTGTAATTCCATTCTCCACCAAGCAATGCTAGTGTTACCTCTATGGTCCACCCAATCATTCTGGGGGGTCGCCGGGTCAACTAATCATCTTCCAAGCTACGGACTATATAAACAACGAGAGGAGAGTGGATGACTCCCATGGCGAGTCATCCATCTACTTGAAGTTGGATATCAATCATAACCGATCAGCTCATGCACAAAATCTAGGAATTATGAATGATACCGCACTTTCATGGATGCATACTTGTAACGAATTCTAATAACCCTTATGTTCTTGGATGAAAGATCGGTTACAAATACAGATACCAAGGAGCTCGGTGAGCCTAGTATAGGAGGAACAATGAGCGATTGAGGTGCTCCACTTACGGCCATTAGAAAGAGTCCACCTCTTAATTGAGGCAGAAGCAACCTAGCATGTGTAGGCGAAGACACTATAAATCATGCTAATATTGACAACCATAGGCAAGATCCTCTCTTTCTTGTTTTTTTAAGCAACAAAGTGGATATATATATATATATATATACACACACACACACCTATTGAAGCTTTGATCATGTGGCAGGTCCTATGGGAGGTGCGTGTGGATCAAGTTGCCAAGCTGGGGATGGTGTGGGGTCAGCAGCTGGAGGTTGGGCAGCAGGGCAGTACCAAGGCTGGAGAGAAGTAAGCCGAGATTATTCAAGTCATGGGTCCGCCATAGGTGCTTGGGGCAGGAGGACTGGAAGTGGTATACCAATGAACACCTCTGCAATTCCTCCCAAACTCAAACATATGAACTCTATAAAGTGAATCATATATGGTTGTAATGATTCTCTCTCATGTGCTTAACTAATTAGTTTCAAGTTCTTAATTGAAGTCCATGCCATCTCTTTCATGCTCATGAACTCATGCTCATAATCTAAGGTATGTAGATGTTATTTGGTTCAATATTCATTTTCTCCAAGTTCTATCAGTTAGAGTTACACAATGATAATTATGTTGCATTACCATGTCTCCAATGAAGCATCAACAATTGGATTGAAAATTGCTCTTCCCATGCTTGAGTTATGGTTATTGGAAGAGCATTAGAAGAGGACAAGGGAGTCAAATAGGTCTCGGAGGACCCTCAAATTGGTTAGTAAGAATTAAATGCTTTCTACTAATTTGATTTCCACCCATGGACTCAGGCAACCAAGAATCTCATGAGTAGATCCCATTAGAGCGGGAAATGTAAACGGCAAGAAATCTAAATTTCTCAACCAGTTCATCTTTAACTAGTGGTTGGTTCTCCTTGTTCATTGGTTTGGTGGGGCATTCTGCATATTTGATTAATGATTTTCTTGTCTCGATTTCATGTGTGACACGTAACATGCCACAAAGGATGAGAAAGAAAGTATAGTCAGACATTTTTTTTGGGGGGGGTTCAAATCCACTAATAATTTCTCAAACTCGAGCCCCACTAGTATAACACTTCCTCCTCTAATGGTATGTTTGTTGATTCCTTAATTGAATACATAGATCCCAATTGTGTTGACTATTGATGTGGAGTAGAGTAGTTAATAAAATTTGAAGATGTAGTCCAATCTCTTTTCAATATGTGCCATTCAAGTGTTTGTTCTTTGATCTTCACCTTACCACACCAACTCGAATATATGTGTCTGATTAAGAAAACAACCAAATAACACCCGCATACCTGATCTCTTTATCCCACTGAGAAGTGGCTTTCATTGGAGACAGCACCAAAGAGTATTTCTGAGTAGGCAGTACAGTGATCATGGGATATGGAATAATGAAAGGGCAGACTCTGAAATGTGTGCAGCCAGGCACGCGGTTCTTTGTACTTTGAATTCACAATCTGAATGTTTCTGCAGTCTAGAGAGATATTATTGTAAAATGTGAGATTGTCTTGATGATTCTTTCAACAATTTGGTAGTGACTTCATCACCTGATTTGTCAAGCAGTTCAAATATTTCACATATTTCAAATAAATTTTGCAAATCTAGAAAGGAAGGTGGTTTAGTAGGAGCTTCATTAATTACCGTCTCAGTTGCAAGTTAGGAGAAGCCATGGATGATTTCTCTTGTGAGTACACTGCAGGCCTACTAGGGTTTTGTATGGGTGTTTGAAACCGCGGTAGAGTTTGTAATGGAAATCCAAAATACTCATCATCTGCATCATCTGAGTCAGATTCGGACTCAATATTGCGCTGGACCAGTGCTGATGAGTTGCTCTTGGAATGAACACCTAATTTCGCAAGATATTCATCAACGGCTTGATTGGCAAGCCTGTCTGCAAGCTCATTATATTCCCTAGGAATGTGCTCCAGCCGGAAACTCTTGAAGTGTTTCACCAGACTCGTCACCTTGCGCCAATGTGGTTTGAAGCTCTCATCCCTTACTTCCCAGTGACCCATCACCTGAATCACAGGAAATTTTTAAAATAATTATTTTGAATCGGTGTGACCACAGCTGTATATAATTTCTCTCATCTCACAAATTCAACTTCGATCCAACATAACCGATTCACCTCACCGGCCAGGTTTAGGCCGGAATAATCAGAGAATGATAATAGTCTGTGAATATCAACTCATGTGTATAGTACAGAAAATAGTCTTTACTGAATCGAATGAACTCCAGGAAATCCTTGACAACCAACAATAACCCCTCCTAACAGCCATGCATCCCTCACCAGTCACGACCCTGTGTCCTATCACCTGAATCACACGAAAAGGAAATGCTCTGAACTGGTGTCACAGATATAGTTTCTCATTTCACAGATTCATTTTCAATCAAACAAAAAACTAATGATAATAGGCTGATCTCTCATGTACACAATTGCATACAGAAAATAAATTCACTCAATCAGATGAACTCCAAGGAAGTCTTCAGGACAAAAAATTAATGACTCCACCTAGCAACAAGGCATCCCTCACTTCTCAGTCACCCGTCACCTGAATCACACGAAAAGCAATAAATGCTCTATATTGATGTCATAGGTAAATTCCAACACAGATTCACCTTCAGTCAAACGAAAAACTGTGATAACCCATCAGATTGAAGCCGGATTTAAGGGCGTGATAGTCTGAATATCTCTAGACTACTCATGATGTGCATATAGACGAATTCTTTACTGAATCAGATGAACTGCAAGATTGTTGAGTGCCTTAGGAAAGATGTGACAACCACCAAAAGTCATCCATGCATGCATCGAATTAGCATCAACACGAACTCAATTGGCACCCCTGACCAGAGTGGAATGCTCTGCAATAGATGATTATATTGAAGGATGATGGTCTGAACTCTCTTGACTGCTTTTGTTAATATTACAGATTTGGCAGAGGTTTTTGATCCCCCCACCTTGTCTGCGAATATTTCTACTCATGATGTGTATACAGGAAAACTCTTTACTCAATCAGATCAATTGCAAGATCGACTGCCTTAGGAAAAAGGTTATTTGACAACCACCACCAGCCATCCATGGATGCATCGACTTGGCATCATCACGGAATGTATTAATTGCCACATCCAAAAGTCTGAGCAGAGTGGAATGCTCTGCAAAGGATGATGCCAAACTCTTTCGAATGCTTAATTTGTTATCACAACAACTTTGGCAAAGTTTTCTGATCCTCCCACCTGGTCTGTGAATATCTCTCTACTCGTGATGTGCACACAGACAAATCCTTTTCTCAATTAGATGAACTGCAAGATTGACTACCTTAGGAAAGATTTGACAACCACCAACAGCCATGCATGGAATTTACAACACGGATTAAACAAATCATGGCACCCCTCCTGAGCGAAGTGGAATGCTCTGAAGGGCGACAGATAATGTTCAAGGATGATGATGTCAAACTCCCTTAAATGTTGTTGATGTTAGCACAACAAATTTGGCAGTGTTTTCTGATCCACCCACCTGATCTGTGAATAGAATTCTCTATTCATAATGTGCACACAGAAATCCTTTACTCAATCAGATGGAATGCAATATTGACTACCTTAGGAAAAGGTTTGACAACCACCAACAGCTATACATGCATCGAATTGGCACCAACACGGAATCAATTGGCACGCCTGAGCAAAGCGGAATGCACTGAAGGGCAGCAGATGATGTTCAAGGATGATGATGTCAACCCTCTCTTGAATGTTTTTGATGTTATCACAAATTTAGCGGTAGAGGAGAAGGCTAGTAGGTTGGTTTCGGATCCTCGCACCTGGTTATAGACCAGCAGCGAATCGCCCTTGGCGACAAGATGTTGCACATTTAGCCACTTAGCTTTCTCCAGGCCTGCGATCAACGCCAGATACTCGGCCACATTCTGCGACACATTGCTGTCCACACAGTTCTTGATGGTGGCCACCACATGTCCGTAACTATTTTTCAGCGCTGCTCCGATCCCTGGCGGCCCCGCGTTGTTCACACGCAATGCACCATCGAAGTACAACACCCACGGCGTCCTCGCCCTCCCTCGTACACTCATCGGGAGAAACAACAACAACGACAACGACGACGACGACGACGACGACGAAGATTAAGCAAGCTGCTGCCGGCTTACTCTACCTACCCAACTTACTTGAAGGAATGAATGAATGTATGAATGATTGATTTGCTAAGGATCAAGCTCAGCTTCTTGCAAAGCAATCAAAGTGTGCATGTGAAGATAGATAGAAGCAACCAAATCTTTTACCCTCAGTCAGGCGGTTATTTAAGCGGTAGATGGCTTGGTGTCCCTTGTCTCGGCTGAACGCTCACTACTTAACTTAACTTAACTTACTCGTAATCCAGGCTTCTATCGGAGCCTAACTTATGGCCCACTTTCACATGACACACTTTTTGGAACAGTATGGCGCCAGGTATGCAGGTGTTATTCGGTTATTTTTCTTAATTGGACACCTATATTTGATTGGTGTGTTGTTAGGTGAGGATCAAAGAATAAATACCATATATAGAAACCACATGTTGAAAGAGATTGGACCATGTCTTCCAATTTCACTAACTACTCTATTGCACACTCAATAGTCAACACATTTGGGATCAAGACCTATGTATTCATTTAAGAAATCAACATACACTTCCGATAACTAAATCAAAGGAGGTCCAATTGTTTTTAATTGATGCTTCATTGTAGACTTGCTAATGCAACACAAGTTTCGCCATGTAAAACTATATGGTAGAAGTTGGAGAACATGAAAAACGAACCCAGTAACACCCACACACCTTAATGTGTCAATGGCAAAGACAGTATTAGTACAGCATGCAATGATGGCACAGGGCTGAGAGAATATGCTCTGTGAGAGATCACAATGTTATTCGAAAATAAGTCGGAAAATAGTATACTTGGGTGAAACCGAACGACTTCATCTGCATATCCCTTATTGTTTTGTTGCTACGGCGGCACTCCAACGATGCAAAACCAAAACCGAGTCGAAATTGGAGAGGAATCGTTTGGTTTATTGCACTCGGTAGGTATGGGCTCTAAGGAGAGTGAGAGAGAGGGCGAGGGAGAGGTTTGCGAGGAGAAAGCTGTCGGACGAGGTGAAGGGGAAGCACATGGAGGTTGCCGCCAACTGAATTCGCAGTTCCAATTGAGGTGATTAGATCGACATCCACCACCACCTCAAGGTGAATGTCGCGTGATGCATTGAATCCTTCCTGTTTAGTTGTTTGTCAAGTCTTAGTGTGTCTGTGTTTTAGCTTTTCCTCCAAAGAAAGTTCGAAGCCTCTCGTTTCTAGGCCACAGGAGCCTCAATCTGACAGAACATAATTCTTAAGTTGCTTTCAAGCGGATGTGATGCATTAGGAGGCTAATGAAGGTGATCGTTCTCCCACATACGATAAGCCAACCTGGGTCTCAACATATTGAGACAAGTTAGTTTGTGTCTCAAGATGGGCTCCATAGCCTCAACAAGATGCCGAAGGAGAGCACGGAAGAAAATTTCATCATAGCACTCAGCAGAATTTTTTATAGTTACGACAAACCTCTTCAGGAGTCAGGTACATTTGTTGTTCATCGTCCTGACTTTTTCTTATTTTGGCGATAGATTGGAAGTGAAGCTCTGCTTTTAGGTATTTGCGAAGTGTTTGAATGCAAGCTTTTATCAAGACTGTAGATAGTGTATCACGAATAGGAGGCTATAATCCGAAAGCGAAGTTTGTGAGACAGATTCTTGTGATGCAGTCTCTGTCATCTTCCATTTTGTAATTCCCTGATTGGGCAAGAATCTCTCATATGTTATGTACGCAATCGAGGGTTTCAAGGGAAATAGACATTCTGATTGACGACTCTAAACATGACAGAATTAAGGCACGAGGGGACAAAGATTATGTGGTTGAAAGGAAATGCTGATGGAATAGGTGCAGCTAATGTCCTCAAGTTAGCATTATGCAAACCTCTACTAAGTCTATCAGCATAGTGTGTGTGAATCAAGGGCGGACGTGATGCTTAGAGCCAAGTCATGCCCATTTGCACATCCATGTCTCAACTTAATGTATAAGATGAGGTATGTAATGGATGGCTTAGCTTATTAATGCACACCAATTATTATCCTCAACAATTGAAAAGACTTCTAATAGTGTTTGTTCAGACAACCAGTGAAATGATTTGGACAAAACCCATGATGTAGGAGGCAACAAGTTGTTCAAGAGTAGATAACTCAAGCTGCAACAGTGGAGGATATCGATGATCTGTGTCTGATGGTTCAAATTTGAGCTTCATAGGTGATCGTTTGCATACTTTTTAAAACTGGGAAATGGGCAGAGTCACAGACCACGAGTAAATGGAGAAAAAAAAATTATAGAACAAAAATAATTCACTTCATTCTATTGCTGTGGATGATTATTAATACATGTTGAAGCTGGGACTGAATGTTTATTGCTATCAAGAAGCTGACATTTGTTTGGCAGTAAGTAGTCATGACCTCACCTTACCACGTAGTGAACTACCAGAAGTGCAGAGTATAATCATGACAACAGACACAAATCAATCCGCAAACATGTTCCATAGTACGTACGTAGGGTCAGTCGCTAATAATATACTGCAATTGTGGCTGCCAGACAATTGCTGCAATGTGCATTGATGTGTTTTTTCTTGCTCATGGTATTTGTCCAATGTCTACTACTGATGTGTGCTGTGATGGATCATCGTGCCTTAAGATGATGTTATGGTCACCAACTATGTCCACGACTGGCTACGGTCGTATGTCACCAAAGTAAATATCTCACGGGCATCCATTATGTATGTAATTATTATATACCTAGGTCAGGTACCCTTGTGTGCTTTCAAGTGTGAAGCTAGGTATATAGCCGACCAAGACTCGATCAGCAGCATGATATTTATCAAACATTCAATTTGTTGCCCCATTTAAATTAGGATTATTATTGTCAGGTTGATTCGTGTCTCTTGATATTCGCAAGGTTTGAAGGCTAGGTAGCAGGCACAGTTTCCCACCACCAACTGTGACTTGCTGGTCCCACTCAGGAGGCAGGGGGCAGGCTTAATCGTGGTGGTCGAAAGGTGTGCAAGGACTGCAGGCAGGTTTGCAAGTGCGTTCAACTCCCAGATAAGATGAACAGCACTTGCAGCAAGCAGGGACAATCCACTCTGCTGCCGAATACGAAAAAGTTCGTTAGTACTACAAGGATCTTATCAATATTGACACGACCTCGTACAATGGGTACAGTACTTCTCTCGCAGCTCACTTGGGCGCAAAATTTTGCAGCAGGAGGATGGTGATTACCTATATATATAGAGAGAGAAAGTGACAGAAGTTAAACCAACACTAATATATAAGTAGCTGCTAATCATGGTCCGGAAATTGGCCTGGCTTCTCATTGTTGATGTCAGGTTTTTGAGAAACTAAACTTTCATGATCAGCACAGTTCCCCAGTAAAGAGGTCATTTTTAATGTGTGTGCATGTGATAGTTTTGGAAAAATGTTGTGGCAGCTCACTTGGGCGCAAAAGTTTGCAGCAGGATAGAGATTACCTATATATGTATTGTGAAAGACGATAAACTGACACCATTTTAATAAGTAGGTGCTGATTAAGATCCAGAAATTGGCCCTGCTTCTCATTGTTAATGTCAGGTTTTTGAGAAACTAAACTTTCATGATCCAGCACTTTTTCCCAGTATATAAAGAGGTAATTCTCGATGTGTGTGCACTTGATCATTTTGGAAAAAATCTGCAGCCGGATGACGGTGATTACCCATATATCGTGACAGAAGATAATTGTCACTGATTAAGTAGCTGCTAATGACCCAGAAATTTGGGTGTCTCGTTCTTGTCAAGATTTCAAGACACTTTCATGATCAGCACTGTTTCCCAGTAAATAGGTTCTTGATGTGTGTGCATTCGGTAATTCTGGAAAACTCCTGCTGCTTGGGAAGAATTAAGCTGTTTGTATAAGGTAGATATATGGAAAACGGTGAAAATGAGCCGATTCAGCTAGAACGAGTTGTTTTGTAGTTTTATTCCTTCTAAATAATGAATTACATCTTCCCAAAGAGGTAAGTAAGTCAAACCTCCTACTTGTACACTAGAGTCTTCCTAATTTGAGCATCAAAATATCCTATATTGCATATGAACACACACAAAACGGTTAACTCAATGGCACCCAGGAGAGATTGCAAGTGGTGTTGAAACAACACCTATATGACCAATCATTGTATCCCACCTAGCATTGCACTCTTTTCGAGCCACCACTTTACAACTAGCCATTTTGGGTCCACACAAGAATCATTCTTCCCCTAGTTCAGTGCACCAATAGTGGTCATTCATCGTTTTAGGTTTGTCTATCCCAAAACACATGCAATGTAAGGTAGTTAGCTTGACATGATTCACTTCAAAAGTAAGAATACTTAAACTATGCTTGAGAAAAAAGAAAATTTGAACAGTTCTTGTACGAATCAACTGTCACCAAGGTACATGAACCCACCCATCCTCGAGTAACTTGCATTGAATGCTTCATGTTTGCCACCTACATCATTGATTTTTTAATAGTGTGGACCACACTACACTAAACATGATATTAGTGTCACTTACTATTTGCAATAACACAATGCTATACCTATTAACTGTATATCTCATATTTTACCAACAAATATCAAATTGGTTGTATGGCCATTATAGAACATCAACAACTTTACTTGGTAAAAAATTACACCAAATATAGAAAGACATAACACCATGTAACTCCAATAGTACGTGACACTAAATATCATATTTAGTGTAGTTTTGAGCATCCACATTTTGAAATTGTTGTGGACCACAACATTTGTATACAACAAATGGTGTCATGTACTAGTGTGCACCACATGAGGCATTATGGTGTTTAAAATACATTGTAGTGTGAAGTCGATCTATGTAGAGAATCTTGTGTGTCATGTGACATCACCATTGTCATCGGATATGCATGGCACCAAACCACTTAACATGAGATACGTGTGTTCAAAATAAGATATATTATGAGGTCAATCAATGTAAATATCTTGTCCACATGCCACGTGGCACCATAATTGTTATCGGTGGGCATTGCATCATGCCACTTGTCATGGTCACACCTTCATTACTATGTAAATCACACCAAGCCAAGTGACACATCATACCACTTCACCATTTATGGTGTTTAGTGTCACTTACTATTTGAAATTACGCAATTCTATAACTTCTTGTTAATGAAATCATTTTTATTAACAAAGGCTAATTAGGTTGTTTGGACATTGCAGAACATACATGACATGACTTAGTAAAACTATAGTACATTCTCTAAGAAAAGTCACAGCATTGAGTAGTTCCAAATAGTAAATGACACTAAATACCATAAATGGTGTTGTGGAGTTGTTGAAATGGGCACTACGCCACTCTACATAACCTAGAAATAAAACCAAAGTTGAACACTATATTTGGGGCCAAAGAATAAATGTACTAGCTTTGTCTGTAAATAAAACCTCCAATATCCTTAGGTTCCGTGGATCTCCCATAATTATAAATGGATAACCAACGTCGGGCAATCCGATGTGAATTTGAGCCCGTTGGCCCTACCCTGCCCAAGAATCCTCTTGGTGCAGGGTGGGGTTTACTGCCTACTTTGCGGTGGGCAGTCTCTGGGCTTCCTACCTACTTAGGTAGTTTTTCCCATCAAGTAGAGAGAAGATTTCACAACGGGAATTGAACCGCCAACCACTCCATTCAGAACTGGGTACCTCTCCACTATCACCTGGTAGTTTAGAGTCATCTTGGACCGTGGATCACCCACTCATATTGATAACCGCAGCTTGATGGGGGACGATAACTACTCTAGATATATAGAACAGATGGTGATGCTGAGGACTTATATGTTGGTTTACAACATTGGATATTTGATGTTGTCCACTCCATTTATTATCCAAACTATTTGAAATAAAAGAAGTGGCTCTAAACAATGTATCCCTCCATCCACCAATTTTTATTATGTAGTGTGATCTTTCGATTAGGGTTCCCAAACATTAGTGGGACTTATAAAGTCACAAAATTTTGAAGCTACTAAAAACAGTGTATCTTAAATAATGATAGAACACTAATTTACATACTGTTTTTTTAAATGTATTAGAATGTAAAATAATGTCCTTTAACTTAAGATAATGACAATTGCACGTCAATTTATAGAGGAAGGATGTATACCCCAACCTCTGTAATGTCACCGTCCGTAATGTCACTCCCTCTCTGTTATCACAAATCCTAGGGAACAAATGTGCTCAATTCAAATCTCCCTCCTTGTTGTCACATTTACCTCCCATATATCACATTTTGACATTAGAATAATCTACCAAAGAATTCAAATCCATACTCGAACGCATCACATTGTCATCATTGTCATTATTGCAATGTTGACTTTGTGCAATTCCATAATGTCACATGCTACACTAGTTCTCTATTATCAAGCATCCATGTTAACACTACATACCTCCTTAATATCACGTGCACTTTGGTTGCCACAAGCATGATGTTAGGGAGGTTAGGGTATATTTTGAAGCTCACTACGCCTAAGGTAGATGTGCCTAATATGGTTGCTTATCTTAATCAAACACCTATATTTGAGTGGTATGTGGGTAGGTGTGGTCCAAGAATAGATACTAGAAAGACAAGTGTTTAAAGAAGATTGGACCTCGTGTTCAAAAGATGATTGCTATTCTAGGTTCAATAGTTAAGATAATTGGGAGGGACCTATATGAGCACTTAGTGAGCATGAGAACCTTTACTTTGAATATGAATAAGATATTCAAATGAGCTTTGAAATTATGTGGAAATTGGCATTATTAGGATTTGGGGCTAGAACACACTGCCCATTTGATATGGGCGGTCAATAAGACATGGTCCCATTTACATGTGTCGGGTCCAATCTATAACAATTGTAGATTGGACCCGACACATGCAAGTGGGTCATGTCTTAATGACCACCCGTGTCAAGTGGGAAGTTGGTTCTAGGCCCCACAATCCCAGTAGTGTGGCTACAGCCTCGATTTGGATTTGCTAACCATCTCGTACTAATATTGTTTTCTATATCCTAGGAGAAGTGGGATAGTTGGAAATTGTAAGCATTTAAGACCCATCTACCTTCTTCACTCAATAAATGATGACCTAAAAATGCATGTATGTTGCAATACAAATACACAATAAAATAAGAATTAGTGGGGATATCTCGTACTCTCTTTCCTTTTTTTCTTTTTCTTTTTTTAAAGACAGAATAGCTCAATGCTAAGGGCCACTCATGCACGAGCCAAGGTCATGACCATGTAATTGTGAGGGCCCTTGACACTCATCCAAAGGCCGTACGAGTTGTCTAAGGCCCTTGATTTTGTCATGGTACGTCCCGGGACAGCGCCCCACTCAAATGGCCATAACTCCTAGCTCACACCTCCGATTGAGGTGTTCTTGAGCATTCTAGAATCACCACGCCATGAGCTACGCATAGCTCATGGCCTTACCCTTGTGCCTCCTAGTCTCCGTGGGTGGGAGGCGTTCCCAACGCCCGGGGCCCTCACCCACACTAGGATCACTTGGGCCCTCTCACCAACGGCGCCACAAGTCCCGGGTGTCACTCCGGGGTCCCCCTTGTGCCCATGGTGTTTCGGGCACTCCTCATGGAGAGGTGCGCGACACATGTAGACTTTTCATTCATGACAATTTCTTTGGGCCCGTAGGCCTTCACCTTCTAGTGTGAACTAACTTGAACGGTCTCAGCCTTTTCGACCAACAAGAGATCTTAGAATGCAATGGTCGCAACCTTCATTCTTGTATGTGAAGTGGCCCTAAGCATGCATCCAGTCACACTAAATATAAAAACCTTTGTAGATAATCTGGAAATTATTAGCTACACCTCCACAAGTGACATTGGTTTGAAGACTTTTGCAAGGACATCACACCTTATCACTTTTGATATGCATGAAAACAAACTTAAACAATAGTGGTCAATGACTAGACAACCATAACATTATCTAGCTATGATTGTAGGCTAGGTGGGACCGGGAATAAGTAAAATATTATTCAAAACTATACCATGCTTATTCTCTCTTATTAGCATATTCAACTTGATAAATTCAGGTGAAGCATTGTAATTGATATTATCAAAATGGAACTACTGCTAGCAAGTAATAATGTCATGACAACCACTTTATTATTATTATTATTATTATAAGGAAGAATGACATTATGATGAACACAACCTACGAGCAACCCAGGTTGGAGGTTACAATATTAACATTATAGGCATCGATCATTCCACCTAGAACTATCGATGCTAGCCTTAGCTAACTCCAAGTAGACACTTATTGTTTTTTTCTTGCTGCATCAGTGGCCCCGAATCAATGCGTCCGTAGCAATAGTACTGGGGCAATCTATGACGATTCCCTGTGCATTGCTTGAGCAATGCCAACAATCCTTTGACCACATCTTATAAGTATTAAGGTAGATGGGTCTTGAATGGTTACTTATTCCGACTAGCCCACTCCTCCTAGGATATGAAACACGCGGTTAGTACAAGGTGGTTTACAAATTCAAGTCGAGGCCGTAGCCACTTTCTTCACAATTTTCAGAGCTCATATGAATATCTTATCTATTTTCAAGGTGAAATCCACGTGTTCATTATCGTGTATAGGGATCATGTGGTCATCCCATTGGACTGGATGTTATTGGTCTCAAAGTATTCATAGAAAAGTCAGAGAAAGTGGTCAAAGTCATTGTCATGTCCATGTGACTTTTGGCATAATTGGGCAACCTCACTTTTGAGTTCTTCAGTTAGGGGGCATCCAGTGAGGTCGACTATGTCATTACATGCATAGAATTAGTGATGAAATCAATTTACACTATTAGTTACATAACATAATTTGAATTTGAGAATAATGTTTTGAATGCACACATTTGAAGATAGGTCCTACAGTGGGGAGCAACTTTTGAGTTCATTTGAGGAGCTTAAGTGAGCTCAAAGATGATTCCCAGCGCGAGGAACCGCTTTTGAGGAGCTCTTGTGAGCTCAAAAATGGTTCATGTGGTAGGGATCAATATTGTGGCCCACACTAGCTAGTAGGAGAATTTAGTACACCACATTAGGTTTGGCCCCTTATTTTGTGGCCTCCTTCACATCTCACTTTAAGCATGGCTACTTTGAATGGATCAATACATCCGTTAGCAACCTCAATGTGTGCATGTGCAATGAGTGAGCTTTGGTGGCTAGGCCAACACTTTGGGAGTGGTAAAGTCCCGAGTTTGAAACCCTTCGCTAGCGCCCTCAGCATAGTCATGAAGGCCTACGTAGGCCCCATACCCATGCAGTGAGACGCCTAGATGGAAGCCTACTAATTGGTGGGTTTTGTTTTAGTTGAGTAATCCTAATGATTGCAATTACTCTAATTATATCCATTCTTTCCTAAGTTGATGTTGCATTATGTGTGGGAGCTAAAGGGGGGTGACTTAGAAAATTTTAGTTGGAATGGTGTGTCCAAAGATATAGTGTAGTTTATTAATTGTACCTAAAATTATAAAATGTTTCAGAGGTAATATGTGATGGATAAAATATACCATATTGGATTATAGCTAATATAAGGTCCTACATAACATATCCAATTTAGATAAGATACCCCATGTGGGATAAATTATCTTCATGTTGATCACGGACCATCATTAAGATGTGTGTTGTTTGTGCCATTGAGTGTGTAATGGTAACATTTGTGAAATCTAAGTTATTGAAGTTTAGAATTTTGGGTCGTCAATACAAAAGCAATTACCATTTGAAACTCAATGTTTCATGGTGTCATTCCTTGATAACTTAATGTTAGATTTTGACATAAGTAACTTTTAAAGTGAAAATTCATTTCCATTATGACATTTAGCTTGATACATTGGGATACTTGAGATGATAATTTTACATTTTAGTATGCAAGGGCAAGATATTATTGAGCATACTAATGCCAAGTATCATTTGTGTAAACTTTAGTCAACTTGTAGTGCATTGTGTTACATAGGGATACATCTCATAACACTATTGAACATTCTCATGCCAAGAAATTAGCAAACGCACTTGAACGCCAAGTGTCATGAAGTGACACTAATGGGGAAGTTGTTGATCATTAATGTAACCTAGCATATGCCTTAAATAGGGTAAGTGGCATTATTACACATGTGACACTAAATACCATAATTAAAACACTTCTAAAGTGGTTGATTTGCCAATAATTTGATAGTGTTAAATGGTCATTTAGATCCCCTTGAATATGTTGACTATTGAGTCTAGATCATGTTTGTAGCATGAAGTCCTATAGCTTTCAAACACATGTCTTTTTGGTACATATTCTAGGAATTACACACCTAACCACATACCACGCAAATATAGGTGTCCAAGATAGATTGGTCAGCGAATTAGGCACATCTACCTTAAATAGTAGTTAGATTTTGATTTGTAAATGAATATACCAATGAATTAATGACATGTCTTTATGTAAATGTACTAACTACACTAAATAGTCCTATTATTGTGGGCCACATTAATTATCTAGAGCCCATGCTAATTTTCATAATGAGAATCAACGTGTGCCACCTTACTTTTCAACCCACACTAAATTTCTAGTAGAAAATTAGTGTGGGCCACCATAATTGTTTTTCTAGAAAATTAGAATGGGACATTCTTTTATTTTGCGTTACTTCTGTCCTATAACTAATATTCAGTGTGTTGGTTGGAAGTCTTCACAAAGACTTGGGGGAAACCCAGGGTCTTGGACCCACGTGAATCCCAACTTGACTAGAAAATTAGTCTGGCCCACACTAATTGTTTTGCACGCTAAGTTTTCACCCATACTAATAGGACTATTTAGTGTAGCTAGGAATGTCAAATTTCATTCAGGCAGTCGAACACAAGGTAATATTGGTTGTAAGTTCTAACTGTATTCACCATCATCAACATTGATTTTATGTCACTCCTTGTGACCTTTGAAGAGTGAAGGCATTTGTTAACCAGATCTCTCAGTGGTCCCCAAAGAGAGAGAGTTTTTAGGGTTTGGGTCACTCTGGACACACCTTGAGAAGGTTGCAGATTAAAATATGAAGAGGTCATGAATGTTAGGCCAGGAAAGGAGCTCTTTGGAATTCGATCGCCTCGAATCGAGAACTTAGGTTCCATGCCATGGTTTTGAGATAGGTGAAACTAAGTCAGATTCGATTGAGAACGTAGTTGTTTGAGAGGACTCCTTGTGATGTATATTCACAACGCATGTATGTATACTCTGCAGTGGCAGACATGCAATAAATCAGAGGATCTTCAAGTCAGTAAGTGTTTGTGTGTATAATCTTGACTGAACTATATATACCTTCGATCCATGTTCACATCTCATTCTCGATAGTTACCACACCTCTTCCAACCTTTTGGAATGAGAAGTGGTTATTGCTTCAAAGACAAATTCTTGAGCAGAAAACCAGTTGACAATCCTTTGACCACATCTAGTAAGTAATTGTACACATATAACAACGTCCTCATACATAGAAGTCTTTATGCAAATGTACCAACCTCCACGAATGTCAAGTATAAACCAGGCTCTCGATGAACACCATGTTGATCTGGTTCTGAGTATATTCACCATCAACAGCATGATTTTTTTCTCACTTCTTGTGAACTTTGAAGGCTGTTTGAAGTGCTCACTACATTGCAAATTGACTGATGCAGAAATTATGGGAATTATCTACCGGACGTCCTAGCTAATAGACTAACTTTCACATACACATACAGAGCTAGGGAATCGTGTTGGATATGGAAACTCGTCCAATGTGAAGGTGAAAGACGCAGTGAATTATATTATATTCTGTAAATGGTTATTTGTAGATTATTCAACTCCGAAAATAGAATCATCAAAGACTCTAAATTAACATGTTGAAGTCAAATTGGAACAAATCGGCCCTCAATCTTGTAGGGGACTCTTTTATTTTATCACCACCCCTTATTCACAGTGGATGAGTTTACACAGATGCCACAAATTCCAAGCCCCTCCCCCCCCAAAAAAACACACACACACACTCATAGAGGTATCTTACACAAGGCAGCTTGATAATCTCAATGTTGCCAGTTCGGTAATGCTCCATTGAAAAATCAGCAATCAATTAGCCACTTCTTGCGCTCTTCAATACCTTCAATAATACGCGCTAGCTGTACTGTACAATCCACACTGACTCATGGAAACCCCCAGTAACACATCCACCATATCCTAGAATAACACTTCCACTTTTATTCTCTAAATTGTCAAGGAGGCCTATCTATTAACTCAGGCATTGAAACCTAGTATACATGCCCTACACTAAGGTAGAAATACCATAACCCGTGAAAATAAGTTAATTCGCATTGAAGATCTGGTCTGACAATCATGAGATAATTTTTCAAGATAGACGAGAAGGAATCATGAAGAATGCAAGTTGTTTCATATTATTCTGCCCTATACAAAGAATGCTACAATTTTTCAAAGTGGAAAGTTGTCCAAACCCCTACTCGTTCACTAGATTTTCCCTACACCAAACACGATAATCCGCATTTCCATACAGAACATCGCCTAAATCGGTTACCTCATGAGTACATTAGCACTTGACTCTCATTGGCTACACTAAGTGTACACGCATTGAAGTTGCCACCGAGCCATGATCAGTTTTAGAAATGGCACTTCACCATTATGACAGTAGTCTAGTGCACAGCTAGAGGGTGGTGAACGGGTTATGGTATTTCTATCTTACTCAAGGCCATGTGAAGGTGAATGTGATTTAGTGTCCCGGGAGATTTCA
Organism: Polytrichum commune; assembly: GCA_950295325.1. NCBI lineage: Eukaryota > Viridiplantae > Streptophyta > Polytrichopsida > Polytrichales > Polytrichaceae > Polytrichum > Polytrichum commune. Next base: position 63,861,288 of record OX485804.1, read on the forward strand.
GCGGCATAATTGGTCGAGATCTTAGTGTTTACAAAACCAACCGGTTATGTGTTTGACATCTTTCGGTTTTTCTTTAATTAAGTGGGGATTATTCCATAAATCCCTTTAAATGCCTTCAATAATTTTGCTGAAGTCTTTGAATTTGAACCGGTCATTTCTCAAACTCAACTGCTTCATTTGTAATTAGCGGTCGGTTCTCCCCGTTCATTGGTGAACATGACGTGTATCACATCACATCACATCACATCAACGTGACCATCTTTTTTTTATTTCCTTTCTTGAATGACTCACAGATAGTATCAATGTATTGCATGCAACACCCATCTTTTGACCATATGTAAGGTATGTAGGCCCTATGTGGTCACCCTTCTTAATTGAACACCTACACTTAATGGTGTATGGCAAGGTTTGTTGGAAAGGGGGTCAGTCAAAATGGACACCAAATCACATGTGCTATGATGCAATTGGATTAGGTTATGTGGTCATAATATTTAAACCATTCTAAGTTCAATAGTGAATACAATTGAGAGGACCTATGTGATCACTCAAAAAGATTGAAGCGTAATTCAAGACAATACTCAATTTGACCATGGTTTGGAACTCTTCCATCCCTTAAAATGAAAATTATATGTGTGATCAGCATCACGTTATATGTGTAGAGAAGGTTTTGGGGGGGGGGGGGGCACTCTTCTTTGGGAGTGGGAGCCAAGTGGGACCCTTATTAAAACCCCATATATACAAAAATGATTATTACCAAAAGAAGACTATACATACAAACCATTGACTATATAATAATCTCATGTATGTATACAATTTTTTTTAAATTTCTAGAGTAAAATATCTCAATTATGTATACATATATAAGACATTGAATGTGTTTCTTCCAATTAGACATTTCTTGTATTAATGCTCATACATCATTGTATTGATGACAAAATACAATGAAGTATGACATGGGGGCTAACAAATATTGTTGCATGGATGCAAAACACATGAACTTTTGGGAGGTGTAAGTTGATATATGTGGACTAAATGAACTCCTCTTGTAAGAAACCTAAAGGGGAGTTAGGGTACACTTACCCCTCCCCAAACATTCAAGCTACCGTATTCATTCTTAGAAAACTAGATGGAACAAAACCCATCCCATGTGTAGACTTTGTAACTTAGTCTCTCATTAAATACCCTTTCCACATTTAAATGGTACCATATGGGCGAAATTGAGTGCCCTCTTTAAAAATCTACAAGTATTGACTAGATGAAACAATTCCCAATTCAATCCAAAGGTTAGGATTACATGTAGAGTTGGAAGTGCCCACAACAAACCACAAACCTAAATTAATAACTTGTAAATTGAGATAACAATGTCTTCATCATAACTTTACTCAGCTTTGGTCCCAATCTCTGTAGGCTAGAGATTTTTGGGTCAAAATGCATCTCGATATTTCCCAATGGATTTCCCATGGGCTAACGTAGATGGATCTTAAATGGTTACTTTTCTTTTACTAGCCTCCTTTTCCTAGGATAAGAAACACGAGATTAGCACAAGATGGTTAACAAATCCAAAATGAGGCCGTAGCCACTTTCCTCATAATTTCCAAAGCTCATATGAGTATGTTATTCAAATGTTAAATGAAGTGAAGATTCTCGTGCTCATTATTTGGTCGCATAGGTTCCCCCAATAATTATATTCACTGTTGACTCTAGAAGGATTATCATATTCTGAACACGTAGTCCAATCTCTTTTAGAACACATGTCTTTCATGCAATTGTTCTTGGAGCCACACCTGAACACTTACCACTCAAATTTAGGTGTCCAATTAAGATACATAAACCGAATTCGGCACATCTACCTCATATGTTCAGACTAAGTTTATGTTAGCATATATGCAGCAAACGCAAAGCCATATGTCCATCCTTCATGGCAGGCGGTGTAAGGAAGGCAGATTTTTGACACAAAGCAATGAGCGTCACCCCATTGAAGCTGAATAACGTTATGATGGCCCTTATTTATGTAAATGTACTAACTAACTATATAGGAATGTGGAGTTTAAACAAGGCTGCAGGTCAGATTCTGGTTCTAAGTATATTCACCATCATTAGCAATAAATTCACCTCACCTCTTGTCAACTTTGAAGGCCTCTTGAACTGCTTAATTACTGCTTCAAAGAGTTGTAACTGACTGGATCGGGATCAGTAACTGCTTTGTACCCATCTCTCTTGAGCGGAATTAATAGATTTAAATAACAGAAGAAAAAACACACAACGATCCTCTGAAGGTCTTGAGCGACATCTACGCTGCAGTAATTCGGAATTTGGAAATAAATATAACAACGTCTTCATGACCATCTTCACTCTTTATGTTTATGTACAGTACATCCATGTACTAAATAAGTACCTGGGAATGTGAAGTCTAGCCCAGGCAGGCAGGCAGTCGATGCTCGAGCGCCAGGGAATTAATCACGCTTCTAAGTATATTCACCATGATTCATCAGCATTAAATTTTTATCTCGCCCCAGCTTGTGACGAGTCACGACAACGGGCTCGCTCCAACTTTGAAGGCCTTTCAACCTTTGGAACTTTGAAGAGTTACTGACTGACTCAAGGACAGGAGAAGTAGTACTAAGGTACTGAACAAAAATCTAGGTGAGAGTCGCGGTACTATGCGCCTTGAGGCGAAGAGTAAGAGAATCCAGTGGGAGATCCTAAACCCATGTTCTCAGCCTGGTGCTGGCCTTCAGTGTGCTTCCCCTTTTAAACTTTAGTCGTTCAAGCTCTTAACCTGCTCCAAGGCCGACTTCACATTATTCTTCTCCTTATTATTATTAATACTATTATTATTATTGTGGCTCCAGCACAGTCTCCAACTTGTCCTGGTGGGGGATTTTGGGCACAATCGGTCAAGATCCTCGTGTCTCCAAGTCCGATCGCTTCCACGCTGCGATCTTTCAGGTTTCTCTTCACGAAGTTGGGGTATATTTCATAGATTCCTCCAACATGGTAACTTTCCTGCATTCTTGAACTTCAACCAGCTACACAGGGTGCATTTGGGAAATTCCTGCATGGGAAAAGGGATAGTTCTCCCACTATGGACATTCCCACTTTGACATAATTCCCTCCTTTTGAAGGTGATTCTTATATTTTTTTCCCGCACACAAGAGGGGATTGTGCCAAGAAGGAATGCTGTAAATCGCCCTTTGTGCTTAGTTCTCAAACCTCAAGCGGTTCCTCTACAACTAGCAGTCAGTTCTCCGCATGCCTTGCTCCTCCGGCAGGTGATATATTGCACAGGTGGGGTTTTAAGTTCGACTGTCCTCGAATCATCAGAAACTGGAATCATTACCAATCACCTTCACACATTTGAGGAATTCATGAAGGAGTAGCTAGCTAGGAGGAGTGGCGGGGTATGGATCATGCCCGGCTCTTCAGGCCCTGTGAGGCCTGGAGGGAGCCTGTAATATCTCCAGTAATCAAAGCCGTGCATTATGTTGACGGGGTACGAAGAAGCGCACATCACACAAAGGAATCTGGCAACGGAGGAGATAAGATGCATCATTTGGTGTCATGAATTGGAAGCCATGTGTGTACGGGGCAGCCGAGGTTTAAATGGCTCCCACTCATGAGCCGAATGCAAGTAGGATCGAGTGGGTACTGCCCGAATTCAATTAATTTACGGTTTAATGGATGTGGAAGCCAATAGAATAAAACAAATAAAATGAAAGCGATGTTGGGGTTTCGTTTATGAAGCCAATAGACATATGCACCATAGCAGTATCAAGCATGGTGTGTATTCGTTCTGTGGGTTCTGAGAATATATAACCATGGGATGCTAGGAGCTCGGTTTTAATTTGAGTCCCCTTGCGCAAGGCTGGAGTGTTCCACGGTTCAAGGTGCACAAAACGAACGCACATTGTTTAGTGATGTTATGACTATGTAAGGTGTATTGTGGGTGTTTTTCGGTTCGTTTTTATTGAACTCTCTATGATCTGCTATTTCATATCGCATCTATGTCTTGAAAATTGTGGTGCATTAGCTCATCTTATGATTGAAAGTCGGATTTTTTCCTATTTTAGTTGTGGTTATTGGAAGTGCATGTTTGTTGATTTTTTTTAACTAATCAATACATAGGTGCTTCCAATTGTGTTCGATGTTGTGTGTAAAGGAGGTGATAAGATTTGACGACGTAGTAGTCCAATCTCTTTTAAACGTGTGTCTTGATGATGTTTGTTCTTTGGCCCTCACCTAACCACGCATTGATGAAATGTAGGTGTCTGATTAAGAAACGTAACCAAATGACACTCAGATACCTTATGGCATGTGGATGTTTGCTTTCAACTCTAATCTATGAAGTAGGTTTTGGCTGCAAACCTCCATCTTGAATTGGATGTGCCCTCAAATAATCGTAACCAAAGAAAACAAAAACCATCCTTGAAACCAAGTTTCCTAACCTCAGGCACATGCTAAGGTCAAATTTTGTTTACCTTCACCCACTAAACTTAGTTTGAAAACGACGTTTTTGAACATGTGTGATCTCATCCTCCCCCCAATGCGGAGTCAAAATAAGGCTAATCCACTAGCTAGATGTATAGGAGTAGATGTGTGACAAGCATTACACAAAGGAATTTGATAGAGAAGATTTGAAGGTGTATCATTTGACATGAAATAGGAACGATGTGTACAATATATGCTTGAATGGCACTAACACTAGTGAATTTGGGAGGTACACAAATAAAACGACATCATTTTGGGAGCAAGCATAGTCAAGTATACAAAAAAAGGTGCCCCGGTATACTAAAAGCATACTTTTTTTTGGTCAAACACCTAAAAGTGTTGTTTAAATTAGATGTTTTCTTCATGGCACCCTCTATTGTTGTGTTAGGTACTCACATATAGAATGTCAAGATGAGATCTCTAAAACTTATCATTTAAAGTATTGCTCAAATGATAATGGCTAAATATGGTTTTGGATGTAGGATTCATGACCTTAAATGTTTTAAAGTTGGATTATTTTCATGTTCCTTGCATTCATTGTAAACTTGAGGGCAGCATCACAAAATATTTAAAGATATAAATTTATCATATTTAAAAAAATCAGACAACTACATATTCAATATACCTACTTGCACACTACTTGCATTGTCTTTTAAAATTTGTAGAATTTTGTTGATTTTTTTCTCAACACAAATTTCTTGGCTTTGTAGATGAATTTGTTTCTTAGATGTTTATGATTTTTTCTTTCACAAAATTCAAAGATAATATACAGTTTTGAATCACTTTCACTTAAACCTTTGTAGGGTAATGGAGTTGTGTACTTGACTATACTTGCACCTTTTTAAAATCTAAAATGCCAAAATACTTATCAAATCTGGACATAGAAGTTCATCAACATGGAGTCAAAGGCCAATTCCGTGTACATGTGGGTATACAACAACCTTCACAAATGATTGTTAGAAATCTTTGATGTTGAAGTAGTCTAAGTCTTTTCCTTCGAAAAAATAAAAAATAAAAAATATTGATGTTCTAGAATCAACAGGATTGTGAGCCCGTTATCTTTATGCTAGCCATTTTCTTGTAAAATTCTATAGGGTAGTCTTAGGAATGATTATTTTCTCAAGGAATGAATCTCCAAGGCCAAGGGGCCCTCATTCTAGGAATAGATGCCAAACCTAGTCTTGGAGCAGCTCATATTACTCCTCAGCCTATTGTTGCCTATCTAGGACATATAGGTGCCACACTTTAGATTCAATTGGAAAGTGTAGGGGGAAAAAAAGTTGTGAATCTTGAATCAATAATATTCATAAAGATACCTTTCAAGAAGTGGTCCATCCCATGGGTCAAACCTACAAATGCATAATACCATTATTTGCAAGGCCAAAGGTTCAAAGAGACCCCACTCTTGAGCTATAGATGCTTGTTGTGACTATACCTAGCCAATTTGATTGATGGTTGTGATAGATCATAAACTAAATTCTTTCACTAGAAGAAAACCCGGCCATTCCAACCCGTCTTTGCAACACCAAAAACATTGCCACCACTTAGTTGGCAGACCCCTTTCAACATGCTATGTTCTATTGCTATGGTCATTTACGGGGCTAGGTCATTACAGGTTGCACAACACATGAAAAAAATAAAGTCAACCAAATATGAATGTAGTGTAGGGTTGGAAGTGCACATGCTTACTCATACCCTGAGCTAAGGCAAAAGAACTACTAAAATTTGATAAGAGAGAGAGAGAGAGAGCACTAAATCGCCACCTTCCCAATGCACATGTTTACGCAGACATGATGAATCCTTGGCTTGGGATTGATGGCGTCTACATAAACTCATCCATCATACGTATAAAGGGACTCCAGCCAAAAGAACCGCTACAAAATTGAGGGCTGACTCATTCTCATTTGACACCACTATACTAATTCGGACTCTTCGACTCTATTTCTGGAATCAAACCGCCTTTAAATGACCATTTAGGAGTTACAACATAGATCGATGCGTTCTCACCTTCGCGATGGATGAGTTTACATAGGCACCACAAACCCCTAGCCTCATGTCCATCTTACATATCTGACCTTGAATCCATTACCTTATCATTGTCATCACCAATTCTCCTTGGTCCAATTGGGCCGCTCCAATTTGTACCTGGTAGGTAACTTTTGGCAACTCATTGCCTTACATTCAATGACTTACAAAACATTCATAGACAACCAGCTGGCTGTAAGATTGCAAGTTGGCATCATGTGCCCAAGAATCTCCACACGTAGTACATATGAAGCTCATCAACAACGTCCCTCGTGGTAACACTTGGGGTCTAATCTTGGTGAATGTCGGCCACGTCGCCTCTACTAGAAGAGAAGAGGCAATCACACTCATAGCTAACTAAAATTGGATCGAGGCCCAATCCAAGTTGCTTGAGTTGTATGTAGGATCTACCAATAGAATTGCATATGCAACATGATTATGATCATGTCAATATAGATGTGTCATTTAGATTCTCATATTTTATCCTCGCTCTCTCTCCTTAAAGTCAACATCAAAAGCTTATGTGATTGAAGTTTAATCAATTTTTGATAAATCGAACCTCAAATGATCAATAGGGATTCGCATAGGATTCGCATCTATTCCATGCGATTTAGATGAATTGAGAGTATACGTATGGATCAACCCATAGAAGTGAGGTTTTGATAGGAACTCAGTTAGTTCAATGTGAGATGGAATCTGGAATTGTTTACAGTTCTTATTTCAATCCTTATAATTGTACCCATTGTCAACACATGTGAGTTTTATACATGTTTTTTACAAGTTTAAACAACCCAATCACCACTTGTACATTAGAGATGCCAAAATGAGTTTGGTACCCAATGAACCAATATGGAATGTCCTTCGTTCAAACCTCCACATTGACTTCAAGGATGCACCCAAGACTTACCAAACATGGAAAGTTATGCATGCAAAACAATCAACTCCCTTCTAAAACTCCGGTTGAGTTAATGGATAACTCTATTATGGTATAAAAGGTTGGACCAAGCAACTGAACAATTGGTCAACGAAATATGCAAAACTTCAAACCTCCACCCCCAACACCATAAATAATATGGTCGAGATCAAAACATCGCTTCTCAAGTGCAATCACGAGATCACTCTTTTCCGGTTGCTTCATCGGAGAGGAGGTTGGCATGATATCATGTTCAAGAATTGAACTCAATTTATACGTGAAAATTCCAAGGAACATAGAGGAGAATGGGAGTCTATTCTTGTGCATAATTTTGGACCTAATCAAGAGTTCGTAGACAGAAGTACACTAAATATGATATTTAATGTTACTTACTATTTGGAATTACGCAGTGCTATATCTATTTACTGTATCTCTCATATTTTACCAAAAATGCTAAATTGGTTGTTTGGACATTATAAAACATTAACAACTTTATTTGGTACAAATTTTTTTTTCAATGGTGAAAAGATACAACACTATGTAATCTAAATAGTAAGTGACACTAAGTATCATATTTAGTGTAGCTTCTAACTAAAATAGAGCATGCTGACAACATGCCCTAATCATTACCCAACCCAAAACCAACACCTTAAAATCTTACACAATAGTTTAGTTGTTCTTAAAAGGTCGGGATAGAGGGTGAACACGAGAAAAAATCACGAGTTTTAATGTATTTCTATTCTTGTGTAATTTGTCTCTTTTGTTTCAGGAGTTTTAAAGGAATACATGCCCACAAAGAATTTTCCTCCTATTTTGGGCATCACTTGAGTTTTGTCTTGAGTTTGATCGTTATTTTAGAACATGTAATTTGAGCTTCAAGGGAACTCATTTCTAGGGAGCCGCAAGGTAGGTGAGCCAAACACGTCTATGTCCAGAGTATTTGTGGGAGCCAAAAAGCCACCATTTCCCAACCATACCACTGCACATGTTTATGTTATAATCTTTTGAATTTGCACCCATGGACAGCTTAAATTTTGTGTGAAGCCTCATAATTTTACAAAGATGCCATCCATACGATCATTTGCAATATAATGCCATGCCCACATTTACCAGTGGGCATAGCCAACGGACAACTCCCACTAGCATGGGTCACTTTTTCATTCGCTTTTACCCAGCAATCGCTCGTAATCTAATTACATCACATCCACTGACTAGCGAAAAGTGAATGAAAAAGCGTCCCACACCTATGGGAGCCGTCCACTATCCATGCCCACCAGTAAGTGTGGACATGGCATAAAAGGTACTACATACTTTCTTCAGTAAGTTGTCAACAAGTTGCACTAAATTACTTGAGGTGATTAGGGAAAGATTTTACTTTGACTTTCAGGGGTCGATTTGCTGACGATTTTAGTGACATCAACCGTATGTCATCCACTACTATTTTTTTTCCGCCGGGTGACGACAACCCCCCCCCCCCCCCCCCCACACACGTCCAATGAGCTAGAGATCAGAAAAGGCGGAAGGAAGGAGTTGATCCCTTTTAATTTGTGCATGCTTTTTGCCCCATTGGATGGCAATCTTTGTCGATGTTCGACAACATATACCTACCCTATTTCGACACACATGATCGCATACTCATCAATTCCATCATTGAACTTTCATTTGTTTTTGTTTTTTTGGTTGTTGTTGTTTTTATTTTGTTCGTTCTCTTTTTCAATTTTTGGAGGTGGTCGAGTCATGCTTGGTTGTAATATATGTGTGTGTATGACCCGGCACAAAACACACATATGGCTTGGTTGGATTTAAGGGTGGGGACAAACTACACCCTTTTAAGGGTACAGGTGTTTTGTTTTGAAATGGATATCAAGAACATGATGTAGATGCAGCACATCGCTCCATTGAGTTTGGACTAATGAGCAGCCTTTTCATAATTTGTCAACTATCGAGAGAGGTCTTGAAGGAAATAATAGAAGAAGAAGAACTTTGGTCCTTGTGCAGGGGGCCGGAGTGAATAGAGTGTCTATTCGTAGAACATCCTTGGTCATACCCCAGGGTAGTGGCATTTGGATGTAATACTACTAAAGGAAATAACATTATCACATTTAGGTATTAAGATGCGTGTGTCTAAAAGCGTTACCGAACTTTGTTACCGTCCATTTAATTTTTAGTATAAATTTATGCGTCGTATCATTGTGTATGGATCCCATCCAATCTAGGTGGGTTAGATGTAGTAGTTGTAAAGGCATGTTCACAATGGTTGCAGAAGTAAGTTTTACAGTGCAAAAGTATGTGGGGATGGACCCCCTCCCCCAACTCCACAATGAAAGGCCTAATGGTCACTATGAAGTCGGACCATGGAAGATGGTCTTTTTCCATGGTCCGACTTGATGGTCCAACTTCTATGGTCCGATTTCTTAAAAAAACAATTTACGAAGCCTTTGGGCCTCTCATTAGATGTAACTTGAATGTGGACCAAGAGGAATGACCATGCACCGAAAAGTGAATGTGTTGATTTTTTTCAATGTATGTCCCAAAAAGGGCAGTTTTGAAACAAATTTCAAGTTTGACCATTCTCTTGTCTTTTCTTGTCTTCATCTTCTCTTCCCCAAATTTTTATTATTATCAAAACTTTAATATAATAGTATTTATATGCCATGGGCTTTGTTTTTTTTTAATTATAGCACCTATTTTGCCTCTCCCACCGCAAAACCATGCTAGGCCATGTTAGTGGATAATGTAGGCCCTTAATATGTGTGTTTTGGGGACCTTGAACTCCATGGTCACTCTGACATTTTTTTCCCTTGGTGTTTACCGAATCGGTCTCGGGACGTGTTCAACAACCAATCACAGATTTTACAGGGCCTTGGGACGACTTCATGGTCCATGGTGTAAACAAACCCTAAGTTTCATAAGAGCTTAACTGAAATGATAGACAACATGCATCCCACTGTCACATGTCCTTGTTGGGTTTTACAACATTGTGAATTTGCTCATGCCAATGGCAAGTTGAAATTTGAAACACAACATCGATTATCCCATGTAGTGAGGGTGGGTTAATACCGCGTGTGGGAAACTAGTGGAGCTGATACTAAATTTTATTTATGATATAAAATTAGTGGCCACCACAAGATCTAATTATCAAAGTGCCAAAACTATTAATGCAGACTCTCTTTAATTTCTTCATGTTAGGAGATTCCTCAAGAGTGAGTGGTGCCAGCTGAAAAGAAGATGGGAAAGCTTCTTCGAGCTCACTAAAACAAAATTATGCACTCTACAAACATCTAAGATCATGCACCAATTCTCTTAAAGTGTATGGTAAACGAGCATGTATTCATGAATTTCGTATCACTTGGTAAAAATTACAACCCCCAATAAATTTGAGATTTGGCAAAAGAGTGTGTGTTTCAGGCATTAGAACCACACACACTAATAAGATAATCATTGTAGTTTTGTTGTGCATGAAGACTTATTCATGACAAAATCTGGCCACACCTCCATCTTTCTATATTTTACTGAATTGCATTATGCCACTTGTTAACAAAAACTACAATAGAGTTATGCGTAAAGTCCCTCAAAGAGAGATGAAATCATGGGTTCACCTTATTGACATAATTCTCTATGGAGAGCTTGCGAGCTCATCGTGTGTTGGAGCCCATTTTGAAAGTTGTTTGAAACTCCACGGACCTCCTCTCGCTATCTCAAAAACCTCGAGAAAACTTCAAGATCTAAAATATGAATCTTCCATGTGACATGTCACCCTAAATCCTAGATTGAGTCGATGCAAAGCTAGCTTAGCCCACCCATCCTAGTGTGATAAGCTAGATATTCAATCCTTATTAACCCGACACCACTCTTTAAACATGTTATTTCTAGATTTAAGAGAACTTGGGGGGCTTTATGGTTTCGCTTTTAAACCTAGGTTTTAGTCAACTAAACGGGAGTTTGACCCCACATCTTCAAGCACAACTCTAATGTGGAAATTTTCATTTGGTTCGTTGGGCAAGGGATATTTGATCTCATGACGGCAACTGACTCAAATCAATGAGAGTGAACTATGTTATAAGAACGTACCTCTCATCCATCAAACATAAAAACTTGAACCTCTATAAGTTGTGGCCGATTCATCTCAAAAGAATTAAACTAATTGAAGAAATTAAATTCAATATTTTAAACATCTTAAACTAATTATATATTTTTGAAGCTAATTTCAGTATCAACTAACCTAAAAATAATATCATACAAGTTGCATATTATTTCAAGACTTTTGTGTTGAATGAATGAGAAGTACACTCGTACGCAACAATCCTTCTCTCTCCCTCATTGTCAAGGGAGATTTTTGGGCATAATCGGTGAATATCCTATTCTTTCCAAGTCCAACCAGTTACATGCTATGATCTCTTAGTTTTTCTTTGTTAATTTGAGATTTATTCCATAGATCCTTCTAAAATGACAATCAATACTCATGAAGTCTTGAAACCTAATTGGTTATTTCTTAATTTCCCATGCATAAAATTATTTAGATGTTATGAACCGTTCCATTCTAATAATATTCATTGACAGTATTTCACCCGAATCTCACTTCATTTTCAGGTTGATTTTACTTAGCGACAAGCATTCATAGGATTTAATTCTAGCACCTTGCATGACATATTCCTGGTCCCATCCAACCTAGTCACTCAGCTGAATAACGCTATGAGTGCCTACAGTAAACATAATCCAAGGAGATGGAATCGCTTTAGCCATAGTGACTCATCATATTAGGGTATCTAGTTGCATCTGCTTGTAAGTCAAAAGCCCAACGTACCCTCGCTTTTGGGAAGGTTTACTCTATATAGGATAATGCAACCGGCCTGGGTGTCCTTTCACCTATAACTACTGTAGTTCTTGAGCAAGAAAACTATATGATAAAGTGTTAAAACGTGGAATGAAATAGGGCTATTGGGCCCATGCATTTCTCGTGAATGATCAGAGCCACTTCACACACCAGACTGAGGGCCCGTGACCATTGTACTTCAAGCACTCTCGTTGGTGGACAAGGGAGAGCCGGTCCAAGTTCGCTTCACACTTAGCTTGAGGGACCAACGGAGTAAGGGTCACTTCACACACAAGACTTGAGAGCCTGTGACCATTACACTTCAACCACTCTCATTGGTGGAAAAGGCGGAGCTGGTCTAAGTTCACTTCACACTACGCTTGAGGGACCAATGGAGTATGTGAATGCAAGATGGATGTAAAGTCTACAGGGATTCCTACATGGCATCGAATGGATCATGTTTCATGGTCACTTGGACTATTTTCAAAGACCACTTCTTGGAGGTAGGTTTAATATAAAATCGGGAGACCGTGGTACTTCAAACGCTCACACCCGTTGATTTATTCTGTTTTATCATGTGTGAGGACCCGCATGAATTGAAATTCGTTGAAATAGCATTTGGTGAGGGCCCAGTCACATATGACTTCACACTACATTTGAGGGTCCGTGACCACACTACATGATTTTGGAGGTGTCTTGGGACAACCTTTACACACACTTTCTTTTGGGCTCTCACACTTTCATGGTCATGGCTTTTGGCTTTGTGTGTGAAGTGGCCCTAAGTGAATCCAAGGTGCATAGAAAAGTCTACATGAATTCCTACATGACATCAAATGGATCATGTTTCATGGTCACTTGGATTATTTTCCAAAAACCACCTCTTGGAGGTAGGCTTCACACAAAATCTAGAGACCATGGCACTCCGAAACCTCACAACCATTGATTCGTTATATTTCATCATGTGTGAAGACCCCACATGAACAGAAAGCATTAAAATAACATTTAGTTCATATATGGCTTCACACTACACTTGAGGGCCCGTGACTACACTACTTGATTTTGGAAGTGTCTCGGGACGGCCTTTGGACACTTCTTTGGGCTCTCACAATTTCATGGTCACGCATCTTGGCTCGTGTGTGAAGTGGTCCTTAGTACTATACTAAACCTTAAACCCTGCACCCTAATTCCTAGTTCATTCCATGCGTTGACACACTTATGCGAATCCCAAGATTGCATTATTGGAGGATTAGAGATCGCGGGCTTGGGCTTGGGCTTGGGCTTGGGCTTGGGTTTGGGCTTCACTTGAAGTGGTTCTGAGGTTCTCAGAGCCTACCTTGTGGATGGGACCGGGGTGTTGCCGATGTTTAGCTCTTTGCTCTTAGCAATTTCCATTTGTCACAATAAAACAACAAACATGAAGAAAAAAGAAAGAAAAAGAAAAAGAAACCTAGTCCATGTCATTGTTGTATGGATACATAGAGTCTCGACTCTCACTTAAGCATGCTACAACGGTATATGCAATGATATGTGAGAAGTTAGAACGTGTCCAATTGATGTTAAGAACTACTATATCTTGTAAATATTGACATCCTAACAACATCATAAAATCAAAAGGTACACACCAAACTCAATAATCAAGCAATATAACCTACTCTTGATTTATGTGTCATTGGACATGAGTATTGAGGTTATTACTACATGGGACATACACATGTTTTTTTGTTTTTTTAATCTCTAGAAATACATATATCGAAAGAGTATCAAGAAAAACAAGAAATATATGAACATGGTTGATAGCAAATATGATGACACCCACACAACACCGTTATACAATCATCCTAGCATACTTGAAACTCCAAAACAATGAAGTCCAAGAAGTGTGCTAGGAGGCATGTGGCAATTTAAAGGTTGGTTTGAACCTTCTAAAGTCCCAAAATTGTTAAAGAGCCTCTCAGCCTTACTTATAGAGGGCATATCTTAATGCACATGGTCACTAATTATGATAACTCAAAGGCCCAAGCTTGATCAATCCAAGAAGCCACGTTGCTACATGAATCAATTTGCCCGATGTTGCAACAACAAATTAAGCGACCAATCGCGAACTAAAACGAGCACACACTAAGGGAGTTCTTGCGTTTTGGCGTGACTGCAAATATTGTGACACTTGGGATCGTAAATTTGTAGGAAAGAAAAGAACAAGAAAGAAAAAAAATCGATTGAAACATGTGGGCACACACATTGTGACATGTTAGAATTCGAAACAGTTCAATGATTCTTCCATTTAGTGAGGGTGGGCTCATAGTCCAGGTGGGAAATTAGTGAAGGTGATACTAAATTACTTTCCGCTATGTAACTAGTGTCACTGTAAGATCGAGGGTTTTGCGAGCCCAAAGTGTCAAAGTGTCGGGAAACTCTGAATACAAGCTCTCTTTTAGTTTCTTAATATTAAGAGATGCCTCAAGAATGAGTGGTGCCGACTGAAAAGAAGAAGAAGGAGGAGGAGAAGAAGTCGTCGCTTCGAGCTCACCAAAACAAATTATGCACTCTACAGACACCTTCGAGAGCACGCACCCATTCTCTTGAAATGTATGGCGCGTGAACATGCATCCTAGCTTGTGTGGTTTTGGGGGATAGCGAGCGTGGATCATTTATCCGCGAAAAGAGAGGCCACAAACTTGATGGAAAAGTAAAAGTACGGCACACACACACCTGTCCACATGGCACGCTCGTGGATGTCGATTGGTCGTATTATACACACCTTTTTGGGGCTGGAACAAAACGCTCACATACTCCATAGATTGACTCGAGGTCAAGGACGGAGACTGTGGCCGGTTCCAAAAGGTGAGACCATCCAAAGTGGCATGGCCTGGGGAAGATAGATCGATAGATAGATAGGGGCGGATGATGGCATGGGAATCCAGATCCAACCAAGTTGACCCGTGTTTTAGATGTTCTCACGGCCTGCCCTACCTAGCTAGCTTCTAGCTCCTTCTAGCTCCTTCTAGCTGCTTCTAGCCTGCCCGCTCATCAGCTAGATTCTAGCCTTTGTGGCCTCTCTTGATGAACAATTTAAGAGCAAATATCGAGCCTACGCTTGCCACCCAGCCGGCCGTACGAGGCCAATGTGAGGAGGAGGTATATAAGCTTGTGTGTGTGTGAGTGTGTGTGTGTGTTGTAGGCCTGCATGATTGTACCACAATAATCCCCTTCAAAGATCTCCAGCTTTCCCAAAACGGGAGGACATCATCCTTCCGCCTCGATTGGGTCCGTCCACTCACTGCTCGACAAGCGAGCGGCCCTTTTAGATGTCTCCCTCTTTCAGCGCCCACCCACCAATTCCTCCCTTCCTTAATTACCCGACGATGGAGAACCCACCCAGTCACCAGTCCATTGTATTCATCCGCATCTTTAGTAGTAGTTTTTTTTACTCTTTTTTCGAGTTCAATTCAGCTCCCGAATTGGCAAAAGAGATCCCGTTGAGGGTATTTTGGAGTGGCACGTGCGTAGCACTGTCACTTACCATGTTTTGAGGCGTATGTGGTAGGTTACATTGATGATAAACAACTTCAGCAGAAGTGTCAGCTCTGGAGACTCGACGTTCAAGTGCGCTTGCGAATATCTTGGCATGAGTATGTTCAATAGTGGTATGAGGTGCATGCCTATGTTAGACACTGGTCTACAAGTTGACTAAAGTGTACACAAATGATACTTGCCATTAGTATGTTCAAGAATATCTCCCTCTTGCATGTTAAATCTGTAAACACATGACACTTGTCATTAGTATGCTCAAAAATATCCTCCCCTTGCATACTAAAACGCAAGACTATCATCTAAAATATCCCAATGTGCTACTTCAAATGTCACAATGTAGATATTTTTTCCACTTTAAGAAGTTACTAATGATGACGAATGGAATCATAACGACCATTAGCGGAGGTGACACTTTGAGACCTCTAGACATCTAGTTTAGCCCCTTCACAAATAGTGTACGTGGCACTAAATACCATGAACAATGTAGTGTGGCATGGTAATGAATATGATTGTTTGGCAAGGAAGCGATTCTTCTCTCCTTGAAATAGAGGGTTTATTGGTTGTCGCTTAGTTTCGTGGATCATTTAGGTCTCCAAATGCACGATCGGACTATTATGATGTATCATCCACTTTGAGTCGGGCACCCACTAGTCTTACCTAGTGGAAGGTGAAAGCTTGGTCAATTATGTCATCTTGAATAAATATCCTTTTTTGAGTTGATTCTACTCCCGAATCGGCATCGGAGATCCAAATTTCATCAGGCATTGCTTACTTGTGATGATGTCAATTGCTTGACAAAGAAATGGGTCCTTTTCTTCAAGAAAGAGGGGTCCGTTGGTAGTCACTAGTCTCATGGATCGTGCAGCCCTTCCAATGCACGGACGGACTACTATGTGTCTTCCTCTTTGAGTTGGGTACCTTATGTGGCCACCCTTCTCAATAAGACCATAGTATATGTGAGTGGTATATGACACGACTTGTAGCTAAGAATGGTCACCAACTAGACATGTCTTATCATGAGAATGGACTATATATGTGGTCAAAAATGTAAACAGTACTCTAGCTTCAATAATTCACACGATCGAGAGGGCCTATGTGATCACTCAAAATCCACCTCCACTAAAATTACATATTTGTGTTTTTGCATCAATGCATCTCAACCCAAATCGTGAAACTGAAAATGAAAAAATCTTAGTGATTTGCAATTGCTAACCAACTAAAACACATCTTGAACTGATCCAACGGTCAATTGTATATGTGGAGTTGGAAGTGCCCACAATAGAGCCACACACACACACCATAGTCATAGGAGGTTAAAGATTAATTCCCCTCCACCCCCCTCCCCCCACTCCAATGGCTCCAACACGTAACCGGTTGGCCGCTTTGTTTCGCCGAGGTGGCACTACACGATTGGCTCTGAGCACACAGGTTTGCAGACGATAACCTCGACATCCCAGCCGGTTATGATCTAAATCGGATATAGACAGATTACAGAATCACTTAAAGCCGGTTATAAGCAATTTGAAACGAATATGAGAACTATTCCGACACGTGGCATTTTAAGGATGCTCAAATTTCAACAGGTGACCCACTGTTTAGGTCACCTGCGCGGCTCAACAAAGCGGCCAACCGGTTACGTCCGGTAATCGTTTTATTGGAACCGGTCATCAATGCAGAACCGGTTCTGCACCGATAACCTTTCCAATAAAACGATTACCTAATACATACCACAAGATTCCCAACACCACCGGTTGCTTTTATGATCCACTACAATAGTAGATTTTTCTTTCAATCCACATTCATAGATTTCAAATCCTTGTAGCAAAAGATGACCGTTGATAAGGAACCACGAGTCTCGTAGTGATAAAGGAGCAGCATTCTAGCTTTAATAGTACAACAATAAAAAAAAAAAAACAACAAGCGAGGAGCGGAAACAACCCCATGAACTGTGACAAGGGAGATGCGAGGACTTGCATGACGAAGGGCAAGCTGCGTGTTCCACATGGTGAGGAAGGGGAGGGAATATATAGAGTGGAAAGGTGTGTGATATGTATGTGGCCGCGTAACATCCGCATCCGGCAAATAATCATAACATAGTCTTTTGTAACCTAGTGATTGCTCGTGGCCGCCGGCCGGGGTTGGTTTCAAGGCTGGCTCCAGGCGTTCGTGCAGGGGGTGATAAGTTAAAAAATAAAATAAAAGGTAATAATAAAAACGACTTCAACTTTGTGGAAGCTCAGTGACTGGTCCGACAGCAGGCCGATGAAGCAAAAGCGAAGATGCTGGCTGGCTGGCTGGTGGGCTGAGGAGGAGTTCCTTGGAGCCCTACTAGCTAGCTAGCTAGCCGGTCCCTTTTCATGGCCCTGACAAGGGAGTCTACCCAAAGCTATTTGACTGCATCGGACCTGCAAATGGTGTGCCCCGCGGGCCAATGCCTCTTGCAGGCCAGGCCAGGCCAGGCCACCCCAATGCTTGTCGTATGCGCTGGGGTTCTAGCGAAGGAATCGGTGACAAGAGAGACAGAGAGAGAGAGAGGGAGGGAGAGAGGCCACTTCACACATGAGCCAAGAGCCGTGACCATGAAATTGTGAGAGTCCAAAAGAAAGTGTCTAAAGGCCGTCCCAACACACCTCCAGAATCATGTAGTGTGGTCACGGCCCCTCAAGTGTAGTGTGAAGTCATATGTGACCGGGCCCTCAACCAAATGCTATTTCAATGAATTTCTATGCATGCGGGTCCTCACACATGATAAAGTAGAACAAATCAACGGTTGTGAGCATTCGGAGTGCCATGATCTCCCGGTTTTGTGTTAGGCCTACCTCCAAGAGGTGGTTTTTGAAAATAATCCAAGTGACCATGAAACATGATCCATTCGATACCATGTAGACTTTACATCCAACTCGCATTCACATACTTTGTTGGTCCCTCAAACATAGTGGGAAGCGAACTTGGACCGGCTCTACCTTTTCCACCAATGAGAGTGCTTGAAGTGTAATGGTCACATGCTCTCAATCTCGTGTGTGAAGTGGCCCTAAGACGTAAGTTACCCCACCCACCCATGGGCTGGGACGAACCAACCCGTACACTAGTTCTTTGGAGGCAAGGGTTCAGGCATCTAACAAGGAACGAGTGTATGGATGGGTTGGTTTGCCCGCCCAAATCCCCACCCATGTACCTACTGGAATCAAGTTCCCATCAGGACGAAGGAGGAGGAGGAGGAGGAGGAGGAGCCGTGAGGCTGTGCAAACCAAACCTTTCCTTCCATACTAAGTTGTTGTAACCCCCCTCCTCCTTCACTCACTCACAAGCACGAAAGTGTGCATCGGAAGGGAACGAGGACAAAGAGTTTGTCCCAATCGTTAAGGTGTGTGGCTGCTCGGGGGGTGCACCTTTCATTAAAACCTAGAATCACATGCGTTCACTGCATACTCTAAAAACCCCCCTATATACAAGTTATTTTTTGTGAAATGAAGTAATACACATACAATTGCAACAATAAATATACAAGTGACAATATGTATACACAAAAAAAACATCCATTCATATATAGTCATTAACATAAGTATACAAATATACTTTTGAACAATAATCAACCCCTATAATATGTATAACAAAGTATCCTAGCTTTCATCAGCAAAGTCGTTGAAAACTTTTTCATCTCCTGGATGTAACTCAGAAACATTTGATTCACCAATATATGTCATTGTAGCCAATGCAATTATTGTCTCTAAGTCTACCATCAAATGATCAGTAAGATCATATGTCCACTTGTTGTTAGCCCTTTTTTGATACCAACATAAACCAATCTCCACGTTTGATGGACGGTCCATCAAGTCAATTGGACCCCTATACTCCACCCAACGATTACCAAACGATTTCATCCAATATAAAAACTTATGATATGTAGTATAGTAACAGTACCATACAAGTACAATTATTGTATACTTTTTAAAAGCCTTCCATATATGTACGTAACTATAAATTATAACATGTATACCATATGTATATGTAATACGGCAAGGTCCATATCAATACCCCTCTTGTGCACTCACGTATACTCGTACATGTTTAGTACAGTGCACCCCCCGAGTGTGGCTGTGATTCGGTTTGTTTTTTTTGTGTTCTCCAACTTCTACCGATTAGATCTACACAACAACACTCATGTTGCACTAGCACGTCTAATGTAACTCATCGAGTTGTTGTAACCCTCCTCCTTCGCTTGCTCACAAGAGCGGAAGTATAGATTGGAAGGGGACGAGGACAAAGAGTTGGTCCCGATCATTAAGGTGTGTGGATGTTATTCGGGTTGTTTTTTTTTGTGTTCTCCAACTTTTATTGATTAGATCTATACAACAAAACTTGTGTTGCATTAGCACATCTAATGCAACCCATCTAGTTGTTGTAACCCTCTTCCTTCACTTACTCACAAGAACAGAAGTGTAAATTTGAAGGGAACGAGGACAAAGAGTTGGTCCCAATCATTAAGGTGTGTGGATGTTATTTGGGTTGTTTTTTGTGTACTCCAACTCCTACTGACTAGATTTACACAACAAAACTCGTGTTGCATTAGCACATCTATGATAAAGCATCAACATATATTGAATCGAAAGTTGGAACTCCCTTGATTTTGTTGTGGTTATTGTAAGTGCATGTTTATTGCAATGCTTTTTTGCTGAATGGGTTGGAATAGTTAACAAAACGTGAAGACACGGTCCAATCTCTCTTTAAACATCTCTCTTTATGGTGTTTGTTCTTTGATGCTTACCTAACCACATATCAATTAAATATAGGGGTCCCATTGAGAAAAATAACCAAATAACACATGCATACCTTATATGCAGATTCGAAATCACTACCAGCATATCAATCTTCGGTAGTTGTCATGCGTCTCTGGAAGAAAACTGCAAATCCATCACTATGATAGATTTTGCAAAATTTCAGTGATCTAGGTCAATGACCCATAACTCATATGCTTGTAGTGAATGTACAATTTGCAAAGATCTTGATTTGTTGGGGTTTAAGCCAAAGACATTGAGAGGCTACTAATTTACCCACCCACCCACTTTCCAACCAGCCCATTAAGAAGAGATGGAGTCATGAAACTTCCAACTGTTTCCTTCTACACTAAGTTGCAATTTTCCTCCTCAATTACTTGCAAGTGCACAATAATGTAAATGGGAAGGAACAAGGACAAATGATTGTTCTCTAACTGTTGTACTCTTGGTTGCACTATGGGAAGTCCATGGTCTTACCACTAGTTTCCAACCACTAGATGGTTATGTGATTTATAATTGCGGACTCCAAATTCACTTCTTTCACAGGTCATGAGTTTGTCTAACGGCCCGGAACTAATGGATTCTAACACTAAATTGTAAGGACACAAGGACAAATGTTTGTCCTCCCGTCTTTTTGCATTACGGTGATCGCATGATCAAGTTATCATCGGTTCTTGGTCACTATATGGCTATAAAATCTATGATTATGGATCTAGAATCTACTATCTTGATAGATCATGAATCCATCTAGTGAGCAAGAACCAATGATAAATTGACCACATGACCCCTATAGTTTTGACAATCGTATTGTAAGCAACCACTACATGGACGGCATGGTCTTAACATCCATTCATGGTCACTAGATGGTTATCAAATGTACACTACACGAGTGATGGGTTATTGGTCCTATGTCACTTTAAACTCTTGAGGTGATTTGCTAATACTTATGAGACCACTTCCTTGGGTAGATCATAAAAACACATGGATGGGAACCCATGAGATAACGGAGAGAAGGAATTATCGATACGAGTGTACCTCTCATTCATCCAACATAAAATCCATGCATTAGCATGCAACTTGGAGGTAAATGGGTTTTTCTTTTTAGTTTGACACTAGAAGTGCATAATAGTATTCGGCTGATGAGTTGTGTTTAGCTGCCTTGACCTCGATTTGAAGCACTAAGATTCCGACATCCGGAGGCTTTATTCTCGAATGTACTGCGGGGGCCCATGAACATAACTCATTAGTTGAAAAACATTATGTTGCTTCAAAGACCCTAACTTAATGTACTTGAGGTCATTTAAGATGAATCGGCAACAACCTTGAAGAAGTCAAGTTTTTATGTTGGATGGATGCGAGGTATGCTCGTATACTATAATTCCCTCTTTTGAGAAAACCGTGTGCCTCCATTTAGAGTCTAGGTCTTGGTTGATTAAGCACAACTTTTTTTCTTCTTTTTTCATGTGATAGCTCGGTGTCATTCTAAGTCAATGTCCGGGGAGATTTTTGGACATAATCGGTCGAGATCCTAGTGTTTTCAAATCCAACTGGTTATATGTTGACATCTTTTGGTTTTTCTTTATGAATTGGATGAATATCCCTTGCATCCCTTAAAATGATGGATAATTCTCCTGAAGTCTTGAACTTCAACTGGTTATTCTCAAACTCAACCGGTTGATCTGTAACTAGATTCATTGTTCTCAGTTACAATTTACCTATAAGGTTCAAGTCAACAATTTTCCTCCCCTAAAAAGCTGTTAATGCCACATGTAACCATCATGGACAAGCGTGCGGCATAACAAAGCATCCGAGTCTGAGGTGATTTACTTTGATGTGCTTTGCTAGAAAAGTTTAGTTTTATCATTGTTGCAATTTGATTGTTACTTTGAGTAGGATGCAATCTTTATTTTGATTTGTCAGTCATTTATACTGTATGTACTGCGTAGTCAGCTCTCAGTTTAATATGATGTGAAGAGCTCAACTGCTTCAATTCATTTGGAATCGAAAGTAGTCAGGGATTTTGACGAGGAATTTCACTTGCTGGTATCGCCAGTCAAATTGAATGTGCGATCTGGTACTAAAGCGGCAGTTATGTTGAACCAATAACTACCAATATCATGATGTTGCTTATCGATCAATTTTCCTTCTACTGAAGCCTTGAGTTGAGCCGGAAAATGAACAGATCGACTATTTATTTCTTAATTACTCTGTCAACTTTAAGGTACTAACCAGTGTTGGTCCGGTATAGAGGTGAATGCATGGCGGGATCTATAATCAACAATCAAGAATGGTTTCAATTTAAGAACATACATGTGGGTATATATACCAGTCAAATTTTGATATTTGGTGGGTATGTAAAGTGAGAGAATCTTCTATACCCAAGTTATTATTTCCTTCAACACCATTCTAAACCATATCGATACTAGGATGATGTTTCCGAGCCATGAAGATTCTTGCATGCTATATAAACTCAAATGGTATCAAAATAAAACACCGTCAAATATACCTACCCCTATTTGCATCAAAAAATATCCATTATAGATACCCGATGGTGCCAAATAAATAAAATTAAAATGGTACCAATTCAATGCTCGTACTAACCGCACTATGCACAACATATTTCACTTCTACTTATTGCTAAGGTGGGCCCCTTGGTGATGTGTAACACTGTTCTTTTCTTCTTCTTCTTTCTTGAGATATGAGGCCCAAAGCCAATGACATATGCATAAAGATCAAAGAAGGAAGACGCGCCCACTTCGAGGGCAGGCGGGGGGGGCCCTCGGACTCGCCACATCGCCACGTAAAGAGTAACAAATGGCCAAGTAACAAAGACCCCACCAAGGACAACCTGCCAAGCCACCAAGCCAAGGACCACCCCACCCCACCGGCCAAGGACAACCCCCAAACCACCAAGTAACCAACCAAAGTGCCTAACTAACCTACATACGTGCGTTTCCAATTCCAAGTGACTCTCATCCTATCCCATCCACAAAGGACGTTCCTCGCCCCCCAAGTTTCGAAAAATCCTTTGAGGAGGGCCTTGGCCGAGTAGGCACTAAACTAGACTAGACTAATTTAACCACCCTAGCCCAAGCAATCTTGGCATACATAATGAGGACATCTCAAATAAGGTGTTTAACCTTGAATTCATGCCATTGTTCTTGGTTAAACACCTTATCACTATGCTCAATCCAAATCGTCCAAAGCGTAATGCCATGTAGGAGGTGCCAAATTTTGATTTTCTTAACATAGTCCTTTAGGATCCTTTCCCCAAGAAGGTTTGTTTCCAGTTTAAAATGTCATAGTTGCATGTTCTAACCCCATAGAGCTCGTGCATGATGAAAGCACCCACCACCAAGCCCGAAGGGCTTGGATGTAGTCCCAAAACTTACACTTAATTGATTCACTAATTTTAGGGAGGCAAAAAAATACATTGTTTGGAAATGGAGGCTAGGGCGACACATGCTTGCCATTCATTGACTATGCCTACCTTATGCGAAATGAACCACATAAATGCAAACTCCTTACCAGATTGTGCTAGGTTCCAAGCATGTGACTAGTAAAATTGGCAATTCTCCTGGAGGTAGCCTTTTCCACTTATCCGCCACTTGGGATGTGTCGAAATACATGTTAATGATTCCATCTCTGCCCATCTTAGTGGTATAATTTAGAAAGCAGACCCCCCACCCATCTCCAACGGTGTGGATCCCACTTGAGCGTAGCAAGTTTGCCATAGAAGAATGTAATTTCCTCTTTCTTCCATCCTCTAGTGGTATACATGACTTTAACATGATGAAAAAAACCACTCATATTGCCAGTAGGTTTCTCCTACTCACCAAGGCACTTGGAGAAAGTACCCACTGTAGAACACTTATCCAAAAGAGGCAAAGAGATGTGATGTCGATGCTCCATGAAGGGAGTAAATTAGGTGTAGTAGTGGAGGACAAAGGCCGGATCCCCACTCATTCAATGTAGAACCCAACCCACTAAACGGAATGGCTGACAAACAAGTCATTTTCCACCACATGACTCCAAAGGTCTATGATTTTGGAAGTAAGTAAGATCCAATCATTTGAATCAAGCACAGTAAATTTGAACTTATCTTGTGCCTCCTCCCACAAGATGAAGGTACCGTATTCGCAGTCCCAAATGTCCCACACCCATTGAATCCCTTTACAATAGAGTTCATGGGCCCTAGCATAAGTAAAATTATTATCAATGAATTCCAGGCCTACTGACCACTAGAAATCATAATGAAGTACACTAAATATGATATTTAGTGTAATATGGCATTTAATGTCACTACAATAACTTTTTTAGTGACACTTTCAATGAATAAGTTTACAAAGATTGTCATCCCAACCTACTTTCAATTCATCCAAATGGCGATTATAGAAACAAAGTTCGGTATATTCTGCATCCTAACAAATATGTGATGAGATATTGTCATGGATGTTTGAAAATTGGATGAAAAATCACTTAGTAAGTGACAATACTTGCAACATTGTAAATTTGTAATGCCCAATTTTATTTTTGCAAGGAATGACAAATATTGTTAGGTTAACATTTAGTGTTGGTGACACTACAATTAGTATTGAACAAGACAATTAGAATTGGTGACACTAAATACCATACATAGTGTAGGACGTACACCCCTTTAGCCATGATCTTTCAAGCTTTGTTGATATGCTCCCAAACCTTAGACCTATAGAAACCTTGATGTTTCTTGCTAGTAAACCTATCCAAGCTAACCCCCCAAATTTTTTTCCTCTTTGTGGGTTGTATTTGGCCAATCTATGCCTAAGTACAAGTTGAAGGTTGGAATCCTTGGGTTCCATGGCCTTCACAATCCAATTACAAAGAAGACTAGTCTTGGTGGCTTTTGGATCGACAAGGCCTAATGTGCCGATTCGTTTTTATTATTAGCAACGCTTTTTCCAACTAACCTTAGTTCATGTGAGTTGCTCTTTGTCAAACCAGATGTAATTACGGATGGCGCATCTAATTTTTGGAAGAAATTTGTTAGAGCCTCCCTCATACCATAATAAAGAACCATAAGTTTGAAAATAAAACATGATTACAAATAACTACCATGTCTGCCAACGATAGCTTCATAATACTCCAATAGTCCAGCTTTTTGGAAATTTGGGAGTAGGAAAATTGGTCCATGTATGGAGTGTTTTGGTTAAGGCCAAAAGGGATTCCTAGTAGCTTGGATAAATCTCCTTCTCCCGCCCATCTCCAGTCCTACCCCTCCAACCATGCGGGTTTGTGAGTATACTAATAGAACCAATAAGGACAAGATTTTTCTCAATTGATTTGCATCCATGAGGCATCACTAAACACCTCTAGGAGTCTAACCCATTCATCCACGTAGTACTTGTAACTTCTCACCATGAAAGAGGAATTGTCGGTGTACTACAAGATGCCCTGTTGTTTTAGTCTTGCTTGGGAGAGTGATTCCCTAAGCCTACCTGCTACTGCTGATTTTTTAATAATGTGGGTAAGAACCTCCCCCACAATCAAGAAAAGGTAAGGGACAAGGGGGCCTTGTTCTTACCCTTCCATAAAGGTTAAGGCTATGTTCGTGACCCATCTTTCACTAACATTGAGATTCACACAAAACCTTGGATCCTTTGATGGTGTGTTTGATTGATCTATACCAATGACTTCTCCTAGAGATTTGACGATGTCTAGGGCTTGGTCATGATGTTCAAATGGCAAGTGTCTAAGTGAGACACATGTGAGGAATGCTAGATTGCTAGGGTTGTCGAAATTAAAACCCGGAACCCAATTTTGTAGCATACAAGTTCCCTGCTTGGATTTAAATGGGGATAACATGAGCGTCTTATGAATCATGTCACTCAAAATTGCTAGACAAGACGAAGCATCCCTTGCCCATGCTTCTACAAAACTCTAGTAGAGAGTGTTGACCTACTTCCTAATTTAGGGTTTGGGTCCAACAATCCAAAGCCTTAGGGTTAGCTTTTAGATCCTAGGAACTTGGCGATCGCTAGTTGTTCTTTTAGCAATGCAATGCGAGCTATCAAGTTTTGAGAATCAACTTGAAAGGAACCGTGTCCTTTCCAACCAAAACCCATTAATATTCCATTGAACATTGATTGGCAAGATCTCATCAAGTTGGGCTCGAAAAGGGTTGGGACCATTCCCGGATGTGCCTTGGCTTGTCTTAGCCATGACCTCAATTACTACATCCTCCATCTCCACATCATGCTTCGGAGCCTCCCCTAAGATCCAACCACTTTTTTTCTCCTTTCCTTCTAACATGAGGTCAAAGCAAAACGCACTGCCAAATTTGACCTCCTCCACACATCACTCCATTATGTGTTCTCCAAATAACAACGTTGGGATTTGGTAACACTTACTCCTCTCCACCAAGAAACCTTTGCTCTAATGCCTCCACATCCAAAAGAGGTTTGTATACAAATATCTCAGTCTAGTTTTCTCCAAATTTCAACACTCACATCCTCAATGCGCCCGGACTTTGATATGCAATGTTTATTGTCCTCTAGAGCTAAGATGATCCATTAAGGCACAATCCCAATGTGTTTGAGACTTGGGCACATGCTCTACCTGCACTTCCTTGGACGAGCCATTCCCATTTCTCCAATACCTAACCCTCCTCTAATCGAGATTTGATGGTTGATTTTTTAATATAAAAATAAAATAAAATAAAAATCATATACCGAGTCAAATTCTCCCTCTGTAGTTGGCTTATAAAAGCTCTGTAGCATTTGAAATACATATTTAAAATATTAAAAATGGAGGCGCCTATAACCAATCACTTGAGAGATTGTGTGTAAGATTTGGAGAAGTTTAAGGCAATGCAAATTGTTCCCATGTAGGAAGATAGAGATCAGGAGGATTGTAATTTTTTTGGTAATATTACTTCTCTAAATTGAAATTTTTGTGAACTTATGAAGCCAAAAGTTGGCCCAAACATAACATCAATAACTAGAGTATGTCGTAACTGCTCATTGAAATTGCTCACTCCTCCCCACTTTAGCACTCAAAAATCAGGACATGTGTCATGACACGATTGGCTCTAGCATAATTGAAATTTGGTCCTAACTATACAAAAATTTAGTCCTAGCTTGATCAAAATATTGGTACCTTATGGATTGTTGATGGGGTCCGGATCAGGAATAGGAGACTATATTATAAGATCAATGTGTGTGTCATTCAAGATCATAAGCACATCAATCATAAGTAGAATGATTATCCCAATCATAGTAGATTCGCCTATTCCCAGTTAGGTCCCCATCCGCAATCTATAGGGTACTGTAATTCCAATAAGATTGAGACTCAATTTCGATTAGGCTAGAACCAATAGTGCCATGATAAATGTCCTAATTTTGAGCACTAAAGTAAGGAGGAATGAGCAGTTATGGTAGACTCTAGACATTCGTAATATGTTTAGCTCAACTTTTGGCTTCAAAACCCCATGAAATTGGGAGAGCCCAAAAGAAAGTGTCCAAAGGCCTTCCCAAGACACCTCCAGAATCATGTAGTGTGGTCACCAACCCTCAAGAGTAGTGTGAAGTCATATGTGATCGGGCCCTCAACCAAATGCTATTTCAATGAATGTCTATTCATGCGGGTCCTCACACATGATAAAATAGAATAATTCAATGGGTGTGAACATTCGGAGTGCCATGGTCTCCTAGTTTTGTGTTAGGGCCACTTCACACACAAGGCTGAAGGCCCTTGACCATTACAATGTAAGAGCTCTCATTGGTCGAAAAGGCGGAGACCATCCAAGTTCACTTCACACTAGGAGGTGAAAGCCTAAAGGCCCAAAGAAAAGTTCGTGGATGAAAAGTCTACATGGAGTCCTACATGGCTAGTTGTGGATAAGGGTGCATGGTCTACCGGAATTTGCGTCAGACCCACCTCCAAGAGGTGGGCTTGACGCAAATTCCGGGAGACCATGAATTTTTTAATATTTTTTCCAGCAGGACAGATTTCAGGATAGACTGCATGGCAGATTCCAGGACATATTCCAAGACAGATTCCAGAACAGACAAACACCACCAAGTAGTTCTCTTAAATTGATAAACTTGGAGACATATTATATTAAACCAGATCCTCCCCTCTTATTCTGCCAACAAAATATGCAATGGTCCCGCAACATGGTTCATTCTCACTTCACACTATGCTTGAGGGCCAAAGGCTACATAAAATGGCTTTCCCAACACCCATGGTACGGCCTTTGGATGAGAGTCAAGGGTCCTCACCATTACAAGGTCACGGCTCTTGGCTCATGTGTGAAGTGGCCCTTAGTGTCTGACTAATGTTTTGGATAGCTCACTTCCAAATCAGCGACTATTTCACAACATTGGTTACAATTAGTGGAGTGATGAAACCACATATGGATGATGATACAAATTCCCATCCAAATTCATGCGCTTGCCTCTAAAATATGATGAGTTTATCTAGTTTCCATGATTTTTTTGTGAGATTTTTTCTGACGATTTCATCCACGCTAAAAAGCTTGAAAAAAAATCGCACAATACTCTCTCTTTTTTCCTCCCATTTAGTGATGGATTGCCAGTTTGAAAAGCACTGTTCCGAGCGGAACTTTTACGTCCTGCATCGGCATTGAAGTTCAGGTCAACTGGCTGTCGAGCTTTCTGGATTCTGGTGGCATTTTACCTCCTCTCATGCATGTTCCTAAAATGAAAAAGCAAAAAACTCAACAAATTACAAGCCATGCATGCAACATCAGATGCACTAATAAGCACAGTGCAAACAGCATATTGGCCAGTACTGGTCCCCGTGATGAGCTTTCGAGCTCACTCAATTATATACGCCCCAAATTAAAGGTACTGATGAGCTTAGCTCACTTCCAAGCGTCACTTTAATTAGGGCCCCGCATTGAAGTTCCAAGTCAACTGGCTGCCATCGAGCTCTCTGGATATATAACTTCCTCCCATCTCTGGACCCCAAACTATATATATATAAACACTATCAAAAAAACTATCAGAAAAGAGCATGCAGACCATGTCACATTAACTTAGACATAATTAAAGTTAAGCCCAGTACGAACGGCATGCAAGCTACTTATGGGCTGGCCACACACACGCTTATTAGCTCGTGAGTGAGTGAGTACCAACACTTTCATCGGCTTTGATGTTAACTGTTCTTCATCACGAGGCTCAACACACGATTGCGGTTTCCAAACTTGTAGGAGTAACTCCAATTTGATCATTGTCACGACTCTGGACTCGAGCCTGCTGCTGCGGTAGCCTTTAAATGAGGGCCTATTCCATGAGTACGAGTACTATACACGCAGTGCAGATTTTGATCATTCCCGCTTCCATAAAATAGCTGTAAGTTAATACGCATCCGCATGTGTTGGAGGGAGGGAATAATCGTGTAAAAGTGTAAGGTAGAAATAAGGTGATTCACATTGAGGATTTGGTCTGACAATCGTGAGATCATTTTCCAAGATAGACGAGAAGGATTCGTGAAGAATGCAAGTTGTTTCATATTTTTCTGCCTTATACAAAAAATGCTACAATTTTTCAAAGTGGAAAGTTGTCTAAACCCCTACTCGTTCACTAGATTCTCCCTACACCGAACACTGTAATTCGCATTTCCATACATAACATCGCCTAAATCGGCTACCTTGTGATGCTAGGATTAAAAGTATGCAGTATGATTAAAAGTACTGCGATCTGTGATACCTTGTGATATATTAACACTTGCCTCCCATTGGCTACAATAAGTGTACACGCATTGAAGTTGCCGCCGAGCCATGATCGGTTTTAGAAATGGCACTTCACCATTATGATGGCGGTCTAGTGCACGGCTAGACGGTGGTTAACGGGCTATGGTATTTCTACCTTACATCTCATTCACCCAACGTAACATGCCTGAAGTAGAATGCAATCCATAGTTTTTTTTTATAAATTTGATACCGTAACTGGTTTTAAAATCTTGAATAGTCTACTGAGAGTTATTTGAGATGATACGGCAACAAACTTATAGGGAGTCAAGTTGTAATGTTGGATGGGTGAGAGGTACGCCTCTCTCTCTCTCTCTCTCTCTCTCTCTCTCCACTTGTGTGCCCCTAAGATTGAGTGCCACTTTACATTGGAGTTGGCCCCTTGACCCTGTGATATGCAAAATATGTGATAGGTTGCTAGAGATAGTCCAAGTTCACTTTACACTAGACGTTGAAGGCTTGAGGTACCAGAGAAATCAAATGGATGAAAATTTCTATATGACCTCCTACATGGCAGCAAGTGCATAATGCTTCATGGTCTACCTACCAAGTATTGCATTAGGCCAATCAAAAAGAGATAAGTCTAACACAAAACTAGGAGTAGTGCGTTAGGCCTTTGGGCCCTCACTAGGTGTAAACCCAATGTGGACCAAGAGGAATGACCATGCACCAAAAAGTGAATGTGTTGATTTTTTTTTAAATATGTGCCCAAAGAAGGGTAGTTTTGAAAAAATTTCAAGTTTGACCATTTTCATGTCTTCTCTTGGCTTCACTTCTCTTCACTTCTCTTATCTTTTTGTTTTCGCATGTTTTCACCTTGAATTTCAATAAGCATGCAATGAAGGAGAGGAGGAGACAAATTTGGCTCTTAGGCTTATACATGCTTTTGTACATGCTTATAAAGCATGTTGTCGACAACAAGCATTGATTTTGCAAGGATAATGAGAGAAGTTTGCAATTTTGAGCTTGGTTTATGAGAATATGCTGGTATAAGAGTGGGTAGCAATATCATTGCATAGGTTGGGTAGTGGTGATGGATTGCAAAACATAAGAAATTTGTATGATATCTGCGAGAGTACATATAAAAAATTTGTAAAGACTATTGGACTAGACTGCATGTTATGGGATCGTGAGTTTAGTTGGCTAAGAATTTTTCACAATTGAGTTGTTTTTCAAATTAGGAGAATTGAACGTGGATGTATAGAAGGTAGGTTTCAACTATATGAATTTATAGGAGACGCTGCATATCCGGTGATGCCTTGGTTGTAATGTCCATTTAAACGTACAAATGCAACATTATTCATGAATGAGGAAAATTAAAAATTTATTCGGCCCTCAACCATGATATTATGTAGAATGGGAATTTGGATTTTTAAAGGGTAGATGGAGGCTGATAATGAAACGATGTGAAGTACCTTTGAGGAGTATGTCCGATATTGTAGCAACTTGCATAGTAATGCACAATTTGTACATTGTAAACAACAAAGGTATTGAAGATGAATGGATTGTTGAAACAAAAAATATTTTAGGTAAAAGAATTAATGAGGACGAAATACGAAAAGACAATGAATCACGGGGAGAATAAATTGAATTTGTTAAAGTAAAAAATAATGATTTTAAGTAGGGAAGTTGATCCAATTACAAATGAAAAAAATGATGAAAGGACATATTTATTTTTACTGAGAAAAAATAAGAAGGCAAATGACCTTCTTCGTGAAGCCATAATGATGTATAAATTACAAGCCAAAATTTTGTGGCAGTATAAGCTATGAAACAAAATCTAGTAGCACATAAACAGACCGTGACTTTGAGACAAATGTAATAAAATAGTAATTGGAATTTAATTAGGAAAACAAAATTAAAATTTATCCATGTTTGTCAAGAAATTCATTGATTCCTTGAATGATGCAAGAAAAATTCTATAATTACCAACAACTTGCTCTAGTAGAATTTCAATATTTAAAAAAAAATTAAGAAAATCTTTTGTATTGCAACAATTGATGGTGTGGCAATTGGTGATATAACATTAGTTTCTTCACATGAAATAGATGTAGACAATATAATATATTTTTCTCATGATTCTATAGCATTTGCAAGAAACTAGTTGTGCGTACTTGCCCTGCTACCATGTCATTCATCCATTTTACTAAACCACCTACATTCTTATTTCCTATCAATTTCTGAAACTTCATTGGCCCTCTTGTCAATTTTATATTATTTGATAATGAACTTGTATTTATTCTTATGTGACAATAAAAAATGATTGAAGCCCTTAATTATACCCACCAATTGAATTTGTAGTTTCATGCATGAGTTAATACATGAATGAAGTAGTAAAAAACATAATGACAATCCGAAAGACAAGCAAAAAGGGCCTGAAATTGGTAAATGTAAATAAAATTAAAAAATCAACATAAAATAAATAAATAAAATGTTGTATATGAGAGCAATGTGAGTAGGTAGAGATCAAAAATATGAGATGTGCTAATGATTAGAGCTAGTGGTTAGAGGAAGGGGGAAGAAGGGCCTTACACGGAAGAGATGAGGTTTCAAATCCTCTCGCGCATGGGAAAACTTAATAGAGTAACTAAACTCGAAGCCCCCGTGGCAGTGGCTGCTCACAACTTTGCGGAAGGGGGCATATAGGGACTCACAATGAATGACCTCATCATACGGCCCACATACAACATCATTTGCCATATTACTTTTTTTTAAATGACTTACATTTTAAAAAACATTGGTTTTTTAATCTCTTTTCAAATAGCAATTAAGTTATACACTTCAATGAAATTCCACTTGATTCTTCTCATATCTTCTTTTTCTTCACAAGATCCGCCAATCTCAATCGTATCCTTCTCGTCAGTTTTCTTCATCTTCTTTGCTTCTTTTTGTGTTGGACGCTCTTTCTCCTTTCCAACAAGTTGGTTCTATACTGTTGCTGCTATTTTTTTCATTTCCTTGCAAGATTCATGCTCCAATAGTTGAAAGGGGACTAAATAATTATCCACCTTGCCAAAAAAATCAAACATGGGTGAAATTGGAGGAGGGCAAAATGCATTAGAATGAGAAGGGAGCAAATTAAGACCATGCAACATTTGAGAAATCAATGTTTAGTTATTCTAGAAAATTGGAGATGCCATCTCTTGCCTTCATTGTGAATTATGTGGCCATGCTCCTTGTGACTATCTACGTGACTCCTCATCAACAATATATCTTTTCATGTTTTGAAAAAAAATTGATACATTACTATCCAAATGAGATGTACTTAAGGAAACATGGAATAACTTGGTAAGAGGAAAAAACCCCATTCTCAATACATAAAAAGCTATAGTAACGTGTAACTTCAAATGGTAGCACATACTAATAGGTACCCACCAGTGTACGTTCGTGGTCTTTAGGTTAATTCAAATTTTATTTGGAAGATGAGAAAGCAACAAGTTATTCTCCAGGATCAAACTTTCTAAGGTAGAGGGTGCTAAAACCAACACCCCACCCAAAAGCAATACCTATAAACACCTCCCAATCATCGACACTCTATTGCCTTGAACCGTTTCCCATGGAAAAGGAGTGACGGGTTAGGTGCCATTAGTGCCGCCACCACATACCAACCTCCACTACCTCCATATAGGGTAGGTAATGGGCTCCACTCTATCTCGGGTCAGTTCCAGGTGGGTTTAGGGTGGCTTGTCAATGCCTATTCTAGTCATTCTATTCACATGGGAGGAGTAATTCAAGCCCACAAAGCCATGGGGGTCGGTTGTGGGCAGCAAGGGAGTCAGTACCGAGGATGCAAGGGGATGGTTATACAACCAAACCAAGCGGGACCATGAAGGTGGCTCTGTTGAACATTAATCCAGCTTGAGTTTAGTACCCAACTATGTTGTGTTGATTCTAGGCAACAAAAATAAGGGTCATCATCATACATAGTTTAAGGAAGCTAATGGTTTTGACTTAGAATATTCATTAAATATTCAATTGAGGCTAAATTTTTCTTCCTCTTTACACCTGTGTTTAGCCCAAAGGCAAATATGAATTTTTGTATTCTATATCAATCACATTGCGACGTGTACTATGTGCAATAACTTAAAGTATTGGTTGAGCTCCCTCTACCTTACTTCTCTACAATATGGCTTTTATGTTCACATCAAAGACCACAAATTAGTCTAGTAAATTTACTACTTCAACCAAATTAGCCCGCAACCTATAGGGGCTTGTTGTAGACAACCCTTTTATCTAGGATGCGTAAGTTTATCTAGTAAGGTAGGCATACCCTGGTACCTATAACCAACAAATAACCAACTACCAATGTCATCTTGAACCCCGCACATGTATATGCATGTGGCCGTACATAGTGTTGGTTTTGGGTATAAGCACTTAACATGTCAAGAAGTTTGAACCCTTCAATACAATACGCTTATTTTTATTGTCCCATTCATAGAGTCAACCTCTAAAACCAAACGGATAAAGAAAAGGAAGGGGGGGGGGGGGGGGGCAAGGAGAAAAAAAGGAATCGCGAAGGCGAATAAGCTCTTCAATTACGCTTCCTCCACTAGGAGATGGCGTTTATATCTATATGTGTGCTCAAATTTATAGTCCAATACCTAGATGTAATTCCTACCATGATGGTTTATTTTCTTCATTCTAAATCATGGTGTATGTATATATTGGTGTTGACCATTTACACGGGCGGGGGTGGATATATGAGAAACCTTAGGAGGGTGAGTCTCCTTTAGGTGCACTTGTCATTTATCCCTCCCCCAAAAATCACTATCTCATATATGCATATATTACAAAACTAGGTGGAGCAATATCCATCCCACATGTATACTTTGTAAGATTTAATTTTTTTTTAATCATATATGTGGTACTGTACATGCTACATTGAGAGCTTCCCCCCTTCCCCCCAGGTTGGTTGTCAATCTAAGTCACGTGCTTATGGATCATAGGTATATGAATGTTTAGGTTGATTAAATAACTGACTCATTAATATCTCCCACCTAAAAAATCAAATGAAATGTTTTATTAATACCTTAAAATTTTGGAGACAAATATATCAATTCATTGATAAATATCTCTAATTTTAGGAGTGAAATAGTGTTTTATATGATGTATCATCAACTACATTTTATTATTGTGATGGGGAGTTCCTTTTATTCAATGACTAAACTTTGAATCCAACAACATGAAAAATAATGGTTTTGATATATGAGATGTGGAACCACCAACTAATGGTCTCATAATATTGAGAAATAATGTACTAAAAAAGAGATTTACTTTGATACATTACATGAGCCAACTTAGTTGAATTGAGGCATGAACCAATTATTGCCACCAAGAGCCTCATGGGCTCTCTCACTCTCAAAGAAAAGTCACTATGGAGCCACATCATATCTTCACATGCATCTCAACCCCCCCCCCCAATTAGCATGGGGTTCTTTAACATTTCAAGAATAGATAAGGGCAACTCTCACTTAATTTATTTTTTTAAAAGGGAGAATGATGCTCTGAATTTTTTGGAAGCTCGTAGAAAATCATGAAGACTTGTAGGAAACATGTATTCATGCATGGGGTGCAACGACCTAAACTAAACATGTTTCAAAATTGGCACTCAAGCTCATTGTGAGAGACACTCATCATCTTGTCATTGACTTTTGATCATCTCTAGAATAGCTGTATGAATTTCTAATTTGGGTATTTTAATCCTAAGTACATTATACATGTATATTCTGAATATATGGGAATTTTCTATTTCAATTGAGCTTCCTCATCCATCCCATCATCCAAATTGAAGAAAAACAATATTCTCACTAGTTGCCCCAACTTGGATACTTAAATTTTATGACCATTGAATATGTTGAATCTTCTCAATTTTTGTTGTAACGAAGACACTTTTCCTCTTAAATTATTTGTTATTTCCACATACAAGTAATTTGCATGAACTGTTTTGGTGATAGTGGGTTGAGTTGCTCTCAACATTAAGGGTGGCATGATTGCACCATGTGTAATAAAGAGTTAATCATGTGGCTCCATTTGAATGGGGAAATGCTACCATGTGGCAATGAAGGGTTAATCATGTGGCTACATCTTAATAGGGGAATGCTACCATGTAAGCGGTGGACAATGAACAATGAGTGGCGAGAAAAAATAATCTATTTGTAATAGACTCACTAGTATCCTATTACCGTAGTATTATGACACACAAAACAACTTATGGTCGACATGAACATAAAAAGCAAGTTAAGTAAAAAAATCAAACTCATGTCCCATTGGCAACCATTTTGCCAGCTTTAATCTCAAACAACACTTCCTGCATTTTAATGGACGAGTTCTATTATCCATGGTACAGCAAGATAAATCATGCTACTACAATATGTAGTACAACCATAAGTTTGCCAAAGTATTCCTATCAAGCTTGGAAATTGTAAGTCGCCACTTCATTCCATTGGCTTTTAAGGTTTCAGAAAGAAAAAACGACAAGGATGGAGGAAAGGTGGTAATTCCATTAGCATGCCAATTTAGAAGTGACTGCAAGAATTCAACAAAGCAAATTAACGCTTGGCACTGTCAAGTAATTCAAGCCTCTACTTGACAGAGGCAGATTTCATGCCAATTAGACTACCTGCGTTCAGAGAAGAAATCCAAGTAATCTGCTACACAAGTACCGTAGCTCTCTAGCAGCTTGGGCAGAAGATCATTAATTTTAAAGGTGCCTAAATCTCTAGGAAATCAATTTTGTTGAGTGTCCTAAAAAAAAGAAAAAGAAAAAGAAAAAAGAAACATAATTCAAAGAGTGCCTAAAATCATAATAATGCAACCTCCTTCTCCATAGCTTTCTCGAGCTCCAATCTTTTGCCTAAGCTCTCAAGTTCACGCTCCACATGTACATGCATTTCCTCTCTATCAATGGATTTAAACATACATTGCAATGTCTTCTGCCTTGCCATTGTCACTCTTCTCAAGCTTAATATCTCACAAACACCATAGCAACATAGTCTCTCACAAAGAGCACTCCATATGACTTTGATGAATGTCTAACTTATTTTAATTTACTTTATGAATTTGCCCAATTTTAGAATATTATTCTATGGTCGCCTAAGTTACTTTTGCACTTTAATTAATTATTAGGTAGAAAGGTGCCCAAGTTGCTATAGAGCTACCGTAACCATCAAAATAGATGGCCTTTGTAAATGATTAATTCACCTCTTTGTCCTTTAAATACCTTCTTGGGTGTTTCTTGGAAAACCATGGCATGAATGAAGCATTTCTTTAACTTTTCCAAGGCTATTGACCTCACGGGTAGATCACTCTAAGGCATTTTTGTGCACCACGTGCGGCTGGGGTTTTTTTTGTTTTGGGGCTATTTACCTTCAAGGGATGAATTAAAGCCTCCCTATAATTACTTAAATTTCAAAAATGGCCCATTTGTTTGCACCCTTCCATTACTTATATTGTCCAAGTCACTGCAATTTTTTGTACTCTATATTCCTTTTAAAGACGGCGCGTTCCCTTTTCATCCATTTTTGGACAAACAGAAATCCCAATTATCATCCATCCCCGTGAGTCCTAAACCCATTTACATACCATACTAAACATACCTTCTAGGATCCTTCTCTTCAACCCCTATATTAATTTTACAAAAAATAATGGCCCACGTTTTATGTCCATCTAACTTATAATGGGATTGTCTACATTTAATGGCCCCTTCATTATTTGGAATTCCTTTATAATTTTTATTTCAAATGATTTTAATCCTCTTTATATTATGCCGCACATCGTTTTTAAAATGCACTAAGTGATCTACCCGTGATTGACCTTCCAAATTTCTTTGCTCAAAAAACTCCATCTACAAAAGATGATGGGTGGCTTGCAACATACTACAATGACATAAAGTAATTGAGGCTCCTTTATTTATAAGAACATCAAGATCGTGACCTTCTTGATGACTGAATATGCCTTGATTATTGCATCTTTCTTCTATCATTCAAAGCAAGGAAGAATTATACTTTCTAGTTGATTGGTATTCGTAAATCATTTCCTCTTAAATACTTAAGGCAATCTTTTTGCTTATTATCAGAATCTGGCTCTTATCATAGTCATTCAATTTTGAGTCATTCCTTCTAATTCAACATTATCCACCATTTAGTATTTTCAAATAATTATACTCTCACATACATCATTTAGTATCCCAACTAAGATCTTCCCTCATATATAGTTCAATTCATTAAGCATTTTCATTTGGGTATTGATGCTTTAGCACATGCTATAGAATGCACTCTCTTACTAATTAGACGATTTCTACTCCGTTAAACTTTTAAATATGTAACAAGATGGCAAAATCGCTCACGACAGCCTACTACACTTAGGTAGGCAATTTACTCAATTCCCATGAGAGGCAATAGTCTCCTTGCATTTCTTCATGATTTAAACTGGTAAGCATTGAATTTGACATAGACCATTGACTTATAGATTTAAACCTTTTTAACATACAAATTATAGCATGAATATTGATGATCAATTGTTTTAGTACACTTTCAATAATTTACAGGTAAAATTACATAATTGACACAATGGCAATGGCCTCAGTAAATATCTCTTAGGAGGGATTGCCACCACTAGTTTCTTCCCACTAGGATAAATGATATCTCTTTATATATGCAAGAAGAATCAATAGCTGATCTTGTAAATTCTTACAACTCTTTTGTTTGTTGACCAAGGAATCACTCCTCTCGCACTCAAGAATTACACACAGACCGTTGTCTTCTAATCTTCGTTCCTTGCTTCGTCTCCTCCTCCTTCTCCTCTTTTGTTCTCTCTCCCTTCTGATATATCATTTTGGTGGGCACATGTCCATCCTAACTTACTTGTTACAATTAGACTATAGTCTTTTCACTTCTTACTTCCTGATATCTCACGTTTATAGCATGTTCATACTTATTCATTTGAAAATTATGGTTCATATACATGAATGTTTACATTGGAATCCTACATAATTAAAGAAATAGAACAAATCAACATCATAGGATGGTTGACCAGTTAATTTGTACATCCAAAATGACCTTGATATACATCATTTGGCACAACCACACGAGCATACGTCTAAGATCAAACTCCCTTGTCCCCCCCCCCTTCTATATATATTCCCAAACCTCCTTGTACTAGTCTCCAAAAAAAGTATGGCTCACTTACTTCCATAACCCATACTTTTGTTTGAACATTTGATCAAGGTTCATGCTCAGAATGAGCATCATTTTTAGTGTGTCCACTCCACATACATTTAGACAATGATATACATTCACATACCCCTCTCATCATGCCACCTTTCATTAGCAAAAACATTGGGCTCTTGCCACATCCAAATTGATGGGTCATGGTTAACCCCATGGTGAATTTTGTCTTTTTCTTCAAGGTGTACCTCCCAGTGTCGACCCCGGAATCCAAACAACCCCCCCCCTCCAAACCTGATTCTCTGCCACACAGAAATTCCAGTGGTGTGTTCTCTTCATTTGCCATCGTTGTTGCTAAACCAAACATATTTCTGCTTTACATTAATTTAATCTAGTGGTATTACTTCCAAAGTAAGTGATAACATCCAATGAGCTTATTTAAATTAAACATTACACCTATGTTGTTTAGACAATATTTTATTATATAAAACACTTTCAAAATAAGTGTTTACATTTTACAAGTTCCGGTATTGTTTCAAAGCTTTATCCCATATTTTTTAAAGATCAAAATGGTGCAATAAATTATTGTGTCACATATGGAATGAAGAATGTATGGATGCAATAAGGTACAATTCCCAAACACAAACCAAGAATGTGGGCCCTCCAAGTCACCTCGGTCGCCGAGTGGAAATGGTTGTTCAACAACCAAGGACCCACCAGGATGAGGGCGGAGTGAAGATGGAATGGAAGTGGGGTCCTATTTACCCATGGGGAGGGTGTGCTTACCTCGTCCCATGTTGCTAGACCAACTATAACAACATTTGTGTTGTCTCCTTGCTTTGGAGCTGCTCCTTTGATGTAGGTGCACCAACTTCCTACATTGTTGGGACCAAGGATGAGCAAATGAACATGACACAACCTTTGGCTCTTATGTCACATCACAAATGACATGATGCCTATTGACGTGGTAATTCTTTTGTCTATGGAAATTTATTGTTAAGAAATTACCTTTTTGGTTGACTGCTATAATTGATTACTACTAGTGACTAATTTCTAAAAATGATTTGCATAATTCAGAAAAAATAGGAAAATTAGGACCGTTAGATCTTATTAGATGTAAAATCTAACCGATCTAGTTTTTGTAATTTCTTGTTTTTCCTAAAAGTCAACTACTAGTAGTAGTTGACCGGCTAGTCGATTGCCCTTGGTTGAGTGCAATAGTCAATTTTAAGCAGCCGAGCTAGAGAAGTAGACCAACTAGTCATTGCTAAACCAACAAAAAAAATTCCAAAAATTCTAAATGAATTTGGACCTTCGGATCTTGTAGACAACAAATTTTAATAATTTCGAATTTCTTGGGGGATTTTTCTTTTTCTTTTTCAATCAACTGCCATGTCAAGTGCAATGTAGCAATCTACTAGACCATTGATTAGGGGGTTGATTGCATCAAGCTACCCTTGGATAAACTATCAAATTTACCCCCTACTGACGTGACGTTTTTGGGTCTAACCTCATGTCTCCATCCATGATGTGATGGACGTGGACGTAAAATCCGTGGTTGGAACGAGACTCTTCTTCGTTGTTGGTGTGGATAACTCCGTTATTGTGCAATCGCCCGTAGCCAACAAGCTCCCTCCTTCACTATCCAAGCTCCTTCCTTTCATTAATCTCCCTCCTTTGGCCAACAAACCCCCTAGTTCATCATCCTCCACCCCCTACAACTCCCAATAATTATGGGTTGCCCTTAGAGATTGGGTTGGAGGTGGTGCTAGATTCTTTAGCCTCTCATTGGCCGAAGGTACTAAGGCTCCCATTGGCCCATACAAGGCTTCATTCCCATTGACATGCGAATCAAACCCCGTTGAGTAAAAGTGACGAGGTTAGTTGATAAGGATTTATCATAAAGATGTTTGTCTAGCACCCAATATTAAAGGCATAGTGTGTTTAGGAGTTATGTAACATGTTTGTTGTCCATTGTTTGGTAGTAAGTGTCATGGAAAAATATCAATAATAAGTTTCATGTCACTTATCTTGGTATTGTTATGAGGGCAAACAATCTCTTCCGTACACCCTAACCTTGATAATGTCACACCCTCCGTTTCACCAAAAAATGTGATATAAACAAGGTGTGACATAATTCATAATGTCACATTTTGTGCATAATGTGATATTATCAAAAAATATGTAAAAAATCAAAATAAAATTATAATGTAAAAAAAAGAACAAATACGATACTTCAATGTTTTTGAATGTAAAATCTAATTCAAAATTGTGAATAACAACAAGAGCACATCATAATGTGTCATTGAGATCAGGTAAAGACCCTTCACTAGAGACAAAGAAGCTTCTAATGTCACATTGGTTTGTTGATGTTAAATGTGCAACACCAATGCTAATGAGTTTTTCATGGGATTTTTCCATTCCTAACAACTCTAGAGTGTTGAAAATCTAAGAACCTTGGCTAGCTATAAAATTCAAAACATCTTCAGCATATTTTTGTGCATCACTTAGCTTCACTACTTTAGACTCATCATCACCGCTATCAACAATCAATGGGTCTACTTCCATGGAATCAAGTACATGTTCACCATCTTGCACTAATTTCACAAGCTCTTCAGTAGAATATTCCACCTCAAAATCATCTTCACCTTCCATGTTTAACATGAACCATCCCATGAACCATGCCCACCCATGAACAAGAATATTGCACCCATGCCCACCCAAAACCCATGGGCATGGGTATGGGCACCCAATGTAGGGCTCTACAAAGAAGCTCCTACAAAGAAGTCACATTGTTTTGCCCAAAGGTAGGTGGAGATGCCGATGTCATCCATATAATTTTTTTTCCATCCAGCATTTTCATCCATATTACTTGTTATTATCACACTTACACTCCAAATTTTGGGAAAAAATAGTTACATTATCAAGGGTGATAGTGATAATAACGAGGAAGTTTTACACTATGAAAATCGGTTTCAAACTTTTAGGTGACAATATCAAGGTGTTCTATTACCAAGTGTGACATTATCAAGGTTAGGGTGTACTTGACAAATTTTGGGTTGCGTTGTTGACTTTGTCATTGTCGTTGGTTCTAATAATGTTTGACTGGACATTGTTGATTTTCATGTAGTGACTAAATCATCATCTACTTAAAGCAATTGTGCTTGTGTGGGGTCTCCTATACCACATTATGTAATTCTACACAATCTTTCTCTCATTCTTGTCCTTTTTAATTGTTTTGTGGAGGATAACAATAATCAACACTCATGTGTTGCCTCTTGCATGGAATAACATCCTCTCTTTCTAGCATCTACAAGACAAACTAAGGTATATT
Source organism: Polytrichum commune (assembly GCA_950295325.1). Lineage (NCBI taxonomy): Eukaryota > Viridiplantae > Streptophyta > Polytrichopsida > Polytrichales > Polytrichaceae > Polytrichum > Polytrichum commune. The sequence continues at coordinate 63,904,082 of OX485804.1, forward strand.
TTGTGAATCAATGAACATCTTTAGAAATGTGGTTATCTCTCCTTATCGTTAATTGCATGCCTTCAATGTATACAGTTCTATGCAAATAGGTTAAGGTTAGGGTTTATGATACGTATGCATAAAATTCTATTAGATAGGAAGTCCAATACCACTAGGTTGTGCACTATCTAAAAATATCAACCCTAATCGACCTTCTTGTTCTAGTTTCCCTACATCATTTGGTATTGTATTGTTGGGTTTCTTTTTTTCCCACTAACACCTTGTTTTGTTCATTACATTGGCTTCAAATGGCATCAATTCAAGCTAATTTTTCAACTATTCCATTCGCTCTTTCCTTGGACTCTGATGGTGGTGTGGTTGTCCAAGAGGATTTTCTTGCATTAAAGTTCAATTACCATATTGAAACCATGCATATCAAATAAGAATTGTTCAAAGAGAGTGGTGAACTTTATGAGATTGTTTTGGTTCAAAAAATAGAGATTATTTTTGTTTGTTGTGGTCTTGCTAGCGGGTTCATACAAAGTGATAGGATAGTTTGAAGTGGACATGAAGCAGACCAGTGTGTTGTTGACAAATGAGTCCATCACAACCACACTTCAAACCCAGGCTCTATGTAGGGTTAAGTCAAGCGGATGCCATGGTCCTCAGTGATACGAGTGATGATGGCATCCAAGTTGTAGATCTAGCCGTCAATACAACTTTCCCATTTAGATTCCAAGATCATTGGCTCACCACCTACTCCACCGGTCCCCATATCCAGTGTGTCATCCACTACCATGTCATTGTACTTGAACATAGTTGACTAGCAAATATGCTCCACAAAGCCTATGTTGCATCCTTCGTCATCATTGTCAAACATCTAGATTATTGATGCCCTAAAAATCAACAATTGTCCTAAAAGATCCAAGATTGACCTCACAAACATAGATTTTGATAAATTTGTTATAAAATATGGAAGTACATACCGTCTACATTTGATGGTGATGTGGTTTTCATTTTGCCTCCTGTGGTTCCTAGAATCCCTTATTCATATGGGAAGGTTATGGATGGCATGGACAAGATTTATGTGATATATGCTTTATGTAGAACTAAAACGACAAATATTCAGATGGAGTTTGGCGTCACATTCCAAAGATTTACATGCATTGGTATCTACAATGCATTAATGACTCTTGTGAGTATCTCTCCAAGAATGGAGGTGAGCGCAATTATACAGAACGGATCGGTATTACATTAACTCCTTTTGAAGTTGGTGTCCACCCTCTTGAAAATCGAGAACTCAATGCAAAGGTTTGTCATGCCCCCCCCCCCCCCCCGCGCGCGGTTATGTCTTGATGTTTGCATTCGCATAATTATATACATCCATTCCAAGTCCTTGCACATGTCTAGAGCTTGTATCCACATGGGTTCTCATAACCATCATGTGTCTGCCGGAGTGTGTAGTGAATTGCTTGACACGGCTTACCAATGTGTGACAAATGAGGTGTCCAAAACTCCAATTGACAAGAACTTGGCTATAGTAATGGTTGCAAGCGAACACTTTCTTGCGGACTACATAATGAGAATGTTTTTTCTTGGGGAGAAGACCAATGAGCTTCCTTGGAGGTGGTGATAGATAAATTCTCCACTTTGGCTTCCCCAAATTATAGGAACTTTGTTATAGGTTAAAACGTTTTATTTAGAGTGGTATGGATTCCATGGATAGTATCATGGCATCAAAAGACTGCTCTAGCTACAACATTGAGATTTTCCCATAATACGGTATGGGCTTGGACATCCTCCAATTGCATATCATAACACGCTATTGTGAGAATCTTGCAATGTTTGAACAATATGTTGGAGAATAGTGTGTCCAAAGTGAATTTCAAAGGTTTCATGGCCTACAAATTGGATTGCCATGAGGAAGGTATATGGTGATGGTCACCCATTAGTTCCTTCCAGCGGCCGTGAGTGTACTTGTTTTTTTTTCCAGCGGTCTGCAAATTTGGACAAAATAACACAAAAGACACATTCGAACATGGTTGTAACATCAACATAAGCAACTATGCAAAGACTATAGGGATGCCACTTGTATAGACGACACCGACATCATTTGCAAGGTGATTCAAGCATGGTGGTTGTTTGAAGCAACCACAGAAGATGGCATGTGTAGTTTGTTTGAATGTTTGGGTTTCTAGCATTATTGGTATAGACAATGGGGAGGACATATGCTCATAGCAAGTTTGCTATCCTACTTGATTTATCTTTCCTTGTTATGATTTGACATGTAGTGTTTCCTATTTTTATATGATGTTTGCATTTCAACCATTTATCACATGATCTCATTTTGGAACAATGTGCCGAGATGCTTGCTCGCAACCTTGCGGAAACATTGCATAACAAATGGTTACATCAATTTGGTAACAAAAATATATGTCTATACAAGGCAATGGTGGATGATGTCATATGGGCATTCATGCAAATCACCAATTACCATTTGTGGCTTATACAAGGTTGGCACTTGGTGTGACTTACGGAAACCACATGCAATGAGGGTATAATTGTTTGGGCGTTATTATCTTGCTCACAAGCAATTAATGACCCATTCAATTAGGTAATTTTTCAATTGTGCATTTCTTTTAGTACCTTCAATTAATTTGGAAGGTTGGGGTTAATCATTTTCATGTATAACATGTTTTTTTAATAAATCCACAAGTGGATGGTCGGAAGAGTGCTATGTCCTATGATTATCCTTCACACATGACCAATTCTAGTTATTGTCCAATCAAGGCCAAATTTCAACTCATTTCAAAAACCATCTCAAAAGGCAGAGCCAATAAGTCATTGGAATGATGCTTAGTCTCAAATTTTCATCCATTATGGGTGGGACTGGAGACTGTATCACTATAATCCTTTTGCATTTTATTTTTATACCATGGTACCTTAAAACAAATATAAGCCTAATTTCATGGAATTTGTAACACACTACATTATTTTGAACTCAAAGTCACATATTGTGTAGGGCCTATTTTATTTTGAAATTGCTTTAATTTTTTGGATACCATCATCAAAGGAGACCCTATCTTTGGCCGCACATAGTTCTAATTTCTAGGGAGCATTAGCCCCATGGTGGCTTAAATGGGGCTCTTTGGGGTAAGGGCCTAACCAAACTTCATTGAAGGTAGAAGCAACAACTCACACCGATGATCCCAAACTCATGGCAGAAGCAATGAGGTCTTAACTATGGCGGAGGACCTCAACACAAGGAAGTGGGTGCTGAGAGGTCAATATTGTTTGGATCAACCAAGAGAAAATCGAACTTACCTCTGGGGTTTAAGTACGATTCTCATCGTCTAGACAAGGTCAACTACTCCATCCCCTTCCCTACCACAAGATCGACTTGGGCATGAATTTAAGAGTCCCTCACACATGATGAGAATGTGGTGTCTTGCACCACGAGCGTGTTGGAGACGGAATGCCCTAAATCATAGTGGCACATAACTAGATTGTCTTCTCCATCAAAGAAAGAATGTCATGCAGTGCAGGCTAACACAAGGCATCCATGCAAGGCCAAAGTGGGAAAGAGTAAGAATGGCTCTTGGAGTGCTCATGGGCTCCCTTGAGTTTTTCTCTTTGGGTTATGGCTAAGTTATTTTGCTTCTATGTTTGTTTGTTTGATGTAATTGTTAAGTTACATGCTATGGATGAAAAAATGTTCAATGACTTTCTCATAAGAAATTGAACATGAATTTCACATGTAATAAGGCATATTTAGTTCATGATTTTTATTTTGTAAATGTAGTGGAGGCATTTCTCACATTAAATTAAAAATCATGATATAAATACATGAGTCCATTTTCTAGCTTGCTGTTAGTACGTACACATTTGTTTTTCTCTATAAACTTCTTGTATATAGGTGGTTTGATTCCATAGTGATCAACGCACATTATTTAGGTTTCCAATGAAGTCCACCCTCTGGGCCGCAAACTTAGATGCTCACCCCAACACCTTGTTTTCCAAAGAGGTTCGTCGTAACATTGCAGTGCCATAGCTAGAGCATAAAAACACATGGGAGAATGTATGGATAGGTATTATGTGGTGGGTGTGATGGCCATCATGTACCCTAGACATGGATGCATTATAACCATAGTCTCCAAGGAGGAGAATACTTACCTTGTGTTCTTTGCTAATAATCCACAATGCACTTGCCCTAACTTTGCAAAAATGACATCAATGGCAGTAAGTTGAATGCAAGCATTTGTGCAAGATTGACCATGTTGCCAATAAATTCATTCACACACGCACATTCAACTACAATGAGGTGATGTATTTTCTTGAGCTCGCGAGTGTGGCGGAACATGCTTAAGGTAGAGGCAGTGATGAACATGTAATCATAGTTTAGAGATATAAAAATATATATATGTTTGTCCATGGGAAATGTTGTGCACACTAAAGTTGCAACTACATAGTTGTTGTCACAATAAGGTCCTTTACGTTTCCATTGTTTGTTTGCCATTCCAATAAAGTACACATGACCGTGGACCACCATGCACCTTAAGTTCTATTATAATGGGGTTCACTTTAATATTTACGCTCTATCAAATATCTTGTATGCAAAATTTATGGACCAAGTATATTGCATTACTATCTTAAATTAGCCCACATTTGGTAATTTTGATAGTCACTAATCACATGCTAGCTTCCCTCCATTTGAATGTATTTTCTAAAATTTGAAGAATTGGGTTCAGTTGCAAGAGAAACTTAGCCCTTCACCCCCATGTAAACTTTGGAGAAAATGCATCACCAATCCAAAAATTGGCATTAAAGACCTCAAGTTTTGAATTTTATGGTTATGGATTTGAAAAGGGCACACTACAAGAATTGCATAATCTCACCAATATTTAAAGAATCTTACTAACATAATAGTATTCAACTGTTATCAACTATTTCATTATGATAATATCAATACATTGCTTCACCTGAGTTTTCTAGCCTGCATCTACTAGTGCGGTGCATTACAAGGAGAATAAACAAAGCATAATTCTGATAGAATTTGGCTTATTCCTGGCCCCACCCAATGTATTGACTCAGCTGAATATTGTTATGTAAGGGAAGCGATCTTAATGGACACTTTCCTCCTTGCACTCACTTCTCGTAGGATGTTAATGCAAGATGATTAGCCAATTTCCTTCTAAATTTTTAGAGCTTGTATAGATATCATGTTTATTATCAAAAGTGAAGATTCTCATAGCTATTAATTGATCATAGAGGTCCCCTTAATTATGTTGACTATTGTGTTCTAGAACGGTTTACAATATTTGAGCAAATAGTCCAATCTCTTTTCAACACATGTTTTTTTGGTGTTCATTCTTGAACTCGCACACAACTATACATCACTCAAATATAGGTGTCCATTGAAGATCATATACCAAATTAAGCACATCTACCTTAGTTCTTATGTCAAACTCAAAGTATTTTTTAATAAACCTATGAGTGTGAAAATATAAAATGTAGTGCAAACATCATTGTAGGTAACAAAATCGTTAGGTGAAAGAGAAGGTACATGGGTCTTAAATGGTTGCTTTGTCCAACTAGCTTGCTTCTCATATATGTGAGACACACATTAGTGTGCCATGGTTAGGAAACCCAAGTCAAGGTTGTAGCCACTTTCCTCATAATGTTTTAGAGATCATAAGACTATTTTATTTATGATCAAAATGAAGATTTTTGTGCTCATTTAATGGTCATATAGGTCCACCCATTATGTTGACTATTGAGCGTAGAATCGTTAATGTTTTGAAATCTTTTAAACATATGTCTTTTTTTGTATTTGTTATGGGAGACGCACCTAACCACATACCACTCAAATATGAGATAAATAACCAAATTAGGCATGTCTACATTTGGAGAAAGAGGCGCATATGAACTCCATAGTGTCTAGTATCCTCTGGATAATGCATGTACTTAACATTACTAAGCAACTACATGGTGGTCTCTTTCCAAAGAAATAGGCTACGATTAAAAAACTTTAATAATTTATAGCTCGTTGTCGAAAAGTTCACAGTACACAACATGAGTGCTCCCCATAAACGGGGAATCTCGGAATTAAAGGTGAGCTATGTTCATGTGATACTTGGTCCCACGGAATGCAACCAAGAAGTTGTGTAATGTTATTGAACGGGATGCACCATTATTACGTATTTTTGAAAAAGAAAAAAAATGGAAAAAAAGAGGAATAATATAATGTCGGTGTTTGGATGAATGCATATCATCTTGCTTTAGATGGCCTTAGTGGTCATCACAAAGTTGTGAGGTGTGGCAATATGCATGCAACCTTTCATTAGGTTTGGGATTGAAAGACTATCTTAGGCTAGAACAAACAAAATGACATCATTGTTGAAGATAGTTACTATGACAACCTACCAACCCAACCCAACCCAACCAAAAAGGACAAGGACTTGTGAAAGGAATTGGTGAATGTAACGGTTGTGAAAGTTGAAAGAAATCAAAAGTACTTCCATCATGCGCTATGACTCATGTTGTAAGTGATCATTTGAAGTCTATATGTTCATGTTGTTTCCCATCCATGCAGAGCCAAGTTGTTCTTGATGTGTTAAGATGACATTATTTAAAGGGTAAGGGCCATCTAGAGGGCCCTTGACCCGTAGTAGACATATTAAGTGATTGGGCAAGAAGCCGGAGCCAGTCCGAGTTCACTTTACACTGGACCGTGAAGGTTTAATAGACCAAAGAACAATTCACATTGCGTCCGACATGACAACAAGTGAATAATGTTTCGTGGTCTACCATAATATTGTGTTAGGTTCATCAAAAAGAGGTGGGCCTAACGCAATACTAGGGTTCATGTGACTTTCAATTGAATTGTCATAGGCTCCTAGAACTAGTATATTGTTATGATAGGGAACAAAACCCAAAGACATGTTGCAGGCTCTTAGCATGGTCCACTTTCACTTTACACTAAGCTTGAGGGCCCATCAATTGCAAGATTGGATTTCTATTTTCCACGCTATGGCCACTAAATGATTTTTGAAACACCCTTAGATTCTTCATGGTCATGGCTCTTGGTTTGTGTGTAAAGTGACCTTATGTGACACTTCCAAGTATAGACTACGTATGTCGACCTCAACACCTTGACAAGCATTTTCACAAACAATCGAGAGAGCTCAATAGCATATATAAGGGGGCCAAAAAGCAAAGAAATGTAATCTTTACATTAGTAATATGTACATCCATTTTCCTTTGATAACTAAAAATAAATTAAGTTATGTCATCACAAGTTGTATGCAACATAGAGGACATAACCACACTTGTCTATGGGGGAGGGGAGGTGGGGAAATGGCATTCTATTAGTATTAGAAAACGCAAATCCGATAAAAGATGGATCTTTTTTAATGTTTCTAAAGAAATAGCTAAATGTATAAATTAACTTACTAAATATATCTTTTAGAGAATATTCCGAATATATTTAGCAATATGTGGATTAACCCATGAATGTTTGCAATGCTTCATAGCCTCCTTGAAAATACCCCTTACAAAGGCGTAAAACCCTCCATCCTCCACCACCCTTGAGCTTGTCTGTCAGCTATGGCCCGTAAACCTTTGGGCCCCCTTGAGTTTACAGTTGAGTTTGTGACTTTGAACAAGGGCCCCAGGGCGTTCACTAGGCATAATGAGTTTAAATATAACATCCTACAAACTCCACGGCATAAGGTTTACAATCTCTCCATATAGTGTGTGCACAACACAATTTTAAATTCTTCTATAGTAAGATGAAAAAGTTATAATTTTGTGACACAATGTGAATGTCTCATGGATTACAAGACTTGGGTGAGGCAAGAGGGTTTAAGAGCTTTTGAGGTTTAGGATTCCTAATTTGATCATAACCTTGAGGTTTTGAGGATGTTTAGGACACTACAAAATTGGGTCGCAAATGCAAGTGATAAAAATATGGGCATTTCATGAAAAGGTGACTGAGGACCAGCTTGTTGTTGTATGTGTTCTTTTTCTTTTCGGTGAAGATAGAAAGTCTTTTGTGTCTTCAATGAATATGGTTGACTGAAGGATTCGAGTTGTGCTTCGATCAAGAGCTTTTGCTTTGTCATCACTTTTGAAAGGAATAACATGTAGGAGGTGCACAATGTTGAATGAGGCTCGAGACACTTTAAGTTGCTTTCCCGCAATGATGCTTTGCATTTGAGTGTAGTATTGTTGGACAATGTAGGAACATCATTCTTAGGTTTTCATAATTAATATAGGGCCATCCTTCTAGGACACTAGCCTAAAATTTTGAGAAAACCGATTCATTATATAAATTCACATAATAGGCCCCCATAAAACACCAAGTTAATGTATGTGTATACCAAACATAAGGTTAAGTGACCTAGACCAATTATGTTATTTAGTGTCACATGTGTGATAGTGCCACTTACCCTATTTTCAAGTGTATGCTACGTTACACCAATTATCAATAGCTTCATCATTAGTGTCACCTCATGACAATTGGCATTCAATTGCACTTTCTAATATCATGCCATGACGTTCAATAGTGTTATGAGGTGCATACCTATGTTACTCAATGGTCTACAAGTTGACTAAAGCGTACGCTAATGACACTTGGCATTAGTATGCCCAATAGTATCTTTCTCTTGCATACTAAAATGTAAACACGTGACTCTTGCCATTAGTATGCTCAATAAAATCTTCCCCTTGCATACTAAAACACAAAACTATCATCTCAAGCATCCCAATGTGCTACACGAAATGTCATAAAATAAATTTCTTTTCACTTTAAATTACTTGTGTTGACAAATAATCTCATATTGGCAATTAGCAAACATGACACTATGAGACCTCTAGGCATCTAGATTAAGCCATTCGCAAATAAAGTACATGACACTAAATACCATAAACATGGTACTTGGATCAAGGCTAAAGTGTCTTTCATTCACATCAATTATAGATTGACGAGCGTGTGTGTGTCTCTCTCTCGCTCACCTTGCACATAACATGTCAATCTTACACTTAGGTCCAATCCACTCTTTCACCTTCAAAAATGTCACATGATTGGGGCATAATTGACTACCTATACTTATACTACAAGAATTTTCCAGTTCATCTTTTTAGAATGTGCATGTTAGAAAGACAAATGTGTAATTAAGACGGTTTTCTAGTAAATACCGTAGGAGGACATCATTTGGACACCAATGACTTTGAATGGGATTTTGGGACCGTTCAAGTTGGGAATACTTTGAAGTTAAGGGGCAGTGGTAACTCTGCAAATGGATGTAGACTTCCCATTAAAATTAAAATACTATCAACCCAAAGTGGGTTGCGTTTGTTTTTTAAGTAACTTAAACTGGCTCACACGTGTTTCACCAAACAACGCGGGACATCTAGAACTCAAGAATTCAAGTGCAGATTTGTTTTTTTGGTCTACCAAATGTAATGTTTGGAATTTTGGGGCTTGTAATATACCGTTGGAAAGGTCTTGAAAATACCTTTCCAACGGTATATTACACACCCCAATATTCTTACAAAATGCAGTTGCAAAACAAAAAACAAAAATCTGTAGTGGTTTAGTGATTGTAGATCAGGGTAGTCAAAAGAAGTGCAATGAGAAATCTTCTAACATTAATTATCAAAGAATTGAAAATTAGTGTTAAGCAAGGTAGGGTGGTAACAACATTAAATATAATCAAACACTAAATATCCTATTTAGTGTAGTGACAACACAAGGTACATGTCACATGTAAATTACATTGAGCATGTACAAATTAAATTGCTTATTTTATTTTATTTAAAAAAATTGTTGTGAGAAGATTTGCGAGCCACATCTTCGACACATTTAACAAGAAGTGAAGACAAGTGAAGCCCAAGAGAAGACAAGGAATGATCAAACTTAATTTTTTTTTCAAAATTGCCCTTTTTGGGCATGTATTAAAAAAATCAGCACCTTCACTTTTTGGTGTGTGGTCATTCCTCTTGGTCCACATTCGGTTTACACCTAGTGAGGGGCCCAACGGCTTTGTAAATCAAATTTTTAAGAACTCGGACCATGAAATGTAGACCATTAACTCGTACCGCAGAATAAGGCATCTTCCGTGGGACGAGTTCATGGTCTATGGTGTAAACCGCCCCTTAGAGGTAACGGAGTTTTCCTCTCACTTGTAGTTATCAAAGTTTCAAACCACCTTTGACAAGTGATTTCTATAAATCTATTACAGATATTCCTTTGTGGATTTTGCAGTGTTGAAACATCACAAATCTTCCTTTGTTATAACATTTATTGTTAAAAGAAAAGTAACAAAGTTACTGAAGTGGTTTTTCTTGCCATTCTCCATCATTGATAAAAACAAACCCGTGGTTTTAACCAGTTAAATCATAATTCATCTAATTAGATTATTTATAGATTTATTATCATTTTTTGGAAGGAACATGCTTTCAAATGTATCCTTTGTTCACGATTCATAGTCACCTTAACTCCAACCCATATAGATGCAGTTCAGAATTCAACCTTAACAATCACCTTTTGTAGATCAACTCTCAATTAGGTCACCAAGCCACAATGTGTAACACATCTTTAAGGTCATGCATACCCCCTCAATCTTTGGGGTTAAGTACGTGTTGTAAATTTGCAACCAAAATGTAACCAAAATGGATATGGTTTGTACAAATGAAATATTAACATGGATCATGTAGATTATGTATGCTCGGTGTTTACAAGTCTTCTATGAGTATATATACATATATAAACTTGTCAAAGAATGCATAATTTGAGACATTATGAACATGTTGCATGGTTATCAATATCAATATTAGGCCTAATGCAACTTTTATAGGGGACATGTTGGTTACGTCCTATTGTATCCTCATCTCCATCCTAATTTTCAATTTGCACATTGAGGTTGTTTATGAGCACAAATACTTCCTTGCTCATGTTCTCCATTGGCATTAGGCCCTCATTAATCCCCAACTTCCCAAGCCTATGAAAGGGTTGTTTCGAGTGCATTTCACTCAATGTTGTTGATAGACAAGTTTTGAGGGAAAATGGAGTTTCACCATAGGATCTTGAGGTGTCTTGGGACGGCCTTTGGACACTTTCTTTTGGGCTCTCACGCTTTCATGGTCACGGCTATTGGCTTGTGTGTGAAGTGGCCCTTAACATACATTCCACTATCGAGAATGAAAAGCTAGGATCTCTCTTGTTTCTTTGAGTTTGAGCCAAGCCGTTGAATTTGCAACATATGAACCTTATGGCGGGACATTAGTGTCCCAAATAAATCGGAGCCTTCTTAATGATTGGTTTTGTGGTTGTAAGTGATCGAAAATAGAAATCAACTTTGAACATCAGAGCATGTACATGACGTCAAGATATTCTCAACATCGCTTTGATCATCTTCAACTGACCAATTTTGATGTCGACACAGGTTTTAAAGTTTAACCATTGTATTATGGGACACCGGTGCCCCGCCATAAGGTTCATATTGCAAATGTGTGCACAGACTATTGCACCTACTTAAGCCTCTTGCCTTGGCCATCTTATAGTCACGTGCATCAAGTCGGCCACTCCAGCCAACACATTGTACAACAAGTTAAATAAGCAATGTGGATGGCTAGGCACTCAATAACATTATTTAGATCCATAACAATGTTCTGTGGGACTGACAATATTATGCAAAATATTCCCCATATTCAATCAGAATATGGGGAATATTCTATAAAATATTGTCAGTCCCACATACGATTGCTATGGATCTAAATAATGTAATGCAGCCTCTTCCCGTTACCGTATAAGCCCACTATTAATATACGTTGATCAAAGGATGCTAGGTATGTATATTGAAAACCATTTATATGTACCGTATTTGGGGGCTTCAAATGTATGGCTAGGGATTCATGGTGTTTACGTGAACTCATCTATTTTGAAGGTGGAAATGTAGTGCATTATTTATATAACATGTAGATGTTTTTTCAAACGATTTTATTCAGGTTATAGAGTTAAACCCCCAAAATAGTCTACACCATTTATGGTATTTAGTGTTACTTACTATTTGGAGTTACATTGTGCTATAACGTTTTACTATGGATCTCATTTCTTACCAAATTGGTCATTTGGACACTATGTAACATTAACATCTTTGCTTGTTAAAAAAAATCATATAAATAGTATCATGTTATAGCAATGCGTAACTATGAATAGTAAGTGACATTAAGTACCGTAAACGGTGTAGTGGAGTCGAATTGGAATGTATCAGCCCTCATTATTGTAGGGACTTTTTTTTACTAGAGCCCGTTCATTCACGATGGATGAGTTCACATAGGTGCCACAAATTCCAAGCCCACATGTATGGTAACGGTATGCAATGTTGCTTTTAAAATTTTGATGGTTTTGGGTATGCTTATCTTTCTAGATGCAAGGCAATCACACAAGAATTTAGAGAATAAACATACGCACATAGAAATACAATAATAAAATAAATAAATAAGATCTCAAGACCTGGTCAAATGTACAAGTGAGGTGACCGTACTTAAAACCGACACATGACCTTAAACCAACACTGTGTTTAATTGTTTTACATTTGAAGCCCCAAAATTTATGAGTATGATACATTTTGTTGGTTTTAGGTTCAATGTTGAGTAACATACCAACATTGTTAACCATGACATACCAAATGCTAACCATGACCACAATCACCCTATACTCAATTACTCAAAATAGAAATATTGTAAAACAAAATTGTCGATGCTAATTTGGAAGCATTTGGAGAACTTCAAGGCCTAGGTTCATGGAGAAAATTGGGGACGCAACAGTTTTATTATTCTTGTGTGGTCCAAGACCAACAAGAATAATAGTTGACTTAAATTCTTTTTTGGAGTCCAAGGCTTAATTCAATGAAGATTGTGATGTGAAGGCCAACCCCATCATCAACCATAACCACAACAAAGTAGTAGTATCAATTGAAAAAAAAACTAAGTTGGGGCTAATTGTGGTGGGTAACAACAATCACAACCATCCTCTGTAGTCATGATTGTGCTCTATCATCGACACGAGATCTATAAACTTGTATGATGGTAGTCTCAATACGTATATGATATGTGTAGTTGTGATGAAGTGGCCTAGAGACTTTCTAGGCATGGTTTGCCTCATGTCCCTTGGGCCCTCACCCTTACCCACTGGGTGGTGGTTGATGTAGTGGTTTGGTCTCCTTGTAAGCTACTAGTACGGGCCCGTGTTGTCACAACCCTTTGCAATTGCACATAATAACATGTCACTTTAACATGGTCCCCTGGGCCCATGTGGTTTTATACCTTTTTGGAATGGTGGGGAACAATACAGCAACAACCACTACCACACACATGGTCCGTTAAATATAGATTGCACGTTACTAACTCAATCCTTACGTTGGTCACTTTATTTGCTCTGACGTCAAGTGAACTATTTTTCACTGAGGTTGGCCTTTTATGCTTGGCGTGGGAACATTTGGCATGTCCTTGGAGTGCACATTTTATATCTTTAAAAACGAGACATCTCCCATCTAGTTGAAAACAAGATCTAAAATTTTAAACAAATGATAAACCACTTTGGCATGTGGGATATGAAGGAGAAACTACAATGGTTATGGTAATTAGTGTCACTTATTATTGAGAATTACGTTGTTTTCATTGGGAATGTATGTTCTTACCAAGCAAAGTTGTTTAGTTCTATGATGTTCATAATATGTTATTGACTTTAAATAAATGAAATAAATTGTAAAAATCTAGAGCATTTTGTAATATCAAATAGTAATAGGCAACACAAATCTATTGAGCGAAAAACACATGATTGCACCAAATAAAGCACATAACTAAAGCAACCAAAAGTCTATATTTTGGGAATATGTCTAGATGAACTTAAATATGAGTTTCAACATAATTAGAGGGGGGGCTATATGACCATTTGATGAGCATGAGAATCTTTACTTTGATAATGGTTGAGTTATTCATATGAGCACCTAAAATTATGAGTAAGGCGACTGTGATTTCATTTTGGATTTGCTAACCATCTTGTAGTAGTTGCATGTTTCATATCCTAGGAGAAGTGGCTACTCTATAGAAGTAACCAACTAAGACCCATCCACAGCATGTATGCATGCCTAAAAGTTACACCAATCTCAAATTGACACCTATATTTCATCCTTAAAGTGTCAACAAGGGAGTGCGATGATGCATTAAGGGTGAGTTTCCATGTAGGTTGCTCGCCCACTGGATTCTAGATAATAGTGGGTTAAAGGTGGTTGCATATAGATAAGCACAAGCCGCCAACCAACCACATTAGGATGGCCTATTAGAATGTGGAGGGCCATGGACACGGGCCATTAGACTTTCATGCGCCCATTAAAGCATTTTTTTAAAACTACAAGTGCCAGTCACCGCAAGTTTGAAGACCTATTTTAGGAGGACGAGGAGGTTAGTAGGTGGGCTCGGATTGGAGAAGTCGACATCATCTAGTTGGCATATACGAACCCTACCCAATTATATTGCATCTACATTTGGGTTGATTTGTCCTTATTCCCACTAAAATTTGGTGGGTGCTTAACCTACATGGAAACTCTCAAGCCAAAGATAAAACCCACCAACCATATGTAGCATTAAGTATAAAATAACACCACTTTGGCCATTCATAGTGATGGTGTAAGGGTGAGTTTTTACATATGTTGCTCGTCCACTATACTTTGGAGGGAATAAGGACAAATGTAGGTGAAATTTGGTGGGGTAGGGTTTGTATATGTCTACCAGCCATTGTTATCTTATGTGTTTAGTGGGTGCATAGAAACCAAGTGGCCCATGGTCATGGCTCTTCACGTTTTGAACAACAACCATGATGTGGTTGTTTGGTTGCTTTTATTATCCTCATGAGAACACATCCAACCCACTGTTGTCTAGAATCTAGTGGGTTGGTGACAAACATGAAAACCCACCTGAGAAGTGTAGATAGGCTATTGATTTGGGTTCAATATAACCAAACAATGCAAGGAAGGCTAAATGAGTGTGAGTTTGTGGTTCTAAGTGTCATTATTAGGTTAAAAATTGAAAGATCATTATGAGTTTTAGGTAGGATTTGTGGACGATTCCTAGGTAACACATTATTTCATGTGATTTTACTAGGTTAAGGTAGAATCACCAGCTTTAAACTTAAGGGTCACTTAGTGTAGTACATGCAATTGCGTGGCTTCTCACTTGCAACCAACCATAGTCCAGTAGTAATGACTCGCTATACATGGATTTCAATGCAAGGAGTTCTAGCTCATCAATTGTCCTTTGAGTGCTAGTAACGTCATATAATCAAGGCCAAAGGTGCCTTGATCTAAACCATAGTTTTTCTTTAATTGATTCATACTGTAGTGGACCATGAAATATTGTAGATCAAACCATGTGGGTTAGTGGGTTAGTTAATTTATCATTTATTTCATAAGTTTTTCCAATCACTGGGATTGACTGAAGGACAAACACTTGTAAGTTTGAAAACTATTATGCCATGGCAAGTAAGGTAGGTGCCAAAACAATTGTCCATTCCTGCACTTCTAGATGATGTTAGTTTCAATTCACAAGTGGACCTCAAATATTTAAATGATATCTAGTTGTGGCAATAATTCAAACTATAGTCTTGGACCATAGTTTGGAACAATCTCCTTGGCACCTTAAATTTATTAGTCAATTGAAGTTGATTCATAATCCAATTTAATGATCAATGTTCAAAAGTATGACTAATCTATCTCCTTCAAGTTTTTAAAGTTCATTTTAAATATGATTCACCTTATACCACTTCAATAACTAATCATTCATTCCTTAGTTAGTTATAACTTTCATTGAGGCTATGGTCAACCCTTATTTGGAGATTGCGACTTTGTATTATTTGGCCTCGTAGCTTTTCTTGCATCTATATGTGGTTTTCATGAGCTTCTCAATTTTCTCCTGCAACGTGGTCATTTGTCGTTTCACCTACTCGGTCACTTGTATAGACTATCGTCAAGGGTCGGTCTAACTTTGTATCAACAACCTTTGATCTTCCAAGGGACAATTTGCTCAAACCCAAACTTTGCCTTCTGTTAACAATTCCACCTCTAGGCTATGGTCTTTCACATATTCATAGTTTGACATAGAGATTAATGAATTTAACAACCTTGGTGTAATTCATTACAATGTATTTTTTTCCATTAATTAACAATCTCCAATGATATTGGAAGTTATGAGTTTGATATACTATGTTGTTGACCAAGACAATTGACCTCACTCAACAAGGCATATATATATATATATATCTGTGTGTGTGTGTGTGTGTGTGTGTACCAATGGACATTTCACTTCAACATATAAGGGGATTAATTCCCACCTTCTCTTCTTGAGGTTGGTTTCTTCTTCTCTCAAACTATGAAGTTAGGAATGGATTGAGTTCTTCTTGCTTACTTCCGGCAAGGTTTTATCATGAGGGAAATCAAACAATTGGCTCTCTCGACACCAACACATAACACATGACTTCACACCCTTTCTCCTCATACTATTGCCTCAGTCAATTTAATTTGAAAGGTTTCAATCACTCTCTCACAAGAGTGCAGACATATAAGCACTTCACCAAACAATTTTCCATAAACAACTTTCAATCCCCACCAGACAAAGTGTCATATACAATCCTAACGTGAAATCTTTATTCGACAAGGACTTAATTCAATCATGGGCTTATTAATCAGACCTTCAATGTAATATACTCACTCACTCTTGGTGAATCACCACAATCGACTAGACATTCAAATTGGGTGAAATTTCCCAATTATTTATTGGTCAACAAGTTCATTTTACAAAAAAAAAGGTCTTCCAATCCGAGAATATGAAGTAGACTATAGGATTAACCCAATATTTCAATGTAAATATTGATGCACAATAAAGCTCGAGATCAAATTGCACTTGTAAGCAAATATATACACACACAAAGGCATATGAACAATGTTTGGAATGAAATAGTCGTCCTCACCCCTTGCCTTGCCCTTAATTGAACTTTACCTCCTTGATTCATACAATGAATATGGGATATTTCAACTCTCATTTTTCCCACAAACCATATGGGTTTACTCAAACCTTATTCTTTTTTATAACTCTAACAATCACTATCCTAAGACTACAAGCAACCTAATTTTGTATCTTTAGCACAATCTAATCCTCTACCCCCAACACCCCCACTTTGCAAGTGGTCAAAATATTTCAATTTCATTCCTCTAAAAATTGATTGTTTTCTCTCTGTTGTAAGTGCCGTGGTTTCAAATCACAAAGATTTATACAATTTCAAAGGAATATTATAATATATTTCATTGTCTTTTTTTCACCATGTTGGGGCAATGTGTGGTTCTTCCACCAATTTCCAAACACTCGACACACCCTTGTAAGATATCATCGCTTTTCTAAAGGTTGTCCCTTGTCATTTACAATGAAGCTTGGTTGTATTCCCTAGTTAGAATTCTTTTAGGACATAAACGTTGAAGAACACCCTTTGTTTGTTGGTCCTCCTCTTGGTACTCGAATTCCAACTTGGTTATCTTCCACTTGCTCCTCACACTCTTTAATATCTTCATCAAGATTAAACATAAGTGATTTAAAAGATTTGGCCACTCCAATCATCATGGAAGCCTCATTGCTCCCACTTGGACACATTTCTAGAACAATTCCACTACTCATACTATCGTCTATCCCTACAACATCTCGCACCAACGGAACACCTTTGAATGTACTATATCCAACAAATTATTTGCTTGTCTTTCCCTATCGTTGGTAAATGTTGCCCTAAGTTGTTGCATCGTGCGTAAATTAACAAAGACGTGGTAAAAATAATTTCGCTAAGGTTCATGCCATTCACCGTGCTTTTGAATGCATGAACACACTTTACATCAAAATGCTCAAGCCGGCAATTCCAAAGCTCAAATACAACGTCTCTCCTCTATGATTGCACCAAATTCGCCACATCCACTTCATGCAATTTTTTTAAAGTTCATTTTGTATAAATTTATGTTACGTAGTCCCATTGAAATCACCTCTCCATCCAGACCTCTTACAATACATTCATTTAGGTTGAATTGCACTCTCAACCCATTTGACAACATCTTGCTCACCGAGAGCAAATTTGCTTGCAACGTCGGCACATGAAGAATATCTTTAATATGAATTCTCTTGATTGTTCATTCTACCATATCTTCGACAACAATGGAACCCATTCTGATGGCTTTTATGATGATATCATCCAAGTACACATTATGTAGAGCAATTAACTCGTATGTGTCAAATGCCGTCATATAGAAACTCATGTGGTTCGATGCTCCCGATTTCATGATCTACTTACACATCGTCTCTGAATGCGCTACATGTTGCGTTGCGAATGCATAGTCGTTATTATCTTTAAAGTTGTTAGCATTCTCTTGATGGTTTTTCTTTACCTAGTAGTCAAAATGTGTAATGTAGTCTCATTTGCCACAATAATAGCATGTCTTGACTTCTTTGCGCCAAGATGAATTGTTCACTTTATCTTGACGCAACACCATTGCCACATTGTCCCCTTGGGGTTCCTTTTCCTCCCTCTTTGACATCTTGTGCATCAAACATGTTGTCACGTACTCCATAGTAAGCTCCACCATTAGCATGGTACCAAGGCCATAATGAAACGTTCGAACAAGGGTGACTAACTCTAGAGTAAAGTCATGACAACATCTTCGTTTTTCATGGGTACTTCCAAACAAGTGAGTTGATCCGCAAGGGCATGATGTAGTCCAACAAGGCATTACATTTGTCCATCTTGCATAGGAAGAACTTGCGATAAACGAAAAAAAATGTGCAACAAACTCCTTGTCTCGTGGATGTTGCAAAGGATCATTCATTCCTCTGCTGGTTCTTTTACAAGTCCTTATGTACGCAAGTTGGTTGTCTGCCAAGTCGAGCGCAATGATAGACATTGCCTTCTTCACACACCTTTGATATTTCTTCTTCACTTTGGGATCAACGTTGGAAGGTGGAGGTGCCTCGGATTCGTCCACAATACCCCAAAGGTCCACACAAAGGGCCAAACCCATCTCCAATTTGAACTTTCAAATATTAAAATTCTCTTCATAGAATTTGTCAATGGTTCTAGCATTGTTGCCCTCAAGTGATGCCATGTTACGCTCAGAGGTTTTCGATATAGTCTCTATCAATTCAAATTAGCCTTTCTTAAGGTTTTAAATCCACTCAAAGACTTCACAACCCTCAATCAATCTTTCTTAAGTTTAAAAAAACCCCTTGCACCTCAATCTACTCAAGTTAGATCCTCTTGCTCTCAGTGCACTCAAGTTGGATCGTCTTGCATCTAAATGAACCTTTGAACATTCAATCCACTTAAGTCATGCTATTTTTCTCTCAAATGTGCCTTCAATCCACCTAACTCATATTTTTCTTTAACTATAATGAGCCCCCTTATTCTAAAAATGCTTTTGCACCCTTGATCTATTCAAATCATATCATTTCAAACTCAAATGAACCCTTTTAGTGTCAATGTGCCTTTGCACCTTCATCAACTCAACCAAGTCCTCTTGGTCTCAATATGCCTATGCATCCTTAGACAACTAAAATGAAATCCTCGTCAAATCTAATGAGATTTGTACCCTCAAACCACTCAAATCAAGTCCATTTTCACCTCAAATGTGCTTCGCGCCTACAAATCCCTCTTCAACTCAAATTTGTCCTTCCAACCTCAAACCATTCAAATTAGACCTTTCTTTACTCATGTGTTTTTCCACTCTCGAATCACCAAATTTAATTCCGCTCCTACTCAAATGCCCTTTATACCCTCATATGTGCACGATTATACTAGACACTCTTAAATCAAGTCTTCTTTAATTCAAACGACCTTAATACCCTCGAATGTGCATAATAGCACTCAAACAACCTCAAAACAAGTCCTCTTATTCTCAAATGACCTTAACACCATCAGATTGTGCATAGTTGCACTAAACAACATCAAATATGGCCCCTTTCAACTCAAATAACCTTTGTATCCTCAAATGTGCATACTTGCACTCAACAACATCAAAGTTGGTCCATTTCAACTCAAATGACCTTAAAACGCTCAAATGTGCACAACTTGCACTCAACACCCTCAAATCAATTCCTCATGAACTCATATGATCTTAATACATTTAATTGTGCAAAACTTTGCACTTAATACCCTCAAATCATGTCCTCTTACTCTGAAATGACCTCAATATGCTCAAATGTGCACAATTGCACTCAACTAACTCAACCCACCATTCAAATGCATCAAATATGCATTCAAGCATTACAGACACATGAATCAACACTTACAACCTCCAAATGTGCACTTGTACACTTCCAATGCTCCAATGCTCCAAACCTCCAAGCACCAACCGATGCCCCAAACGTGCTCCAATGCACCTCCAACACGAAGCACCCCAATGGTTTTTTTAAGCACTAAAACCTCTCAATATCCATTCCCTAATCAACTAGCAATCAAATCTCTAACTCTAGAACTTGTATCAGTGGGCCCATAACCTATTGAAACACAATAAAGCTAGAGATTAGATTGCACAAGCAAAAACACATACATAAACACATGTGAATAACGTTTAGAGTGAGATGGTCATCCTCACCCCTTACCTTGCCCTTTATTGCACTTTTCCTCCTTAGTTCACCCAATAAATATGGGATATCTCAACTCCCTCTTCCCACAAACCATATGTGTTTATTCAAACCTTATAACTCTAAATCACTATCCTAAGACTATGAACAACCTAAAGTATCTTCAACATGATCTAATCTTCTAACTCCAATAGTAAATATACTCACTCTATCAATACTAGCTAACATGAGCATAGAATATTTCTTTGCAAAAGCATGCTTCACACCCAATGATTTTGGATTAGACTATTGGCCCTTAGCCAACTTTACAACAAAAACCAACTACTGTATTCTCGAGGAGAAATCCAAGGTCATAGACGCTTTAAGTCTATCTGACTCATTCTGACTATGGCCCATGAAGTTTTATTGGAAGAGGAGGAAGGAGTTTTTAGTTTCGAAAGGCACAACTGTCCATGGCCAATTTCTTAAACTTTACTACTTATTACTCACATGTCTATTGTCTTTGCATTAAATCTCCTTCTAACCTTTAGTAATAGTCGAGAGGATTAATTTAGTAGACACCAATCTCCCTTTAAATAAATAGGTATTAATTTCAACACTTCTCACTACTTTAAAGTGTTAAAAGGAGTTTTTAATAACAAAGTGACCCAAATTTCAAAAATGACCCCTTCTTGCCCAAAAAAATTGGATAACAAGAAGGTTGTCAAAATGGTTCAAGAATACTTCACCAGCTTTGGCCAATCACGGTGGCCAATCTAGACTTTTACATGCTTAACGAGGCGGTGTAAGGGTGAATGTCCATGTTGGTTGCTCGCCCACTAGATTCTAGATAATAATGGGTCGGAGGTGTTTGCATGTAGTTAAGCACGACCCGCCATCCAACCACGTTCTGGTGGTCCACTAGAATGTGGAGGGCCGTGGACACATGCTGCTAGACTTTCATGCGTCCACTAAAGAATCTATAACCTACAAGTACCAATCACCGAAGAATCAAGACCCGTTGAAGACTCAAGAAAATTGATGTCAGTTTAGTACTCCATCCTTGGTAATGAGGAGAAGGAGGTTAGTAGGTGGGCCTGGGTTTGGGAAGATCGGAATAGCTAGTTGGCACATACGAATCCTATCCCACTAGATTTCCTCTACATTTGGACAGGCTTGTCCTTATTCACACTAGAATCTAATGGGCTAACGGCCTACATGAAAACTCACCCTAAGAAGTGTTCCCCAATAGGTGATCAATACCCTAATCTAGTAAAAGAACTCTTACACGCACGTGGCACCAAAAAACCAATGTTGCAGTGCACTTTGACGATTTAGGGGAGCCACAAAAAAGAATCAAAGGATTCAATTTCCTTCTTGTGATGGGCAATGTTAATAACCCATTTTGCTAACCTAGGTTTATTTAATAATTTCAGAAATTACCAAGATACCCAACATCATCAAAAACCCTAGGGGTGTCACTTTAAGGGCCGCTTACCTTGCCTTGGCCCTTATAAACCCATCCTTTGCCTACTCATCCTACTACATGGCTCTCCAATACAATGTCTGGAGAGATTTGTGGGGCATAAGGTTGATGCATCTATAACCGATTAAATAAGAGAATTTGCATCTGTTTAGGAGGAGTAGCAGCAGGGGTTTAATTTTCTTGTGAAGAGAAACCTTTTCTAAGGAGAACGCAATTTTTTTTCTTTCTTTTTCTTTCATGAATGTGGAAATTGCTACAAATCTTAAAGTGGTTAGAATTAGGGTTCCACGCAGTCGATTTACAGGTCAACCCATAATCGCTCATCTAAATGCTAATGCTTGGTTGTGAGAGTGTCAAAACTCTTATGAGGGTAATCAATCACAAGCTGCCACCACATAAACCTTAACTCCATTTGCCTAAAAAATATAGATCTCATCCATGTCGGCATTACATGACCCTAGTGAGCGGTTAAATGAACCTGGTCGACTACGGACGCCTGGACCTTAATCGGTCAAGATCTTAGTGTTTCCAAATCCAACCGGTTGCATGTTGACATCTTTTAATTATTTAAAAAAAAAATTGACTCATACTCTCTGAATTCCTCTAAAACAAGTGGTACTTTTCCCTGAAATCTTGAACCTCAACAGGTTATGTTACTCTAAACTCGACCAGTCCCATCTGTAACTAACTTAGCAGCTAATCCTCCCCGTTCAGGCCTCCAATAGCCAACCATCTGCTGATTGAGCTTAAAACATGGGCTGCTAATAACTTACTACTAAGTGGCCTTTTCACACACGAGCCAAGAGCCGTGACCATGAAATTGTGAGAGCTCATAAGAAAGTGTCCAAAGGCCGTCCCATGACACCTCCAAAATCATGTAGTGTGGAAACGGACCCTCAAGTGTAGTGTGAAGTCGTATGTGACCGGGTGCTCAACCAAATGCTGTAATTTCAACGAACTTCTATTCATGCCGATCCTCACACATGATAAAAGTAGAACAAGAAAACGGTAGAACTATGAGGCTCTGTCCTTTGCTATGAAAGACTACAATTGTAGCTGATTACTTTGCTCATGCCAATCCATGGCTATTCAGAATACCAAACCTTTCTTGGATTTTGTGCACCTTCTTCTCAAATACGGGTCAAGGATTGAAGCTACTCATTTATCACCCAAAATTTTTAAAATAAATAATCAAGAACTGCCGAAATAACTATAGTTAACTAGATTTCTTTCAATGCATTTTAGGGAGCACTTGTATATATATAAAAAAACTATAGTTAACATCCACATTACATAAAGTGGACCAAAAATAACAAGAACAAGAAACGTCCAAGTGTGAACACAAAGTGGTTAGGAAATTTGCTCTTGAAACAAAGAAGTTGATGCATAGTCTATGTCCTAGACAGAGCCAATAAACCAACGGTTGTGAGCATTCGGAGTGGTATGGTCTCCCAACGGTCTTGTGTTAGGCCTACCTTCAAGAGATAGGTTTTGGAACATCGTCCAAGTGACCATGAACCATGACCCATTCGATGCCATGTAGGAATCCATGTCGACTTTACATCCATCTTGCATGCACGTACTCCGTTGGTCCCTCAAGTGTAGTGTGAAGAAGCGAACTTGGACCGGCTCCGGCTCAGCCTTTTCCACCCACGAGAGTGCTTAAAGCGTAACGGTCATGGGCTCTCAGTCTCGTGTGTGAAGTGGCCCTAATCAAATACCATAAATACTGCAGAAGGAGCCAGCCAGCATTTGCACAGTGAGGAGATGGCCCCCACACTCCCATACTCAGAGATAGGGGGAGGCGTGGCCCCATGCGGTCCCGCCACGTGGCATCCGGAAACCCTAGCCGGAGGCGCATGTAGGCGAATTGATGAGGAGCCGGGGCCCAAAAGTGAGAGACCCTCCGGGAAGCGCTCGGCCAATGAGGAGACCCCATCTGAGGGCAGCCAATGGGTTTGCAGGGTGGGTGTAAAAGCCTAAGCCCAAGGAGGACGATAATAGCCCATGTGTAACCAATGAGGATGGGGGGGTAGTCACAAAATTAAATATAACATAACATGTTCCCCCTATAGCCGCATCACCACCGACCACGAATATTATTAATCTCCGGGTTGTGGTGCTTCCCCAATCCTTCGGCTCGCTCCCAATTCACGTGTATACATATATATATATCTATCTATATATCTCTCTATATATATAATATTATATATGATGATCATCATCATCATGCGCCCTAGATCGCCCCCGGGAGGGCCAATCACATGACGTTCCTAAACTCATGCCTCGTTCCATGCACGCCTCTCATGAGAGCATCCCACATCACTCCACACGCTCATGTTAGAAAATACGCACTAAAAGCGTGGCCCACTAAAAGGGTCCGCTTGTTTTGTAACCGGATTAATTGCACACCAACTGGCCAGGCTAAACTTGGATCTCCACATACATACATACATACATAGAGGATTGTGGGCTATGATCGGGGGGAACCGGCAGTTAGTTACAGATGCACCGGTTGAGTTTGAGAAACAACCGGTTGAAGTTCGAAATTGTAGGAAAATTACCGATCATTTTAGAGGAATCTATAGAAGAATGTACCCCAATTTAATAAAGGAAATCCGAAGGATGTCAACATGTAACCGGTTGGACTTGCAAACACTAGGATCTCAACCGATTAGTATGCCCAAATTCCTCCCCGGTCACTGATTGTGGGGCCTCGAACCCTACTCGGGTGTCTAGTGTGGGGTTTAGTGAGAACACACTTCGAGTCCTATCTCTTTAATACGACGACCTCGATGAAAATGACACAAATTTTGTGAACCAAACTTTCTAGTTGAAATCTACCTCTATTATACGACAGGGACATTGTCTGTACGTCACTCCTGGACTTCCAAAATGTTATGTTATGGGGGTAAATCGATAATTGCTAAGAAACGGGGTCTATGCACTACTAGGATTGTGGGGGTCCTGAATACACTTTCCATTTGACGTGGGAGGTCATTAAGACACGACCCCATTTACAAGTGTCGAGTCCAATCTATGGCAATCGTAGATGTCTTAATGATAGCCCATGTCAAATAGGAGACATGTTATAAGTTAGATATACGGAAAACCGTGGAAATAAGTTGATTTGGCCATATGGAGCACCTTGAAATGTGTGGAATATTTTTCAGGGATGGAGTAGAGGGAATGATGAGGAGTGCAAGTTGTTTCATAATTTTATTCCATGTAAATAATTAGTTGCATTTTCTCAAAGAGGGAAATGAATCAAACCCCCTACTTGTATGATAGAGTCTCTGTAATTTGAGCATCAAATTATCCTACCGTGCATACGAATGCACACAAAACAATTAACTCAATGGCACCCAAAAGTGATTGGAAGTGGTGTGAAACAACACTTATCCGGAGCAACACTGCATCCTTTTCAAGCCATTGTTTGTACAATTAGCCATTCTGGGTCCACACAAGAATTGTTCTACCCCTACTCTAGTGCACCAAGAGTGGTCAATCATCGTTTTCAGTTTTTCTACCTTAGGCCCCACAATCCTAGTAGGGAATTATGCCTTGCATGGCAAGGACTTGAGGGTGGGTGATCATGTCAAGCAAATTATATTGCTAGCTCAACACCCAAATGCACTACACCGCTAAAGGCCTTACTTAGTTGCCTAGAGGTCTCAAAGTGTCACGTCCACTAATTGCCAATATGATACCATTCATCAACACACATAACCTTTCAAAGTGAAAATCATATACATTATGACATTTAGCATAGCAGATTGGAATACTTGAAGTGATAGGTTTGCGTTTTAGTATGCAAGGGGAAGACGCTATTTAAGCACATTGATGACAAGTGTCATGTCTTTACATTTTAGTATGCAAGAGGGAGATATTCCTAAGCATACGAATGCCAACTGCCTATTTGTGTAGACTTTACCAAGTGAACTTGTAGACAATTGTGTAACATGGGCATGTAAGGGCAAGCCCAATCGCCCTGCACCTGCATCTGCATCTTTACTTTATCATCCGTTATGCGGATGCAGGTGTAGGTGCAGGCCCCAGTGGTCCCGCATATCATAGCAAACGGATGAAAAATGAAGCAGGGTGGGACGTCCTCCCTGCATAACATCAACTTATGCAGGGAGGTTGCTATCTATATAAGTTAACATTATGCTGAGTGGCCAAATAAGACAAGGTGTCAGGGTAGGCTGCAGGCCTTTCGTAGCTACATGGTAGATAGGGTTTCGTAATTCTCTGCCTACTACTGAGTTCCAGAAGGCCCAAAATGTTCAGCATGAGTGGCAGTTTCTCCTGCATCTGCAAACCAGACAGTGGCCACTTTCCCATTCCGGATGCGGATGCAGATGCAAGCATTGACTGGCCTTGCTCTAACACCTCATAACACTATTGAACACACTCGTGTCAAGATATTAGTAAGCGCGCATGAACTCCAAGTGTCATGAGGTGACACTTGTGGTGAAGTTGTTGATCATTAGCCTCAAAACAAGGTAAGTGACACTATTACACATGTGATACCAAATACCAAAAATGGTGTACTACTACTACCTACTATTGACCATCCCGCTGTCCTTGTTAAGTGAGTACGGTCACCAGCTACGTTTTGGCCACTCTAAATTTTGTACCAGCACATGATCCTCTTGAACTTTGGAGATGAAATGGCCTACTCCAACATGTAACGTGGTCACTAAATAAATGCAATCTTTTGGTGCAGTGGGTACCAAGTGCATTTCCATAGCCCCTTTATGGCAACTAAAGTTTGATATAGAAGTAGGCTCGATTTTGATTTTGCACTTGTTCTTATTCTTGTTTGGGTTATGGATTTGTTTGTGTTTGATTTTGAGTTTCTTTGTAACAATAATCAACAGAATTTTGAAGTGTTATGTGGGCTCATGATGTTCGAACCCTATGCTTAGGGTGTGAATTTCATTCATCCATTGCTCAATCTAAATTTGGTTACTCTGCACCTTTCCGGTCCAAAACGGGAAGGCAACAACAATGGGTGACTAAATAATGTCGTGTTTTTGAGACGAATGAACATTTCATTGCTAGGTGGAAACAAAACACACCAAGAAAATCCACAAATAGAGAGGGTGACACTCTTCAAAGCAACCCAATTACCAAATTTATTATACATGGAGGAGCGGTACTTTTTGCATGGTACCAGAAGACAGTTCTAGTGGTGGAAATAGCCGCGCCCCTCCCATGCAGTAGTGAATTATAAATACATACACACATACAAGGTTTATTTTATTTTATTTTAATCTTTTCACATAGGTCCCCAGACTATACCTTCTCAAGCTTCAAGCAAGTAACATCTAGAGTTTCGCATGCTAAGTTGGCCTTCTTTATAATTCCACTCAATTATATGGTTTCTAATAATTGGCCTTATAAAGAATGAATGGACTCGTATGATTGAATTGACGTAATGGGTTAGAAACCCTAGGGTAAGGTAGATGGGTCATGTTATTTTTTTTTCCCTCTTTATTTTATTTTATATTTTTTGACTAGCCCATCTCTCCTAAGACATTAACCATGCAAAGAGTACAAGATGATCAAGTGATCCAAATCACAGCCATATCCATTCTCATCACCATTTTTAGTGTTCATAGGCCAATATCCCCCGCATTGTTTAGTTCAATTCCAGTACATATTTTTTGAATGATAGAGTCACCGAGCCAGCGTCCAGTGCGGGCCATCACTAGTGCACTCACAAGAACCTTAGCCCATTAGTCTCATATATTGCGTTATTTACCTTACGATAAGCATGTATCGCTATATTTGGTAATTGGAGACTTTTTCATGATTTTGAGACTACTTAAGGACATGGTTTTCAAATAAAGAACAAGGAAAACACACATATATATTTAATGTAACTTATTATATTGATTCGCGTGGACAACACTAACCAATTTGGCACAAATACATGTCATCACAATAAGAAATTGGACTAGATATTAAACCATTTGCATTTATTTTGAGATTCTCCAAAGTCTCCAATTAACGAATATTATCGATAATGTGCAACCAAACCCCACTCCTATTACGACAAGCTCCATTCAAACTGATTTAAGAGAGCATGTTGAGCTTGGACGAGGTTTTGCGCGATCTCTCCTCGATCGAGCTTTTCCCCGTGCAATTCTACCGTGCATCAAACCCTCGACGTTAACCCTAGAATTTGCGAGAAACTCCATACAAAGATCCTTCACGGCCGGATGTGCAGTTTGCAGGGTAAAACCCATGAGTGTGGTCTGATTGACATGCTCAGGAGAAAATCCACGTGCCTGCGATCTTAGTGTGCTCCTGCTGCGTGGGAACAGGAAATCGTGATAGGATTTCAGAATTCGACAGAGTTTTTTTTTGCTTTTTTTTTTTCTCTTCTTTCTTCTCCATTTTGCACAATTCGGGGAGTAATTCCCGTACTTTGCCAGACCTTTGATTTTCTCCTTTTCGATGAGTTTGAGCGTGAATCCCTGTTACGTTACAGGAGTGTAAGATGCCAGCAGCAGCAGCAGCACCACCACCACTCAGGAAAACCTTCCAACTTATGCATGGTGTCATGTGCGAGAAAGCAGGAGACGACGGTGGTAACAACAACAACAACGTACTCTCGGCGACAGATTGCAAGCAAAACCCACTGATCACTTCACATCACTTCACTTCACTTCACTTCCTTTCCTGTCGGCAGGTTCAATTGAGTTAGCGAGTCAGCAGGGGCCGTGACTTTGGTATTCGCGACTACTTATTAATTGCATGGTGCTGCTGCAGCCAGAGGGAGGGAGAGGGAGAGGGAGGGGAGGGGAGGGGAGGGGAGGGAGGGAAAGAAAGATGATGCAGCAGAAGCACAGTGGCCCTTCCCTTCGTCTGCGGTGGCTTCATAATCAGGCAATCATCCATGGCTGTAAATGTTGGGGAGAATTGCGACTAATGATTATCATGCATGCAATCGATCCCCACTTAGGAAAGTACTTCCCTCACTGATTGTTTCTCGAGGTTGACATGTGCGGTGGGAGTAAACGGAGCAATAGGGCATGATAACCCTCCATTAATTACCTACAGATTGCAAGGATTGATGTCACACCTAATTCGTGACCTCACAAGCTCGTCAGTCAGTGTTTTCATGTCACCTATCATTGCGGCCTACAAAGCGGCTCCTCTTTTCAAATCGCCTCGCCTACTCGGTCATCATGGCAATCCAAAGGCCAGGCTGAAAGCTCCCCAGGAGTATTGGTGTAGTAGACCCCTACTCCTCCATCCACAAGGCTGCCCCGCCCCCCCCCCCCCCAACCTAGGCTATTTTTACACACGGGTATTTCTTTCTTTCTTTTTTTGGTTCCAATGTCCCAAACGTTCAATTGACACAATTTGTTTTTTTGAAAAAAAAGAAGCCCCATAACCTCAAACTTGTAAAGCATAGCATTACACTATAACCTCCTTAATATCATGTGCACTTTGGCATGATATTAAGGAGGTCTGCAGTGTTAACATGGATGTATGATAAAAACGGATAATTGGTGTAGCATGTGATATTTTGGAATAACACAAAGTCAACATTGAGATGATGACTATGATGACAATGATGACAACATGATGTCTACAAGCGTGTGGTTTAAATTCTTTGGTGGATTATTTTTAATGTCAAAATCCGTAATATATGAGAGGAAAATGTGATAACAAGGAGGGAGATTTAAGTTGAGGACATTTGTTCCCTTGGGTTTTGGGATATAGGAGGGGGAGTGACATTACAATGGGTGGCATTACAAAGGTCAAGTTGTACTCAACTCCTTTGTTGTGTTCCGTGGATGAGCATAATTATCCTTTAATTCCAGGATTCCTTGTTTATGGGAAGAACTTAGGTTGTGTACTAAAGAATTTTCACCAAAAAAATTAATTTATCATTTTTTTAATCACAACTTCTTTTTTTGAAAAGAGACCATCATCTATTTGCTTAGTGATGTTATGATAGTTTATGTACTGGACATATAATAAAATAAATGCTTTGCGTCCCAAAAATTGATTTTGTCTTGACCCCTCTAACCGCCCCATCTATTTGTGAATATTTTATGATTTTTTTAATGTGATAATACATCAAGTATTAAATATCAATTTTTCTTTCAATAGCTTTACTTGCTAAGTATATGAAAAATGATGCTAAGAGTAATGTACCGAATTTGGCATTTAATTTGCAGCATGCACCTAAGGTATGTGGATGTTATTCGTTTTGTTTTTCATGATCTCCAATTTCTATCAAATATGAAGTTTACACAAACAAACTTTTGTTGCATTTGGCAAATCAACTTCAATACATCAAGAAAAGAGAGAGAGAGAGAGAGAGAGAGAGATTCTTGTGCAAATCTAGGCTTTCTTTCAAGCTTAGAAAGCTTTAAAACATCCTCTTGTTCATAGGCCTTTCCATTCTCTTGCATATCTATGCATCCTTCAAACACCGCCATGGTGGGTGGAACCATCCTTCATAGAAAAACTAGGTCCAACAACATCAAACCACCTTGAAACATACTCACATACATCTACTCAAAGCAAATAGTTACAACCACAAGTTCATGCCTATTAGGGTTTACTTTCCTTATATCAAAAGAAGGTACTTCCACTAAATAGCTAGTAGCCATCCTCCATATTAAGTTCAAAATGTAAGAGAGAGTATCAACAATGCTTCAAGTCCCATTTGCCTTGTATACTAATCAACTTTTTAAAATACCTAAGCATAACACAAACACATGAAGAAAGATGAGATACAAAATTTAAGTACGATGCCACATGTGTGAAAGGTCTGCCTCACATGTGCCCATGCCACCAATTAAATCCACATAGAGGCTTAGTAACATACATAAGATAAATAGCAACAAAATCTAATTGTTATATGTGTCACACACTCATGTCCATGATATCCAAACAGTTCGTATCAATGAATACAAATTCGATCATTGAGTTCCAGGGGAGGGGAGTAAAGGGGGTGTGGACTGTTCATTGGAAACCTAAATGACATGCACGGGTGACAGTAATTCCCCCCCTTGTATACGAGAAGTTTACACAGAAAACAATTCTATACTTACTAATGATAGGCTAGAAAACAAACGCATGTGTTTATACTAGGTTTTTCAATCAAATGTGGTAAATGCCTCTACTACATATACAAAATATATCATGAATGGAATAGGCCTTTATGGCTCCTAAATTCACTTTCAATTTCTAATCACAAAGTTTTTGAGAAGATTTTCATCCATAACATGTAACTTATGTATACTATGTACATTAATGCCTCAAATAATACTGCTTCTTACACTCACGTTAGTTCATACATGGTACAAAGAGTCTCTTTCCCCCCCCCCCCCCCCCAAGCATTGAGTATTCTACTTGTTCTTTGGCCATTCAAACCACATGAGACTAAGTTTTGTGGCAGGTTACACGCTCCTTCCACCTTTAGTAGTCCTCACTACTTCACCTAATCTCATGGTTTACTTAGGGTAAGCAACAACTGCTTAAACAATGAAAGAGGGCTCTCATGGTTATTCTTTACATGTTAGAGCATAATTAGGTAAGAACCCTTGACCATAGATTCACAAACTAGATCTACATTGGACTTTTGTCAATTAGTTTTATCAAGCCCTAAAGTAACTTCAACCCTTTTTTGGTTTTTTTTTTGACATAGGGGTAGATTCCTTTATGAGAGAGAGAGAGAGAGAGAGAGAGAGAGAGAGATTCTTCACCTTGATCATAGTTGTGAGGTTGTATGTAAACCCAAGGTAGGTTTACAACCTCCCTTGACTTAGTTATGATTATCAAAAGTGCACATGTGTTGATTCCTGAAATGACTAATCTTCTTGATATGCAAATTTTATTCGGGTAGGGTTAAAATGTTTTAACTACTTGTAAATTTTATTATATTTCCCATCAAATGTTTGTTTACTGCCCATGAGGATTTTCTTCTGTTTCCTTTAATTGTTTAAGGTGTGGTCTTTGTTGAGACAATGCTAAAACTATACAACTCCCGGGGGTTCACACTTCATATCACATACGAACTAACATGAGTGTAGGAAGGGGTATTATTAAGGCATTAGCATACATTCTATCTATCTATCTATCTATCTATATGTAGGCTATTCAGAATTTTGAACAAATGTTAGATGTATAGAAGGATCCCTTAAGGTCTAGTGTAAAGTTTGATAATAGATGTGCTAGTTTCATCCAAATGACCTATATGTTAGGGTCAGATTATGATAAGTTATATATCCTATGGATGAAAAAATGCTCAATGACTTTCTTGTTGGAAAATGAAATTGAATTATTATATGTAATTAAGACTTTTTTATTTCATGGTTGATAATTATGTGTATAAAGTGTAGACATTTATCTCATTAATATGAAAAGCTTAGTATAAATACATGAGTCCATTTTCTAACCACCATTAGTACATACACATTTTTTTCCTTCTATAAATGTGTCATATATGAGAGATTTTGTTTCATAGTCACCCATCCACATCACTTAGGTTTCCAATGAAGAGTCCCACCCCTCAGGTATACAAATCTCATTCATGTCAGCTAATGTTGGTGTGGTTAAGGTCTGTGATAGGGATATCATACATTTGAATCTACTTTGATATATACAATTGAGTTGCCTACGGAATAGGTTGCGTCTTGACCCATGTAACTTACACAATGTCAGAATCAGATTGTACAACATTTGACTCTGTTTACCAATTCCTATGGCAACCATAGTTTTCTATTAAATAATGCATGTTGTATTGTCATAGCAAATATCCAAGATAGGGGGAATGTCATCAAATTAACGTGGGATAACAAAACTGTATATTTCAGTATACTGTAGTTGGGTGAATATGGATTTTGGGTAACAAAGATGGGGCCACCACATGAAACACAGTGTGGCAGAGATCACAGTCAGGCGGAGTTTGGGTACTTTCATAGAGTATATATATATATATATATATATATATATATAAAATTTCATGGGATCATCCAAACAACCAAAACCGCGTCATGAGCATTTCCTAAGCCACAGTAAATGCCGTAGTACAAAGCCAATTATCTAACAATGTTAATCACAAAAGGAGGTATTTCTAAAAACCAATCTTCTTGCTGCAGTATCCCTTGAGGTTGAAAGGAGGGGGGCAATCACAATTCCCTCATGCCGACCCATTCAAACATGGCTTAGGTCACACATAAACAATTTACCCTAGGACCCTTCAGAACAATGATCAAAAACTTTCATTACAAAGCTACACTTATTGCATTACATATATTTGTTTAGATGTACCACATATTGCTATGGGCCTCAGATTGCGGGTCTTGCACAATTCGTTCATACACTTGCATTTCTGTTTCAAAAATGTCTTTTCCAGTGCTAGGTTAGCTTGTGATAGATCTATGAAAAGAAATTTCATAGTCGGAGTCGTGCTCAAACTCTTTATGCTTCCCCTTTGATCAGACGAGTTTGTTGCTGTCACGCTCCTGTTTTATTTACGCAAAAATATTACAATCGTGAAAGCACATGAGATACTCATATTGCGAACTTTCAAACTTTGCACAATACAAGAGCTTTACAACTTGATAACGATGTTGTGATTGCCTATGAGATCAAATCATCTGACCATAGGAGACAAAAGATCCTTTCTCCTCCCCCGAGCTTATTTTTATGCCAAAGGCATTATCTTTATTTTGTATTTCTCATGTAGTGAAAGCCTTCTATTCATAGTTTTACTTTTGGTTCTGTTATATATGAACCTTCTATCTTTGGTTTTTTTGGGAATCATCTTCCATGTTCTAGCTCAATCACAATCATCTAGTTGGGACTATCTAATTCCAACTTCATTGATTCATCCATTCTTTTAGTTGGAACTATGTGAATCCAACTAGATTAATGTATTCATTGAGAGTTGTCTAGCTCCGATGATTAACATCCATTCACTGGGAGTTGTTAAACTATGTCTCATATTTTCTAGTAGGGGTTGTTTAACTCCAACACAAAGACATTTCATCAGAAGTTGTCTAACTCCCGTGCATAACTCCTTCATGGGTTGCCTAGCCCTTGTGCACCATTCTTTCTTGGATTGTTTGATCCTTTTTTTTTGGAGTTGTCTAACTCCATATACAATCTCCTCACATGCTAAATACAAAAATATATGGTTTTTCTTTCTTTCGTTTGCTCTTTCATAATCTATCAATAAACCTCTTAACAAGGTCTCTCTCTCTCTCAGCGCATGAATATACATAATGATTGATTATGTAGATGTTGTGTATCCACTTGCAATATGTTCTCATGTTATCAAAATAATTCTCCATCATGAGCTACTTTGAGAGGCTCATGCAATACATGGTTAGGATCCGATACATACTTCTTCAATAAGCTCAAATGAAAACATTATGTATCTTGTAGTCAACCGACAATTTCAATTTATAAGCCGCTAATCTAATTTTCCTAACAATGTCAAGAGGACCACAAAATTTGGGAGACAATACCGTAGTTCTCTAGTAGCTTGGGAAAAAATTAATTAATTTTGAAGGTGCCTAAATTTATGGGAAATTCATTTCATTGAGTGTCAAAAAAAATAACATTCAAGGAGTGCCTAAAATCACAATAATGCAAGTGGCATAGTCTCTCACAAAGATTACTTTGTATAACTCTCACACAAAGCAAAACTTTGACATACAAGTAAAAGACAAACTTTAGGGTAAGGAATGTTGGTTAAGGGAAGTGTTTAGGTTAATCGTAGCCGCCATAGATGAAATTAGGAATACCATCCGTGAATTATAAAAATATCTTAAATGAATGTCTAACTTATTTTGAATTACTTTTTTAATTTGCCCAATTTTAGAGTATAATTTTTTGGGCTGCCTAACTTACTTTCGCACTTTAATTAATTACTAGGCAAAAAGGTGCCCAAGCTGCTAGAAAGCTACGATATCTTTGACTTGCCAATTTCAATCTAGATGTATAAGGTGTGATCTTTAAGAATTCCTTATCACCTACCTCAAATTCCCAAAAACTTATTTTCTTATCAACATAATGCTTCATTCTATCTTGAGCACTTTTCATGCTCAATTTAACATACTCGATGATTTCATTCATCTCTCAAATCATTGGTTGACACTTTCAAACTTTGAGTGGGGTTGAAATAGTCAATGGAGTTTCACAATCTTGTCCATGAAAGCAAACGATGGATTACAATCAATACTACTATGCAATCTTTGGTTACATGCAAATATGTATAGATATAACCATCTGTTCTAAGATTGTTGTCGCTTACCAACATACAATCAAAGCATGTCCTCAAAGGCTTGATTCTTTTGTTTAGTTTGACCATCTGCCTTAGGACGATAGGACACACTAGGTTTAATACTTATCCACACATCTACATGAGTGTGGTCCAAAATTTACTCGAAAAATTAGGATCCCGTTCACTAATGATTTCTGACGGCATTCTATGAATCTTAGACATAATTTTCATAAATAGGGTGGCTGCACCATAAGCCATCATTATTTTCCAGTGGTGGTATGAGATGGGCTATCTTTGTCAAATGATCATAGTCACAAATATATTATCATTATGAAATTGTGTTTTGGAAAGACTCATAATAAAATTCATACTAATTGATTCTAATTTTGATTTAGGCCCTAAAGTGGTTGCAACAACCTATGACTCTTAGTTGGTCAACTATAGATACTTAATATTGTACGCATTGCTCAACAATATGCATGACTATCTTTTCTCATACATGCTAGCCAATTATAATGACATCCAATAGCCATATGTGTCTTTTGGAAACCTGAATGGCTTGCTATAGGAATATCATGAAGATCATGCACACTGAGTCTATAATCCCTAACTTGGAGAATACAAATTCCTACATTATATTATAAAATGCGGACTCTCAAATTTTTGTCTCTTCAATGTATCTACATTCTCTAAATAGATTTTGAAATGGTAGTTTAAACGTTTCATCATTTGTATTCAATGCTCAATGTGAAGAATTCACATTTGCTTCGCCATAGTCATTGTTCAATAATACAAAACACATTTTTATCATACTAGGGAAAATTATAGTTTTCCAGCAAAATCGGCCAACATCATATTATACATGGTTCTTGAATCAACCATAATCATGCATGAATGGGAAGAGTTCAAGTATAATTTAATTTGAACTACAATTGATTTGTGCTCTACTTTCATGTTCATCACAACAATATAAACTTGCACCAAGCCACCTTCACCATGCTCTTGGTCCTTTGCTAAATCTTCCACATCTAGGGTTACTAATTTGTTCTTTGTTTGTTTTAAGTGGTTTTTTTTAAATTTTTGTTCTTAGTCATGACATGACATTGGATAAGGATGCCAATATGTAGTTGTAGACGACTTGGCTAGAGCATTTGATTCAGTAATCGCGGAAATCGAAGCTATTGGAAGAGGTTTAACTGGAAGATGTCCAAATAATAAATAGTTAATGCTTTGTGCAATTAGATGTCAACTATCCTTTGCAATATTTGTGCAAAGTATTGATAGGTATGATACCAATTTTCACATC
Source organism: Polytrichum commune (assembly GCA_950295325.1). NCBI lineage: Eukaryota > Viridiplantae > Streptophyta > Polytrichopsida > Polytrichales > Polytrichaceae > Polytrichum > Polytrichum commune. Next base: position 63,940,766 of record OX485804.1, read on the forward strand.
AAAGGCCCTTTGAGTTTGAAAGGAGGAAGACGGTTCAGAAGCAGCCATTGCAAATTGAATGATGATTTGGGTGTTGAAACAAATCTCATAGACATGTCTCATGATCATGCGAATTTTTGGGGAGTTTTTGTGTCCCTAAAGAACATTATGGGTGCATTCCCCTCTAGCAAGGATCGATTACAAAAACAAGTGCACAACAAAATTTATGGCACGTTGTGTGCACATCAGCCGCTTTAAGAGTCTTTTGCATTGCACTCCACACATTAGATGTGTCCTCATGTGAGGCTAAAATTTGCATTTCGATTGAGCGTCATGCTACAAGGGCCTCTTCAAGTTTTAAAAGAAATCCGTCCGCAAGACATTATGGTCTTGCCATGGTGACAAGAGGTGGTGCGTGGGTGACTAGATTGACAACAATTCGGGCAACCCCAATACACAACAATCCACAACTTGAGATGGGAAGTCCATCCAATAAAATCCAACTTCATACTCCATTACCAATGCATGTCATTTGCTCGATCACTTTCAATTGTGATTGTGGAGAAGGTGAATCTTACTCCTCCATCCGTTGGGAGAATCCGTGTTGTTTTCAACTGGGACACAACTACCCCTGATAAGCATTACCACATCATAGTCAACAAGTACCCCAGATGCTCAAGTGTGTTTTGAGGAAAAACACATAATACCAACATTGGTGGGAAACAACCCTATGTACCGTGTAAATACATGTACAATATTTTCAGTTGGTCTTGCATGCAGGCAAGGATGAGGATGAATTTATCCACAACACACTTGGAGTCTTGCTTCTATGCATAAGCATCTTAGCTACCATCCTATTGGTTTAGGTTGTTTTAGGTGGAAGGTCAAAGGGAAATAGTTTATTTCTAGAGAATACTCAAAGAATATTGTGTTTTTGACATTAAATACATTTTGAGGCACATAATAGTATATTCCTACAATACATGCTATATTTTTGAGCAAAATATTAGTATGTTACCAACTCCTCGTTTGTGCTTGGATTTGTATTGCAAAATTTGTGTTTTTTCTATGGCAATCTCCGACATTTTCCATTTGAATCCAACCTCGAGGGCTTGGATGTCAATGTCCAAGTCAACAAGAGCTACCTCATTTGATGACCCTACATGGCTTAAGCTATAGTCTTCTGATGTCGTACACGTGGACAAGTAAAAAACTTGTGTGGCTAGTCCTAACACGACAAAGCTTGCATCCATATGGATCAATCTACAATTGGAGGTGTTGATTTTCGTTGGTGACCTCCTAAATAGAATTGAAATGATTTTGCTTCAGCTTTATGGATTAAAGCCCAAAGCCATGAAATGAAGTTTCACCTTGAGGGCTAACTATGTTTTCAATGACTATGGTTTCTGGTTGATCGACAGGTCATGCAAGGTCTTGGGGCGAATCACATTCCATGTCATTCATGCAGACTTAAAGTCCTTTCATGGCAACCCCCAACTATTTTTTCTTCCCTATAGCCCAGATAGGGAATATCCATATATGGGTGTGCTAAAAAAATTCTTAAACAAAAACATAAAAAATACTGGGATGCTAGTAAAATATGCATGAAGGTCTATATATAGATTTTATCATGAAATAGCTTCTTTTTGTGCTTACTTCTTGGAGGGAGCTATATGGATAAGTGAATGTCAACCAATCTGGTTATTGAAGTTTTGTTGATGGTTTAGTATCTCACAAAGACGCAATAATGAAAATATTACATTGTAGCTTTAATTGAGTTATGATAAAATAGAAATTCATAACAAAACATGTGCCAAACAAAAAAATTGGAACACATCAATCGACATTGAAAATAACTTGGGGGCTCATCCCAAAACTTAAACACTACACTAAATAGTCCTATTAGTGTGGGTGGAAAATTAGCATGAAAATAATTGAAGTGGGCCGCACTAGGTTTCTAGTTAAGGTGGAATAAAGGTGGGTCCAAGACCCTGAATCTTCCCCTCCTAAGTCTTCATGAAGACTTCCGACCACCACATCGAATATTAGTTATAGGACCAAATAAAACATTTTCCCACATTAATTTCCAAGAAAAAAAATTAAAATGGGACACGCTAATTTTCTACTAAAAAATTAACATGGGCTAAAAATTAACGTGGCTTACATGAATTCTCATTATGAGAATTCTTGTGGGCTCTCAATATTTACCAAGGGCCCTAGTACGAGGACTACACGATTTTTACCAAGTAAAGGTGCTAATGTCATTTATAACCCACCCTAGTCTGGGCCACCAACGAACAACTCCTACCAGCATGGCCAAATTTTTGCTCCAATTCGGTTAGTGAGAAGTAGAAACTGTTCAATGATGGCCCAAATGATATACCAGCCACACCGGGGGGGGGGGGGGGGGGAGGGGGGGGTCTAGCCAACCCGTAGCCAGCTCGGCCGGTGTGACCCCCCCCCCTGGAGCTGGTGCCCGCCCTACCTTCAGTTAACTGGTGATGAATGGGAGCTCGTCCCATCCGCCTTGGATGGGCAGCACCAACTCCCGGGGGACCCTGCACTAGCCGGGCTAGCTGAACCCCCGGCGTGGCCCCCCGTATGAGTAAGTGTGGGTGGGCTATTAGATTAGTGTGCAAACAACCACCTTGGCCCTTGGTGTGGGCAGTGAGAGGGGGAGAGAGAGACCCTAGTCAAAAATGTTTGGAGCACAATGTAAGTAACTCGCAAGAGAGAGTAAAACGGTGGCACTAAATAAGTAGCCTAACCGGTGTCCGGAGAGGGGGTGGGGAACCCAGCAGCCAGTGGGCGAATCAGCCGGCGCCCCGGCCGCCGGGTGGCCGGGTAGCAAGATTCTTGAGGCATGTCAGGCGCATGATCTGTGAAGGCGCGGGGGCCTTGGTGGACCAATGGCGGGTTTCGACACATTAAATAATGCTGACGGAAGGCACTTTCCGAGTCAGAGAGAAATATAGCAGCACCCCAGCCGATGCGCTGCGGGGATTGGTGGGCAGGCACCGGAATCTTGGGGCCTCGCAAACACATACAACACAACCAACAACACCCCTAGAAAAGTGAACCGCAAATATAGCCCGGAACGGATAATATACTTGTTGTTACCACCCCCCTCTCGCTCTTGGACGATCGTCTCTCAGAGTACCCGCTCTCCCTTGCTCCCTCGTATCACCCGGACGGACAAGCTAAGTCCAGTTACTAGACGGACGCACAGGCCCATTGCGGATGCCACTGTAGTGTGCTTCCCGCTTCACTCCTCCCAAATCGCACCGCACGCTTCCAGGAGGACGAGACCAACAACTTGAATAGGCTAGTAGAGTGAATCTCCGCTGGCTGGCTGGCTGGCTAGCGAGCTAGATTGACGAGTCGGGCGGTACGAAGAAGAAGAAGAAGAATCCCGTTTTCGCAAATTGGGTCGCCCAAGCAAGGAGGGCTGCAGAGATTTGCAGGTTTAGGGTGTTGATTGCATGTGTTTGTGTGTGTGGGTGGGTGAGTGGGTGAGTGGTCCCAGCAGATTCGTGAGTTCTTGCAAGCATGGTGGCCACCTGTGTGCAGCGTTGGCAAGGTGAGGAATTGGCGAGCTTGCAGAGTCCTCCACCACTACTAGGGATGGGAGCCGATTCGGCGAAGATGGTGAAGGATTTGGTGTTCAGGTTCTGTGGAGATCAAGAGTCCGCCCTAGACTGCGACCAGCTGTTCATCACGCAATTGGCAGCCAAGAAGGTTGTGACCGAGGGTGGTGGCTATGATCATCATTTTGGCGGCCACCGTCATCTTCAGCAACAGCAAGAAGGTGGGGTTACAGCGTCGGAGCCTATGAAGCTTGCTCTAAGTGCGGTTGGAGATGGGGGAGGAGGAGGAGGAGGAGGAGGGTCTGCTTCACCTGCTAGCTCCTCGCCCAGCTCGCCCCGCATGAGGGGATCAAACAGCAAGGCCAGCGGGGGGGAGTCGAAACCGGTGAAGGTGCTGCCGTGCCCTCGGTGCGAGTCCATGAACACCAAGTTCTGTTACTACAACAATTACAGCGCGAATCAGCCTCGCCACTTCTGCAGGCAATGCAGACGGTACTGGACCGCGGGGGGGACGCTCCGCAACGTCCCCGTGGGGGGAGGATCTCGCAAGAAGAGCAGGCAGCAGAGCAGGAGCCTGATTAGCGATCCTTACAGCTTGCACGGTCGAGGGGTTAGTTCCGAGGGAATAATGGTGTCTGGGGCGCTTGCTGCCATGGCGGCCCGGGCCGGCGGGTCAAGTGTGCTGCAGAGTTTGGAATTGCAGCAGCTGATGCAGTCTGCGAACCAAGATCACACGGTGCTGCAGGGGATGAACTTCTCGTCGCAGCTCGCATCCGTAGGTGGAGCAGGAGGATACCATGGTCTGTCTAACCCTTTCGCAGCAGTACCATCCTTTTTGGATCAAACCCCCGGTGTGTACACCACCACCACTACTCAGCCCATCAGCAGCAGCAGCAGCAAGCCGAAGGTTGAGGACTTCTCTTCCTTGCAGCATGCCATCTACGGAGGGCCAACCACTTCCTTGCCGCTTTCGGCTGCGAACTTCTTCTGTGACATGGGGGCACAGCAGAGTGAGAATCATCTTGGGGACTCCGCAATATCAATAGGTGTGAAGACGGAGTATTGGGGGGGAAGTCCACAACATCATCATCAGGTTGGCACATCTCAACCAAGCCAGGGATTGTGGGAGCCTCTACCTGGCAGCAGACACACAAACTGTGCTCAAGTTTCTGGGGTAGAGGATACAGCTGCTGCGAGGGACCAAAGCATGTTACAGATGTTGGTGGCCAAGAACGGTGGGTGCAGTGAGACGTTGAATCTGGGGCTCAGCTCTTGGCCAACCCAGGTGATCGCCAAATCCTCTTGGGACCATCACCAGGTGTCCAAGCCCATGATGAATCAGCCGATCAACGTCTCATCCTCGCAACAATTTAGGTCAGCGAGCGATATAATCGATGAGGCAGGCCACGGGAGTTACGACTCATCGAATCATCATTTCGAGGGTCCGGGGTCGGATAGTATGTCATCCATGTGGCACAACATGCACTCCAATGTGCAAATTACTTTGACAAGGTGAAAGGATGATTGGTGAACGGCCAACAGCGTGACCACGAAGATTCAGTGGTCATCTGGGAAGGGGACTTACATAGAAAGAGAGAATAGTAGACATCATTGCGGGACGAAGTTTAAACTTGTCATTGATTGAGTCACTAGAGGAAGCACCATATTTTACCTGTAAATTATCGAATCTGTACATTATCCCGACTAGGTTTAGGCTTTCCCTGAATCCCTCGTGTCGCGAAGACATCGATGTCATTTGAAAGTTCCTACACGGATCTGTGAATACTGAATTGAGCCAGTTTTGCTGTGATCACACAATCTGTCACCTTGAGTACTGTGAGATGATCATCCCCTCCTCATTGCTATTAGTTCAGTACCATAGCCGGATTTCCAAGAGACTAAATGAATTGACATGAGATATTTACTGTTTGGGGATTCAGATGCAGTGATGAATGCCCTTGTCGCAAATTTTGGGTCAAAAAATAATTGAATGGAAGAAGATTGTGAGTGGCCAGAAGATTCGGTTTAATATGTATCAAAAACATTCACAGTTGAACATTTGTTTGTGTTCCTTCGAAAGTCCCGGCCTTGTGCACGTAGAATTCGGGGATAGGCTGAAAAGTGAAGGCAGTTGTGTTTTAGTTGAGATTTGGGTGTGTGTGTGTGTGATGATGTAATCATAGAGAGCCAAGTAGACTGTCAAGATCTTGAACGATTTTCTGCGTGCAGTCTGCGAAGTTGGCTCACCTAATCCTAGATCAGCAGAGCCTGGCAGACCCCCGCTAATTTTCCTTTTGGGGTTAGTATGTACTGCAATGGAGTGGTAAACTTGCCATCTTGCTAACCCTCTCAGCTGCAGCAACCCGTATGCGAGGACGCTGCAGATGTCGCTCACGTGTTAGTTGGCAACACCTTTCAGCTTTAATTGTGTAAAGCTTGCAATTTCTGTAGTCTTTCCATGCGGGCAGCCGTGCATTCCTACGTGCGCCCGAAGTACATTGCGTCCTTGGAAATGGTGCCCATATCATTTGATGCATGTCGAAGAGTAGCAAACATTGGGAGCGCAGATCCCAGATGGCGATGATGTACATACAAAATTCGGTGCACGTTCTTGCTTATGATTATCCTTATGAGCTTCAAGTTACTAGCCGGGAGATCTCATACTTGTTCCCGCCGTCACCCATATTGCTCACGAAACTTCGCCTAGCTGCCACCTTTTATGTCGTCTGTTAGGTCTCCCAGGGATGCATATAAATATATATATATATATACGATAGAGGTCGACCACCCAAGCCTGCATACTTAAGTCACTGCAACGTATCGATTGACAAGAAGAAGAAGAAGAAGAAGAAGAAGTGCATCTTGAGTTGATACAGAGAACCGAATTATCTCCTACGATTCCAACTCATTCGGCCATCCAACAATTCTGAGACTTGCTTTCAATTCGTATGGTTGCATGCACATCGAGAGCCTGCTCATCCTTTCACATCACATCATCTGTCTGATCGAAGGTTGGTGATCTCTGCATGCTCTGCAGCATTCGGATATGACCCTTTAGTGGCGTCAATGCTTATGAAACCGATTAAAGATCTCTTTTGCTGTAGTACGTTTGAATCCCTACACAGACATTCGTCTAAACATTGGAGCCTGCCAAGTCTATTAAGGTTGAAAGTGGTATACCAGGTATATATATGTGTGTACAACTGTGTATATGTCAGATTTCTACTCTGTACATCTCATCAACTACATACCAGAATGTACCTTTCGATCCGAAACTGTTGACTGCTCTCGGCCACCTACAATGAAGGTTGCACTTTTGATCCACACAACTTAATATGGCATCACCAAATCCTTGGTGACGGCTTGGAAGCATTAGCTGGGATAGTGGTGCTATAATAACCGAGCTAGCTAGCCTACAACTAGGTCCAGAAATGAGAAAAGGTTACTTTCAGGAATAACTACGCAGCATCTCCCTGCACTTGACCAGTAAATCTGCCGACTTTACTGATTCCCTGTGATTTATTATTAGTTAAAAGTATCACCAGGGCAGGCTGGGAATGTAAGTTTATGTGGGAATTAATTTGGGGGTGTGCACAAGAATAGTAGGCAGACTGGACTGGTCACGGGTACATGGCCAGCGTGCCCACCGAGGACCATCATGTCAACCCTCTCCGGCCGCAGTAGCACCTATTGTTGGACCAATGCAATTTCCACTGCAGCTTCTGGTATGGTGAGTGGTGGCCCTGTTCAGGGATTATCTCATATTTTATGCTACCACTATAACGGCGTCCAGGCTTGCTCAATGCTGAACTGCCTCAATTGTTTATATACATATTATATCTAGCTATGTATCTACCTGTGCTGCACCAGCATGCATGCCGATGATGTAAGATATACATGTGGCCTGGCCTGGCCTGTTGTGTGCACTTCCAACTCCACAGACAATGTTGGTCAATAGATCGAACTCGGGATATTTTCTCATCTGTTTAGCAATTTCTCATCACAAAGATTGTCATTTCAAGTTTCAAAGTCGGAATTTGGATGCAAAAGTTAGAGGAGGTCAATGTCAAGATTCTCTTTCTCATTAACTGATGACGTGGGTCTTTATGACTATGTTCACTATTGAACTTAGCCTAGTCTAATAATGTCTAAAAACTTTGATCATGTAGTCCAATCTCATCGTAACACTTTTCTTTCTCTTCCTATGTTTGTTCATAACCAAGAGCCTTGTCAAATACACTACAAGCATAAGTGCCCTTTCAAATCGACTTGTGTCACTAGAAAATCTTCCTACACCACTAGAAAATCTATAACTCTACCACAGTGATAGATTTCTTATTTCTTTCAGTGATGCAGGGTGACTGCCTAGGACTCCTGAGTTGGTAATGAATCCACTCAAGTATAGGTGTCCAATTAGGTAGACTCGGTGACCAAATTAGGCCCACCTAGGTACCTAATCAATTGCCACTGCTGAGCAGCGGGGTCATCTATGAGTGAGTTTTATGTAACTGTTTTTTTGTGTGTGGCGAATATGTCTATCACCAGCAGGCTCGTGAGTCTGTCCTTCATCTGGGGTGCAGTAAAGGACTCCTAATCACTCGTTCTCTGGCGGGGACAAACAATCTTCTGCAGCATACCGCAGAGAGGAGGCACTTGAGGACAAATCAGAGGGAAACCTGTCATGCACCAAGAGGCTTGTGAGCCAGTCTTGACAAGGACCATAAATTTGCGAAAGGCCTGGCAGACGATTGTATTAGGAATCATCATTATAGATTGGACCTCTCGTATGTCTTGATTATCATGATTTTGATTTCTTGAAGAACAACTACTCGGTTTCAGAAGTGTCGTTCAGAACTGGATCAGAAATTAACACTTGACACTGGACATGGTGTATGTTTGCAGAGCTACCCTTGTATTTGCAGTGTATTCCGATGACAATATTCTGCATCACAATACATAAGCAGTCCGTGAAGTTTCCTGGGACCTCTGAGTTTGTTTGCAGCATATTTGTATGACCCTCAATACAATACATTAGCGGCCCGTGAAGTTTCCTGAAACCTACCATGGGGTTGGTGAGAACATAGAGGAACATTCTATAGCTGAGAGACTTATTATCTTAGCCAAATGAGCATCCTGGTTTAGTCTACACCCGGTTATGATATTTAATGTCACCTAAGGTACTATTTGCGAAGGGCCTAAAGTAGATGCCTAGAGGTCTAGAAGTGTCACGTTTTATGTGTCAACATTTTTCAAAATAAATATTTTTGAAGTGAACAATTATTTACATAGGACATTGAGATTCTTAAGATGATAGTTTCTGCATTTTAATATGCAAGAAGGTACTTTGACCACGTCAACTTCCACAAAATGAAGAGGCGCAAAAGGGACAAGCATGAAGAAATTATTAAAGCATGAAAATGACAAGTGTCATGTGTTACACTAATGGTCAACCGTATAACCTAGGATAGGCCCCATAATAAGGTAAGTGTCAAGCCAAACTAAATACCATAAATGGTGTATTGTACTTAGTTGGAAACAATTAACTACAAAACTAAGGAACACATTTTGCCACAATTTCTTAAGGTATATTGTGTAGTCAAGCTATGGGTGTGGGTGGAAAATTATTGTGGAATCTATTAATATGGACCACACTAATTATCTAGTTAGAGTGGAAATATTGTGGGCGAAAGATCCAAGGTCTTCCCCTAAGCCTTCTTGGAGACATCTGACCAACACCTTAAGTATTAGTTGAAGGATCAAAGTGTAAAAAATAAAATAGTCATCCACATCAATTTCCTAAAGAAGGAAAAAAAACCATGTCTCACACATATTTAAACTAAAGATTCAACGTGGTTGAACTTTACCGTGGCCCAGATTAATTTTCATTATGTGGGTTCTAGAGAATTGTTGTGGCCCACACTAATGTGACTATTTAGTGTGGTTGTCATGAACCGAAATTCGAGAAGCTCCTTCTAAGCTTACCAGGCGGTAAGTACACCAAATACTGTATTTAGTGTCACCAATTCTATTTGTCCACTAAGTGATTTTCATCCAAATTTCAATTATCCATGACATTATTTCATTACATAATTATTAGCATGTAGAATATACCAAACTTTGTTTCAATAATTGACATGAATTTCATCCAAATTTCAATCATCCATGACTATACTTGTACACTATTCATAGCAAGTTACCATATTGACATAAAATACCATATCACACTAAATACAATGTAGCTACTAGCAATTGTCTTAGAAAAGAATGATGACAACAATATACAAAATCGGGGTCAATTTCTTTGTACTAAGTCAATGGCACTCATGGTACTTGTTCCTTGACCTCATGTCACATCGATCCGAAACACAATTCAGTGGGAAAAAATTGGTTCTTCCAATCAATGAACATGGATAACTGACAATTACTTACAGATGAACCGATTAAGATTGAGAAATAAGCACTTGAAGTTCAGGACTTTGGGAAACTCGCCGATCGTTTTTAGAGGAATTAGAACAATGTACCAAATGTATCAAATTAATAAAGAAACACCGAAAGATGTCAACATGTAATTGGTTCAACTTGGAAACACTAGGATCTCTACCGATTATGCCCAAAAAAAATCTCCCCGGACACAGGTTCCAATGTATTTCTGATCTTGATTTCTCATATCAGCAAACCTTGATTTTCAGTCTGAGACTTCTTGCTTTCTATTGTGTCTCTTTGTGATCATAGATCTAACAGAGCACATTGAGTCCTGATGATACACATTTAGATTATACAAGTAAATTTGTTTCAGTAAATCACCAAATTCTGAACCCACTGCAATCGGATGGGATTAGTGCACTAAATATGATATTTATTGTCAGATGGTATTTAATGTCACCATGGTTACTTTTTAGATGACACTTCTTATGAATAAATGAACAAATATTGTCATCGATGATGGAGGAGTTCATCCATTGGCCAAAACCCTACCCTCTCTTGTCAGCAACTTGTGATGAAATATTGTCATGGATGGTTGAGATTTGGATGTAAATCACTTCGTAAGTGACAGTAATCACAACACTGTAAATCTATAATTCCCCAAAATATTTACACGGAATGACAAAATCATGTTGGGTTAACATTTAGTGTTGGTGACACTGTACTGTGGCTTACAATTAGTATCGGTTCACAAGACAATTAGAATCGGTGACACTAAATATCATATAGAGTGTAGTACTTAACTAATGGAGGCCCTGTGTTGCTGATTGCATGAAGTAGTAAATGACAGTAATAAGATGAGCTTTGCAAGAATTTGATCAGCCTTTTAACTGTTTGCACCTCTCATTAAACCTCCAGGTCAAAGAAGGCCACAATTAATATGGCCATAAGAGCTTCTTTATCAACTTTTAGAGAGCAAAAGAGAATGATTGGCCAAAGAATGATAATTGTCGTAGTGTGGTAAAGTGGGCTCGGAGCAGAATCTCAACAACCTCCTTGCCCAGGTTAACGTTAAGTAGATGCTGTATTTAATCTAGTTAAGAATGTGTGTAGAGGACAAGAGAGGCCTTTTGGGAGCCAAAAGCAATTCAAATGCCCTAAAAAATGGGAGTAGCTTTAATCAACCTGGCAGAATACTGCTGCGTGCATATGCACCCCCCAGTAAGTTAGAAGGTGGAAAAACACACACACAACTTGTGCACCAATTGGTAGCTAGGCCAATCGCCCGACTGCATTCACTTACGCAGGTTGTCAAAAGCGTAGCCTCATGTTTTGGATGTGGAATAATGACCGAACTTATACAAAAAGGATCAATAGGACTTAACATTGTATGGAATTTTGGGCCAAGGGGAATCGCTTGCGTACATGTGTGTACCCCTTTATGTTCGTTTACGCTACTTATTACAAAGGTTAGTTGTGGTTGTGGGCTATGGTTAGCCGCTACAATCAAATCAAATCAAAACTACACTTTTTTCCCCGTTCAAACTAGTAGTTTGCGAATCGTTGTCGTTGTGGTCGATGGTGGGGTCGATCTTCGAATCACAACCCATCATCTACTCCTTGGAATGTAGCGTTTCCAAAGTGGTTGCTCCCTCAACTTTCTCCCAATACCTTGACCTTGAAATTCCCTACTGCTACCACATTTTAACATGGACAAGTGTGCTCACCTTGGCTAACCATTAGAGTTAGTGTGATACATTGAGTAGAGTAAGTAGTTGTGATTGTGGACTATGGATTGGTTGTAGTTAGCATCTAAAAATTGTGTAACCATAATAATACTTTACCTAAAATAGAACCAAAACATAAACCACAACCACATTACCCTATTGTAAGCAACATGTCGTTCGCTCACACTTAAAACTTGTCCTAAATATGCTTATGCTTAATTCATTCATGCCAGTTTGATCTCACAAGATTAAATCAAGGACTTTGAAGTTGATTTCGATTCCAAATCAACTTCAAAAAGAAAAGTGTAAGCTTTAAATGGGAATGACAACTAATACTTTAAGAGAACGTTGGGTTGATAATTTGCCAAGGTTGTCACTGGTCACGTAGAGCTCATTAATCGTGGAGATATATATGTATTCTAGCGAACATTGAAAGCCCTTCCATAGATTTGAGGTGAAATAAACTTCTTAATTTATCTTTTGGGTCCCAATACATAAATTTGGGGCCCAAAAGGCTAATCCCAATACGTCTTTCACTCACATAAATGCAGACTATAATACGTTTCATTGCATTACATTTCCACTTCCAAAATGGATCATCTTTGAATGGGAATCTCCAACCCAAAGTTGACTTGCTTTACCATTATAACTCTAATCAAAGCCATGGTTCACACATGTTGGTAAACCTAAATCCACTGGTAGCTTTACCTAGAAATGTGGTTAAATTAGCTACATGCACCAACTGACCCATCTTCATACTTAGAGGCAACTTAACCTTTTGTATCACGTAACATGATTACACTAATCTACATGTGGGAAACATGACGACTAAGTTGTCGCCTCTTAGTATCCATAGATCCATCTTCTCACACATATTGTGCGAGGGAGGTTGACTATGTATATATATTCACACATGGAGGCAAAACTAAGCTCACCCATGTTGGGCATCTGATAGGTTTACCACAAAAGTAGCCTTATCTTTTCCAAGATTGGAGGTGAGTTCTTTTCATAGCTTACCATATTAATGTTAGGTTAACATTGGCACGATTGAACATACAGACCATTAACTAGAAATAAGCTCAAAATCACAAAATAGTATGCACTTTATCACCAATGTTGTATTAGTATCATTTGTTTTTTTTGTCAATACCAGATTGGTACGAGTATGCAACAATTGATAAAATTATGCACTAAAGTTACATTGGTGCATCGACTGCTATACTAATGTTTTAAACCGATCTTAGACATTGTTAACACTCTGATATGAAATCTAAGCTCCAAGTTTGGGTATCAGGCATGTTTGATATAATAGTATAGCATTAATTCATACCTAATGTAACATAACAATACCGGTCCATCATTGGTTAACTTGCCACCCGTGATAAAGAATTGACCAGGTATTTGAAAATGACGTTGTTGATATAGTGTAGAGGGTTCATAAAGATCTGCTTACGTCATTGAAAATACCGTAGTTCACTGGTTCTGACCACGTTACGCCATTTGCTTGAGTACCCTTGTGGGGTCCTTTCCAAGACCTCGAGTTCCCAACTTCTAGGGCTATCATCACGGCTACTTCAAACTATACAATCAAAGCAAGGTACCAATTTCAAGACCGTGGCCGCGATCGTGGTATTATTTTGCAATTCACTTAAAATTTGTGGCGCTATTTTGGGCACCCCCAACTCCACATACTATTTTGGCCATTGGATAAGACCAGGATTTTTCTCGTTGGTTAGCAATTGCAAATTGCAAAGATGTCCTTTCAAATTTTGGAATTGGAGTTGAGATGCAAAAATTACAAGAGGTCAGATTGAAGATGTTATTTCTCTTTAAGTGATGAGTGGGATTGAGTTGAGATGAATGAAACTTAAGTCTGTAGAGAACAAATTTTTATCAGACCTCCCTAAAATGTGTGGAGGAAAGTGAAATTCTCACTTTGCATGTAAGTACTACATGGACATAGTAGGTTACCTTTCCTTTTTCAGGGATATTAACTTACGACTTGAACTCCCAACCACATTTTGGGAGGATTATTGCATTCAAACAACCCTCTTTAAATTCAACCACTATAAATATTGAAAACCGTCTATAGCATATATATCTTAAACTAATTTGAAATCTGCATTAGCTTTGATATCCCAAATCTTCAGTGGAGGCAAGCCACTTTTATTATAAACCTATAAGAGGTGTGATTTTGATGTGGATGGATGAGAGCTACGATCATTTGCAACACTCCTCGCTGACCCCATGCCAATCCATGCATCCCTTATAGACAACTAAAGACTCTAGTCGAAACCAATCCATTATAGGTTCGTGGTTAATCCCAATTTGACCTCATCAAATTGATACTAATTTCGGGATCAGTCTATGATATAGGTTATTGTACTCTCGCCTTCTAAATGCATGAGCTTACATGGTTAGTAACCCTTACTCACCAAGCCCTACATCCACACAAGGTCTTGCAAGTCTTGTATCTAGCAAACTCCATAGTATGATTTTTTGGTAGTTGGTTCATGTTTTTGGGCGTCTATGCATGTAATCTTGTATACAGCACTCTAGATGAAGGGACTCTAGTCAAATCAAGCCTCCTATATGCTAAGGGTTGATTCATTCCAGTTGACTCCTACTAGACCAATTCGGGATATATATGACATTTTGATGATAGCGATTATTATAATTAACAATCTTGGCACTCTGCATTTTCACTTTCTTGATGGATAAGTTTCCTAAATGCCATGAACCTCTAACATGAGCACCATGGACTCTTCTTGGTATCTAAAGTCTCATCTCAGTACACCCTAAACTCCATAATATCAACCCCCATAATGTCACACATTCTCTAATATTCTGAAACCCTAGGGAACAGATGTCCGTTGTTCAAATCTCACTCCTTATTGTCACATTTCTCTTCCTTATATCATAAAATTTGTCATTAATGCAAACCACCAAAGAAGTCAACCCACATCCTCGCATTGCGCCATGTGTCAACATGTGGAATGTCTTCTTCTTCTTCTTCTTCCTCTTCTTATGCCACTTGTTGAATGTTGGTGCATGCATTCGCCACATCGCCCGGGAAGGCCAAGTGGAGTGGACCACACTAGCGTAGGTGACGGGAGAACAAATTTAAATTATCCTCACATCTCCTTTGTGTTATTCCATAATATCACATGCTACACAATTTCTATAGTATCAGGCATCCATGTTAACACTACAAAACTATGTAATATCATGTGCACTTTGGTTGCCACAGTCGTGATACTACGGAGTTTAGAGTGTAATACGATACTTAATGATATGAAACCTCGATTATACAACGCATTTGCCATCGACCAAACTTTGTAGTGTTAGTCTAACTCCACATTACGACTACAACGCTCATACTATGACATTGTTTAGGTCCAATGTGTCCTATAATAGAGGTAATTAATGTGCATATGTGATGGGACCCACATATTGATTTGCCTTGAGATCAGGACGTTGTGCCAAGTACTTAACGAATTCATCAATAGGTTAACTAATTTTAACTCAAGTTACTTGTCTAACATTTTGGTTCTAGAAAAAACGTTGCACTTTTGAACCTTTGGGTTTGGGTGGAGGTTGAAGAGGTTAACCAAGATGCCACTTTTGATTTTGTGATATGCACCAGAAGATGTTTACAATATGGATGAGGTTGGTTAATTTGATCATGCCCAACCAAACAAGACACTAGTGCAACAAAAGCTTGTGGGTGCAAAATTCAGAAGGACCAAATCACTCATGCTCTTGCTGTAAACATGACAAGTAGTCAAGCACCAACATGTTAAAACCTACAATTAAGTGCAAGTCTCTAAGCCCAAGATGCTTTGGAAGGTGGTTGCCAACAAATTATGTGTGATCATTTGCAAAAAAAAAGGCCCAGATGACATCATACGTATTTGGGAGTTGGATGGTGAGCTTCAATGTACATTTAAAATTTCAAAAGCAAAAGGTATTTTATTATTATTATTATTATTATTATTATGGACAATTCTACTACTTATGCCCTCAAGCATGTTGTTAGTGGTGAATTATTTTCCTTTCAACCTTACACTTGAGCAATATTACTGTTGCTTTCTTACCACCTAATGTTACAAGTGGTACAACCCTTGGATCAAGGAATAGTTCTTTCATTCAAAGTTCAATATAAGAAGAAAGCTTTTGCAAGGGGTTCTTTCCCAATTTGATTCTTCTACTACTCACCAAGACTTGAGGAGAATAGTGCCTAATGTCAGGCACGTTATTATGTGGAACTCTCAAGTGTGGAGAGAGATGAATTTATGAATCTGAAACAGTTGGACGATGTCCAAGATTTTACATGCAAACTAGAGTGCCAATTTTGCCATGGATGATGAATGTTGAGAAATCGAGAATGAAAGAAGCAACAAATGAACTAGTAAGTCTCATTCACATCTTTGAAGGTGAAGAAATGCCTATTGAAGAATATGTGCAGTTTGCAGGGGAGGAAATTGTTGATGTATAGTGCAACATGGCTAAGTTGGTGGATTTGGCATGGGGAGACAAATCCATTTGGGTTTAGATTTGAATGAAAAGCCAATGGAGGGGAATGATGTGGTTGACCAACCAACACCAATTGTCAAGCTTCCTCAAGCTTGTGAGTATGCCCAATTACTTTCAAATTTTGCGGTGAAGTAGTCTTCAAAGTTTTCAATTGTAGAAGTGATGAACATGCAATCCTCTATGGATAAATTGAACAAAATGTCAATTTTCAACATCAACAAACATTGCATGTGTGTCATATGGTGAAGACATCATCAGGGGACTATAATTTTTTTACTCCATATTATGTGATGTTGTGAGTGTATTTTTTCAACAAAAAATTTCTTTCATATTTATGTATCTCCATTAAGTATACAAATTGATATTTTACATTGAAATAGGCCAATTTTCTTGTAAACCTCGATAATACGACATTTGAGGCCAAAACATCACATTATTGAGACTATGACATTTGGACAATACAATATTTTCTTGTGCAACCAAATATCTCATATTAACCCCTAAGTTCCTGTGCCCAGTTTCCCTCAAAGCTGCCCAAAAAATGTGACCTCAATTTCAGCGACCGTACTTGAAGATTTGAAGTTTTTATGGCAAATTGAATTGTATAGGTGTTTGCAGGCTAGAGGTGACTACTCACAGTCCAAATTTAAACATTGAAGTTCTATTATGTAGGAGATTATAATAGGAATGTCAATAGTGGTCTTGAGGGGCATAAGTTCATAAATTAAATTAGGGTTTCTTTTTTTATTGAACCTCCACTCACATCGTCTCCAAATGAAAAAAACACGTTACCATGTCCAACTAAGGGTGACTTTCCATACATGCCACTCGCTCACCAGATTCTAGTGGGAATAAGGACAAACCCGCCTAAATGTAGATGAATTCTGATGGGGGTAGGGTTTGTGCTAGCTAGCTACTCTCATCTTCTTAAATTTGGGCCCACCTATTAACCCCCTCCTCTAGGTTAAAACCTCCTACTCCTCAAATCGGTCTCCAATCCTTTGGTGACTGGCACTTGTAGGTTAAAAGTGCTTCAGAGGGTGCATGGAAGTCTAGTGGCCCGTGTCCATGGCCCTCCACATTCTAGTAGGCCGCAAGAATGTGGGTGGTTGGCGGTTTGTGCTTATCTACATGCAAACACCTCCAACCCATTATTATCTAGAATCTAGTGGGTGAGCGGCCTACATGGAAACTCACCCTAAAAATTCCAACAATAGATGTTTAGGAGATGTTGCGTTTGAGTGTCATGCAATTTTTTAGATCAATTGGGAATCATTTGCACATAGGGATCAACAACAAAAAAATGTTTAGGATATGTTGCCGTTAAACCTCGGAGGTGACAAATGTCAAGTTTGCTTCGTGGACCGGTTCCACTACAAACCAATTGAGAGCACACTCCCATATTTGAATTAATTAAAATAAATAGTTGACTCTGTTGAATCGAAAGTATCCATGTCGTAGAACATAGCAAACTGGGACGTGAACAAGACGAGTAGTTGAAAGAGTCAAGAAACAGTCCGAACTAGTGTCAAAGGGGTCAAAGCCAACTGCTCACGACCAAATTACGGTTGCATGGAACATTAGGGGTTAAAGAGGGAGAACAACACATAATCTTGTCCATTGAAAAGGTGACAACACAATGAACTATTTTATAACTTATAAAGTACGACTTTTAAATGATTTGACTCCAAAAACAACTGAAACCAATCCATTAGTATCTAGTTGGAATGAATCGACCCTCAACTTGGTAGCTCGACGCGGACTTGTTTTTCTCTGGAGCCCTTTCATCCACGATGAACGAGTTTACATAGACCCCATGAACCCCCAAGCCCTAGCCTAAAGTCCATAGGATATGACACCCCAGTAACAGTTTCACGAATACCAATGCCATTCTCATTACATAGCCGGCATTCAGAGCAAAGGCCGTGACTCTCTGCATATGTAGCCACCTAGCTAGCTAGTCATGCTTGCTTACTTACATAACAATTGTCAAGTTTGCAGTGCGCATGTGAATTCTGTGTTTTGGATTTCTCTTGACAGGATCTGACTTCGTAGGCACTTCTAGCTGCTGCACATACAGGCATCGGGAGTAAAGAAGAGGAAGGAAAAGCTATGGAGTAGGCAGCTACCACTGTAGCCGTTCATGGAAACAATAACATCGCGGGCGGGCGGGGCGGGCCTACAATGAGGCCGCTTCTTCAAAGTACGCATGTTGTTTTTGCCCACCAAAATTTAAGAAGAAGTGGGTACGTGCAGTACTTACTTGTGGCATGTATATAGATATCTGCACCCAGTGTCATGTACATCTGTTACCAATTTTATTCCGTGGTTGGGAACCAATGATCGCCACTTAGTAACAGATGAACCGGTGGGATTCAACACCTAACCTGTTGAAGAAAATTATCCATCATTTTAGAGGAATTTAGAGACTATACAGTACCTCAAATTAATAAAGGAAAACCGAGAGATGTAAAAATGTAACCGGTCGGACTTGGAAACAGTAGTAGAGATCTCAACCGATTATTCCCAAACCTTCCCTCGACACTTGTCAGAACTCGAGGGCTTCTCGTGGAAACAACTAGAAGTTGCAAGTTGTGTATAAGCATACAGACATTACACCGTTTATGGCATTCAGTGTCATGCACACTGTTGGTGAATTGTCTAAACTAGATGCTTAGAGGTCTAGTAGTGTCAACATGACACTATTTGTCATTATAAGCAGATAATGAAGCGCACAAATATTTTGATATGGTATTCAACGCAACACATTGGAGTTGCTTGACATGATAAATTTATGTTTTAGTGTGTAAGAGATGGATACTATTGAGCATACTAATGTCAAGTTTCATGTCTTTATGATGTAGTATGCAAGGGAAAGAAAATATTGAGTATACTAATGACAAGGGACGTGTGTGTGTTTACATACTAGTATGCAACATGAAGATCATATTGAGAATGCTAATACCAATAGTCGTTGTGTTGACATGACATGTTTACATCTTAGTATGCAAAAAGGAAGATATTATTGAGCATACTAATGCCAATGGTCATGTGTTTACATTTATAGTAAACTTGTTGACCATTGTGTAACCTAGACATAGAGCTTTTAATATCTTCAGCATACTAATGCCAAGATATTCATATGCACACAAAAATGCCAAGTTTCATGAGGTTACACTAATGGTCAAGTTGTTGGTCACTAGTGTACTAACCTAGGATACACCTCATAAATAAGGTTGAGTGACCCTACTACACACGTAACACT
Organism: Polytrichum commune; assembly: GCA_950295325.1. Lineage (NCBI taxonomy): Eukaryota > Viridiplantae > Streptophyta > Polytrichopsida > Polytrichales > Polytrichaceae > Polytrichum > Polytrichum commune. The sequence goes on from OX485804.1 coordinate 63,960,283, forward strand.
TAATACCATAACAATATATTAGTAATTGGAACTCCTTGTTTAGCTTCAAGTTTTCTAATTATGGTAAATATTGTGGGGCATGATGTTAATGGAATATTCCCCACTAAAAGCATTGGGGGTAATATTGTGGGTGCCAGCCCACACTACATGATATTGGAGGTTCAAGAAACACATGATAACATCTCCTTCAATTCTTGCTTGATCTCCACAAACAAATAGTCTATCCAATAGAACATCTTGTGCTCTTTGGACATATACCAAGACCGCCTCCTAACCCTTAGCCATTTGGACGTATTGACCATTCAAAGATCAATTGCATCCACCTTCAAGAAACAAATCCATGTCAATTTTTGATGTTTCTCCCTCAGCTTTTGAACTCATAAGTTTATGCTCTTTGGATGTGCATTCTCGATTTCTTTGAATTGGTACCTTTATCACAACTAGAAGTGAAAGAACGAGTGGTTGAAGGCTCAAGCATAACTAGCGCTGCATGCTACTTTCATGCATGAATATGGTGTATATTGTGGGCCACACTATAAAAATGCAGAGAGTAGGTCACACTGTACATATGGCCACATTATGTATCATAATCAATGTAGCGGCCACAATGGCATCCTACTTTAAAATTTGTAAATATGAAAACATGCAAAATCTTGGAGGCACGATGATGAGATTGTGGAAAATTCAACCTTTGACCTAGGAGCAACTAACTAAGCACAAAGTCATATTATCTCCACCATCTTTACATTTTAGTACATGTTTTTAATGTTATTAAATATAACCTTATAAACTATTTTCATCTAGAGTAGCAAACATATCGTGACTTCATTGATGAGGGAGCCTCACTCTTATGGTAATAATGTGTTCAACAACTTCATGATATCTCACTTCTGTGCTATGACAAGATCTAGAGTCTACTTATCACTTATGAAACCAAGGTAGGCATACCCGAAACCACTTCACACAACTAGCACTATGTACCAATCTCATACATTTGAAACCTCCAATGCATGACGGTGACACAAAGTGTAGGTTGCTTCAAATGCATAATAATAGAACATAGTGTTGGTTGTTGGGTTCAATGTTGAGATCCATGTAGTTTGATGGTTTCTACACAAATTATCCCATTTAGTGCATGTAATTACTGAAAGTTACAAAATACTATAACTATTTAAAGAGATGCACTATTTGACCAAACAAAATCATTTATGTTCTATAATGTCCGAATTTTAGTACAAATGGAACTCCTGAGTAAGATGTTGTTGCACTGTGTAGCTCCAAATTGGCAACATGCACTAATTGGGATAATCAGTGTCCCCACAAGCCTGTAGAGAATTGGTTTCTACCGTATCCCAATAGATTGTGGTAAAAGCCATGAAACCCTAATCCAATGATCCTCCTTTCTCCTTTGCAGGAGCCTATTGAGTCAATGGTCCAAGTTTAAGTCACATAGACCATGTTTCCACTAATGAAGACTTATTGATAGTTCACAACTGATTCCGTCGGCTATGCAACACTTCCTTATCCAATTTTTTCATGATGACCTCAGTATAATTTAACATACTTCAAGGTCCACCTCCATAAAGAGGACAGAATAGGACCTTCAAAGTATTTCATAACTTATTTTGGTTCATTTCAGCTATGTGCTGAAAGTTGAGATTTGAACATCAAAGCAATGAAGTTGAATGTCAAACTCTAGGCTTTTAAAGAACTTGGGATTCTTCTCAAGAATCACTTTTGGGTAGAAACATACACAATCAAACTTTGTAACCGCGTCTATAAGATGTAAAGAGATGTGGTTTTCTAACTTAAGTAGAAAGTCTTAGAATGTCCGGTGGGTGTGTGGGTGTCATAAAATCAAAAAAGGACATTGTTTAGTCGGGAACATGGGATTTTAAAGCACTTGTAAGGGAGGTTATGGATTGCATGATCTCCTCGTCTTTGATAGTTTCTCATGTACATTTAGTTTCACCCCCTGAGCTTTGAACCTTTTGCATAAAGTAACACACATTGTTCATGTGCCATAAAATAATGGTGGAAAGACTAGAATGTAGAATCTTTGCGAAGCAAACTTGTTGATAATGTTCTAAAGATCACATCCACACGGTCTAGTGCTACGCAATAACTTGGTAGACTTCATCAAGTATCTATGAGTTTCAAGTGAAATAAATTCCTCATAATTTAGAATTACATAGCTTCCAGGTTGAAACTTTGAAAGATAATTGATATTGAGAATGAGATCTTATTCACCTTAAACTAAGAAAACACGAACCGTATGACATTAAACTAGAGAAAATTAAGAGATGGTTATGTGTATTTATGAATGACACAAGAAAACTAAGTACCTCAAACTAGTTTGATTGGGAATTGATACCAGATTAAGACACGTATTGACAATCATCTTACATGTTATACATAGTAATGAAAAGGTTATGTTAGTCAATTGCAGTGCAAGTTACTTGGTTGCAATGTACTAGAAACCCATATACAACCCACGTCATAAGTTTAGTGTCACATCTCACAAACCCTTTATTCATATTGGTGTGAACACATTACTATTATTACTATTACTATTACTATTACTATTATTAAAAAAACACAAATGGTTTTGAAAAAGGAAGGGAAATAACAATAAGTGATGTACGGCCATGTCGGGTAGCTCGGTTGTACTCAGAACCACACAAGGGGGAAAAGTTTTTTCTGTCCCGGCATCAAAGGAGAGCGGGGTATACCTCATACACAGACTTTTTCACTCCGCCTAGTACCTGAGCTTCCAAGAACGTGTGTTGTATATGACACAATTCCATGTTTGGAAAAGCGAGTCAAACTGCTTGGAACGGAAGCTCATGACCCACGGCGAGGCGACGCGACACACAAACACAACCGATTGGATTGCTTGCTTGTTGTTGCAGCCGGGGTGGGTCATTTCATTTCATTCATGGGCCCGGGCCCAATGCCCTTCAACAACCCTTCCCTAGCTAGCTAGCCAGCCTCCCTCCCCTCGCTCGTCTTGACTACAGTAGTAAATTTGTAAAGTACGCTACTACTGCCACTTTCTATAAGAGTTCGGACACAAAAGATGGCATCAGCAACATCTCCCCACCTCATGAAAAGGAGCCAACCCAGTTGCACGAAACTGCACCCTCCTTTCGAGACTCCGCGAATATTACTTTATTCATGTCTTTGGTATTCTCATCACTCCACTCCACTGCCCGGCCGCCTCCCTCCTTGCGCCTTTCGGGCAATAATGCAGCCAGCGCCCACGTCCATGTCCAAGGCTTGCATATTCCACAAACCCTTGTTGCTTGGAGGGTCACCAATCCTCGGCGGACAGCGAGGGGCCGGGCCGGGCCGTGCTGCGCTAGATGGCTCTTAGAGCATCGCCATCCATCCCCGGTTGAATTGAAAATCGGATGTAGAGTAGTTCGGTTCAGTCTGGAATCGCCCCACCCATCCGCAAAACAAATGAACTGAACTACTCTACATCCGATTTTCAATGAATGTCTTGCAAAACTGAGTTGTTTTGCAGTGTACAAGCTGCCCTGAACTGCAGCGATGGGAGAACCAATTTACCCGGAGAAAAAAAATGGGGACACTGGTTTTGCAATTTACAAATGAAATGGTTGAGTTTGAGAAGTGACCAGTTGAAGCTCCTCAGGTGTCCAAAAATTACCCTGAAGAAAATTACCCTGAAAATGTAACGATGGGTGGGGCACCTGGACAATCTGCGACCTGAACTGAACTGAAAAGTGATGAATAGCATCAAAGCATCAGTTCAGGGCGCCATCATGGGTGGTGATGCCCTTAAGTGGCTCGTTTCCGTAATCGGACCCCGATCAATTTGATTGGTGTGGTGTGGTGTGTGGTTCGGTGAGGATCAACGAGCAAACACCCTAAAGGCACATGAGGTTGGGCTACGCCTTCAGATATTAACAACCACTCTACACTCAACAGTGAACACGATTGGGAGGACCTATCTACCATGTTAAGAAATCAACAGACATGCACCTCCAATTACCATGATTGAATCGAGGGAGGTTCGATTTTCGATCCAGTTTCTGTTGGCGTTTCATCGCAGATTTGCTACTACGACACAAGTGTGGTTGTTGTTGTTGTTGTGTGAATCCAATCGATAGAAGTTGGAGAATATGAAAAAATAACCATGTAACACCCACATGCCTTGTTGTTGATGATGAGGCTATAGTAAAAGCAAGCCCTCTTAATGATTGATTCCCAAGTTTTAAAAAGAGGTGTAAGAGGCAAGAAGAAGGAAATATGTCATTAACCAATTTCTGAAGTTTAGCCCATGTGGGCCATCTAGGATATTGACCGAGGGTGCCCAAAAAACTCCCCAAACCTTGCTCTAAGCAAGGAGGGAGGGTTGTTGTAACTATTGTTGCATTTGGTGTTGCATCGACTAAGCATCTGGTAGACCTTACTAATTTGTCTAAGCAACGCATGAATGTCATTACAAATCCCCCTGCCACTAATCATGCGTGCAATGATGTCCAAGCTGAACCATGTACCTTGTTTTTAAGCCTTTCACTAATTGGAACATCAAGGTGACATTAGCGTTTATCTCACGGAGTCTACCACACTCCGTGCTTCTAGGGAATTAGTTGGTGCGAAATCATCTTGATATACTTATGATTTCATTAGCGTTTTGGCTTCCCGGATTTTAAAATCGATTTCATTTCATTTTATAATTTAGTTATTCTCAAATAGATTCTCATGAGTTAGATTTTAATATGTCAGTTGGATCCATAGGTTGACTATTACCCATGACATAGGTAGGCATCTAGATTTTATGATCAAAGGTGTGCCATGACAAGAGAATGTACAATTTCTTTTTTGGTGTGGTTACCTCGTCATATAGTGACGAACTCAGTGAACGCAATATGTATGATGTCATTTCAATATTCAAATGGACAAATCTTAAATTGTAAGTCTACAATTTCGCATCCAATATCGTGTGTGAAGGAAAAATTTAAAATAAATAAATAAATCATTTATATATATATATATATACACACACACACACACGTGTAAAGAGCCAATGTGTCATCTTGTGATGATGAGGTCTTAGGGAATGATGACTCCAAATTAGATATTGAATGTTGGGTTTGGGTCCAAGCAAGGTAAAGTGGACCAATGTTGAATGCTTTAGAGTATTATCTGAAATTAACAAGTTGTAGCAAGTGGTATGGGAACATGGTTAGAACGAGTGAGAACAAGAGGTAATAAAGTTGTTGATGTAGTTACTCTCCATAACATGAAGATTGCTCGTTAAGGGAAAGTAACCACCACGGCTACTCCTTTGACAAACCTTGAGATTGCCAAGCTACCAATTCCATGCTCTTCTTGGTGGAGATTTCCAACCTTATCTCATGGATTGTTGGTTGTTGCCACCATTTTCCACTCAAGATTGATGGTAGTGAAGTTGTGGTGTTTATTGCCAAAGGAATGGCGGTTGTGATGTATTAGTGAAGGAGTGGTGGAATATAGGAAGGAATCAATTATATGAGGTACTTCTTTCTTGCTTGATTCCTTGTGTTGGGTGTGTTACATTGTGCTTTGCATGATAAAAGGTTTAGGGTTTTCATGAAGGAAATGGGTTGGAATCTTTGGTCTTGGTGTTGCAATCTTGAATATTTTCTTAAATTGTAGGTTTATTGCTTGAGATTTTCAGTTTTGTGTCCACTGTCCACATGTGGTGAGTGTTGCATGAGGAGGGTTTGGACAAAGGAGTGTTGGCTTTACATATTTTCAAAGAAGTTGGAACTTGTTTAGGGTTGTCAGTCTCTTGAACAAGTTATGATCCTCTCGCCCTCCACAATGGCAAAGAGACCTCGAGTACAAAAAGTGAAATCTGATAGGCCCGTATTTGAGTAGGAGAGAGAGATCGTATTAACGAAGATGTTGTTGTTTTTGAGGGATCATTATGGAGTATTGAGGATCCCTCTGTGCAAAACTAAATCTTGAGAACGAGAGTTTAGATGTCCATAGGAAACTTGGTTCAGACCTTGAATTATTCCAATGTGAACAAGTGTAACCCATGTAATCGTTCAAACCCTCACCCTTGAGTAGACAGATTGAAAGGCCAGGGTTTATAGACCTCTTTAACTATTCCCATCTATCAGTTGATTCAATCACAACACACCACAGCATGCAATCAATACTACACCATGTATGAGCTTGCAATTTTAAACTTTCGTTTCTATAACTAACAGCTGCAAAACCTATAAGGTTGAGTTGAATCAACGTTGAATGAACATCACTCTCTAAATATTGGGTCAGCACTGAAAAAGCCCCTAAATATTTAAGCGTATGTATCACCACTAGCTCAACATTAAAACGGGATCACTTTTCTTTTTGACATGTAGAGATCGCTTGCCTGACGATGCACTAACCAATACATGGAATCTTGATAAGCTGCAAAGGTTAACATGAGAAGAAAATGATTATGGACGATGAAACTCCCTAGTTTTTCCTCCATACATCGTTCATCCTCAAGATCTTGGACGAGAAAATTCAAATTGTGCTTCCGAGCTTCGGCCTCCCTCACACCTTCTGAACCTCCCAAAGCTTTGATGCCAAACCCTAAACCTTGAACCTTCTGCTTCCTGACCAAGCACCAAATGTAACCCCTACGAATGTTCAAACCCTAGCCCCTGCCTCATCCAACGGTTACCTGTCGTCCTTGATCCATCCCACGGTCTAGATGAATCCAGCTTTGACCTTTGTTGAAAGTTCACTTCATCACTAGAACATAACATTACTAAGCAACTGCGGGCATTGGGAATATAACCATGAGATGCTTGGGGCTTAGCCTAAAGTTGAGTCGTCTGACACAATTTACCAATATTCTAATGAAAAATATACGACGCCCTACACCTTAGAATTGGCATTCCAAAACATTCCTTCATTTTCAATCTTGACATGTTTGAGGTTATTAAAAGTGGGTTCAAATAAAACTATGTAGTTTGAACTTTGGATTGCACTTTTGTTTGTAAAAACAAGTTGTTTCAAAAAAAAAAATTAATTAATTAAAAAAAAATTTGTGTGACGAGTGTGTAGGTTGAAGTTTTAGTTAGGGCATGACATGTTTTTGGAAGGAATTGAGTTAGTTTTTTTACTACTAAGTCATCATTTTCTTGTAATTGCAAAATCTATCAAAATAATTAATGATTTGTAGAAAATGGTTGCAAAGTACACCACAAATTTGACTTGTACTAGTTTTATGCCCTATTTTTATTAATGAGTTTCCATTCTTGGGACCACTTTCTCTTTCACATCGTCATAAAACATTGACTGGAGCCTCTTTGCAGTTCATTTTACCTTGCTTGGACCCATCCATGTAAAGAGGGAATTTGAAGAGGAGGTAGAGCATGCTGCAATCCAAGATGTATTCACAACTTGGAAGACACCATATGCCAAAAGGAGGAAATTTGCACGCATCCTAGTAGCATTGGTACTACAACCCACCCCAAATGTTTCAAAGGCTACCACAAAGAAATCATTGGTGGACCTCACAAGTGGGAGGCATTTGCACATGGAAGAGACTTGGTCGCAATAGTTCAGTACATTCGATCCTCCACCTATTGACTTTAGTGGTGCAACTTCAAGTAGCAAAGAGACATGGGAGAGGTTGCCCACTTTCCTTCAACTTCATTTTGTTTTGGAGCGAGAGACCATTTGGGTTGTAGCTCAAGAACCTAATAGGTATGCACATGAGTTTCTAGTGGATGGAAACACTCAAGACCGGAGATTCTTGGGCTTTTATGAGATGTGCAAGAGTTGAAGACTTACTTGGCCATGTGCCTATACACAAGTGTCAAATCTTATTGGGTAAAAGTGGACCTTTGCTATGATGTCTAGTGATATCCAGTGCCATGAATAGGAATAAGCTTCTAGCCCATTTCATGATGTCTTTCATGTAGTTGATGGAATATATGTTTGTAAAGATATAACCTCACCTTTGCATAATAAGTTGTACAAGAGAAGACAATTCTTGGATGTATTTAGAGAGGGTTGCAAGAGCAATTGGAATATGGGGAAGGATCTAACTGTGGACGAGATGGGCTACAAGGGCATATATTGTCTAGTGCAATAACATATGCCCAAGAACATGTGAAATAGACTTTTAAGTTAAGCTACTTCATTTTCATGACAACGCTATACTTTATAAAATTCATTATGCTCATTTTGTTTTTAACATGTTGTGAGCACTTCCTGACCACAATTTCTTAATTTTTCTAGGTATGGTGTTTGTGTGATGCATATAGCAAGTATGTGTATAGCTTTCACGTAGGGGCCAATGGACAAGACATGGGTTTGAAAAGTGAAGCAAAAAAAGTGAAGCCAAACAAGGGCCAAAGGTAGTCATCAAGTTGGTACCTAGGTTGGTCAACGGGGGTTGATTGTGTGAGGAAGAACTTTTGTTTTGGGGTTGTGATTGGCTAAGAAAACTTAGACTCAAACACAAGTCCACCTTAAACAATTACTTTGTGATTGGAAGTCGTTATGCAAAACATATGAATAAATTTCAACAACTTTTTCCTAGAGGCATAGAAGGTTTGAAGAAGTCAATGTATTAATTGGGTAGGTTTCTAGAGCTTGATTGGGCAGAGGAGAATTAATCCTTTTTTTTTGAAGTTGTGTTCAACACAAAAATTTATAAAATCAAGATTAATTTCACCTCCATAACGATTTTCAAGGTTTGAGGTAGTTTTGCATTAGTTATGCACAACTACATTGAAGAACAATACTGGGGGTTCATCTCAAATTTAAATATAATCCCATATGGATTGTGGACACTACTCCACACTATTCGCACTCTACTTGTATAAATGGAGAGTTTTCCTTCCAAAGTTTTGCAATTAAATCAATGTCCATTATTAGCACCTATTACCTATCTATTGGGTTAGTGGTGAACAAGTATAAATTTATAAAAGTTACAAAAATAATTGCCAAAAATATTTGATTTTTGAAACAATCTCTAAACTAACTTTGGAAAGATATTTATTTATTCAGCATAAGTGTGCCGCATTGGCTATCTGCATATTGTTAAAATGAGGTTTTACCATTTCATCCAAATACCCCCACTGTGTTGGAGTGGACCATATGTGGCAGGGTGCACCAAACTCCTTCAGATGCAAAATGCTTGCCAAAATGACACGTCGCTTCAGGAAGGATAATACAATGAGTGCGTTGTTATGAACACTTTGAACAATTTACGATATGTAGGGGTTTGATGACACAATAACACTTGGACATGTCAAACACATCAAGTTACGAAAACCCGAACAAAAAAAACATGAAATTTGAGCTCAATGCATTTGGAACCCACATGAACCACTTATAAAAGCTTGGAATGAATCTCATAGATAACAAGCAATGACTTTCTTCTTCTAGAGTTGTACATTTCAAACTTGGATATGTACCTTTAACCTTAGAAGACCATTATAGGTCACTGTCCATATTAGGTGTACCCACCTCAGTGACATAACCCCAGGCTCTAGGGGTCACAGTGAAGAAGGACAGTGGCAAGCAACCATGTCTAGGATAGTAAACGATGGGTTCATGTCATGATTTTTTTACCATTGATGATGGGAAAAAGCCTGAGGTAAAAAAGTAAAGAGTACCATACACATACATATATATGTGCCTCGTGATGCCATCAGGCCCACCCGATCTCATGTTCCTCACTGTGACAAACAGCTACTATGTTAGGCTTTGCTTAATTATATTAATCGACCGAGTGTTCAGGGAGATTTGTGAGCGTATTTGGTCAAAACCCTAGTGTTCTCAAGCCCAACTGGCTACATGTTGTGATCTTCTCAGTTTTACATGCCATCAGGCCCACCCGATCTCATGTTCCTCACTGTGACAAACAACTACTATGTTAGGCTTTGCTTAATTATATTAATCGGCCGGGTGTTCGGGGAGATTTGTGAGCGTATTTGGTCAAAACCCTAGTGTTCTCAAGCCCAACTGGCTACATGTTGTGATCTTCTCAGTTTTACATGCCATCAGGCCCACCCGATCTCATGTTCCTCACTGTGACAAACAACTACTATGTTAGGCTTTGCTTAATTATATTAATCGGCCGAGTGTTCGGGGAGATTTGTGAGCGTATTTGGTCAAAACCCTAGTGTTCTCAAGCCCAACTGGCTACATGTTGTGATCTTCTCAGTTTTACATGCCATCAGGCCCACCCGATCTCATGTTCCTCACTGTGACAAACAGCTACTATGTTAGGGTTTGGTTAACTATATTGATCGACCGAGTGTCTGGGGACAGTGCCCGGGAAGTTTTTGGGCATATATAGTCGGTCAAGATCCTAGTGATTCTAAATCCAGCCGGTTGCATGTTGACATCTTCCGGTATTGCTTTCATTCATTTGAGGTATATTCCATCGATTCCTCTAAAATGATCACTAATTCTCCTGAAGTCTCCAACTCCAACCGGTTATTTCTCAAACTCAACCGGTTCATCTGTAACTGACCGCTGGTTCTTTCCGGACACATAGTTTGAGGAGATTTGTGAGCATAACTGGTCGAAATCCAAGTCTAACCGGTTACATATTGTGGTCTTTTCGGTTTCTCTATATTGACTTGTCATATGTTCCATAGATTCTTCTAAATTTGATCCGTAATTTTCCTGAATTCGAGAACTTCAACCGGGTCATCTGTAATTAGCTGTTGCTTCATGGACTCGGAAGTCGGAGGGAGCCATGACACAGGCAGCGCTGGGAGTGACTCAGAGTGCGAGTGGCCCGGTTATTGGCGTTACCCAGACCTGGGGAGTGCTTTTGCCCCACATGTATGGAGAAGCTTGCGGTGTTGCCACATGTTGATTAGAAACCACAAAGTTGGACGCATGCCAAAAAGCATGTCCTCTTTGTTTCACACAGTGTGATGCGATGCGCTTGTGCTACTTTATTTTATTGTTTGGCAACATATGACCCGCACATACAGCATGCTGCAACAAGGGGGTTGATGATGCTACTATACCCATGGCATGAGGTAGATGGGTCTTAAATGGTTACTTTTTCCAACCAGCCTACTTCTCCTAGGATATGCAACACATGGATTAGTACAAGATGGTTAGCAAATCCAAATCGAGTTTGTAGCAAACTGTCCTCATAACTTTTGGAGCTCATATGGATGTCTTACTCATAATCAAAGTGAAGATTCTTGTGCTCATTAATTGGTCATATAAGTCCTTCCAATTATATTGATTATTGAGTTTAGGATGGTTATCATGTTTGAGAATATAATCCAGTCTCTTTGAAACACATGTCTTTTTGGTATTTGTTCTTGAAGCCACACCTAATTACATACACTCAAATGTAGGTGTTCAATTGTGATAAGTGGTTGAATTAGGCACGTCTACCTTATTAGTCCAAGGGTTGGGCCTTCGCGACTTGGGTTTTGTAAGGTCTGGTTTTTCATTTAGACAAGTGAGTGGATGGTTGAAAGCTAAAGGTCATCAGAGATAACCGCACCCTTGACCTTGTGGGTCCAACCATAAGGCCCATCTACACGTCTCTCATCTAGATTATTTATTACTCTTACAAATGTCAACCAATAATGTTGGTTCAACCTTGGAGAGTAAAAACGATTGTGGATGGAAACACCATGGGATGAACATGCGATAGGGAATTATTGAACATGGACATACCTCATTCACCCAACATCATGGAAATGGTATATAAGTTGGAAGTGACTTTTTAAAGCTAATTTTACAACAAAATTACAATACCCTTCCCCCCAATTCACTTTACAATATAAGCCATCCCCATAACTCCCCCTCCCCTAATACAACACCAAAAAAATGCCTCTCACCTCCATACTAATAATAGCACAACAAAATAACTAAACCAACATCAATTCCTTCCTACATTCACTCATACGCAACAACCTACAACACAATTTACATACCGCAACACCCACACCCATCACTTATACACCTCAACCGGCACCTCATTGCACCGCAATTGCAACCTCCCCATCCTACACCACACCATACACCCCTTCCACCAAAAATAACCACTTCACCTATTAACATTTACCCCCCCCCCCTCTCCCCCATATAGAGAGGGAAACGGTAATATGGCCCACTCATGCACACATAGTTGCAAAATTACCGGGCTACCCAAATATTTTAACGCACTTTGCACAAAACTATACGCACTTCTTCTCGCAAGAGAACACACCAAAACACTCACCACATACACATTAATCTCCACCAAATACCTCAATAGCATACACCTCCTACTCAATCACATAAGACACCCCTCATCCCAAAACAACCACCTAGACAAACTCATCATCACATACATAATAAACACCATCAAAACCTCTAGACACAACATCACCATCAAAAATGTAAGAGCTCACACAAACATCCAAGTCAATGATGAAGCAAACAAACTAGCCAAACAAGGTGCACCAAAACCCATGATTATAGAAACCCCTTTTCACCATATAGGCCAACAAACACCATTATGGCCCTCTATCCCCCCTACTTCAACTCAACATGACTATGTAGTTAGGAACCTAAAAAGATACATAGAAAATGAACACAAACAACTCTAAAAACACACATTACAAACACAATACTAAATGTAGAAAAAATGGCTATCCACCCAAGACATTCCCTTGAAATGGTCAAACCTCTTTTGGAATGCACCCTGGATCACGGATGCCCAAACCACCCTGGTCCTCAAATTTTGCTAAGGGAAATATATGGGAAATTACCCCAAAAAAAAATTCAAACAAGAAATCTCCCCATTATGTAATTTATGCTCATTAAAAGAAACTAACACTTGCCTCCACCTCCTCTCATGTTGTACGAATCCACACATAAATAACTTCCACACCAATAGACATAATAAAGTAGTACACACACTAACCGCCACTCTCCTAGCTCACCCTACCATGAGATGCTTCACACTTGTAAATGCCGGGATAATTGAAGACAAAACACCATAAAATACTATCCCTTGATGGCTCCTCCCATGCACAAGCTACCTTCCAAAATTTAAGTCCCCCGCCAAACTATGCCCGGACATACTATGCATCCTAGGCACAACACCCACAGACAAACCCCCATATACACCCCACCCAACCTTAAAGTACAATTCCTTGGGTTTACATACTGTACTGATAGATTCCCCCAAGCAACCACCACAAGAAAACTAGAAAAATACGACGTCCTACAAACAACACTAACCCAACAAAGATGGATAGTCCTACCCCACATAATCATGACAACATGCATCAAGGGCACCATCCACAAAGCCACAACCAAGAGCCTCCTAGACCTTAAAATCCCCACGGCCAAAGTTCACAAATATGCATGCAACAAATACACTTAATAGCCATCAAATACCTCACCCTACTCATACTTAACAAAAGAAAACTTGAAAACCACCAACTCCCTATCCTACTCACCTAACCACCATGCCAATAGGGATAGACAACCCCCAAGGCCAAGCACTAGGAAATGAACCGTACACAAGTTGAAACTACTATAGATAGAGACAAGGTCCGCATTACACCCACCCTCATGGTACTCATATCAACCCACTAGAGACTCATATGCCTCCTCGGACAATAAGAGGGCCTTAGCCCCCCCCCCCCCCCCAACCCATGTTTCCTTGGTCACGATTGGAACCACCTCCACTATGAGGCAATAGCACTTGTCCCACAACGCTGTTCGTTATACCCACGTCTTGCGTTCACAAACGAGCTTGCAACCATGATCAAGATGAAGTGTCCCTCATTTACGCAAACAACAAGGATTGGCGTCGTCTCTTTCTCTCTTGTTAATGTCATATACTGCTAGTGTAATAATATGTTGTGGTGATGTTTTAGTATTTGATATTTTGAGAAAAAATGACTCCTAGTTAACTTGAAATGATAGTCCATAGTTGTGTAGTGGTCAAGAATGACAAAAGTCAATACGGTGACACTAATTACTATTTCCTCTTATATTCTTATATTCTTTTCAATGATATGATTTAAGCATGTAGTGTTTTTTCCTTCAAATTTTTATAGATAAAAGGTTAAAAAAAGACTAGTGCCACTAAATTGCAATTTATTGTAGTTCGAATGGTAGGACCATAGTGAGACTTCAAGAAAAGAAAAGGAAATAAAATAAGGTGTTTGAGTTTATTTATTTATCTATTACGTATGGACGTACCATTTGCCAGATGAAAGAAAGAAGAGAAGCCCACAAGAAGGAGGGTAGTGAAACTTGGGTCATGTTTACTGTCCATGAATCATTTGTTGCAAACCCACAATATCGTAATCCAGGTTGAGGCAAATAATGCATCGGGATGGCCTGGGCTGGCAGGGAGTGAGTATTTTGAAAGCTAGTTTGCCTGTACCAGTGCATTGATTGGGCAAAACATGTGCTCTTTGCCAAAGACATTATTGAGTTTCCACTGACTAAGTAAGTACCAGGTCCAAGTGGAGGGACACATTTTGCCATGAAATTCCTTTTCACTTCCACATACGTCTTTCATAAGTGGAGTGTCTCAATCCATGAGAAAAGCTTGTCTGGAAAAAAATTAAGTTCTTCCAATGTACGTAAACTGGCCTGATAGGAGGTGCCACGCCTGCGTGGCATCAATCAAATCACTAGACCCGTTCAATCTGACTCTCACAGATCCAAATGGATCGGCTTTGTGGGCAAAAATAACAAAATTCTCAACTACAGTAAGTATCGATCTAACATGCAGGGAAGAAATCCAGCTTTTGATTAACAGTCATCATCAACACAACCTGTTCCATCAGCTTCAACGATCGATCTTCCATTGTCTTCCATATCCACCTAATCTGAATTCCTACTTCCGACGGTGTTTAAGTTACAGCAGAGTCAATCACAGGTCAGACATTCCATCAGCTTCGACAAACTCAAACCATAATATCATCTGCCACATCAGGAATTGTCACAGCTGGGTGGCATGGGTTTCGAGAATGCTGGATCATGAGCAGATCGCACTAATTAACTTACTGATCGAGAAGGCTCGATCGAAGGTGGCAAGGCATGATGAATCAAGGTGCTGATAGCTTAATTAATTGCACATACTTCATCACCCGATCATCAATGACTTCAAAGTTCGCCACTAAATATGTCTTGGGAACAAAACTCACCTTTACACAGTTTATGGTGTTTAGTGTCACATGCATAGTGATCAACAACTTCACCATTTGTGTCATCTCATGACACTTGACATTCAAGTGCACTTACTGGTATCTTGACAAGAGTATGTTCAATAATGTTATGAGTTGTATGCCTATGTTACACAATGGTCTACAAGTTGACTAACATGTACACAAATGACACTTGCCATTAGTACGCTTTAGAATATCCTCCTCTTGCATACTAAATGTAAACACGTGACACTTGCCATTAATATGCTCAATCATGATGTCTTGCCCTTGCATACTAAGGGCCGGTTCGCACGAGTCCCAAGTCACTCGAGGTCCATCCATGCAATCTGAGCCATTCAAAGCATGGAAGTTGGGACTTACCACTTCACACAAGGTCCCAAGTCTAACATGGATGCCTACATGGCAATACTTTCTGGAGGTGAGGCTTGGGACTTGTGTTGAGAGTTGGGTCGAGCATAAAAGCTAGACCCACCTCTCAACACAAGCCCCACGAATATTTTTGAATAAAATAATCAAGATCCAACTTCAATGATAACCAACCATATTTTAGTGGTTACTTGAAACCCACAAGTTGGGACTCGCTAACATGAGTGCGGACTTGGGACCTCATGTGCACCGGCCCTGAAACGCGAAACTATCATCTCAAGTACAGTATCCCGATGTGCAAAACAATACTATCATATTAACAAGCCGTAGACATGACACTTTGAAGCGTCTAATGTGCCTATTTCAGGCCCTTCGCACAGAGTGTGCGTGACGCTAAATACCATAAACGGTGTAGTGCACCAGCCCCGCCAACCCTGCCACAGGTTTAATACAAAAAGGCCCCTATCCAAAATGCCAAGAGAATGCAACAGCAAGATAAACCTCCCCAACGACAAAACAGGCCAGGAAGTGAAGATAAGGAAGGGGGGGCAAGTCACAAGCACAGGACTGCCGTCACCATGCGTGGCCTGGGACGTGTCGGGTAGGCAGGCAAACCAGCAGCACTCTGGCAATGCCCGGACCCACAATTCGCCGGCTTTTAGGTCTTTCTCTTGGTCTCTCGGTCTTGGTCTCTCGGTCTCGGTCTCGGTCTCTCAGTCTCTCTCTCTCTCTGCACACAACTGCAGCCCAGTCTACAAGTCCAGTCCGGTCCGGTCCAGTTCAGTTCAGTCTACTCTAGTTTACTATAGTCTACCTGTTAGGGCTGGCCGTCTGCAGTGGCCCGTTGGCCACGTACAACAAGGGCAATCAACGGGGGAGAATCGACCGCTATGGTGGATGGGTCTTCAATGGTTACTTCCCTTCCCCCCCCCCCCCCCGCCCGACTAACTCCACTTCTTGTAAGAGATGATACACGTGATTAGTACAAGATGGTTAGCGATTTCAAAACGAGGCCGTAGTCATTGTCCTCTTACTTTTGGGAGCTCGTATGAATATCTTATTTATAATCAAAGCAGAGATTTTCGTACTCGTCAAATTGGTCGTATAGGTCCTCCCAACTATGTTGACTATTGCGTCTAGAATGCTAACATGTTTTGGGGATTTAGTTCAGCTTTGTTTGTGGATGCAAGCATGGTAAAGTGGACAAAAAAAGTGCTATGGTATACTAAAACCATAATTTTTTTGGTCAAAGGCCTAAAAGTAGTAGCAAAGAGTTATTTAAATTGGAATTTTTTTTATGATGACCTCTATTGTTGTGTTAAATACTCAAATGTAGAATATCAAGTTGAGATCTTCAATACTTAGCATCAAAAATGATGCTAAAAAACAAATGGTTGAGTTTGGTTTTGGATGTAGATTTCATGACCTTAACTATTTTGACATTAGAAATTATTTTTTTTATTCCTTGAATTCATTATCTACTTGAGGGCATCACCACAAAAATTTGTAAAAAACCATCAATTTAATGTTATTTTATCATATTTTAAACAAATTTTAGACAATCACTTATTCAATATCACCTACTTGCACGCCACTTGCACCATCTTCTAAAATAGGTAGACTTTTCTTGGAATTCTTTTTGTCATCATAAATTGCTTGGCTTTGTAGATCAAGATGTTTTTAAAATGTCTATGGTTTATTTCTTCACAAAATTCAAAGTTAGTACATAAAATTGAATCACTTTCACTTAACACTAAGCAGAGATCAGGAGTTGTCCACTTTACCGTGCTTGCACCCTTGTGCACACGTCTGTTTGGTATATGTTCTTGGATCCATACGGGATCCCATACCACACTCATATACAGGTGTTCTAATAGAAAAAGTAAGTGAGTAAGGCTTGTATACCTTAGTTACACATGAACCGGTTGAGTTTTATAAATAGCTAGTTCAAATTCAAGACTTCCCCCCCAAAAAAAATGACCCATCCAAAGGAATTTACAAAAGATTCCCCGATTTAATAACGGAAAAACTGAAAAGATGTCAACATGTAACCGGTTGGTATTGGAAACACTAGGATCTCGACCGATTATGCCCAAAAATCTTTGTGCGCATTGGATAAGGACTAATAGGGTATGTGGCCCTATTGCAGGCTCTTCCAACTCCACAAACAATTTCAATCGTTGGATCAACTATGGAATTATTGTCATGTCCCGTTAGCAATTGTGTCTCACGTGGATTGTCATTTCATGTTTCATAATTGGAGTTGAGATGCATATGTTACAAGAGGACAAAGTAAAGAGATTACAATCAATAGTCTGGTCTAACTTAGTCTAGTCTACAAGCTAGGGTTGGCCATCCCCAATGACCCATTGTCTGCGTATAACAAGGCTATCAAGGTGTATGGCCCTGTTGTGGGCAAGTTTGGCTCCACATTGAATTTTAGCCATTGGATTGGCTCTAAAATTATCATGCCACAAAAGCAATTGCATCTCACATAGATTGTCATTTCAAGTCTCATAATTAGATTTGAGATGCAAAATTGTAGGTGGTCAAAGTGAAGATTCTTCTCCTTTGAAATGATCACATAGACCATTGTAATATGTACTCAATATTTGAACCTAGAATGAGGTTTATATTTTAAGCACATACTCCAATCTCATTATAAAACATGATTTTATAATGTTGTCCTTAACTACAAGCCTTGTCATATATAACTAAAACATGCATATGGTTAAGAATAGTGGTCCAACCCCCTCTCCCCTCATACACAGACATGTGGTCCAAGCCAACCCCCGCTCCAACCACCTCATCATTTCCATGTTTCCTCGAATCCGTCCTCTATTAGACTTGGAATGGTGGAGAGTGATAGAGCAACAGCCTCACCACCCATCAATCATTGCTCAATTGTATATGTGATTGATATTCAACCTTCCAACACATTCCATACATCTACCTGGGAGAAAAAGGTCATCAACAAATCACATAGGCAAACTTTGTCGTTGTACATGAATTCCTTAAACCCACTCCACGAGCTTGAGCACTTTATCTTCTTCCAACAACAAACACAAAATACAGTTACATTACGACCAAGAACGCTTCCGCCCACAACGAAATACCACCAGACAAATCCAAATGATCGTAGCCGCCCTAGAAGATGCAAAACACACATCTCGAGACAACCACGTCATCTACATTGATTTCCAAAACACCTTTGGCACCATCGACCATGCACGACTCTTAGCAATCATGGATGACTTAGGCTTCCCACCCAACGTCTTAGAAATAGTTAACGACATCTACATCAACTCCACAATGGCCTTCCACAGGGTTTACTATAAGACCACTACATCAATCAACATAAGTATGGATATCATACAATGCGACACACTAAAAGTCATGTACCTCTTTATAATATTCCTAAAACCCCTCCTTAGATGGCTAGAAATTGGTTCACTAGGTAACCACTTTTTAACCCCCCAATAGCACACGCATGGTATGGCCTATGTGGATGATCTATCAATCCTCACAAACACAATTCTAACCTACAACCACAAGTAGAAAAATTCCAATAATTGTCAAATGGGCACACGTGGACCTACACCTTGCAAAATGTGCCATCACAAGGAAGCTTCAACAAGGCCAAACTCAAACTGGTCCTATTAGGAGCCCTTATCTAAGGACAAAGAATAATTTTCAAAGGACAAAATTTTTTTCAATTTTAGCATAAAACGAGCCATACACTTACTTCGGTATACTTTGACTAGTCCCATCATCAAAATTGCAAACCCAAATAAAACTTACCATGAACAAAGCAAAGCAACAAAGTAAACTCCTCCTAACCTCCCTAGCAACTAGCTACCATGCCTCTAAAAATCAGAACACTCAAAACACTATCATCACCCTTGGCATAGTCTATGCTTACGCATTCTATGGACTCCTATTCTTAAAGCCATACGTCAAGAAGGTAGTCCAAATTTGAGCAAACTCACACTTGTTTTTTTTTGTAAAATCTGCAAAAATAGGACCAACATATTAACTTAGCTCAACACAAAAGACTTCGGCATCAATATCACATTCATGCCCAAATGAACATAGATTGCAAAGGTAACAACTCATCCAAGCCCTAAACGACCAATGCCAACTAGGAAAGATATTATATCAAAGACTTGCCAAATATACTTTAACAAAACATGGAACCTCCCTAAACTTACATACCAAAGCATGTGCATGATCCCTTACAACCATGACCCTCTTCCTACTAGAACGTGGACCTTGAATTACACATATCTACATGCAACAAAGCAATACCCGTTGAACAAACCTCTTTGGAGAAAGAAAGGCTTGTCCACCTTGCATATAAGTCCTTAACTCAAGGCATGTATGCACACACAACATTTTACACTTACCAACACTAGCACTCAAAACAAACCGCCCCTAAGACAACACATTGCCCCATGGATCCTAAGATGTACATGCACCACCACAACAATGCTCATGCATGGCAAGACTACAACCAAACATAGTATTCATGAAAGGTGCCTCATTGGAACAAACCAACCCCTAATATCATCACCTCACCTTACAATCCAAATAATGAAGTTCACATTCACTCACAATAGATATACCAAACAAAATAAACACGAACCTCTGAGAGAAGCCATTAAAAACCCAAGGTTGCCAAGTCAAACCGCTCATAATGATCACTATGGTGTAAGAGGTGCAATTCACATGTGAAGCATTGATCAACTAGAAGCACCTCCATATCCTTTTCTCACTTGCCAAGAAATAGTGAAAGATGTCCACCATATCGGAATCAAATTTCTCACATACTACATTGTATGAAACGAACGGAAACAAGAGGGGAGCAAGAGCCCAAGCTTCTCCCCCCCTCCATAGAAACACTCTACCTATTGCTATTGTAACCTCACCTTATAGCCCAACTACCACAAGGCGGGTAGTAAACCCTATCATGTCATTAGAGTACTCTTGAACAAGATAGGGCCAACAGGCTCACATTCATGTGGCTCAATGTGACATTGGTGTTTAATTTTCTTTTCTTTTCTATTATGTCTACATGAATTCCTTAGTGTACTAGATACATAAAACTTATACAATGATGTGCATTGTGGTAGAAGGCCAGCTGATTCAAAACCTCGAGTGCTTAAACATTTCTTATTGAGGTGGACATACCTAATTTGGTTACTTATCTAAATTGGACACCTATATTTGAGTGGTATGTGGTTTCATGTGGTTTCATGTGGCTTCACAAACGAATACCAAAAAGACATGCACTAAAAAAGAATTAGTCCATTGCATGCTTCAAAATATGATAAACCATTCTAGGCTCGATAGTCAACCTAATTGATTTGGGGGGAGGAGACCTATATGACCTCAACATGAGAATCTTCACTTGGATAATAAGTAAGATGTTCATATGAGCTCCAAAAATGATGAGAAAAGTGGCTATGACCTCGATATGAATTTGCTAGCCATCTCATCACGTGCTAATCGTGTGTGTGTTTCATATCCTAAGAGAAGCGGCTTAGTCGGAAAAGTAACCATTGAAGACCCACCACTCCTCCTAAGGGAGGAAGCGATGGAGAGTGGGCGATCGAGCGGGTGAAGGGTTGAGGGAAAGCCTCCAAGCTCAAGCTCCCCCTGACAGCCCCCCGCTCCCCGCACCGGGCTCGGCCTCATGCACCCGTGGAGCCCCGTCAGCGGCCCAGTGGACGCATCCCAGCCGTTGGGATGATGGACGGTTGCGATAGCCTAATCCACCCGCTCCAGCAGACAACGGGTCTCTGGCCGGCCGGCCCGGCTCACCGTCTTTACCATTCTTAGCTGCTCTCTACAGGGCCAGCATTCGGCCACGCCTCTGGATATCCAGCCGTCCCCAATTTAACCCCTGTGCCTTTTGGCTACCCCCGTCTGGGATGCCATGGATGGGTGGACATGGCCATGCTATGGATGGGTGGATATGGCCATGCCATGGGTGGGGGGGATGCCCATGCATGTGGGTATCTGTTGGGGTTGGCCATGAACAGTGCCGGAGGTCGCTGATTGGTCGCCTTCTGGGGATGCATGACCGGCATGTGACTTTTGTAGCCTTGCGGTAAGATTGAAGCTTGGTGAGTGGACGCGGATATGCAGGGAGAGAAAGAGAGAGTGAGAGAGAGGGGGCGAGAGAGAGGGAGAGAGAGGGAGAGAGAGAGAGAGAGTGATCCTTGAGAAAGAGGGCGAGTGGATTTCGGCCCAAAAGGTCGATTCATAAGGTCTGGTCCGGGCTCCCATTCGACAGCTCTTTTGCTAAGTAGCATCACCTCCTTCTTGGCCGGAGCCACATGATTCATTCCTGCTTGCTTGCTTTCTTGTTTGATTGATTCCTTACACATCCCACAGTTCCGTTGCTTGTTGGGTTTGGTGCGGGTTTTGCTTTTGCGGAGTCGGCCCTTTGTTGCAATTAGCCTGTGAGTGACTCGAGAGAGATCAGTGTCGTGCACTTTCCCTTTCCCCTCGGGACAACATTCTTCTCCACTTTCCGGACTTATGTAGATGAACCATCGTCACCTACCCTCTTGCTGTTGCTGCTTTTGCTGCTGCTTCGCATTAACATCGGGGGTGGGGTTGGGTCATCAAGGCTTGAGCTTTGGGTAGCTTTGGGTGGGTGGGTGGGATAGCTTGATCAGAAGCGCTAAAAGGGCAACTTGCGGGGTAGCCTCTTGGTCTTTTTCCCTTTCTCTCTCTCTCTCTCTGTGGTGCATGCGCGAATTGATTTGTGGGTCACCGCAGTGGGTAGTCTGTTGGAGTCGTATGAAAAGTGAGAACTGACTTAGTGGGGTCCCCTTGATCGGACATTGCAAAAAGATAGAATTCCTCAAGACTTAACTGGGAGCGGGGTTTGGGGATGTCACAGTGAAGGATAGGCTAAGGGTTAGGCTTTGAACTTGGTTGGTTGCACAGGTGGGGGATATTTGCAAGAGAGCGGGAGAGGGGAAGAGAGAAGAGGAGGTGCACAATCTGGGGTGTGTTTTGAAGCGGGTCATGAAAGTTGGGAGAATTTCGTAGCCTAGTGGTGACTCCAGCGGAGAGTCATGCATCTGCCCATCGGACACCCGGGGCATCTGGGGGACTTTGATGATGAGAGCAACATCCATCTGGAGGAGCTGCACGCGTCACGGTTGCAGGTGGATTCGGGGTCAGGGAGCGAGGGGTCACAGGGGAGCAGGGGGAGCGGAGGATGCATCCGTGAGAAGCCAGTGAAGGTCATCCCGTGCCCGCGCTGTCAATCCATGAACACCAAGTTCTGCTACTACAACAACTACAGCGTAAACCAGCCGCGACACTTCTGTCGCAACTGCCAGCGTTACTGGACCGTGGGTGGGACGCTCCGCAACGTCCCGGTGGGCGGAGGATCCCGCAAGAAGACCCGCAGCCGCAGCCGCAGTGGAAATGACAACAATAACAACAACTACTTTCAAGCCGGAGTAGGGCCTAACCCTCCTCCCGGCTTGGCTAACCCTGGTGCTTCACAGTTTCCGGGCCTGGACACTTTGCGGCAGTTGTCAATGCTCTCGCAGTCGCAGCAGCAGCATCAAGTGGGGTTAGGATTCCATAGTGGCCAGCTTGGTGGATTGATCCCTTCACCCCACTCACAAATCCCTTTCCTCCAGTTTGGCCTGGAGCCGACGCAAGGTATGTCGTTCTCTAGCCAGCTCTTGAGCAAGCCGGAGCCAACCGATCACCTTCACTCTCTCTTCGAGACAAACAGCGCCGGCGGATTGATGCCAAGTAACTCAGGCGGTTACTACATGCCGGAAGTGGAGCCGAGCTCTCATTCTGAGGCTCTGGCCACTGTAATGCAGAAAGCGGGGTTATGGTCCAACCTCCCTGGGAATCATCACCATCATCATCAGGTCCATCAGCCCTGCGCCTCTGAGGTTGCTTGGGAGGAAATGCAATCCAAATCCTCTCCTATTAACCCCCCGGCTCCGGCAGCGTTCAAATTTGAGGAGACGAGGGCCAGCAACCTGAACAGCAACAGCAACAGCAACAACAGTAGCAACAGCAGCGCCGTGTTGCATCCTCCTTCCAAGCCTGGGTTCTGGGAAACGGCGTTGATGCACAGCCGACCTCCGGCGATGGAAAGACCTCCTCCGGGTATGCATGCATGGGACGATGCTCAACACCGGAGTAACAATCTGTCCCCACATGCTAGCAGCAGCACCGAAGAGGGTGGTACCAGCAGCACTCCCAGCACCGGAGGCTACGTTTCTACGGGGCTATTTGGGGACGCCGCAGCATCACCTTGGGGTGGCTTGCAATTGCAACAGCTGAACGTCCCTCCAGAGATTTACTTCTGATCTCCCAACTGAGGTTAGACTCTTGCCAGATTTTGAGAGCGCCCTCTGAGTACAGTAAAGTAGTGTAGTAAGTGACAAGCAGGAGCTCACTCCTCCCCAGGCTCGCCTTCTTCTTTAACTCTTGGCGGGCGGCTTGTACAGGCACACCTTGTAAAATTACTACCTTTTGTAAATACTAACACTGGGTTTCCTGAGTTTGGATACCATTTGAACCCCCCGCCCTCCCCCCCGTGAACTGTGAATATCACTGAGCTCCAATTATTCTCGACGGTTCATGTGACACATGAAGAAGGCTGCTGCTGTTGCTAAGACTTGCAAGGGAAGGATCTTGCATCTCTGCTGTACCAACGCTAGTGGAGTAGACTATAAGATGATAGGAACCGCATTATTATTTTAGCCCTAGTTACCATCCTCCGTAGCTTGCAGTGGTGCCTCGAACCCTTGAGATTTTTAATTTTTGATCCGACTCACTCTCCTTGATACATTAGATCTGATCTCATCAACACAGCTGTAACTATGATACCGCGACTGTCTCTGTCGCTTTTGATTGTAGTTCGCCACTTTTTCTTAGTCAAAGGACATGGAGTCTCCTCTGTGTCACCTATGGCAAATTTGTTGCACTCATGTGAATTTTGTTCACTTAGTAGTCGTCTGCTTCCCTTGTGAACCTTGCATACACTTTGTTGTCGAAGTTAGTGGGATTGTGACCAATGAGACACTTCAAATTTAAGTCTTCTCCCGCCGTCTGTTATTGCGAGACTAGCTGAAATTTGTGCATCAAGCAATGCAGGGCAATGCAGTGCATTACTGCCTGGTGTTGAAGATTGTGGATTCGA
Organism: Polytrichum commune; assembly: GCA_950295325.1. NCBI lineage: Eukaryota > Viridiplantae > Streptophyta > Polytrichopsida > Polytrichales > Polytrichaceae > Polytrichum > Polytrichum commune. Next base: position 63,985,033 of record OX485804.1, read on the forward strand.
GACTAGCCTCTATGCATATGTACTCATGGCAGAATAAGCTTAACCCAGCGCCACTCTTATGAGTCCATGCCAATCAGAAATGCGGTGTAAGTGTACCCGGTAAGTCGCTTTTGATCTGTGTAGCCACTTATGGGGTTGGATCAGGTGCACAGTCAAGTTCATCATGGTTAGTATATCTTTTCTGTTGGATTTGAATTCCAGGCATAATCGAAGTTGCTAAGAAATGAAGACCGTATCAATAGTCCAACCTCGTCACAGAAAGGGCCGATGGTGCCTAAGAATCTCAGTTGTTACATTGTCCAAGGTTATGTGAAGCAGTTGTGCTCCCTGAATTCGCATATTCTTCACATGACTTCAGCATTTGACAGTTTCGGAATGAACATATAACTTGTGCAGTCATTGTTCGAGGTCAGTTGCAGCGTTCTTGTATGACTCTACCGAACAGAGAATGAATTTGCACCAGTATCTCATTTGTGTCAATGTGTGAACCTCATATTTAGAAGAATCCCACTAGAAATTCTTAAAACCTTTTGAGGGGGTCTGGTTGATCAGATACGAAGAGCTTTAGGTGGATGCTTTGACGCAATGGGTGTTGAAGTTGTGGGTACCAAAGTCTGAGGGAATTGTCAATCCCCATCTTTCATATAATCTCCAGATCATGTCTGCATGATCTGGATGTGATAACTTCAATCTGATGAGCAAGTTTCAGCAACTGATTTTCAGTGCTTAAGCTGCTGGCGAAGGTCTAGTTTTCTGAATCACGGGAGGTCTGATAGTGGTCTCATTATCATGTCAATGTGAGCTTGTTATAGGCACATTTGGATTGAGAAATATTGACCACACTTTTATTCCTAGTGCATACTGTCAATCTTGGAAGGAATCTATAACCTTGTCAAGCAATGGGAAGATTGTTCCCTTTCAGGTCCCCCCCCCATTTTGATAAGCCATCCTCCTTGTTGATTACCTTCTTATGAGCTAAGTCGAAGGTGGAGACTGTATGTGGCAATCCTCACCAATAAATTTTTCATCACCTTTGATTGAAATTCTAGGAGTAAGGGAATAACCAAGAAGGATTTTAGGGGGACTCCAATACGTGCACACTATGGGTCTGGGGGCATGAGAATAATCCAACAAGGTTGAAACGATGTCAATTGACAGTGTGATAACTATCTTAGACAAATATCGCCATAGTCTAGCCAAGACGTAAGGCATTCCACTTGTCATATGTGAAGGTTATAGGCATAAAACAAATGGATGACAGCTTGTTGGAAAGATTTCTATGAACTAGATTCTACACAATCTTCCAACAAATGACACTATATTCTACGAACTCTTGATATTATCATTTGAAGGCGAAATGATTCAAACGATTCCTTTTGGTACCCTGAACATAACTCAAGCATTGTACCAATTGAAGGATATCATAGTACACACTGTATACAAGGAATGCCTCCAGATTTGGGATTTTTAAGACGATTAATGACAGATACTTTTTGTAAGGAAAAAAAAGGAAAGAAAAAAAGAAAATGATTTCCAGTTGGAGAATCTCGTAGAATCTAGTGGTGTGACCATGTCCTTTGATACTACCTAGTGAACATTGGATGATGGACCCTCTAAGTTTATCAAACCTTGAAAATGACATTAAGAACGTGTTTTTTTTGGGTCTGCTGTACATGTGAAAATCTTTGTGCAAAAATCTAGCAGCTAGTTACAAATGAACCTGTTGAGTTTGAGAAATAACTGATTCATGTTCAAGACTTTAGGCAAATTGCTGGCCAATTTAGAGGAATCTGTAAATTAAGATTGGAACAGATTAGCATGGATTCCATTGATCTTGGATAAGATGGATCTAGAATACTTTTGTCCAATTTCATTCTGCACTGATATGAATCGAATCAGGAACAAATATACACATAACCTTGATATGTTAATACTTATCAAGTCACAGTCAAAATACACAATTATGTTAGTGGCTATTGCATGAGTATTTATGGTCCATACCATATTAATTTGGATTAATATCACCCATTTCCTATACCATTCGTGCATATATAGTAAGAAATTCACATTACTTGATATTGGTAGGACACAAATATTCAAGGAAGATCTTTCTAATAAAAACACTAGTAACCAATCATATCTCTATATCATGCAATTTTTTTGACATCCAAATAAAATCCTCCTAGCATCAATATGTTCTTGAGATTAATTGACATGGATATTTCAAAATGCACTTGTCTTGCGAACCCCAACAAGTCTCAGTATTCGATATCATCATTTACCTATATACCAGTTCAACATTGGTCCATTGGTTCAACATATGCTCCATAAGAGTGGTGGGAGATGTATAATAAGATATTGTTAGTTAGTGATAGGTAGACAACTTGGTACATTGGTTGATGAGCTATTCAAGAGCACAATGTGCAAAACAAGGTTTATGGCTAGTCTTGCTTGAACTTACCTTGTGTGTATTGATGAAAGCTCCATCGACAGTATTCCATAAGAATAATGAATAACACACATGAGATTTTGCATTGGATTTGGGGCATAGGTTGCACCACTATCATTATCAACGGAGGTGGTCTGAGTACTGAACTCTCAAAAGCCTAGCTAGGTGGTCATACAACGTGGCACTTGGTATAAGGAAGGTGGTGCTAAAACCGCCATTTTCGCTGTTGAGTGAAGCTACTATTATCAAGATATTTAAAGAAAGGTTAGCCATTGAAAGGGGTTCCAATCCACTAAAGTGTGTTTCATTTGATTTATGTTTGCAAAAGTTATAAGGGTTTAAACTTTTGTAGATAGATGATCAAAAACCATCACATGTTCTAGTGTTTATATCATGTACATTCTCAAAATTAATTGCACTTATACTGCAAAATTCTAGGGTGTTCATTTTGGGTTGGGTAATGATTAGATTAATTATTCTCTATCATAGGTATGTAAAGGCCATGACAATGTGTAGGGGTTTGGGGGCGTAGTGTGTTCAAATGGTTACACACAATTGATGGATGATAAGGTAAGCAAAGCAATTAGTACTTTGGTTACTCATCTTAAACGAACACCTATAATATTTGGGTGGTGTGTGATTAGGTGTGGATCTAAGAACAAACACCAAAAATGCATTTTTTTAAAAGAGATCATATTACATGTTCAAAATTTGTTAATCATTTTAGGTTCAATAGTCAACATAATAAAATAAATTAAAAATCTTCAATTTGATCATGAATAAAATATATGTACAATTGAGCTCCAAAAATTATGAGGAAAATGACTACAAGTATGACATGGATTTGCCAATCCTATATTGTGCTAATTGTATGTTTCATATCCCACAAAAAGTTGGATATGAAAACTCATTACACCAAAATGTGAAAAAATCTGACAATTTGTGCATACAATCACATGAGGTCCGTCGGATATGGGCATGGTTTCATATGACCTTGCAAACCAAAAGAATTGATTTATCATGTAATCACATGCCAAAACCAAACTACATTGCTGAATATTCCTAAATGTAAAATAGATGATGGAAATGCACTGTAGTGGATAAATCGCTCCAGCCTGAATGATTAAAACAGAGGCATAATGTCACAGGCTTATAAATGCAGGCATTGTACACCAGTGACGTAATGCTCAAGTGTCTATAGATCATGTACATTCATCATTTAGATCCGAAGTGACCAATGCACACGTAGGGCACAAGATAATGAGTATCAATTTAATAGAGTTTTCTTTGAGGTGGGATCTAGTACAATCATTGCAGGAATAGGTGGAACTGTTGTGTCAAATATATGCAAAAAGTGTCCAAGCTTACCAAAATATTATAAGAAAATGCCCACTCTGCATTACTGTGTACTTCAGTCCTATTATCCTTTCGAAATAAGCAGCTGTGGAATTTAAAGAGGAGATGAATGTCTCACAATCCAAGACATCTGCCTACGGGTTGCACATCATAAACCTGAGAATTGACATGCACTAGTAAGTTGTGCATCCTTTGTGCCTGTCATCACTTTCCATGTCAACCTTGATGAGGCAAGATCAACTGGCCATTTCTATACATACTTTCAGTTCGTTGATACATGAACAAGTATGACCTTCTAATAATAGAGACAGGTATATTCTATATTCTTGAGGGAAACCAGGATTTGATGTGCCTCTTTTGGTGTAAAGCCAGATAGGTCTAGGACCCAGTTGGCATTCATCTAAGAAAGAAAATGGAGTTCATCTTTCAGTTAGTTCCACCTTTACCTCCTGCCCCACAAGTTCTTTTATAACATTGGCTAACCTCAGGTGGGGCTCATGTGTAGAGATTCGCCATGAAGCAATATCATGGTGATGACCTGTGCGGTTTAAAAGAAACAGTCCTGGTGGTTTGCCTGGGAAGAATGACTAGCTACATGTGATCAAGGGCAATGGGCATGTAGCAAGCAAAATATAGGCCAATGTACTCTTGGCATTGAGATTATCGTTCTGGTGAGGAAAAGTATATGACTAAAAAGTACACTACAAATCCAGCCACTAAAATTCCTCCATAAAGCAATGCCTGTGTAGAGTGGACTGGCCTTGCATACACAACTTTGCAGCAACTCATCTGATCCTTCTCTGTCAATATCATATGTTCCACATACCTGCACACATAAATTTAACAACATATGCAATAAATTAGACAGATTCTCTGAAATTCATCTAACAATAGCACAACCTGTACAAACAAGTCACCGATTTGATTTTGGCTCTCCATTCCACAAGAGTTTGAGATCTTACTGCTGGGTGAACTGAGCGGATTGCAGAACAGTAGAGGCATTCCCTACTGCATCCTCAATTCTGTGATCGTAAAGCAGGGCCGACAAGTGCACCAATTGTTCTTCCAGGTTGTCCAAGTACTTCTCCAGTCGCTCTACCTTTTCATGGGGTAAAGGAGCAGGTAACATAGTTGTTTGTTTGGAAAATTGGTCGATCCATAGCTCTACTTTATTCTTTTTCCTCTCTTCTTTCACTGGTTCTCCAAGAGGTGTGCGAAGGTACTCAGACACAAATCGTTGAATCTCATCTGTGGACTCCCTGATTGTTTTCAGTGCCATGTGCACACGAGCATAGACTGCATTTCGCTGCACCACAAAAACAGTGTTTTGTTTTAAAACTAGGAAATTCCTGATATCAAGAACAGAATCTATAATCTAGGCCAAAAACTTGACAGAGGACATAGCTACGAAACAATACTGAAGTACCCATAGACCTGCAAGGGCGAGAGCATGCTCATCTTTTCAGAATAGCATGGGAGGATGACTTACATAGGATAAATTGTAAAAAGATTGCTCGTAGCATGTTTCAGAGTATCCAGACAACAAGGTGCAAAGCAGTTTACTGAAAAGATACAGAACATGTATAGAAAGACGCTCCAAATCTGCTAATCCCACTGCAGGATGGTTTTTGAATTTTTTCACACATGCACCAATTTTGTAGGTGCTAATTAATGTAAACCATAGATAATGTATACCAGTTGATGACCAGAACATAGAACAATCGAGGTCTAGTTTAAGTAGGCATGGGATACCAAGTGCAAGGAGGGATACCAAAGAAAGCTTACCTTGGCAGTATCCTTCAGTAGGTGGCTTACACTGGAAGTATTTGAGAATGGACCAAATGGATGATGGCCTGAAGCCCAAAGCCAATCAAGAACAGGGCGGTCATGGATATGTGACGCCCGCTCATAAGGTGCAACCAAGCCACCTACAACAGCAGCCAGACCAGCCATGATATGTCGCTGTGGGGAGGCTGGTATTGCCATCATTCTCTTTGTTTCTGACACAGCACTATTACAAACAATAATTATTTAGCACAAATGATAACATTGCCAGAGAAAAATATATTCCATGCTATCTAGACCAAGGATGCATCTTAAAGGTCAGTGTCAATTTCTATTTGATCCACTATACAGTTTGGAAAAATTGAACAGTAATTGCACAGGTGATCACACAACTGCCATCCCAAAAACAGTATGGACTGCTGCAACATGTTAAGCTCATAGTGCGGGGATGGCATGCTAATTCATATTCACAGGTGCAACAGGACAGGCCGACACAGGCCCAACTAGTGACATTCATGATACAAACTGTAGAAGAGCAGTTCATGTCATCCTTTTGTCAGTAGCCAATGGCAAACAGAGGGAGAGACAGAGGACACAAAAGCTCACCTTAGTGGAATAGGGTCTCCTGGATGCTGCAGTACAAACACTGCATCATGGCTCACCCACATCAGATTCTCTCCTTCCATCAAAAGCTTTGGGTCTACATCTGCTAAGGATAGGACAAACCTGTCACACAACCACCCACACAATTGACAAGTCTATTAAACTTTTAAATGTCTTGTCACACACCCAGATTTCATATTCTATCTAATCCATTTTACTCTAACAAGCTCGCTATTTCAATGCAAGAATTTGGACAAACAATCGTACCAAAGAAAAGAAAGATCCCAAGCAGTTCTGTACACTTACACAGGAATAACACGGGTGCCATGAGATTTTGCAACTGCAAGAGGATCTGTTGGCACTCGGTCTCTACCAGATCTTTTGTCCTTCTTTGCCTTTTTCCCACCATATGGATAACTGGGTTGACGTGATTTCACTATAGAGTCCTTCGCCTCTGTGTTATATTGTTGCTCCCAAGTTTGCTGTACAAGATGCTTCTATGAATATCCTTCCAGTCTAAATACTGAATGCAACTGTTTACAAAACATGTGTAGCTACATGCAAGTAAACTAACACACAAACATAATGACCGTATCTCTGCAAAACACAGGCTCTTCAAGATTGGTGTCTACAATTCGAAATTTAAAGATAACCATATGATAATAAAAAGTATCATTCTGATTGATGTGTCATTTACAACACAACAAAATCATACCTGTGGTACACGTGGTCTGAAATATCTTCTTGAGAGTTCTGGATCAGCCACTTCAAGAAGACCTGCAGCTAGTACATCGGCAGAGTGCCTCATCTCCTGCACCCCAAGGAGGACAGCTTAAGTACCACTAACAACAGTCCTCCATATATGATGCATGTACTATCAAATATATTGCAAAGACGTGTAAACATACTAAAAGAAATAAAATTTGCAGTTCAAATCACCTCTCGAAGTACAGCCCCATCGAGGAAGGTAAGTGTCTTGGCATGGAATCGACCATCTGGACGTGTGTCATGTGTGGACATTCCTCGCATCGCTTTGGCAACAGCCATAGCCAGACGCTCATGATCATGTAGGCTATGGGTCCCTGCCACTACCACCACTTCCTGCCCAGGATGTAGCATTGACTTTACCTGTAAAATGACATATGCATTCGAATATCATGGACATTAGAACCTTCAAGACTGGCTGCCAGACAGAGCTCTTTTACCAGAAAAAAATGTTTTAATGAAAATAAACTCTTCAAAGACTACAAACATCTGGTTACAATTTAAACTCGGCATTTCTTAGTTTGCAAGTGTACCTGATTTCTTATCTCATCCACATCTATGCTGTAGTTGCTTCCAGCTTGAAGAGGATTGTACTGCAAATGATTTCGTAGAACAATAATAGGTACCAATATGCGTGATGACACATCCACAATGTCGAACCTGTTTTCCCCATGCAAACATTCAGGAACAGAACCCTTCTAAATTGGGGGAAAACATTCATCTATACTGGCACAGCTATTCTGTAGATCTACAAACCAAGTAGAAATATTGTAAGATTGTATGCAATCAATAAAAAAGTTGAGTGAAGCGCATGCATCAAAGAGAAAACTTCTATCTACTTGTCACTTTAAACTGAACAAAGGCCATGCATCTTACCTGACATCTGGGGCAATGACATGCTCGAGGGCAGAAACAATTAAGCCTGAGATTTGACCACAGAACACATTTTCCACCACACTAGGCTTAGGAGCAGCACGGCGTTTAGGGAGTAGGAGATTCTGAAGCCTTGGCACAGTCCTGTGGCCTACACTTCCTTCTTCCGTTTCCAGTCTTCCATATGAACAAGGTCCTGCTGAAATATCAATCACTGCATACCTATACATTGCAGGCCAATAAAAGATTAATCAAAAGTAATTTGTGACAACATTGCAAGGAGTAGGGGAAATTTAATCTGTAGAACTCTGGCTGGTGAGCAGAAAATTCAACTTCAGAAACTACTGGAGTTTGAAGTAATTCTCCAAATCGTAGAAGATAATTGATGATTATTACAAAGGAATAAACCACACAAAATGCTTTTAATGGATGCTGGATACAAACTCATATGCAATTGATAGCAATCCAATGAATTATAGAATAATTTTAACCTTCCATGACTGAGCCAGACTTGGGTAGCAGCACCCCCATTGTAGCGGTATCTGTACACATATCCAGCTTCCTGCTGCTGGAGTTGCTCTGCAGTTAGTTCTGTGACGATGGAAGGAGGTGCTGTCCCATTATTTTTCGGATTCATCCTAGCCTGCAGAAAATTATATAAAAGCCATGACAAATCAGTGATTCCATCCCCTATGAAGGAGATGCAGGGGAGAGACAGTACCGATCAACAATCCACGTATACTACAACGATTCAGAACATGAAACCAAAAGAACTTTGAAACTATCAAGAAATACACTGATACTCAAATTGCATATCTGTACTGTCAGCTCAGTCATTTGCCTATCCTCATGTACTAGTTCTTGGGCATGTTAAATAATCAAAAGTACTCTTTTTAAGTGCATATAGGGGACAGCTGCTGCACCATGCTTAAGACCACAGAAACTTCACATCCCCAGTAAGCAACAATTTACAAACCTTGTCGAGGTTGATGACAAAGATAGCATTTGGAAGAGCCCTGTTGTTTTCTGAAGCCGCATCTGCTGGAAGTCCAAACAAATAGCTATACAGTCTGTCAAAGGTCGGCTCCACTGCTGTCGCCTCAACCTCAAAAAGGGGAACTTCCTTCCCAAATTCACTCTGTCCACAAGCTCCAACAAAAAAAATCTTAGACAAAAATGGCACACCTGTTCTGGCGTAAGAGATAAATATACTCTACTATTGAACCCAAAACCAAGCGCCTGGAGCAAGATTTTTTTCAATAACTTAAGAGGCTTGAATGTCTTATGCAGAAGGCCAATGTATGTACCTCTCTGGCTACACCTGACTCCACCATTTTCTGATTCATTTCCCACTCGATGGTAAGGAGCTCCGTTTGACCCACCTAGCACAAAACACAGTATAGACTCCAGGTAAACCATGCCCAAAACAACCAAGCAGAAAGGTAATCATCGAAAAGATTCTAAGCCAAACCCTAAAAGTTCAAAACAATCAAAATTTCACCAACATTCAAGCTGATCTGCGACAAGACTGAGTCTCTCTCAAGCTGCAAGAATACCAAATTCATGTTTAAATCTTACCGGAATCACATTGTAGCTCAAGTCGAACTCAATGTCCAGCACTTCGCCTGTCTCCATGCAGGCAGGCCGGTGTGTGGGGAATGTTTGCTTCATGTGCTCATACAGCTTGTCATGATCAATCTTGAAACGGTAACCTCCATCATTCAGAAACCCTACGAGAATCACATTGACCTCAAGTGGCACAGGAAATGGAACCTGAACACACCCAGTTCGGAACAATCACAATCAACTGCAATTATGCATCTCACTTAGCAAGGATTCCACAATAAACAACAACTTAAAAATTTTAAAATTTTAAAAAACCAAACCTCTCTGAATCAAAACTCACATCCAAAACTCCTAAATACACTCAACAGTCCAGAGCCCCCACCTGGGCGCGGGAGTGAAGAAGCTCGTGGGTCATCTTCCGGACATCGTCACGGTGATCCTGGAAATTTCCGTGATGCCATTGTGGATTCCCGGGGTCTCTTCTGAATGGCTCGGTGACAGCAATCACCGCTAGAAACGATGATGAACACAACAACAGCAGAAATAAAAACAGGGTTGCGACGCCCCCTCCCATCATCACCTCCGATTCCCTTCACGCCACCATCTACTCGGTCAATCACTCGCTCTTACCTAACTCACACATACACAATCTGATATTGCGCCTGATGATTTGATGCATTCTGGAAAACCCACAATCACTGAGTTGTTGTGTTCCCTTCGATGCATTCCGTGCGGATGGTCAAAGCTCTCCCATGCCGCACAGGGGCGAGCTCCAGAGGAAAGCCCTTGCCACCTCAGATGTTTGGATTTCCATGTCACTCATCTTTTAGTTACAGGTAGATGAACCGGGCGATGAATGGGTTGAAATGGATAGATGAAATTGGATGTGCGCCTCTATTCATCCACTGGCCAACCGGTGCACGGGGTTGGAGCGATGATGTGGCAACCATATTGTGGTCTCTAAGGTTGTTCCCTTCCTCTTAGTTTGAAAAAAGTTTGTAATCTTTTTCATGCATGTTTTATTTTTAAAAATTTGGATAAGAAAATGAAATCTCTTGTTGTTGGCTTTATTTTTAATCGTTTCTTAAATAAGTGACCTTCATTGAAATCGCTTTGTCCTTCTAGGTGGATTCTTCAATTAAAGAAATACATTAGAACTTAGGGTGCAAATAAAGAAAAATAAAACATATAATACAACTTACAATTCTATGTAATATATAGCATATCAAGCCAACATTTCTATACATTATTGTATTTTTAGTTTTTCAATCCTTCAAACTATGTTTACAAAAGTTGGTGGAATCTTGAAACAAAATGTTATCATATAATACATGGATGTGAAGTTTTTTGAATTTTATAATCAAAATTTGATACATAGATGTACGGAAAATCAAAATGCTAGATTCAGATCTTAATCATATGGATGTAGTCTTTGTGTGATTTGTAATAACATTTGTTTTTGTGTGAACAACATTTTGAGCACGGAACGTTGTCCATGTTAAGTTATCTCACATAAGAAACATATGTTGTTCTTTTAAGGGTTAGCTAGAGTGTAAAAGTAAGGTTACAATGTTGGGCAAAGCGGAATCATTGTGACATTTCTAATCATCGCTAAATTACATGCTAAACACTTTGTATGTTGATCCCTAAATTGTTCATGTGGCACATCACCTTCTTCACAAATTTAAGACAATAGTTGGAAAGGTGCTATAATTGCATTAGACTATACTACCAAATTTAGAGTTTTTGCAATCGTCGGGGACACAGAGTAGGAAGCAGCAACAAGAGAGATTGTGAATTCCAAAGGAGAAGAGAAAGGAAACTATTTCTAACCCTAACCCTAGCAAGTGACGTGGTTGCCTTAAAGGGCAACATTGTGGGAAAGGACTATAAGCCTCCTCCTCAATCAATTCAGGTTTCAAATCGGCTCTTAAAAACAAACCATGAGCTATGGATACTTTCCAAATTTTGTTCCATATCTAAACACTCGTATAGAATAATTTTCATGCCAATATCTATAAGCCAAATCACATTCGTAAATGGACAATTTCTTTGGATAATCAAAACCAAAAGAAGAAGAAATAGAAGAGAAAAACCAATTAAAGATCAAAGAAAATAGCAAAGTTAGTATTAATTAAACACAAATAGGTGCAAATTCCATAAACCAATAATTGTTTTTTAAGGAGAAGAGTAGTTTCAATGATAGAGCAATGGTCTCCAAAACCAATTGGCATTGTGTGAGGAAGATAAAATTTGATGGGTTTTGTGTTCTTGACTGGGTTGTAAACTTCATCATGTGGTCCCAACACAAAATCATCACACAAAACGTTTGGGCACACACATGCATTCAAGGCAACGAATTGGCAGATGCATTAGCAAATGAAGGTGCCCTCAAAAGCACCATAACCCCAGTATCACACATATATGTCGCGCACACCATCCCAAACAAACTAACCGAACCCCCCTCAACCACAAACCTCACAAGCATCGTTAGACATCTACAATCCTACATACAAAAAGAACACATTGGGCTCACAATCACATACGCCCAAAAAATCCCCTACACAAAAAAATGGATATTAAACAACAATCAAATAGATTGAAAACAAACAACACAAATTTGCAAATTTTGTTCTGCACAGTACATGGGAAATCACAAAAAAAATTTATTTTGGTCTCACACATACACGAATCCCAAAAGTACCCTTTGCCCTAGAAATGATAAAGACATATGGCCACACCTCCTCTTCATGTGCAAAAACAAATTTCTCAAAGGATTCCGAATAGCATGATATTCATGAAAGTGTCACATGGCATGCAAGAATGTCACAAATGTCGTTTTCTTTGACACAAGGAAGGCCAACTTGAATTGGTCTTTGGAGGCAGCTTTTGCCAACAAAATCTAGATGTTTTTACAAAATGCTAGTAGCATGTGCAAGTGATAACAAGGGAAGAAGTTTTTTTATATCATGAATACTATGTTCTTCATTGTTACTTCAAACACTCTTGATAACAATCAAAACATAACATTCATGATACAAGAAGACTTATTCTTTACTTTATGAACTTGTACCATAGGTGCCCATACAAAATTAATTTCAAAATGCAAATTTTTCCAAAGTTGAAGTGCACCCCACAAGATTAGAAATTGAGTTGGCCTTGGGAAAAAAAATGTCACATTCACATGTGACATTTCCACAAATATTATGTTATGATTCCTCAAAGGACTTTGAATAGTAAGACACAATGCCGCCATCCGCAAATGAACCAATCTACTAAAATCATGCATACACACATGTCACTTCACACTCACCAAGGCCGGAACAATAAATAGCACACCTCAAGGTAACAACATCCCACCATGGATACTACACTGCATGTGTAACACTTCAAATGTGCATGCCTCACCAAATTATAGCTAGATATCATACACATACAAGGAGATACTACAGAAGAAACATGCCCACTAATACCCACACCCAACCTCTCCATACAAATAATCAAAATCACATCCACCCAGGACAGATACACCACCCAAGCCATCCAAGCCTTAGACAAATACAATCCACTAAGAAGAAGAAAAATTGTGCACAAGGATGGATAGTGAACCCCCTCAAAGTAAACATTGTAGGTGTCCGAGGAGCATCAATACAAACAATCTAGACGAACTCCATAGTCTACATATACCCATGACATCCATCAAAAACTCAATGAAAAATATACACATTCTAGCCATTAAACCCCTCACATACCTAATCCTAAACAAACATAAACTAGACAATAAACAAGCTCCCCTCCCCCGGGATAATACCCCTTGCCACTTAACCCATGAACAACAAACTAGGGCCCATCTACTGTGAGGTAGGCACTAAACCCTCTCTTGTACCAAGGGGACTCTTGAACAAGGGAGGGCCAACAAGCTCAAATTAACTTCAGTAATCATACAAATGTTTGTTGTTTGTTTGTGTTTGTGTTTGTGTTTGTGTTTGTGCGTGCGTGTGTGTGTGTGTGTTTTCCCTTCCCTTTCTTGAATGGTGGTTCATATCGGTGTTCTTTTATAATACCAATTCTCTCTTCTCTCTTTCTGTGAGTATATACATAACATTATTTAGATCCATAACAATGTTTTATGGGATTGACAATATTCCACATAATATTTTTGGATATTTCCCACATTTAGACTGAATGTGGGAAATATCCAAAAATATTATGTGGAATATTGTCAATCCCATAAAACATTGTTATGGATCTAAATAATGTTATGTAGATTTGAAATGAAGATAAACAATTAAGAAAAAACTGCAAACCATTGATCCAATTGTTAACATGGAGTTGTTATTCCTAGGTCAATCTAGCTTAGTTCAAGCGGTACAAGGATAACCAAATGATGTTTATGGGGCATCCAACGTTGAACAATTTGTTGACACCTCATTTATGGCCAAAAAGAGGCTCCACATAATCACTCCTAGCAACGGGTGTCTACCAATGTTGGTCGGGCGTTATGTTTTTTAAGCCATTATGGTAGGATTTCACATTTTTTAATGCCACTAGGGTATGGGTATTTGACGATATCTTTGTTTTCAATACCATGCAAGAACCTACATACCTAGGTAAAATCGTCTTAGTATCAATATGGTTTAGAGTGGTATCAACCCAAATAATAGCTCGGGTATATAAAGATTTTGTCACCTTGACATACCCACCAATTAGCAATATTTGAGTGGTATTACAATTTTGATATCCACAAGTAGGTTCTTTGATACAATTATTATTGATGTTTACTATTGATACCATGCATTCACCTCTACATTATACCAACACTGGTTTTACCTTCATAATAAGTTGACCCATGTTGAAATGATAACAAGTTTATTTATTATAAGGTTGAGCCACTATAAAAGGGGGATTTATCACTAGAATGAACATAAGGTATTGAGGCTTTAAAGCAACATTTTAAGAAACTTTGCTATTTCAAACATGTTAAATAGCTTGGAAAAAATTCAATCAAATTCCATAAATTAGCAAATCTATACGAAGTCTACCCAAAAAAATTCAAAAAATAATAAATGCACATGCAACATACAAATTTTTGCAAAGTTGTCTTATGGATTAAAACCTTTTACTCTCCACTAGGGGGTCTATTGATGTTGGATTGCTAGGTGAGAATCACCACAAAATCTATGTAAACGGTGGCAATAACTGTAATTGTCCTAAGGTAATGAAATTCCTTGTCGCATAAGTAGTGACATGCATGAATGGTGTAACAATTGCCTTGTAGTCTCCAACATGGATTCAATCTTATTTTAGGTGGGAATACTTTATTAAATGAAGGTGTTGTCCCCCTTTTTTGGATCACTTCTTACCTTGCCTCATTGAGTGGATAGATCCCCGATTACCCATTGTGATTGACCAAAGTTGGTGCTCTTAAAAAAACATTTTTGCATCCTTCTTGCATTGACACTATGAATGACCGAAGCTTTTGTTATTTTGTACTTATTGCCACATATGATTAATTGCTTTAACGATGACTTATTCAAATGCACCCCAGCTACATTGTTTATGGTATACTTTGTGGACCACACTCTATGCAAGGAAATCAATACTAGAAACATCGGGGATAATATTTGTGGCGCACGCTCTTTTACAACCCACAATGTATGACTTAGCATCCGAGGTATACATTGTAGGTCATAATAGTTTAATTGGATAGAAAATAGTGTGCATTCCAGAGACTTCCAACAAAGTGAGATCCAATTCATACCCATCCTACCTGGGCAATTTTGATTAAAATAAAATTAGAATACTTCTTTGATTTCCAAAACGTAGATTACAATCAAATTGAAAATAATCATTTCACCCAAAAATTCCTTTTGAAAAGTAGTTTCCTGAAAATACAAATCCGTTAATTTCGGGTACCCTTTAACCAAACGGCAGTTAGAAGCTTTTTTATTACAAGGCAAGGGTAAATAAGCTTAGATATTGAAACCATTTTATGAATACACCAACTCACACACATGCACAGACTCACACTGGAGAAAAAATTGTTGTCATTCATGATGAAATGACTTTGATTGCTTTCAACCATAAGTATATATAACATGTTGTAGGACCATTATACATCACTGTACACATGAAAACCAGGCTCTTCTATCCAGAAGATGCTTCAAATGGTGTTATTGAAATTGGTAGGTGGCAAAGCTGTGGCCTGCTCGGCCTTCATTTGTTGCCTTGAGTTCAAGCTTTTGATATGGGCTGTGCATATAAGACAACAGATCAATGACGTCAGAGTGTGAACATGGAACACTGGTGAAAGTTAATGACTTGGGTAGCAAAATTACAGGAATAGAAGAACATGATTTTAGTTGCGCACACAAAATTCACTTGTACACGCAAGGTCATCACACAATTTAAACTTATGTAAGGTAATTGAAGGTTTGAAGGCCTAGTGGTGCATGCTTCACCTGCTATTTGGGTCATAGTAGAAACCGTGTACGGAACCATCACTACGAGAAAAACAAACGTAGTAGAACCCCGCAATTGTTAATCCGCAGTCAGTGCCCACATTCACAAAAAACTTCTCCTTCCATCTCTGCAGTTGACAAGCAAGTGTTAGCCCAACTGCTTTTGATACTATCCATCGAGACGATAAAATAATCAGGAGATGCATGGCGTTTGTTTTGAAGTCACAGATTATTCATCAATAGTATATACACAAACCTTCTTGCTCTGCTGTTTATGGATGCATGAAGGCTATGTTGTAATACTACAGTGCCCTGAGAGATAACAGAAATTGATGTTTTAAAGCACATCAGCATTGTGTAGATTCAACAAGAGAAAACCATTTGTAAAGTCCTTGTCAGAGATTCAATGGTCCTCACCATGAATATGTAGGGATGATTTATCAGATCCAGTGATTTCCCACCATCCTTCTGCACCTCCTCCTGCATCAGTATTAAAATATTTCAGTAGTGAACAAGAATGCAACCCTCCTCATTCCTATATACACACCATACCCGAAGTACTTGATTAGTTTCAGATGACCCAAATACTTTGCAGGCTGTTAGAAAATACCAACTATAAATAGGGTATACAAACAGCAGAAATTACATATGTAACACTTACTCGAAGCTCAAGAAAGGAGGCAAACTTAGACCAATGCTTCACATCTGTTTCCTTCCTGCAGTTTCGACAGTTGAGAATCATGAGGACCAACAACAATAGACTGTCATGTCATAAGTGCAGGTACTGTGTTCTACACAACAAACCCAACAGACGGTGGTAACAAACTAGCAGAAACTATTATCAGATAAATGGTTGTTCCAGAAAATCCAAGGGATGTATACACAGATACAACCAAAGCAAGAAACAGGAGCAACAGAGACCAAAGATCACTAATACATTGAAAGTGAACTAAACAAGCAGCCAATAATTGCAGGTTTCTCTGACATTATACAATCCAGTTTCCAGCTTAAAACTGCATCAATCTTTCTCAAAGATTCAAATAGTGCTATGACCTTCTGCACCTCTCAGATAACACAATATAAGCTAAATAGTTGGGAAATAGATAACTAAAGGCACCAGCCACAGAATTGACTAAAGTGAAGATAAAATATCCTCTCTATCACGTCCTATAACAATATTCCAAAAGTAAGGTGAGATATCTGCCTAGGTTCACACTACAGAGACAACATCTCTAAAAAGTGCACACAGCAACTTCTGCATCTGAATGAAGTAGCCTTGGGACCCATTGGGACCCAAAATGAATGCTGCACTTACGATGCATCCCACTGTCCTGTGTAGAAAGTAAAATTTTTGTTGTCAACAATTTCACCCTCCCAGAAGGTTACTACCTGTGGCCATCAGAAAACCACCACTTATGAGCTTGACAGGGATCACCTATAAAACAAGTAAATAGCTCAGTTTACATGTAGACAGAGAGGCTAATAGCTGCCCAATCTGTAGCCTGACCTTTAAACAACATACACCAACATATGAAAAACAAATTCCAGATTAAAACAGATCACAGATAGTGTTGCAAATCTGTCATCAGCTACACATGAAAACTTCAAACATAGGATTCGAAAGTTGGAAACAGATCCCATGTGGAGCAAGTGATCCCCGTCCTTTCAGTCTGTCAGACAGGTTTTGCAGAAAAATACCGGAGTCTCGGCGGCAGGTACATTAAGAGCCTCCATGCTGCCACACAAGTATCCATTCTGCATGTCACACCCCTGCAACCGAACATTCACTTTCCATGCTTCATCTTTTTGCATATTCGACACATTTTGTGTCCCTGCAAACGCCTGCACAAGACACATTCTCAGCATGTTTTCTAAGTAGATGTCGAATATCTGTCAACTCATCATCACACAAAATATAATACGTGATGTAATGATGATTCAGTGATCCTCTTCTCATCTCTGTCACATAGTGCAAAAATTTGACTTGAGCTTAATGTTGATGAGGTTTAGGGCTTCGGAACAAGACATCCCCCATCAGTGTGTAGATGATAGTGGTATTCTCTTCATTTGTAAACAAATGCTACAAAGACTTTCTACAGGTATTACTCAACAACACAAGGATGCCTATTTTGTTGGTTGTCATTCTTGGCAATCTAGGCACTAACAATTGACTAGAGAAATATACCTAATACAAGAGCTCAAAACACCAGGCCATTGCTAAACCGCTTGAGGATCTTTAACTACTATGAGTCTACTGACCAAGAAAATCCGCTGAAAGACACGAATAATTGCAACTTCTAAACAACTACAACATATTCTGGCATTGAGATAGTTGACCTCCAGATTCTCATATTACCAGAAAGAGAAAAAAACCGGTCGTATTGTAGTGGTCAAACACATTACAAGTCCCAGATACTCTCTTCTTCATAAATAACAAGGATGACAATAAAGTTTCAAACCTAATTATATGAATAAATTGCAAGCTAGGGTTTCCCGCCAATTCCCCGATCCACAACATCAACACTAGAAGTGGCAGGGAGGTAACAAGTGCCCACCTGACCAACGTTCAGGAAGGTGCAAGGCGGGGGCAGCGCTTGGCCTGGCATGAGACCCCTGCACAACCCCACTTACTGTCAAGAGCCGCAAGGAAAATCAAAAACTACATAAATAAACACAGCGAGACATCATCAGAGCGATGCTCTCAAAATTCAATAACACAATTTCCCTCGTACACAAGAATGCCTCCTTGCCTCCGAAAGGGACCACCTCCGACAAGAGGCAAGAGGCAGGAACACTTGTCCCATAGTCATGCTCAGTAAACCCGTCTCGTATTCACACATGAGTTTGCGGCTATGATCAAGGGTAAAGCGTCCTTCATTCACGCGTAATCTCTCTCTCTAGGAATCTCTCGCCACAAACAGCAGAACCGACGGAGAACAGAAGAAAAGAAAAAGAGTCAGCACGACATACCCTAACCCCTTCAAAAAAACTTAACCGACATTTGAGCACATTTCTCAAACCTCACTCACCCACCGTCCCCCGTTCACAAAATGGCAAATCATCCATCACCACTGTGACACAACTCCGTCGAAAAATCCTTAAACCAAAGCGATCGGAAAGCCACACTCTCAACCACTCCTTGAAACCGACACAGAGGCATCAAAATCCCGGGATAATTTTCAAAAAAACTCAAACACGAGCCAAAATTCGTAGGAGCGTACCCAAGCCGGATGCGCGCAATACTGTGAAGGGATTTGAGAGGGCAGAATTTCGCCGCGTGGATTTAGAGCGATCAGTGCAGCGACAGGAAGCGAGAAAGAGAAGTCTTCACAGGTGATGGAAGTTAAGGTGACCTGAGGTTATCTGGCTTAACTGCGGTTATCTCTCGGGTTTGCCCAGAGCCCACGTGGAGCCCTCTCATTGTGTGCGCCCTTTTTACTTTCATCATAATTTCATGGCAAACCTCATTAGTCAACACATACCTCACCTTCAGGGCCACTTCACACACGAGACTGAGAGCCCGTGACCATCACACTTCAAGCACTCTCATTGGTGGAAAAGGCAGAGCCGGTCTAAGTTCGCTTCACACTCCGCTTGAGGGACCAACGGAGTATGTGAATGCAAAATGGATGTTGCAAAATGGATGTAAAGTCTACATGGATTCCTACATGGCATCAAATGGATCATGTTTCATGTTCATTTGAACTATTTTCAAAAATCACCTTATGGAGGTAGGCCTAACACCAAACTGGGAGACCGTGGCACTCCGAATGCTCACAACCGTTGATTTATTTTATTCTATCATATGTGATGACTTGCATGAATAGAAATTCATTGAAATGGTATTTGATTAAGGATCCGGTCACACATGACTTCACACTACACTTGAGGATCCGTGACCACACTACATGATTTTGGAGGTGAATTGGGACGGCCTTCGGACACTTTGTTTTCGGCTCTTACAATTTCATGGTCACGGCTCTTGGCTCGTGTGTCAAGTGGCCCTGATGTGGCCTCTCAGGCTCTGTATGTTTTGAACAGATTGTGCAATCAAATTTGAGCGTGTTCCGGATGGTTGAGCATTAGGAATTGTAGATTCATGCGCCACTCAGTGTGTGACAGAGCTCAGCAAGCATGTAGTGCAATTAGGTTCATCGTGGAGTCAATTGAGTGCATTCCTTAGCACCTCAGGACTGAATTGCAGGATCATATTCCGTGGTGCTCTGTGACATGTAAGGTGATGTAGTCTCTACATGGAGCTTCTTCTGGGGATGTGATTGTGGTGTGGATTGTGCAATGTTGGCACATTTCTAGGGTGGCATTCGTTCATGGTGTGGATTGATGGGATGCCAGGACAAGCACAAGGTGAAGAAGAGGATGGCGAGGGAGGTGGCAAAGGCGAGGAATTAGTGCTGGAGGGTTGAGGCATTTGGGAGATTGAGGTAAATTTAGGTTTTCCGTCTCGGTTGCGATGGGGGTGAAGTTGCAAAATGTGGTGGGGTTGTTCAGTGTATTGGCCCTAATCGCGGGCATCGCCAAAGCGGATACGAACCAGGATCGCGTGGCAGAGCTCGTGCATTTGCAAACCGTCTCGAAGGATGGAGTCGTGCGGTTGGACGAAGGCGGCTTCCGGCGCTTCATGTCGATCTCGGATCCGCGTCCCTACTCTCTCATTCTGTTCTTCGATGCACACCAGCTTCGCAACAACAAGGAGCTGAAGCTGGAGGAGATTCGGAAGGAATTCGGGTTGATGGCTTCCACATACATCAAACATAATAAGGGGCAACCTTCGGAGACCGAGGTGTTCTTCTGCGACTTGGAGTTCAGCCAAGCGCAGGGTGTGTTCCAGCTGTTTGGAGTGCAAACGCTGCCCCATGTGAGGTATGTGCCCATGGGGAGCGGCGACCAACACTCTAGCATGGAGATGGGCACCGAGTTTCCCCATATTGCCGAGGCCATGTGCTCCTTTATGACATCCAAAACGAAGATAGACTGTGGTGAAATCGAACGCCCCCCAGCCTTGACCAGGAACCAAATCTGGGCGTTGACAGCATTGTTGGTGCTGGCTTCTCCCTTCGTGATCAGGCAGATGATCGCCCCCCAGTCGCCGTTGCGGGAGCCTAGGGTTTGGTTGTCACTTGCGTTGATGATCTACTTCTTCAGTGTGTCTGGAGGCATGCACAACATCATTCGGAATATGCCGCTCTTCATCCAGGACCGCAACAACCCCGAGAAGCTGGTGTTCTTTTACCAGGGTTCAGGGATTCAGCTGGGAACAGAGGGGTTTGTGGTGGGTTTCCTATACACCATCGTGGGAGCGTTGCTAGGGTTCGTAACCCACTTTGCCCCCATGATGCGCTCCAAGGTTGCCCAACGCGTTGTGATGCTCGTCGTCATCACCGTGAGTTACGTGGCGGTCAGGAAGGTCATCGCCCTTGATAACTGGAAAACAGGCTATTGGATTCACGCATTTTGGCCAACTCGCTGGACTTAGGTTAATCACGCCTTCCTCCACTTGATGGATGTTGCTTCTCTACAGGTTTCGCCCCTATTTCTTCTTTCCACATGAGCTCTAACAAGGTTCAACAATGCATAAGAGTACACATATGTCAAATTGTTGTTTCATCACTCTTGTATGTAGTCACACTACCAGTTTGTGCGAAATTGTCTCAGCCTTCGTTCTCTAAATTGTCCCAAGTTGTGGAAGGTGATGTGCGAAATGACTCCCCTGACCTTTACACTATCTGTAGTAATAGATTGACATTTGCATGTCTATCTGTTTGCTATAAATTGGTGTAGGATAGCATGGCTGGGGCGAAACAACCCGTACACTGGTTCCTTGGAGCCAAGGGTTTAGGCATCCAACAAGGAACGAGTGTATGGGTTTGTTCGCCCAAATCAGGATAGCATGTCTTAAGCGTACAGATATGACAGTTACTATGCTTCAAGAAGAATGATCTTCAACACATTGTAGTCTAGTAGAAAATTGCAAAGCATCCATTCGATCTTCACCTTTTTGTTTATTATGTTACATATTCTTCAATCGTAGCATCTGATTTGGTTTTATATTGTAAGTGCATATTGTGGAGTGAATTCCTGGCACTAGTAGGGCCTACAGCAATGCGCACTGTATTGAAGTAACATGGAATTACCTGTTAGCTGGTTAGATCTCCATAGTGAAGGCTATGAAGGTCATGAATGACGTGAATTGAAATTAATCTGATGGCAAGAGAGGCAAGTGTTGTTGTGTTTATGCTTCTGACAAAGTGGGGGTTAGAGACTTGTTTTTGTCACAATGTAATCGTTGTGTTTATTATAATTATCCAGTAGTAGTAAATTTTCAAGGTTAGGGTCAAGAATGTCTGGAGTCAGGATTATTGGTGAATTCAGAAGTACATGTTCCAATTTTGATGGTATTCCCTTGTTCTATACCATCTACAGTAGCTTCTGGAATGGTATTTGGCTATGCACTTTTGATGCAACAAAATCATGCAGGTGTTTAAGATGAAACTCATCTGAAGAGTTTGATCATCAATTTGTTGAAGCAGACGAAGAAAGTATGTTGGGCTCAATGTGGTAACTTTCCTGCTCAACACTGTTGTTAGGCAGGTTTCACTCTTGCCTTACACCCTATAAGTTGTGCAGCTGTGGGGTCAACCCTGGACTGGAAGTTTCGGCTGCAACAGCAGACACAAGAAATGGCAGCAGCATACTGTAGGTAAGGTAGACCACCCTTTATTTGGGTTATTTTTCTTATTAGGACACCTATATTTGAGTGGTATGTGGTTTGGTGTGAATCCAACAACGGACACCAAAAGACATGTGTTGAAAGATTGCTCATAATATGATAATTGTTCAAAGCTCAATAGTCAACAGGATTGGGAGGACCTATATGACCATTTAATGAGCACAAGAATGTTCACTTTGATAATGAATAAGATATTCATTAGATATGCAAAAATTATGGGGAAAGTGGCTATGGCATCAATTTGGATCACAATAAGTTTTGGAACATTCTGACTTGAGAAATATTTGAGAAATACTGGTGAACAGTTTGAGTCGCATGGCCTTTGAATCCATTTTGAAACACATCAACCAGATTCTAAGTATCCAAGCTTGCCAAAGTGTCAAAGAGCATGTGCCACCTTCTTCCATAGGGGCGACCTCTATGTCAATTTGGGGTAGGGATGGTAAAATGCACTTTTCCACTAAGGTGAGTGAGCCTTAAATGGATGCTTTCAAATCTGCATCCACTTCTCACAGGATGTGAAACATGCAATTAGTGCGGGATACTAAGCAAATCCAGATGGTGCATGTAGCCATTTTCATCAAAATTTCTGGATCTCATATAAATATCTTACTCATTGTCAAAGTGGAGATTCTATTTTGTCATTTTAATGGTCATATAGATCCTGCCGATTATGTTGACTATTCTAACCTAAAACGATTAACCAATTTTTGAACACACAATCCAGTCTCTTTTAAGCACATGTCTTTATGGTGTCCATTCTTATATCCACACCTAACCACGCACCACTTAAATTTAGGTGTCTGTTTATGATGAGTAACTGAATTAGACTTGCTTACTACCTCAGAAAATTTGTCCCACATTCATTAGTTTTCAGGAAGTACAAACTAGACTTCTGAAGCACCTTCTGAAGTACAATCTAGAGTTCTGATTCTCTGAACTACTTGTGTGTGGCTAGAAGCAAGTTCAAGATGAAAATGAAAGACAGGGATTAAAATCAATGCATTTACTGGCTGTGAATTTAATTTAAGTGGTAAAGTTGAGGTACATTCAGTTTTTAGTAGCCTTTGAGAACAACTTTGGGAACTTTGAGAATGCTACTACACTGGCCCTTTTTATTTGTTTTTTTTTTTTTTTTTTAAGTAGTAGGTTTGGCTACATGATGAGTTCAGAAGTGGTCAAGGTGGTATGAGACTTTTTTTTGGAGTTTAAGGTGGCCATTCAGATGAATTAAAGGGAGATAGTAAGCTTGTTTTTGTACATGACTTTGTTAGATCGATTGATAATTTGTTGCTCAATAAACAAATTACAACCAATCATCATGAGTGCACAATGTGGTATTGTGAAGAAGCAAGCTCTTAGGAATATGAACTTTGTATGCAACTAATTGGAAATGATTAGTAGCCATACTTTGAAAAGAAAATTGGTCACTTGACTATTGGAATCTTTTTGTAACAACTTGTTCTTATTTAAAATGAGTAAAATAAAATAAAACCAAGGCACCTTTTCAATATCATATTTCTTATTCTTTTTGCACGATGCTTTAGTTGAATGTCTTAGTACATTAAAAAAAAAATTGGGCAACTTTTCTCAATACACTTGCACCGCTTATATCATGTGTTAGAATCGTATAAAACCTATGTGCATGCACTTGACATGAGCATGTCAAAGTCCATATATAATAGCAACCCCCAAGGGGGAAGTTGGCTATGTCTTGAAATTGAACAAGCTCACTAGAATTGGGTACATAGAAAAAATTGCACTAGTCCCTTATACATCTAGAGGCCTTCAAGTTCAACTACTTTGCAAAGGTACGAGAGGATCAACATGCACATATCATGCATTTCAAGCACTTGCCAACATCTTAGGCTACCAATTGTCTAAAATATCAATGTGCATCCTAATTAAATCAAAACACACACATAAGATGATTAATGTTAGAACTTCATACACTTGGAGTACCTAATATGTTTCTACACCCCAAAAAATTGGAGCAGCCCAATTAAACCAAAGAATACATCCAAAATGGACATTATTGCATAAAAAGACTACTTATACAATCGTACATACAAGTCCAAATAAGGAGGTTGGCCTTTGTATTAACAAAATTGCATCAAAAGGTCCAATTGTGGTTACAAAATCTACTACTATTCAAACTCAATTCTAAATTCCATGCCAATGGAATTCCAATCCTCCTATTCATGAATCAAAAACCTCATCATAAGGGAAATCAACAAGGTTGAATTGCCTTTGGTAATACCTGCCCACTACAAGGCCCAAATGAGAATCTTTCCAAGCCACCTTCAAGCACTACCATTGCACTTCACTCTGGAAAATAAAATTTAGTACTCAAAATCCTTAAACTCCACTACAATCAACAGGAGGTACCGTTAATCATCATTACATGAACAAAAAGGTTACAAGGTACAAGCTGAGAGAGCAAAAGGGTGATGACCAGAAGGGTGAAGAATGAAGGAGAAAGTGGTGACATTGCTCACCCCATGCAACTAAACCCTAGGGGAGTTGAGCCCTTGGATGGGAGGATGGGCTCCATGCACAACTGACAATGAGTAGAAGTTCATTGGCTATTTCCCAATAATGAAGCTCATTAGTGGGTCCCAAGTTTAGGTGACCCATGTGAAGCTAGTTGGTGCCACCTTTTACCCACAAAGAGTAGAGGTGACACCTTACAAGGCATAAATCCTTTCTTTTTAAATATGTGTGTAAATCAATACACTTTACCATAGCAAAGATGCTACTAGTAGCCGGGAAAAAAAAGGTTGCAGTCTACATGCACAATGTTTATGGAATTTAGATCACTTCCTATTTGAAATTACACAACACTAAAGCTTCTTTTTTTATGGATCTCAAACTTTTTGTTTGGACATTAATGTTTTTGCTTGGTAAAAACTTTCATGAATAGTAACAACATTATAGTACTACATAACCCCAAATAGTAAGTGACACTAAATAACATAAGTGGTGTACTCATTGTAGAGGTTACCGAGCCATATCGGAGTGATATAACGTGGCAATAAGATCTTGTTACTTGCACTTTGGACGGTTTGAATTATAATATTGACAATAGTGGACCCTAACAAACTACAATAAAGATCTAGAGAAAGGAAACTCAATTGAGGTGTCACGGGGCATGTCATTGGAAATATGACTACATACATCAACACCGATTGTGATATTTTATGTCACATGTGTAATAGTGTCACTTACCCTTATACCATGAAGCATATGTTAGGTTACAATCAGGGGGGGTGTGCACCTTTCATTAAAAACCAAAAACCATGTGCATTTGTAACATCTTTTAGAACTTCCCTAACATATGTATATTGTAAAACCCTAACATTCATTAATAAAATCACTGAAGATTTTTTCATCCCCCAGATGTAACTCATAAGCATCTAAGTCTAAAACATATGTCATAGAAGTTTATACAAGTCTTGTTTTTAAATCTACCATCAAATGATCCATAAGATCATCAATCCACTTAATTATTGTTGGTTCTTTTTTTATACCAGCAAGAACCAATCTCCAAGCTCGATCCTAGAACTTGCAACCCTTAGAATTTGCAACAATCGCAATCCCTAAATGCTTGATCCAAGTTGTTGCACACATTGGAGGTTTGTTACTGATACAAAAACGATTGAGAGCCAACCCACTTGGGAATCAACACCTTTGCAATTTCAATGCTGCCCATGATCTAAAGATGGCATCAACCATAAAGAAGCGCCGACCATTCGTCTTGAAACCCTAAGCAAGAAGTGGCCTCATTCTCAAATCAACCACCCTTTACAAAACCCTAACATTGCTTCTTCCATACATACATGGAGGAGATAAGGAAATGAGAAAATTATCCATCCTAGTTTCATCCAATCTTAAATACTTATCCCAAAAAGCCTAGTGACTTTACAATACAAGTACAACATTTATGTATTTTCTAGAGGCCCTCCATACATGTACCCAACTACGTGTTATACTTTGTGTAGCATATGTATATGTAATACGAAAAAGTTCAAATGGATACCCTTTTGTGCACTCACATGTACTCATACGTGTTATGGCAGCTGCAACCCCCCGGGAGTTTGTGAGGCCAAACCGCCCACCCTTAAGCGTCCTAGTCCGGGTGAGGGCATGGTGATCACATTCACATTCTTCCTAGTTTAATCGTTCCTCCGTCATTCACTCCATTGCATCACACATAACTTCGATCACACCAATTTATTCCATGTCATGAGTACAAGCGTTGAAAAACGCTTTTCCTATCAGTGCTCTCTTAATTCCCTCTAACAACTCCCCACACAATCGCCAAACCACTTACATGAATCACTAATTATCTAGCCAACCCATCTTCTTCAACTTAGGGCGCTAGATATAATTAGCTATCATTATAAGCTTCCCCTAAACCCGTTACCATCTAGCTACTGCCTCCACATTCTGGCCTTAACCCAACGCTAAACCTTCTGTCGCAGCTGACCAGCGCTAAAACCTTCTGTCGCAGGTAACTGCCTCCCTTTCTGGCCTTAGCCCAGCGCTAAACCTTCTGTCGCAGCTGACCAGCGCTAAAACCTTCTGTCGCAGCTGACCAGCGCTAAAACCTTCTGTCGCAGCTAACTGCCTCCCTTTCTGGTCTTAGCCCAGCTAATTAACTAAATTTCTAATCTCCTTCTAATCAAGTAAATTCCTAAGCTCCCTCTAATCAACTAAATTCTTAAGCTCCCTCTAATCAACTAAATTCTCCACCACCCTACACCACACACACACACACACACACACACACCCACCAAGAGAGAGAGAGAGAGAATGAGAGAGAGGAGGAAGGAAAGAGGGAGGGCACCCAAACCACAACCTCCTTAGCCTTCTCCTACTTAGTAGGACCTTATCCTATCCACTAAACCCTCAACCCCTAAACCAACAAGAACATGTTCTAATTCAAACATTTAAATCAAAGGCACTTCCCCTTGCCTCATCAAGCACTACTCCTCTAATCAAAACACTCCCTAATGTCACTAAGCTCCTGAATAACCACACAAATAGGCTTAAGGCCTAAACATAAATCCACACCAAGCCTCACTCTTTTTATACTTTTAATTGTTTCAATAACACTCCAAATGCAATTCTAAGTAGATCCTAAACACAAAACAAATATGAGCACTCATTTTGGGCTCATAGAGTTCAATCTCCCTTGCAAGCAAAGCATGAGATTCATTTCATGGGTTACAACTAAGACCATTGCCTTCAAATGGCCTCAATGGAAAAATGGTAGAATGTTGAGATGGTGAGATTGTCATTTTGGGTAAAGAATTGGAACCCTCTAAACAATTTACCTTGCTAATTGGAGTAAAAAAAAAAAGCTTCCCATGTTAAATGTTCATTCACAAAGTGTAGTCCCTAACAAGTTGATCTAAGTACATTTTACATTGTGCCGTGCCATCAAAGCTTTCAACATTTAGTTTTTTCTTTGTCACGTCTCCATATCAAGGGATGTAACCATGAGAAATCCTAAATCATTATATGTCAGTGTTGGATGCTAGTGTAAACAAGCCGTAACTTAATATAGGTTTTGTGATACACGTGATAGATTTGTTAATAATAATAATATAGCATTGGATTTTTTTAGTGTTAAGTTTTTCCATTTCCTCCACATACTTGACACTTTGATTGTTGTGATACTTCATTCATTTACTTTCAAAAAGGAAACTTGAATAATTTGTAAGTTTTAAGGTGAGCAATTGACCCAACAAACCCCACAATGATCAGGTGAACCATAGCAAGTAACACTAGCAATGATCGATGGAGAATGCAACCAACGCCACTTGCAAGGTGAAAGCAAGTCCCAACCATTCAAGTTACCGGCTTGATGTTGCTAGGTGAAGAAGCTACAACTGAGCCGCTCTCGTGAACCCCTGAACAATTTTAGTAGTATCATACCAATTGTGCACTCATCTCTCTTCAAACTTGAGGTATGTAATCTTCATCAAAAATAATTTGAAGTCATTTTGTGTGGACATTAAGAAGTGTAACCTTTCAAGACAACAAATCATCATTATCCATCAAAAGGTCATATAATAATGTATTATCACGTTGACTACGTTGGAATACCATAAAATGAGAGACCCAAATTGAACTGCAAAAACATTCAACAATAAAAACACGCTCACTCAAAAACAAAACCACGTAACCTAAATCAACAATGTGACCATTGTCATACGTGTGAACCCCAAATATAAATAAGTATAGTGTATAATGTTGACTCTAGGCCCATTGTTGGTTGGGTATTACGTACCCACTCCCATCTTTTTTCCATGGTCCTTCTCATTCATCCAAACTACGAACATATATCCTAGAACACGTTTCCTCGTCGAGATTCCCCCAGTTGTCTTATAAGGGGTTATAGTACTCGATGGAGCTCTTCAAAACCATGTGCCATAGAACCAAAGCTCTAGTTTCCCACTCGGCGTGCAAAAAGAGGATGCTAGGTCTCCACAATGGGCGATGAATAGAAGACAAAAAATATATATAAAAAGAATAGACTTAACATGAATCATGGATTGTGTTCTCCAATACCAAAGCTCATGCCATATTAAGTAGTACTACACACTACTACACTACCACCCACATGGGAGGACTACAAAAAATTGGGTACTTAAAGACAAAAGTAGTGTAGTGTAGTATAGTACAATTGTACCTCGCATTCATCCAAACTAAGCAATATATGTTTCTTACATCTCATACGTGTTTTCTTTTTTTATTCATGTCACAACGGTTCTCACTAGAAAGGTTTGAATATATGAAAGCCATGAGTTCAATTCACCTACAACACTATTTTGCTCATACAAATATTCTCATGTTTTTCAATGGAATGAATATAGTCTCATTAGCAAGACACGTTGCACTCTTGATTGTTTTTTTTAGGGTTTGGTAGAAGTGCCTTAGATGAATTTTTTATTCTTTTATTCTTTTATGTTTTTATTTCTTTCTTTGCACTCACTTTTCTTGTAGAATAATATGCACCATGAAAGTAGTGCAAGAAGATTAGTGAATCCAAATTGTGTCCATAGTCATTTGCCTCATGATTTTCTTGGAGCTCATTTGAACATTTTATTCAGTATCAAAGTGAAGATTCTCGGGCTCAAGAAGTGGTCATATAGGTTCTCCCAACCCTATTGATTATTGAACCTAGAATGATTAGCACATTGTATCTGAGCACGTAGATGGCAGTCCAATCTCTTTCAAACAAATGCCGTTTTGGGTGTCATTTCTTAGACCCAAACCTAATCACAAACCACTCAAATATGGGTGTCTAGATTATTGTTGTGTTTGATTTAGGCACATCTACCTTATATGTGAGTGGTTGGCGATTCTCAACGCAAGTTGAGTATGACTTTTTTTTGGATTTAATGCATTGGATGCTCAGATTGTGGGGAGTAAATTGTGGACTCATGCAGTTTATTGGCAAAGCTAAGTAATGTTGTGCATAACATTACTGAGCAGCTAGACGAAGATCTTTTTCCAAAGAAAGAGGTTGCAATTAAAAACCTTTAAATCTATTGTTGCTTGTCAAAAAGTTCACAATACACAACCAAAGTGCTCCCAATAAACAAGGAATCCTGAAATTAAAGGATGGTTGTTCTTGCCCGATACCTAGTCCCACGAGACACAACCAAGGAGTTGAGTAATGGTATGTGAACATGAGGTCTATGTTTATGCAATAATAACTTTCCGTGCCCAGATTCTTGTCATGGTATCCAAATTTCTCTCGTTTGGTTCCCATACATGAATAATAGGAGACTAGGTAGAATAAGAAGCCCAATGTGGGCATCAAAGGTGTTTATGGATACTTCTTGGTAGACTTCGCAAATTCATTAAGATGCTAGATTACAAAAACAAAAACAAAAACAAACTCAAAACCCACAAAATTGGAGTTTTTTGTTCCAGGTTTTATATGTACTAAAGTAGATGATGCTAAAATCGTCACTTTAAGTGTTGAACAAAATTATTATTATTAAAATTGTATTTAGTTTTATTTTAATAATAAACAAGGGAACTCATTGCACCAAAAATATCTGACTTAAATTATGATAATGCAAATTCAAAATTTTATTGGTGGATGACCCAAAACCAACACATAAACGTGATATTTAAGTGGTGGATACTCTTAAGACCAATATATATGATCTTATTGTGTGAAAACACTTTTAGGGTTTTGATATTGGGTGAGGTGTTGGTTTTAGCATTATCCACCTTAAAGGTTGTTTACATCATGGACCATGAAGTCGTCCCAAGGCCCTGTAAAATATAGATTGGTTGTTGAACTCGTCCCGGGACCACTTTGATTTACACCAAGGAAAAAAATGTCAAAGTGACCATGGAGTTCGAGGTCCCCAAAAAACATGTTTTAAGGCCTACATTATCCACTGACATGGTCCAACGGGTTTTGTTGTGGGAGAGGCAAAAGAGGTGCTCTAGTAGAAAAAGGCAAGGGCCCATGGCAAAGGAATGTTGTTGTAATAAGTTTATACTGATTTTTTTTTCTAGGAGGAAGAGAAGATGAAGACAAGAGAATGATCAAACTTGATGATTTATTTCAAAATTGCCTTTTTTGAACATACATTAAAGAACTCAACACACTCACTATTTGGTGCATGGTCATTCCTCTTGGTCCACATTCAATTTACACTCAGTGAGGGGCCCAAAGGCTTTGTAAATTGGTGTTTTAAGAAATCGGGACCATGGAAGTTGGACCATGAAGTCGGACCATGGACAAAAGGCCACCTTCCATGGTCTGACTTCATGGTCCATGGTGTAAACCAGCCCTTTAGTTCCCCTGTGCTTTTTCTAACAAAACTGCTTTTGTTCCAATCTAATGGTTATTGTTGGCAGGACAAAACGTACATAAAGAATTTTAGAGTTCCTTCTGTTGGCGCTAGAGGTACTTGAAGCTAGTTATAAACTACACATTCAAATGTACCTTACAATGTGCATGAAAGATAGGGAATAGAATTCATCATGACATCAAATTCGACGTTAGAGATTTGAGTTATTTCATGTATGCAATGGAGATGGCATCATCCACATACTTCACCAAAAAAATATACATTAATATTTATCGTAGCATTAGAGATATTATAGCTACATAGCATAGTAACTAGAGTAGACATCACTTGAGAGATTATGCGTCGAATTTGTAGAGATATAAGACGGTGCAGATTTTTCCCGTGTACAAAAATGGAAATTAGGTGGATTACAACTTTTTCAATCATTTTGTTTCTTAACTAGAAATTACTATGAATTTTTGAAGTCAAAAGTTGGTCTAGACGTATTATTAATGTCTAGAGTCTACCAAAACTGCTTATTCCTTCACACTTTTAGCACTCAGAACTAGAACATGTGTCATGCCATTATTGGTGCCAACACGATCAAAACTCACTCCTAGCTTGATTAAAATCCAGTCGCAACTTGATAGAAATCCCGGTACCCTATAGACTGTCGATGAGGTCCTAATCGGAATAGACACCTTTATTATAAGTAGCTATATGATGGTCTCTTTCCAAAGAAAGACGCTTTGATTAAAATACTATGTTATTTCATGGTTGCTTGTCAAAAACTTAACAGTTAATAACCTAAGTGTCCCCCCATAAACATGAAATCCTAAAATTAAAGAAAATTTGTTTCCATGTGACACTTGGTCCCACGGAATGCAACCAACAAGATGTATAATGTTATGTACATGTTGTGATCGAATGTGCCTAATCTCATAACTCGTAAATGCCCAAGAGACCATTATGTGCTTTTGTGATACATTCTTTAAAAAAAACTTCTCACCTACACAATCACATTTGCATTGGAATTCAAGTGGTACAATTCACGTTCTAGTGTAATGGACAAGTTGAAATGTCTATGGGCCCCTTATCCAAGTTGTCCAATTCCGGTCCAAGATGACCCTAAACTATTGGGTGATATTGGAGAGGTACCCATTTCCAAATGGAATGGTTGGTGGTTTGATTCCCGCTGTGAAATCTTCTCTCTACTTGACGGAAAAAACTAGCTAGGGTAGGTAGGAAGCCAACAACCCACCCACCGCAAGGTAGGCAATAAACCTTACCCTGCACCAAGAAGATTCTTAAGCAAGGTAGGGCCAACGGGCTCAAAATCATGTCAGATTGCCTGACGTTGATTATTTATTTATTTATTTGTCCAATTCACTTCCTAATTTGCTTTGGATAAATTTTCCAGAATGACCAATCTCAAGTGCGAATTAGGCTTCTCTCATAATCTCAAATATGTTAAAGTAAGTAAAGTTTGGCCATCCATGAATCCATGACATTGTTTAATCACCACATTAAGTTATATCCAAAAAAGTTTGTCAAAAGACCATCTTCATCTTTGTGGCTAGAAAGTATCCATTTTTAGGATAATTATGTCATCCAAAATTTCAATAAATTCAATTGATGAGGACAAGCACAATTTGATGACTTGCTTTGCAAGAATGGCACACTTTGAAAAAGAAAGAAAGAAGATGTTGTGAAATGAAGCAAATGAACGAGACATGTAACTTGTATACAAATGTATTGTGCCGAAACATATATAAGTGTACTTGTAAGCTGTATTATATTTTGAGGAAGCCTTGCATAGCTTTGTTTAAAAATAACTTCTTTAAAGGGCTATCTTACATTTGACATGCGTTGAAGATTTTGAAATAACCCAGCTTGGTGTACGTGTCCAACAACTCGCTTGTGTTTACATATCCGTAATTAGAGGTTTTATTTTTAGGTATTGTGTGCTTAGATTTGAATTGTGGAGCATATTTTGGATCATACCTACATTTCATACTCCATATTGAGTACACCGACAAAGTTAATTTACAAGGAATAGGGTCATCTAAGATATCATTTTGATTCCTTAAAGGACATTCATGGGTGCTGTCAAAATTGTTCACCTTAGGATCAAGGAATGAAAAGGACAACAAAAATTAATCGAAACGATCCTAATTTTTTTTCCTCACAATCATCATTCAAGTGTGTACCAATAGAACCAAAAATGTATTGCATACCAATTGTATAACTTTACATGTGGCACCAAACATGGCCAACAATACAAAAAAACATGGCTACATGAAAAAGGAACGTTTAGTATTAGAGTTGGACATTAAAAAATATATGTATGGACACATGACACTTACACCAAGGTACTAGGATGCAAAACATGAAAAAATTGACCTCTGATGTACACTTGAATAGTAAAAATTGTCATTGATGTAGCCCAAACAAGTCATATGACCTCTTTACAAGTTTTATGACTTATCTACTCATTTCATAGGGAATTTATCCATTATTGGTGATTATTTAATAAGAAATAATATCTTTCTTGATAAAGCCTATGAACTACATACCTATTTATTTAAAATTTATTGATCAAATAATAGTAAATCATGATAAACGCCGAGATCCAATGCGACATAGTCCTTAAGTCCTTTGTCCCAAAAGTAGTACCCCAACCATGAATGGACCCATTATCTCTAAATGTTTGTCGAAAGGCTCATCACACTTATCACACATTTGCAAATCATCAATATTGTTTCACCTTCTTTCCTCCCTCATGCTCATAACCACTATCATTAGGAGAAAACTTAACCATTTCAATCATCCATTACAACTTGTTCACTACAACTCATGGTTCATAAATAAATTATACTAGTTGTCAATCACAATTTTTTGGTTGTATTTATTTGGAGAATTGCAACCATAAACCTCCAATTGACAACCAAAGATGATTATACACTTATGCATTTTCTTGCCGTCAGTTGCAATGGACAAGTTGCACTACATGGTTAAAATGGACAAGTTTCCTCCTACTATATGTTCAGTGATGTAAAGCTAGAAGAGTCACTTTTGAGCCCCACTTAAGGTGAGTGGCGGTCTATTATGGAGACTTCAAGCACTTCAATATTTTATAACAAAATAAAAGTCACATGAACTTATTTAGCAAATGAAATAGAGGAACATGAAAATTGAATATGTTATTTTTGGAGTCGAGATGAAATATGTACATTTTCAATTTTATTTTATATCAATAAATTAGAATCCATTATAAATGTAAAAGTTCTTGTTCATAGGTGCACTCACCTTATACCATATATTGGAGGAAAGAAAATCAATGGAGGTTGGTACAATTGTATG
The DNA here is from genome assembly GCA_950295325.1 of Polytrichum commune. Lineage (NCBI taxonomy): Eukaryota > Viridiplantae > Streptophyta > Polytrichopsida > Polytrichales > Polytrichaceae > Polytrichum > Polytrichum commune. Next base: position 64,019,830 of record OX485804.1, read on the forward strand.
GACACATAGCCATAAATTGACTCGGGCTATCCTCATAGTAAACTTGAATCCACATTATGTGTAAGAGAGAGAGAGAGAGAGAGAGAGAGAGAGAGAGAGAGAGAGAGAGAGAGAGAGAGAGAGAGAGAGAGAGAGAGAGTTGACCTTAGTGGGATCAGCGTGATTGAAATGTCCGTTCGACCCACCCTTGGTATGATGTTCATTGGACATAATATCAGTGGTGCAGGACTACTAATCCCTCTTGGGGTGGGCATTATAGTAACCAGGGTGATCAAAGTGACCATGGGAACTGAGTGACTAGATGATCTTTGTAGTGGTGGGCTTAGTGTGGTTGTGGTGTTGTAAGGGTATATGATCATTTTTCTTCGTGAGGTGGCCGCCGAGTCATAAGACTTCTCAGTGGTTGATTATAGCATCACATGTTTAGTGGTCCGGGTTCAATCCGTGATGACCTTGTATTGTGATGTGAGTGACTTGGCATTTATTTTGTGAGTTACTTGGTAGGAAAGTTATATCCTATAGCCACTAGCCCCTACCGTAAGTTGTGACAGTTCCTTAGCCAATGTTGACATTTATTCTTTTGTAAACCTAATTATTTGCTATTTGGTGGATATTTGGGGGTTGCTATGGTAGTTGTGTGTTCATTGGCAGTGGTTTGTTGTTTTCTATCCTCCTTTTGTGTAGATTTATGGACATAGCATGTTGTATGGCTTTGACGTTGATTGCCTCAAGTGTGTATTTGATGCTTAGCTTAGGGATTTTGAATGTTGTTTCAATACTTTCCATGAAGAAATGTGTGTGGCTGCCCTAGCACCTGTTGTGATGATTATTAATGGATCTACCTTCCAACCTTTGTTGATGACATTGTCTATTAGTGGTTTATATTTCTCTATATTTTGGATTATAATTCCATCTGGTATTCTATCGTTACAGTATCATTATGTGTAACATTATACTCATTCACAATTGCTAGTGCACGCAAACTATCTTAACGCTAGTCCTTTCATTTACCAATCCCATGGAGTATAGTGGAAATGCTCACATACGTATGAATATGCAAAGAGAAGGTATGACCGTATTAGTATCGTGATCCTATTGTGGGCACATCCACATACAATTTTGACCATTGGATCGGATCGCTCAAGTTGTGACATCATCCGGTTGGTGATTGCAAATCAAGTAGAGTGTCATTTCAAGTTTCACAAATAGGCTTGAGATGTAAAACCTACGTGAGGTCAATATGAAGGTTTCTCCTTCATATTAAATGATGATCATATAGGCTCTTCCAATTGTGTTGATAAATGAGCTTAAAATACTTAGTGTCTATAATTGGAGCTGAGAGGGAGTACATCATCTATTGATTCCATTGTAGCATGTAGATTTTTTGATGTCCACTCTTTACTACAAGTAGGATGTCATATGCCAAGTCACAAATTCTAGGTGTGCAATTAAAAATAATAATCACATGAGAATATCTGAGTCCACCCTACCTCATCATTGGGGCGATTAAATTTCAACGTCCAAGGGCAACAACCACACCTAGCCCTCCAAGTAAGTCCAACTCTACATCAAACTTTTAATGGTCAAGAAGCACTCATCTATGAGTTCAAGCACATGATGTTAGATCAATATTTTCACATGAACGTGGACCCTACCGGACATGAATCCCCTTTACAAAATAGTGGGGGTTATGGTGTTGGTCTTACTGCCATACTCCTCTCTTGTTCACAAAGGAACCCCCGGGCCCACCTTTGCTTTTGCAATGGCAAGTGGGTGGGCGTGCCCAAAATATTAACTTCTAACGTAGACGCTAGCGTTAGACTTAACTAATCATGATGACCTCGGGAACAACATTTATTAGTAAAGAGTAGAGAGTTGTTTAATGGAGATCTTGTGTGAGGTTCACAACTTTTCAAGAATAGAAATCATAAAAGTGCCTTGCTATCCTCCCCTTTGGCCATCATAAACACTCTAGAGGTTTTGCGAGGTCCTTTGAGTTTCCAAAATAAGTATAAAGGACCCACAAAGCATGCTTTGACATATTGAAAGTTTGCATTCCGTACGCAAAAGCTTTGGGGGTTCAATGTGGCATTGGTAGATGAGCGAGAACCAACACGGGAGCATATGCTAAGGTGGTGGACATTCTCAAAATCAACATGTACTCATAATTTAATGCAAGCGGAGTACATTGATTTTGCGTGGGTTGTTTAAGTTATAGTTTGAGCATGCACCCTCTTACCTCATGGAAGAACTTGGCATGTGCTCACTTGGAGGATGTCAGGAGAGCAGACCGAGGCTAAAGCAGCAGGTGTCGCCGCAAGTGGAGAGAGAGAGAGAGAGAGAGAGAGGCTGCACCAGATTCACGATGCACGAAGGAAATCAAGGAATCAAGGGGGAACGTGCAGTCGGTAGGAGGGAGGGGGGGCGAGGGGGCACGTTTGAGAATTATAATAACACCGTAATTCCTCCGACTCGCAGCAGTCTTTCAAATCATAATATTAACTCGAAGTTATGAACCTGCTATTCATAACTATTCCTAACCCTCCGTAGTCTTTCAAAAGTAATCATCTCTACAGTTTCTTAACCCCGCCGATCAGGAACTGGCCCCAAGATCATGTTTCTTTACTTCGTGAAGAAGGAAACTTGTCTCTGGTCGACAGGAACTGACTGAGGCGGCAGGCCAGCATTTTGTACAAGGCGCTTGGTGCGTTATGGAGTCGACGCCGGCCATAGGATACAGCAAGCTGCTTGCTCTTTTTCATGCGTGCAGGTGATCATCATCTGCGTTACAGGCCGCGTGGGGAGCATTTCTTGCGACATTTGATGATGAATGGAGAAGTGGACTGAGTGGACGTTCTTGGCAGCACCCAACTGAGAGAGAGAGAGAGAGAGAGAGAGAGAGAGAGAGAGAGAGAGAGAGAGGGCTGGAGGATTAATCAATTAATTTTTTTAGTGTTAGGAAGCTTTTGAGGTTATGGGGTTAATAGCGGGGCATGGGGCTTGTTGTGACCCATCATGGCCTGAGGGGTAAAAGAAGAGAAGGGATAAGGCTGGGGAAATATATAATATCACCTGCATCATGTAGGCAGAGAGAGACAGACAGACACCTGCATTGCCAGTCTGTGGCGCTATAGTGAAAAACTCACACTTTGGTGGTGGGAGTGACAAAAGCACGTCTTAAGCAGTTCCTGCACCAACCAGAACTGATCCTTGGAGTGGAGGGGTGGATAAAGATCGAGTAACGGTATATATGCAGCTCAAGATTGTCATATCTCCTCTTCTTACCAATGTCAATGATCATGCGGACTAATCCTCGGCATGCACGGAGCCTGCAGTGCGCGCGAAAGTGATGAGTGGCGTTGACTTTGAAACGGTGAATGGTGGTGCTGGTGCTGCTAGACCTGAAGGGGTGACGCTGTTGGTTAAGGGAATTGGGTATGACTGTCGATCACTGCACGCGGCCCGGCAATGTGGTTACGGCCTGCAGATGAATGGAGCGATCTAGTTGCTGCAAATGCAGGCTTATTTTTCTGTTGACATGTTATTGTCGTTCCTGGCGCCGTAGCGTGTGATCACAAAGGGTATGAATTGAATGAAGGGATCACGAAGCGGAACTTGGGCATACCCTGGACGGGATTGGGGGCGCGATTAATTTATAGGGGCATGTCTGGTGGCTGTTGATGAGACACAGACGGGAGGGGAACTCTTAGGATTCATCCATTCACCAGGTTGAAAGGGCCCACAATGAAAGGAAAGAAGGTAGTTCTGGGTTCTCAGCGGAGTAAGTGGGCTTGGTTATCTGTGGTGTTGCTGGGGGGGATCCTCATGCTGAGCTTATTCGACATCCGGGAATCATCAAGAGAACTGAAAGCTTCCGAGGTCACGCTGCAGAGCCACACGCAGGTTACGATGCATGCAGCCGAAACTGACACCATAGGTATAAATGAATTGCTACTGTTGAGTATTTTTTGACAGTTTTTTCCAATTGCACTCTGTTTAACGTCGTCGTCAGTCACTGAATTGCCAAAGCAGCTCATGAGCAAAAAATTGTATTCTTAGCAGTTCTTCAGCCCCTCTCCAAATTGAGTGCCCGTTTGTGAAAGAATGTCACAATGCACTGCACCACGACGTTTGAGCTCCAGTGTGCTAATTTTCAGCCATGACAAAACTCTGCTCCGCGAATGATTTATTAAGGGGCATATGGCTTAGAAGAAATTAGTAGACAAAAGAAACACGGATTATAGTTTGACAAGCTGTTTCCAGATTCTCATAGGTAAGGCATGGGTGTGCAGATTGCGGCCCTGCGGGGTTTCCAGGAGAGTCAATACCGATTGCACATCAGTACCATCCTAAGGGCGCTTCGAATAGGTCGAAAGCGACGCTGCAAGAGTCATGTAAGAGCAAGTACCTGCAGCACTGCTTCTGGAGAGCGACGAAGCAGATTCCATCCCCTGCGTATTCGTCTGCGTTGCGGGAGTATGAGGAGATGCATGAGCGGTGCGTGAAGGGGCATAACCTCACCGAGCATTTCTTGAAAGGCACAACACCGGCCGGGTGCCAGTACGTGGTATGGCGGGACATGGATGGGAAGGGCAACCAGCTGATCTCCCTCGTATCCGCTTTTGTGTACTCGCTGATCACGCACCGCGCTCTGCTCATCACTCCAGACGCATCCCTACAGCAACTGCTGTGCGAACCGTTCCCTCGCTCCTCATGGCTCGTGCCCGAAGGCTTTCCTGAGCAGTGGATGCGAGAGAAGTCAGCAGAGAATCAGCAAGACCTCTACACCCGAGCTGAAAACCTAACTCGGGGGAACGGCTCCATACTTCAACGAAACAGCAGCAAGGTGTTCCCCACCCCGAAGCACTTGAACGTCGGCCTCTCGAACTACAGCCCGCACCAAGCTCGCAGATTCTTCTGCCCCACGGAGCAAAAACTCCTCGCTCGCATCCCCTGGTTGCTCTTCCGCAGCAACCAGTTCAGTGCTCCTGGCCTGTACTTCGTGCCTGAGTTTCGGGAGCTTCTCAATACACTTTTCCCAGACAAGGCACTCTTCCTCCACACAGGGAGGTACCTGCTCAGCCCCACGAACGAAGTGTGGGATCGAATCGCCCGGTACTATGACACATACCTCGCCACTGCGGATACCAAGCTCGGAATCCAGGTCCGCACTTGGACAAACTCATACAAGCCCATCATCAGCCATCACATCCTCCAATGCAGCATTGCAACCCAGCTTCTCCCAAACCTCATAAACCACAACACTTCATCTCACGACCCGAATCCGAATCCTAACGCCACCCCACCGAAGCGCATCGCGGTGTTGATGGCCGCGCTCGGCGCCGAGTATCATCACGACCTGCGCGAATCCTTCCTGGTGAATGAGAACGAAGGAAACCACCGTGTGATGGTAGTCAGCCCGAGCTCCGAGGGGAAGCAGCAGACGGGACTGCTGGAGCACGACAAGAAAGCCATCGCCGACATGTGGTTGCTCAGCTTCACAGACAACATCATCTCGTCGCCGCGGTCGACTTTCGGTCATGTCGCGCACGGGTTGGCGGGAATCACCCCAATTGTGTTCCAGCGATGGGGGATCGACGAGAGTCAGTTGCCGGATCAGCTTTGTGCATCAACCAATCTGCCCGGCCCGTGCTTCATCGATCATCCGGAGCACATGATCTGCCCCTTGGACGCACCGGGCGCCGGCGGCGTCGGCGACGTCGACGACAGTGTCCCCGAGGTCCGCCACTGCCTCCACCAGTGGGGCGTCGGCGTCTATGAGAGCTGACGCCGACTACCGCCACCAGCCGCCTCCCCTTTCTGACCCGAAATATAAATTTAGCGGAGTGTGTAAACGTCCCTGCTTAAACCTACAGGTAAGATTTAGAATTAGAGTTTGGATTGTGAAGGGGAGGGGGTTGGTGTAATGTTCTCTCAAATTGGGTTCTAATTAAGTAAAATAATAGCGTTAGCAAGTACCAACTAATCAAGGCCTCCTAAAATGTGGCATTCTATTTTTAGACGTCACATTTAGATAATATAAGGTATCCTGGACATCGGAAATAAGAAGTGAATGTTTTGTTTGGAAACACTTCGCAAACGTGTCATTGGAGGTGTTCTTTGTTATGACACTACTGTCCAGCTTGTTGAGATGGCACCATGCGATTTTATTGATTCGGTTCTCGATCCATATCGAAGTCAATTGACAAAGTTTTGGCCCCATGAGAAGATCAATCTCATTGAACGACATCAACACGAACTCTTCAATGTTCACAAGAGGGAACCCGGCTCCAAGCTCCTCATTGATAAGCAGGATCATACAACATTCTTCAATACGAGATGGGATGATTTGAAGGGACTATTTGAGCATTTGCGAATGTTCTGCGGTGGATTGGCAAATGCTTTCACCAACACAACAAGCGTTGAGTCGGATTTTAGCATTCTGAAATGGGAAAAGATGACTTTCGGCAGTCAATGATGAACCTAACGTTGGAGGGCATCTTTCAGTCCAAGCAACACGGTGTTGTGATGGGAATTTATGTTTTGACTGGGTTTGATGATGGCGTTGGGGCCCGATAAAATGAGCAACTGACACTTTTACAACTTACGTCACGAAAATTGATTAAATTTGAGGCAACTTGCCACTTTTGCCGCTTTTGAAGATTTTTGGACACCGAATTTAAGCTAAAATCGGTAAAATTGGCGTTTGCCATATCTTAGGAGGCCTGAACTAATTCCTCCTAATCTATATTTTTTCAATAGGGGGACTTTGACTCGAAACCCATAAGTTACTTTGTTTGGTAGGTCGAGTATTGGCTTTAAGTGGGTCATATTGTGACATGAATTGTAAATTTTGAAATCAAGATAGTGTAGTAGATTTAGGAATTCATTGAACTGTCAATTTCATCTCATAGTTTTTGCTTTCGTACTAAGAAATTAGGACTTGGAATCTCAAGCTCTCCAAAAGCAATTATTGCACCTAGTTTGGATCCCTTGTACGTGACTCAATTATGGATTTCATGCGGGCACATTGTGGTGGCATGAGGTATAAAGTTAAACCCTAAACCCTACTAATGGCTACGGATTCAAATTTAGGGTTTCTTTGTATTCCTTTTTGAGGGGTTACACCCATGAATTTTCTTTTTCTTTTTCTTTTCTTTAGCCCCTCCTCTCTTTCCAAAGTTAATCAATGAACTTTAAACATCAATTCATGTCATGGACAAATTGGGTTTCAAGTTTAAACCATGTTGGCCCTCTATTGGGATAATAGATATGTAAAGACTTAATTACTCTATGTAGGACATTGCAATCCAAGGTTTCACCACAAGGTTTCTTGGCTACAAAAGACTAGGATTATATTAGACAATTTTCATGCCACTTGAGTAAGATAGTTATTCATTGGCAGAAAGTGGATTTGAGTTAGCTTTTGGTCTATGACTATGAGCGTCTACAAGGTTTGACACCAATAATCGTCATCTCTGGTTTTGGTTTCATATCCTTGGAGTTAGATAGAGGTATTTGAGGCTCAAGGGAAAGTAAGAACTTGGACTATACATTTAGTACCTGATAAATACTTTCAAAATCAATTCCATTCAATATACTATCAGAATTGGTGGTGCTTGGATTTTGCTTCCCTGCATATCAAAGACTTGGGAATTGATGCATATGAATGTACCTTTCCATCCATCTATGTTAAAGGCTTGACCTCCTATAGCTTTGTGATTTTCACATCTCAAATGTGTTTGACTAGACTAATTAAGAGTCTTTGCATATAATTTCAGTGTTAAATTAACTGGAAAAAAAAAACACCAGATGATCCATACTATTTCATGAACTATTCTTGCTGGATAAATGAGAGGTATGCTTGTATGCAACAATTTCCACTCTACATGTGAAATTTTTTCAACAAGCTTCTGATGCATTTTGTTGATTGAATCACATGGTGCATCGTTTGATTTAATCTTAATAGTAGTGTTTTCATATGCTATCAAATCATGGGCACTAGCGGATGACGATACACCATGATGATCTCTTAGAACCTTATAAACCCTCCACGGTGTCACATTGTCTAGATGCATGATGTCCACTTAGGGCATGTTTAGACTTGGGGTCAAGGCCATTGTGAACGAAGGCCAATATGTCCCATGTGGCATGCAAATGGGCCCCCAAGGCCATTAATAAGAAAGTAACCTACCTCCATTCATTGCTTTCATGTGTAAACCTATTTAGGTGGGGTTGGGGCCATTTGGAGGCTGCAATTATGAGAGGGTTATGAGAGGTTCCAACGTACTCATAAACTATTTTATGGATAATGATTAAAGTATAATAAGTTTAGAATTTCTCCCCTCCTATTCAATGCTCAAAGAATAAACTACTACAAGCAAATTAAAGCTTTGACAATGGCCTCAACTAGAGGGAAAGAGTCCACAAGGTTGGGAGCTCTCTTTTCCAAGGCTTGAGGCCATTGTCATGATGAATAAAATAATTTATTTGTTAATTGGCCCCAACTCATGGTGTAAACTTGAAGAGGCGAGTCCCAGCCTCTCTACCAATGAGAGGAGTGGATTTCTTTCATCCCAACCCATTTTTGAGCCTTGACTCCAAGTCTAAACCCGCCCTTAGTCCCCATCAACCACATGACAATGTTCTTGAATAATATGTGTGACACCAATCTAGACATTGTCTTGTGACTTCTCCACAATGTCCACTAACCACTCTTTCTTGGCAAATGTCAATGCTCTCATGGTTTTGTTGTTGTGTTGCACATTATTTGCAAATTTGATCCTCAACCTCTTTACATGCCGCAATTATGTCGTCACTTTACCAACTAAAACATCTAAAGTAGCAATATGATTAAGTGAGTCGTCGCAATTAATAACGGCATGATCTTCTCCCACGATTGCTAACTTCTCCACCAAACCTTGCCACAAATCCTCAAAAAGTGTGCGCAATGTCAATGCCATGGTATGCACATCATGGGTCTAATGCATTGTTGAATGTAAGACGCACATAAGCTACATACTCAGTCCAATGGCATTCAATGGAGGATGGGAAAATGCCCTGATTTTGAGCATTTGCTTTGAGGGTATGAAGATGAGCGATCGTAGTGTGTGGGCATTTGAGAGAAATGTAGGATTCACCAGTAGATTATTATTGGGTTCTTTCAAGGAAAAAACATTCAAGCAAAAAACTCGGATATTTCATAATATATACAAGTTTTTTTTTGTAAGAGATTAGGTTTGTATTTGTAGAGGAAGAATATACATATGAGAGAGATAATCTCAGTTAAGAATAGAGTTGCAATGTCATTACAAAGGCTTGGGACTGGAAATACCTTGTATAATGTAAAAGAAGTATATGGGATGGCTGAAAGTATAATTTTGCAACATTTTGCATTTTTGCATTTCACATTTTGCAACATTTGTGATCCAATCACTTCTACATTTGCATCATTGAATAATTAAAATTTGATAACATTCCTACTTTCCAATGAGGATTTGTGCAATCCAAATTATAATTGCTTCTATGACATTCAAGGAGAATTTTGGCTTCATTGTTGAATTTCAAAACCACTCCCATCTTGCAATAAACTTGCCATTGACCAAATATATATATATATATAAAGAATTTCAATTATTAAAAATATATTACAATCACACATACAACAAGCTCCAAACATTTCAACTTGTAGGGAGTTTTTTAAATAATAATTTTTTTAATGAGAAAAACCTTCTGCATCTTTCTAACTAGTTTGTCCTTAAAAAATTATAACTAAAAATAAATTAAAATAATTGTGACAACCATTGATAATTGCTTCACTATCATGGTCTTGTGGAATTTGCATCAAGCCTACCTCCCAGAGGTGGGTCTCATACAAATTCCAACATATCATGCACCCTTATTCAAAACTTGCCATGTAGGACTTCGTATAGACTTTTCATCCACAAACTTTTCTTTGGACCTTTAGGCCTTCACCTCCTCTTGTGAAGTGAACTTGAACGGTCTCCGCCTTTTCAACCAATGAGAGCTCTTACATTGCAATGGTCATGGGCCTTCAGTCTTGTGTGTGAAGTGGCCTTAAATGGTGGACAATAGCAACGCTTATATGCTGCATGTGCATTTTCACCAATACTTTACATGTCTACAAAGCAAAAATTATTTCCACTTTCCTTTCTGGATTTGCGCAAAACATGCCCAACAGACTGTCCCAGCAGCTCAACATTGTGCAATCTAGTATTAGTCAACTATGTTGATAAGTTGATGGAAGACAAGTGCATAACCAAATACCTAAACTTCAAAGGTAGATGGTGCAACAAGGAAAGGCCATAAAATTAGGAACAGGGATGTCTGAGTTCGAGAATATTTCAACTCCATATCTCCTTGGAGTTACCTTTGAAGATTTACTACTGCTAGATGGACACAAATAGACAGGAATATTACATCTTTGACCCAACAATTCTGGGCTGGGGCAAACCAACCCATACACTGGTTCCTTGGAGGCAAGGGTTTACGCATCCAACAAGGAACAAGTGTATGGGTTGGTTCGCCCAAATCACAATTCTGCAGCCCCCAATCAGTAGTGCGTTTTTCACTTGAATGGCGGAAACTGCTCCATCAGAAGTGTAAACACAATAATCCATGCCACTCTTGCCATCAGATTTGATTCAATTCAGGTCATTCATGACCTTCATAGCCTTCACTATGGAGATCTAACAAGCTAACAAGCAATTCAATTACCTTCGATACAGTGTGCATTGCTGTAGGCATAATACCACTAGGAATTCACAACATAATTTCCACTCAGATGCATTGCCAAGTAAAACCTGATTAGATGCTACAATTGAAGAATAAGCCACACAATAAACACAAAGGTGAAGATCAAAATGAGACTTTGCAATTCTCAGAGTCTACAATGTATTACAGATCGTTGTTCTTCTAGGATAGTAACTGTCATATCTGTAGGTTTCTGACTGCAATCCTACGCCAATTAATAGCAAATAAATAGAAAGTCACTTGTCAATCTATAACTACAGGTGGTCTAAAGGTCAGGGGAGATGTTTCGCAACATCACCTTCCACAACTTGGGACAATTTAGAGAGGCTGAGACAATTTCGCATACACTGGTAGTGTGACTACATACAAGAGTAATGAAACAACAATTTGACATATGTGTACTCTTATGCATTGTTGAACCTTGTCAGAGCTCATGTGGAAAGAAGAAATAGGGGCGAAACCTGTTAAGAAGCAAGATCAATCAAGTAAAGGAGGGCGTGATTAACCTAAGTCCAGCGAGTTGGCCAAAATGCGTGAATCCAATAGCCTGTTTTCCAGTTATCAAGGGCGATGACCTTCCTGACCGCCACGAAACTCACGGTGATGACGACGAGCATCACAACGCGTTGGGCAACCTTGGAGCGCATCATGGGGGCAAAGTGGGTTACAAACCCTAGCAACACTCCCACGATGGTGTATAGGAAACCCACCACAAACCCCTCTGTTCCCAGCTGCATCCCTGAACCCTGGTAAAAGAACACCAGCTTCTCGGGGTTGTTGCGGTCCTGCATGAAGAGCGGCATTTTCCGAATGATGTTGTGCATGCCTCCAGACACACTGAAGAAGTAGATCATCAACGCAAGTGACAACCAAACCCTAGGCTCCCGCAACGGCGACTGGGGGGCGATCATCTGCCTGATCACGAAGGGAGAAGCCAGCACCAACAATGCTGTCAACGCCCAGACTTGATTCCTGGTCAAGGCTGGGGGGCGTTCGATTTCACCACAGTCTATCTTCGTTTTGGATGTCATAAAGGAGCACATGCCCTCGGCATTTCGGGGAAACTCGGTGCCCATCTCCATGCTAGAATGTTGGTCGCCGCTCCCCATGGGCACATATCTCACATGGGGCAGCGTTTGCACTCCAAACAGCTGGAACACACCCTGCGCTTGCCTGAACTCCAAGTCGCAGAAGAACACCTTGCTCTCCGAAGGTTGCCCCTTATTATGTTTGATGTATGTGGAAGCCATCAACCCGAATTCCTTCCGAATCTCCTCCAGCTTCAGCTCCTTGTTGTTGCGAAGCTGGTGTGCATCGAAGAACAGAATGAGAGAGTAGGGACGCGGATCCGAGATCGACATGAAGCGCCGGAAGCCGCCTTCGTCCAACCGCACGACTCCATCCTTCGAGACGGTTTGCAAATGCACGAGCTCTGCCACGCGATCCTGGTTCGTATCCGCTTTGGCGATGCCCGCGATTAGGGCCAATACACTGAACAACCCCACCACATTCTGCAACTTCATACCCATCGCAACCGAGACGGAAAACCTAAATTTACCTCAATCTCCCAAATGCCTCAACCCTCCAGCACTAATTCCTCGCCTTTGCCACCTCCCTCGCCATCCTCTCCTTCACCTTATGCTTGTCCTGGCATCCCAACAACCACACGATGAATGAATGCCACCCTATGTACTTGCCAAGCATGGCGTTATGCCATAGCCACAATTCAGCTGCAGCAAAAATATAGACAACAGCACATCCAATTCCATATTACAATCATAATATGTGAAGATGTCACTGTGGCACCATAGAGTTGGCAGATTATAAACCAAAGCTCCAGCCTAGTGATCGCACATTGTTGAAATTCGACCAAACCCTAAACCAACCATCTGGGACTTCAAAAAAAAGCATTATAAAGTAAAGACAGAACATGTATACATCTCTTCATCTTCTTCTAAGAGAATGGTTACGCAAAGACCACCTTAGCCACAGGTTAGCCAAAAGTGTGAATCGCCCTTTATCAACAAAGTACAGGTGGAGATTAACCCCTAAAACGGACACAAATAGAAGGACAAACGGAGAGCTGCAAAACAACAAACCTGCTCTAGATTTCCTTTGACGATGACAGCCTATCAATGGGTAAATTATAGGACCTTCACGGTGCAACAGTGCGTCAAAATTGTTGATGTGTTCCTGCAGATCCTCTCACAAATTCACGTGGAACCCAACAACTAAGTTATGTGTGTTCCTCTCAACGAATTTTTGGACCTCCATTAACGTTAAAATGCCTTGCTATTGTCACTGGAAGCTTATTGCGACCAGCAGAGGATGTAACTCTCACATCCAATCTTCACATCATGCTCTTCTCTAAAAAAATGCATACATGGCACAGCAAGCACATCGAAGGCACAGAACTTGGAAGATTGCTCTGAACCTCGGTGAACTGTCAATGATTTCTTGGACCTCCATTGACCAGGTAAATTGTCTTCTCTTCTTGTTATCACTTGAAGCTCAGTATGAGCAGCGTAGGATCATAACATCTCAATTTACTCATTCACAACTATCTACTCTGCTCCGTTTTTTTCCATTTTGGATCTCAGACATGTACTCCATAAAAGCGATGTTCAATTGACCAGGACGCGAAGTCTGATTCTTAAACTCCCGCTTTCGCTCTTCACATGCTCCTCTTTGACAAATGCAAATATGGCACAGCAAGCACATTGAAAGCATTGAAAGCTTCCAGAGCTTCGAAGACTGATATGAAACTCGAAACCCCAAACCGAAAGCCATCCTTGTAAGCACACAAGGAAGAGTGAGGCGAAGGTTCTACCTGAAGATGAGAATGTGAAAGCGTCACATTCTCGAGGAGCGCTGAAGAAAATTTGTTACATAATGAGGTTGTAAAGCATTCGCTTCCTGTTTTTTTTGTGGGTCGGGTCGATTGAAAGCTGACAAGAAAGTGGAAGGCAATGGACCCAGCTAACGATCGAGGGTAGAGGAGTAGAGGCCGAAGAAAGGGGGTTTGACCTAAACATACAGACCCATACAGAGCTTTTGACTCAACCCAAATCTAAGGGCCGGTTCGCATGGGGTCCCAAGTCCCACTCATGTTAGCAAGTCCCAACATGGAGGCAAAGTCCCAACTTAAAGTCTCATGAAATCGTTAAAAATGGTTAATTATCATTAAAGTCAAATCTTGATTATTTTTTGAAAAAATGTTCACAGGACTTGTGTTGAGAGTTGGGTCTAGCTTACCTAGACCCAACTCTCAACACAAGTTCCAAGCCTCACCTCCAAAAAGTGTTATCATGTGGACATCCATGTCATACTTGGGACTTAGGACTTAGGGCCGTTTTACACCTAGAGGCCAGGCCAATTCCCATGGAGGCCGATTGCATAAAATTTCAACCCCTTTTGGGTTGGAGGCCGGCCTCAACTATACATCATAATAAGATTATAACAAGGGGCGATTTTTTTCATGTGTAAAGGCCTTAGGGCCAAGAAGCCAGGCCCGATTCAATAAATCTAGGATAATCCAACGGATCTAGCATAATTTAGCATAAAGCCGGTCATATTTCCACATAATCCAACAGATTTGGTTCGCTGAAAAATATCATGTTTTATTAAAACAAAAATTGAAATTTGACATTAGCCCAGAGGCCAAGAATAGGCCCTCCATTTTGGGTGCACCCAATTCAATGAGCTTGGGCCATGTTAGACCATGCATTTTTTTGTAATGTAGTGTTGCAATGTAGGCATCCATGTTGTACTTGGGACTTAGGACTTGGGAGCTTTGGAAATTGGTAAGTCCCAACTTCCATGCTATCAATGGTTGAGATTACACATATTGATCTCAAGTGACTTGGGGCTTAGGACTTGGGATCCCATGTAAATTGGCCCTTATAAAGTGCGACTTGGAGACCAAAGATACACGGGTCTTAATTGGTTACTTTTCTTTACTATCCCGCTTCTCCTAGGACATAATTTACATGATTAGTATGAGAGGGATAGCAAATCCTAACCGAGTTTGTAGTTGCTTGCCTCGTAATTTCTAGGGCTCATATGAATATCGTATTCATTATCAAAGTGAAGATTCTTGTGCTCGTTAATTAGTCATATAGGTCCCCTTCCAAATAATAATAATAATGAATTATGTTGACTATTGAGATTAGAATGTTATCATATTTTGAGCATACAGTCCAATTTCTTTTACACATTTGTTCTTTTGGTACAATGTTCAGGGAGAACCGGCGGCTCTTTACAAATGAACCGATTGGTTTGGACAAAAAACAGGATATGGAAGAGTGCAGTCGGATGGGCATCCGATCCACCATGGGAGGAAACCGGATATTGACGGGTAGTCATTTTGAATTCCCGGATAATTCATGGGTTCAATGTGTAAGTCCCCGGATAATAACCGTCCCCCCGAGGGTATCGGCAGATACCAGCCGATCACCGGGGGTATGTGCCAGATCCCGGCCATGTATGGGGAGGGTCATGAGGGAGATAGGGGTCCCTTCCCCCCGCCCTTTCTGAACTCATTTTCCACTATTCCGAGTCTCGTCCTCCTCTCCTTGGCCCTTCTCCTCCCCTGAGGCACCGTTGTGGCCCTCCCCCATCTCCCTCCACTCCTTCAACATTGTTGCGGCCCTCCCCCATCTCGCACTCCTCTCCTTCAACATCGTTGGGGGCCTCCCCCACTGCCCTGTCCTCATTCAACATTTGTTGCCCTCGCATCATTGTCCAACTTCAGTCGCACTCCGACTCCCACACTCCGATCCTGCCCCCTACGGCGAACATGTTTGCTTTTGAGTTGCTTGTTGGTCTAGGGGTTATGATGTATTGGTGGGTTGATAGATTGAGTTCCTTGTTGGTTCAGGTTGATTGAGTTCCTTTATGGTGTAGGGGGTTAGGATGTATTGATTTAGGTTGATAGAGTTTCTTGTTGGTCTAGGGGTTAGGATGTATTGGTGGGTTGATAGATTGAGTTTCTTGCCGGGTTTAGGTTGATTGAGTTGTTTGTTGACCTAGGGGTTAGGATATATTGGTGGGTTGATTGATTGAGTTTCTTGTTGGTTTAGGTTGATTGAGTTGTTTGTTGGTCTAGGGGTTAGGATGTATTGTTGGGTTGATTGAATGAGTTGCTTGTTGGTTTAGGTTGTATTGTTAGGTTGATTGATAGTGTTTCTTGTTGGTCTAGGGGTTAGGACATATTGTTAGGTTTAGATTGATAGTGTTTCTTGTTGGTTTAGGTTGATAGAATTTATTGCTAGTTTAGGTTCATATAGTTTCTTGATGGTCTAGGGTTTAGAGTTTCTAGCTGGTTTAGGTTGATGGAGTTTCTTGCTAGTTTAGGTTGATAGTGTTTCTTGTTGATTTAGGTTCATAGAGTTTTTTGTTGGTTTAGGTTCATAGAGTTTCTTGTTGGTCTAGGGTTTAGAGTTTCTTACAGGTTTAGGTTTATAGAGTTTCTTGTTGGTTTAGGTTCATAAAGTTTTTTTTGTTGGTCTAGGGTTCAGAGTTTCTTGTTGGTTTAGGTTGATAGAGTTTCTTGATGGTCTAGAGTTTCTTGCTTTGTGAATACTTGTTGATTTGGTTGTTTTGTGATTGTGTTGTTATTTTCAGATTTAATGTTCGTATTGGTTGGGTGTGCAGGAGCACGATATTGCATCAATATATGGACACATTGAAATTGGGTTTTATTTGTGATTATCTTTAACTTGGCCATTGGTAGATTAGTTGTAGTTGTTTTTTCTTCTTGGTTGTGTTTCTATTATGTTTTCTTTGTGATTGTATTCTAAGATATTTGTGCACTCTAGGAATTTTATTTTCACATGGTGAAAACATAAAAATCCGTGCACACTATATTGAAAAACAACTCATAGAGTGATAACTCAACATTTATTCATACATCATCATCATCTGAAGATTGTACCTCTCGTCCGGGTTTGACTCCATTGGAAATTGTTGTGAATCAGTGGAATGATGCATGGTATAGTAAGTTTGATTGGATTGAAATTTGATTCTATAACGGGTAGGGTTTTTTTGCAAAATTTGTAGATAAAAATGAGGTAGATCAACCTTCATCATTGTGGCAGCATTAACATTTGAATATCAATATTTCAAGACCATGGAAAGAATGTAAAGCATAGACGTTTGCCTCGGACAATGTAGAAAGGCGAACGAACAATGAAAAAAATATTGTAGAGGCGAATCGAGCATGGGATAAAATCATACATTCTTTGTTCCAAACAACGTATTATGTACGGAAGAAAGTCATTCATTTTTATAAGTCCTCTGGTTTGTGTTTTTTGCTTGTAAAGATTAAAGCTAATATATCGGAGAAATTTTATCATGATGAGGAAAATGTGGTGAGATTTTATTTTGCATCTCATTAGTGGTTCAAAAAAATTGTTAGATAGGGTCCGAGACTCTAGGTTTTTTAGTATTATGATTTATGACTCTACAGATATAATTGTAATAGGTTATTTTATTGTCTTTACTAGTTTTGTAAATAAAGGTCTTAATTATTGAAGAAAAATAAAATTATGCATACATAACATTTAAAACATTAACAAGAAGCATTAAGAAATTAAGACCAAATTTTGACAAATATATGGAATTTGGCTCCGATGAAGCATCGATGATGATCGGTGATGTAAAGATTTAATTTGATTTTTCTATCGAATTAACATAGTATTAATAGTAAATAGAATATAAATAGTAAATATTATATCGGTTGGATAAGTTGGGAGTTAGAAATTAGCTTAATAAGTAATCCTAATAGAACAAGCGTCAACAGATTATTATAGAATTATTTTATGATTAACTTAATTAAAAATAATAATTGAGTGGTTGGTGAGGCTATGGGTTTAGGATATTCCAAATCCAAAATTATTATGCAACATAATGATTAATTGAGTGAAATAAAACGATATTGATTCGTAAGGATATCTCTTTTATTTAACCGATTTGCTTCGATGAGAGAATATACAATTTGACAAGTGTCTTTTGACATTATCATATCAAAATATGATGAAGTATTTTGGACGAAAAGAATCAACAGTGATTAAGATGATCCAATATGAAGGAGAACGTGGCGAGGGGAAATACCACGGAAGTGTCCAACTCCACCACGTGAAACAATCATATTTAATTGGCATTGAAGTCGCTTCAACATCACCATTTTTTCATAATGAAGTTATTTCTCGGTTTCGGGCCTTTAGAAACCTAAATTCCTCAAAGTATAGTCATTTGTTTTCTCCAAATGACTATCATTTTCTATCATTTTTATATTTTTAGGTAGGTCTCAAAGTTATCTCTTTATTCATACTATTATTGTTTAATTCTAAAATATTCACTAAAAGTTATAAACATTTCCATGTGGCAACTCATATAAACCTCATTTCTTCATATTTCATTTCAAATAATTAGAAGTTGTAAAATATTATATTAGTGTTCGGTCCCTTTTGTATTAAATTCTAATAGTTTAACTATATTTTAAGGTCTAGATTACCGATTCCAAGGTAACCAAGCTTAGGTTGGGCTAATTGAATGATTAGGAGGCTAACTATAACATTTTCACTCACAAGACTTTCGAACCTTAGAAAATATTATTTGTGAAATAAGGATAAGCACGATTCAATCCTTTGGTATGGAAACCAAGGGGGTGCTTACTTTATCTTTGAAGCAAACAAAATCGAATTGCTCTGTGTTTGAAAGAATATGTATTTTTTTTAATCTTCGTCCATTATGTGACATATGAGACAAATTTAGTGGCTATGGATGCAACAATAGTTGGACCTTGCAAAAACATATATAGATAAATAAATATGTTATTAAATTTAGTAATAATATATTTTAGAAAATCATGTAAGAGAAAAAATGCATGATTTTTATTACAAGAATAATTTGTTTATTGTACAAAATATTTGAAAAATATCACAAAATTAAATATTTGTCACAGTAGCAAACTTTGATAACCTTTTGTGATTCTTTAAAGAACATTCCGACTTATTTTAGAAACAATCATGATGTTATGAAAGATGGTGTTGGGTTTAATATATTTTTAAAAAATTACCTTCAAGTACATGTATTTACTTCATTTTTTATTGTTATCTTACATATTTTATCCATGTTATCACATTTATTTCAAAATAAATTTATGGACATAACTATAATAGGTTTGGTGGTAAAGACCGATATTGTGCAAATATGTATGCTCTTCATTAATGAGTCTACGAATTGGAAGAATGAGACCTTTATTGTGCAAATCGGACATCACATTTTACCGGAATTTGGTCTTGGAAGAAGATATTTAGGGAGGCTATCGAACGAAATTAAGGGAGGTAAATTTTATGATATTGAAATGATACGGAATTGAACAAAACAAGATCTTATGGATGCAGTGGTTTTTCAAGAGCATTTTGTCTTAGCGGTATCCAATGCATTAGAATCTAGATTTGAGGACAACCATATCAAAACAGTATTTAAAGTGTTAGATCCGACTAATATGTCGTCTAAACAAGTTGGCATAACTAATTCGGGGGTGGTTGATTTATAATTGTTATATGACCAATATAGAGTTGAGCATGAAATTGAAGGAAGAAAGATCCTTCCATTAATAAGTTATAAGCAACTATCGATTGGTTGAATCAAAATTTCAAATATTTTTTGTCAATAATCACTTGGAATCACACCTTAAAAATAAATTATGAGAATTTCTTAGTTTTAGCCAAGGTAGCTAAAATACAATATATTAGCACATTGAGTTGTGAGAAAGCATTTTCAGTCCAAAATTATATAATTTTTAAAAATATATATATATATGTTAACAAAGAATTTGGAAAGTATTTTGCGGGTTGTTTTAAAAAATGCCAATTGAAGATTGTCATGAAATCATTCATGAAATCATAGGAATATGAAAAACAACAAGAAATTTAGGTATTTATTCTCTTACCCAGAACGGTATCCATGTGGAGTTGTTGGTTCCGAGCAAGAAGATAATAATTTGTTGTGATTTGTGCATGAAATGTAAATTATTGTGTTGGTGATTATTTGTACTAACTTAAACCCTTCTTGTCCTCAATGGTTTAGGGTCATCTAAGTGTGTAAGAGGATCATGAATGTGTGTTTTTTTGTTTTATATTAGAACATGTGAAGTCATTCATATATTAAAGAAGTTTATTGTTGTGAGTTTGTGTTCTATTGTATGACATGTGTATAAGAATATGTGTGGAATATGAGTTGTTGATCTTTGTAGTCATAGAGTATTTGAAAACATTGGTGGTTTGAGGGGTTGTAAATCCTTAGCCCCCAACTGGTGGGGGATACTTGAACCAGGTCCAATTCCTGCTAAGGATAAATTAATTATTTTGGTAAGGGAATATAATTTAGTTGAGAAATATATAAAAATCGGCCAAGATATTATTTAAACGGATTTTTTACCGGCCATCTTTTTACATCCGGATTTCAACCAAGGAAAAATGCCAAGTGGGGGAAATGAACCGGATGAACTTGATGGATCCAACCCAAACCAACAAATAATATGTAATAACCGGTTGGGGCCCATTTTAATCAATTATTAGAGAGTTCGTGTGAAAAATCTCCTCGAACATTGTTTTGGTATCAATTCTTGGGGCCACACATAACCACATTCCACTCAACTATAGCCCAACTACAGGTGTCCGATTAAGATAAATAACACAATTAGGTATGTCTACTTTGGAGTTGACATACAAAAGAAAGTTGTGAATGTTGATGTTAAGACTATATCTATATGGCTATAATTAAAAAAAACACGTTAGTAAAACTAAAAATTGTATTTAGTGTCATAAGGTATTTTATGTCATCATGGCAACTTTTCTAATGGCATTTCTTAGAAATAAATTAACAAGTATTGTCATGGAAGATTGAAATGTGGATGAAATCCTTGCCATTTATTTAAACAAAGTTTGGCACATTATGCGTCTTGATAGTTTTGTGATGACATATTGTCATGGATGACTGAAACTTGAATGAAAAATCACTTAGTAAGTGACAATAATTGCAACATTGTAAATCTTTAATGTCCAATTGGTTTTTTGTGCAAGGAATGACAAACAAGGTTAGGTTTACATTTAGACTTGGTGATACTACATGGGCAATTTACATTCGTAGTGAGCAAGACAAATAGCATTGGTGACACTAAATACAATATTTAGTGTAGTTATCATCATAAACAAGTTTAGACAAATCAAAAGTGTGATTTTAATTATGTTGGTCAACAAAAAGAATATACTAAAGTGTTAGAGATGAGCTTGAGATGAGCATGTGAAGAGTGAAATAGGAGTTAGGGCTACTTCACACTATGGCCGAAAGTCGACAGGCCGTCGTTTTCCATCAATTAGATTGCAAGAAACCAAGAATTCGGCCTCTCCACCCTTCACACTAGAGGCCAAAGTCCAAAGGCCGTTGCAATTAGAAATGCCTACATGGCAATACTTTTTGACCAAGGCGACGGACTCTCGAAGGAAGTTTGGGTCGGACATGAATGGAAATCCAAACTATAGTGGAGAGGCCGTCAATTTTTTTCATAAAAAAAATCAAATGTTGACAAGATCTTGGCCGTTAGATTGGAGGGGTTGTTTTGGGCAAGGAAATAAAGTGGGATGCTCCTTCTTCCTTTGAACTTTGGGCTTGGCCTTTGGAGGCTTCAAACTATGGCCATCCGAGTCAAGAGGCTGTGGGAGTTCATGGCCAAAGGTTTGGACTTTGGGCTTGACCTTTGTAGGCTTCACACTGTGCCTGGCCGAAGGCTCCAATTCCTATATTTTATTGATTATTTTCAGTCCATTGCTTTGGACTCTCAACAAAGTTTGGCCATTCAATCCCACGGCCTCACGACTTGGACAACCATGGTGTGAAGCGGCCCTTGGAAACACGCCATCTTCTTTTTAGCCCTAAAAAGTTGGCCCACCATGGCAAACTGGTTCACCATCTATTATTCAAAGGGGGTTCATTACCCACAACGTTGCAATCTATGTGGAGCATCAATGTGTAAGTGTAGGGTTAAAACGGGCACTAATGTAGATGGCTCTTAAATGGTTATTTTTACCAACTAGCCCCACTTCTCCTAGGATAAGAAGCACGCGTTGAGTACAAGATGATTAGCAAAATCCAAACCAAGACCATAGCCACTTTCCTCATAATTTTATGAGTTCATATGAATTTCTTATTCATTGCTCATGCTCATTGAACAATGATATAGGGTCTCCTTATAATGTTGATTATTGAGCCTAGAATGGTTATTAATTTTTGAGCACGTAGTCTAATATTCTTTTAAATGCATATCTTTGGTTATCTGTTCTTGGAGCCACACCAAACCACATACCACTCAAATATAGATGTTCGATTGAGATAAGTAACCAAATCATGCATGTCCATCTTATCCATATATATGCAAAACGTTTATGATATTACACTTTCCATGTGAGCTGCATATTTGTCTTTTTTTGCAAAGGTTGGAAGTGCTTCTTAAATTTAGATCTTCTCAAATTCAAGTATGAGATGAAGAATTGTTGCTAATGTGGCACCATTTTCCCGTTAAAATTTATTAGGTACGTGGGTCTATCTTGGGCTCTCCCATCTCCACATACATTTTTGCCATAGTAATTTAGTCTCATATGGTCATCAATTATGAATCACATAGATTGTCATCTCAAGTTTGAATCTGGAGCCAAGGAGTAAGAGGTCAAAATGAAGATTATCATTCTCTTTAAATGGTTAGGTAAACTATGTTCTCTTGTTTTGTTAACCATTGAACCTAGAATGGTAAAAGAATGAATGTTTTGATCATATAGTCCAATCTAATTAGAACACGTATCTTTTCGTTGTCCATTATTAGCTACAAGCCTTTGCCATATACCACTCAACTATATGTGTCTAATTTAAGAAAAGTGATCACACGACGCCCACATAAACTTACATTACCATAGATGGCTCTCTATTATGACACAAAATAATTATTTTCCCCTCAAAAATTGCCACATGTCATGCTCACATTTGCCACAACATTCCATGTAGTATCTCACGTGGAAACTTCGTTCCGGCACATGTAAAGGTGAAATAGGAAACCCTTCTACAATTGTTTGAGGGAGCAATCTTCAAGTTTAGATCCAGTCTCTATGAACCCTAAAATGGGTCTATATTATTAAGGTTTGGGTCCAAGAAGCTTTAAGTTCCAAACCACCCCTTCAATGGACTTGAGATTGAACTTGAAATTGAAGGGTTGGTTACTCAAACTACAAGAAGTATTTTCATGAGTGAGGACAACCAATAGTTGGCGGGAAAGTGATGGCACATTATTGCCACTTTGTTGTTTCATATCTGTAACACAAGATCGCATACCCTATCGGAGGTAATCTCATCGCATTCAACCAATAAGATTGCTGAAATTTGGAGTCTCTTTGATATTGGACCCTAGTGTAAATCCACCCTAAGCTTATCAAACTTGGACCCTAAAAAAGGACCCAACACGACACGACCATACCCATGCATGCATGACATCACCTAAGTCAAATATTTATCCTAATTTGACACCTACATTTGAGTGGTATGTCATTTTGTGTGGCTTCAAGAACGGATGTAAAAAGACACATTTAGTAAAGAGATTGATCCACATGCTCAAAATATGATAACCATTCTAGGGTCAATAGTCAACACTTATATGAACATTTAACGGGCACTATAATTTTCACTTTGGGAATGAATAAGATAGCCATAGGAGGTCCGAAAATTGTGAGGAATGTGGCTAGGCGCTCGATTTGGATTTGCAAAGCATTGCATACTAATCGCGTGTTTCTTATCCCAGGAGGAGTGGGCTAGTGGGAAAAAGTGACCATATGAGACCCATCTAGCTTACCATCATCCATGCCACCTGGCACCTACCATGACATGGGGTCATTCAACCCCACAAGAGTAGCTCCTCGCCGAACAAAGCAGGTCCATAACTGTTGTCTCTCGCTCCGCTCGTTGTTTTTCCTCCTCTAATTTCCAATTCTTCACACTCCGTCTCTACATCCGTTGCTCCACACTGCCAAGACACTTGATGCTGTCGTAGATCATTAATGTTTAGTCAAACTAATTTTATGTCACTCCTGCTTAAGGTTAGCGGAGATTACTCGCAGCAAACTTGACGCCCTAACAATGCTGGCAGGAATGAGGGCGGAAGAGTGAGAGCAAGTTTTCATTGGAAAATTCTGAACCCTTTACTGATGAAGGTGGCGGAGAGTGGTTCTATGTGAAGTGCAGCCGCGACCTATTTTGGTTTCGTGTTAGTGAGGGGGGGGGGGTGGGGGGGAGGGGAGAATTGAGCAACAGAGCGATGATAGTGTGAATTAGGGTTTTGGGTTCTGGAGATTTGTGGTGCGTCAAGGGTTTTGGTTTGATTTTTGATGCGTAGAGTTTTGATGCCCATGCCCATGCCATGAGGTCGCCGAGCATAACGCGGTTGAAGGATGGCGGTGACGAAATTGAGAAGAAATGTCGTGTTGCGGAGATTGTTGGACTCCGAAATACGCAGAAATCATCGAATGGAAAAAGCTCCTCCAGAAGTAGTCGCCATGTGAAGGCAAGCTCGAATGGGTCAGGATCAAGGTCTAGGAGCAGCAGCAGCAGGAAGCGAGAAAGAAGCGAGAGCTCAACGCCTTCAACGGGCAGCGAGAGAGACACAGACTGGACCACTTCAGTTGCATCTTCTTCGTCTTCATCTGATTCTGACACGGATGGTAGGAAATCTAAGAGAAGGAAAAAATCATCGTCACATGTAGGCACGGGCAGCAGTACCAATGAGTCGTCTACAGATTACTCGACCTCGGATGCGGAAGGAACTACTCGGTATGCTTGTCTCTCTTAAGAGAAACTCCCCTTGTATTGTATATGTCACTCTGACAGATGCATGTATGGGTATGGCTAGCTTCTGAGGTCATGGGAGGAACCCTCTTCACCGAGATTTCTCCTGTGACTCTGTTTTTTTGTTTGAAATTGTTGTGTGGATGTGGACGTTGATTGATTTTGCTTACTAAAAGGAAAGAAGAGGAACGATCACACAAAGGAGAGCACTGATTATAAGGGGTCAATGAGGGCACATTATTTTGCAACGAGTCTTGTGTAGGTCTTTTAGTTTATGCACCTCCATTGAGAATCTACGTTGTTTGTTCATCCTTTGAATTTCCTCTTCGTACTTTGCAGATGGTAACATTTACTTTTATTTATTGACCTCAGTCCTTGTACCTCAAGGTTCTGAATTCTCATGGCATGTTAATCACCTTGATTTGTCATAAATTGTAGGTATTTCTGCCCACATTAGGCCTCAGACTTGAGAGCTCAACTACCTTACTAAAAGTGTACTTCTTCGGATCATTACTTCTATATTGTGTGTCCGTTGCTCAGGAAGTATTATGGTTATACTTAGGAGCTACAGCATTTTGCAATGCTGTATACCTCCGTAAGGGTAGATAATTCTGAGTACTTCTGCCTTTTGATAATTGTGTGGGTGGAATTGCAGTAGGCACAAATCCAGCAGTAGCCGAGAAAGGAAATCAGGGCGCAGGAAAGAGAAGATAGATAGGAGATCCAAGACAAAGGAAAAGAGGCGGCACCGAAGTGGGAGTGTAAGAGAGAAGGAATCTTTGTCAAAGAAAGGTCGAGACAGGGAGAAGGAAAGGCATAAAAGGAAGGAGAGGCACATTAAACATAGGAAAGAGGGCGGTAAAAAAAGAACAAAAGAAAGAGCAGAAGAGGTGGTTGTTTCTCCAGAACAGGAGATTGTGAAACCGACTTTTGCCCGGACACCACTTCAGGTGCTGCTCAGACACACATACTAGGAGACTGCTTTGTTTTTTTCTGGGTCAATCCCATAGAATGCAATTTACATCTTTCACTCAGAAGTCTGATTTACAAATGTGTAGTTGAATGAGGATAGTTCAATGTGAATGTCACCACCAGCCACACTCAAGGCCGTTTAGTTGCATTTGAAATGGTCTAGAAATGTGGCATGTAGGTTATGCCTCATTCTCTACCTGAACAATTGAGCTTTTTCTTAAAATTTTGACTGGACGGAGTCTTTGTAAGAGGTCTAGGTCTTTAGGGGTTGGCGGTATCATGGATCACGATAGTCCTGGATTGATAGTTTGTCAAAGACTATGAAGAGGCTACGAGTGCAGCTGAAGCTGCTGTAATTGGCAAGACAATCTGGATTATCAAAGCTGCCATTTTCATAAGTTCTCATCTTGAGGTTTGTTAGTTCAGTTTCCTTTTAGTTGCAGACAGAATCTGGATGAGGCTGAACAGTGTTGTGCTTTATTTTGGATGGGTATCTCAGGCCACAATGGATGCACAAGAACAGCAAAAGGCATTGATAAGGCGTAATGCAGAGCTTGCCAAGGTTAGC
Organism: Polytrichum commune; assembly: GCA_950295325.1. Lineage (NCBI taxonomy): Eukaryota > Viridiplantae > Streptophyta > Polytrichopsida > Polytrichales > Polytrichaceae > Polytrichum > Polytrichum commune. The sequence goes on from OX485804.1 coordinate 64,046,033, forward strand.
ATCTAGTCCCTTATTTTGTTCCCAGTCATTGTGTTCATAAGTCTTATAAACTTTCTGAATTGTTCAATGTATTGAACCAGCTGTATGTAGATTTCCTAACATATTAGGTTGCAGGCAAGGCTAGCAAGTGGGGATCTACAGAGAGCAAGAGATGAACAAGCAGAGATGCAACGACTTTATGGTGCTGTTGATTGGAGGTATGAGTTTCCATCCATATTCACCTGGACTGGCTGAATTGTTACAAGATTGGAATGGAAGTGCATCTTTGTCAGTAACTTAATGTGACATATTCCCATTAGTCCATCTGTATTTGGAGGCTCTTGTGACAGAAGTGCCACAAGTGAGTCTTGGCCATGTCAGGGTAAGAGAGTGGAATGTGACAATAAACAAAAGATGGTGAATATACTTAATAAGTAACTCCACTGTTTGATTTAGTGAGAGTTCTTGAAAACTTGACGTATGATAGTCTCAGTTGGGAGCCTATATCTGTTAATTACATTCGCTAGACCGCAAACTGGCATTAGCACATCATTAAGGTATAGGTGAACATTTCAATTGAGTATTTCTCATCGAGCTGTGTTTGTCATCAATTGAAACAGAGCTACCAAGAAGCTACGGACGGAGAAAAAAGTATGTGACTTATTACTGAAACTTTTTTTGTTTTCATGAGCTTGCCAAGGCATGTTGATCTTGTGTCAAAGAAGTCTGTCCTTGTCTTTACAAAGATGGTAACATGCTATCTATAGAAGTAAAGTGTGGCTGTGATTTAGTAAGTTCAGGCAAAAGATAGGATGTTCAGATGAAAGCTAAGCAGGGCAATGTCATGTATTGTTCTGTGAGATTGGATGGTTAATACCCTCTCTGCTGGTCAGACTGAACACTTTGCTTGAAGGCCCTAAAGTGTGCAATTTCTGGCTTTCAGAGATTGGAGAGGACAATTGCAGCTGGCAACAAGCTTGCTAATATGGAGGAGCGAGAAATCGCTCGCATGGATGCATTTCGTGTTGCGGTAAGTTTTCCGTTAAGTATCGTGTCTCACACTTCCCCACTTTGGACATATGAACTTCAGATAAATAGACTCCCTCTATGTGCCTTGATGTCTAGATGCTATGAAGTTTTAGCCTTGTTTGAGTGATTTTGTGAGTACTATTACAGCTCCTTAACCAAGGTAGAGGAGTGTGGGTGGGGGGGTTTGAGACTGTGCTTGGCAGCTAGGATTGCCAACAGCTGAAGCACAACGTCAGGCCGAATGGAGAGCAGAGGCTACACGTGCTTTGGCAGAACAAGAAGCGATTATGAAGGAGTCAACTCCTCTTTGTTCATCTGGCAGACCGCCAAAGCACTCTGTCATTGGACCTCGCCTGCCTCATCGATAAGGATTTTAGCAGTGAGATTAATAGCGTACATTTCCTCTTCCCCTGCACATCTCGTTGGCCTTAACTTTTACATGCATACGACTTGAGTACCTGCAAGTCGAGCATCAGCACAAGATCAAACATTGACAGTACAAGGCACATCTCAACACTGGGAATGCTTCCCTTTGAACCAACAAATTTAGGAGTCTATGTTGATATGTTGGGATTACATGGTTCACAGCTGCAAGCTAGTTCTGAATTACCCAGGGGCCATTTTTACCTTCAAGTTTACTGAAGCAATCTAAATTCAGCCCTGTGCTGATTTACACAACCATCCAAGGTGGTTTTCTTCTTGTAGTACAAACAAAAAAGCTCTCAAATGCACCTGATAAACCTCATATGTAACCAATAGACATGGTACTATTTTACTCAAGTCCTTCACTGTATGTTTACATAACATTGATTTGAACAGCAATTAAGTGTGGCTTGTTTATTGTGTCCATAGATTGTGTTTGAATTTTGGTGCTGTCGAAGTTGGCAGAATTCTCCATTCTTTTTCTTGGATAATTCTGGGCTCTTGTAACTGTTGTTGTGTATCTTTCAACACTTTCAAAAATGTGAGTTTAGAGGATTCACAGGATAGAAGGATTTGATTACGGCCATAGGAAAAGTTACAAATGGATTAGAAGTGAATAGGTAGATGAATCAAAGTCACCATCATATAAACTCCTATTTTGTCTTTGATGTACACCACCATGTGTAGGGGCTTATTGAGACTTGACTTTCATATGTCAAATCTGAACCACGTAATTAGCATAATCTGTGAATATTCCTTTGTTTAGCTTTCCTTTGTTGGATCTGCACATCACCAAAAGTCAAGTTTACCTAACAGAAGTAAAATGTTTTTCTAGATGCATCCACCATAAGTTCATTCAACTTTTGCAAACAAATGGATCTCCTTAGCATTGAGGAGTACAATACCGCCAAACAACACTTGACCTAAAGAACTTGTCACACCAAGACACAGTCAAAAAGGCAAATATTGAATTTCACTATATAATTCAATCCCAGGTTCCCACATGGGGTTTTACTGGGTCTCAATCCATCCAAAGATAGCGTGTGGGGATCTCTTTTTATTTCTTATTCCCCTTCTTTATTTCAACGAAATTGTGAAGAATAATACACCGCAATCTTGAGTTTCATAAGTTCTACTTAGAACTTATAGGAGGCAAATGACATGTTACATGTGAAAGGACAAAGTCCAAGTGTTCTTCACCACATGAAAATCTCCTACTTGGGTTGACTCTATTTTCTATTAAAAGAAGACGTGAAAGACTACATGTAAAGAAAAAGAGATTGGTGAGCCAGATCTATCCATTTGAAGTTGAGAGTTCCATTTTGAGATGTTAAGAGTGCTAAAGGATAGAATTCTTAAAAATCTTCACTTTCTACTATGGTGATAAATAAGTTTTTTGTGGTGGTATTTTAAAGGCCACTTGACATGATTATTTGTGAGTTTCCTGTGAATTATACAAAGATGGCAAGTAAACAATCCCGAGTGAAAGTTATAAGTGAAAGAAAATAAAATCAATGAGCAAGAACTCTCCATTTGAAGACGAGAGTTTCACTTTGACATGTTTTATTGAAACTCCTATTTTTCTAGAAACATTTCAAGTATTATTCTAAGGATGAATATGATGATGCATTAGTTAGGATGGCCAAAAAGTCAATGGTCAACACCAACCACTTCTAGGCACACCTATATAGAGTAACCACTTAAGAAAATCCATTATTATAACATCGGATTTGTGCAATTTTTTTCCTAGATTTATTACACACTAGAAGAGGCCAAACCTCCTAGAAGCAATTATAAGATGCTCATCTACCTTAGGCTAAGGTATGTGAGTATTATTTGAATTGGTTTTCATGTCCTCCAACTTCTAGCAACTAGATTTACATGACAAAACTCATGTTGCATAGCAAATCTATAATGGAGCACATGCAAAAACCATATTGAAAATCAGGACTTCCCTAATTTAGTTATGATTTTCGGAACTGAATGTTTGTTGATTTTTAAACTAGATACAAAAGTTCTTCCAGTTGTACTCACTATTGATTATAGAGTAGTTATTAATAGTTGAAGACATAGTCCAATCTTTTTTTTAACATATGTCTTTATGATGTGTGCTCTTTGATCCTCACTGAACCACATACCAATCAAATATAGGGGTCTGATTTAGAAAACGAGACACTTAGACCCAGCAACCTTAATGAGAGTAGTATGTTTTTGCTGTAATTAACTGAGCTTACGTTGAAAGTTTGAAAATGTGAAAAGCCTCAGTTTTCTCATCACTTTTGTGAGAAGCGAGGTTCAAGTTAACTTATGTGGGTGAAAGCTTCTTTGTGGATTTCCAAAGTTGAAAATCGGCACCACAAAGACAAAGCCGAGTGGAAGGCATGAAAGAAGGAGCGACCTTGCCAGGAACGATCCCACTCTAACTTAACTTAAGTTCGTTCTTTCATTCTTTCTCTCGTTCTTTCGTTCCTTCTTTATTCCTTTCTTTCTTTGCATTCTTGCAAGCCTTTGCTTGTTTCGCACAAACAAAACAGCAAGCCGGCAAAGGCAGCCTACTTTCAATCTTCCAAGCTTTCATCCTCTTCACTGCACCTTGCTTGCAAGTTTGCAGAAACTTGCGCAACAATCTTGCAAAATTTCACGCACCTCGATTGCAATTCTGTAGCTACAGGGGTTTTCCTTTTCGAGTTCGGAGGTGGGTTTTTCAAAATCATTTTTTTCCTCGCATCGGATGGGGTTGAAGGTGGGAAGGATGATGTTTTTTTGAGTCACTTGTGTGCGTAAGTGTGTGTGATCTAGCCGGTAATCCTCATGTGTCGGTGGCCTCATCTCCTGCTGTCAATTGATTTCTTTTTTTCACTCCTGTCCACGACGTTTCTCTGTTTCGGTAGAATTTGGATTCGTAGAAGGTAAGTGAATAGTGAAGCATTGCATATCTGCAAAGAATCTTTTGAAGCGGAAGTGAAGAATTGAGGTTGTGTTGTGCCGCTATGTTGGATTTCCAGTTCAGGTTTCTGGTTATGAGTGAAGCCTTCCGATCCAAGGAGACTTCACTATAGTCAAGCTACACCCATCTCGTTTATAGAGACAATTAGTTTTGAAAGGAAATCAGTTTGTGTGATATGTACTTCCAATCGGGAAATCTAATTCCAACTCTGGAAGCCCTAAACTTGGATTTGAATGTGCAGAATTTGCCTGGTTGTTCTGAACATAACATTACATCAGTGTTGACCTAATGCACATTTGGTTCATACGATCATCATCCATCTCTTGTCTGATGGTGCGATTTGTTCGGGTTTTTCAGGCTCATTGATTCTAGTTGGCTGGGATTCTGGTGCCGGAAGAAAGATAAAAATTCCCTCTTCGTCTGCAGGTACTCTTTTTTCTCTTTAATGCATCATCACTTGCTGAATTGGTGCTTCGAATTCTAATTTTTGTATCAGCACATATCTGCATAATCAACATTGCTATTACAGTAATAGTCCATGTTGTACGAATCTCTCTACATGCATCCTGTCTTTTCTTGTTTGAACAGGTTGCAGGGCTCATATAGGTGCACAAAGTTCTGGTCCTGTTCTTCTATATATCTGGTGGAGAAGTGAGTGGACTCATTCTTCAAGAATTTGAGGCATTGCATGAACACCAATACATCAGTTGCCTTTGTGAACTTGAAAAGTTTGCTATAGAGAAATGGAGGTCAAGAGTACTGAAGAGGCTTTCCCAAACTTTCTACACTATGTGTCAACACTAGAGGCATACATATTGTGCTGTCAAAATGACTACCTGATGGATTAGCCATCAAAATGAGGCCGTGTTGATTTAGATTTATATGGGTAGCACAATAATCAATATGCATTGAATATTGATGTATTTTGGGGCACGGCTCTCTTTTTGCCTACAGGATCAGAGGCTGAAGGATCTGATGATCCTATGGACGCCAATCAAGGGGATGTAAGAGCAGTTACCGAAGTAAGAACAACTTTGTGGTGGCTTTCAAAGAAGTTCCAGATCAAAGAGGAAGAACATGCTGGTAGTTTGGAGGAGGAAGGGTGCTGTCCAAGTGGGATGCATATCTGAAGAATGTGAAAGAAGCTGGTTGAGGGCCAGTTTAAGATTTTTGTGTGGAGGAAAAACCAGATTCTGGTCCAATGGATCAAGATTTTGGGTTCGCAGAGGATTTTGGGCAGAAGGTAGATTTGACCCAACGCATTCGGGAAGTACTTGCAAACTATCCTGAAGGAACCACCATTCTTAAGGAGCTTATCCAGAATGCCGATGATGCAGGAGCCACTCAAGTGACTTTTTGCTTAGATCGGAGGCAACATGGAACCGAATCATTGGCTTATGGACCTCTGGCTGAGTGGCAAGGGCCTGCTCTGCTGGCGTGTAATAACGCAGAGTTTAAGGAAGAGGATTTTGAGAGCATTTCAAGGATTGGTGACAGCAAAAAGCGTGGACAGCCCTGGAAAACAGGGCGTTTTGGGTATGACTCATATCTCAATGAGGAAAGGGTTCTTGTTTTTTAACTTGTTTCTTTTCTTAATAGCTGTATACCCTGGAGAATGTCATGATTGAGTTGTAGACTGTTTGACATAGTTCAGATGTGCTCTCAGGTTGATGCTGTGGGTGATGCCAGATGTTGTTGTATATCAAAGTCTTTGGAGTAGCTTACACTGAAGCATTGGAATGAAAAGTAGCTATTATATCTCTTGCAGAGAGTAATGGCAAGAGTTGTGTGCCTTCACAGGATTGGATTCAATTCTGTCTACCACTTATCAGACCTACCATCTTTTGTAAGTGGAAGATATGTGGTCATGTTTGACCCACACTGCAAGTTTCTTCCCCGTGTGTCCTCAGCGAATCCTGGGAAGAGGATCGACTTTGTAAATTCTGGAGCACTGAAGATGTATAAAGATCAGTTCACCCCCTATTGTGCTTTTGGATGTGACATGGAGTCACCATACTCAGGCACCTTGTTTCGATTTCCACTACGTAGTGAGCAGCAAGCAGCAGTTAGCCGCCTTTCGAGGCAATCGTACTCAGAGGAGGATATGAGCAACTTGCTCTATGAACTTTACGTAGAAGGAGTTTCTGCAATGCTTTTTCTGAAGAATGTGGAGGTTATAGAGGTTCATGAGTGGCATGCAGGTATGTCCAAACCTCAACAAGTATATTCATGTAGAATAAATACTCCTACCACTGAAATAAGGTGGCATCGGCAAGCATTTTCAAGAATATTAAGAGCACCTCCACCTGCTACACTTGATGCTGGAAACCATACCGATGTTTACAGTTTGGAGTTCATCAGTGAGGTGCTCATGGGATCTCGGCAAGGAGAAAAGAGGATTGAGTCCTTTTTGATAGCTCAATGCATGGGAGCGGCAGGAAGCAGAATAGGGGTCTTTGCAAAGAGTGCAAAGAATTACGACCTGCATTTAGTTCCCTGGGCGTCTGTAGCCGCCAAATTGTCCAGCACAGACCAGAAGGTGGAGTTTCATTACCTCTGGTACAATCAGCATGCATTGTGATTCCCATGAGAGGTTCCAAGTGTTGAAGGGGAACCTTGTGATGTGAAGCATGAGTTTCCATGTGCACGTTTGATGGAATTTCTGGAGGGACTAGACTGGCAGCTGTGGCTTGTGCTTCTACAGAAAGTCTTTGGGGCACAGCAACCAGCAACTGGTTTGTATGGGTAGTTTTTGTAGGGTTTTAATTAGTAATGTGGGCTTCTAGTCTTTGTGATTTGATGTTTTATCTAAAGCTTTCAATTCGGCCCCTATCTGTGTGTGCAGACTGAGGAGGGAGTTGCTTTGGATGGGCAAGCTTTCTGTTTTCTACCTATTCCAGTAAAGACAGGGCTGCCTGTGCATGTGAATGGTTACTTTGAGTTGTCATCAAATCGCCGTGATATATGGTACGGTGCGGACATGGATAGAGGAGGCAAGTTGAGATCTGATTGGAATAGATGTCTATTGGAGGATGTGGTGGCTTCAGCATTTTCAACGTTGCTAGGAGAGGCTACTAAGCAGCTTGGACCCATTGATTTATACAATTCTCTCTGGCCATGTGGAAATTTTGTGGAACCCTGGCTAACAATGGTGAAACGATTCTATAGCATTGCTGCAGAGCTTCCCTTGCTTCATACATTGGCTGGGCATGGTCGGTGGATAACTCCTCAGCAAGCCCTATATCATGATGAAGAGTTTGTTGATGCAGAGGGGTTGGCAACTGCCCTCATTGCTGAAGGTTTCCCACTTGTCCGGCTCTCCACTGCATTAAGGAACATGATGTTCAAATTCTGTGTACCCAATCCTAGAATGGTGTTGCCAACTTTGATCCGAGCTCAATTGCGCAAGCCTGGAAAGCATGGAGGTTTAGTTGAACGAAGTAATGCCTTAGTTTTGCTAGAGTACTGTCTGGGGGATGTGATTGACAATGAAGCTGGAGAGGTTCTTTGTGGGTTGCCACTTGTTCCACTTGCAAATGGTAACCTGGGAGTATTTGGAAAGCGGGGTGACAACAGTGTGTACCTGGTTTGCACGGAATTAGAATTCCAATTATTGAGAAGTCTCCCAGATAAGCTAGTTGACCAGACTATTGGTGAGAAATTAACAGAGAGGCTTCATAATATTGGAAGTGGTTCAGATTCAAACTTGTGTTGTCTTACAGACAGAATTTTGGTGCAGCTCCTGGATCGCTTGTTACCTCCTGAATGGAAGTGTATACAGGAGGTGGAGTGGAAAAGAGAACCCCATTCAAGACACCCCAAACAGGACTGGTTGGTTTTGTTTTGGCAATATGTTAAGGGTAATAGCAAGGATTTGTTAGTTTTCAAAGACTGGCCAATTCTGCCTACCAAAGGTGGTCATCTTTGTGGACTTCAGGTTCCCTCCAAGATTATAAGGTCAGGAGTATGGAGCCCCAGTCTGGAAAGAATATTAGTCAAACTGGGTTGCCGAATATTAGAGGACAGTGTGGGAGTTGAGCATCCCAATTTATTAACTCATGTGCATGATGGAACTGCGGCTGGTATTGTGGACACTATATTTGCTGTTGCTTCACAGCGGCTGCAAAATCTTCCAAGTAGTTTTGAAGCCCTCAACATTGCTGAGAGGCGTGAATTGCGGGAGTATTTATCTGATGCAAGGTGGAATGGAGGTAATCAGATGAATGAAGCACGGCTGGCAGTTGTGAAAGCTTTCCCAATATTTGAGGTATTCTCTGGTTCAGACATCTCGACGACTATTAGTGTTGATCTTGTACGTGCAAAACTATTTCTCTCTCCTCTGGGTATGGACGATTCTTTGCTAGGTCCTGAGTTTCTCCGCACCTACTCAGAGAGAGAAGTAGAGTGGTTGGCAGGGCCACTTAAGGTTACACGCTTGGATAGACCCATTTTTTATAAATGGAGAGTGCTGAACCGTCTACATGAGCTTACACCTGAGCTTCGTGACAGTATGATGCTGTGCATCTTGAGAGAGCTTCCCCAATTGGCTGCAGTTGATAGCAGCATTCGTGAAGCATTAAAGCAGCTCGCGTTTGTCCCTACTGCCAGTGGAACTCTGCAAACCCCAAAGACGCTATATGACCCACGTAGCAATGAACTCACGATGTTACTAGATGATCAAGAGTCATTTCCGGCGGGAGTGTTCAAGACAGATGAAGTTCTGGACATGCTCCATGGACTTGGCCTGAAGGTTGCGGTCGTGCCAGAGACTATACTTCAGAGTGCACGACAGGTAGAAGCTCTTATGTCAACAGATGGTGAGAGGGCTCACTTGAAAGGGCAGGAGCTGTTATCTTATCTGGAGCTGAATGCAGGTCGATGGCTACCACAACAACCTTCAGACGACAGTAACAAAACACGAGGTCGTATGCTTCAGAAGCTATCCACCATTTTTCAGATTCCTGATCCTGCATTGGAGGCATCGTTGACCAGGTTCTGGCATGATCTGACAAACTTAAGTTGGTGTCCTGTACTGGTGCATCCTCCCCACCCCCATTTGCCATGGCCTTCTGTGGGAAGCTTGGTGGCTCCTCCGAAGCATGTGGCGTTGCAAGATGACATGTGGCTTGTTTCTGCAAGCATGCGGATTTTGGATGGGGAATGTAGGTCCTCAGCGTTGGCCTCGAAGCTTGGCTGGTTGTCACGGCCATGTGGAAGGATGTTGGCAGCACAGCTGTTGGAGCTTGGAAAGAACCATGTTGTTGTGCAGGATCGATCGTTGGGTCAGGTCTTAGTGGTAGTGGTGCCGAGAATATACACATTGTTGAATGAGATGCTTGGGAGTGATGAAGTGGAGATTGTGAAAGTAGTGTTGGAAGGAAGTCGATGGGTGTGGGTAGGTGATGGCTTCGCCAATGTTCAAGAAGTAGCCTTCAGTGGACCCCTTCACTTGGCTCCGTATCTCCGTGTCATTCCTGCAGATCTCGCCGTCTTTAAAGAGCTCTTACTTGAGCTAGGCGTTCGTGAGACACTCACACCTAATGAGTTTGCTTATATTCTGTCAAACATGGCAAAAGACAAGCAAGGGTCACCCTTGGACTCTCAGCAGCTCAGTGCAGCAGTTTGGTTGGTCCAGCATTTGGCTGACCTTCACTTCAATTCCCAGGAGGTGGTTGCATTTGTTCCAGATGCAAATTCTATCCTGGTTCCTGCTCTGGAGCTTGTGTACAATGATGCGCCTTGGCTTCCCAACTCAAAGAATTCGATTGGCTTCCCTGCAGCAGGGTCTACAAAAACCTCAACAGGTCCCAGATTTGTGCACTCAAAGATTTCAACAGATGTTGCAGAGAGAATGGGTGTACGTTCATTACGGCGGATGCTTCTAGCTGAAAGTGCAGACTCAATGGATTTAAGGCTACATGATGCTGCAGAAGCCTTTGGTCAGCACGAGGCTTTAACAACACGGCTGAAGCACATTGTAGAGATGTATGCAGATGGTCCAGGTATTTTGTGTGAGCTGGTACAGAATGCTGATGATGCCGGGGCCAGGGAGGTCAGCTTCCTATTGGATAGATCTGAGTTTGGGACGTCCTCGGTGCTATCACCCAATATGGCAAATTGGCAAGGCCCAGCACTGTACTGCAGGAATGACTCTGTTTTCACGGCTAGAGACCTCTATGCAATTTCCCGGATTGGGCAAGACAAAAAGCTAGAGAGACCGTCTGCTATAGGTAGGTTTGGGCTTGGGTTCAACTCTGTATATCACTTCACTGATATACCTGGTTTCATTTCTGGCAGTAACCTGGTTATGTTTGATCCACATGCCTGTAATCTTCCTGGTATAATGCCCTCTCATCCTGGCTTGAAAATCAGCTTTGTGGGCCGAGGCTTACTTGAGCAGTTCCCAGATCAGATGCGTCCGTATCTGCTGTTTGGCTGTGATTTACAGAGGCCATATCCGGGGACTCTCTTTCGTTTTCCTTTACGAACAGAGAAAATGGCTGCATTAAGTGAGATTAAGCAGGAAGCTTACAGTCCAGACGATGTTTTGGCGCTATTTTGGTCTTTCAAAAGCAGTGCTGAAGAGGCATTGTTGTTTCTTAGAAATGTTGCCAACATCTCGGTGTACGTTCGTGACAATCCTGACAAAGAAATGGAACTGCTCTATCGTATTGAGCGTGCTGTGACACCATCGCGAAATCAAGTCTACGAATTTGTGCGTGGTGATTTACAGAATCCTATAGACAAGGAACAGTTCTACAAGAAGCTTGTTAAAACTTCTGAAGCTCACCTACCTTGGCAGTGTCAGAAGGTGCAATTAGTGCTGACAATGCCTAGCCTACAACAGTCAGAGGAATGGCTAATCAGTAATGCTATGGGTGGTGGGCAAGCTAGGGAGCAGGCAATTGCTCCAGAGAATCGAATTCGCGGGTTTGTGCCTTGGGCTGGAATTGCTGCTCCATTACAATTATGTCAACTGGCAAATAAAGCAGCAAGTAATGCAGAAAATGAGGAAGCAGTTCAGTCTGTTGATGCCAATGGTGCACAAACTGGCAGTTCTGATGGCAAAGAGGGATTTGAGGGGCGTGCATTTTGCTTTCTTCCTTTACCAGTTAAGATTGGCCTACCTGTTCACATTAATGGATATTTTGAACTTTCTAGTAACCGCAGAGACATATGGTATGGTGATGATATGGCTGGAGGAGGCAGATTGCGATCTAACTGGAATCGGTGCTTATTAGAAGATGTGGCGGCACCTGCTTATGCTCGATTATTGAACGAGGCAGCTCATGAACTAGGGCCTACAGCTAAATTTCATTCCCTCTGGCCCACTGGCTCTGTGTCTGAGCCTTGGTTATCAATGTCGCACCAAGTGTATAAGTCAGTGGTAGAATTAGACCTGCCTGTGCTTTACACAACAGCAGCTCGAGGAAAATGGGTGTCTGCAAAGCGAGCCGTTTTTCCAGATAATAGCTTTCCTGATGCACAGGAACTAGGAGAAGCCTTGGCTGCTGTGGGGCTCCCTATTATCACCGCTCCAAATGCAGTGGTCTGTAAGTTTCAAGAAACTTGCCCTTGGCTAAGACACCTCACCCCGTCGATGCTGCGTAAATCACTTGCTGGCACAAGACGTGCTTTGGGAAGTCAAACGGCCAATGTGATGGCTCTGAACTACTGCTTGACTGATGTGGGAAATACAGATGCTGGAGAAAAGCTGCAGGGTTTATCACTTATTCCACTATGCAATGGAAGCTTTGCAACAATCATATCAGCTGGAGCAGGGGAAAGGTTATTGGTAACTGGTGATGATGAGTACGAGCTCCTGAAACCTTTTGTTCCATACATGCTTGTAGATCGAAGCATAGCAATTGATGTGCTTGAAAGGTTATACACCATTGCAAAGCATGGAGGCACAAACCTGACTCCACTAACAGGGCAAGTGCTAGAAGAGCTCCTTTCCAGACTAGTGCCAGCTGAATGGCGAGGTAAAGGGATGGTGACATGGACTCCAGGTGAAGGAGGCCATCCTACAGTGGAGTGGATGGAGCTACTATGGAAGTTCTTCGATTCCTCTTGTGAGAATTTATCTGTCTTCTCAGAATGGCCACTCTTACCAACCTCAGATGGCCAGCTGGTGCGGCTGGTGAAGAATTCACGGGTGCTAAGAAATGATGGGTGGAGTGAGAACATGCTCAGTGTGCTGCAGAAAGCACAGTGTTCCATTTTGAGGTCTGACATGGACATCAAGCATTCAACCCTGGGGGAGTATGTGCAAGATGGGTCAGCTTTTGGTGTTTTGGATTCATTTCGAGCAGTGGTGACTGGGAATTTGAGGTCCCTGGCTCCTTTGTTACAGAATGCATCGGATGGGGAGCTTCGGGAGCTTCGCAGCTTCTTGTGTCAGTCCAAGTGGTTTGCAGCTGGCAAGATGCAGGCACCACATATTTGTATTCTTCGGACGTTGCCCATCTTTGAGTCGTATTCAGGGAGTGGACGTAAGTTTGTGGACTTGCCTGAGAACAAGCGGTGGTTTGCTCCAGATGGTGTTAGCGAGGACTTATTAGGGGAGAATTTTGTTCGGGTGGAGTCTGAAAGGGAACAGGATGTTCTGATGATGCATTTGGGCATCACCAAGCTCACTCGGGCAGCTTTCTACCGAGACCACCTGTTTAGTAACATTGCGCAGGTTCCTCTGGTTGTCAGAACTCGTGCAATGCTAGCTGCCATTCAGGATTTCCCAAAACTAGTCCAAGAGGACCCAGCATTTGTAGAAATCATGACTAATTTGCCCTTTGTTTCCACAGCACAAGGTTCTCTTTTAGCTCCCAAAAGGTATGGAAATACTTGTCCTTTGGGAAGTTCGTCACTATTATATTTGTGGCTCTTCTGAACATTTTGTTTTAGTATGGCTGCTTCTGTGTGACAAGGTGAATTATGGTAGAGGTCCATGTTGTTAGGCTGATCTTTACAGTATCAAATCAAGACCCTCTTAACCCATTGAACTGGATTCTATATGCATACAGGTTGTATGACCCGCGGGTGCTGGAGCTTCAGACACTTCTTAACAAGGATGCGTTCTTTCCTTCAAGTGAGTTCACAGCTGAATCTGTGCTGGATGTGTTGGTGCAATTGGGCTTGCGGAGGTCCTTGGGCTTCAGTGGCCTTCTTGACAGTGCACGGTCTGTGGCTATGATAAGTAAAACAGATAAAATTGAAGCTGTCCGTCGAGCCAAGGCCTTATTCATGCATTTAGAAGACTTCCAAATGCCGAAAGCTTCCAATTCTGATGATGATACACTCCCTGACAATGTCAATGAGGATCATGCTGTCAACTCTGATTCTATAAATAAAGCCTCAACTGGATCAGGAACAGAAGTCCGTCAATTTGGCAATGGGACACATTTAGTGCAGGATCTAGAAGATGATGAGACAGAGTCACAGTTCTGGTTACAGTTGGGTAGTATAAGCTGGTGTCCTGTGCTCACAACTGCACCTGACAACAAGCTTCCTTGGCATCGAGTGCTGGACCCTATTGTGGCTCCAAAGCTTGTGCGCCCACAATCACAAATGTGGCTTGTTTCCGCAACAATGTATATACTTGATGGTGAATGTCGATCAGCAGAGTTGGCAACGAAGCTTGGGTGGAAGGAGAGTCTGAATGCAAGCATCCTGGCAGTGCAAATTGTTGAGATATCAAAACACTATGCTCAATGTCGAAAGGAGTTGGCTGAGGGATCCGAGGTCCTCCAGGAGATTAACGCAACTCTCTCAAGGGAGATCCCTTCCATCTACAAGCTGCTGCAAGATAGGGTTACCACACAAGACTTGACATCTTTGAAGGAAATTCTTGTAGGAGTTTCTTGGGTGTGGGTTGGAGATGGGTTTGTCTCCCCAAAGGAGCTTGCATTTGACTCACCTGCTCATTTTCATCCCTACCTTCATATAGTACCAACTGAGATAGTGCAATTCAGAGTCCTGCTCAGCACCTTTGGTGTCCGTGAAACCTTTGAGGCTATTGATTATGCACGTGTTATGCATTGTATTGCCCGAGATACAAAGGGAGGTGTTCTTGGTCCTGAGCAACTTACGTTTTGCTTCAGAGTTCTCGAAGCACTTTCTGAGGTCCTGCCTATGCAAGGTGGCAGCAGGAACATTGTTGGCTCGTTATTAATACCTGATTCTTCAGGGGTTTTGGTTCTGGCAAAGGACTTGGTATATAACGATGCTCCATGGTTGGCAAAAAGTGCCTTGGGAATGGCAGGAATGCGGCGATTGGTTCACCCAAACATTGAAAATGAGTTGGCAGAGCGATTGGGTGCCAAGTCGCTTCGATACTTGTCCCTTGTAGACCAAGAAATGACCAGTAATTTACCTTGCTTGGGTACCCCTGCTATTTCTGAGGTCCTCTCAGAAACTCGGAACAAAGATCTCCTTCTCTTTGATCTTCTCGAGATAGCTGATTGCTGCAAAGCCCACAAGGTTCATGTTATGTATGATAAGAGGGAACATCCTCGACAATCCCTCCTTCAGCCTAACTTAGGTCAGTGCTCTGTGACTAAAGCAAAATCTCAGTAATTTAAATGGGTTTTCATGAACTATTGAGGGGTCATATGTGAAGGCTTGGTTTTTGTGAAATCAGACCTTGAGAACTAGATACGCCCTTGATCCACTAATGGTTGCTGTCCTGGGGTAGAGTGATATGGTAATTACTGTTGGTTTTTGCTCATCTAAGCAAGTTTCTGCAATCTATGTCTTGTACATTTGGTTGCTGGAAGATACGTGCTCTGCAGAAGTTGCTGATGCTAAGGATGTTGCATTATTCAGGTCCATTCCAAGGTCCAGCCCTAACAATTGCATTTGAAGGAGTAGTTCTGACCACTGAAGAAGTGTGCATTCTTCAAACAAATCCTCAAGCTAAGTTGCGGGGACAGCTGTGTCAATACGGAACTGGCCTTTTGGGTGCTTACCATGTCACAGAGCTTCCTTTTGTTGTCTCAGGCGGTTGCCTATACCTTTTTGATCCACCTGGCCAGGTTCTTGCATCATCGCTGACTGATGGACGAGCTTCTCCTTCAAATGGAAACCCTGTTGGAAAAGCTTATGCTCTCAAAGGTGCATTCCACTCTCTGCTTCCATCTGTAGCATTTTTGTGTGTAATTTTTATCTGCTATTTTCTTTCACTATCACTCATAGTGGGCTTATATGTTAGGCATATAAGACTTTTCCTTGTACTCATTGGGACTTTTTGTTGGGAGTCGATTCCTATCGGTTGTTTTGCATACAATAAATATTTTCTTTCCACTTGTGGGGCATGCTCGGAGGTAGTATTCAAATTTAAAATGAAGAGCAATTTATTTCAGTTCATTGAGGGCCAAACTCATTTTAGCACCTCGTGGCATGCCAAAGTGAGTTTTCACCTGCATCATCTAAATGCCTTATAGGTAGGCCAGTCCCCAATGTTATTCTAAGAAATCTTTAGATCTTCAACTGAAAGTGAAAGCCTGAAACTATTGAGGAAAGTTGAATTTCATCATGTGAACCAGTGAATGAAGTCCCTAATCACCTCCAGCCTTTGTAGATTTTTGGTACTGGGTTCACCATGTTACAAACCTGGACGTTCATTTAATAGATTAATTTTGAGCTCTTTGTGGGTGATGTCATACTAGCTCAAATTTCCTATCAGAGTTTGGCAAGAGTAGTTTGAGTTGGAAATTCATTCCTCGGAATATGTTCATGGCAAATGTCCACTCCATGCATGGGTTTTGTCTCCATTAATGTTCATGGTGCCGCCAGGTGTGGTTGTGGATGTAGAATAAGGTTTTAAATTAAATCAATCACAAGTGCACACTTGCTGCAATGTGGGGCCTTTGATAATCACTTCTATATTAGCTTATCATGAAGTTACATGTACCAGGTACGGACTTGGCTCAGAGGTTTTCCGATCAATTCCGTCCATTGCAAATTACCCAATTGGTTTCATGGGCAAAGGAAAATACGACCATTTTCCGTTTCCCATTACGCTCAGCAGAACAAGCTGCTGATGGTAAGTTCAAGACCAGTGTAGAATGTACAGATGCAAGTGTTGCTTGCATCCTGGACAATTTCAAGACCTGTGCCTCAAGTGCATTGCTGTTCCTGAAGACAGTGGAAGAGGTAAAAATCTCTTCCTTGATGTGTTTTTGTGAGCTGGAAGAGTTGACCTCACATATTATTTCCACTGCTTTGTTGTCATGGTCTCCATGTTCTAGAGAGCACGAAAATCTAGGATAGTGTGAATATTTTACCTCCCCTGCACAAGTAATTGGCGTTGGACTGGCATCCAGGTCTCTGTCACAGTTTGGGAGGAAGGAGAAGCTGCGCCACATGAGTTGTTTGGAGTGCGTGTGGATCCTGCGCGATCTTTGCTGCGACATCCCTTTCAAGAGAAGAAATGGCGTAATTTCAAGTATCAGCTGTCCAGCATATTTGGGGGGTCCAGCTCAGCTTCTAAAGTGCACACGATTGATGTACTTCTTACAGAGGATGGAAATCAAATGGTTGACAAATGGCTTGTTGTGCAGTCCCTTGCATCTGGCCATACTCGTGACATGGCTTTGGACAGGTATGTTCATCCTTAGTCACATTTTGACCTCTTCACACATGTTCATAGTGAGATCAAAGTTTTCTGAGGTGTTCAACTTTCAAGGCCATATGTCCTTAGTGCTATTCTGTGACAGTGTCCATTGCCCATACAGGTCATCACAATACATGAGGTTGCAGTCTGAATATCTCTGTTCCTTACTTCCTTTTCTTCTGTAGATTTTTCATAGAACTATTCTTCAAGTATGCAAGGTCACTGGCATGTTAAGGGATGTTACATTTTTGCAATGCATTTTAATTCATTTGGAGGGCAGTATCATGGTAAATCATGAGATAGGACTTCATGGACGACATTGTTCTCAAGAACCTATTTTGTGAGTCATAACCACTTTAGGTAGCAGGGATTCTGCCTTGTCTTGCAAACATCTCTTCACTAAAATTCTGCAATTTATCCTTGTTTTTTAAAATTAAAATTATTATTAATTTCATGTGAAAGCACTGTAGCTTCATTGCTTGTGTGCTGAAGTCATGGTATTTTGTGGCCCTGGTTGCAGGAAATATTTGTCATACAATCTGACTCCAGTTGCAGGTGTAGCAGCTCACATGTCACGGAACGGAAATGTTCATGTGTCAAGTAACGATGGTTGTATTTTGTCACCATTGCCTTTGCCTTTGTTGACTGGGCTACCTGTGACAATTATGGGGCACTTCATGGTTTCCCATGGTGGACCTCGTCACTTGTTTAACAGCCTGACCCCACCTGACTTGACAACGAATATCGATAAATCTTACCATGGATCAAGAGCTTCAGTTGAGATTGTTGCAGCTGCTTGGAATAAAGAGCTCTTGGCTTGTGTTAGGGACTCGTATATTGAACTCCTTCATGAGCTTCAAAGATTAAGGCAGGATCCCACTACATCGCGAGCCGATCCACCAATAGGTCGGGGTCTTGATGGCACATATGGAATGCCTGCTGAGCGGGCCTATTCATTCTGGCCAAGATCACGAGCTTTGATTTCAAAGGGCTCTGAAGAGCCTGGTGCAGTTGACAGACATTGTTTCGCAGAATGGTTAATAAAGCCCATGTATGTGCGGCTGGTGGAGCTTCCAATGTGGCAACTACAGGAAGGTGCTATGACGAAGGCCACAGATGGGATGTTTTTATCGCCCCCAGATGCAGAACGACAAGGCATGGCTCCCCCTGCAAGTGTTTGTGATTTTCTGAAGACCCACTACCGTGTGTTTGCAGTGCCTTTTGAACTTACAAAGGAAATGGAAGCTGCAGGAGTAAACGCAAAGGAGCTGACTCCCAAAATGTTAAGAACATTACTCAGAATTCCATCAGTTGCTGCAGCTGTCCCTTCTGTCGAGACACAGGTGGACCTGCTGGAGTTTTGTTGCACTGATCTTCTTTTGATGAATGACACCAGTGGTCCTACATCTTCTCCCCTGACAGGGTCGTCTATAAATTCGGAGAGGCAACCTGATGGAAATGATTTGCAAAATGACACGCCCTTGTTGCAACATAATAATACAAGGGTGCCACAAGTTGCTGCTGGCGCTTCCAGTATTAGATCCTCTCGTGTCTCGCAACAAGAATCACGGGCAGTACAAAGGGCACCAGATGGCAATCCTTTGGACTGGTTGTCTGACATTGGGAGGGCAATTGCAGACCTAAGTGCAGGTGTACTCACAGATATGAACAGGGATAGTGAAATCACCCAGGCTCCAGCTATTGCATCAGAAGATAACTCAATGTTGAACAAGGCTTTAGTTCTTGAACTGAAGGGGCTGTTATGTCCGACTGCTGCAGTGAACCGTATGGCAAAGCTGGGTGTGGATGAACTTTGGGTGGGAAGCAAGGAGCAGCAAGATCTCCTCCCTGGAATGTTGTTAAGGTTTGTGCATTCACTATGTGTAGAGCGCAGTGTTCTCGCAGATCTCTTTCACAACCACATGTTCCAAAACCTTCTGAAGCTACATCCGTTCTCATCCGAGTTGTTGGCTGCCAATCTTGGTGCTGCACTTCCCAAACATTGGCTGCCACGAGGAGCTGTTGCAGCTGCGGCTCCTTGGGTGGGTTGGACTGCTGATAATAGCAATAACAGTCCAATGACTGGTCCAACTGCAGAATGGATTCGTATGTTCTGGAGGAATGTAAATGTGACGTCTACAGCAGAGCTCTCGCTTTTCTCGCAGTGGCCTTTAATTCCTGCCGTAACCTCAACACCCGTCCTCGTGCGCGTTGGACAGCGGCATCTGGTTTTTGTGCCACCAGTGCCAGAGCGGTGGCTTGATCACACAGGAGGGGAAGAGGATGCTTTGACAAGCAATGATTTGGACGGAAGCACAAGGGGTTACTTGGAATTGGAAAGGCAACATCCATGGCTGCTGCCGTTACTGCGGAACTGTAGCATTCCTGTCTATGATCGGCAGTTCGTGGACTGTAGTGCTTTGGACATTTGCATGCCACTGCCTGGAAAGTCTCTTCCTCAGATTGTGGTTTCAAATTTCCTGGCACTTCAGCAAGCGGGATGCTTATCTCCTTCCGATCTTGCCCTTATGCCAGCAGATTGTGATGCTCTCTTCTCTCTCTTTGCTTCTTGTACATCTGCAGCAGTTTCGTCCATCGGGTCTACACCGTCAGTCTACAGTCCTGAGGAGCTCAATCTCCTTAGATTACTTCCTATTTACAAAACATGCCAGGGTGGTTATGTGTCCTTGGACCAAGAAGTGCATTGCATAGTTCCCCCAAGTGTGATTTTTCAACCAGATGATGCACTTTGTCTTGAATACCGGGGCATATCAGAAGGCGGTTCACTCTATCAGGCTCTGGGCATCCCGGAGCTTGCAGATTATGAAGTCATGGCAAGATTTGCTTTGCCTGGGTTTGAAGGCCAGCCTGAGCGGGAACAAGAACGTATACTCGCCTATCTCTACAACAACTGGTCGATTTATAAGGAGCATGAGAGTGTTGTATCAGCTCTACAAGAAACCAAGTTTGTACGCACAGAGGTTTCCAACCAAATGAACCCTGGAACCAGAGACGTAACTTTGTTAGTCCGGCCTGTTGATCTGATGGACCCAGCCAACCCTCTTCTGAAGCAGATTTTTGCGGATGAACCTGACAAGTTTCCAGGGCCAAAGTTTGCTACACCAGGATGGTTGGTTATCTTGCGGGCAGCAGGATTGCGGTCATCTGTTGACCCTCCTCTGCTGCTTGAGTGTGCGAAGAAGGTGGAGATCATGGGAAAAGAAAGCCTCGAGAACTCTGAGCTAGCAGATGACTTTGAGCCAGAGTTTAATGCAGGCAGCAATAATGGAGTATCAAGTGAGGTGTGGACCAGTGCTGGCATGCTGACAGAGGCACTTCTGAGCAATTTTGCGTCCATGTATGGGACCAATTTTTGTGAAGCATTGGGCCGCATCGCATTTGTGCCAGCTCAGCGGGGTATACCAAGCAGTAGTGGCTCTGCTGGCAGCGGTAGGAAGGTCCTGGCCTCTTACAACGAGGCTGTCATATCAAAGGATTGGCCCCTGGCTTGGACTTGTGCACCAATACTTGCCAGGTCAAATGTAGTTCCCCCTGAATTTTCCTGGGGAGCATTCCGTCTGCGGCACCCCCCCACATTTTCAACTGTCGTGAGACACCTTCAGGTTTATTCTTATCTGGATTGTCTAAATATTCTGGGTGTGATGCGTACTTGTGTGGCTGATTTTATATGAGCTTTTGTGTGTAATCTTTTCATGCTGGAACCAGAATGTCCAATGCGGAAAATGGCTATGGTGTACAGAATGCATCATGTTAGTGTGGTGAAAGTTGCAAATCAAATTGATGTTGCAGCATGCAATACCATTTCATCAACTTGTTTATCAGTTATCCAATGACGAGTTAATGGGAATTCCTTATTGTATGGTTGTTATATATTGTTCTTTTGTAATACTTCACTTATGAATGCATTGGATTTGAATGCCAGACTCTCTGTTAATTCATTTTGAATCTTCACAAAATATGCTCGTCCTTCTGAGTCTTAATGTCAGAAGGATCTTCATTGTGGATAGTAGTTTACATATTTATTGGTTGACTGGGGCTTGAACTAGAGAAACTTGTATGTTGTCTCAGCAAGTATATATTCTTCTTTTCTTGTGCGTGCAGATGGTGGGGAAAAATGGAGGTGAGGACATCCTAGCAAGATGGCCCAATGGCAAGGGTATAAGATCAGTAGAGGATGCCTTTGGTGATGTTCTTAAGTATCTTACCAGCTCCTGGGATGGCCTCTCAAACTCTGGTAAGAGTATCTTCACTTTATCTGCGCCCAAATTTGATGAATGTATTTACTAAAATTTGTATTTTAATGTTCAGATAGTCATCATTTAGATTGATGTGCAAAGCAAAGAAAAATATCAATTTTGATGCTGTACAATCACTATAATATTCTGTATTTGTGCTTTGTCAGACAAAGATTCTTTAAGAGGATTACACTTCATACCTGTGTCAAATGGGACACGTCTGGCAGCAGCTGGTTCTCTATATGCTCGGCTGGGCATGGATCTAGCGCCTTTTGTATTTGAACTACCGAGCACCTATCTTGCACATGTGGACATACTGACTTCACTGGGCATGAAAGATTCCCCTACATATGAAAGCATGCAAGCCTTACTATTTCAGCTGCAAAAGTCATGCGGATACCAGCGGCTTAACCCCAACGAGCTTCGAGCTGTTCTACGTATTCTGCACTTCATTTGTGACAAGACCAATAGGGCCAACTCAAGTGTAAACCATGTGATTCCGGATCCTGCGAAGGATGCTGTTGTGCCTGATAACAGTGGCAGGCTATTGCAAGCAACAGCATGTGTGTATGCAGATTCGGCAGGTGCAAGTCTGGTTGGAAAGATTGACTCTTCTCGCGTAAGATTTGTTCATCCACATGTTCCAGAACAGCTTTGTGCTGAGCTGGGTGTTCGAAAGTTATCCGAGGTTATTGTGGAGGTAAATGTTATTTTTATTATTATTTCTATATTTGACCTCATTTAAGATGTGCATGTAAAGATTCATCATGCCTTTGATAGTCCAACGTTTGTTACTAAAGTCAGTGTTTCGTAATCTAGAATAATCATCACCCAGTCCAAAGAAGCAGCATTGCTTCTTCAGGAATTTCATGTCTACAGCAATAGCTATCAGAATCGTACGGGACGACTATCTAATTTATGAAAAAATCATTATAACTTGTTGTATATGTCAATTGCATGCAGGAACTGGATGAGAACAAGTCACTCGAAATGTTAGACTCGATCGGTTCCTTCTCACGGACTTCGATTGCAGAGAAGTTGCGAAGTCCTTCATTTGCAGATGCAGTCTGGATGGTTGTACAAGAAGTAGGTGAGGGAGTACCATCTTTGAAACAATTGTCAAATAAAGAGAACCTGGTAAAGTCTCTTAGCTTTGCAGCTGATGGGCTTTGGTTCGTTCGGCGGCTTTACACACAATTCTTGATGCTACCAGGAAGGCAGGATGTAACGCGGCAGAAAAGGCCATTCTTGAGCAATGATCCTGCAGAAATGGGGCACCGTGTTTTTGAGTATGTCGACAAAGGAAGAGACCGAATCTTAATTGCCACACCCTTGCAGGGTGTCACCTTGCCAGATTTGCTTGCAGTTGTTGTGAGTCGCCTCCTCGGAAGCCCTTTAACGCTTCCAATCGGTCCACTCTTCACAGCATCGGCAGGCACAGACATGATGACTGTATTGCAGGTTCTTAGGTTAGGTGCAAACGTGAATAAAGGGGGCAAGAGCGGTATGGAAAACAGTGGAGTTCTTGGGATGGAATTGGTGGGGCCAGATGCTGCATTAGTGCAGTGCCATCCATTACGACCCTTCCATGCAGGCGAAATCGTTGCATGGCGATCTGATAATCAGGTAGGTTTGCGATATGGACGTGTCCTGCATGATGTGCGTGCCTCAGCAGGCCAAGCTCTCTATCGGCTCGAGGTCGAAACTGGGCTGAATGAGATTCGGATGCTTTTGTCCTCCCAAGTGCTCTCATTCAAAGGTACAGCTATGGCCGTTGCTTCGCCACCTGCAGATCTTGAATCTGAAGCAAATGAGCTGCAAGCAGCTGTCAGCAATTTAACAGGTGTCATCAGGCGTCATGCGGAGCCAGGGATTTCATCTGAAGCTACGTCATCAGAAGGTCGTCAGGTGCAGGTGTGAATCTCCTGAGTTGCAAATAGGACCTGAGCTTTGATACTATAGATTGCATAACATTCTCTAGTGGTGTAGTGGGTGTTCTCTTAGATAAGCATCTTGGAGAGTATACACTTGGCGAGTATTCTTTTTGGCAAGGTCTTGTAAGTTGAAACTTGGTAGATGGGAGAAGGTTTTGTGTCCAAAAATAGGCAACCAGGAGGTGTTGACCTATGCGAGCTTGCCACTTGACTATCCTTTGCATTCATGTATGTAATCAAGGACCTTGGAAATCTATTCTTGAAGCTTGAATAGGAAGAGAATGTCCGTACCAATGCTTAAGAATATTATGCATTTGTGAGAATCATACAAGCATTTGCTTGTGAATATTCTAGGTATATACCAACAACCACCATTAAGGTTGAATGAATGCTGATAATACACACCAATCCTGCTATTTGCCTTCTGCTTCTTCTTCCATTTCATAAGGTAGATGCAATGCATGACATGCCTTTTGAGGGGACTTGATACAGGAACAGGTTCAACCACAGGAAGCAGACAATGTTCCTGCAATAGAGGTGGTGCGAGCTGTTAAGGACATGCTGGCCGCTGCTGGGCTGCCAATGGGTACAGATCAGACAGCACTACTAGAACAGTCATTGTCATTACAGGAGCAGCTCACTGCAGCTGACAGAGCACTCGTGGAAGAGCAGGTGCAACCTCCCTCCAAAACTCACTGATATCTTGCATTCATGAGTTGAAGGATTCCCATGTGTTATGTGATTGCTAAATTCTTCATGTCTGTTGCTTTCTGCTATTTTGGCTTCTGATAATGGTTTGAGGTTGAAGGTTGGGTCCCAGCCAC
Source organism: Polytrichum commune (assembly GCA_950295325.1). Taxonomy (NCBI): domain Eukaryota; kingdom Viridiplantae; phylum Streptophyta; class Polytrichopsida; order Polytrichales; family Polytrichaceae; genus Polytrichum; species Polytrichum commune. Next base: position 64,070,038 of record OX485804.1, read on the forward strand.
TAGCAGTAGGACCTGATGTATTACCCTGAGGCATGGATGTGCATGATAGCAATGATGAGTCTGTAAATTTAAAACACTAGTCATCTGATGTGGCCATGATGCTGCACCAAAACATAAACTGGTGAAGGATATTTGCGATTTATTTTCTACCTTAGGCAACTTTGAGGGAATTTGGGTTAGAATATTAGTACTCTAATTATGGTAAATAGCATGGGAAGATGTATATTGTGACTTACCCTGGGCAGCCCTATAATATGGCCCACAGCATACATCATCACGCAGGAAAATAGTGTGCAACCCTAGTTACACTTGTCATGCAGCTGTGACATACGCAGCTTCTTCCACCTCTGTTGTGCAGAACTGAGAATTCACAGTTTATGGCGATATTGTGTACTGAATATTTGTGAGATGTTCCTAACAGTTGAGGGAATGTTATTTCACATCAATCTTTTTAGACGTGAACTCGATATCCCTACTTTGGAGCCCTTTCAAAGGCACACCATCCTCAATCCAATAGAAACATTGTAACCTACAACATGGGCCTTTGATATTAATCACTGTGGGTCGGTCAATAGCATTCACCCACAATATTACTTCCAATGTTCTTAGTATGAAAATAAGCTCAATAATGTGGCCCACAGTATCTGCCATAATCACTATAGCCAAAACCACACAGCTGTTTTGGAAATAGATCTCCTTGCTTTTGCTTCTTAGTACGCTTCATTAGGTTAGTTTTGGGTTGTTTTGTTTTTGTTTTGTTGTGAAGCCATGATTTCTCATTGTCACTCATACTGATTGCGTTTGTTTGTCATTGTCATTGTCATAATAGTGTGCACCCACAATATTATCACCAATGTTTTTATCGTGGAAATAAGCTCAGCAGTGTGGCCCATAGTAATTAACATAATTAGTATAGCCTACACCACTCACAACTGTCTTGGAAATAGCTCTCCTTGCCTTTTGATTCTTACTTAGCTTGCTCAGGTTTGTTTTGGATTGTTTTGTTATTGTTTTTGTTGTGTTGTGCTTTGCTCTGTTATGCTGTGATGTGTTTCATTGTGATTGTACTTCTTTTGCTCTAGTTGCCCCGGTTACGGCTATTAGACAGAGTCCATATCTTAATTGAGGCAGTAGCATGCAGGTGAGGAGACTCTCTGATTCATGCTAGTGTTGGCAAACATAGGTGTTATTTCTGTTCTTTTTTTTTTTCATCATACTGATTTTGTCACTTTCTTTGTCCTTGTCATTGTCAGGAAAAATCAGAGACTGCAGGCAAGGAGGCCGAGGCTGCTAAAACAGCATGGATGTGTCGCGTCTGCCTTGCAAATGAAGTGGATACTGTAGTGACTCCTTGTGGGCACGTCCTGTGCCAGAGGTGCTCAGCGGCAGTCTCCCGCTGCCCTTTTTGCCGTCGACCAGTTACAAAGTCACAACGGATGTACCGCCCATAAAATCTTGGTACCTTCCATAAAACTGAGACATCACATTCTCAAGTTTTGATCATCAGCGTTGTAATCTAGACACATTCTCTTGGTAGAAGTTTTGCAAGTAGTTAGCCTGATTGAATTGTAGAGACCTGAGGATTAGGCTTGGGTCAAGCAAGGTCTTGTACATATAGGTTGGTAGTCATTTTTTGAACCAATTTGGAATACTCCACATTACTGAAGGCTACGGACATTACCTGGCCTGTCGATGTAAAATTGTTACGTAGATTGATGGACAGGGTTAAGTGTAGCATGAATCTTGACCATCAAATATGATCGAGTTGCAGAGGTAGGATAGGCATTCCTGGTATTCTTTTTCAAGAATTCACATCAACTTGAACTCCTGATACCCATGCAAAAGAAAATGATGTGCCCCAACAACGAAGTTTGCCAAGAAATGAAGAATAGATGTAATTTAAAGTCTTCATTTTATCTTTCATGGGATCGTGAACAGTCTGCGAAGCTAATGGAGGACCTTGGACTTGTCATAATTGAGGAGTTTCATTTGTTGACTCTATATGTTGACCAAGGGGCAAAGACAAACTTATATGTTCACTTTTGTGGTGAAGAAGTGCTTAGCAAGGAAAAAGGTGATCCTAGATGTTTCTTCCAGTTTTACTTTCCATCCCAATCTACTTTGCATTCCAGATGGTTTGATACTTTCTTGTTATATTCTAGACTTTGTTGCAAATCATAATGATAGCTTTTAGATCACAATAATGAGGGAACAAGGATACATGTCATACATTTCTTAACTTTTGTGAAAGAAAATTGAACCAAACTGCAAGAAGTACACCGTTTATGGTATTTAGTGTCACATGCATAATAGTCTCACTTGCCCTATTTTGAGGCATATGCTAGTTACATTGATGATTAACAACTTCATCATAAGTGTCAACTCATGACACTTGCTGTTCAAGTGCGCTTATTAATATCTTGGCATGAGTATGTTCGATAATGTTGTGAGGTGGATGCATATGTTACACAATGGTCTACAAGTTGACTAATGTGTATACTTGACATTAGTATGCTCAAGAATTTGGTACATATTAGAATGTAAACACATGACACTTGTCATTAGCATGCTCAGTAATGCATTCCCCATTGCATACTAGAATGTAAAACTATCATCTCAAGCATCCCAATGCGGTACGCTTGTCACAATGTAAATAAAATTTCATTTGAAGAAGTTACTTATTTCGATGAATAGCATCATATTGGCAATTAGTGGACCTGACACTTCGAGAACTCTAGCCATCTAGTTTAGGCCCTTCTTAGATAGTGTATGTGATACTAAGTACCATACACGGTGTAGAGTGGCTATGTAGTTGTTGACCACCATCATATTAAGCTCATTTTGAACCCTTTACAATCATTCCAAGAGATGACTCCAATGTTAGCATTGATGTGAGTTAAGGTGTTGCTTCATGTTCAAGTTAATCAAATCTCATATTTAAATTTGTAATAGACATCATGAGAATTAGAGGGACTTGAAAGACTATTGCCTCCTTTCAGAACTTGAATAGGACAAACTTGCTCACACTTGATATCCTCCAAGAACATGCCTTGAGGTTCCCACACAATTGGTTGAAAGTATATGGAATTGGCGGCTTAGCCTCAAAGTTCCCATGGGATCTAGGTTAAGGCATTGGATCTAAGCCACTCTTACGATCATTGCACTTGATTGGCAGCCAAAGTTGCCCTCTACGATGGGCAAGCAATCCTAATATGAACAATGAGGAGCAAACTCTGGTTTGATGCTTGTTGTACACTCTAAACTCTGAAATATCACGCTTATGGCAACTAAAGTGCACGTGATATTAAGGAGTTATGTATTGTTAATATGGATGCGTGATAAAAGAAAATTAGTGTAGCATGTGACATTATGGAAAAACACAAAGTCAATGTTGCAATAATGACAATAATGACAACGTGATGCATGTGGTTTGATTTTAATGTCCAAACCCATGATAAATGGGAGGCAAACATGACAAGAAGGGGTTTGATTTACGGAGTTTAGAGTGTATTTCAATTGACGATTGACGATTTGCTTCACGCTTGTGATTGCCACCCAGAAGGTGTTCAATGCCAGCAGCAAGCAGAGTCCGTTGAAAATTGTGTCCGATAGTTTCGAAACATTTCCGAAAGTGTTGCATGGACATCCTAAACACATGTTGGCGCAACGAAGAAAAGAGACTCGATTGCACACTGTCTACAATGCTTTGATGAACTTAGTAGAATCCCTGGCTCATGCATGCGCGTGCGGGCTCTCACTAGGGGTTGGGAGGGTGTTTATGTAGATATACTGCTGCGATTTGGAACTGTTTGGGTTCAGGGGGGCAGACGGGCATCGGATTTGAGCATAATAGGTGTCCACATTACCAAGTGCTTGCAAACTACACACATTCAGAGAGCATGCTTGTAGTGTATGCTGTTTGTGATTGTTTGGGTCCCCGGAGGAAAGGGTTGCGCCACCGAAGGAAGTAGTGCAGTACCAAGGCGACGCGCGCGAGCCCTGACAGCAAGCTGCCGAATAAGCTCGCACCCGAGAAAAATTAGATTAATATCATGAGTCTCGATGAGCCTCGTATCAGATATTAAACTGATAAGAACAGATACTACACTTGATCTTAGCCAAAAGGCCGAGAAAGGTATGCTTCTCTATTCCTCACCCTTCCTTCTTGTATCTCGCCAAAGCCCTTTCGCCTTACAGCCCATATGGGGCAACACTACATTGCACTCTTCCTTCTTCAACTGAATCGTCAACTGTTCCCCGTTTATATATCTTGGCTCCTTCAATTTCCTCACGTCTGCAGATTTCTTAGCATGGGCACAGTGTGCTCAATGCTCATTCATGACAGTCAGTTGTGGGCATTCATTCATTCATTCGGAGAGCATCCGTCCGTGGTTTCGATGAATGTGGATGTAGGCGTTCATCCATTTCTAGTTATGGTCGTCTCCTTCTACTTCTCCGCCTTCGACGACGTCGTCTTCTTTCTTCACTTTCTTGTCACGAAGGTGGCAGCTAGCTGTTTCAAGAAATGCAAGGATGAGTGTTTTGCAGCTGCTGGAAGTGGCATTCTGAGTTTCAGCTGCTGTGAGAAATGCTTTCAAAAGAATTTTTTGGAGAAACAGTTTAGTGCCGGTGGTGGGTTCGTGGGAGCTGTGCTGGAGCTTCTTGGTGGTTTCAGCAATGGCGGGAGAATATCTTAGTTGGAGTCTTTGAGGTAACCATGCATGTAGCTTTGGATGTTGTATCGAAGAATAGAAAGTGGGAAAACTTCAGACAATGCTGAGAGGTTCAAATGTTGCTGGATTTTTGCCAAAGAAATCATACCTCGAACAATGCCTTGAAGTAAGGGGGGGGGGGGGGGGGGGAGGTGTAACTCAAACTCTTCTTTCTATGTCCTCAAGCTCTCTCGTTCCACGTGAGTGAGACTTCCAGCTCAACATCACTTGTGGTTGGAGAGTTGGTTTTTTTTCATACAACACCTTCCATGTTTGGTAAGTTTGGGTGCATGCTTGGAGGTAGTAGTAGTGTGGAGGTTTGAACAAAGAAGGAACAGTCTATAATGGTTCATTGAGAGTCAAACTCGTTTTGGCATGACAAGAGGTGCTCAAAATGAGTTTCGCTCTTATGAACCTCACGAAATAAGTTGCTCTTCATTCAAATCCAAACACTACCTCCGAGCAGGAACCATCGCAAGTGGAAAGAAATAATAAATCATTGATATTTTTTGCAAAACAACCAATGGAACATCGAGTCAAAAAGGATAACTCTTATGGTTTTGAATTTTATAATGATGATGCTGTAGTAAGAATTATGTATCCCCTTCTTAGAAGCGTTCCACTGGTTTTGGATGTTCCAGCAAAAAGAGAGATATTATTTCTAAGGCGTGCCAAAGAAAGAAGACTCTGGTGAAGAAAACAGCAATTTGGCAGAAACAAAGCAATGCACATATATAACAGTGTCAGGTAGGAGGAAGCTCCAACAAGAATTAGACCACCAAGGTGGAAGAAGTTTTGGCATTGTATCTACCTTCACAGAAAAGTTGATGTTAGGTAAACCCTAGCATTTCTATCCGGTCTTTTGCCATGGAGGGATGGCCAGCATCATTAGCTTGTGCGGCTATGGCAGCTATGGTTTCACAAGTTAGCACAAAGCATTCACCATTGGTAATAGGATTTGTAGGAGCAGCGGTGGCACTCGGCTGGAACTCATCCAAGCAATATTTTTTCTTGACAACCTCATCAACTACCAAGACTGAAGAAACGTCATCATCACCATCATATGATCCAGAGGAGTTCCTCAATGACATGAGGTCTAGTCAATCCGATGAGGTTTGCATGAAGTTCAATTCTACGGAGGTTCCCTCATCTCCACTTGCAATTCCGGAAGGCCACAAGGCAAGAACTGCAACAGAGGATGGAAGTGAGGTGGACGAGGATTGTGCAAATCAAGTGGACTGCCTCCCTTCTTGTGATACAAATTTGCAAGGAGTTTCTCTAGAACCTCTAATCGTTGAGAGTATCCAACCTTTGCCAAGTGAGTCAGACAGGACAGAGGTTGAGGTTGCCAGGCCAGAAAACAAAGTGCAAGAGGAAGATGGACATGAAGACGAGCTAATCGGTTTCTTGCAAAACTCGGAGGTTGCATCACCACATGCTGCTCTCACTTCTGCGTTGGAAGAGATGAATAATGTGACAACCACAGGAACTGAAGTCCTTGAGTCTGTTGCAAGCCCTAGGGCTCAACCTGCAGGGATTACAGAGGAAGGCACTCAGGAAGTTCTCGATTCAACTTCGCTACTCCAACCCCAATCAGTGGCAGTGGACGTTGGTGGAGTAGTGGAAGGACACACTTCGAAGATGCCATCTCTTGTTGACAAATTCGAGGGGTTTGAGGTTGGCTGTGCGGAGCTAGTCTTGGAAACTGTAGCCCTGGGCATGGGAAGTGTGAAGAGGATTTGCGAAGAAGTTGGAAACACTTATCTGATTGATGGACTGGTTCAGAGTGATGGAAATCAGGCTGAAAGCATGCATGACGTTGTTGGAGATGGGGCAGAGAAAGATGTCTCTAATTTCTTGTCATCGGATGTATTGTTGCCTGAAGTATTGCCAGAAATGTTATGCGAAAACGCGACCGTTGGTGATGCGATTGACCAGCAAGAACTGACAGATCCTGATGACAAGATCTTCAAAGCCCTAACCAAGGATGCTGTGACGGAAGGTGTGAGACTGGCAACAGAGCAGCATGTGGCTCGGCTGCGGGCTTACGATGAATATCTGGCGGATCCAAAGGTCTCTCCACATATGAAGTCTCAGGTCATGCGAGCGAAGTCCGCTCTTCAGAATTTTTATGATTTGGAATTTCAGTGAAAGGAACGAACTCTGCTGCAATTCCCCCCTATCAAATCTCACCTTGCCACTCTTCCATCTTTTGACCATTAACTGCTTGTGGCCAAAGTAATGCAGGTTCCAGTACATGCTAGTGGCAACACATGCTTTTGAAGACGAGACCGTTTGAACTTTCTCAATGGCCTCTGAATCATCATCCTGTCAAAAAAGTCACGGCCACAATTTAGTGTGAGCAGGGGCACAACAGAAGACTGGCTTCACAGCCCAGCATGTATGTGTAACAGATTCGTCACCCAATTTGCAGCGAGGATATTAAGAAGCTGCAAGTCAAGGAGGAAGCCAACATTGGAGGTGACACCTCATTGGTGTTAGGTGAAATGACAAAATTCATGTGGCTCACAGATTCTGAAGTGGAATTTCCTGAGAACACTAGCAATTGGAGATAAACCTTTATCAAATCTGCATGCTTCAACCTACCTTCTTCCCCACAAAGTTGACAAATTAAACCTAAAAATCTCCAAGAGCATAGAATTCTGGAATTATAATGTCAGGTTGAAATGCAGCGGAGGTGTTGTACTGCCTCCCTTTGGACATCCATATGTATCTTTCTCCTCTCTCAAGCATTGGAGCTTCCATGTACATGAGTTCCTTTGTAGACCCCTGCGTTTGCATGTTTCTCCTTTGCTGTCTGTAGATTTTGTTGACGCGATTGCGGTATTTTTGTTTATGCAGATGTGGTCTGGTTGGCCCATGTCGGTTGCCACCTTCACCCTGGTTACAACAACTTTGGGACATACATTTTTGAATCCTTTCATAACTGTTGTTGCACCTTTCATAACATGTGATTATGCATAAACTTATTCCCCAAGAGTTGGCGTGCTCACCAAATCTTTCGAATGTGCTTATGTCATGAGTGTGGCATTTTAGTACTTGAGATGTGCGTGTGTGTCTTTGAGCATGTCCATATCAGTGTTGAACTGGTAATGTTTTGTAATCATCGAGGAGGAGGCTTATAGCCTCTTCCCGAAATGCCGCACTCTGGGGCGCCCACGTCACCTTAACCTTTGTTAGGGTTAGGGTTTGTTCTTTTTCATACCACTTGGGTATGTATAATGAGGATTTCACATTTTTTTGATACCAACAGGATATGGATATTTGTGGATACGTTTGTTTTCCAATACCATTCGAGTATATATACCATGCAAGTTCTTTTGTATCTAGCTGAAATTCCTTTAATATCAATATGATTACAATGGTATCAACCCAATAATAGCTCAAGTATAGGAAGATTCTCTCACCTATCTACCCACCAAGTTCCAATGTTTGATTGGTATTACAATTTTGGTTAAATTCTTGGAACCCCTTATTGATGTTGATTGTTGATACCACACATTCCCATATACACCAGCTCAACATTGGTCCATGGTACATTGGTACAATTGCAACATCCTCCATTTTATGATTGAGAAGAGTGAGATACATGCACCTAATACAAATATTCAAAAGCTCACGTAACCCATATAGGTTGATAGTCGGTCTGGCACAAAAAAATTCTAAAAACAAATGTCAGATTATTTTGAAAAAATACAAGACAAAATTTGCGGGAATTACTTCAATTTACCTTATGCTTTGGTTGGAGTATGGTAAACTCTCACACTACACAAGCTTGTGTATAGTTAATGATTCATTATAAATCATTATATAGAGGAGGGGTTCGCATTATATTTTAAGTTGTCCTTAATCATCACAAAGAATATGGGTTAACATGAAATTGCAAGATTATGTATTGAGAGCTTGGTCTACGTCCTTGATATATTTTCGGACCTCAATTTCACATAGAAGATACAGTTATTTGGAATTGTGTTCAACTAGAGAAAGTTGGTACATGAGACAAAGTATTAAACACATGTTGAAGTAATGTCCCACACTATTTTGCTTGTACATTGATGAACTTGAAACATATTTGGACGAGATCCACAAGAATTATTTGTGTTTACTTAACACAATGGTCAACATTCTTCTTTATGTTGTTCTCCTCTCTAAATTTGGAGCAAGCCTATAAAGACTTTTGAAGAACATATATGAGTTTTGCACTTCTTCTGGCCATGAAGTCAATTTATCTAAGACTGAAATAATGATATTTGGCTGCAACAAAAGGAAATCAAATGAAGAGGCATTTTACGTAGACAATGACCCAATTGACACTATTCATGAATACAAATGCCTTGGGATTGATTTTTATTCACATGGATACTTCGAGCCATCTAGTAAAAGGTGAAGAATTGCAGATATGAAAGCCTTGATGAGCACTTTTAGGAAAGAAGTGTAGTCGCAATCACATGTTGGGAACTCAAATCCCATTTATTCAAAGCTTTGTTGCTTCCAACTTTCACATATGGACTTAAAATTTGGGGAGGCGACTTGAAAAACCCTCATTGGAAGGTTTTTGAAAAGGGCATGAAGATGCATATAATATCTCACGTCAAAGTGTGTTCTTTGACAACCTATCATATTTTGTGGACCGAATTTGGAGAACTTCCCATAGAATTACATGCTCTCAAGCTCACTATAGGCTTCCAACCATAGCTCGCCCATCTATCCCCCTCTTGGTTAGTCAAATAAAGCAACCTCGCTTTCCTGACACCTGGCTGAACAAGGATTTAACACCTGGCACAAATCAAAAACCATGTGGAAGACTTCATGGGGTGTATGTCATTTGGACACCTATGACAACCCAACCACATCTAAAATAACATATGATGGTATTTAGGAGGCCTCTTTTGCTAAAGAGTGGAACTCTTCCCATCTCTCATGAAAGAAACTAGATTACCTCCACCTCAAGGATTTTCTCAAATATGAATGTGACAATACTTGAAGCAACCATTGACACCACCACAACTCAAGGTCATTGCCGTTTACTGCACCTCGAACCATAGATTAGCCATTGAAAATGGACGATGGTCAACCACCCCTATCTTAAAGATACTAGACTATGTCATTTTTGCTCCTATAATGTAGTTGAAAATGAGGCACATTTTGTGTTGGAATGCCCCCTGTATAAGCCCATTGGAAATAAGTTTTCATCACTATTTGAGAATGTAGTCCTAAGGAGCCTCAAGTCTTTCTTTCAATTGAACCACCGAGCTCTATCTCATGGAGGCTACCACACTCCGCAACTCTAGAGAATTAGTTGGTTTAAATCATCATGGTAAGCAAGCACAATCAAGTATATGGAAAAAGTGCTTCAATATACTAAAACCATAAATGTTTTGGTCAAACACCTAAGAGTAGTAGCAAAATGTTGTCTAAATTGGAATTTTTTTCATCGCACCCTCTATTGTTGTGTTAGGTACTCAAATACAGAATACCAAGATAAGATCTTCAAAACTTATCCTTAAAAAGTACTACTCAAAAGGTACTGGCTAAATCCGGTTTTGGATGTAGATTTCATGACCTTCAATTTTTGAAGTTGGACTTTTTTCATATTCCTTGAATTCATTATAAACTTGAGAGCACCATTACAAAAATTTGTGGGAAAAGATCAATTTAATGTAACTTTATCATGCTTTAAACAAAATTTAGACAATTATGTGTTCAATATATCTACTTGCATACTACTGGCACCATCTTCTAAAATAAGTAGACTTTTTCTTGAAAAACAAATTTTCAACAAAAATTGCTTGGCTTTGTAGATCAATATGTTTTTCAAATGTAGATGATTTTTTCCTTCACAAAATTCAAAGTTAGTATATAGTTTTGAATCGCTTTCACTCAAACCTCTACAGGGTAATGGAGTTGTGTACTTGACCATGCTTGCACCTCATGATGTACTTTCAATCCCATTAACCTTTTTGGCAACGTGGACTTTTAAATCAATTTCATATCATTGGATACTTGTGAACTAGCCAGAATTATGAAAAAGCCATAGAAAAATTGTTGGAATTTTTGAATTTTTATTTGAAAGTGCCGGACCGACTTTTGCCACTTTAAATACTTATCCAACACAGCTATGCCAGACTAGCCATCAACCTATAATCTACACAAGAGATACAATGACCCAAAACCATGGTAACATGTTTTATGATATTTAGTGTACACTATTTGTGAAGAGTTCCAGTAGATTGTTTACAACCCTAAATTTGTTGTGTCCACTAATTGTCAAAATTATTGACAATTTGTCAACGTAAGTAAATTTTGAAATGAATAAATGTTTTACATATTGAAGATTAGTGCAAATAGGGAGAAATGAGGAGTTAGGTGGCAGCTTAAGGTTAATCAGGAGACTTCCAAATGTTGGTCAGAAGGAGAAGACTACAAATTAAAGTCATTACTACTAATACTAATACTACCACTACCACCACCACCACTAAGCGGTAGACCAGATAGGCTTTGCCGATCAAAAATGGAGCAATCACCATGAGCAACTCTACGATGGTACGTAAGTTGTGGACGTGCAATCCTTGTCTCTGGAAGTATTGTTTCTTCCGATTTTGCTGTGAAGAGAAAAATTGGTTCCGACTCTTTCACATCAACAGCCTTTCTTGACTTCCTGTTAGGTCGCGGGCCGTTGGAGTTGGGTTTCTTGACAGGGATGGAGTTTTTGATTGGAGCAACTACAATCCTCTTGTGTTTTTTGGGCACCGGTTTCCCATGACGCGCATCGCCTTCGAGGTTCACTTGATTGTGTGGCCGAAATGTATGCAAATAATTCGTGTCACTTGCTTTCGTTTGGGGTTGAAGGCGACGAAGAATCGGCTTCTTCCAATGACTTCTCTTGGCTCTCCAATAATTGTACACGGCTTTGATTTCATGTGCCTTCTCTGATACATGTTGTAGTTTTTGTTGTGCAAGGTTTAGGTCAAGACATGTTTGCATACAATTCTCGTCAACATTTTTGTGTTCTTCAGACCGGATTTGGAAATCCAGTAGCTCAAGTTCATACAACAGTCTCTCAAACGTGTCATCATTTATGAGATTCAAGTCTTTGTTGAAATTTGTGAGCCAATCTTCGTCACTATCATCCAAGTCATATTCACAGAACTTTCTGGTTTCACATCCATCTTGGTTTTTTTGTATGTATGAGCATGGTTGTATGAATGAGGCTGTGTATATTTTCTGATACAATTCTGACACCACAACGCTAGGGATCGGTACATTGCTTGTTTTCTTTGTAGTGTTTAAATCCCTGTATTGCATCTCAGTATTACCATCATAAAATGTATATTTACGAGAATTCAAAGTTGGGTGGTCAACTTCCTCGCTGGTTACAAAACGTTCCAATTTTGTTCTGATATCAATACGACGGGATCGAATGCCTCTTTCTGACATCTTGACCTGACTTGAATCCCATGCAAGAAACTCCAATGACTTCGATGAGCTTCAGAATTACTCCCCCTTGAATCGATTATTTTTCTCATAATCCTTAAATCTTGAATAGTGAAAGGCATCATTTTCTAAGAAAGAAAAATAGAATCTGTTATGTCCTTGTAATTGTCATATTTGATGGCATTGGGCAGTCTGACAAGTCTGATTGTCCTTCAATAAACTTATATTTTGAGCATAAAGTAAAATTATCTTCTAAAATAATCAAAAGTTACATGGAAGTAAAGTAAAGTAAAGTAAAAGTATGCTACGCGTAGCTTTGTCCATGAGGAATACACCCAAAAGTAAAATATGAAGCAGTTTTTAATTTTGTCACAAAATACATATGTGAGACACTTAAACCCTAAACAATTTGAGGCTTCACCTCAATGAATGAATTATTGTTAAGTATGATTTTTAAACCTTTGGAGGTTGAATTTCCTAACAACCTTATGGTTGGATCCAAAATTGTTATCATTGGTCTCAATCAAATTAATTTGAAAAAAAATTCAAAATTAGTTATAATCCAAGTCTGATTAATTTTTATGTAAGTTCAATCATAATCCAATCTAAGTGATCAAAATTGTTAGTTAAAAACATGTTTGAAACTAGAAAAGTATATCATGTTAAGAAATTTCCTGTGTAGTAAATCTCCAACAAAATAAAGTTTAGGGTCACTGAGAAGGAGTATTTCAAAAAAAAAATTGAACCCTTGACCAACCTCCATTCTATTTATAGAGGCATTATATAAATGTCTATTACGCATGGATAGAAGAAAAAGGAAAAGGATTCCAAAACAAAGACAATGTGAGGCTAGTAGATGAGTTTGGAGAACTGTTGAAGCCAAGTTTGGGCCTCCTACTACCTAATCCCTTATTTTAAACTGTAAAGGATGGGAAGACGTTGATTTCACACTTGAGTTTGTGATGGGTTTTGCTTAAACCCTAAACCCAGGAGGATCTTGAGAAGAAACAAGGAAGAAAAATTACTCTTCAGGAATGCAACTTTATTGAAGCGAGGATTTATGCATTTGCACCAAAAAAAATCCCAATCACAAAGCCGGTGTCATTCTTGATCTTGAATGGCATACGATGCTGCTTGAGTTTAGGCCTCATTGGGGATTTTTTGGTGGTAGGAATGCCAGGTATACACACAATGGTTTAAGTTTGAATACAGGTATTCAAGAGTATTTGATGATATTTCGGGCATTAATGATGTTCAATTTCCAAGGTCTATCCATGTTCAAACTTCATTAATGACATAGCATGTCAGAATAGCATATGATCATGGGTGTGACATGTGGTTGTCGATTGGATGTCGAGAGAAATCTTGCCAATTCAGATGATCATTTGCTATGAATTGATGGTTTCCTTTCTGGTGACATTCTTCTTTCGGATCCTGTTCTCCCTCCTGTTGGATGGATTTGGTAGCAAGCCCAGTTCAAATCCTTGGAGGTCTCGGTTGCCCCTAAATGCTCCAAAACCTAAGGTGGGAGATGTATGCATAGTCAATCTGATAATGGAAGAGGAAGACTGTTTCTACAATTGGAACCAACCAATTTCTATAATTCTAGAAATTGGAAGCTATGTGGTTATTTTGAGAGATGAAATGATCTCAAATGTTTCAGATCTAGCATAGTTGTGAATATATGACTAATCAACCACTGTGCTGTTGAAAATTTGGCAGGATGAGGGAAATTGTTGGCTCAAAAATTCAAGGACAAGGAATATGTACAGGGGAGACGATTTTAACAAAGGATTATCTCATAATGACCTCCTTCACCAGTTGTTCCACAGGAGCTTGCATAACATGTTTTGAATGGTCTGGAAACGTGTGCTGCATCCCATCACCAGCTCTTTCACTATGAGTCTTCTTTGTCTTGTTGAGATTTCGCTGGACATAGATGGTGCAAAAAACTGTCACTTCATGCACTATATTTATGTACTATTACTATAGTGGTAATTTTTTTTAATATTTCTCATTAGCAAAAAAACTTTGATCCCTTGCAACTTCTAAATTACACATACTTAATGCACCAAAGTATGTGTAATTTAGAAGTTGCAAGGGATCAAAGTTCTTTTGATAGATGAAATAAAACAATAAAGGGAGCCTTCGGTTAAGGTGGTGAACATTCTCAAGATCAGTGCACTTACTATGCAACATTTTAGGGTGTTGGTTTTCGGTGGTGTAGTTGTTTTAGGATACTCTACCTTGGGTAGGACTACTTATGGGGTTTTTTGAGTTTCTGGTAGATGGGGGGATTCTTGAACAGGGATTATTGCTCCTCATGGCATGATAAGAGTCATCCTTTAATTTGATGGATCTTTCTTCTTTGGGAGTTGGTTGCCTATGATTTTCCATTGGTTGTTTTGCACACAAGATCAATAACTTCTTTCCACTTGCAGTGCATGCTTGGAGGCAGTGGTTGAATTTGAATGAAGAGCAACTTATTTCAGTTCATTGAGGGTCAAGCTCATTATAGCACCTCTTGGCATGCCAAAATGAGTTTGAACCTCAATGGAAAGATATATAAAATTCTACTTTCAAACCTCCACATTACTTTACTTCCGAGCATGCCTCAAAAACTTTCCCAACATGGAAGATGATGTGTGCAAAACCACCAAATCTCAAACATATGTCTAGTTAAGTTAGGGGATCTATATGACAAAATATCTGCACACTGATAATAAATAGGATATTGACTTGAGCTCCGATTTGGATCACAAGATTGGAAGAGGTTAGGCATGATGTATAGTGGATATCTTACGAGTAGGAGCTGATGTAGCAGATTCGAGTGGGGAGGATGCTGCGAAAATAGGCTTCCCAATACAAGCATGATTGAGTACCGATCGGCGTTCGTGCTCGAAACAACAGATGACTTGGCAAAGAATGCTTCCCGTGGCTCCCAACTTTGCATTTGCTTGTACAAAGTATAGGCGGGTTCCACCAGCTTCAGCTGCCTTTCGTGACTTCCATCACGTGCCGGACCCCATCTTCTTCTTCCCTTTGATTGTTTGCTCTCCCAATTACATTACTCCTCAAAACTCCACTTGTTCTGAACCATCACGAGATATTCTGCGATGTAAACAAGTACAACAACTTCTAAAGTTGTGATGCGTTGAGATTTTTCTTCATGAAAAGCTGAAAGTAATATATGCCTGCTTGCACTCCGCGGACAACCCCTCTCTTGAATCATCAACTTTGATTACTCTCAGAGAGTTGCAAACTCTGCAGCTCTCGTTCCCGGCTTCGCTTTTCCCTCTGCCTGCAAATCCATATCAACTAATGACCCACCCAAAAAGCATTCACCACAACCACAATTGCAAACCAATGGCCACGAAGCCATGACCAGTCAACCTTTACATCAAATTACACATCCTTCCTGTAAAAAAATCTCCCAAAGAAATTGCCGCAGATTACAAACCATCTACAAATCCCATAGTCATCTTGGAATCTCAAAATAATTACACTAGTGCGAAACGGCATATCCCAAAACATAAACTTCCTCCACAACCATTAACAGTGTAGTCAAAGCTCACCGGCACCGTAACCACCCGTAGGAATCACTATTGATTGCACATGCATCCTGTGACAAAAATTCCCGGATTTCCATCACAAATTGATACAAATCGTGTAGGACTCCTATTGTCATCCCATCATCCTATTCACATGAGCGAGATGTGCGCTCACTTTGCGCTTCCAAAGGGAAAGATCGCAAACAAAGTAAAAGACAGGACCTAAACTCAAGCACAGAAATCCATTGAGCACCACGTAAGACAGTGAAGCTGCGAGAGGCCACCTCGTAAACGACATCCTCGCTCGTTAAATCCTCCTCCCTCAGATTTTTTAATTCCGTCCAAACAAAATTTCGGATTTAGGGTTTAAGCCTTTCTGTCCCGGGGTGCGTGCAATGCCACACCCTTCCCTCGATTTCACCATCAAGTGCTCTACATCGGGAAGCGCCTGAGATACTCGCCAATCATAATTTCGAGGTAACCCGCACAAAATGGCTAGGACCCAAAAGCTTGCGAGCCTTCCATTCGGAGAACCTAGGGTTTAGGGTTTAAGGATGCTGGGCGAATTCTACTTTTTTTTTCTCATAATGGGCCAATCTATGATCAGGTAGGGTAAGTGGGTCTTAAACGGACATTTTTACACCTACTTTTGGTAGGATGTGAAACACGTAATTAACTTAAGGTGAATATGAGCCTTATTTGGTTGCTTTTTGATACTTGCTACCTTTAAACTACTCAGATTCATAAGGGTGAAATTTTTGTGTGTCCACAAATGTATCTAAAGATGTCAAGATTAATCCCATAACGTTTTGGACCTAATCTCCACATGTGATAAATCTTCAAAAATCTACCAACACTGAGCCATGCAAGGTCCAGGGAGATTTTTTAGCATAATTGGTCAAAATCCTAGTGTTTCCAAGTCCAACCGTTTACATGTTGTAATCTTTCGGGTCTTCTTCATTAATTTGAGGTATATTCTATAATTTCCTCTAAAATGATGGGTAATTTTTCTCAGTCTTGAACTTCAACTGGTTATTTTTCAAACTCGACCGGTTCATCTATAACTAGCAATCGGTTCTCCTTGTTCATTGGAGCCATAAGAAGGTGACATGGGTTTCCCCAATTAGAGCTTAGAATAGTTAACAAAGTTTGAGCACATAGTCCAATTTTATTTTTTTACGGATGTCTTTTTAGTATCCACACCTAACCACACACCACTCGAATATGGGTGTCTAATTAACATAAGTGGTTGAGTTAGGCATGTTTAACTTAATGCAAGATGATTGACAAATCCAAATTGTCACTCTAGCCATTTTTCTCAAAAGAATCTTTATTCTTTGTTGAATTAAAGATTATTGTGCTTATTAAATGGTCATGTAGATCATCCCAATTATGTTGACTATGAAGTCTAGAATGATTTAACAAATTCTGAGCATGTAATTCAATCTCTATTGAACATTTTCTTTTTTTGGGTGCCCCTTGTCGAGTGCACGGGTAGATCACTCCATTGTCAAGTTGAACACCACGTGCAACCAAAAAACATCTTCTTTTGGTAAGTTGCACCACCAAAATGGGTCAAAATTTTATCAAATTTTTTTCATGAGTAGATATACACAATACCTATGACATAGGTAAATGTGGTAACTAAATTTGATGATTTGTTTTTTTCATAAAACATACCGTTTCTAACTAGAATGACACAAAATTGAACTAAAACATTTATTAAAAAAAATCAAGATGACTAAAAATTTCAAAAAAATATACCAAAGATACTATCAATGGTTATGTATGTGTAGAAAAAAATCATAAATTTTAAAATTATATATGGCATGTAATATAGGGGTAGCAAACTTTGTCCGCACGTGGTGTCAACTTGACAATGAAGTGACCTCCCCGTGGTCGAGTGGGCCTTAAAGGGACACCCCTAGCACTTTGTGTAATTTGGAGGACCTGCAAAGAGAGAGGAGATGTTGCATTAGGTAGGGAGGTTCATACATGAGATTGATTTAATGGAAGCAACCCTAATTTCGTTACTTACCTTTATTGGACACATATATTTGAGTGTGGGTAATTATAGACATAAAAATGGACCCAAAAAGCTTGTGTTTAAAAGAGATCGGAGTCTTTGGACTACATGCTCAAAATCTATTAACCATTCTAGGCTCATAGTCAACATAATTGGGGGGACGTATAGGATTGGTTAGAAAGAAAGAGAACCCTCATGTTGATAATGAGTAACATACTCAAATGAGCTTCAAACATTATGAGAAAAATAGCTACAGCTAGAACCTAAATTGTTGCTTCATATAACCTACAACCAACAAACTAAAAATACAAGGAATGACAACCAACACATATGCATCCATGTAGAAACTATGTGATGAGATACTGTGTTTGGTTCAAACAACTCAATGTCATAAACTTAACTTATTGATCATTGTTGTTAATGATACCCAAATTTCCCAACTCTTTCAAATTTTCTAACTTAATAGAGTTATTTATAAAGTAAACAGACGAAACCATGGGTAGTCCCAAACCATGAGTTTATGAGAATTAACACAAAGTCACTCAAATTTTCTTAATGCTTAAACTATCATCCACAAGGATAGGTGTCGGATTATTAAATACCGGCTTTGTAGCTTGTCCTTCTAGGATGGGTGGGCCAAGCTAGCCTTGCATAGGTCAATCCAGGATTTAGGATAGCAAGTCCCATGTGCATACTCCCTTTTAGATCATAAAATTCCCTCAAAGTCTAAGATGTGAGAAAAAGAGGTCCCAAAATTTGCACCCAACTATCAAAATAGGCTCCAAAACACGATGAGCTAGCAAGCTCTTAATAGAGAGTTTTCTCAAAGATTAAATCCACGATCTCATCCCTCTTTGAGGGACTTTGCAGATAACTTTAGTCTTCCTCCAGTTCTTTGAGCACAGCATTCCTTTGCTTGTCACTAAAATCATCTGGCCTTCTCTGAAGCTTCACATGCACCCTGGCTTGGGCACCTACTTACAGGACTTGATGCAGGACGAGTTGGAACTGCAGTGCTAGGAAGCATGAAGTACACATAGAAATCCATACAATCCCTTAAACCTCAAACCTTTGGGGGGGTTTAAATAAAAAGAATGTGTTGGCTTAAAAAGATTTGTTGTAAAACATGCCAATTTCAATCCCCCATCAATAGTTTCATGCAAATCAATTACTTTCTGCTCGAATTCAAGTCAATTTCGGCTTCTGGAATAGAGAGGCGCTCAACTCCCCATCCTCAAACTTCAACATGTATAACTGATAAAGACATGAATTCAAATTCTGAAGCTCTGGGGATTACAAGTGGTATACCAATTTTTGGATTTTAGTGCGGACCTCTGTGTGTGTAAAGTATTCAGAGTGCACACTATGAGATGCCATGATAAATTGAAGCATATTCATGTGTCACCAAATCAATATCATAAAAAGTGTGCAGTATACACTAAATTTCATACACAGCGTATTAGCCGAAAACACCAAACATAAACAGCATGTGTGATCAGTGACCCATTCTTGGAAGTTGAACCCAAAAAGTTCCAAGTATAATGTACAACCTCACACTGCACAAAAACCTGCAGTAGTTAGTGGGCATGAGGAAGCGGCAAAATTTGCTAGCCTGAAACATAAAGTCTCAATTTGCCGACCACCAGAACCTCCACCATGACTTTGATTGGGGTGAATCTTCATCCTTTCTGCTGGCCAATCCCAACTCCATGCTCTCTATCCTTTTTCTGCCACAAAAGAAATAATGTGTCACAGAGATGCTCACACAATACAGAATCTAGCATAAAGAGTTTAGAGAACTTCTACATAATAAAGTGTTCTTGTGATGTAGTACACATACTCAAATGAAACTGCATGGAGGTGCAGGAGTTACTACGATCAGAAGAGTGACTATTTATAATACATCACAACATTATCATTGAGGAGATGCCTTTTTGTGTGCTCCTGCTAGAGTGTAAACTTACTTGGTATCATACAAGCGACCATGTATACTCCAGCGCTGGCGAAAACCCTCAACACCCTCTAGCCCACTGGCAAGAATCAATTTTCTGTTGACAATAAATACATCCCACATTGCACATGTTAAGGTCAACCTCCGCATAAAACTCATAGAGGAGATAGGTACCCAAGTTCAACTCCTATAGCATGACCGAGACTACATGTGTGATACCTAGTACGTGGGGTTAATATAGCTAAAGTTAGGTCCTAAAGATAATAGCTGCACATAATTTTTGGCATGCATTACTCACATAGCTATGAAGTATCCAAAAACTAAATTAGTTCTTGGAGGCAAAACCTCCACCACAAACTTCCAAATGTGAAATAGATTACATTGAAATTACACCTAGTGGTGTATAACATAATTCTGCTGTATTTATTCTATTGTATTCATAATATACTTTGCCAGATTAGTACTATAATGTGGCATATAATACATGAAAAAAAATCAATAATTCATTTATTATGACATTAACTGAAAAAAAATGACATAATTCAATAGTTGATCTTTTTAACATGATAATTTTGCCTCTGATAATTTGTGATGAGTCAATGTGTTGGGCTGTAGGGCAGACATGTATACACTGCTGATTTCAGTGCTTGTAGGACTTCCACATGTGATAGGAAATCACAGCCATGTTGCTGGCTAGCACTTCATCACACCCTTAAATTATTCATGTGTGCATGCTTCATTCACAAATTGACATTCAGTCATTAAAAGATAGAACTGACTAACCACATATTGTAACAAGGTAGACACAAGCTCTAATGTACCATCCAAAACATAGCAATATCAACTTCATCCCAATACATTACAGGCTGAAATACCTTCCATACTGGACCTTGTTCAGGTCATTTAAAACTTTCTGAGTTGACAGACAAATTTCAAGAGGTCAAACCTTTCTAGAAGCTCAGCCTCAGTGTTGAGCTGTGCTTGACGTTCTCGCGCTGCAGGTTCAGGCATTGTCCGTGCCAGTTTCTCTTCTGCTTCTTGTATCCTTTGTCTCAAATCTGCATCCTGTTATTTTCCCCATTTCTTGATATCCACTTAGCCTCCACAAAAATTATATATCTATTTCTTTGGCTCATCACAACAGTGGCAACTGAGTTTCTGATTGATATGTGCTCAGGTTCTGTGAGTTTATTGGAGAATTGAAACACATAAATCGTTTTTAAGTTTCATTCGTGGTCCACTCTGGGTCTGATATTATTTGGAGTTAGCATGGTTCTTACAGATTAGTGTATGTACTGAAAAGATTGCATTGCAAATTGGAATCAAAGAAAAAGAATAGGAAAAACATGGGGATGGTACATAAGAATGGAAGGTACCCGTTGCTCAGAACATCGACGATACAAAATAATATGGTCTTGACAGAAGGGTTCAATGTCATTCAAGTGGAGACCTGTAAATGCCACACCATTCAGAGGTTATTGAGCATCTAGCTGTCTGAAAACTCTCCCCTGTGTTGTTCACTTCCCAACATCAATAAGAGGTTCACTTGAATACATTTGCACACACGTAACTAGGTCCACTAAAGTTATCCTCTAACTCACCTTATGGTTGGGAGATGGTGGTTTTGCATACATCACCTTCCGTATTGGGTAAGTTTTTCGGTGCATGCTTGGAGGTAGTGTGGGCGTTTGAATGAAGAACATTCTATAATAATAGTACACATACATAGCGCTCAAAGAGACAGTTTTTCACACCATCTACCTTATAAGGAAATTCTCCAAGACGAAGAAGAAGACTCACAATGAAAGAGGCGGCGAAGGGACGAAGCACAAGTTTCCAGACCATCCAAAACATGTGATGCAAGCTCCGGTGGAACAACTGGTGAAGGGGGACCCATCATGAGATCATCCCCCGTCAAAATTGTCTCCTCCGCCATATTTTGCTTGTCCTCTAAATTTTTGAGCTAACAATTTCCCTTATCCTGCGAAATCTCCAACAACACACAGTGTGATTGATTAGTCACACATTTACAACTATGCAAGATCCAAAACCATCGAGGCCATCTTCATCTTTCAATTTAAACACACAGCTGCAAATTCCTACAATTTTCTATTGCAAGGGGGGTCGGCCCAACCAAATCTCCTCTTCCATTATCACGATGAGTTTACATACATCTCCCAACTGTCTTAGGTTTTGGAGCATTTAGGGACAATCGAGACCTCCAAGGGCTTGAACTGGACTTGCTAACAAATCCATCCAAACAGGGGAGAGAAGACCAGGATCCCAAAGAAAAATGCCATCGGAAAGACAACCATCATCTCGAAGAAAAGGATCAACTGAATTGGCAAAATTCCAATCGACATCCGATCGACTACATACTCGGTTTTTCAGAATTGCTCATCTGACATGCCATGGCATTGTTGATTTCCAGACATGCATAGAGCTTTGAATTCTGACACTATTACATACTCTAACGCACAAAAAACCTACACACATGAATGAGTTTCCTTCACAATTCTACACAATGCAATCCTAGGTCGCTGGCCATGTCCACTCGAAAATTGCACTAATTGCTCGTACTTTCAGTAACAAAGGATCCCAATATATCATCAAATGCTCCCGAATCCCTGTCTTCAAATTGCAAACCATTGTGTGCTTACCCGGCATTCCCACCACAAAAAAAAGCGTCAATGAAGCTTAAACTCAAGCAGCAGAGTACGCCATTCCACATCAAGAACGACACCGGCTTTGTGGTTAGCAACTTTTTTATGAAAAGCATGAATTCTTGCTTCTCATATCCTCCCTCGGCTTCTGCAATCCGATCAGGTTGTATCCATCCCGTAAGAGAATTGATTCTTCCTTTGTTTCGTCTCAGGCACCTCCTGGGTTTAGGGTTTAACCCCTGGAGGATGTGGGGTCTCATTATACGGCCATGTGCACAATTTATATGAGCTTCACCTAGTTCAGAAATCATATTTTATATATTATGTGCTATAAATCTCATTATATACATTGTCTAATGTCAGGTAGAAATTCAAAGTATGCATACTAGACATCGATGATCAAAATAGAACATAGATATTTGCATTCAAGGGCATCAAGTTTGCATATTTGAACCTAAATTTTTCAATAACGTCAAAGTGTTTAACTTGTTCAAATAACACACTAAAGGATGCGTCGATTTTAGATAGGGTCCCTATTGACATGATTAGCAGAAAAATGAAGTATGTAGCTCAAATTGGCTTGGACATGTCCAAGTTGGGCCTCTTAGGTGCTTTAGGGGTTAAGCAAAAACCCTGCACCAATTGAGGTGTGAAACCAATGTTTTCCCATCCCCTACAACTTAAATGAAGGATTAGGCAGTACATTAGCTAAAATTGTTCATTACAACCATCCGTGGTGACTTGCCCATTGCAAGATATGGCCAAAAGTTGCATCAAAAATCATTTTGGTTGTTAAGCAAAGTTTTTTGGTTGCGGTTTTTGGACAATGAACAACCAAAACCCTTTGGTTGATATCTGGAATGATTTATTTATGCACTTTCTTGTTGTGTGTCGCAATGGCCAGGTCACAATGGAAGGTTGTAATGAACAGGTTTTCTCGTGGTAGGAGGCCCAACCTTGCCCTCAACAATTTTCCAAATTCATTTACTAGCTTCGTCTTGTCTTTGTTTCAAGGAACCTTCTTTTTTGTGTCTATGCATGCCAACCCCTTTTTCCCCAAAAAATTTCAAGAAAGCCTAAACAACAACAACCATTGAAGTGATGAAGCCGTATATGGATGATGTCAAGCATATTTTTATCCAAATATGAAGAAATTCATCTCAAAATGGTCATTTCATCTCAAAACTATGGTTTTGAAATATTTCAAGCAATTTCATCCATGAAAAATCATGGTACATTTTTTATTGTTTTTTAGATATTGAAAATATTATAGTTTGGTAGTAAAAAAAAACATAATGCAGCCATAAATTGAATGGACTTTGTCAAGGGTTTAATTTTTTTTTTATTGACCTTTGACATGGTGAATCTTGCTAGTTTCAAGCATGTTTTGCAACTCACAATTTTCACCACTCAGAGTTATGATTGGTTACATAATAATTGAGTGAACTTAAGTTATAATTGATTCTTAGAAATTCATGTAAATAAATTTGATGGAGATCAATGACCCAAAAATAAATAAAAATTTAGACAAAGGATGTTAGAAAAGTCATCATGAATCACAACTTTGATATGTAAGCACCTCTATGTTGGATCAATCCACAAACACTAAACCATAAATTATGGTCAAGGGTTATTTTGTCATAAACACACCGACACAAGCAAGGTCATGTCAAATTCTTTGACCATAAGACTTACAAGAGATCATAGGATTTTGTTAAGGTTAACCTTGACAAAGTTAATGATTGTACATGTTGCAAATCATTGAAATTCTATGGGTCAAAAATCCCTAACAATAATCCCAAAAACTAGGGCATAGGGGCTTGCTCATGCTCGTGACATTGTCCCTGGGCTAGCCCCGTCAAGCTAATATCTTGATGACTAAGAAGACGAACTTCACCCTCAAAGGGATGAATATGATGAGAAAACTCTTAGAATTCCATGCACATATAACATACATTGACATAAGGATGCAACAATGACCAACTCTTGTAATGCATGATTATCCTAGGGGGAGGGGTAACTCCACTTGTAGGGATATTATGAACCCGTCATATGATAAAAGGGTCATTTCAACAAGGCTATGAGATAAAGTGCATATTCATGGGATAATCCATATATGTGATGAAGATTCTTAGAACATACCAAAAATATATTCTCAAAACAAATTTATAGTACCCTATATTTTTGTGAGTGTTTCATAAGTCTAACTCCTTTGGATTTTATTTCACTCTATATATTTTTAGCATGGTTCCAAAAAAGTGACTTCCCCAAGAGGACTATGACCTGAACAATGAACCGAAGAGCCATCCACTACACTAAATTGTCTAATTAGTGTGGGTTACTATTTGGAGTTACATGTTGGTATAACTTTTTAACTAACATCATCGTCTATAACCAACTAAAGTCATATCATATTCTTTGGCGTTCATACTAACTACAATAAATATGGTATTTTATGTCACTATGGTAACTTTTTAGATGACACTTTTTATGAATAGTTTACAAATACTGTCATGGGTGATGGATGAGTTCATCCATTGGTCAAAACCCTACTTTCTCTTGTCAACAGCTTGTGATGAATATATTTTCATGAATGATTGAATTTTGGATGAAAAATCACTTGGTAACACTGTTAATCTAGAATCCCCCCAAAAGTTTACAAGGAATGACAAATAATGTTGGGTTAACATTTAGTGTTGGTGACACTATACGGGGGTTTACAATTAGTATCAAGCAAGGACATTAGAATAGATGACACTAAATATCATAATTAGTGTTATGTTATTTGGGTAAGAAATGAGACTCCTGGTAAAATGTTATAGCAATGTGAAACTCCAAATGGTAACCCACACTAATTAGACAAAATAGTGTAGTTACAAATACACCGGTTAAGTTCACAAATAACCGATCATTTTAGAAGAATCTACTGAATATGATACAAATAACAATGAAAACCCAAAAGATGTCAACATGTAACCGGTTGGACTCAGAAGCACTAGGATCTCAACAGATTATGCCCAAAGATCTCTCCGGGAGGACTCTGTTGCTGCAACTCAGAATTAACATGAAAGATGTGTACAGATGTGATAGCTAATCTTGTCTAAAAAAAACCAGGATGAAGGTAGGTCAGGTGGAAATCAGAGCATTTCCTCAAGGTGAAGAATTATACTAGGGGTGTAGTAAGTGATCCTGGGAAAAATCATGAGAACTTTGAACATTCAGATGAAAATTGAGCTCCCACGTGCGATATAAAGGTTTGCAACAGCTTACCACTTCTTGGCGAGATTTAATTGAAATAAATTCTTTGATTGAGATACCTGATCGTAGTCTCTCAAACTCAATGGAAACTGGGCTGTTTGACTCCTGCTTGACTTAACAGATCGGTGTGCAACCCTATTTATCGAACTTGGTTACCCAGTCCACAGAGTGAAGACAGATCGAATTTGAGATCTCTGTAATATCCAGAAAGTAAATTTGATTTTGCTGACTAGACGAAGGGCATGTGCCTGTACTCCAGATCACCCTGAATTTTGCGCCGGGGAGCGTCTATTCAAACCACCGAAACTCGGTCACTATGTCACTATACTGCAACAGTCCACGATTATGAGAATGTTCATCATGGTCCTTCATACTCCATGTGGAGGGTGAAAGTGTAACAAAGTGAATGAGATAGATCATTTCTAGTCAAATTCATAGCTCTCAAACTTTGGGTTGGACAAATCATGCAAAAATGCCACACGATTTGAGACCTTTTCCATCCATAGTCAGTGCAATCGCTCCAATGGGAACCTCACCTCACCTCAAATAGATAGATCATGCACAAGAAGATTAATACCTGGAAAGACATGTGTGGTGTGTCTGATTATGTATACCTTGCATTGTGGAAAAATGTTACAAGAAGGAAGAAAAAAGCTCCAATACTTAACAATTTTAGAATCTTTCGTTTGGACCACTTTGTAAGAGGAATACAAAAATGAATAACTTGGTGATCGTATGCTGGAATACATGACAACCACGTGGAGCAACATGTTCAGGCTTTGTTGTTCGTGCCAGCACCAAGATGATGCTGAAAGAGTGAGGCCATCTCTATCTGCAGAGTCCAACGACAAGGTGTCAGAACTTATGTCTACAATGTCGTTCAATAACCGAAGCATTGGCAACATGATTCATTAAATTTTCATTTTATAGTCTCAATAACCAATATAATTTAGAAGAGGCTTGTGCATACCGCAGTAAGTGCACATTCAGCACCTTTGTTGCCAGCTTTCCCACCAGCTCTATCAATGGCCTGCACAAGAAACAAAGTGGATATCATTTACGCCATTTCAATGCAAACATGTTGTAGGTTCTCAAAAGGCCAACACTTTAGCATCAGGCAGAGATTCTTGTGACTGTAGATGACAAATATTATCCATGGACAGAATTGAGTGAGAATTGAGCTTCTCCAACACAAACTCTCCGTGAACTAGAATTGATAAGCAGACTTTGATCTTTCATTCTAAGCATCAAGCAGAATTCAGCTGTGTACCTGTTCCATATTCTCAGTCGTAAGCACACCAAATATGCATGGGACATCTGCCACCCGCCACCCAACAATATACCAGTGTGTTAAATGGTAGCTTTTTGCCTAGATATACCACAGGTGGCCTCTAATCTTGACACCAATCAGCAGTTTTTCATTCAGACTTCAAGAGCCGACTAAACATACTTAGACCAGAATAGTACTTTACAAGTTAAGTTTGAAAAGATGCTATGTCATAAGTTTCAACTCTACTTTGTGTTCAGTCTCATATTAATCTTCTTCACATACTTTCAGTAATTCCAACTTCATATTTTTCTTTGATGGTGTGATATTAAAAAATGGGATGAAAGTTTGAGAAGTTCTCACTTGACTTCAGGCTTGCTGACATAATTCCAGATGCAGCCGAGTTGGCAACAGCATCATAATGGGTAGTGGCCCCCCTTACCTGCAACATTGTTTCAATACTATTCAAATTTCCACAAAAAAAAAAGGCTGCAATTTCTACCTCACAGAAAAACCACATCCAGTGAATCATCAGGGCTACGATTTCAAAAACACCAACAAATTGCTTACCACAGCTCCAATACATAGCACAGCATGGTACTTCTGCGATAGTGCAAGCTGCTGTGCAACCACAGGTATTTCAAAGCTTCCAGGCACCCAAACAAGCTGCACTTTGCGACATCCCCAATGACAACCACATATCACTCACATCAGAACTCTCCAGGTAATGAGAATTAGGGTATAGGGTTTTTTCTCTTCAAGAATATCAGAAGCCTTGTAACAGTTGACATCCTTCTCATGTACAACCCTTCACACTGTCTCAATTGCAAAGTCAAGTTACCACTCTACACAAACTGACTCTAATTACACTCCCTGTACTGTTTGGCAAACAGTGTCACGTTGTTATTGAGAGAGGATAACTTACTTCAACATCTTCCTCCCGTACTTGATATTTGTGGAAGGTTTCTAAAGCCCCCGCTAGCAGAGGCCTGGTTATAATTTCGTTGAAGCGGCCGACAACCTGAATGCGAATACGTCATATTGACCCTTAAGTGTCTAAGAGACCCAATCTGGGCCTCTCCAAGCATGAAGACATGTATTTGAGCTACATAGCACATACTTCCACTTTTAGCCAGCTGTGTGTCAAAAGTGCCCCTATCTAACATTACCTCAACTTCATCATCTAGTGTACTTTTCAGATCAGTTGAATACCTTAATGTCATTCAAGATTTGGGTTCAAACACACAATCAACCTGAGTGCCCTTGGATGCAAACACATACTTAGCATTTTAATCATCAATGTCACGTATGAGCATGTTCTTATTTTCTCCTTGACATCTAATATTGTACCAGATAAAGTTTCACATAAACATATACAAGATATGATTTTTAGACTTGGTGAGGCCGTAGAGATTATGTATATGTGTCGTGCATTGAGCCCATGCGTCCTCTAAGCATTAAGCGATGAAATCTTTGTTTAGTGCAATTGTAATGGAAATCTCTGTTCAGTGCAAGAAGAGGGAACGTACCACAGCAAAGCGTAGTCCCTCGCCCCTCATGAGGGATCCAGTCATTTCTTTCACCGCTGCTGAGACCTGTACTACATTTTTCCTCTTGAAAGGCAGCCGCAACGGCGATGATGATGCCCCCTGACACGAAGAACTCCCTGAGCACTCATTCCAGTCAGATACATTGTTTGTGCTCGAAAACCCTAACCAGGTCGTAAGCAGACACCAATGCAAACAACGCATTATTCAACCCCATCCTCTTACAACACCTAAAAAACTCCTAAAAACATTTCGTAGAAGAGAGGGATGCAGTGGAATAATAATCACCTGCGTTGAATTGTAGAGAAGTTCCTCGTAACGCGACACTGGAGGTAAGCGTGCGATGAGGCCTGGCGTTCACCGCCGAGGGAGCTACGCTGGAGGCGCTCCAGCATGTCTTCAACAGCATCGATTCTGCCATCGCTCCAATCCCTCTGTTCACTCAAACGCCGCTCAAGCAACTGCAACACACAATTACAAGCTGAAGCTTTGCATTAAAAGATTCCGAAATGCTTATCAAATTCGTGGTGAAGCTCGAATCTTCGGAGCCTGGCTATGACGGAAGCTTGAAACATGAGAGAGATAGAGAGAGAGGGAAAGAACGGCGTTCTCATGTCACATTCCCAATGAGAGAGAGAGGGGAGAGAGTGAGAGGGGAGAGAGTGGTAAAGAACGGCGTTCCCATGTGCTAAGTGTTGGTACTTTCATTGTTGGTATGAATAGCATTTTCAATGAATAGGGCCAGGATGAACAATGCTTCCTAAATCTTTTGGTGGCACCAATTTCATAGCGTGAAGAAATTTAGTATCACCTCCACTAATTTCACACACTCATTATTAGCCCTCCCTCAAAAAGTGGGATAATCAATGTAATTTAAAATGAAGCACGTGCACATACATGAGGCCGTTGCCCCACCATTGCCAACCATTATAGAAAGATGCGGGACCATGGATGCAACGGGATAAGACAACACAATCACTCTTTAAGTTGCATTCTTGACCTTTGAGGTATGTGGTATATGGTCACTCTTCTCAATCATATGTTTATGTTTGAGTGGTAGATAATCAAACTTATAGTTGGAAACGGAGACCAATTTGAAATATATGTATTATAGTGAGATTGGATTGTGTGCTCAAATTTGTAAACAACATTCTAGGTTCAATAGTCAACATAATTGGGAGGGTGTATGAGATTAGTTAAAGAGAAAGAGAATTGTAACATACCTCACCTCCTAACAAAGCACTTTAAGATTGATTACAATTACAACATGCTCAATGCAAAACATATCACAAGAATATGGGATAATTTATTTAATATAAAGGTTCGCCACTTAACCAAAAGACAAACACAAATACAAATACAAATACAAACAAAACTTGTGTTCACTTTTTCTCAAGCTCTATATATGTATAGTATCTTATAGATATTTTTAAAAATGAAAAATTATTTTGTTCTATAAACAATATCAATATATAGCATTATTTATATACAATACTATTTTTACTTTATAATCTAAATTCGCCCCTAATTTGTGTGATGCATGTAGCAATTGTATGAAGGAGGAGCACGACAAATTGTACTGTTTGGGTTTCTCCCCATTGGATGTCTTCCTGCACATCTAACTGTCTTTGGCAATACAAGACAAGAAGGTTGCATGGAAGACATGAATGAGGTTGCAAATGCATACAACATGCATGGACCTCCATAGTGCAATTCCTAGGATCCAGTCAAGTTTGCCAGACGTCCACTTACTATATGTGGATATGTTCTCATTACTCTATGAAGCACTCAACAACCCAATGAAATATGGTGAGTAACTCTTTCACACGATTCATTAGACTCCACATCCTAATTTTATGTGAGCTCAATTTGCAGACCAAACAAATTAAAGATGGGCCTAATATATGTAACATTTGAGGAATTGCATGTGTATGGAATTAGATGGGACTAGATGGTTTAATTTGATCCCATCATAACAAGGAATTTTTTTTTTGTCGTCGTAGCATATAGATTAAAATTGCCATAATCACTGGCTGTTCTCCATGCCTCACTTTTGAAACCATAGAGACTCCGGCAACACCAATATTTTAGAGTGACGATGTGTTCTACGAGGTAGGGTCAGTCCCCAAGGTGGCAAATCTTCCTTTTAGAACAATTGTTTCTAAATCACTTCTTATACTTCTACTGAGTTGATGTATTTTTCTTTCACAAAGAGGAGAAACATTCTTGGAAAGACGACATTCAAAATAATCCATTGATATGATTTGAGTCCATTGATCAAAGAAAAAACTCTGCACTCTCCAATGTAAATTTTAAAATCAATTAGAAATAACATTTTTAATACATTGGTCACCATTCAGACCCCTAAGCGTTGAATTTTGCTTCTAAAAATATATATTTAAACTATTAAAAATTATAGTCTCAAAAATTGCTTATAATACGAAAGTAGCTCCAAAATAATACTTCTTAGAAATGGTTTAGCATCTCCAAACCAAGTTCTAAAGACAGTGATCTATGCAAGTGCTACAAATAGTTGCCATATGTCCTAGCACATGACGTTGATTTTGTAAGAGGCCAAAGATATTCTACTTTATCAGTATGGCTTGGTTATGGCTTAAAACATAATTCATGGGAGCCTTCAGAGAATTTAAATTCAGAAGTGCTCAAGGAACATTGGGATACTAAAGCTTGGTCTAACTTAGGGCAAGCATGGCAAGGTGTTGTTGATGTTGGTATGGTTCCTGATATGAATCGTCGCAGAAAGTGTAGAAAACTTTCATAGTGTTGCTAATCTAGCTGTGGTTTAGGGTTTTAAGATTCAGGATTTAGGATATAGGGTAGAAATACCATAACCCGTTAACCACCCTCTAGCCATGCACTAGACCACCGTCATAATGGTGAAGTGCCATTTCTAAAACCGATCATGGCTTGGCAGCAACATCAATGCGTGCACACTAAGTGTAGCCAATAAGAGTCAAGTGTTAATGTACTCATGAGGTAACCGATTTAGGCGATGTTCTGTATGGAAATGCATATTACCGTGTTTGGTGTAGGAAGAATCTAGTGAACGAGAAGGAGTTTGGACAACTTTTCACTTTGAAAAATTGTAGCATTTTTTGTGTAGGGCAAAAATATATGAAACAACTTGCATTCCTCATGAATTCTTCTCGTCTATCTTTAAAAATTATGTCATGATTGTCAGATTAGATCTTCAATGCGAATAGCCTTATTCATGCCATGAGTCACCCAACCATGAGATAAGATAAAAGAACCCTTACTCTTGCACAATAGCCCTTTATATACCTCCCCACAATGCCCGGTTGTCTTAAGTTTAACTAAAATAAAGGCATGTTCATTATTAGCAACTATAATGAACTCTACTCTATGCTTTTACTTTAAACTTATTTTGGACTACCGTTATCTTAAGTCTAGTCAACATGTACCAATAATGACCCATGTTACA
The DNA here is from genome assembly GCA_950295325.1 of Polytrichum commune. Classification (NCBI taxonomy): domain Eukaryota; kingdom Viridiplantae; phylum Streptophyta; class Polytrichopsida; order Polytrichales; family Polytrichaceae; genus Polytrichum; species Polytrichum commune. Next base: position 64,101,931 of record OX485804.1, read on the forward strand.
CTAAGGCTCCTTGATAGCCTTGCTCACACTACTAGTGGTACTATGGCTCCATAATAACCTTGTTCACCCTACTAGTGCATTACGGTTCAACCAAGACAACGATCCACTTTCAACCAATAGACCCTTGGAAGTGAAATATGTAGTGCTCACTATTATACAATGATCCTGCTGTCACCTGTACACGTGCATCTAACCTCCACTATGATTCCCCTCCCCTCCGCCAACACTCTACCAGATCGAAATTCGAATTCGGGGATTCGACAGATTAAGCTTGGTGTCAATTAGCAGGTAAGACATGCCGGAAACTATTCAAGTAGGCATGTAGCTCGGAGATGAATGTGAAGCCACTACTTGGAAGGTGTAACATTATACATATGTGGATAGTAAAAATAGGTCGGACTGCAGAGGAGCTGCTTCCAATGTGGTTGGTAAGAGGTTCACAGACTTCTATCAGTCAAGAATGCTTGCAGGTCTAAGAGTAATTAAGAACCCCCATTTTATGTCGACTGGCTGCGAGTGCTAGGGTTTAGGGTGTTTCATTCGGAGCTCATCAACAAATCTTTTGATGCTCCTCTCCACTGAACCACCTTCCCCAAGTGCTGCCTTGACCTTGTCACGCAGCTTTTTGACGTTCATTCTGATAGTTACCCCTTCAGGTTCCTCCATCATTTGTCGAGCCGCCCGCTCCACTTCCTCCTTTGTCACCGTCCCATCCGGTCCTTTGTGTATCTCAATGGCGGCCTCCCAATTGTTAACAAGCAGCCTTTATCACATTCCAACAACATGAGGTTTACACACTTGTCAGTTTGACATTACTTTCATCAGGAACAACATCATCCTCGTAAGCACTTAACCAAACACAATCATCTACACTAGGCTGGATCAATTTGCGGTGCACTTTGGTATTCCAAAGTCTGTTCAAGGGTGAAGGATGATATATATGGGGTTGCCACGCACAACTTGAGCTCAAGCTCAAGCTTGCCAACTTTGGTGGCCGAGGTCGTGAAATTTGAGCCCTTAGATGTAGCTAAGATGGTGGAATTTCGTCTCAAGGTTTCAAGTCTGATGCAAACTATTGAGTTCAAGTTCGGGCTTGAGCTTGAACATCAGTCCACGAATATGAGGAACCAAAGCTCCACCATTTCAGGCACATGTACGGGTTCAAATTCTGTAACTTAGGCGCCGACCAAATTTGCAAGCTTCAGCTTGATTTCAAGCTGTGTTTGTAGCTGGGCCTGATACTCTGAACAGCTGATTGCAACAAGCATGCCCAATGCTCTAAATATATTGCAGACAGGTGCCCAACCAAGACTGATCAATTTTGAGTATGGGCTGGACATCCTAATCCACATACATGAGAGACAGAATTGAGTAGCAAAGATTTCCGACTGGCCCTGCTTCAGACCCTGAAGAGCATAGTATTGTACTTTGGTGCATACTTGGAGCGAGGAAATCAACAATCTTTTCATTGGCTGTTGTCATTGTGCGTTGCATCCTCCTTGCACGATACAGCCATACCCGGCACCAACACTTCGGACCAGTAGTCATACATGTGAAGCCCTCAAATGTATGACTTTGGTACACAGTGTTGAACCTTATTTCAAGCCCCAAAATGACTTCGACGGTACACATGAGCGCATGACTTTGACGGTACACTTGAGCGCTCGTTTCAGGTTTATTGTTGGTTTTGAGAAACAAAAGAAAGAAAGATGGCTCTGAGGTTGCCACCGGCGTGAATTATAGTGTACTTCGTTTTCGAGTTGGTCTGAGTTTATAGGTGATCCCGAAACGGGCATCGTAAAGATTAGAGGGTCCCAAAAGACTGCTGCCTTGTTTTGAAGAGCCGGCAGGTATCTCCCCAAAGGCAACCCCTACATTCCCACATGGTTAGTGGAAATTACCTGGTTCACCTGGAGGACCCCCAAATCACCCATCCAACCACTATTTAGGCGGCTTGACCTTGGAGTTCCCATGAGATCCAAGTTAAGGCCTTGGGTTTAAGCTACCCTTGCAGGTTTTGGGTATACTTGTAACCTTGGTATATTTGTGAAGGAAGTAGTAGGAAATTAATGTACCTGCAGATGAGTTTCTGGTCTGCTTGAATGGGCCATGCTAAGAGAGGCAAACCTCGGCAGATGCTCTCTTGTGTGGAGTTTAGCCCACAATGAGTCAAGAATGCACCAACAGCTGGGTGCGACAGAACGGCAATCTGGGACACCCAACCCTGCTGCACAAACCCATACCCTCCTTCTCTGTTAGCCTTGAATTCCTCCGGGAGCAGCGGAGGAAGTAAACATTCTTCTCGCAATTGGCCACCCTCCACCTCACTTCGGGGCCGGCGACACACCAGGAGGAACCTTTGATGGCTTGCTTCCAAGCCCAGAGCCAGCTGATGAAGTTGTGGGATCGGCAGAGCCGCAATGCTTCCGAAATTTACATAGATCACGGAACCACATGGCTGGCTGTCCAGCCATTGTATGTATGTAGGTAATGCTCCGTCGTCTACTATTTGATTCGATCTGCTCAAGCTTTCGGTGTTCAGAAGGGCCAAGTATGCATCGTGCACTAGCGGTCCAATTGGCAGTATGTTTCGAGGCTGAGATCCCTGCAAAACTTTATTCCATCGGATCAAATTTTATGGAGGCAAATTGTGTACACACAACTAGTTTGTTTTTGCCAACCCGGATCCCATGAGAACTCCGAGATTAAGCTCTCTAAGGCCGGAATGAGTACTCGGATGGGTGACCTTCCTGGCACTTGATGTATGGTGTGCACCCACCACGAATGGTTCACCCAATCATAGTTGGGATATCTAGGTAAACTAGATATTTTCAACCAACTCTGTGGGAATCTAGGGGCTTATCCTTTGGGGGAGATAAGTGTCAAACGGCTTGTCCACACCCATTCAAGGTATTCACCTTCGAAAGGAGGAGGTAGTCTTCCTGGGCGTTCTAATTCTGGTCATGCATGTTTCAGGATTACATATAGACTTAGACCAACTCAAAATTGAAGGAACACCATAATGCACGTCATTGGCAACATCACAAACATCTTTCTTTAGTGTGGTTTTGCTTCAATTAACCAAGTTAGTAAGTATCTTCTTCAAGAAGACCTCACTTCTGCATAGTGCAATCATTATAAGTTTGCACTTGAACCATGTGCCTGGGGAATACTTAACTTTTGTCATGACATGGATCCCTTGGTTTTATTTCCTTCTACTAATATGTTTTTGGTACGGGAGAGAGAGGGGTATTTCTCAAGATTGAAAGGATGCAGAAAACCAAGTTGGTTTCGATAGTTGCAGGACTATTGAAAGTTTGGAGTGAAAAAGAAGAGTTAGACTAAAGGAATGACATCGGACCTTTTTTGACATAATGAAGGTGGTGAGTGGTGTTTACCTTCAAAGAGCGTTGGCATGGGTAAGGATAAGAGGTCAGGACATCAATGCAAGAAGGCTCCATTTCATAGAATGTGTTCATCAACACCCCAGCGGATTCCAAAGCAGATTGGGCATTGCCATAGACCATCTGCTTAAACATCCAGCGATTGGAAGCGAACACTGTCGGCGACAAGTCCCCAAAGTGCAAGGGAGATTCTACCCCTGGGATCTGCACCAACTCCGACAACTTGGAATTCTCCACAGGCAATCTCCCTTCGGCGGCAAGTGTGGGCGAGTATAAGAAAGTTGCTGTGTGTATAGCTGCTGATGTGTTGAAGCTGTATCTTGGTATGTTGAAGTTGTCAGCCACCCGCTACATGAAACACAAGCATGAATCACAACCGCTTAATTCCTGATTTCCAAAAAATCAAACATGTGACAATTACAGGATGGGGTTTTTTAAATGGGGACACCAACAACAAAATTAGCACATAGAATAAAATATAAATACAAACAGAACAAAAAAATTTCATTTAACCATGTAAACCATCATGAGGAAATGACAATTGCAAGTGACTTTGAAGCTAAATGTGGATAGTTATCCATAAACGAGGGAAGATGGATGGTTCCCAAATGGATTAGTGACAACAACATCTAGATGCTTGAGAAATACAAGGAGGTTGTGTGCACACATTTAGGAAAGCAATTGTAATTTTCAACGTGACCTTTCCTTTGCACTAGTGCAATCACAAGTTTGCACTTGAGCCATGCAATCTCGAAGTACTTTATTTTATTTTTAGCACTTGGCATCTTAGATCTCGTTGCAATGTCGTGTCTTCATCGGACACGAGTACATCGAATATAGACCATAGCAATCAACTTTTGCAATATGGTGAGCACCACGTTTGGTATTGTGTACGTGTCGTCCTACTATGTGCTGCAACATGACTCTTCACATACAATACCTAGTGTAACATGATGTGGATGTTGTGGACCCCTTGGTGTTGTATTTTGCTTTTGCTAAACCTTTTAGGCATAATAGAGGGGTACTACTAGTGTTGATGAATCAAGTGTCCCAACGGGACCCCACAACAAATAAGGACATAGCCACATTGATTGACTTAGATTAACAACCATGGCAGGATTGCTTGTTGCGAAAATTATAGCATCCAATTTGCAAGCTCCCAAGGGATCATTATATAAACTCCTCTATGAGTTCGAGTATATTACTCACAAAGATGCAATAAAGGAGACTCACCTCAGTGGATGATACAAATCCTATTGTATCTGAACAAAACTACATGGAATCAAGTGAATGGCATTTAAGGTATGCAGGTGTTCTTCAGTTCCATTTCTTAATCAGCACCTAGATTTGACTGGTGTGTGGTTAGGTTAGGATCAAATAACAAACACTATAAAGACACATGTTTAAATGAGATTGGACTGCGTCTTCAAATTTTATTAACTACTCCAAACTCAATAGTGAACACAGTTTGGAGGACGCTATGAATTCAGTTAAGGAATCCAAAACCATGCACCTCCGGTAACCAAAACTAAATCAAGGGAGATCCGATTTGGAATCCGATTGTTGTCGATGCTTCATCACAGAGACGCTAATGCAACACAAGTTCCATTGTGTTCATCTAATTGGTAGAAGTTGGAGAACATGAGACACGAACCGAACAACACCCACATACCTCACAATGTTTTGTGCACAAAGCTTTTTCACAGATCTATGAGCTCCCTGGAGGTCACTCAAACTCTTCAATTTCTTCCACGGTTAATCTCAAATGGAAAGAGGTGCCTGCAGCAGATGGTGATGACGAATATGCCAGGATGATCCAGAAAGCTGGATGGTGCCAGAAGAAGAAAACTAAGTAATCAGAATTTGGACTTGCCTGAGTCCAACCGAGGAATACGTCGCTGATGATGCAGGTTGGGGCAGGTGCGGCCCCATCAGCAGCACCGAGGAGATTCCCCAACACCGTTTCCAGCTCGCCTTCCAAGCTTTCAATGTGGTCGAAGTATGGCAGCCCCAAGACTCGAGTGGTCGCGGGACGGACGCCCAGATTCACGACCGGAAGGTTGATTGCACGGAGAGCTGCAAGCTGCTCATCCTCCAGAGACTCGAAGATGTTGAACATGGTGAGGCGGACGCCATGCGAAAGCAACTTCCTTGCCAACTGAATCGCTGGCCGTGTGTGGCCTGCGGAGGGATATGGCAGAATCGCCACATGGATATTGTTACAGTCACCACTTGTTGATGCAGGTTCACTCATTTTTCCACCTCTACTCTGTTTCACCAACTTCGTGTGCCCAAGCCGCTCACGCTTCGCAGCTTCAATCTCCTGAGATTCAAATTCAAACCAAGTCGGGCTAACATCATCTTCTTATGACTGATCACTTTGGGCTCGTAGCAACAGAACATGAGTACAAATTGTGGCGTTTTTAGTTTGCAACGACACGAGGATTATTGAATATCTTTGGTCAAGTTTGGCATATCGGCCATTTTTACCAACCAAAAGCTATGGCTAACCCATCATCACGAAGCCAGCAGCTAAATAACGACACGCCGTTCTCAATGTGATGCAGAAATACGCCCCCCCCCCCTTTTGCAACGCCAATTCCCAACAGCTTTTTGCAATGGAATTATGCCAAAGTGTTCTGCAACAATTAATAAGTATGCAACAGTTTCGGAGCTGAACCTTCAATGTCCTCGGAGTACGTTTCAAAAATACATAAACCTGCTTCGCTATTAGATTCCAGCTTTCAGACTCGGAGCACAACACTCAGCTCACCAGCGCGACGTCGAACCTCCTGCTTCTCACCTACTCCTCCCTCTGCCACTGCTAAGATGGAATCCGGATCTCGCATCAGGTACATTAATTCAACGCTCCAGAGAGCAGTCTTCGCACACGGCCACAGAGTCGTCTTCAGTCGATCACCACGGCGGATATAAACTCCCCCCCCCCCCCCCCCCCCCCCACCCCCACGAACTTCTCGGGGGAGGACTATTCGGGTCAGGGGCAGCCGCCCCTCAGATTTTCTGGACCCGACGGAAAACTGCTGTCCGCCCGCCCGACTTTGAAAAAAACTATTGTGCCTGCATTCTTGAAGGCCACTTATCAACAAATCCCATATTGAGCGCACTTCATTTTTAAGGTCTCAAATCTAATATATATGTTCACTTCCATTGAGTAAATAAACAATCGATTGGATTTCATTTTCAAAGTGAAACTGCTAATAAAGGATGTAATTAACTTAGAAGTTAAAAATATTACGGAATCCTCATTAGCACTGAAGTATGATTTTTGTGACTTACAATGAAAAGGGTCTTTGTCATTCTAAAATGGAACTAAAATTAATGATTTATTTTTAATAAGTTCAAAATTATAGTCTAGTTAATACCTTCTACTTTCACAAAGTATTCATATGCATTTAAATTAATTAAGTGTGATTGATATATTATCCTCTAAATTGCGTTGTACATACAACCTAGAGAGGTTGTATTGATCCACCATCTTAGCCTGCAGCAACAGCATTCTCCATCCAGCTCGTGATCCAGCTAATATTTTGCGATGCTAATTATGTCGTCACTCCACGTATGTTGTTTCAATGTTAGGGCATGTTCACGCGTTTGAGTGTGACAAGGACAAACCCACCCAAACGTAGAGGAAATCTAGTGGGGTAGGATTCGTATGTGCCAACTAGCGACTCCCATCTTCTAAAATCCGTGTCCATCTACTAACCTCCTCCTCCAAGTAAAAACTTGTTACTTTTTAAAACCGGTCTTCAAAGCCTTCAGTGACCGACACTTGTAAGTTGAAGATTCTTTAATGAACACATGAAAGTCTAGCAGCTCGTGCCCATGGCGCTCCGTATTCATGCCCATGGTTGGATGGTGGGTTATGCTTAAGAACATGCGAACACCACCAACGCATTGTTCTCTAGAATCTAGTGGGCGAGTGGCCTACATGAAAACTCACCCATACTGTACTAATTAATGCCCCCTTCCCACCTGACTTTAGCTAAGACTAAAAGTGTTTCCTAAAAACCGGGTAAAGCTCCCTCGGTTATAGGGGAGGCATCCAGCTATCCCAATGCACCTACAAGAACTTGCTCCGGAGATTTTTCAAGTAGGTTTTAGTTAAGTAACTTTCACGCATGTTCATTGTGTTATCTACCAAGCAATGACATGTTGGGTAGTTTTTGTCCCATCCCCAAATGCCTTACTACTCACCTATCGTACCATCGGTTTTTGTTGATGGAGCTCCTCGTGCCCTCATAGCTAATACTAAAAAGCAACCAATCACAAGGGCAACAGGCAACACTTTTAAAGCTCCTATATTCTTGCCTAACGTTTAGATACCTATGGGAGGGAGGGTCGGTGCTTGAGGCTTAAAACCTCCACTTGTAAGCCATGCCACATCATTTGCCAACTAGGCTGGGCACTAGATACATGTCGATGGTGTGAAGGCCGGGTTGTTAATTAGAACCAACTTTTAGTCTTAGCTAAAGTCAGGTGGGAAGGGGGCATAATTGCACACTCTATAGCAACCAGATTATCACATAAGTAATCCCTCGAGCGCCACAGCAAAACCTCAATCAGGTACTATGATCAGGGAGAACCGACAGTTAGTTATAGATGAACCGGTTGAGTTTGAGAAAAAACCGGTTGAAGTTCAAGACTTTAGGAGAATTGCCGATCACTTTAGAGGAATTTATGGAATATACCTCAGATTAATATAGAAAAACCGAAGGGTGTCATTATGTAACCGGTTGGACTTGCAAACACTAGGATCTCAACCGATTGTGCCCAAAAATCTCCCCGATCAGTGATCAGGTAGTCTGAGACTTGAGTCAGTAATGATTCTCAATGACAGAATGTGGTCAAAGTGCATGTAGTCTCATTAAATCATCGCCATAATTGATTTGACTCAACAAAGAAAGAAAGAAAGAGAGATACAGTAACAGGAGAAAGGGATGTGGTGAAAGCAGTCATGAAATGCACATGAGACTCATCACTGGGGTACTCTCATCACAGTGCCCACTGTCATGATCTTTTGTACAAAGTGGTCCCATTCTCTGTACAGCTGAAAGAGAAGACACGTCCAGTCGGCTGGGGATTCGTGGCCCTCACTAAAAATCATCCATCCAAGATATCGTGGATGAAGTGGCTCCAATAAAAAAAGCCCCCCTATGGGGTTGAGGGCCAATTCATTCGAATGTGACATCACTAGACTAATTCGGGGCCTTTGACTTTATTTCCGGAATCAAATTGCCCAAAAATAGCCATTTAGATGATTCCTATGTTTTTTCATCCGCACGGATGATTTTTAGTGAGTGCCACGAATCCCCGGCCCGTCTAGTCGGCCGGCTTAGGTTTCGCAACAGCTCCGTATTCTCAATTCGAAGCCCAAGGCAACAGACTTTCGTCTTCATGAATCAAGGTTTATTTAAGTGGTTCTAAGCAGCGATTTTTTTTCACTTTTTACTGGGGGGTGAAATGGCTATTATAATGGTTTTCTACATTGCAGTTTCGGCTATGTGAACATGTAAGGAAATTGTAAACATTGCGATGAAATGTGTGGTAGAATGAAATTGCCACTATCTAAAATGGATAGTAGAGAAATACAAATGCGATACTTGTTGTGATGCCTTTTGGAAGTTTAGCTAAGTGAAAAATAAAAAATATTGCAAGGCCACTATTGGAACAAGGAAATGCAGCAGTAAATATGCGAAATTACATCCCACAAATTACGTCACAAAAAATTTAGGAGGAAACCACTTCTTTATTTACAATGGCATGCATCGCCAATAAGCCGTATGAGATGTAGGCTCTTAAAAGTAGAAGTTATATAAGATCCTTGTATTCTAAATAGTTATGAAGAAGTGGGAAAAACCCCCTAAATGTCTCATTCTATGCAAATCAAACACCAAGTGCATATAGGCCGCGCTTCGGCTTGCAAACTCTCCAATCTGAAACGACATCCTTGTACGGGAATGATGTCAATGTGTAATGTTTTTGTGCAAACATTGTTGTAGCAAGAGGTAAATGTTCAGTTAAGCGGTTGCGGAGTTTGTTCTTCAAGAAAGAAACATTGGAAAATGTTCTTTCGTCTTCTACGCTCCCAAGAACCTACAAAATGGATGCAAAGAGACAAAGTCAGTAAGAAGCCAACTTGCATTCAAAAACATGAATACAAAAAGCATGAGAAAGTTTAATGAAGTAACATATTTTCAAAATATAACCCCTTACCTGGATCATCGCATTTTCTTGAAATTTGTACCAAAACCATCCTAAACCAGTGAGAAACAAGACATCATCAAAAACATATCCTCAAAATGCCAAAAAAACAACCGGAAGGGCCTCAAATGAGGCCCTCAAGAATGAGTACACGTCAAGACTTGAAAAAGAAAAAATATCACACATCAATTGACATGTTAGAAATTGAAATGACACATGCTTAGAAATTGGAAATTGAGGCGACATTTTAGAATAATCTTAGCCCTCAACCCTCAGCCAATGCATTACTCCCCAAAAAATACAACCAGGGTTTAGGGTTTAGGAGGTACCTTCTTTTCGGAAATTTTCGCTTCTTTGTTGGAGGTTCACGTGAGGTTGGTAGCAATTGGGTGTCTGATTGCTCATGGAAGCCATCAAAGTTGTTGCTACCACCATTTGAAGGCGCATCGACAGTGAATGGGGACCCACTGATGTCCAATGCATCAGCCTCAAATGGAGCAGGTACATGCAGTGGGGTGGGAGAAAAAATGGTTGCAGACGCGGTTGAAGAGATCTGGACAACCTCTTGCATTGCGGCAGTTGATAATTCTCCCCTAGGGGTGATTATCAACACCCTCTGCTTGAAGGAGGGACGTTTTCCAGATTCTCATGCAGGTGTCATTGCCATAGTAGAGCAACTGCCACCTACATTCACTGCAACTGCCGGAGCAGGGGACGATGCCCCGGATGCAGGTGACATGGTGGAGGGATTAGCTGGTGTCGCCATGAGAAACGCCGGAGTAGGGGATCGTAGATCCACAAGCGACCACACAAAACCAACTCCCAGGTAGCCAGGCGATGTGGAGCGGCGAGGCGAACACCAGGCGGTCACACAAACTAGATCAAGCAAAGGCGACGACGCCAATGCACACACAACAGGCGATCACAGAAAACCAGATCGGGCAAAGGCGACGCCAATGCACACACAACAATTGCACATACCACTTCGGAAAACAACAATGCACGTACATGTTGATTGCAGGATTCCATAAATAATATGTCGCCACTCCCAGCTCTATAACGCCCACTCCCTATACCCGCACCCATCCTCATCCTCATTAGTGCATGCAGTGAGAATTGTGCACAAACCCTACCTAAAAAATGCCTAGACTTCAATGTGGCTCCAAGCCTCCAACTCTGACGGCCTCAACAGAACAACCATGCATAGCATTGTCTATCAGATCTGGACTCTGGACTCTGGAGAGAGTGGACAATGCACAAGTTCGCCGCGAATAGAACCAGCGGATGAATCTGCCAATCTGCGAAAGGGCTTCATCCATATGAACAGGTGGCCGCGAATGGCCAGGAGCGACGTGGAGAATCCGGCGACATAAGGTGGCGGAGTGGAGGGATGGGCCGCCGATGTGTAGGGTCGGCGAGGTGACCCAACGGCGACGTGACGGAATGGGCGGGAGGTGGGGGCAGCATGGAGGAGCTTTACTGCTTCTACTCATGGTAGATTTGGGCGATTTGGGGACACCTAGATTTGATTATTCTAATAGGGAATTTTGTGGCATCATTTGGGATATAGCATTAAATGCGAATAATCGTCCAAATAAAATTCGTTGGTTCTAAGAACATAGCTTGCTTGTAAAATGGCCCTTTGACTAAGGGCTTTTATGATTTACCGTGATTCAAATTCGGACTACTAGATTGTTCACTTTGTAGCTATTGTTGAGGCATCTATAACCGATAAAGTAAGAGAGTTTGCATCTATTTAGGAAGGAAAATTGTGGGGAATTGTTTTTCTTGCAAAGAGAAACAAATCTAAAAAGAATGCAAATTTTTTAATTTTTTCCATGAATATGAAAATTGCTACAAGTTTTGAAGCAATAAAGTTTAGGGTAACACATAGTCGATCTATAGGTTAACCCATATCTAAATTGTCCATAATGACCCTAGTGAGCGGTTAAATGACTTGATCGACTATGGATGTCTTGACCTTATATGTTTAGCTACCCACTACTAATATGCCTCAAATCTTGACCCCTAAACGCTCAAGCCTTTTTGCTGAAAAGTTATGTTATATAGCATACTGGACTTTGTTTTCTTAGAATCCAACTATACGGATGTGAACTAGACTACAATATATTCTTGCTGAGAAGATTGGAAGTCAATCGAACCACATTTGCAGGTTGACATATGAAAAGGGCCATCATCCAGGGGGTAGCTAGAGAAAATTATGAGATTTTTCGCTTCATGACCATTTCTGTCATGCCACAAATTTTTAAAAGTTGGAAAGCTTGCCATAATAAGTTATGTGTATGATAAATGAGTTACACTTAAACAAATCGGGGTTTCTTGAGCAAAAATAGATGAAGTCCATCATCCTCAAAGTTGGAGAGGCCACATGAGGCAGGGGTGTTTTTTCACAAGGTCCCTAACATGTCTAGGGACATGTTCATAAAAAAAAAACATTTCCAATAGACGGGTTCTTAGAAAATGAACCAGTTTTGGGACGTGTCAAATTCACTTTGGACGGGTTCTAAAAATAACATTTTTTAAATTTAAAAAAATGGTACAAATATCAATTACGTTATGTCATATATGACATGTGAATATAAGCATAATGCAATCAAACCACTAATACCCAATTAAACTATCAATCTTGAAGTGCTTGATTCACTTGCATACATTAATTCATCAACCACAAAATTTAGAACCTTTTTAACATAATGTCAAATATTACAATTGAAGGTAAACTTAGTAATTGAATAAGAATTAGTATATATAAACATGTTAAAAAGTTAAAAAATAAAGAGCTACTTACCCTTCAAAGAAGTGGATGAATTCTCCTATTCTTCATGTTTCTCCAAACAAGCATCACTGCATTCCAATCAATGTATTCAACTGGAATATTTGCACATGAAATGCGCATCAAAGCATCCAAAGTTTCCAACTTCAAACATGTATGTAGATGACTTTTGATTAGGTTTTGTTTAGAAAAACCCCTCTCACATATTGCAGTGCTCACTAGAATCACCATAACTCTCCTCCACAAGTTACTCAAACCAGGCCAATTGATTGACCACTCTGGAGTGGTACATGCAAACTCCCAAGCTTCAAATAAAAACTTATTTGGGATCATCTCTCTCATGGTCTCCACCATCTCCAAACACTCACCCCGATACCGATCTTGTTCTTCTTCAGAAGTCTGAAACTTCACAAACAACCTTTCCAACCACTCTTCAGTAATACAAGTTCTCTCATCATCATTTGCGAGATAGAGATTGGAACTAAAGAGCTTGCATGTATTGAAGATGCCTAAGTCTAGAAACCTGTTATTCAATGCATCCACCACCCTTTGTACATACTCTGCCCCAATGAATTTGCACTTTTCAATTGTACCAGGTCGCTCAGTAACACTCCCCAAATGCATTGCATAGGTTCTCTGGCCACCATCTGCAAGTGGATACACCATCTCCATAGAGGTTGCACATGTCTCTAAAAATGGCCACAATACCTTTGAACCTCTTTCAAATGCTGCACCTCTAACTGTAAGAAAACGTCTACTCAAAACTGTAATACAAATGTTCAAGTGGCCTCCAATATGAGTAATATCCACATGGTCACTTTGGAACAACTTATTGAGTTTATTCAACTCAGTAAGAACATCCACAAGTAAACGTAGAAAAAACTGGAACTGAAATGATGTCAGTTTACGATACCATGTTGGTACATCTTCACGAAAAGCTTGTAAAAACATAGGCATACAATCCAAAATCCGTTGCATCACTTGTCCACGAGATAACCATCGCACTCCATGTATGTGAAGAACAACTAATGGATCCATAGCAAATTCCAACATTAATTGATCAAACTTTGTCCGCCTCAATGATGACCTTCCCACCCATGTGTATGCAAAGTTGGAGAAGTCATCCAACACATGTAGCTCCGGTGATGCCTCAGCTCCATCGCTAGCTGCAAGGGCATCCCTAAACAAGCAAGGGGACTAATTCATGAATATATTGCATTAAAAAAAATTAACATAAAATTAAATCTTAAAATGGAAGACTCACCTATGTGCAATACAATGCACATTAATAAGTGTTGGTACATCAGCACGAAGTCTGCCTGCTAGTCCTTGTCTCACCCCAATCATAGAAGCCGCTCCATCAGTAGCTAAAGCCACCAGTTTCTCAAGAGGCCACTCCAACTTCTCCAATAAGTCCACCACATTCTTATAGAATATCTCACCTGTGGCTCGAGGAACACTTGACAATCCTACAAACTGCATACGTGGAGGCCCCAAGCCACCACGAGACAGACTGCAAACATACACAATCAAATGTTGCTCTAGACTACGATCAGTTGATTCATCTACAAGGAGAGAGATCACTGGTGAATCTTTAACTTCTAAAAGATCAACTTCCCTCAAATGTTGTGAAATGGCCCACACAAAATCATACGTAGTTGGTCTGCTAGTATAAGCACCATACTCATCATTGACAGGCATGTCTGGAGCTCTCAGATGTCTAATTATCTGACACATATTCTCATACTGATTGATAGCCCTATCATTAACTACCAAATGATACAATATCTTCATACAACATATAATTCTAGCACTCTCTGCATCAATAGCATTTACCACATGTCTAGCCATGGCAATTGCCTTAGGGTTATCTCTCACCGGTCTCCACCTCAGTATGGCATGAGAATGAAGGGTTGAGCCTTCATGCTCCTTCACGGCTGAAAGCTGCAACGATTCACAACCCTCTCTTTTGGTCCCCCATCGTGTGTTTTGACCACATGCTTAACATGTTGCACACTTCATGTAGGGCTTTTGGCTAGGCAGAGCAATGTGCATCAACCAAGGCCTTCCTTGGCGCCATATGGGCATAAACTTCCTCCTCCTTGGAGGCCGCCCTCCACCACCATGGCCTGGCATGTGTACTCCTACACTATCCTCATCATCTGCACTATCATCTGGCTCATCCTCCTCCCCCATCTCAGTGTCCTCCCTAATTTGATCATGTCCCTGAACGTCACCTTGCTCTTCCTCGACATTAGGAAAACCATGTGGGGAACCCCTAACAGACGATTCTGACAACTCAGGCAATTCATTCCTCCCATCACTCAAAGTTTGAGAAGAAGAAGATGCCCTTAACATATGGAGAATGCTCAATTGCCGTGCATCTCTTCTCTGTCTGCGTACAGCAGACACATGCAAAGACATAACTGCAACACATATTAAAAACACTTCAATCGCCACTCATATGAAATATAAAAACCTTAATTATGTGACTTAACACCAACCTATATTCTATGTTAATTTCTTGCTCTTCTAGACATTAGTTGACTAACACTTGGGAAAAAATAAAAACAAAAAGTTAGCGAATGTACCTTCTCCTCAGGGTTGCTCCACCCTCCAAGCTCCAAGCTCCACCTCCAACAAGTCAGCTCCCTCATTCATACATTGGTGACATGTGGTTTAAGAGGAAACAATCCCTGTCCAGTGTAACCCAACTCAGCATGCAACTTTGATTGGGAGGAAATTATATTGAAGACTAAATTGATTGGAAATAAAATGAAATTGATTGGATTGATTGGAAATGAAATGAAATTGATTGGAAAGAGTCTTGTAAACATATAAGTCAAAGTTCCACCTTCTGACACTGCAATATCCCATATCCTTTGCCAGCAGCATTTTCAATCATTCTTGCTGCAGCTGCACACACCGTAAACCAGCTTGAACTAGTTTTGAAGGCTCCGACTCAAATCTCAGACAATGCAGAAAGATCTGCACACAAATGAGAACATTCGATCAGGGCAAGAAACTGTGCAGGAAGTTTCACCTTAAGTAGGAGCTTGTCACCCTTAAGTTATACTCACCTTTAAATGTGCCAACCAGTTCAAACCAGAAGATTCGTTCTACAACCTCAAAACCAAGCTCGCAAATTTGGTTGGGGGGCCAAGGTGAACACTTCATTTGGATTCTTGCTGCATGAAATGAGATCTGGAGCTTTGGTTCGAGTGCAATCTTGAACTTGCAGGACTAAAGTAGGGAAGTCAAGTGTGCAAGGGGTTTAGGGTGGCACAGTCTAAATTTTTATATGTTGGATGGAGAAGAGGTGTCCTCATATGTGATAATTTATCCGTCTCTCTAAACTTGCAGATCTTGGAACATCGGACTTGAAAGTGTCACAATTTCTTCATCGGAATCGTGATGGGGCTTGAGACTTGAACCTGCAAAATCAATCCACCTAATAAATAGACAACGCTTGCACTATCCTTGCAAAGACAACGCTTCCACCATCTTAGGCACATGTAAGGCTCAAATATCTACTCATACATTGACCCAACAACTTACAAGCTCAACCCTGCAATTTGCTAGGGTTTAACTCGAATTGACAGAAATTTCCTGCACAGCCCTCGAATCTGCACTCAACCCACAACAAAAGAGAGGAATAAGACTCTCAAGATTTAGGATGCTAATGAATCGAACATATGCAACTGAAAGCTAAAGCAACTGAGAGACCGGTGAGAGATAACTTGATTGCAGTCGTCAAATGAACCGGTTGAGTTTGAGAAAACACCTGTTGAAGTTCAAGATTGCAGGAGAAGATTGTTCCAGCGGCACTCTTCAACTTCTTGAATTCGAGTTAGTTTCAAATGAACCGGTAGAGTTTGAGTGACTGAGTCTAGTTCAGTTTCTCTGAACTAGTTTGTGGACAAACAAACAAAATGGGGCAGTGGCAGGCTGGCAAATTGGTAATTATAATAGAAAAAGCAGAAATGAATGAAGATAGTAAGATACTATTGTTTCCAAGTGGCAAGTGCACCAATCACATGCCAACATCTTTCGGGTTATCTTTATCGATTTGTTTTTTCCTTTAACCTTTTCATGGACGGGTTGGTTTTGAAATTACCGGTTTTGGGACGGGTTGCAATTTTTTTTTGCCTTTCAATTCGAGGTTTTGGGACGTGGACGGGTAAAAACTTTGTGAAAAAACAGCCCTGCATGAGGGCATTTTGGGAGATTTCCCCAATTTCATGGAGCAAGCAACATGAACACTTATTTTTTCCCAAATCCATCCGGTCAAGTTGTGCACAATTGTCACCATCTTCTAAGCGAAAAAATTCCCACCCAAATTGGGCTCTTATATTTGGCTCCTACATTTGGGCAACACATGGAATCGCCTCCCAAAACAAGCAATGCCAACCTAACAAAAAATCTTACATGCTTGGAGTATGAGGTTTTTTAATGTTATTTTGGCCCGCACGATAGTGGGCACCACCCTACACTAGCAGATTCCTTCCATCCACGTAGATTACCACTTAGTGGATCGCAAACCCCATCAAAATATTAGGTGATGACCCATTTCGGGTTGCATGAGCATTTAAGGGTTAATAAAGGTGGCCATGAACACTTCCGGTCATACCTATCCACACAAAGAACTTTACATAAGGCCTTTGTGGCCCTCTCATCTTACTCTTTTGTCTATCATCTTGAGGCTCTTGGTGGCTATGGCTCTTGGCTTGTGAATTATGTGATTGTGTTTTGAGGAGTTTTCGATTTTGTGTTCTTAGTGGTGCGATCCTTCATTTGTGCTCTAGGAGCTTTTGTAAATGGTTATAATACCTTAGTGTTCCCTCTTAATCTATTAGCTTAAATCTCTCTCTCTTTCTCTCTCTCATAAGTATTAGAACCCATTGTTAGGTTCTTATTTTAAATCAATATGAGATCTTTTAGTTTCATGACTTTGAATCATTCTTGGACTTCTCTTAATTTTGTAATTATATATATATATATTTATTTATTTATTTATAGAGCTAACTTTTTAAAACTTTTACAAAGTTTGAACTTCCTCTTTTCAGAGGCCAAATCTTTTCAATATAGTGTTCCCATATCCTTCCACTTGCTCTCATCATGGATGTTTTCTTTGCTTCCGGACGCCCCTTTCATCTCACAAGATTCTTCAATGCCCAAGAGAAAATCCAACCAAATTTTTACCCATACGATGGTGGTCTTCCGTGTTGCACAAGGGCATCACACCTTTTGTGTAATTAGTGTGGGTTACCATTTTGAGTCACATGTTGCTATAACTTTTTACCAACATTACCATTTTTTTACCAACTAACCAATATCATTTACTTTGGTGTGCATACTAGCTATTTATGTTAGTTGGGTAAAAAATGATATTCTCAATAAAAAAAAATGTTATAGCATTGCATAACTCCAAATGGTAATCCACAATAATTACACAAAATAGTGTAGTCCTAACGTCTATTCTGAATTCACAAAGCATGTGTTTGAGGGCATTCAGCCAATGGCCGGGGAGTCCTAGTGTTTCCAACTCTAGCCGGTTACTTGTTGTGATCTTTCAGTTTAATAATTTGAGATATATTCCACAAATTCCTCTAAAACGAATCGTTATTTTCATGAATCCTTGAACTTCAATTGATCATTTTTCAAAGTCATGCCCCGATCACACCAAACTTTCCTTCCGGTTTCAATTGTGTAATTGAGGGCCTCTATAGAGCGTAATTGAGGCACACTTCAAAATGTGGAAGGCATTTGCAAGTCCAGCATAAAATGTCATTCTCTCTGAGGCCAAATTATATTGGCCTGTAAGGTGCTTTGCATACTTATCTAGTAATTCTTCCTTAAGAAAAGTAAGTCCTACATGAAACACACATAGTCATCTAAAATCAAGATATATGCAACGAACATGAAAATGCTAAGGCCCATGCTCCCTCGTCCTAGGCATGAGAATAAAGAACATGTTGTGCATTTCAACAAAACAATAACCTAAATTTGAGTGTTTGCGACAAGGTTTCCATTAAACATGGAATTTCTTTTACTTAGAAAGGACGAGAGAAGATGTCAAAGGGTTAACAATGTCAATGGAATGTTAAAATATGAAAACAATGGTCAAATTCTAGCTATTTTTCACTATAAAAGCATATCAACATTTTATGTGTAATACTTGTGTCTCTTGGTCCCTTAGGGCAAATCTTCCTAACTAAGACTCCGTAGGGGTTGTTTACGTGGTCCAATAACATACCAAGGGACCACTTGAAGTTGATTGTGCCCCCACTTTCAAGTTGGTTGTCTAACCTCTTTTTTGGCCCTTTCCAATAATGGATAGGGTACCCCATTCGTGTGTAGGGTTATCATGTTTATTGGAAATATTTTGGGACACACGATATACGAGGAAGCCAACACTAAAGACATCATGGATGATATTGTGAGTGCACATTATATTCCAACTTACATCATATAACATTACATGTCTATGTTGTAGGCCACATTATTCAATTGGATGAAAAATAACGTACATTTGGAAGACTTCCAACAAAGTGAGATTCAATTTATACTCACCCTACCTGGACGGTTGCAACTATTGTATATTTTAAATAAAATCTCCAATTTTTTTTTTGATATTATCACTCCCCTAGAAACTTCATTGCTATATATATAGTATTTTTTTAAATCAAGTAAAAAAAATGATTGAAATATTGATGAAAATGAACAAACAGTATGTATTATGATGACACAATCATGATAATGGTTAAAGCTACGAATCTACCACAATGATACAAATCATACTCCAAGGTAATTTCCAAAATAAATGAACCAAACATTATTACATCATGACTCACTTAAACAACATCATATCATACTTGTAACTCGAACACCTCTAGGTTCACCAAGTCAAAACACAATATCTAATAATAAATTAAATAGGAAAGATTGGGAAGAATGCAAATCCATACAAACTCAAATACTAAGCATGTACTAAAGCCATGAGTGTAAGCGTCTTGAAGAAGGGAGATCATGCAAGGTTACATAGAAGTGAATATGAACTCGTTGAAAATATCTTGATGTGATAAATTATGCTTGCATGTCAAAAAGACAAGAAGTGCGTTCTCCCTTTTCACGTGGACAATGTTGGGAGCTAACTAGCATGCAACAAAAGGCCACCTCAACAATAGTGCACGGACGTTATGGCACTCATTGGAGCCACGTCACATCTAAAGGTGGCATCTTATTGTCTTCATAAAGAAAACTTCAACGAAACCACATGTTTATAGTAGAGTTCATCTAGGATTTTGTCAATATAAACAAACCACAAAAGAATTTTGAATCAGTCGCCTCAAATGATTGTTCACACATGAATATAGGGCCATGGTGGTTAGTGATTGTAGTTTACTTTCTCTGATTTCATGCTTCATAGTTTAAGGTCGTTGATTGCAACCACAAACAAAACATGTGTGATTAGCAACAATATGAAGTGTAGTAATTGCACGGGTAGATCACTCCATTGTCAAGTTGAACACCACGTGTGACCAAAAAAAATCTTCTTTTGGTAAGTTGCACCACCAAAATGGGTCAAAATTTTATCAAATTTTTTTCATGAGTAGATATACACAGTACCTATGACATAGTTAAAAGTGGTAACTAAATTTGATGATTTGTTTTTTTCATAAAACATACCATTTCTAACTAGAATGACACAAAATTGAACTAAAACAATTACTAAAAAAAATAAAGATGACTAAAAATTTCAAAAGAGTATACAAAAGATACTATCAATGGTCATGTGTATGTAGAAAAAATATCATAAATTTTAAATTTATATATGGCATATAATATAGGGGTAGCAAACTTTGTCCGCACGTGGTGTCAACTTGACAATGAAGTGACCTCCCCGTGAGTAATTGAGAGTGATTTAGTTAACTTTCCTTAGTTTGATTTTGTTTGTAGTTGTTGTCGCAAGGGGAGAGGACTTCAAAGCCAAAGCATTGGAGGAGGATTGCAAGAGAAGACATGTATAAGATAAAATTTATGCTTGAATCCATAAATCGATTGTCTCCATTCCATGGGTTGCAATAGCACATTGAGGGATGATAACTGAGGTCAAATATACTCTTGAACTACAACTTCACCTTTGTCGTGGATTAATAAATTGAAAGTTTGATTGAATGTGGGCCCAAAATTGCAACCGTTACAATTTACCTCTACCGGTAAATTATGTGGGGATGGGAAAATAATGTGGATGGAAAATGTAATTATGGACCAAATTGATTATTTCTTATGATGAAAATTAGAGTTGATAGAAAGTGAAAACCTTGCAAAATGCCTATTTTTCCTCAATACCCTATTTTTGTGAACATTACAAAATCCTAATCTTAATTTTGTGGCTCTTTCAGTTGAAATGGCTAAATCATCCATGCTAAATGTAGGAAGAATAGAGTGGCCCACATTAGATCTTTGAGGAAGTTTTGCTATGAATCAACAATTGATGTGGTCCATATTAAATTAAGATTTGGATCTATAATTGTATTATTGGATTCAATGTGGTCCCCAATATTTAAATATAATTAATATGTTGATAATCACACACACCTTGACAATAGTGTACATATTGTGTGTAAACTGCACTTGTCTTATGATTGAGATCGCAAAGATTATCCTCCAAAGACATCACTTGGGGGTTGCTATTTCATAAGCAAAATGATATGAGCCTACTTTTGTCAAACCACTTAGCCATAGATTTTTAGAGAGCTCTAACATCATTATTATAGGAGGCCATAGGATTTTGGACTAGGTTGCCCAAAAAAATATTTCAACATGCCCACCATCTTATACATGTTCATCTCCATGTGAAACAACACGGAACATGGAGTCGTGTTTGTGGAGGAGTTATTTTTTTTAATTTAAAAAAAATGTCACAAACACAATGAAATTGGAGTGGGAAGTGAAAACCTAAACTTATTTATTTATATATATTTTTAAAACTATATAACCGATGACATGATATCGGATTAGAAGCCATGAGAGCAACGAGTCATCCACCTACTCGAGTTGATTATTGGACATTGCCAATAAGCTCATGGACATATTATGAAAATTATGGATGATATTATGCCTCCATAAATGAAAACTTGACAAAATTTTATAACCATTATGCTCTTGGATGAATGATTAGTTATGATTTCAAGAAGATGCACATGACTCTCTATTGAAGCACAGTAATTAACAACACACGCAGAAAGGCATAGTCCATGGCCAACAATGACCACATAGGCAATAAGGTAGACAACCCTTATTGAAATACTTTTCTTATTAGGACAAATGTATTTGATTGGTATGTGGTTTGTGTGGCTCCAAGAATGGATACCAAAAAGACATGTGCTTTAGAGAGATTGAAACGTATTTTATACAAGCATTTTCTTGATCCCATGTCTCACCTTTATAATACTTTAACTTAGACTAGGGCAAGTAAATTAAAATGACAGAACATTGATGTGAATGGGAACCCATTCGTCCTTGGTGTAATTATATTTTACTAAGTTTCACAACGAAAATACTTCCTTCCTTTTGGAGAGTGGGCTCCATTTAGACCAAGGTTGACATAAGGTAGATGGGTCTTCAATGGCTTCTGCATAGACACATTGAAGCTAGTTCCATTTTTGTCATATAAAAGGACAAAACCAATTCGTAGGACACATTTGTGTTATTTAAGAGAAAGCCTAGTCATTTCTAGATTTGCATATGCATCCGGGAATGAATAGTGGCCTCTGTCTAGGATGCAAATGCAAACCCAGGATAAACTGCCACCCATCTGGCATTGCCTTCAATACTAACTCTTGAATTTCCTCTAAATTGATGGATAATTTTTTGAAGTCTTGAACTTCAACCAGTTGTTTCTCAAACTCAACTGGTTCATATGTAACTAGAGATTTTTCAAAAGTCTCAAACCTCAGCCGGTTATTTCTCAAACCCATCTGATTCATATGTAACTAGTTGATACTGGAGAAAAGTAGTAGGTCAAAGGTTTAAAAAGCTCTTGTCGTATTACATATAACTCTCCTTGCGACTCTCTCACATACGCAAGGAAGTTCAACATGTTGTGTGCACTTTCCATCCGTTTCCTCCATACACGGACATGAGTAAGAGCTTATCATGCATTTGCATTCGCATTGCACATGAAAAAGTGCAAACGCAAGATGAGTGGGCTTGCTCTAAAAGGACAAACTAGGTATGATGTAGTAAGACAAGACCACATGAAACTTGGCCCCAACAAAGTTTGGTTGTCCTCCAATTATCAACATGTGGTCCTCTCCTATGACTGGCTATAAACCCTTCACAAGTCACTCGTTTAATTTGGACCCCAAGATAGGCCTGTCAAATCCAAGTCCAAGGCCAAACACTATATGTATTGCTAGAGGGAGATGGGACTTAAATGGTTACTTTTTTCCAACTAGCCCACATCTCCTAGGATATTAAACATGAGATTATTGTAGAAGGCTCTCTATTCCAACACAAAATAATTATCTTCCTCTCAAAAAATTTCATGTGTCATGTTCATATTTGCTAGGACCCACTTGCATCCCATGTGGAAACTACATTCTGGCAAAGATAGAGATGAAATAGAGAACCCTCTACGGGTAACACGAGATGGTTAGCAAATCCAAATACATGATGTAGGGACTTTCCCAATATTTTTTGGAGCTCATATGAATACTCTATTCTCTATCAAAGTGAAAAATTCCGTGCGCTTTAATTGATCATAAAGATCCCCCCCCCCCCAATTATGTTGATTATTGAAACTAAGAATGGGTATATGTTTTGAGCACGTAGTCCAATCTCTTTGGAACACATGTCTTTTTGGTATCCGTTCTTGGAACCACACCACATGCCACCCAAATATAGGTGTATGATTGAGATGTGTAATTGAATTGGGCACGCCTACCTAAGATGAAGGGCTCTCAAATTGTGTGGCCAACCAAGCAAGGGCAGAGAAACCTTGGGCTTTAGCAAGAGTAAGGTAGATGGGTGTTTGAATGGTTATTTTATTATTGTGAATAGACCACTTCTCCTAGGATATGAAAAAAAGGAGATTTATATGAGATGGCTAGAAAATCCAAATCAAGACCATAACCATTTTCCTCATCATAATTTAAGCTCATATGAATACCTTATTCACTATGACAGTGACAAAATCCTTTTTTTTTTTTTTTAAATGATCATATAGGTTTCCCAATTATGTTGACTATTGACCCCAAAACGGTTAACAAGTTCCGAACAAGGAGTTCAATCACTTTATAACACATGTTTTTTTGAAAGTCCAATCTTGACTCCAAATCTAATCACACAACACTCAAATATAGGTGCCCGATTAAGATAAGTAATTGAATTAAGCACATCTACCTTAAGAGGATGCCAATGAAGAGCAAAATCGGGAAGGTGACTCCAAGGTGATGATGTGGTGGTACAACCCAATGTTAAATTGGTGCCACACGTTCCCAAGGTCAACCCCACTCATGAATCGATCGAATTCTCGTGTGTTTCACTTCCTTTAGGGTCTAACTTCGAGGTAATCTTTGGACCAACATCAAAAGTCCTATTTGGTACGTCAACCTATTGTGTGCCCAAATGTTGGGAGAGAGATGAAATAGTTGGGTGGCAAAGGCATATTGAAGATGCATGTGATGTATTGTCCGAGTCTAGCAAAGCACTTGCATCTCTTTGCATGCATGCATGCATACATACATACATACACACACACACATATATATATATATATAATTTTAAGAAATAAAAATAACCAAGAAGGGATTTTGTAATGTATTAGTGTGAAACATCTTGTGGGAGGATGGGCTCGAAGATTGTAAGTTAGTGCATGACTAAGTCTTTGGTATGGCTAATGGTTTGAATGTTTAAGCGAATGTTGGTTAGAATGATAGGAGAGCAAATGGAGCCCAGTCACTTAACCCTCACATACCCAAGTCCAAATCACTCTTAAATCCCCTAAAAATGAGGATTGGATTTGGATATTCGTTAGATGAAATCTTGGAATGACATTTGACATCCAATGGTTTGGATGGGTGGGTATCATAGTGAACAAAACCTCCCCAAAAATCCTTACTATACACATGTCAACAATTTTAAATTGTAATGAGAACATACATTGAGGGCATTTTGGACAACTTAAAAAAATGAAGACAATGTGAAAAGGAAAAGAAAAGAAAAAGAATCTTGTTTGTTGATTATTGTTGCATGTGAGCTTGTAGCAAGTAGGGATTTGGACCCCCAAATAGGTAGTCTACGCAACATTTACAGTGACTCTGAAAACTGAGTCAGTGACTCACTACATTAATTTTCACACACAATGCCAAGCAAATCAAGACAAAAAATACAAACTTTCTTTTATGCAAATTAATACCCGTAGTCTAGTACATCATTTCCAAAGTCTCATGTCTATTGTAGAATTGTACACATAGAAACAATGATTTGAAGAGGATTATATACATTGACTCAATTTTGTAACTTTCATCAACCTAAAGATCAACAATTTGTCCACCCTCCTTTAGAAGCTAAAACAACTTGGATACGATTGGGCATGCTCTAATAACACTTTTGACATTGCTTAGGAGTGATGGATGGAAAGAGCTTGCACACTCTCCCATAATTGAAGCATTTCTTTGGCCGGTGTTGGATGCTCATTTAATTTTTGTTTTACAAGTGCTCACACATGCTCCGTTGGATTTAGGTAAAGTGATTGAGGAGGCCAAGTAAGTACATCAAAATTTTGCATTGACAAACATTGCTTGACTAGCTTTGCAATAGGTTTCGGATCAATATCATGTTGAAATATGGCACGAGAAAGGTTGAAACAATACCATTCAACTGTTTGCATGACCGCATCTTGAAGAATGCTAAGATACAAAGATTGTGTCATCTTCCCCTCTATCTTGCACATGTAACCCATGCCACATGAGGCTATACAACCCACACAAAAATTGCACTACCTCCATGTTTAATTGTTTGACTCACATGATGAGCTTGTAATTAAGGTTCTCCATCCTTCACCAAACACGAAGCGCAACCATCAAACTGAAATCGATTGATCTTAGTTTCATCACTAAAAATCACCCTATACCAATCATGGATAGTCTAATCTTGATGACATTGAGCAACAACTTCTTTTGCTTCTCTAATGACCCAAAACCTGCTTCATGAAGTGCATGTGTTGGTGCTTACTATCACATTCACATGCTTACTCAATGCATTTCTCACGTCTACATCATTATCTAGTCCACCAAATGTGATGGTTGTTATGCACGCTCATCGTTGAGTAGGGGTTATGCTTTTTGGGCGCCCTCCTCTTGAAGGCTCCACATGAGGAACAAACTCTCTACACATTCTAGAGGATGCAGATTGAGGGATACCCAACAATTTTGACACTTCACATGTGCTACGCCCATGGTACAAGAAGGCTATAGCATTCAACCTTCTTCTCCTCTTGTAATGCTCTCATGGGCAAAGAAAACCTTTGAAACTATAAGAGAAAATTTCCTACTGGATCACACTATTAACCAAAAGTGAGAGGAAGAACCCTAGGGGGCACTATGAACTTATTCTTGCAATTGAGGGTGAGTTCCAAAACTAAGTCAATAGACCTAAGTTCATTTGAAATGTAATTTTTCTCTTGTTGCAACAGTTTTCAAGCTAAAATGGAAGGATGATAGCCATCTTGGTTGCGCATCTGAGCCAATTTACAGTTTAGCAAAAAAATCAATGCTCTTTTAGATATGGCTTCCCAAAAATTGTTGTTTTGTTGATTGACTCAATTTTGAGGGTCAATGTAGATGCTTGAGGCTATATGGAAAATGGTTATGTGTACACATATATGGGAGTGACCTTCTTCAAGAGGATTTCTTAAACTCTACTACTTTCAATTGACAAAATTGCTAGATTCCTTCATTGCATTTATTTTAAATTGGTTAAATTACCCATAAATGTATATTATAAGACTATATACAAATGAATTTTGGATTTCAACCATATTTTGGATAGAATAGGCTCCTTCATTTTTGTCTTGAGCCATCCCAACACCATCCTTTAAACATGTCCTCACTGTTCTGAAGTTCCAAAATGTACAATACTGTAAGATGATTCCTATTTTATTATTTTTATGCCAATAGATAATTTCCACGTGGAATTTGAGTGAAAGTTTCTTTTGAAATTGGAACGTTGTTGACTATCCCTATCTCTAGAGATAATTTATTTTTCCAATTATGTTCTTATAATGTATTGAAAATGAGGTACAACTTTCTATTTGGAGTGTCCCTTGTATATTTCCATTAAGAATGAGTTTCAATCATGATTTCAGAATGTCATATCAGGGAGTCTGAAGTCTTTCTTTCAAGAAGAAGAAAGAAAAGAAAAAATACGCCCGTATATTCAATACCGGCGTGACTTGTTGAGCCCGTTGGTCAAATGCTAATCAGGGGTACCCTGATGGAGCATAGGATTACTTCCCCCGTTAGGGGGTGGGCTCTTAAATGATTTTAAGTGAGTTTAGGTAGCATTTTGTTATGGGGGTATGGGAACGGGGGTTTGTTTGTTATCTAGTTTTCTTTTGTTGAGGATAAGGTATGTGAGATATTTGATGGCGTTGTGGTGTATGTTCTTCATGAGCGTCTTGATGCTCTTGGTTGGTATTTTTAGGTTGGCTAGTTTTTCGATGGATTTTTCGTGAATGGCTCCTCTAACCCCTGCGGTGATGGTTATAAGGGGGTTGGTTTTCCAGCCTTGGTTTTGTATGGCGTTGATGAGTGGATCGTATTTGGCGTGTTTATGTAGTATAGCTTGTTCAGGGAATCTGTCGTGGCAGTATGTGAATTCTATGAGTTGGATTGTGGTCGCGGGGGATGGTCGTAGCGGTGTTTGGGATTGGTTTGGGGCACCGATGATGCATAGTATATCTGGTTTAAGTTTAGCGTGGCATTGGCATGGTGGTAGCGGGCATGTGCATTCTAGGAGCCAGTCGGGGATGGTGCGGTCCGGGGATGTGTTATTTATTCTTCCGGCGTTGGTTAGTGTGTAGAAGCGGGTATGTTTATTGGCTTGTAGTGTTTGTGTGATGAGGTGTACTGCCTTGTCATGTCTAGAGATTCTAAGTCCTTTTAGGTAGGGGTGTTCACATAGTGATAGGAGGTGTGGCCACGTGTCCCTATCATGTCTTTGGCATAGTGTGCAATTTGGGTTTTGGTGCGTGTTAGGCCAAAACATATGTTTTCTATGATTTCCCATGTATTGGGCATATCTGAATTTTAAGGTCTGGGATATTTGAGCGTCTGTTACGTGTTCGTTTTTCCAGAAGTGATTGGAGAGTTTGTGGTTGATTTGGTCGTTATTTAGCCATTTATCTACATAGGGGAATTTGTGTTTGGCTAGTGTGGCTTCTTGGTTTTTGTGTGTTTTTATTATAGTGGTGTGGAGGTTTCTGATGGCTCCATCATGTGTGGCGGTCGGGCAACTGGCTAGCCAATATGGTGTTGAGTGTGCGGTATGTATGCGTGGTGTGTTTTTTGGTTTTGTTTTTAGGTTACCTTGGTTGGCTAAGTTGTCGGCAATTTCATTGCCGATAATACCTGCGTGTGCGCGTACTTTGTGTATGTGGATGGTGTATGGTGTCCAATGGATATGGTGGACTATGGCTGTTATCAGTAATTTATCTGGGTGGTGGTGTTGTGATGTTGGGTGCCTAATGTGATTATTGATAAGGTATATGCTGTTTAGGCTATCGGTGAATATGTGGGTGTCTATTTTGGTGGTGCGGATGGTTTTAATAGCAATGAGTATGGCATTGAGTTCCGCTCTAAGGATGTTTTGGTATCCCGGTAGTCTTTCGGAGATTTGGATGTTGTTGGGGTTGTATATGCTGGAGCCTGTTGTGTTGCCTTCTACTTGTCCTTCCGTGTTGATGGTTGGAGGGATAAATGATCCGTCCGTGTACATGCATTGTTGTGGATGAAATTTTAGTGGGTGGATGTCGTAATATTTCATTGGGAGAGGTGATGTGGTATGTTGTTCGGTGTGTTGGGTTGTTTTGGGGGCATTTATCCATGTTTTGGAGAATTTAACTTTATATGGTGTGGTTGTGGGGGTGATTGGGTGGGTGTTTATATGTATGTTGAGTGTTTTTCGTAGTGTGTTTTGGAGTTCTTGTGGGGTTTGTATGTTTGTTGTGGGGAATTGTTGGTTGTGTATGCATATTAATGATGTGAGAGCCGGTTCGGTATATTGGTAATATTTTGGCCATTCCGGTGTGGGGTTATATTGTATAGAGTGTGGTGGTATGGTGGCCATTATGTGTGTGTCTGGTTGATGTGTGATAGGTAATTGTTGTGGGGTCCAATCTTTGTGGTTGACTATAAGTATAGTGGTGGTGCTGGTGTTTTCTTTGGCGGCCATTCTAGCCCAGTGAATGGCTTCTAATGTTGATTTATGGTCTTTGGGAAAGGCTAGTCCTACCCCGTTCCATCGGGAGGATAGTGTGTGTCCTATTGAGCCAAATATTATATCTCGTGTGTGGGGTGAATTATATTGTGTGATTTGGGTGGGGCATGTGAGGGGGGTCGAATAGTATGCGTGTGTGATGTTGAAGGATTCTATTAGTATTTTGGTGATGCCGTGGGGTAATGTGTGGTGTAGGTTAGTTGGACTTATATTTTTTGGTTTTTTCTTGGGGAGTATGGTGATGTATCTTTGGATGAGCCAAAGTATTTCGGTTTCGAAGTCTTGTGGTGGGGGTTGAAGGAATGTGGTTAGGTGTGGGAGGTTGTTTTGGGCAAATTGGTTCCATAACCATTGTAGTCTATCGGTGTTGAGGGAGGCTATGAAGTTGCCGTCTTGGTCGTATATATTGGATATTGCGTCTTGTATTTGTATGGTCAGTTTGGTGGTATGTATGTCTTTATCCGGGTTCCTTTCTTGTGTGGATATTTTAAGGTTGTTGATTTGGAGGGGGGGATGGATGAATTTATTGTCTTTAGATTGGGAGTATGTGTCATGGTCTTTGTATCTTTGTGTGGTTTGATGTTTTATCCTTGTTATGTGAAATTGGTTTATGAGTAGTAGGTTGTGATCTAATAGGATGTTATCCGGGTGGAGGAGATTTTCTTCTAGTCTCCATTGTTGTGTAGTGGTGGCAAGGGATTTCCATTGGCATAGGTATGCTCTTTTTATGGCTTGTGCCCCCCATTTATCTTTTCTAGTGATGTTTTTTTTCTTAATGATGGATTGGATTGCGCGTCCAAGGGTGGGCTGTGTAGAGGGGATATGGTGGAGTGGTGTGTTTGGGTTTGTGTTTGGTGGTTGTAGGGGTTGGGTTATATGGGGTGTGGGAGTTGGTAAGGTAGGGAAGAGTGTTTTAATGTGTTGTAGGGCTACTTTGATGTTTTTGGGGATTTGTTTGTATCGATCTTGGAATTCGTCCGGGGTGAGGATGTCCATGGTATTTGGGTTTTGGATTTGTGCTATTGTTGTGATGCCGAACATATATAGTTTGTTTAAATGTTTTTGGATTGCCGATTTGGTGGTAGTTGAGAGGTTGGCGTATGATGAGGTGTTTCGCCATGCTTGTTCTAGGGGTGTTTTTTTAATGGGGAACGCGCGGTTAGCGGTGGTGACGTGAATTTCGAATTCTCTCTCTAATAGGAATAGTGTTCTAGTTATTGGTGATCTTAGACATGCTTGTTGTTTTAGTTTGGGGAGGTGGAGGGAGCCCCCGTACATGGCGGCTATGTATTTGACGAGTCCTTGATATATGATTCCTAGTTGACCCGGGTCGTTGAGGGCTTGTAGTAGTTGTTGGCCTATAGTGTGTACATAATTCGGGAGAAGAGATGTTACATTTATGCCAAAGCTTTCATGTGGGAGGTGTGTGAGGATATTAGCGGAGCTTCTAGGTATATTACATATTTCTTTGGTTACTTTGCTAATTATTTTATCGAGTTTTTGAATGTCCGGTTTGGAGAACGGAACGGCGTAGTACGCATAGGCTATACGAGGTTTAATTACGGTGTTGAGGATTTTTATTTTTTGTTTGAGGCTAGCCGGCGAGAGGGTGAGTAATTTGCATTGTTGTTTGGCTTTTTGGAGTATGATTTCTTTTTGGAGATTCCATTTAAGGGATGTCATTAGGTTAATTCCGAGATAGGTGTATGGTTCGTTTTGCGTAAGAGTTGGGAAGGTTTTGGTTTTGTAAGTAATGTTATGGGATTGGATAAATGCTTTAAATATGGTGGGTTTAAGTTTGGATTTATTAGGGCATCCGGTGATGGCGCACTTCGAGAGATTTAGATCCATATAGGACCATTCGGCAAATTTTTGTAACTTTAGTATTTGCGGTTGAATGTGTTGGATGTTGTCCGTGATGATTGCAAGGTCGTCGGCGTATGCGGTAGTTGTGCACGTGGTTTGAGATGTAGTGAAATGATAGCCTAGGTTGTCTTTCTCTAACCATCTAAGTAGTGGTTCTAGGAAGATTAGGAATAGATAGGGACTTAAGGTATCACCTTGTATAGTCCCTCGGCTAATTGAGATTGGGAGAGTAGTTCCAAAGTGGCTACCGGAAAAGATTGTGGTGGAATTTTCGTATATGTTACCAATGATTTTTACCGCGTCTAGAGGGAAGCCTAGGTCTTCCATTATGGCAAGTAGCCTCGCATGATCGATTGAGCCGAAGGCGTTTTTGAAATCTATATAGGTTAGGTATATATCTTTATGGGTAAGTTTGGCGTCTTCGAGGGCGGCGGTGATTGTTTGTATTTGCCTTGCGGTATTCCGTTGTGGGCGAAAGCCCTCTTGACTAAAGTGGAGTATCCGATGTTGTTCACCGTAGCTTGTTAGTAGGGATGTTATGGTACTAGTAAAAATTTTATAGATAGTGTTAGCTAGGGCGATTGGTCTATAGTTAGCGAGGTGTATCGGATCGTATTTTTTATGTAAGAGGATGGTTTTGCTTTGTTTCCAATAGGTTGGTATTTCTTGTTGGTTATAACATTGTTGGAAGAAGAGGAATAGTAACTCTTGCCATTTTGACGGTAGAGATTTGAGGATGTCGTTTGGGATGTTGTCGGGTCCGGGGGCTTTCCCGCATGTGAGTCTCTTAAGGCAATTGTCAAATACTTCCCGGGTAAATTGTTGGGTGATTTGGGCGTTGTGGTGGCCTCTTTTTTCGAGGACGATGCCGTTGTGGGTATGCCGTGGGTATTTTCGGATGGCACATTGGCATACGGTTGGGTGGTCTGTAGGGTCATCACAGAGGGGGGCTTGTCTCTGGAATGAAATTTGTTGGGTGTGATATATTTCGCTAGCTATGTTGGTTGGGTTAGTTATAATGTGACCTTGTGTGGTTTTGAGGCAGTCTAGGGTATTTGTGTTTATTGGGTGGAATATTCGTTTGTGTATGGTTTTAGGTTTGGAATTTAGTAGGGATCTATATTTTTTGATGGCATTTCTGCAATTAAGTGTTGTTTGCTTGGTGGTTATTTTATGGGCAGCAATTTTGGCGTTTTTACTGATGGTGGCTATTTCCTCTATCCATTAGGCTAAATTTGTGGTATTTGTAGGGGGTGGGGGGATGGTTATGTTGGTGATGAGTTGGAGGGCTTTAATGTCGGGGTGGTTGCCTATGCTATCGGATGGGTGTTGGCATGTTACTCGGATTGCCTTGCGAATGCTATGGTGTATGGTGAGTTGTTTTTTCCAAGCCTTTTGTTGTGTGCGGGGGAAGAACCCGCCTTGAATTCTTGCTCTATGCGGGAGTGGGGGTGTAGGGTACGTCATGCATGTTTTCTCAATGCATTGACTTAGGGAGTCAATGATATTTTTAAATTTGTCTTGTGTGTTCTTCCATTGTGTTTGGGTGAGTTGGACTTGTTTTAGTGTGTTAGTGAGTTCGTCTATTGCTAGGTTTTGTGATTCTAGGAAGTTGATATGAAGTTTTTGAAGGTTGTCGGGGGATATGGGGCATGTGATGCGGGGGTTGGTTGTAGGGGGGTGGGGTTCTTTAATTACTATGTGATTGGGGGTTAGACTTAGGTGGACTGGGTAATGGTCGGAATTCTGATTGAGGTTGGTGATTGTATGACTTAGGAGGGTATTTTGGTTTGGGAGGTTGGAGTAGAAGCCATCTATATGGCTGGTTGAGGTGTAGTTATTACCTCCTTGTCGTGTGAAGCTAGAGTTGTTGTTAATTACCTTGAGTCCTAAATTTGTTATGAAGTGAGCCCAGTCTTGGTCGTTTTGAGTGGGGGGGGGGAGGGGATCCCGTTGTGTGTTCTACCTTTAAGTAATATGTCACGGTTGAAATCTCCGGCTAGGATGATGTGGTGGGTGGGGTGTTGTGTTAGTATGTTTTGGATTTGTTGTTGGATTTCAAGTATGAAATGTACGTCTTGAGGATGGGTTGGCATGTACATGTTTAGAATGAGTAGTGGAGTGAGCGGTTTGTTTTTTATGTTTATGACTTGTAGGTAGGGTGAGATATGACTTGGGATTGTAATTTTGGAGATGTTTTCGTTGTTGTAAATAAGTTTGGGTATCATGGTTAAGATGCCTCCCTTGGCATGGGTGGGGCCGGCGTACTTGTTGTGCTTGTGGTTTGTGTCGTTAGAATTATTGTATAGGATTTTGTAGTTGTGTAGTTTCTTGTCGATATATGTGGTGGATTTGAGTTTGTGAAGTTTAGTTTCTTGTATTAGGATAATGTGTGGGTTTGTGTGGAGTGAGCGTGTGAGTTCTTGGATTCCCGGAAGGCTGGAGCTAATACAACCTGTGTTCCAGGTGATGATGTTTAGTGTGCTAGTTTGGGGGTTAGTGGTGGTTGTGTTAGGGGGGGTGGATTGGCGGGTATGTGGGTGGGTGGGGGTGTGGTGGTATCCTTTGATTTTATGGGTGCATTTGAGAAGTTCTAGGAGTATTTTTTGTGGGAGGTAGGGGGCATCTTTTCTTAGGTTTGTGAGGTTGGCGGGTGTTCCGTTGGCTATTAGTTTGTTAATATGTTTGTATGTTTGGGATATGGTGTTGGGGGGTGTGTCGTGTACGGGGTGGGTGGATATGGTTTGTATGTTAGGGAGTGTATTTGGTTGTATGTTTTGTAATCTTCTTAGTATGGCGAGGCATCTTGGGTCTAGCTTATTGGTCATTAGGTGGTTACATTTTTGTGGAATGGGACTATATGCGATGATGAATGCGTATAGTTGGTGTTCTAGTGGGTATTTGGCTAGGAGCGAGCTATGGTTGGTTAGGTGGGTTAACTTTGGAGGTTGATGGATTGTACGTGTATGGGTGAGGTGTGGGGCAAATAAGTCTTCTAAGTGTTTGTATTGTGTTTTGAGGGATAGGGTGTTTGGTATGAAGTATTGTTTTTGCCGTAGGGTATAATTGGTGGGGAGGTTTCTAAGGATATGTGTGAGTGGGCCCGGGTTGGTTTCTATGTCTCCGCATAGGGCTAGGAGTGTGGTGTTATTCCATGAGTAGTATTTTGTGATTTTGACTTTAGGGGTTTTTAGATGAGTGTGTGTGAGGTGGTAGAAGTTGCCTATGTGTAATGTGGGTTGTATAGGCGGGATGGGGTGGTAGGGTATGTTCGTATATTGTATGTGATATGTGTGGTGGTTTGAGTTATGTGGGTTGTTATGTTGTGAGGAGGTGATTGAGGATTTATGGTTGAGTTGAGGTAGGTGGTGTGGTTGTGTGTGGTTTGGTTGTGTGTGGTTTGGGTGTTGGTGGCTATGTGTTGTTGTTAGGTTTTTGTTGTGTTGTGTTGGTGTTGGTGTGTTGTGATATGTTTGAGGAAATGTGAGAAGGATGGCAACAATTATTATTATGGTTGTGGTGTATGTGTGGTATGTGGTTTTGTATCCTTTGAAGTGTGTGGGAGAGGTGTGGTTTGAGTGATTGTTGTTTGTATTGATATTTGTTGTTGGGGTTTGTGATTGGCGTGTGGGTGTTGTTGTTTGTGCGTGTGGTATACATTTGATGGGCAAATTTGATATGTGGGGAAGATGTCACTTTATTTATAAATAAATAGAGGCTACATATAATTTGTATGCTAGTCGCCCATGCATGTGCTATTGCCGTACTAATCATGTATGTAGTGTTGGTCTTTGTGGAGACTTGGTGAGGGGCTTCGGTATTGGGCTCCCGAAAAGCCCGGTGGCACTCCATGTGTGTTGGGTTCTCCCGCATAGGCATTGATCATTGGTACGTTGGATGCTTGGGGAGTCTTGCTATGTTGGTGTGGTGTGGATCCGGTGAGGTGGCGGCGAGTGTTTGCATAAGGTTATGTATGCGATTGTTGGAATGTTGAAATTCCACGGCCATGGCACTCATGATGTTGTGGATGTTCATTGCATGAGTCTTGAGCGTGTCCGTGGAGGCTTCTACTCTCTTGTCCGTGTTGAGGTTAATATTGTTGGTGAGAGTGGTGAGCTTACCGTCAACCGTCTCCACCAACTCCTTGATGGTTTTGGTGAAGAATTTTTCGGATACCAATGGTGATGAGGCGGCGGTGTTGCTCATGGCTTGGGCCTTTTGTGCAATGACTTCTCGGACCGGGGCATGTGCTAAACGGATAGCCATTTGGTTTGGGTCGGTGCCGTCTATGCTTCGTTTGTGGGGGATGAAATCCACTCTCCGCCCTAGGATGTAGGTAGACTTTCGTATCCATTCCGTGTAAACGGCCGCATTCAAACATTGAATGTGGCACCAACCGGCTTGGCGATCGTCTTCTTGGTTGGATTGGTGTCCGAAGGTGATGCCGGTGATGTTCTCCTCCCCGAAGAGCCGCTTAAGTGCTTTGGTGATGGACGATTGGGATTCCCGTTGCGGTAAGTTATTGGCTACAAGAGTGGTACTAATTCTAAGTTCCGAAAGATTACCTATATCTTTGTCCTTAGTGATGCTCACTCTTAGCCTTTCGGAACGGTAGGTGAGCCCATTGTTGAGGATTTCATCTCTTGCCTCTTCGGTGGTGAGGGTGATGAAGGCGAAGTCCTTCTCCTCGTCCGCCTTAGTAAGTGATAGAATTTCGACTTCTCGGCCTTCGTAGTAGGATTCGCTCATGACGGTACGGAGTATGTCTATTGCCGTGCTACCTCTTAGTGATGCGCCCTTGAGATGAAGTCTCATGTTCTTGGCCTTCGTAATGAGTTCAAAGCCCTTCTCTACCTTGCCTATGATGCGTTCACCGTCTCCCATTGTCATTACAAAGGCGCGTTCTCCTCGGAGAAGAGCTAATCCGTCTCTCTTTGGGTGTTGGAGGTGGATTTTAAGAAATCCGGTCCAATTCCTAGTTACCGTGTTGATGCCTATATCAATCGGGTTGGTGTAGGTAGAGCCTAGGGGAATGCTCATGTGCCTTAGCCTATCCATGCATGCGGACTTGACTTCTTGTCGGCTAAGTGCTTTGTGATCTCCGTCAAATCTAATGGTGACATGGAACCCTTCGGCGAGGCCCGTATCTTGTGAGACTTTTTCGTACATGGGTATTTGGGTAAAATGAAGATGTTGGCCGGGCACCGCGTCGGGACGTTCGTTGGGGTAGAGAGTTTGTGTTGTCCGTGGGAAGGCGCGCCGGAGCGATCGGAATTCTTGTACTTCGGTGATGGGTGTACCAGTGACGGTGAACTCTTCATCCGTGCGTTTTTCTTTTAACTCTTTCTTACCTTTTTGGAGTAAGAGGGCCTCTTGCATGTGGAACCCTATCCACATTTGTCCTACCATGTCAATGCCAAGGGTGTTTAGTCTCTTGGGTTTTGAACGTGAAGTGGGCGGTGTGGACTTACTTGGGATTGTCGGGGTGGATGTGACGGAGTAGTCCGTGGCTTTCCGTCTCTTGGTGTTTTGGCTTTCCGAGACGTCCTCTAACCGTGGGTTACGGTATGCCAATGTTGGTGGTGTGCTTTCTCCGATTTGGACGGTCTTCCATGGGGTTGTTTGTGCCGCTTGTATGGAATCTCCTCCCAATGACACTTGGAGGGAGCTACCTCCGCGTTCCGGGGACACATTCTCGAGTTGGGCATCCATGTCGAGGTCTTCATCGGTGCCAAAGTCATGTGAAGGTTGTGATTTTTGAGAGACCGGCGGTTGAGCTGAGACGTGTTGCCGGAATTCATGGTACTTGGTCTCGAGTGACGGCTGACGGTTGGTCGGCTCCATGTTGTCTTGGTGACGGGACTTGCTTGCTGGTCCCAAGGGCTTGCAGGGATAAGACCGTTGGGGGCTCGGTGGTGTCGTATCCTCCTCTTTGCTTGCTGTGCTATGGCCGTTAGTCGCTAGGGGGCTTCTCCTTGGGTCGTGGCCGTTAGCCTCTAGGGTGCTGCTCTTCGAGTGGTGGTCGTTGGTGTCTCGGTGTAGTGTCTGTATGCGAGCGGGGTAGAGTCTTTGGGCGTCTGCACCTGTAGAAAGCGAGGTTCTTGGTTTGTGAGTGTCGGGTCTGTTAGAGGGGAGAGTGCTTTGTGTAGAGCCGTGGTTCTGTAATGTCGCTCTACTGCTGTAGGAGATGGAGAGGGGTGTATGGATTGTGTCTTGAAAGCATGAAAGTTTGTGGTGTGGGTAGCATACCTGTTGTGTGTGCTGGCCGTCGGTGCTGATGTGGTAGTGTGTGGGTGCAGGTGCGGCTTGTATCCTGGCGAGCGGGGGGTGACTGTCGAGTGGGTGGTGTCTGTGTCTGTCCGCGGTAGGTTGTATGTCGGAGGAGTCACCTGTAGATGGCATAGCGGGTGGTAAGTAGGAGTGGGAGTTATGTATGAGATATTTCTGTAGTGCATATATGGTGTTGTGTAATCTGTAAAAAGGAGAAGTTGTGTGTGTGGGGTTCGAGGGGCTTACTGTAGTGCAGCTGCGACGTCCGTGGGTGAGGTCTGTGTTTTCGGGGATGCTGGTGGTATTGCTGGGGGTGGCATGGCCGATTCTGCTCTCTCGTTCGTCGGACGATGCCCTACGATGGTGTTGCGGAAATGATGTAGGGGGAAGAAGAGTGCTCTGGGTGTGGTGCGGCTGCGACTGCTTCGGTGGGTGGATGTGTTGTGGCGAATGGGTGTTTTGAGGAGAGGAAGAGAGGGGTTTAAGTAGGTTGTTTATGCTTTGTGAGTTTCCGTTTTGAGCGTCTGTATGTGTTGGGGGGGGGGGTGAATGTTGGCGGCATGTGGGTATGTGTATTCGGCTTACAGCCGATTGCAAATTGTGGTTTGTGTGAGCTATGTGTGGTTTTTTTGGAGTGTGTGTTCGGTGGGTTGGCGGCATTTCATTGTCGTATGTGTGGTATGCTCCTGGGATAGTCGCTTGGTGAGCTGTGGTGGGTTGTGTCAGTTGTTGAGTGGCAGTTGTGCTTGCTGGAGTCGGTGATAGCTTCTGTCTGTTTTGGGTATATATGTATGAGTGTGATTGGGGGTATAGGGATTCGTTGTGAGGGTATTGGTGGGTGGATTGTATGAGGTGTTGTAGCAAGTGGTATGTAGGTATTATGGGGGTAGGATTCGGTTGGGGGCTTTGTGTGGGAGGTCTGCATTTTCTGTGTGTTACTGTGGTCATGGTCCTGGGTGTCTTCTTCGCCGAGGTGGTGGAGCAGTTGCGGTGTGCGGGGGGTTTCTCTGTGGGGGGGCATTCTTCCGTTACAAGGTCTGGTTCGGAGCGATTGGTGGTTGGAGGGGCGATCTGTCGGTGGGCGAGTTGTGATCGCCAGAAGCCAGGTATGGTTTTCTGTATGGGGGGTTGGGTGGTGTCTTTGTGTAGTATGATCTGTGTGTGGAGTGGTTGCGCCTGTGATCTTGTGTAGGTTGTATTCGGTCGTGATGTGATGCTTTGTGTGTTTTTGTTGTTGTGTGGGGGTTTTAAGGTTTGGGTGTACCTTTGCATGCCTGTGTTGATGTCTGCCGTGGCATGTGGACGTTCTGTTCGATCTTCTTCGTGGCCGGGGTGGGTCGAGTGGGTGTTGGGCCATACGGCATAGTGTTGTTGTCTTCGAGGCGGTGGAGGCCACGGTTGTCTGCGATCGGCATTGGGTGTCGTCGATCTGATGGAGAGCGTGGTTGGCGTCGACCTCGGGGTGCTGGTGGAGAGCTTGGGTGGCGTCGATCTCGGGGTGCTGGCGGGTGGCGTTGGAGGTTGGTGCGGTGTGTTAGTGCTGAGCAGGAATGGCTGCGGCGGATCTTGGATGGTGAGCGATGGTTGTTGCTTCGGCTCGGGGTGGATCTGTAGGGTTAGAGCACCAGTGTAGTGTCCATAGGAGTAGTGTAGTCGGAGGTCTGTGAGGGTCTTAGGGTTTGGAGTTGAGGTTGAGGAGGTTGGGCCATATTGGCCCAGTGTATACAACACTATGAATAAAACTGCGAGGCATTTCTTCTGAGGATCTGTCCGGTGTTGCTCCTTGAGCTTTGTGTATGTCGGCTTGTCTTTCTCCTCTGTGTTCCCATGTCGTTGTGGCTCGGAGGCTGTCTCAGATCTGGATCTCGAAGTTGGGTACTCTGAGACGTTGTTTCTTGCTGCCTGGTTGCGTGGACTCGTGCGGCTAGGCTCCCCTTCTTCCTTGTTGCTCGTGGAGGGCACACTCCAGAGGTTGGAGGTGTCTGCTTCGGTGCGGCTGTGCGTGCGGCGGTGCTGCGGTGCTGCGGTGCGGGAGCCATTCTCTATCGGTCATGCACACATGTGACTTTTCCTCCCTCTCTTTCTTTCAATATTAGTAGTCTTTAACGGGAGGCTATTGCACTCTACCACTCTAGGGGATTGGTTGTTTTGACATAGTCTTGGTGTATTTGTACTCCCATAAGCCTTGTGGCTTTCTGGACTTTAAATCAATTTCATTTCAATATAAGATTCCCATGTGACAAGATTTCAAGAATAAGTGTTTATTAGGGCCGGTTCACACAAGCAGTGTCCGGGGAGATTTTTGGGCATAGTCGGTCGAGATCCTAGTGTTCCCAATTCCAATTGGTCACATGTTGACATCTTTCAGTTTTCCTCTAATAATTTGAGGTATATCCTATAGATACATCTAAAGCGACCAGTAATTTTCTTGAAGTTTTGAACTTCAACTACACTAAGTATGATATTTAGTGTTTGATTATAGTTAGTGTTGTTACCACCCTATCATGCTCAACACTAATTTACAATTCTTTGATAATTAGTGTTAGACATAAATGCGCCGCCACCTTCCCTACCGCCACCTCCCTTCTCCTTTTGTCATTGTTAATTTTTTTTTCATATTCTTACTAACACTAAATTTGTGCACGTAACTTCCACATATTACCATAGTTGATATTTAGTGTTTGAGTTTACATTTAATGTTACTTACTTTCATAGGGTTAGTGATGTTTAGTATATGCGTTCGTATTTAGTATATCAAACACTAAATATCATATTTAGTGTAGTTATTTCTCAAAGTCAACTAGTTCCATATGCAACTAGCAATATGTTCTCTCTATTCATTGCACACAGGGTCCCAAGTCCTAAGTCCCAAGTCACTTGACGTCAATCCTTGCAATCTCTACCGTTCAGATCATGGAAGTTGGGACCTACCACTTCACAACTATGACATGGATGCCTACATGGCAACACTTTTTGGAGGTAAGGCTTGGGATTTGTGTTGCGAGTTGGGTCAAGCAAAAATCTAGACCCAACTCTCAACCCAAGTCCCACAAATATTTTTGCATAAAATAATCAAGATCCGATTTTAACGATATTTAACGATATTTTAATGATTACTTGAGGCTCACAAGTTGGAACTTTGTCTCCAAGTTGGGACTTGCTAACATGAGTGGGACTTGGGACTTGGAGCCCCCTGTGAACGAACCCTAAGTCCCAAGTATGACATGGATGTCTATATGGCAACACTTTTTGAAGGTGAGACTTGGGGACTTGTGTTGAGAATATATTTTGCATACAATAATCAAGACCCAAATTTGATGATAATTAAGCATATTTTGTAAGTTGGGACTTTGCCTCCATGTTGGGACTTGCGAACATGAGTGAGACTTGGAACTGGGAACCTCATGTGAACTGGTCCTAAGCCCCAAGTATGACATGGATGCCTACATGGCAACACTTTTTGAAGGTGAGACTTGGGGGCTTGTGTTGAGAGTTGGGTCTTGCTTTTTGTTGGACCCAACTTTCAACACAAGTGCTGCGAATATATTTTGCATACAATAATCAAGACCCAAATTTGATGATAATCAAGCATATTTTGCAAGTTGGGACTTTGCCTCCATGTTGGGACTTGCGAACATGAGTGAGACTTGGAACTTGGAACCTCATGTGAACTGGTCCTAAGTCCCAAGTATGACACGGATGCCTACATGGCAACATTTTTTGAAGGTGAGACTTGGGATTTGTGTTGAGAGTTGGGTCTTGTTTTTTTCCTGGACCCAACTCTCGACACAAGTGCTGTGAATATATTTTGCATAAAATAATCAAGACCCAAATTTGATGATAATTAAGCATATTTTGCAAGTTGGGACTTTGCCTCCATGTTGGGACTTGCAAACATGAGTGAGACTTGGAACTTGGAACCTCATGTGAACTGGTCCTAAGTCCCAAGTATGACACGGATGCCTACATGGCAACATTTTTTGAAGGTGAGACTTGGGATTTGTGTTGAGAGTTGGGTCTTGCTTTTCCTTGGACCCAACAAGTGCTGTGAATATATTTTGCATAAAATAATCAAGACCTGAACTTGATGATAATTAAGCATGTTTCAATGGTTTCTTGAGGCTCAAAGGTTGGGTGTGTGTCTCCATGAGTGAGTGGGACTTGGGTCTCCATGTGAAGCAGGATGGTCCGCTTTCTACGGTATATTTCTAATTCCGGTGTCAGATCAGCTAAATATAAAGAGAATAGTGGGCGGTTGCACGGGCGCAGTGGGGATTCATGAGAGGCCAATAATTGCCCACAATACCAAACGGAGCGGCAAACGGAGCAGTGTCCGGGGAGGATTTTGAGCATAATCGATCACCATGTCCTAGTGTTCCCAAGGCCAACCGGTTGCATGGTGTGATCTTTCCGTTTTTCTTCACTACTTTGAGGTATATACTTGCATAGATTCCTCGAGAATGATGGGTAATTCTCCTGAAGTCTTGAACTTCGATCGGTTATTTCTCAAACTCAACCGGTTCATCTGTAAACTGGCAGTTGGTTCTCCCCTGCTCGCTCGAGCGAGACAGGCACGCACGGACGCACCGAACCACGCGGCAGTTCAAGGACGGGAGGCGCAAACAAAACCACCTCTCCACATCTCCTCTCCTCTCCTCTCCTCTCCGCTGCTCTTCTTTTTGTTTCCTCAAATTCATCGACTGTTGCCATTCGCACGCTTTCTGAGTAAGTTAATCCGTAGCCTTCTCCCGGGTCACCTGCTGCACCAAATTCTCCGCAATGCGGTCATCAGCAACAACTGGAAGACACGTGGAGAGAGAGAGAGGGAGAGGGAGGAAGGGAGGGAGCAGGTCCTATTGAGTGCGATTGGGTGGAGAGTTGGAGTGTAAATCTGTGTGTTGATGAGCAGTTAGAGGCCTTTTGTGGTGGGACCTGGAGCTTTCGGCAGATTCCTTTTTTTTTCCCCAAACCGACGCGAGGGGGTCATCAGCTGCTCTTACTGGCTCTTTTGTTCGATACGGAAGGCGGGTACAGATGCTGCCGAGCGCGATCGGCCGTGAGGAAATGGGCTCAAGGGATCCACCGCTGAATTCAGGACGCTTTGGATACCTTGCGTAGTATATTGCAAGGAAGACAAAACAAAGAAGGAGAAGCAGAAGAAGTAAAAGAAGAAGAAGAAGTTTTCGTGAGCAGCCTTGGGGAAAAGGCAACCGTCGCGTTTTAGGCTGTTGGGAAGCGGTAGCACCAAGCACATGAAACTTAAATATTTTCGAAAGAGATAGTGATGGATGGTTGTAGGCTTTCAAAAGAGGGTCCTCAAGCATTGGGAGATTTGACATCCTTGACTAACCTTGACATCCAACTTACTAATTCAGGGAGTAATTTGTTGGAAGGGGGGTATGATGTCAGAGCACAATTGGAAGCTCGTCGCAGAGGAGGAATTTGTCTGTGCACGATCTGAAGGCTTCTGAAAGTGAGGGAGGGCTAGGTGGAGGAATCTGGCAAGTGGCTTGTAACTTAGAGGCGGAGCATCCGCAGTAGCAATGACGTTCATCGCAATGCAATTGGGGAGTGTTGTTCATTTCAATCCATGTAGTCCATCATCTGGGAAGGAATCTCTCAATTATTCTTTCTCTCATCAAAATCGTTGCCACGGTTGTTGCACAAGGGCACCACTCATCAACAATTCATGCTCCTTAACCCTGGATTCCCATTCCCACATCATCAAGTCTGCTACCAACCAGCTATGGCGTCTCCCACATCATCGCAAGGCATGCGGAGGATGCTTGTTGGCAGGTCCTCAATTTCTTGGACTCACAACGAGAAGACGAGTGAAGAAGAGGGAGCAGATCCGTTGCAGCACTTCAAGTTCATCGCCTCCTTCCGAGGCCCCATCGGAGAGGCAGTTTGTAACCTTGCTGGGACGTCAGTTCCGTCAAAAGGACTTGCAATTAGGAATGATGGCCATGGCCACTGTAATGCTGTCCAGTAGCAATAAGGTTATGTATAAGATGGCCCTAGTGCCGCTCAAGAAACATCCCCTTTTCTTAGCCCAATTAAGCACGGTGGCCTATGTTGCTGTGTACTCTTCGATACTCTACATGCGAGTTCGAGCTGGGATTGTGACAAAAGAGATGCTGGCGATTCCCAAGGGGAAGTTTGTGCTCATCGGTGCAGTGGAGGCCATCGCCATCGCATTGGGCATGGCTTCAGCTGCAGTGATTCCAGGCCCATCCATCCCAATTTTCGCCCAGGTAATTTCATTATTGACAATCAGTAGCTATCAAGTGCCATGCCCCAACCAACCGCATCAAGATCGTTCTGATGATTTTGAAATGCAGTTACTGTAGGGAATCATCAATGCAAATCCTAATCTGAAGAACCCTAATGTTTCCAGACACAATAGAGTTGTCCTGTAACTTATCAACACGACTTTTGGTTGGGAGTTGGTTGTTTTGCAACGAACACATTCCATGTTCGGTAAGCTTTCGGTGCATGCTTGGACGTAATGTGGAGGTTTGAACGAAGAAGAGTTTTCTATATCGGTCCACGGAGGGTCAAACTCATTTTGGCATGCCAAAAAGGTCCTAAAATGAGTCTGGCCCTCAATGAACCGGAATAGTTTGCTCTTCACTCAAATTCAAACACCACCTCTGAGCATGCACCATCACAAGTGGAAAGAAATTATTGATATAGAATGCAAACAACCAAGGGAAATTCATTGGGACTAACTCCCGACGAAAACTTTTTGTCCCGTTGAGTTAAAAGGACAACTCTAATGTGGCATGAATTTCCTTGGATTTGAAGTCTTTGAATCGCACGGTGATGACAAACACATTCTAACTTCTGATCAGGCTCAAATCTCTTCTCTTGCAGGTATATCTGGTTTGGCAACTCGTGCTTTCGGCATCCATACTGAAAGAGCGGTACACACTGGGACAAATTGGGGGCTGTTTCTTGGTCATTACCGGTGTGATTGTGGTGGTTGCAAGTGGCTCCGGGGGACTCGAAGCCAGTTCGTTAAACCAGGCAGGTTTTTTCTGGCCATGTGTGATGATGTTCTCAACTCTGTTCAGCGCTGCCTCCTCGATCTTGAAGGAGTTTGTGTTCCGAGAAGCCTGCGATAAGCTGAAAGGAGGCAACCTGGACATATTCGTGGTGAACACACTTGGATCCATATTCCAAGCATTGTTTGTGGTACTCATTCTTCCTTTGGTCTTCAAGGCGCGAGGAGTTTCGTTTCCCGAGATTCTTCGCAGCCTGAGAGATGGGTATGTGTGCTTTGTCACGGGATCCAAACTAAGAGGATGCGAGGGCGCGCCGTGGGTGCCACTCCTCTATATCGCAGTAAACATGGCTTTCAACATTAGTTCTCTGAGTTTGTTGAAGCAATCTTCAGCCATAGTTTCCACTCTCTGTATAACATTGTCAATCCCACTCTCAATTTTTGCCTTCACATTCCCATGGCCCTACCTAGGTTCTCCGGCCAAACTACCTGCAGGTTTCGTGGTGGGTGCAGCGATCTTAGTTTCAGGGCTTGCAACTTACACCCTCAACAGCCCAAGCAGGAAAGGCAGATGCAGCAAATAGCAATTTCCTCTGAGGACGTATGATGATACACCTATCCTCCATTTGTAACCTT
Source organism: Polytrichum commune (assembly GCA_950295325.1). Lineage (NCBI taxonomy): Eukaryota > Viridiplantae > Streptophyta > Polytrichopsida > Polytrichales > Polytrichaceae > Polytrichum > Polytrichum commune. The sequence goes on from OX485804.1 coordinate 64,146,635, forward strand.
GGTCGACTTGATTTTCAATCAGGATCCGGAAAGTGGTTCCTGCAATTGGGAACGGATGGCTTCCTGCTGTCCGTAGGGAGATGATTGTGAGTTAATTCGGAGCTTTTTTTTTTTTTTTAATTGATAGGATTGATATGATAACCAGTGCTCCTTGAAAATGAAATAACTGATGATCACCGATTTACTTAAGAGATCATGATACAGTGACCACCAGAGAAATGAGGTGAATGCATGCCTCCATTCTCTTTGGGTCTGAATTTGCATGTTATATAGCAACTGGTACTCAAGTGTCTACTTACTGCACACTATTGCTTCTGCCGAAGTTGAAATTTACTGGTCATGATCATATTTCAGCAGCAGCCAGTTCATTTCTGGACTATATAACTGACGGCCGCATTGTCGTCAATGTACAATTTCAAGTTGAAAAAAGAATTACAATTGTCATTGTGATACTGTCTGGATGCTCTCTCACAAACTCTGCACATCCACACAAAGAATTGCCTTGACATCACATGTGTATGTACACACACACACACACACACACATATATATATATATGTTATACAAAGAAATCACCTTCAGCTTGAAACAAATGGAGTAGCTTAAAGGCCCATTGGTCATTTGGTTTTCACGCAATGTGCTTGGCTGTGCATCTCTTCAAAATAAAGAGCATATTGGAATGACAATGGAGTTATCCACGAAGTCCCTCAAAGACAGATCAGACTGTGGGTTTGATCCATCTTTGAAGAAAACCTTCTATTAAGAGCTCCTTGGCTCGTCGTAGATTGGATCCTATTTTGAAAGTTGGGTGCAAATTTTGGGACCTCCTCATCCCACCTCTCAAACTTTGAGAGAATTTTAGAATCTAAAATAGGGTATGCGCATGAGATCCCCCATCTTAAATCCGGGATTGACCTATGCAAGGCTAGCTTGACCCACCCATCATAGAAGGTGCTAGAAAGACGATTTCTAATAGCCCGACACCACTCTTTGTGGATTGTAATTTCGGCTTTAAGAAAATTTGAGTGACACTGTGTTAATTCTCATAAACTCAAGGTTTGGGACTAAACCCATCTTTTCATCTCCTTCACTTTTACAAATAACTCTAATGTGCTCCGGTTTTTTGTAGCATACATCTGGGTATTGTGGGTAGGTAACATATGTCTGTTTAAGTAGCACTAGAATAGATGCTAAGAAGTTGTACCACCTTGTAGTATGAGCCCAAAATCTGAGGCTCCCTTTCAGTGCATTAAATATTCGAATGACACTTCTTATGAATAAGTGTTTACAAATACTATCATCCCAACTTACTGTTTAGTTCATCCACTGTCCAAAGTTTGGTATATTTTGCATCCTAACATTTTTGTAATGAATTATGAAATTTTCTTGCCAAGCAATAAATAATAATTAGTTAGGTTCACATTTAGTGTTAGTGACACTACACAAGTAGTTCAAAATAAGAATAGGTGATACTAAATATAATATTTTAGTGTAGGAAACGGTGTAGAAGGGCTTGGGATTTGTGGCATTTATGTGAGCTCATCCACAATGAATGAAGGGGCTCTAGTAAGAACAAGTCCTCCACAAGGTTCATGATCAATTCCTTCCAACTAGATTCCATGATACTAATTTGGGATCTATGATGTTATTTTAGTAATCAAATCATCTTAAAATATACATACATTTACATGCTATGATCACTAGAAGAAATCTTGTCCATTTCAACCGAGGCCATCGCGACTCGTGCACCCAAAAAATGCATAAACAAATCAATTTGTTGGCACCCGGAAGGTACCCGTGGTGTACCCATGGAGGGTGCCCCCCCGGTTGCCAACCAAATTGATTTGTTTATGCATTTTTTGGGTGCGAGTTGTGATGGCCTAGTCGCAAGGCCGGTTGAAATGGACAAGATTTCTTCTAGTGGATGTAAGTCACTACGTTTTCACCTTCGTAACATATGAGTTTACGTAGACACTACAAACCCTTGGAGAGAAGGAATTATCGTACACAAGCACATCGATCTCTCATTCATCTAACATAAATGTCTTGAAATAATATGCAACCCAAAAGTGCCTCTTTTTAGTTGATTTGACACCAAAATTAGTTTTAAAGACCACGAATTTGTCCACTTGAAGTCATGTGAGATGAATAGGCAACAAACCTATAGCTCAAGTTTTCTTTTTATGTTGGATGGATGAGAGGTGCGCTCGTGTACAACAATTCCTTCTCCAAAAGTCCTAGCTGTGTAGAAGTAGGCATGTGTTCCAAATTTTGTGCCTACTCATGCTGGATTTGCATTGGAACCTGGAACTTCAAGAAGAGGTTAACATCGAAAGTTGGAATTGCCAATCAGTGAAACTTCACACATGTTGCTTATTAACTAGCTATGGTGAGCAACACGAAATACTACATCATGACCAAAAAGGATTCCGCTCACAAACAAACACCATTGGACAAATCCAATTGATCATAGCCATCCCAAAAGATGCAAAATACACATCTCAAGATATCTACATCACCTATATCGACTTTAGAAACACCTTTGGCTTTATAGACCACGCATGCCTCCTAGCACTCATGGAAGACTTAAGCCTCTCATGTGACACAATAGAAATAAATGGAGATATCTATGCCAACTCCAAAATGGCCTTCCATGGTAACTACTATGGGACCAGCACACAAATCAATATAAGTAGAGGGACCATACAAGGCGACACACTAAGCCATGCCTCCTAAAATGTGGCATTCTATTTTTAGACGCCATATTTAGATGATATAAGGTTTCCTGGATGCCGAAAATAAGAAGTGAATGTTTTGGCTGAAAATGCTACGCAAATGTGTCATTGGAGGTGTTCTTTGTTATGACACTACCGTCGATGACTAGGTGTTTGTAGAGTCGTAGACCCAACCTCATCGTCGATGCCGCCTAGTGATGTTGTTCCAGCTTGTTGAGATGGCACCGTGCGATTTTATTGATTCGGTTCAGGATCCATATCGAAGTCAATTGGCAAATTTTTGGCCCAATGAGAAGATCAATATCATTGAACGACATCAACATAAACTCTTCAAGGCTTACAAGAGGGAACTCGGCTCCGAGCTCCTCATGGATAAGCATGATCATACAACGTTCTTCAATACGGGATGGGATGATATGAAGGGACGCTTTGAGCATTTGCGAATGCTCTGCAGTGGATTGGCAAATGCTTTCGCCAACACAACAAACCTTGAGTCGGATTTTAGCATTCTGAAATGGGAAAAAGACGACTTTCGACAATCAATGATGAACCTGATGTTGGAGGGCATCTTTCACGCCAAGCAACGCCGTGTTGTGATGGGAATTCATGTTCTGACAAGGTATGATGATGGCGTTGGGGCTCAATAGAACGAGCAACTGACACTTTTACAACTTACGTCACATAATTGATTAAATTCGAGGCAGTTTGCCACTTTTATATATTACCAATTTTGAAGATTTTTGGACGCCAAATTTAAGCTAAAAGCGATAAAATTGGTGTTTGTCATATCTTAGGAGGCCTGCACTAAGCCCATATCTCTTTATAATATTACTGGCAACCCTCCTTGGATGGCTAGAAACTGACTCAATAGACTACCACTTCAACACCTCCACGGCTTATGTAGATGACCTCACCCTCCTCAAAACAATATCTCTTACCTACAACCGCAAATAGACAAACTCCATAAATATGCTAAATAGGCACACATGGACCTATATCTTGCAACATGTCCTATCACATGATGCCCCAACAAAGCCAACCTTAAATCGATCCTAATCAATGCCTATATCCAAGCACGAAGAATCGTGTACAAGAAAACAATTTCCAATTCAACAAAAAATGAGCCACACACCTATCTTGACATACATTAAAAATGGACATTATTTTTGAAAATGATATAAATTGTTGTCAGATTTCCCTCCCATATGTCACCAAGGAAACACTAGTAGAATTACGTCAGCCCAATTACCTTCATTCCATGTTACTCTTTTCTCTCATCAATTTACCCTCATGGTTGAGGGTTTAGGTGAGTTAGGGTTTAGGGGGTGTAAAGGAAGCACAAATCAAAGACTTTGAGAAGGCTTGAAGAACTTAGATTGCAGAGGCATGCATCAACGTTCTCACAAATTTTGGAGTTGGGGCATGTAGAACCACACAATTTGAGAAACATGACGTTCCTTTTTGTGGACTTGTCATCAACAAAACTTATTGTTGTTGGAGTGGTGTACAACCCCATTCTTGACGAGGTACTCAATCCCATTACCTATTTTTCATTTTCTTTTGGATCTACATGGTCTGAGCATGGACTTTATTCACAACAACTAGTTTTGGGGTTTTGTTCTTGTGGAAATCATGTCATAGAATGTTGATGCAACTCCAAATTTGACGATCTACTTAGAAATCCAACTACATCTATATGGATGGCAAGCTTGCTAATTTTTTTTTTTCAGAAGCAAGCCTAGAACTTTTAGGGCCCTGCCTGGGTTACTTATACATGTGGAATCCATGGGGCATCCACTGTTACCAAAAATTGTCTAACTCCCATATTCAGGTTTGTTGTGCATCCATGTGTCAAGAGTGCCAATAGTGTTGATGGTGAACCAAATTTTACGTGTGAGATGCAATTCTTTGAGATCCTTGAAACTCCATCACGGTGGAGATAGATCGTTTGCACTTGCAAAATGCGAATTCTAGTACACATTCACACTAATTCAGTGTCCACCGGATCGAGCTTAGAATTCGTCCAAGAATGCATTGGTTTCCAATTCAAAGACAAACCCAACACCTGCCACCTCTTCTCAGCATGTCTCTCAAAACCTCGAATATTCCTCTTCAAAAGCAAAGGGAGAAACAAAAATTCACTATTTTGTGTCATATTCTAGTCAATGAAATGGAGTTGGATGCATTAAGTGGGAGTCATCAGCTATATCCTCACCGGGACATATGATGTGAATATGCTTGTGGGCAATCAAGGAGGTGGATTTGTTGCTCCAAGCTTTACAACCAAGCAGAAGAGACGTGCAATATATATTTGATATATTTTAAGAGTCATCCTTCAATTCAAAAAGTTGTTTGGTCGGGAATTGATTGTTATGCATACAACACCTTCCATGTTGCATGGTTCATAGTGGCCATTTACATGTTATGTATGTAGAAGTATTTGTTGTACTTGTACTTATTCTCATCATTTTGTATGTATTGTTATAAAATTATAAACAAATATATCTTAGAAAGTTTGAGCTTTGCGTATGTGTACAACTCTGGGAGATTATCCTTGTCCCATGTATGGAATCATCAATCTTAACATTGCTCCAGAATGTCACACACTACACTAAATTCTCTATTATCATGCATCCATGTTAACACTACAAACTTCCTTAATATCATGTGCACTTTGGTTGCCAGATGTGTGATATTAGAGAGGTTTAGGGTTTAGGGTTTAGGGTTTAGGGTCAGGGATGCCCATGAGGTGTCCACGATCCATGTGGGATATGTAAACTTGACAGGTGCAACCCTGGTAGTCCTCTTGTATGTATTTGTCCGTATCTTTTGTATAACAACTTCAAATTGCATTGTTCTTGTTGTTGTAGGGGGTACTATGTTTGTTTGTCTAAGTTTTCTTAGTTTAACAAATCTCCAAAAAAAAGTTTCTTCTTAGCACTCAAGCTCGAAAATAATGTTCATAACACATTTCTCTTTAAATCTCTCTACTTCTTGAAATTTCTCCCTTAAATTTGTTCATATCTTTTGCACCAAAATTGTAAATTAGAAAGTTTTTTTTGGAGGTAGCACTTTGTTTCATGTACCGACTTTCTCTAGTTGGACACTATTCTAAATAAGTCCACCTTCTACATAGGATTAAGGTCCAAAATTTGATTAAGGACACAAACTAAGTTCTTGGTGCATAATCTTGCAATTTCATGTTAACCCATATTCTTTGCAATGCCTAAGGATGACTTGGAATATAATACAAACCCCTCCTAATACCTTATAGTGGATTATTAACACTACATAAGCTTGTATAGAGTGAGAATTTATCATATGCCATAAACATGTAAGGTAAATTAAAGTAATTCTAGCAATTTGTGTCTATCATTTTTGAAATAATCCTACATTTATATTTATGAATATTTTGTGCCGGACCATCTATCTAGCTACGGTATGAGAAATTGATATGATCATTTTATAGTTTTTTAAAGGTATATTTTCAATTACAATGTTTTTATTTATTTATTTATTTTAACATCAATAATAAAAAATCCTTCATATTTTAATGGTATAACATTCAAATGATCACTAAGGACTCAAGATTCACATGTCTCCCATGAAATTTAGGTATAATAAAAGTGTATCGACATATCCGCCTATGGTATTGAAGCAACCAAAAAGTCTGGATTTTAAAATTTTGTCCTAATTTACTTAAATACGATATTTGCACATAATGTGGATACTATTTTCTCAACCAAACAATAAAAAAGTAGATTATTCAAAGCAAACTCACCAAAAATAATATAGGGAGAATTCCTAAAAGTTCAGCCAACATACTAAAACATTTTAACACTGACGACTACAACATCAACAATATCTTTGTACTCTTAGATTCCGTACATTGCAAAGGTAAACAACTCATCCAATCTCTAAGTCGCCAATGCCAACTTGGAAAGATCTAGATATCAAGGACTCACCAAATACATTGTAACAAAAGATGGATGATCTTTAACCTCCCTGAACTCACCTACCAAGCATGCATTAAATCTCCCATAGCTCTAGCCCTCTTCTAACTAGAAAGAGAATTTGAAATGCACATATCTTAAAATAAGAAAAAGCAAATTTCCATGTTGAACGTGCTACCCTGGAAACAATTTGGCTCACCCAACCAAACTATTGCTCCCTACCCCAAGAACACAAAATAAATATAAGAAAATTGCACAACACAATGTTGTCACACACCAAATCACAAACATCCTCAAGGCATGTATACACACCTGGTACCTAACACTCACCAACACCAACACACAAAATAATCAACCCCATGACAACACCATGTTAGCAGTGCTCCTAAGATGTACTCCCTCCGTCCCAAAGTTATTGTCCTACTCTCCGGAGTTTAATATCCCAAAATGTTTGTCTAACAAACATTTTGGGATATTAAACTCCGGAGAGTAGGACAATAACTTTGGGACGGAGGGAGTACCACGTAATACTCTTGCATGACAAGACAAAGACATCATGAAGAAACATGTTTAAAAGAGATTGGACTACATCAAATACTCTTAACTACTCTACGCTCAATAGTGAACACAATTGGGAGCACCTTCCATGCACATCCAACAACCATAAGTAAATCATGGGAGGTCCGATTTTCAATCTGATTTGTGCAGATGTTTCATCGTAGATTTGCTAATCCTTAGAAGTTGGAGCACATGAAACATGAACCAAATAACACCCACATACCTTACATGTTAACTTGCCCATCACTGCTCAAAAAAATGATTTCACACAAATATTGAACAACCTGAATCATTGGAAACATTCAGAGAAACCATGCACACAGCAACAAGTCTACATGGTTGTCAATATATCTAATGAATCAGCCATCAATTTGCAGCTCCACAATGATGATGATGACGACATGAGAGTATCATCCGTGCAGGTGACATTATACCATGGATTTACCAAACTACTTCCTGAGGTGCCATAACCGTGATGGATTTCGTTACAGAATAATCTTCAGAGCTACCTGTCAAAGGTCTGCTAACTTTACAATGTGAAGTTACGGAATTCCAAAACCATCAAACTAGTCAGCGGCAAGTTCGATCCTTAAAACCTGACTACTCGTCACAAGGAGAAGGTTCGGAGCAGATTTCCTGGAACTTGGCCATGTGTGGCTAGAAAGCGTAATCAGCACATCGATGCTGTGGTCTTGTGTGTGAGATCCAACCAGGATGACATGACCTTTGAAGGGAACAACTGAATAACCCTGAGTCCTGATTCAGTGAAACATTCAGAGGAATCATCATGTACACAGCAACGAGTCTACACGGTTGTCAATTTTTAATGAAGCAGCTCCCAATTCGCAGCTCCACAATGATGTTGAAATGCCATAAGAGCATCATTTGTGCAGGTGAGATTACAACATGGACTTACCAAACGACTTACTAAGCTGCCAAAAACCTTGATAGATTTCAATACCGAAAATTTTCGGAGCTACCCACCTACCCACCAAAGTCCGGCTAACTTTACAATGTCTGAGGTTACAAAGTTCTCACACCATCAAGCTGTACAGCGACTTCGAACCCCAAAGCCTGACTACCTACTCACGAGGAGCAACTTCGTAGCAGATTTCCTGGAATTTGGCCATATGTGGCTCGAAGAGTCCAATCAACACATCGATGCTGCCATCTTGCGTGTAAGATGGAACCAAGATGACAAGACCTTCGAAGGGGATAAAGGGAGGTCCTGCGAAAACAGGAGTGCCCCATCCGAAATCCAATTTGTAGAGAGGGAGCTGCACCCAGCTGGTGACACTAAGGTTAGGGCTAAGCACCGAGGTTCGGCCTCTGGCAACAGGGGCAGGGTTGGTTCGTTGCTCCTCCACGAAGTCCATGGCTGACCGCATATAGTCATTGTCCAATCTTCGGATGGCAGTGTGCACAAGATCAGCAGCATACGAGAGCGGCTCCTCAAGAAGCTGGCCGACCTTCGTCTGCGGGCACGCGTGGAAGATCACATTTCCAAAGAAATCTTCTGGTACCGGAGGGTCTAATCTCCTCCTGCCATTGGCAGCCACCAAGCTCCGCGTCTCGACATCCCCAGCCAGACCGCGTGCCTGCGTCACGCATCGCCACAAGTGACCTGTGAGGCTCTCGAATGTCGTGTAGGTGTTGCATCCGTCGCCCTCTCGCACGGTCGAGGTTTTGATTTTCTTCAGTGTCTCCACATCGAAGTGCAGTTTCTTCCGCACAAGAGGAGGGTTGGAGGATGTGTCGCCTGTGTCTGGCTTCGGTGGCGGTTTCTTGTACTCCGGGTGATCGAAACTAGGTTTTGAAGATTCTTTGGGTATCAACATGGAGCGGTCGTGAAGCACAGAGGAAACCGGTGATCCTTTCAGTGCACTAGCCCATGCTTGCATGAAGTGACTGGCTGCCTCACCGTCCGCCACTTGGTGATGCCTTGCGATGCCCATTGTCATTCCTCCACACTTGTACTTCGTGACCTGCCATAGCCATAGCCGATCTTATCATTAACACGACAACGAGCTTCGAGTCATCTCCTCAGAACCACTAGCTTTGCTCATTGACATCTTTGCGCGATCATTCCTCCACACGACAACGCGTGCTGCACGAAATCGCGGCCACGATTCTCTTTCAAAATGAGACGCGAGACAGGTGCCCGCAAACCTCAATGCTGAGCTCAAATCTTCTCTCACATGACTAAGCATTGTGGCGTTGTGTGTGTGATCGGGAGAAAATTTATAGCCGAACTTTCTATCCGTCCACTGTCAAGCCCCCACTAATTCTAAAGCTAGAACAATAGCGCTGCTCATCACTGCATAGAAATCGACAGCAAAGAGATGACTCCGTGACCTGCCATAGCCATCGTTCTCGCATCATCAACACATTGTTCCCACACGAGAAGGAGATTCGAATCATCCTCAGAACCACTACCTAGCTCATTAATATCTTCGCACGATTGATACACATTCCTCCACCCGACGACGCATGCTGCACGAGATCACGGCCACAATTCTCTCTCAAAATGAGAACAGAGACAGGAGCCCCCAAACCTCAATGCTGAGATTAAAAACTACTCACACGTGACTTGGCATTGTAGCGTAGCGTGTGTGTTCGGGAGAGAACTATGGCCGAACTTTCTAAACGTTAATGTTCTAAGCCCCCTCGAATTTTGATGTCAATGCCAATGTGAAGATAACGAGCTTAAATTTACAGTACAAGCGCCTAAAGTTCCAGCAACACCGCTACTCATCACTTCACAGAGATGACTCCAGTCCCATGTTCCTCTGGCTTGAATTATGGAGCTGCTTCGTCTTCGAGTTGCCCTTGCTCTAATTCGGAAACGGACATTACCACATCACGAAGAAACCGACATTATATGTAATCCCCCAAAACCGACATCACGAGAATTACCTCGAAGAATATTGTCGCCATTTAATTTAAATACAAACACCTTACATCTTTAAGACCTTGAAGTGGACAAGGCGACCAGCGAACAGTTTTCGTGGGCAATGTGTTTGGAGAGAGTGAGAACCTGAACCAGAAGAAGCTCAGGCACCCCTCGGTTGGGGGGCACCATGTCCAACAGCAAAGACGAAGGCTCGAATGGGAATACATCCTGCAACGCACCATCTCCCTCCGCCTCCACAAACACCGCTCCCTCATCGCTCAGCTCGATGGCAGGCCGCCCCGTCTCCTCATCCTTCCCCAGCCGCCCCGCAAACTCCCTGTACTCCCCCAACACCATAGCCAGGGCCTCCTCCAACTTCGAAGGACAGCTCTCCGGGCACTCCGAGAATGCGTACACCACTTCCACGTGCACCGTGGGCACCACAAGGTCCGAGCTGCTGAGTGCCACAAATCTGGGTACCGCATTCTTAGAACTAGTTGTATTCTTCGACGGCTTCACCAACCGGGGCACCCCTCTCTCGATCTTCATCCTAACCTAACTTACACAAAGCAATGCAATGCAGATGTTTGCTTGTCTTAACCCTGCCTGCCGCAATTCCCTTTCGGAGCTTGTGAGCTGAGAAATGAGCTCCTGTAATTAATAACCGCAAACCTGCACCTGATCTCCGCAAGTCTCCCAACCTACCAAAGCCTTGGTTGCATACACGCACCAAGAAACTTCAAGAATCCAGATATAACTAATCACCAAAACAACAATCTTCACCCTGCCTGCAATAATTCACTTTCGGAGTTTCTCAGCTGAGAAATGAGCTTCTGTAATGAAGTACCACAGACACGGACCCGATTTCCACTCTATTCTCTCACTCAAAGCATTTTCAGACCTACCAAAGGTTCGGTTGCAACCAAACACCTAGAAATTACAAGAGTTGCATACACACCAAATGCACAACGTCTAAGCTGCAACAGATGACTAGAAAGTGCACTACGATGAATAGAAAGTCGAAGTCACAAGGGTAGCTAGGAAGTCGAACCTGGACCCGACCATCACTCTAATCTCGTACACAAGTCTCTCAAGCTACCAATGCTTCGGTTGCATGTACAAGAGATGCATACATATCACAATCACAACGTCTAAGTTAAGACGCAACAGATAAATAGAAAGTCGAAGCCGCAAGCTCAGCTACGTTAGAAAGTGCACTACATTGTGAGTGAGATCGACGTAGTGACAGCGGGCCACTTGGCATCCAAAGCTACAATTGTGTGAGTTGAGTGACTGAAAGGTGTGTCGACAATGTTTTTGTGAATGTTGTTTGTGTTTGGTTAGTGTGGGACCTGCGGCCTCACACCATCCACGACGCCCACCCTCGTCTCTAAGGGCCCCCGCCTCTGCCCCCGCTTCTGCCCGCCCGCGCGCCCTGCCCCACCTTGGTTCCTTCTCTTTGCTCCTGCACTGCACTGCCATGCCTGCCAACTTATCTTGGTGTTGCGACCTGAGATCTACCATAGCCATAGATGCTACAGCTGCCCCTCATTAACTCTTCAATAAAGCGCCTCTGAAATGAGACGCGTCAATTAAATGGGAGAACTAATCGCTAAGCTAGTTACCAATGAACCGGCCGAGATGAGAAATAACCGATTGAAGGATAAGAGCTCAGGAAATCTACCCATCGTTTTAGAGGAATAAATGGTATATACCTCAACTCAATAAAAGGAAACGGAAAAATCACAACATGTAACCGATTGGACTTGGAAAGACTAGGATTTTGACCGATTATGTCCAAAAATCTCCCCGGACATTGATAAGCATCAATGTCGCCCTCAACATTGCCCCGAGCTAAATCACATAAGTGTTTGGTTGGCCCCCGTTCCTTCCATGCCTCCTTCACTATTTGGTCTTCCTGCCTGCACCTGCATGGGAACTCCTCCTCGTTGGGAACCAATGTGCCAATACCCAATCAAAATTACAAATATTGAAAGTGATGTCAACTTGAATATTTGTAATTTTGACCAAGTATTGGTTCCCAACGAGGAGAAGTTCCCACGCAGGTGCAGGCAAGACGACCAAACAGTGAAGGAGGCATGGGAGGGATGGGGGCCAGCCGAACACATATGTGTTTACCCTGGGACCTCAACATTGCTACCAATGTTGGTCTTGTATAGTTTTTTTTTAATACCATTGGGGTATCTCGCAACATTACTTAGTTGTAGGCTCAATCAAGGTACCATGATGCCGGGAATTTTCCAGGCATTATGCCCCTTCTATTTTGGATTTCCTCACATTTTGGGTATACTCTGCTTGAACATTTTTTATTTGTCCAACAGTCAATACCAACATCTGACCTTAACTAACATAATTATTTTGGGTTTACGTGGCGGGCAAGCGCCACATATTATGTCTAAGTTAATCCGGCTTTGTTGAAAGAATGAAGTACCCTTTAGATCATTTTGGGTTTATTTTCCATGCATGTGACGGATAATTATTTCTACCTGCAACTTGGGGCGCACTCTTCCAATATTTTCCAAAAGGGGGTGAAATATAACATAGGGTGGCATTTATATTTTAAAAGTAAAAAATATAACAAAGTTACAGTTCACAAAGGATGACCTTTATACCCAATACTTTGGTTAAAGAAACATACTCTAGTAGTTAGTAGGTGCTTTCACACAAAAAAGCATTATATGTAAGATACGTGCACAAACATCCCAAGAGAAAAATCAAAAGTTTGTTGAGATAAAAATTTTGAAGTTTCCAACAAAGGCCAAATTGTTGTATAGACCCTAGGAAGACCTTGTGCTATGATAATTTTGAAGTTTGGTTTAGGGTAAACCCTTCAACCAAATAGATCTACTCAAGAGTTATAATTCTCTTAGCTTAATCATGTCATTAGATTTGAGCTTGATGGCCAGATTCAAAGGATTCGATGCTTCAGACCTAAGTGGATAGATGTTGATTCTATTATGTCAACCTTGACAATGAGATATCAACCATCCTCCAAATTGTATGCATCGGACAACAATGATGTGGAGTGTCTAGCAAATTTTGTTTCTTCTCGTGGTTAAGTTGTCCATGGGTATGCTAGACCTTATTGGTTCGTACTTGAACCATTTGTGATGCAACTTTTATAGATGTAAAGGATTCGATGCTTCAGACCCCGAAAGGATAGATGTCGATTCCGTTATGTCAACCTTGAAAATTAGGTATCAAATATCCTCCAAATTGTATCCATCAATTAACAATGATGTGGAGTGTCTAGCAAAATGTGTCTCTTCTCACAGTTAAGTTGTCTATGGGTATGCTAGACCTTATTGGTCCTACAAACAAAGGTTTTTAGTTTCTCAAGATAAATATATGTTTGTGGGTATAAAAGCTCTAAAAGTTTATAATTAACATACCATCCCATCAAAGGCTTGAATTCCAATATTATGTAATTATAGGATCCTCAAAATGTATGCCAACAAAATTTAATCCCCCAATGACCTACAATTGGCAATTAATTCTTAATGACACTATACCACTCTACCCTTAACCATAGTACCTTGGGTTGTGTTTTTTGGTTGTTTTAGGTGATAACCAAATCCTAACTACATACTCCATGGGTAAAGACAACCTCCTTGAAAGCCTCCAAAAACATTGTCACAACAATTGCATGAGTTTATTGTTATTTGTCTATTATAAGCAACATTCTACTACTATAAGGATTTTTTTTACAAAAGATAAATATATGTTTTATGATGATATTACATTATACATCACCTGCACACCGTTGGGAATAATTTTCACATAATAAATACATTACACACCGTCCTTTGGGTATTCGTGATGATAGCAATCTCAACATTATTTGCTAAAGATTCGGTTGTGGTAGTGGATGCTTCTTTTTCAAAGATTACCTATTTTGAGCAAGATTGAGTCTTTGAGAGTCGCGATTCGGGATGTTTGGGCCTTTAGGGAGTTGATTGTCTTGATTATTCAAATGAAAACAATCATCAAGGCTCAACCTTGGAGGTGATTTACTACTTTTGGCCAACCAAACTCCAAGGCAACATCCCAACATTAAATTGGTGCTATGTTTCTTGCCAAGAGAGATATCACGATTCAGGAGTTGGGATCTAGTGTAAAGCCATTTTAGGGTGGAACTTTGATCTCCGTCAATCATCTTGCTGAAGAAAAAGTGTGACTTGGAAATGGGATGTAGTTGTAACACGGCCCTTAGTATGGCATTAACATCTCAACGTTTATGAAGCCCAAATTGGACCATGCCTCAAATTATTTATTTTGATTGAATGGAGTACATGTTGCATCGGTTGCCTTCATTTAACATGTTTTTGCATCAACTTTCATTTTTAAAAGACACCTTCTTGAGTAAGGGTTATCCATTGCACTTGTACAACCACAAGTTTGCACATGAGCCATGTAGCTAGGAAATGCTTCAGTATTGTCACTGCCATGGGGTGGTTCCTTTTCCTTTTCTTTTTGGTTTATCCTTATTTTCGACTAGACCTTTATGCATCATGGGAGAGGGATATTTCATTGCATTATTCCAATAAGTGAATGTTATCATTTGGAGTTACGCAATGCTATAACTATGTATTGAGAATGCCATATTTTACCAAGCAAAGTCGTTTATGTTATGTAATGTCAAAACATCCCATGGAACTCCTGAGTAAGACGTTATTGCACTACGTGACTATGAATAACAACACACATTAATTGGGATAATCAATGTAGTGAAGAAGAAGAAGAAGAAGAAGAAGAAGAAGTGTTTTTTACACTAGCATACTATGTCCATTCACCCACTCCCAGTCATGTTCACTAATTAGTGTAGTGCTAATGAATCAAGCGTCTACATGGGATCCAACGAGTTCTCAAATTGTTAAATATTTTCAACAACAACTACATCATCTAGAAACTAATCATTTAGAAATGAGGCACCCCATGCAAAGTCTACAAGTTACATTAATCAACTAATGAGATGGTTAGACCTTCTACACTAGAGTCCAAGTTGAGAGCTTTAACTCTCTAATTTTAGGATGTTAGATATTTGGATTTGATGGGATGCAAAATGAAACTAGACTATGTTGAGGAGCTGCAACATACGTTTGGGTTCCGATCCCCACCATGGCAATAGATTATTTCTAGGATCCAATGGCAACCTAATTGATTGTCATGGCCCCTAGTTTTCCATTAGACCCACCTCTTTTTGGACAACCCTTAGGCAATATCCGATAGACCATGCAACTTAATCCACTTTGTTGCCATGTAAGACACCATGTATATTTTTCATCCATTTAAATTTTGTTGGTCCATCATGCCTTCAAGTTTTGTGTAAAGTGAACTTGGACCATCCCTGGCTTCTCCAGCAATCACAAATTTGTATACCACAAGTCCAGGGCCCTCAATCTCTAGCATAAAGTGGCTCTTAGACATGTTCAAGGACGCCACATTCTTGAGCAAAGTGTCATACCAATGTTTGAGGACATTTTTCAACAAAATTTGTCGAGATCCTAGTGTTTCCAAGTCCAACCGGTTGCATGTTGATATATTTCGGTTTTTCTTTATTAGTTTGAGACATATTCTCTAAGTTCCTCTAAAATGATCGCTGATGTTTTGGAAGTCTTGAATTTCAACCAGTTATTTCTCAAACTCAATCAGTTCATTTGTAACCAAGCGGTCCGTTCCCCCCAATCGGCGTGTCATACAAAGGGGGCCCAATTCATAACGAAGGTCAACTTTGATATCAGTGAAGCAGTTCACCTTGACCTAGACACCAAGAAGCACAAACATTTAGGCTTGTGAAGTCTGATTGGTGTTGATTTGTGGGAGAAACATGTAACTTACTTTAGGTTGCGAATACCTAACAATGTGTTGGAGTTGGTTTAGTTTCAGAGACCAAAGAAACAAAACGAAACAGGAGTGGGCAGCACTTGGTGCAACACAAATGTCAACAGTGGGATTCGAACCCACGCCCTTTCGGACCAGTACCTGAAACTGGCGCCTTAGACCAACTCGGCCATATTGACTGCTGGCGTTGAAATGGCTAGGCCCATTTTTTGCCTCAGCCAGCTCACACAACGAAGTAAGTGAGCTTTGTTGATACAGGTAATTAGCTTCGGGTAGATGGATGTCAAATGGTTACCTCGTCCGACTTGCCCACTTCTTTCTCCAATGAAGCACACGATTAGCACAAGATGGTAAGCACATCCAATTGAGGCCGTAGATACTTTCCCCATGGTTGTTGGAGCTCGTATACCGGTGCCTCCCTCCATAGCCAACCATCGCACATTCCCGCCTTGCCAAATGTGTTACAACCCGTCGAATTCAACGATTAGAACATGCAGCACAACATCATACATTGACGATTCAACCCTAGTACCTGACAACATTCAAAATCTACAACCTCAAATAGATAAGTTACAAAGATTCTTTGAATCGGCACATATGGACCTAAACCTAGCCATAATCAAAAACCTATAATTCCTTATCCACTCAATAAACTCACAATTGAAGCAAATCAAAAGCTCCAATATGCAGAGAAGTGGCTAAAGATCACACAAATTGACCAAAACTATCAAACTAGTTCTAGAAAACATCACATACCTCGGACACTCAAATTACGCAAACACTAAAATTCAAATTTGCTCGATACATGGGAAACCACCGAAAAAACATGTTTTGGCCCCACATATACACAAACCTAAGTACACATTATGTCAAAGATAAGACATAGACACATGGCCATACTTATAATCCACGTGCGAAAACAAATTTCTCAAAGGACTCCGCATTGCACAACACAATATTGCCACCCACCAATTGGCTAACCTACTCAAATCATGCATCAACACAAGATACTACACATTCATCAATGCAAGCACACAAAATGATACACCACAGGACAACAACATACCACCATGGATCCTCAATTGCATGTGTCATAACACAAAATGCACATGCCTAGCACAATTACGTCCCGACATCCTATACACACAAGGTGCAATCATCACCCAAACTGGGCCATTAATCCCGACACTAGACTTCACCATACAACTCATAAAACTCATAATCACACATAAGAAGTATACCAACCAAGCCATCAAAAGCAAACAAGACAAATACAAACCCACTAATAGATGCAATCCATACACAAGGATGGAAAATAAATAGCAAGAGTCAGAGGCGCTATTCACAAGAGCAACATTGACGCACTAGAAAGTCTTCACATTCCTAAAGCTTCAATAAAAAAATCCATGAAATCCATCCATCAGAGAGGTGTACAATACCTCACGTACATAGTTCTAAACAAATGGAAACTAGACATCAAACAAACCCCCGTCCTACCCCCCCCCCCGGCAGGGATAACTCTAAATATGGAATTATAATTGCAAATTAGGGCCCACCTACCATAAGGTAGGCAATGAACCCTCTCTTGTAACAAGAAGACTCTTGAACAAGGTAGAACCAACATGCTCAAATTCACATCAATACAAATAAGGGATTGTCAAATTAACCACACACTGGTTTAAAACCACCACAATCAATATGTAAGGTGTCAACTAGGCTTTAACTTGTCATCCAAATTGGCCAAGGTTATCAATTATAACACACTTGAATACCTCATTTCGATTCATGTGTGCAATGAACAATCAAATTTGGACATGTCATGTGACCGCATGACGCCCCTATGTGGTAGTTTTAACAGTTCCCTATATATACTGATGTTTAATTTTAATTTTTGTTTTTCTTTCTTAGCCCCACAGAGAGACAACAGGCACATCTTCCACATTCATCCCCAGTAATCTTTTCCGTCACTCATCCATCCACGCTTTGTCTCTCGTCTCTTGAGAGGTATAAAGCTTCCCTCCTGGAACCCTAAACCCATGTCTGTGTTTCGCTCCTGATCTTGTTCGCGATTCTGTTTTTTAGAGCTATGGCGGCTCCTCGCCATACCTTGTCTTCTCATTAGTGCTCTTGCTGCGGCATATCCAAGGAGTAGCTTTCTGTGCGCATTTTATCTTTTCGATAAACTATGTGGCTTTTGGAACACGTTTGGCTGCGGAGGGTTTCCTGTGCGTAGGTTTACGCGCATGGTTTGAGGGTTCTGTAGGGGTTTAGAGTTTCGTGTGTTTTGTTGATAGATCTCCTGGGGAGTTGTGGGAGAGGGAAGAAGTGATTGTCATTGTGAGGAGTCCGGCGTGTCTCTGGTGATGAAGATTGATATCTTGAGGTCCTCGATGAAGGCTTTCAAACATACACCAAAAGATCTGATCTGAAGAGACTCTCGTCTAAGTAACGTGTAGTTTTTCAGAGTGTTCACCGTTAGGATCTGGTTTGCGCAAAGTATCTTTCACGGGAACCTTAAACTCTGGAATGCTCTGGTGATGAAGATTGATATCTTGAGGTCCTCAATGAAGGCTTTCAAACATACACCAAAAGATCTGATCTGAAGAGACCTAACCCTAATTCTCAGACAAACCTTTATGAGCTCTCGGAGAAGAGGCTGTGGGTGCATTGTTGTTGTGCTTGTGCAATAGTGCATGATGACGAGCACATGCTCAATTTCGATGCTCCCACTCCGCCTCCTTTGTTGCCTTCTTTGCTCATTTAAGTTACTTGGAGTAACCTGATTTGGTGCTGACATAATCTATGGATTTAAAGGGTAGAGAGCACTCCCTCTACATCGGATTCGATGAATTTACCTTCTTCCTTATGCTCATCTTATGTGCCCTGTGCTTAGCGTGCTCTAGTGATGAAGATTGATATCTTGAGGTCCTCGATGAAGGCTTTCAAACATACACCAAAAGATCTGATCTGAAGAGACTCTGGCCTAACCTCATCCCTTATACAGTTTCCGAGTTTCACAATAATCCTTGCAGAGGTAGCCTATGTATGTAACCACAGTAGAATATGATAGGAAAGGAGCTTTAACTTTCCTTCATGATATCTAACTCTCACGGTGTCGAGATTTCATGAATTCGATTGCATTAGCCTTTTTTAAAATTTACTCGCATGGTACGTCTCGGCACAGAAAAATGTCGGAGCCGCTTCAATGTTCACAAAAGATTTTGTTCCAGATAATTTCAATCCGTTTGTGCGAAGTGAAAGTTAGGAACCAAGAAACTTCATTTGGAAATTACAAGCGAACACTTTGCGGGAATTAGTGGCGAAAGGTGACTAACCAATTCTACATAACCACGGGAAACTTGTTATCAATCTCAATGAAATGGAAAGGCTTTTCAGTTCCTTCACTGTCCACAAGAATCGAAGGTACCTAGAGAATTCTGCACTTCCAATTCTTTCACATCAGATTGGCAGGAAAGAGACGGAGGCTATAAATTGAGTATGACATTCCAAAATGACTTTGTGGAATTCGTGACCCACGTATAAAGAGAAACCAATAAAGTTGTTACCAGTTGAAGCCATAATCTGTGACGAGGAAGGTAACTTGGTCATTCGAATCCTTGTGTTTTGAGAGTTGTTGAACGCTCCAAAGCGTTTTAACAACTACATACAGTCCTACCTCTTTAATACGACACTGAATAATACGGAAACCTCAATATAAATGACATAGACTTTGTAAGCCAAACATTCTGGTTAAAATCTATGTCTACAATATGACATTAGTAATACGACACTCTTAAACCCCAAAAAATTTCATATTTTAGAGGTAATAAGTATATATATGGTGGGGCCCATGCCTACAAGTACATAGTTAATATTAAATTTATGTAGCTTCCATAATTAAAATGTTAATAAAAGAAAATTTGAAGTAAAATGATATTAAATCACGAGAACTAAGGGCACTAGGTTCTCTATCTCAAAACCTAATCAAGAGACTCTTCAACTCTTTAAATGCTGGAAAACGTTAAAATACCCCTTACGAAATTCAAAGGGGAGGGGGAGGAATCCAAGGAAAAATAACTGCCCTCCCTTCGATGATGGTGACCGGTTCAGCAGGTCACCGACGGATGGGAATGATGTGGTTGTTGAGATTTCCTAAATGAACGTGCTAGGGGGAGGGTTCGTGTTCTTGGGAGTAGATGTCATTCTTGGGGGGTGTCCTTCATAATTGTCCTTCATAAGGGTCCTTCTATTTCAATGACAAATCTTTCTCAAGATTGTGCTTGTTGGTTGATTTTCAATGATTTGAGAGTGATTATTATGGGATTGATTAGAGATTAGAGTTTGGTGGGTGACAAATTAGATGTGTCCGTGAATGAGTGTTACCATTGATTCATCAACTAAGGTTTAGGGTGTAATGATTTGGGCAAA
This sequence comes from Polytrichum commune, assembly GCA_950295325.1. NCBI lineage: Eukaryota > Viridiplantae > Streptophyta > Polytrichopsida > Polytrichales > Polytrichaceae > Polytrichum > Polytrichum commune. The sequence continues at coordinate 64,167,064 of OX485804.1, forward strand.
CAATGAATGCATGAAGGTAATTAACATATTTTGAGTTTGGGTGTGCAAGGGTTCAGAGTGTCATTAAGGGTTGTTGTTCGTTCACTATCTAGTGCTTAGGGAGTAATGATTTGGGCACACTTAAGTGCAAATAGGTGATTGGCAAATTCAAGATTTGGGTGTGCAAGGGTACGGAATGCCTTTCAAGAATGTCGTGGCTTCACTTTTTCTGCCACATTTCTTCGTTTTCTTTGCTTTCTTATTGCATAGGTTTAGTGATTTCTATTGCCACATTTCATAGCTTCACTCCAACAAATTCAATTGCAGCCGTGCGAGGATTTAGGGTTGCAAAGGTTCGGAGCACCAGCGAGTGTCGCCGTGGCTTTGACTTCTTTTGTCGTAATTGCAACTTTTATGCATAAGTAAGATCTACTGCCATCCTTCATCGGTTAACTCCAACAAATTCATTTGCAATTGTGTGAGTGTTTTGGTGTGCAAGGGTTCGGAGCACCAGTGAGTGTTGTGACTTCGCCTTCTTCTGTTGTGATTGCAAGCTTTATGCACTGGTTTAGTGATTTCTACTGCCACATTTCATAGCTTCACTCCAACAGATTCATCTGCAGTCGTGCGAGATCTTAGGGTTGCAAGGGTTCGGAGCACCAATGAGTGTTGTCGTGGCTTCGACTTTTGTTTGTTCTCTTGCTTGCAAGCTTTATGCATAGATTTTAGTGAGATTTATTGTCATCTTTCATAGCTTTGAAACACCACTTGCACGTGGTTGAGGATCCAACAATGATCCATCTCCTTGGGCGTGCGAAGTTTGTTGAGTTGATCGTATTCGGCCCTGTGGGTTGGCAAGAAGGGGTAAGCTTTTCTCCATTTGAGCTTTGTCTTTAGAGTTTACAGAAATTTGTGTTGATTCTTGCTTCTTCGCTCCAAATCTCGCGAACTATTGAATATGAAGGTTATTATACCTTGGAGAGCGCCAATCTCTTCCTCCTAAAAATCACCGATCTTTTTGGTCTTAGGGTTTTGGTGATTTATGATTCATTGTTTTCATCTGTGTCAACTATACTTGTTGCTCTGACGACGATCTACTCGAACTGATTGCATTTGTTTGCATTTTCTGGAAGGATACTAATTCATCTATTGTTTCACTCTCATCTTTGTCCACACCAAGAAGTAAACATTGTTATTTAGGTTTAATATTCTTCTTCGAGTTGATTTAGCACCCGCTACTGCTTCCAATCAATTGATAAGGTTTTAGTTAGATGGTTTTTAAAAATGACATCCGCTTTCCATACATATGCATTTAGGATTTTTATTATATCATTCCTTCTATGAGGTGTGTACCTAATTTGAGTGTTTTTCACTAGTATAATTCCCATTCTTCATCAACGAATATTACTATGACCATTAAGTTAGGATCACAAATTTATACTGCAAAGCAATTTTTTTATTTGTAGTTTGAATTATCTACCAGTTGTCATTCACTAGTTTCATGTCTTCTCCCTTCACACTTTATCTTTGTCTTGCACACAGCTGTATGGTGGGCAAAGGATATACAAGAGTACTATGACACCCAATAGGAAGCCATGTGCGGCTCTATTTTTGGAAACCGAGTACGATGCTCTTACACTTGAGGCTTATTGGGAAGCCATAGTCACTACGGAGAGGTTGAGAAATGGTAGATATCCCTTCTCATGTATTTTTTGTAAAGAAATACATAAAGATAAAAACATGACATCTTACCATAGGATGTTTAATCTATGTAAGATGTACAAGGAGCCCGCTCCGTTGAAGATGTATCCAACGTGGGAGAAGAGCAATCACGTTGAGCTTACTAGGATTGCCCAGAAGTACGGTAGGGTTTACGAGCACAACATTGTTTGTAAGCCTCCTACGTGCCCGAAGAGGAAGGCTGAGGATGACCTTCAACTCCCCCCTTTGAAGTACCCCAATCGAAAAAAAAAGGTTGTTCCTAAACTGCGAGTTTCGTCGTCACACAAGAAACCACGGCCAAAGGTGAAGACTGCACCTCAACGTGTGAAATTTAAGAAACCTGAAGACTCTGGAAAACATGAAGTGTTGGCGAAAAACAAAGACCGATTGGATGAACATTCTAAAAAACATTTAAAAACGCCATCATCCGAGGAGGGTGTTTTCTGTGTGGTTAAGCAACATCCATTTACGCGCACTCTCACTCGGAAGGACATTGAAGAACGTGCATGGATTAAGGCCAAAACGAAGTTCTCTGATGGAAACCATACATGTATTCCTCCTCCGCCTACGCATGTAGATATTAGTGGATTATACATCCTCATCACTGAGGTGGATGTTGACTGGTTGCCTAAAGACCTCATTAACGATCCTCATGGTTGCACTCAATTCCTTTATAAGATGGTGGAGGAAGGAATCCTTGGGGTGAAACTTTGCAGCACCTTTGGCGAATGGTATCTTTTCGGCAATACGGTATGTGCAATCATGATTGTGGTTTTCTTTTCTTTTCATGTCCTTCATCGTTTATGACATACTTTGATGTATGTGATCATAGATGTTTTATGTTCTTTACATGTAACACACTAAATGACATGAATGGAATGGTTTATTGCAGAATAATCGCAGCTTAGACGAGCATACGGTCCTCCTTGAAAAAATAAAGGCGCAAGTTCGGTGCTTCAATAACCCTTTAGACATCCAGAGGTATGAAGAGCTTGTGCGTTTGAAGGACTATCTCAATTTCAGAATTCGGACAAGGGAATACGAAGCCATAGTTGTTGTTGCAAATGTGAACGTGGCAGAGTTGCGCAATCAATTTGTTCAAAAGAAACTTAATAAATTTGACATTATGGAAAAAAACCGCGCAAAATATCAGCAGTGGGGATGGTCCCCACTTTATCATATATTCAAAGAATGGCCTTTGCCTAATTTTCGTACATCTCATTGGGTTCATACGCAAGAAGAATGGATAGAAATAGAAAAAAAATTGTTGGAAAATGCTAGTACATAGCCCTTGTCCCTTGAGTGTGAGTGCCCCCATATTGTGAGAGTGTTTTTGGTCTTAGTTAGGACATTACATGGTTACACACGTCCTCTTCCTCATCCAACTATGGGTCTCACATTGCAGTACATCCTCAACTTTATGATGGACAATGATAAATCCGTGGCATTTACGAATGTTGTGCATAGTTTGGCTACTAAAGGGTGGGCATGGTTTCTAGGCATTCACACAGTGGCGGATAATTTTAGTAATCTCCACTTAGATACAATTGCGTTACTTGGTTATGATCCAAATAAACAAGTTAGAGTTGTGAATAAAATTAGAACCTTCATTGGGAGAATAGCATATAGAGCAATCACTGACATGGTAAGAATGCAACGATCTTCTGAGCTCGAAGACATGTGGTTCGCCGTTGATGTTCCAGAGCAACGACGGGCCAAGTGTGAAGAGGTAAAACATTGTCCACCATCTTTAATTTCATCTTTGAGTTGTCATTCAACACATGAAGTGGTTTTGGCGAGTTGTCATTTATTTGTGTGTATTTGATTTTTGTGCGTATATTCCACTTGTCCTTCAGGTTTTATGTTCTGCAATGGTCATTCGTGAAGACGTGGACATTGGATCGGTTGTGATTGGCGATCTCCACAGAATAAGTCAATTTACGCAATTGAAACTAGGTAAGGTGGTGGATGTTTTGATGGGGTTACGACACAATCAACTAGGTCTACTTTACTGTTGTTTAGGATTTAAGAACATCCCCATGTCTCCGCAAAGGCATACGGATGGACTAAACAATGTCAGCACACAAGACATGTCACTCGTGCAACTCCAGAAGGACCTTGAAACTATGCCAGTGAAGTTGTTTTCATCATTGGCGCCTCTGTCCCCCAACGAGCTACTTTGTATGATGCACGCAAAGAATCCTTGTACACCAACGGACCTGCATAAGGGGTTGGGCGAAGGACCTTGGTTTCAAAGGACTCCAACATTGACAACCTCCGTTGCGCCTCCCGGATCGACAAACACAATTCCAACAACACACGGGTTGGATTTACCACCAATCCCAAATGTTGGATCCGCATGCAAGAACTCCTTGTTCTCCAATGAAAACGGGAGTACAAAGGACATCAGGGACATGGACGACACATTGAATTACGGTTCAAAGGGTAGGCGCAGAGGATCCATCCCAATGACACCCATTGGTTCAACTATTGCAGAGGTGGTTGAAAGACGTGTCCAAAAAACCGAGAAGAACAAGGTTTCATCGGCTCGAGTGGATGTGGACAACACAAGCAACGATTTTATCCTCAAGACAACACACAAGTGTGATGGAAGGTGAGAGTTTTTTTTGTATGTTCAATGTGTGGTTTTCATGTAATACATATTATTTTTCATAACGAAGTATTTCATACATTATCATTCAATATTATTCAATAATTATATGAGAATATTTGGCCTTCCAATTATTTTATGACCAACCAATGTCTAATTGTGTTTTACAGGTTGCAAGAACTAGTAAACGCGGTTGTGGCAAAACACTATAAAGACATTTGAAAGAATATTTATTTTGCATATGTGGCAAAACATCTAACATGTGGTTTCACAAAGTACCTCATTATTATAACAAAGAGGTCCAAGTTGTCATATTATTGAATATATGACACCTCAATAATACGATGACTTTCTCATTTCCCAAACATATCATATTAAAGAGGTAGGATTGTAGAACACTAGTGATTGGATGTCAAGCATTCTCAATCGTCTGATATCAAAAGTGCACAAAAAGGTGGTTCCTCAAATGCAAAGGGTTCTTGGCATTCCAAGGCATCCAACATTAGCTGTGTGCAAGTGGTGTATTACTTAGCTTATTTGTATCACAACAAATGAGTGGGACACAATAGAGTTGTGCGGCGAAGTCTCCAAGTTCAACTCCAAATGAGTTGGCTAAAGATGTGTTGGAGACTCAAGAACTTATGAGTAAAGTGACCCAAAATTTTCTAAGACTTGAATTAACATGCTAAAAGTGTGGGACCCAGTTATAGAAAACCGGCTTTCTAGCTTATCATGCTTGATGACCTTGCCTTGCATAGGCTTACATATGCTGATCCATGATTGAGGGTGGCAGGTCCCATGGATTGAAAGAGGACGTCCAAAGAGTTTCAATTTTCAACCATGTTTTGAAATTAGGCTCCGCCACAAGATGCTCTTATGAGCTCCTGGAAAAAGTCCTTCAAAGAGATACGAAACACGAAACACCTTAGTTTGGACTCTTTTTGAGGGACATTGTGGATAACTGTAATGAACTGCAATGAACCGTAAACAATGCATTTGTTTTGAATACAAACTGGAACAATCACACATCATCCGATCAGGTAAATCTGGAGTCAAAGAGAGCCAAATCTCAACTGACAAATTACAAAACACAAATCACAACTGAGTGTAAATAACTGGGTAGCAAACCATAATAGTTGTGGCACGAAGTGAAAATCTGTAGAAATCAACCTGGAAGTTAAGAACAAGGAGTACTTCTACTGCACTTCTAAAGGTATAGTAGCACCTTGTGACCTCTATTGAAGTTGGACCAAGCAGAAATCACTCAACATTACAACACGCTCTGCTTGTTTAGCCAATCGATCAATCAGCACGTTTCCTGACAGGTCGACCCCGTGGAGCCTTTCTTTGCTTTGATGGGCTCAATCCCAGTACTCTGAGGGTTACCGTATAAGCTCCCGTGGCCAAAATAGCCCCAATTCCTGCTAGAAGTCCTGGTCTTCTAGAAAAGTACTGCAGAAGATGCAAAATTCAATTATCAGAAGTGTCAACAATGCAATCGCCAGATTAAGCCCAGAGAACACAAAGACAAAACAATAGCATTCAAACAACCTCTAAGTACTTGCAACGCTTAACATTTATTCCACCGACTACCAACACTGAAGAACCTTCACAGGTTAGAAATTTGAACAATTTGACACTGACAACTTGAGGTGCAGAGGAAGGGCTGGGTTGGACAACATGTCAAGACTAAGCCATATAGATAAGAGGCAATCGAAACTTCCATTCTTGACTTTCAATCTACACTGTTTATGGTCTTTAATGTCAGGTACACTACAAAAGGGTTACTCTAGGTTGTGTATAACCCTAGAAAAGTCACATCCAATTGTCAATATGACACTCTTTGTTAACATAAGTTATCTTTTGATATGTTTCTTTATTTTACATTTGGCATTCAGTGTAGGGATTGAGAAATGAGTAGAGTAAGGAGTGGTAGGAAGTCAAGGTTGATCCACCACATGTGCAAGGCCTCTCCACGTTTATCTTTGATATGAAAATATCAAAACAGAACTAAGAAAATACATACATTTACTTAAAAAGTTGTACGTTCTATGATAAATTATTGTTCTGGCATTACCACAATCATAGCCAAGGTATATATTAACGGTTCCACCGATGCTACTGAGATCTATACAATTTCTGAACCCACTTTCAGTCCAGTTTTACTTTGATCTTTTTGTGACACTGTGTAATTGGCAACATCTTGGCAATTAGTGTAACCTATACATACACTTCAATACAACTTTAGGACAAGTGATACTATTGAGCAGGTGACACACAAAAACCACAAAGAGGAGATCCCAGAGATTTTACATGTCTGCACCAAAGCCTCCTTATTCCCCTGTACAAACTAGCTATAATCATATGTGTACCTCAAGGCTTGCTTGCCAACTTTTGCTCAGTCCCTCAAAATATTCAAATATTGATGAATCTTCAGTTGGAACTACTTCTCCCACTCCATCTTTCCATCCGCCCTGCATTGTTATGAATAGAGATGTTACCAAGAGGCCCTTATATCCTTTTGTACAACCTCAACAAGGCTGGTTATCCTACTCATAAAACGTTTTGTACTAGCAGGTATCAAAGATCAAGCCAATGCAACAGACCACTATTAAAAAGAAAATTATAATAAATAGAAGAAAAAAAAAGTGTCTGTGTGATTGACCTGGATAAAAGCCGAGATAGCTGCTGTATTCCATGCTCCTTTGTAGGTGTACATACGGCGATCTCGGAAGAGCCACAACTCTGGCACGTGGCTTACAAGAAACCTCTTACAGGTTTTTGGACTGTCTAAGACATTTACCTGCACTGTGCATTACATGCATATCACACTACAATTCATAACTGCACCAGTAACATGCAAGCACTAGTTTGGACTACAGTAGATATTTTAGAGAATGTTTAGGTGGAAAATTGATGTCGCAATGATTAATGTGGGGCACTCAAATTATTTGAAGGACAAAAGTAGTATGAAATAAAATAGTCATCAAATCAATTTCCTACACAAACAATTTATGTGGCCCACACTAAGTTTAAAGTGGAGATTTGGCGTGGGTTGAAAATTAGTGTGCCCCACATTCTTTCTCATTATGGGTTGAGAATTTATATGGGAATTACTGTGGTCAAAACTGATAGGACAATTTAATGTACTAGGAGCCGATCTCATTCTTGAACCTTTTCCCTCACAAACAGAGACAGGGCCCTCCAGTTCACTCCACACCTGATCATTGTGCAATTCCAAAACCAAAATAGCTCATCTTGGGCACTTTCATACTCTCCTCTATTGCATTACTATAAGGGTGCAAGCATCAACTGAAGATACTAACTTTGCAAATCGTGAAAGAGGAGAAAAAGCCTCCAGCTGAACTTGTGACTGATAGCCCACAAGGCACACTGGAGACAACTGCACGAAATAATGTATCTAGTGTCACATGGGTTTTTTTGTCACTGTGGTAATTTTCTAATGACGCTTCCTATGAATAAGTTTACAAGTACTGTGATCCCAACTTACAGATTTGTTCATCGACTGCCCAAAGTTTGGTATATTCCAGTGTTGGGTGGGAATTTGATTTTGTTACTGACCTCCGGTTCCAGGGTTTTCAAAGTTTGTACAATAAAAGAACCTCCGGTCCTGGTTAATTGAAATGATCTAAAGACCTGACGGTTTTTTAGAAGACTAATTGACTGGGTTTTGATTTTATAAGAACCACAGTTATGAATCAAGTCCAGTTATTTGAAAACTTGAGAACCACGGTTATAAAGATCTGCCCTGATAACCGCCAGGGGTTTTCTGCCAATTTTAATACCCGCCCAGCACTGGTATATTCCGCATCATAACATTTCAGTACTGAAATATTATCATGGATATTTGAAATTTGGATGAAAAAACACTTCGTAAAAGACAGTAATTGCAACATAATCAATCTATGATGCCGAAGCTTTTTAACAAGGAATAACACATAATAATGTTAGGTTTACATTAAGTATTAGTGACACTGCACAGGTGGTTTACAATTAATATTGAGCAAGACAAATAGAATTGGTGACACTAAATACACTATTTGGCATAGCTATTCAACCTCATTTCGTGACACGCATGCTTAGTTCAGCTTTGGTAACATATGGAAAAACATAAGCCTAGCACAGAGAACAGTGTACAATTACAGAAATATTGAACACTCAGCAACCATGCGTGGACTTAATGCAGTATATACTGACCAAACATGTTCAATACCATGGTGGGATTCCATGGTGGGTTATGGATCAGAAAACTATTTACGTTATTTCTTACTCCTTGAAATATGTCCCGTATGTTTTCGATGCACAAATTGCCTTGAAATGGAGGGGGGACCAAGGGCACACCTGAGCTGGTATGGGCTGCTGCTCAGTAGAAGCCTCTAGCAAGGCTTGCTCTGCATCCTTACACTTATCACAGCGAAGATCCGTAAACAGAACCACCCTGCCAGGAATCACAACCCAGTCAGTTCTGGAAAGCCCTGGACAAACCTGACCGTCTCCTCCAGGAGACTTTACCAAGATAATGCAACATTAGGAGAGAATCGCAAAATCAATTTCCAGTACATGCTATGTAAGTGACTAAGAATCAAAGGTTGAACGTGAGCTCTCATGAAACAAGGTCGTGTTTTGACCAAATACTTACTTTTCCCCCCAACAGTACCTCAACTTTATTACTATGTTTATGATACACTAAACAAATTAAAACCACAGAGGTGGTCCCCATGAAGAGAATGAAGAGCAAAAGAAGCTGGAGACTTAAATTAAAGTAACCGGGCCTGAGTCAGTTACTTAACTTGATCGGACACCTGTATTTGAGTGGTGGGTGGTTAGGTTACAGATCTAAGAACGGACACGAGGAAGACATCATGTGTTTGAATAAGATCGGACTACATGCTCAACATTTGTCAACCATTCTAGGCTCAATATGTCAACATAATTGGGGGAACCAATGTGGCCTTCTTATGGCTCACTGTCAGTAGACTTTGATAATTCAAAACAATTCAAGATTAGCTCCAGAACGTTATTGGGTTGATCCTGACTTCTTCAGATACATTCGTGGACGCACAGGAAACTTCAACCTTGCAATTCCAACTCCAAGCAGTATAAGGTAGCAAACAACAACGAAAAGTAACCAAGTAAGGGCCATCATTCTTACCATGATCCAGTTGTTTGGCCTGTGGCTGCTTGGGTGTCATGCTCAAAATTGCGGTCCGTAAGAGGCACCAGCTGGCGAGGAGCTTCTTCCTCTTCAAATTCCCCAATGTCAGCAGACTCAATAGCAGAAACTAACAGTAAAGGCAGCAGCACTAGAAGAAGAAGAAGAAGGAGCCACGTATCCCTCCTCCTCCATAATAGATCCCTCTTCATTGTCCTGTGTCTTCCAACTGCCCACCCATCATCACACATTTACAACCAACTAGCTGGCCCCCAAAAAAAAAATTTGCAATGAAGACTACTAACCTAGAAACTGGCTCAACATGTATACAATGATTGATTATAGTGTCTTCCAGGGATTCACACGTTTTTAGGTCTGATGCATTGAAAACCCACTCCAATAAAACAACACTCCTTCGAGTCTTACTTTCCACTCTATCAATGAGTCCAGCACCTTGCTGAGTGAGAAAAATAATTCAGAGGACAACACTTCGCCAGAGTACACAACAACAACAACCCAAAAAAAAAACCTCAGGAAATCTTCATCTTTCAAATTGTCACAGCTAGGAGAGACTCCAAAAAAACTCCTCCCTTTGCACGATCTCTTGACCCAAATTCCACAAACAAAAACCTCCTCCCTTTGGCCGGTCTCTTAATCCAAATTCCACATACTTTGAGGTATTATTTTCCTTGATACTGCACCTAATGCTCTTATTTTAAGAATCGTGGCACAAAAGATATCGGCCTCATGTACAGTAGTCTGTGCCTTACAAATTGTGAAAATATAGGAAAAACTCTCATTCTACAAGAGTCGTCACGAACATGTGGTCTCACTGTGAACCAAGCGACAATGTGTGACCCGTGAGGCTCAAAACTTACAAATGTCATTCAAAACGTTTCAAGTAACTCTCACAAAAGTTCATAACTCTCGCAAATTGTTCATACCTGCAAGACGACCTGGATGAGGGATTGAGAGTTGGGGAGAGGCGATGGAGAACAGAAGCGCCACTAAGTTAAGGTTAAGGTAAAGGTGGAAACTCTAAGTTCTCAAGAGGCAGGATGTAAGTTAGACGTTCTCAGATGTACGTGGGGAGTACATGCTGCGTGTGGTCGCGCAATGAAGAGTTCGTTGAACAGGCAATTTGCTTGAGGCATAAGCTTGACTTCAACAGGAGACGGGTTCAATCTCCGAAACTCTACAATACTATCTTTTTTGGGTATTGTACCTTTTTCTTTTTGCAGCAAGACAAGACAAGATTGAATTGCGTGAAGTCCAGAAGAAATTACTTGTCACCTGTACGTTTCCAAGTTTGCATGGGACATTATTGGGCCGGTCTTTTATATAAGTTCACTTATTAAACCCTTGAAGGCCTTAGTAAATATCCCAACTTCAAACTTACAGGTACTCATTAGCTATTTTGTTTTTTATTATGCGTAGCTAGGTATTGAAAAGCTCCAGAAGCTTCAGAACCAAAAATTATCAATCGTTCTCCTCTATGAGGTCTCATGAAGTCTTCACATCTCACCCAACATGCCTTAATTTCAAGCCTTAATTTCAATTCTTTCATTTTTAAAAGTGCATGTCAACGTTGAAAATTGCAGTTCTCTGAAATTTTCCATGTACAAACATTTTCTAGAAATAGAAAGCCTCTCGTTTGTGACAATCCTGTAGAAACTCTTGAAAACATGCTTCGCTAACACGACAGAATGTGGAATACCCCCTTATCCTTCAAGAAACAAGTTGACCAATGACATCGGCCATGGTGGTATTTCTAAATTTCCCATAGTCTACGAAAGTTAATTGAGTTAATTGAGGCATTTTACATGGTTGAACAGTTCTTCGTTTTAATCCTATGGTAATGAAAGTTTAACATGGTCTGTATGTGATTCGATGGGATTTTGGTCGTTCACTTTAGGCAGGCATGTGCTGTGTGCACAAATGTCATTGCAAATGCTTTTGAACACTACCTATGCAACCAACATACCAAGTGAGCCAAGCAGATGATTTTAGTTGTTACCTATCTTACATAGGCGACTAATTTGGCAGACAAGTCCTGATATCTATGCTTCTGTAGTAGATTTATACACAACGTAGATGACAATTCTTTTGTCACAGAGACAGTGTGGGCAATGTGTTCTGCTTATTTCTCATTCCATACGGAGATGAATCTACAACAATAAGTTACTAGGGATGTTTATGATAAAATTTGCCAAGTATCCAAAGTAGAGTAATTACATATCAACTTCAGTATTTAAAGTTAAACATCACATAAACTTTAGCACTCAGGTGATAAACAAAAGGATCTTGTTGATTGACACTACCAAGTAGAGCGATGTGATGCAGAAATAATAATCTGTAGTTCAAGAATTTTGAAGGCAAAATTAGCCAAGGAACCCCTAGCAGGCCTCACTGCCAGGAAAGAGGATAGCTATAAAGAAGGCGGCTAAAGCAGAAACCCCTGCTCCCCCAACTGCTTCATGCGGGGCAATGTATGATGGTCTCTAATTGTGTAATATACAGTCTACATCTACCTACTAAATTACAAAACTCTTCTTCGAAGAGACCTGAGATACCTACCCTAAACCCTTCACTAAGGCTCCAATATAAACAATGCACTCTGCTCATAGTAGAGGTTGCTCATGGTTATGGAGCATGATGAACGGACTACACCTCCCCCACAAACCTCGAACTGCCCAAAAGACCACTCCATTTTTCGAGTGTCCAGAAATGTCTTGGCAAGACATGACTGGCAGATGAAGCGAGTGCTTAGGACAATGCTAGGCTGAGCTCAAATACAGAACAAACCAACATTGGAGGGCCTCAACTCCCACACGAGAGGCATTCATCCTTATTTTCAAGCGAACACACCATCTGTGACATCTTTGCTTCCAGATCTTGTGTTACAGCCACTGCTGGCTTGTTCTGTACAAAAACAAGAACCACACTATCAGAACGCCCTGACAAACTGGAGCACCAAATTTGAGACAGGAAGTGGACAAATGTACAACATATTCCTAAAGCCATACTGAGATGATTGAACTTGGAAGATTTACTGGGTCTAAAATTGAAATTGGTTTCAGATGGATGCCTAAACAACCAAAAGAACAGCTTTCATTGAGAATCAGCTTAGTATGCACATACACAGCAAAAAGAATCATCTCAGAATTTTTATAGCATAATTGACACTATTCATCAGATAATAAACTCTGCACAGCATTCATGAGATGTGTGGAAATGGCACCTTGATGCTACTGGCATCAACAGTGAACTTAATGGCATCAGCTGCAGCACGGGATCGCATGTAGTACATCCCAGTCTTAAGCCCCTTGGACCAGGTGTAGAAATGGAGGGATGTGAGTTTTCCAAAGTTGGGTTGGTCCATGTGTATGTTGAGGCTCTGGCTCTGGTCAATGAATGCTCCTCGATCAGCAGCCATGTCCACAATCGCCCTCTGCTTGATCTCCCACACAGTCCTGTAAATAGTCTTCAAGTCATCAGGGATGCCATCAATTTGTTGGATGGAACCATTGTGGTAGATCACTTGGTTCTTGAGCTCTTGAGTCCACACGCCCATGTTTGTCAAGTCATTGAGCAAGTGCTTATTAACCACTACAAACTCGCCACTGCCAAGACAGCACCAGAAGTTAAGAAATTGATTCAAATGAGGCATAAGTCAGAGGGAAAAAGCTTCAAATGAAGCTAAAGTCAACCATCCCTAGTCTCAAACTAGCCTCACCTGAGAACCCGTCTGCTGTAAATGTTGGACGTGTATGGCTCAAAGCATTCATTGTTACCCAATATTTGGCTTGTTGATGCAGTGGGCATGGGCGCCATGAGCAAGGAGTTGCGAAGACCATTCTTAGCAATCTTCCCCCTCAAAGAAGCCCAGTCCCATCTGTTTGATGGTTTCACATTCCACATGTCAGGTTGAAGAATGCCCTTGCTAACAGGACATCCTGCATAGGTTTCATAGACCCCTTCCTCCGTTGCCAAGTCAGCCGATGCAGAAAGGGCATGGTAATAAATAGTCTCAAATATGTCCCTATTGAGAGCTTGCGCCTGCATTAGGAAAATCACAGGTCACTTATCAGAATTCAAGTGCACAACGGTTTAAAAAAACACATTCAATGATAGATACGTGAATCCAGCAGGTCTCAGATCTTGCAGGGGATGAGAATCACCTCCTCAGAGTCAAAAGGCATCCCCAACAAAATGAAAGCATCAGCTAGACCCTGCACTCCGATTCCAATTGGCCTGTGGCGCATGTTGGAGCGCTTGGCAGTCTCCACCGGATAGTAGTTCTCATCAATAATCCTATTCAGGTTGCGTGTAACCAAAGTTGTAATCTGCAGTAGACAACCATGTCAGATACGTAGCAGAACAAAAATCGTCATAAAACGACAAGAGTCAATAGACCAACCCAGAAAGGCCAGAGTAAGCTGACCTCTCCAAGCTTCTTGAAGTCAAAGTATCGGTTACTGTGACCCTTGCTTCCCATGAGCTTGGTGGGATGGGACTCCATAGACACTCCCTGCAGACAATAATCACCAAATGTCAGGACAACACTCTATTGTTGTTCAATAATCAAATTCTGTACAATCTAGTCTCATAAAACATAATCGGAAAAGATTGAAATTGCTTACATTCTCACGAACAAAACGGGGAAGTGCAAGAGATGCCAGGTTGCAGACAGCAGTCTCCTCAGGGCTACTGAACTCAACAATCTCCGTGCAGAGATTGGACGATTTGATAGTCCCCAGGTTCTGCTGGTTGCTCTTCCTGTTGCACGCATCCTTGAACAGTATATAAGGATTTCCGGTCTCAATTTGAGCCTCCAGCACCGCAAACCAGAGCTTCTGCGCTTGCACCACCTTCTTGGCCTTTCCCTGCAGACCAAGAGGACCGATAAGAAAACCCACGTTTCAAATGTTTAACCCATTGCAGACACCGGGGTAGTTGTCCACAAATCAAAGCTTAGTGTGTTACCGCAATGTTGTACTTACCTCAGCTTCATATTTCGTGTAGAGCCTTTCGAAGTCCTCACCCCAGCAATCCGCTAGCCCCGGAGCCTCATTGGGGCAAAAGAGCGACCACTCGCCATTGCTTTGCACTCGTTGCATGAATAGATCGGGTATCCAAAGGCCATAAAAGAGGTCCCGCGCTCTGCTCTCCTCCTGAAAAACAATAGGCCAACTATAAACAATGCGGCAAGGCACGTGCAAACACATATTCATGCGTTTTGTATGCCAAACACATAAGAAACACCTTCACCCAATCCCTGGAAGCTACTAAAACAATAACGACAGCACGAAACACATACCTTTCCGTGATTCTTCCTGAGATCCAGCCAATCGAAGACGTCGGCATGCCAAGGTTCCAGGTACACAGCAAACGCACCCTTCCTCTTGCCACCACCCTGATCTACATAGCGGGCTGTGTCATTGAAGACACGAAGCATGGGGATGATACCATTCGAGGTTCCATTAGTACCTCGAATGTAACTGCTGGTGGCCCGAATGTTGTGGACCGATAAACCAATTCCACCAGCAGACTTGCTGATAACTGCACACTCTTTCAGAGTATCGTAGATGCCCTCTATACTATCCTCCTTCATGCATACTAGGAAGCAGCTGCTGAGCTGCACACATCAATTACCCATCCTGCTTAATTTGGATCCCAAAATTTGGGCAGTTTCCTCGAATAGCAAACGTCCAAAAATATAAATCAGGGGATAGGGAAAGCATGACACACCTGAGGCCTCGGGGTTCCAGCATTAAACAGAGTTGGAGAGGCATGAGTAAACCACCGCTGGGACATTGTGTGATATGTCTTCAGAACAGACTCAATGTCCTTTTTGTGAATCCCCACAGAGACCCTCATCAACATGTGCTGTGGCCTCTCCACCACTTTCCCATTCACCTTAAGAAGGTAAGATCTCTCCAGAGTCTTGAAACCGAAGTAATCGTAATCAAAATCCCGGTCGTAGATGATCTCACTGTCCAGACGTGCAGCATTCTGCAATTAAACAATCACTTAAACCCAATTCGCACACAAATCTCAACTATGCTAAGCTCACACATAAAAACAAGAACACGATGATACAGACCGAGATCCTTACCTTCATGATGATGTCATACACATCGTCAGCAATAAGCGGCGCCTTCAGATTCGACTTCTCATTCACATGGAAGTACATGTCCTTCACCCTGTACACGTGCAACCATCAGTAAGAAAATCGGTAACAAATAACCAAAATTCGGCCAATGCAAGGTGCTAGATGTGCGCCACAAGCCACAAGGCCAGAATGCGTACGTCTCAGAGAAGGACTTCTTCGTATTCTTGTGGAGATTCGAAATGGCAATCCTCGCAGCCAACTGAGAAACAAAACCCCCAAGATTAATACAGGCAATGAAGATCCGCCCAAATGCAGGGGAACGAACACAAGTAATTAAGCGTCGGAACCTAAAACCACAACTGCAGTGCTTATACGGATGCTTACAATTGCGTAGTCTGGGTGGTTAGCAGTCATCGCAGCAGCGGTCTCCGCAGCCAACTCATCGAGCTGACTTGTCGTAACCCCCTTGTACACCCCCATACAGACCTTCTGGGCCACCAGAACCGGCTCGCAGTGCTCTGGGTTCAACCCATAGCTCAGCTTCTTCAAACGAGCCGTAATCTTGTCGAAGTGGACAGCCTCCTGCCTCCCATCTCTCTTGATCACATACATTTTGAATGTGGCTCAGATAACCTCCTCAAACCCCTCCTTAAACCCTTCCACCTCACAAACTTCACAAACGGTGAACCACCTTGTAAATCTCACGAATATCTCGCGTAGCAACCAGACTCACACACACACACGAAAACTCTAACCCCCTCGGAGGCCCTTATAATCCCGCAGGAATTATGGGAGGCTTCAAGATAAGATTCGCTGACACATATGATCTTGAGGTGTCTGTCTCCTCGAGTAATGCGAACCTAGGATTTGTACGTGCGCCTAAATAGAAGACAGAGGTGTGGGAGCTTCAGAGGGAAGCTAAGAGATGGTTATGATGACGATGAGAAGACAATGTGGTTAGAAGTTTGGAGATGACTAGGAATATGAAGAGGGAGGAGCACATATAGTTGATGAGTGGGGGGCAGGTTTGAATGGAAATGGTGGGGGAGAGAGAGCGAGAGAAAGCGAGGGAAGATGGAGTTCCCGCCTTGTGAGAAGATGTTTATATTGGAAAATTGAAAGGGATAGGAAAGCGAGGGAAAGTTCTACACCGCGGGAAGGATGGAAGCGAGCGAGAGTGCGACGTCGAGAAGCTTTGCGGCCGCTTCGCGCAGCTCCGTCGCTCGCTGGCACCATCCCGCCCTAACTCTTACCTCGCCTCCTTTCCCTCCCTTTCCCAAATCCTAGGTCCCACCCTTTCCCAGTCCAAAGTCCCGCCCTTTCCCAATCCTAGGTCCCACCCTTCCTACTCTACTCTGCTCTTCTTTAACTTATAACTTACCACCATCGTCATGCGCCCATGATCATGCTTCGTGCCGCTTGTCTAAATAAGTTAGGTACTAGGTAGCCTAGATACACCCTAAACTCCATAATGTCACTCACTCTCTAAAATCCCAAAACCCTAGGGAACGGGTGTTCGTAGTTCAAATCTCACTCCTTATTGTCACATTTCTCTCTCTCATATCACGAATTTTGTTATTAATGCAAACCACCAAAGAAGTCAACCCGCACCCTCGTATTACACCATGTGTCAATATGTGGAGTGTCACTTTCTTATTCTTATTATTCTTCTTCTTCTAATATCACTTGTTGAATGTTGGTGCATGCATATGCCACGTCGCCCATGAAGGTCAAGTGGAGTGGACCACACCACACCATTAAAATGTTGCACTTTGTGGTGTTCCGTAGTGTCACATGCTACACTAATTCTATAGTATCACACATCCATGTTAGCACTACAAAACTCCGTAATATCACGTGCACTTTGGTTGCCACATGTGTGATACTACGGAGTTTAGAGTGTATTTGATTTGGAGTGGCCCACCCCCCTATGATTCATAAAGAACTTAAGATTACACTTAAGATTGCATGTGGGTACAATTCTCTACAAATTCCGGGGTCCATGGAGCTTGGTGATAGGGTTGGACTAATGTTGTGTTGGGAATAGTGTATTTGAGCCTTGGTTGGTCATTGTTGTAGACTAGACATTTATATATGAGTGTTACATGTTCTTATGTAGCCTTAAAGAACAAACATTAACAATACGCGTGTTATGATATGAATCCACGACGTGCTAAAAAGTAAAGATGCCATTCTAGGTTCCAAGTTAACATAATTTGGAGGTTCTATGCGATAGTTGAAAGAGACAAGCATTTGCTTACTTTGACATTGCATAGGTTTGGCATCATCTCACCTTTTATTTCGAAACTTGAAATGATGTTAGTTTGTGATTTGCAATCAATAACCGAATGAGTCAATTCTCAATAACTTAAGATTGCAACTTAATTGTACCCTCATGCAAGTTTTTTCCTTCTATGTTAGCGGGCCGGTTATGCATGGAATTAGACATACCTAATTTGGTTAGTTCTCTTGATTATGCACCAATATTTGAGTGGTATGTGATTAGGTGTGGCTCCAAGAACGTTAATAAAAAACAAATTTTAAAGAGTTTGGACTCCATGCTCAAAATATAATTCTCATTCAAAACTCAATAATCAACTTAATTGGGGGGGGGGGCGTACATGATCATTTATAAGCACGAGAATCTCCACTTTGATAACGAATGAGATATTCATATGAGTTCCAAAAATCACATGAAAAGTGATTGTGACCTTGCTTTGGATTCGCTAACCATCTCATACTCATCGCGTGTTTCATATCCCTACGAGAAGTGGGCTAGTTGGAACAAAGTGATCATGTAAGATTGTCTACCTTATAAGTTAACCAAGCATAAAAATGACACTTCCAAAAATGTGTGCACTTTCATGCAAGTTTAAATAGCTCATGAAATTCTCAAAAAAATTGTATAGATCTTTAAAATTATGGGGAGTCTAGGTTTTTTTAAAAAAAATCAAGAAAAGATTATATGCAACCAATAGAATTACGCAAAGTTGTTTCAAGAAATGAGCCCTTTACTATCCACTAGGTGGGTTCATTGATGTTGGACCATTAAGTGAGAATCATCACAAAATCAACTTTATTGCATGTTATGGATAAGAGTCTTCTATCAAATGAAGGTATAGTTCTTCTTTTGTGGAACACTCACGACACCGACTTGTTGAGTGCATAGATCCTAGATTAGCCATTGTCATTGGCCAAAGTTGTTGCTCACCTTAAAGGGTTCTTACATCCTTTTTAGAATGCCACTATGATCAGTCAAAGGGTTATTATCCTATACTCAAACGTTGCACATGACTAATGGCTTTTAACAATGGATTACTTAATGATATTGTTACACTCACTTGTGGAAAGTAAGTGTTTTCTTCTATGGTCGGTTGGTTCGAGCTTGTAGGAAATCACAATATTGTGTTTAGGTTGTAAAAACTTTCGTAAGGTACAAAAGTTTGAGAATTAACAAACCTATTGCCTCATGGGCATTCATGATTATATTATTAGTGTGTAAAAGATGAACGTGACATTGCACCCTTTCCTAAATTAGCCACTCGTATTTATTAATCAACAGAGGATCGGTAGGGTTCATGTGGTGTTGCAAAAATGATGCCACGTGGCTATAATTCTTGGAATTTGTGTTAAGAGTCGGGTCTAGCATCATGCTCGACCAACAAAAGTTTTGAGCCTTACCTCCAATTTTTTTGTTGTCATGTAGCCATCCATGTCATACTTGGGACCTAGGAATTGGGACCCCATGCGAAGCGGTAAGTCCCAACTTCCATGCTTTCAATGTTGGGGATTGCACGAAGTTGGCCTCAATCAAACTAGGACTTGTGACTTGGGCCCTCGTGTGAAGTGGCTTAAAAAATCAAACTCCCCAAAATTGCAAACTCGAGCTCCTCTACGTGTAAACTTTATAACACTATTCATTTGTTACTAACCGTTCTATTCTAATAATATTCATTGACAATGCTTCACCCACATTTAACATGCTGAATATGCTTAGACAAGCATTCATAAGGTATAATTCTAACACCTTACATGACATATTCTTGGTCCCACCCAACCTGGTACTCAAGCTGATCACACCGGCCAGTTCAGACACCATCCGTCAGCATCTCCGACTATAATAATGTGGACAGTGGTGGACCAACATCTATTTCTAAACATAATCCCCAACAATTTCACGACTGGAACTAGACGGAAAGTTTGGTGTGATCGTGCCTTATAGGTACGTGAGCAGGCATCCGACACTTATATAGTTTAAGTTATAACTTAAGCTTGTATAAAGAATAACAGCATCATCATGAATGCTGAAGTTATATATAACCTCATATAACATAAGCCCAAAGGCCAGTCATGGCTGAATGAGTGACTTCCTTCCGCGGGTTCTTATGTGGGCCCCACCCGAATCTAAATTAGGGTTTTGCAACGTTGAACGGACAGGAACGCCAGTGGGCAACCCCCCAATAAGTTAGCCCAGCTTCACCCTCAAGCTTCAGATCGGACCCCCTACAGGAGGATCCTCAATGTCAACCCCTCCCATCTGACGAAAAGACAGGCGGATGGATGGACGGACGGATGGGTGGATGGATGAGGACGTCGACAACGTTCGTTAGTCACGGACTTGAGGGCGCCATTCACACCTGTCATCTAACCCCTACTAATTGACCAGGAGGACTTCTTTGGCCAAGGCCTAACAAGTATGCCTCGATCCTTGCTTCAGAAACATAAGAATGGTTTGGTCGTTTTTATTTATTTATTTATAAATTTTGTTTTGAACATAGCTATTGGTAATCGTCATGACCTCCAACAGCTTGATCTTGATCTTCAAATTGGACGCGTGGTTATATATGTTTTTATACCACATGGAGTGCTCATATCTCAAGAGACGTATTGACACCTAAAAAACTTGTCATCCAAACAACTCTATTGACTTTCCTCATACTCATCCAAAATAAAACCTACACATCATTCACCTTCAGAACACATTGTTTTAAGATTGTAATCACATTGTTTCATAACATTACTAAGCAACTCCATGATGGTCTTTCTCCGAAGAAAGAGGTTGCAATATTCTTATTATTCTTATTATAAACTTTTATCATTTACAACTGCTTGTCAAATGTTCACATTGCACATCATGGGTGATCCCCATAAATGAAGAATCCCGTGATTAAAGGAGAATTATGCTCATGTGATACATGGTCCCACAAAATGCAACCAAGGAGTTGTGCAATGTCGTCCCAAGCCAACCACCCCAACAAACTCCCCATTGTGGACTCGTCGAACACCTTCTCCAACAAAAGGCCCACAACACCCCACAAACTCACAATCCATAAATTTGTCATATGCGGATCAAACATGCTTACTAACTAGCCAAATCGTGAGTAAACTATAAACACACATCAACACATGCCTAACCCACACGATCCTTTCTAATCCAACACCCCACCAACAAACCAATATGCTAGCTCAAAGTTTATATTCAAACATAACACATTGAGCAAATCATAACACAAATCATCCCATGATACCCATATGTGGCCAAATGAAATGACAACCCAAAATCAACCAAGTTGTATTCAACCAAATGTGGACCAGATCCAAGTGTATACTCAAATCATACAAACTCTAGAACCCAAGTTTTCCCAACGCATGGGCAGTCTACAAAAGCAATCAACCTTCATACATGACAAACACCCACTATTTGCCATCTATGTCATCTTAACTAAACTGACGCATGAGTCCACTTGTTGAGTTAGTGTAACAACCCAATCATAAAAACATAAACAACTTGACACAATCAAGCAATATGGCTAAGACCACAAGCCACTGCTAGCTTGCTACAACACACGAGGCCTTACACCCGTGAGTGAATGTACTCACTTAGGCAAACCTCTATACAACACCATCCTCACTTTGCATTAAATTGTGCATCTACACCATCCAATGCACGACTTGAACCAATCATCCTCCTTGCAAGACCTCACCTCCCAACATAACGTTGAACACCAATGTCACATAATGAATTGAACATACATTTGGCATGACATACAACTGGGACAATGTGAGAGGATAATACACATCTACCATAGAGCTAATGCATCTTCCTTTATACATTGCAATTCGCTACAACAACATTCTTTAAACAAATAAATGCACAATTAAATATTACACTATTCCATGTAAACACAATAGACTCGTTAAGAAAGAAAAGCCACAACTTAACTTATATAGAACTAGAATAGATTGCCTCATATACAAACATATGCTTGACCAATTCCCTACCTCATATGCGAACAAATCCTCATCTTGCCCCAAACTCAAGGCCTTGTGAACTCACTAAATCCGGACCTCGTATATCTTACATGTCTTCATTTGCCATTATACTCCATCCTCTGTGTCACACAACATAATGAAGCACCTTGCATACCACTCACCTTCCAAGACGCATCTTCTGATTTGTTACCTAACAACAAATGGTTGCGTTATGGATAACCACTTGAAGAGTTCTATTGTGGAGGAAATCTTCAATTCCTATGATGTAAACACAATGGTTGAACTTTTTTTGGATTTTGAAAGGCTTCTATTTTATTCGTTGCACATAACCATCCATTGTGAAGGCACATGGTTATCTTATCTTAACATATGAGTTCTAGCTTAGTTAACTATAAATCTTAGTCTAATCTCCTTTACATAGAAATTACAATCTAATATAAAGTCAATATCACAATCCATAATGTCATGTTTTTAATGTATACTTATGATATTGATTGATATGTAAAATCTCAAAATATAAGGACCTTGTAACAAAGGAAAGTAACCTTCCAATACATAGTAGTGTGACAAATGGATAGCTTATATACTCCTAGTATGTCTTTTGGCAAATTTGCACCACTTATGAGCTTCCACCTCCACAACAACAACCGGTCCAAACCGGAATAGGATTGGTACTCACTTGGTCATCAATTCTATTTACTTATCCCAAGTTTCCTCAATTTTAAGGCATAACATGCCTAAGTGATCGTTTTATGGCTGTGAGACTTTTGATTGCCAAAAATCATAACAAAATGATGAAAGCATTTTATAGGTTTCTGCTAAAATCTCATACCACATTCTTGGATCCAAGTTGAGAATTAATTAGCCATTTAAGACAGTCATGTACTGTATAACGTTCCCCATTTACCTATCCTTCTATCCAATAGTGAGGCCGCAAAGCGGCTTGACCAATGGATGGCATGAATTTGTACACGTGGCTTGCCACTTGTTCCAAATGCAGCCACACGCACCGGCCACGTAGGCTTGAATGTCTCTTCTCGCTACGAAGGCGGAAACGCAGAACAAGGAGAAGAAACGACAGATTCCTTGCTCCGCCCTACCTCGTAATCTCCTCCCTAAGTCTACGAGCGCATTAACACATCAGTGAAGGTGTTCTATTCTGTTCATCAGAAGCAGGGGCGACAGTGCTAAATCTGGTGCAATTCGGTGGAGATTTGCAGCCAATTTGGAGCTGGGAGGGGGGCAATTGCCGGTGGTTTTAGAGTCCTGGAGAATCCACACGCAAAATTTGAGAGAGCAAGCGTCGTGGAGTCAGTTTTTTTTTCTCTTGGCCAGGAATCGAAGGAACTTTAAGAAATGCTGGTTCGTCATCTCTCTTTTGAAATTTTTCCTTTTGGCCTGTTTATGTGCATTGTGTTTCCTGCGGGGACTATGCTTTCTCTTCGCTCGCTGGACCTGGAGTTAGGGTTCTTATGGTGGTGCGAAGTGTAAATAACATGATTCAGGATGCTTGTTGATTATCACAGGGGGAGATTTATTTTTCCGACCAATTCTCATAGTTGTGATTTCTCAGAATAGCTGCACCTTATAATTCTCGTTGCGGCGACGTCGTCCGGACCTGTTATGCATAGGATTAGGGTACACTAAGCCGGATGTTTAGTGTGGCATTAAACTGGTGTGCAGGTTAATTAGAGTAGTCTTTGTGACTTGTCATGTAGCACCAAATGTCATGTGGCGCGCCTCTCTAGTTGTCACCCAGTGATTGCAAGACATGTGGGTCGATGATGAACACTAAAAATTAAATCAGATGTTTAGTGCAGTTGAAGAGGGTGTTCTGGATGAGAGGGTCTGGGAACTGGGGCAGGAGAGCCCGAGTTCCCGACCTGAGAATCCAAGGGTGCTCAGATAAATTAAATTTCTGAACATTTAATTCAGTGTGGCATCAAAATTGATGTGTCATGTTAATAAGAGGGGTCTTTGTGACTTGACATGTAGCATAAGTGTCATGACATCTTTTCTAGTGCCATTTAGTGATTGCCAGACAAGTAGCGTTCGTCGATGATGAACGGTGTGGGCCACATTAAGTTAAATCAGATGTTTAGTGCTGTGAAGAGGTCGTTGTGGATTAGAGGGTCGGGATATCGGGGTGGGAGAGTCCGAGTGGCCGATCTAAGAATTTAATGGTGCTCTAAACATCTAATTTAGTATGGCATTAATATTGGTTCGCCATGTTAGTTAGAGTGGTCTTTGGGACTTGTTATGAAGCATCAAATGTCATGTGATACTCTCTCTAGTTGCTGGTAATTGCAAGAGAGAGAGGCGACGCCAACCTGTTGTGTTGGCTTGAATGAATGAGGGACACTTCATCTTATCATATCCACGAGCTTATATGTAAACCTGAGACGGGTTTACCCAGCAGGGCTATGAGACAAGTGCACATAATGTGGCCGATGATGAATAGTATGGGCCACAGTAAATCAAATGTTTAGTGCAGTTGGAGAGGGTGTTATGGATTAGAGGGTTCGGGAATTGGGGAGGAGAGCCTGAGTTCCTGGCTCAAGAATCCAAGGTGCCTGAGGTAGCAATTTTAAACATCAATTTAGTGTGGCATATGAAATTGGTGTGTCATTTTATTTTGAGTGGTCTTGGTGACTTGTCATGTGCCACCCTCTCTAGTTGTTGCCACCCAATGATTGCATGGCAATCAAAGCGAGGTCGACTATGATTAGTATGGGCCACACTAAATGAAATTTTTATTCTCGACCCGAACCCTTTAGTTTGTTCCCACCCTGGACACTCCCCCAATGCCTACGGATATCTCATCCGCCCCAGAATGTTCCTCAAAAACCAAAGAGAAAATCCTGCTGCTTGGTTTAACGAGCCGAACATGTTCTGAAGTTTTGTTTTGGTGGACGGTGAATGATTATAGAATTGGGGTTTGGGTGTGTGGGGAAGCAGAGCAGGTGCTAAGTTAAAATGAGTGTTCCGAGGCTCAAAGTGCTCGTGGTCGGCTGCAGCAGTGGAGTGGGGCTTCAGGTACTTCTGGTCTGCAATTTTGGGTCAAGGCGATTTAATGATGTGGAATTTTTCTAGTGGCTACGAAGAGGATGGTAATTATTAATTCATAACCATAGGCCCTCGCAATCAGTACTCTAAAAACCAAAAAAAAAAAATGAAATCTTGATTCCTCTCTTAGATCGATTCCTACTCACACCGGTCATGCATGATATACGTTGCCCAACTATGGGTTATAGCCTTGCCCAATCAACGGTCCCGTGGCTCGAGTGAATTTCATGTAATTTTTTTTCTGATGTTTTCTGAGGACTTTGGCAGGTTACAAAGACATTGTTGACAGAGGGAGATAGATTCCAAGTGTTTGCATGTGTGCGTAGTCAGGAGCGGGCTGCCAAAGCCCTCGGTAAGTTCTATTGGCCATGAATGATGGGATAAGTATCGTAAGGCTAACCTGAATAACCAATTTTTCTCAAGCAACATTTTCTCGTGTTTTGATAGGACTTGCCACGCTTGATTGTCTCAAATTCAACAATAATACTTACACTCTTAGCAACTATGCAAACATATTCCACTTGTTTATTATCTAAAGACATAGTTCCTACATTAGACATTCTAGCATTACTATATATCACAGTTCAAAACTTTCATTACATTAGAGTTTTCCTCAAAATCTCTCAAAAATTCTTGTTTTTTGGAAGGAGTTTCGCCCCACTTTTGACAATTTATACTGTTCGAGGAGCATTGAAGTGGTGTCACAACCCCCCAATTTTGATGAATTGAAGCGGAGCTGTTTGACTTTGGTCAAGAAATGGTTATATGAAGATGAACTTCATGACAAACTTTTGGAGGCACCTAAATTTGCATACAGTCGTCTCTTGGCTAAAGTCAATCACCTCCTCTTCATTTCATCAAAATCGGGGGTTCCGACAGCACTTGACGCTCCTTAAACAATACAAAATCTCAAAAGTGGAGCAAAATTCCCTACCAAAACAGAAGTTTTTGAGAGATTTTGAGGATAACTCTATTATTCAGAGGGTCTGAAGCATGATCTGAAGTCTGATCATGTCAATTGACTGGGAGGCTTTTGTTTTGGTTTTGAAGCAGCTTATGGTGCTTCGAGAGTGACCTTCATCCATGGAGATATTACACAACAAGACACCTTATTGCCAGCATGCCAGGGAATGGATGCTGTGGTATGCGCAGTCGGGGCTCGGGCAGGTTGGCGTCTTCCATGTTGCAACACGGATACCCCGAAATGTGTTGATTATTTGGGAGTGAAAGCCTTGGCTGAAGCAGCTGCTCTTGCTGGGGTAAATTAAAGCCCTTCCATGCTTCACAATCACTTGATGCAAGGTTTTGTGGTGCACATCTCTGAGGGGATGAAAAAATGCGTGGAATCCCATTGTTGAGCAATTTAATTGATCTCTTATGTTTCGTGTGCACGTTTTGCAGGTTCCAAAATTTGTTTATGTTTCATCTATGGCGGTGACAAGGTCTTGTGATAAGATTTCCTGCCTTCTCAATACACTATTTGGAAGAGTGCTCCACTGGAAGTACTTGGTATGAAATCATTCTACACTCTAACCCACAGGTTTTAGTTTCCTGCTGTGGACGATTCAATCTGAAGCAATCCGTTGTGAAGTAGAATGCCTCTCATAAGCAAGGACATCAGTTTTTCTTGAAAGTTACGAGTCTTCAATTGGGCTTATTATGATAAATTTGCCACTAATTTTGCTCAATTTCACTGAGTCCATATGGGAGACAGGATTTATTTCCTTTCCTCTAGTGACACGCGCTTATCATCATTGACCTGCATTCTTTGTCTTGCAATCATTGGGTGGCAATTAGATTGGTGCTATATGACATAGATTGGTGCATGCATTAGAATTTCCAATCATTGGGTGGCAATTAGATTAGTCATATACTTGGTGCTTTATGACAAGTCATGAACCTTACTCTAATTAACATGCCACACCAATTTTCATATCACATTAATTCAGATGTTTAGTGTGCTTAGTTGATCATCCTGTCCCTGAAGAAAATAGAGTGTTGGGCACATTGTTGATTATTTACTCCATCTACAGTCTGGGATAGTTCAAGTCATAGAACCTGAATCTCTGAATGGACGTCCACCCTATGTTCGGGTTAGTTTTGAAAATAATCAAACAAAATCTGAAGTATTTCCGAATTCTATTCTTACGCTACTAGCTCTGTGTAAAGTATGGATCTCCCAAACTGGTTATTTTTCCAAAAATTAAAACGACATTTGGTATTTCTTGAATTCAAAAATTGATATATTTCAAAATACAGGGGGAACAAGCAGTGAGAAATGCCTACAGGCATGAGGGTTTGGCGTACTACATAGTGAGGCCTGGTGGTTTAAATGACAACCTTGGCGGGATTCTTGGACTCACTGTTGAGCAAGGTACAGTCTTATTTCTTTGGAAGTATGATCCATTGACCGCATGACATTGTGGGCTTCTATTTCACCTTGCATGGTTTAATTCAGGGCCCCATGATAATCCTGGACTTCTGTTGGTACGTTTGCGAGGTCTAGAAATCCATCATCTGATGCTTTTCCATGCACAAAACGTGTAATTGAACTACATTACTTCCATTTTTTAGCAATTTTTGAAAAAAATCTATTTAAAATGAACTTATTCTTGAGTTACTTTTCAAATCAGTCGAATGTCATAATGTTATTGACGATTTGGGTTCAAATTCACATTTTGGGCGCCTTGGATACAAATACATCCTCCTACTTTGATCATGAAAGTCACATATGAGTATATGTGTATTTTCTCCTTGGACAGAAGATAGTGTAATAGTTAAAGTTTCAAACTCATGAATTCCAAAAAATGTGATTCCAAGACTTGGTCAGGTTTGAAGAGATTTTGCATATAGGCCATACATTGAGCTCCTTGTTCACTGATGGTTGGTAAAATGCACAGGTGATCAAGGGTCTGGGTCGATCACACGGATTGATGTTGCTTCTGTTGTACTAGCATGTGTCGAGGGCCACTCTACGCCGAATGTCACATTTGAGGTCTTCAACAACAAGAATAAATATGATCCCGCAGAGGATCTAAATAAGCTATACTCTTTGGAATCAGATGAGCCAGTAGTAGTGGAAGGTTCTCAAGTTACAAGTCCGCTTATAGCTTAAAACAGGGTAGGTTCATGATTTGGTTGTCTTTCTTAGTTACTAAAAATTTGACAAATTATTGGGCATGTCCTCACGAGGCTAGAGATTTAGTCTAAAGTGCACTCAGTTCTGTAACCTAATGAATATCCAAGAGGGCACAATAAATTCTTAGGAAAGGCGATTTTTCAATTTGGCTTGTGGAAGTATCAGTCCCACAAAATTCTTAGCAAATGCTCTCATGGGAGAACTGAAATTGTGGTTGGTTATAGTGATGAATCTGTGATGTTGTAGAGCTTGTTAGTGTACAGCCGCTGTGCTTTTAGTTCTGAATACATGGAAATAGTTCAACTTGCATGACCACCTACTGTAAGAGATGTTTTTTCTACTTTGTACATTGTCAGGCCTAGGTGTTGGAATGACACACTGCCCTTGACATTGGTTTGAATATCCACTTTTTTCTCCTTCAGATTTTCCAGGTTCTTTTCTAGGACCACTATAACAAGCATATAGCAATAAGAACAACTCTCAAACACGTGAAGATTTTGGATATTTTCATGCAGCCTTTTGTTGATAAATTGAAGATGTTCACAGATTGGTCCAAGATGACCCTAAACTACCAGAGGATGGTGGAGAGGTATCCAAAACTGAATGGAGTGCTTGATGGTTCTATTCCTAGTCATGAAATCTTCTCTCTACCATGGAAAAACTGCCCTTGTGGCCAAGCGCCACCTGTGTTCCAAATAAAAAGAAGACAGTGTTTATTGATGGGGTGTAAAATAAATATGATGCTATGAATATTCTCACTATGAAAGGAATTTAGTAATGCTACATGACTGATTTTCCTAGGTAAGTCATGCACTATGACGACTTGCACAGGTACATTATGTGACATTATGATATGTGTTATTAAGCATTTTATAGATGTACTTATTACTTTAAAATTAAGGCAACCTCTATTTGAGCGACTAGAGATATGTAAAATGTTATAGGTAGAGTTGTATCACTAAATTAGTTACAATTGAGCTTTTTCATAAGTATAAACGTGCTACATACATATAAGTGACTTATGAGCTATGCACATACAACTTCTATGTGAGATAAAGTTAGAGATTTGTATCGTTTTACAAGGAGAACGTTGCAATAATCTAATTTTAATTGAGCATTTTCATAAATGTAAATGCGATTCATGAACTTAGATAGCTTTTGTTTGATATACCATAAATATGTCTCACTTACGAAGTTTAGAATCTAAATTTTGAACTCGGGTCTTGAAGTACGTTCCAAGTTGGTTGGTAGAGGAAATTAAGCACATGTCACATCTATGATTACAAGCTTCTTTCTATTGCAAGTTCATTGGTCACCAGTGACCTATCTGATCCCATTTTAGTTTATTTTATTTTATTAACGATGGTTGTATCCAGAAGTCAATTCCTTTTCCCAACTGTGAAATCTCCTCTCTACTTGACGCACGGGGAGGTTACTTCATTGTCAAGTTGACACCACGTGCGGACAAAGTTTGCTACCCCTATATTACATGCCATATATAATTTTAAAATTTATGATATTTTTTCTACATATACATAACCATTGATAGTATCTTTTGTATACTTTTTTGAAATTTTTAGTCATATATCTTTTTTAGTAATTGTTTTAGTTCAATTCTGTGTCATTCTAGTTAGAAATGGTATGTTTTATAACAAATCATCAAATTTAGTTACCACTTTTGACTATGTCATAGGTACTGTGTATATCTACTCATGAAAAAAATTTGATAAAATTTTGACCCATTTTGGTGGTGCAACTTACCAAAAGAAGATTTTTTTTGGTCGCACGTGGTGTTCAACTTGACAATGGAGTGATCTACCCGTGACTTGACAGAAAACTTGCCAAGTGGTCAACTACCTCTTGTGCTTTGGCATTGGCCTGTTGGCATTCTGTCTCAAAAGAAGAAGAAGAAGTCAATTCCTTTCCGGGGGGAGGGGGGGAGGGTTGTGCATTCTTCATTAGAATAAAAAGTAATGTGTGTGTGCCACCTTCAAATCAATACCCTTATACAATATACAAAACAAATGCAAGGAAAACACATACAAATGAAGAGATTACAAATAGCCCTCAAACACATGTAATAATCCAATGTACATGCACCCACTCGTGGCTAAATCCAAATTTCCCATTTTCACTTGGAAGGTGGGCCTATTGTATTCTAACACATTAGAAACATTGCATGATAATAACCTAGAATACACATAAAAATTTTCTTCAACAATATTTTTCGATGTGTATGATGTTATGGCACATGAGCAATTAATGCGCCCTTTGTGTACCCATGTCGTTAGGTCGTAGAGGGTCAATTTGAGTCATACTTGATGATGCAATCCCTTTATACAATTAAATTTCACACACACACACACATCAAAGGGATGTGTTGGATGTGTTAATTTAGGTACATGGTATCATGCTTGATAACAACATACAATGATTGCTTATTGCAAGAAAATGTGGAAGATTATGTAACACAACAATAATTGGCCAAGTAGAATGCTTCAGGGAATGGTTAGGGAAGACACCACAGGCAAGCAAAATTCCAAGAAAGTTGGTGTATTTCACTTTTGACGATTTCGATTCACCATGTACATGATTAATTGGACATCCACCGATTACATATTTAATGTCATGAACACCATCTTGAAATTCAGTTGTTTAAATTTATAATGTTCTTTCATTCTTATTGATTCCACAACCTCAACTCCAAACTATGTATTGCCTATCATGACAATTTTAATGGTGTGACACTCTATGTACAAGAGCAAAGAAGATGTTCTTAATGAACCGTAAGATAGGAAAACCTATAAATTTATAAATAAAATATGGAAATGGCATGGTTTGGTTGCTAGAGATATTCATCTAAAGTTAGCCATAGATTTTGTGAATGCATATTGAAAAAAACACAAAATAAATAACATACCCCAATTACAAAGTGCAAAAATAAGGTTGACTTCACCATCGTTTAATTAGATGCAAGAGCTTAAGCGTGTTTGACCATCCTAATCCTATATGTACCATACTAATGTGCACCAACATTGTCATGGCTTGAAATATTAAGATCATGATATTCCGCAAAACATTACCACGTATAACAAGAACAAATACGAAATACATAATATACCCCCAATTACAGAGTGTATAAATAAGACTTTATCTCAGCATTATATTAGTAAGGTGTGTGTGCTTTAGTGGTTTTTCTTCAACATGCTCCTATATATGCCTTTCTTTATGTGCAACTACAAAATCATCAACTTTGGGAAGTGTGTTATGAAACAATCAGTGAAAAGCAGAAGAGACCACAACCAATAAAATACACATGGTTGAAAAATTCACCTATAAATAATGAAATTATGTCTTTAACTAAGTACATGCAAGGTGCAATTCGGGTGGGTATGACTCATTGCAAAGCTATGTCGAGCAACATTATACTAACCAATAAGATGAAATTCAATTTAAAATTGGCAACTATTATTTAAAGTGCGAAAGGGACCCACCACCTCCTATATTCATATTCACCCATCCTCCCATGCAATGAAATGCCTGCAAGTAGGTGAGACCAAGGGGACCTCCAATTTTTTTAAGCATTTATGTTGGGATCAAATGTTTCACTAGCATGATTTTTCCATTCCATAGTTTTGCACCTCAACAAAAAGTAGTCTTAGTATTAGCACTACCTTTGAGTGTCATTCATACCTCTTAAATTTGAACATTGGATGTGTTGAAACCTAGATCACTTCACAACATAGACTTATGGAGATGTGCTAATATCATCATTTGTGATATTTGACACCTACTTGCACACATGCATTGGTACTGATTAGCGAATACCATGAGGTCTTATTTACACAATCTTTGTTTGTTTGTTTGTGGCCCTCGACAATTATGCAATGTAATGCCCCCCCCCAAATGACCTTTGACATCCATGCTAACCTTTCATATGTACTGTAGATCACTTATTGGTGATTTACATTATTGACCCTTTACCCCCTCTCCTTTGCAACCTTTCAATTTCAATACGAGTTTAGATCCATGGCAACCATCTACATGTATTAGAGGCCCGTAACTGATGATTTTTTAGTACTTGATTATTGTATTGACCTTTTAACCCTTCCACACAATTAGAGTTAGATTCACATGTATTAAAGACCACAAATTAGTAAGGAATCAAGGTCTTTTGCATAGAAATCAATTCTATTATTATTTGGATAGTGCTTAATGTAGACCAAATTTGAATAATTTACATAACTACCATTATTGACCCTCTCACATCTTTCAAGTGATTATATGGTTTCCAAACTTATACTCCCACATACATCACTTGAGTTGTCGCGTGTTTTGATGCCAATGCAGTTTTCAAATTGATTAATCATGTCTTGCACGTCTACTTACCACAAATGAATGATTAATGAAAAAACCAAAACACTCTTGCACCGTATGGAGAGTGTTTCTTCCGTATGATTGCGTTTGAAGAGTTTGAAGAGTTTTTTTTGTTTTTTTGATTGTTCATACATAGAGAGTCCACATTATCATTGTGGAGTCAGAGAGTCGCACTCAATGTGGAATGTAAAGGATTCAATAACCCTAATTTATTCAGCAATAGCGTGAATATCTCATGATGTAGGAATCAACAAAGGCGATACTCTGCTCTTAGCAATTGTTCTATCATATAGAATTGGCAATTCCATATGTGTTAAAAAGGTGAGACTATGCAAGTTTAGGTATGGCACCAAAGAAGGAGTCTTCGAAGAAAAATAGCGTGTCAGTGGAAGAAGTTGTAGAAGGTTAGTTCATTACTCAATCGTTCTCAAACTCCATTATGATATTAATGATATATATCTATATCTTTATATTTAGGTCGTTCTCTTTGTATATAAAATGTATCTACCTTGGCGCAAACTGATTGGGTTTTCCGCACAAGAAATCCTTGATTTGGCACTGAATATGATGTTGCATGGTCTAAATCCAAAGCAAATTATGTCCCACATATTCCCGGGTCCACTGAAGTTTAGTATAATCATCTTTGAATCCCTTACAGTTTAGTTACACGCCCATAGTTGTATTGTAGTTTTCATGTTGGACATTTTTTTTCTTGTAGATTGTATCAGTGTAACTGTAATCGTAGACAATTCGACCACAACTTATGGTTGTGATCATGAATAGGCAAGATTTTCCTTCCTCAAAATATGGTAATGAATGTCACTTAAAATATGTCTACTATATCTTTCATTTCACCTCTATTCAGGAACATGGTCAAATTTGACAACACGTTGTAATCGGTGCACTCCTTTGGAGTTTCAACTAGCATATCTTACAACTAATACACAATCCTCTTATCAATTAATTTCTTTTCATAGTTCAAAGTGATTCTAAGTTGTTCATGGATGTCACAGATCCAAACCAGGGATTTGGCAAGTTTTACTATCCAACTGGAGCCACATATGGTATATGTATTCTCTACCTCTACCTCCCTTGCTTATGCTTTGAAAATACTTGTTGTTTAGATATGTAAAAAAAAAAGAAAAAAGAAAAAACTTTGGCATTTCTTATGAGATGTGAGAGAGGCATGTTGACCTATACGTGGCCAACATTTATGGGAGAGGATGTGTATAGTTTCAACGACTACGTTAGTAGAGGGGCATCCAGACCGATCGGAGGAATCATCTAAGCAACTAAATCACCTCCTGAGTCACTTGAAAGTTGCAAGTGCTAATCAAGTGACGCCACCCCTGAGCCGATCCAGTGGCCATAATGTATGTGCACTTGGAAGTGCCTATAATAGAGTCCGCATACCATAGTAGAATGAGCTGCAGTGTCCGAGGCGATTTTTGAGCATCGTCGGTCAAGATTCTAGTGTTTCCAAGTCCAACCGGTTACATGTTGACATCTTTTGATTTGTAATCTTTAGGTGTTTTGAGGTATATTCCTTAAGTTCCTCTCGAATGATCGGTAATTCTCCTGTAGTCAAACTCAATCAATCGGTTCCTCTGTAGCCCAACGGCCAGTTCTCCATGTCAGTGGAATGAGGTGCAAGAACGCTGTGTTTGGGTGCAGAAGGGGAATGGGTGCTATCAACAGAGCAACCACCTGCAACAACACCAGCACCAGCAGTTGAAGAAGAAGATGTGGAGAAACCACCTCATGCAGGTCCCATTGCCATGGAACTTGCCGATCTACCGAGACCTAATCGGCAACGCCATGGGCGAGGCTTCTACAGAATTGGTGCGAATGAGTATATCGGAGACTGGAAAAATGATAGAATGCATGGTCAAGGTGCGTACCTTCCTATGAATCTATTGTATGCGGTTCCACATGAAGTGCATGTTCCTTTGCATACTTTTCACCGCGCGCCCAATCCTGCTCAAGGCGTTATAATGTTCTTGAGCGACCCCACTGTTCACTCCCTATTTGATCCTAGTATAGACTTTCTCAAACACTATTGCGCCATAGTGTTTGACGAATGCTCATTTTTGGATCCTTCCTTAGACCTTGGAGATTCTCTATGTGAACATGCCATTTTGTCATGTAAATAGTGATCGTGTGTCACTGCAACTCGAGTACCAACCATCACTAACACCTAAAACTATAACATAGCAAAGGCACACATACACAACACACCTCCACATTTTTGCCAAGTGAGAAGGAAGAGAGTCAAACCCTAACAAGGGTTCTAATTCTCTCTTCATATGCACATAATGAGTCAAGTTATCTCTCACTCCGCCACGGGAGAATCCAAGAGTGTAAGTAAGGAGAGAAGAACTCAAGATTTTATTGCAACAACATGCAATCTTCATCTCACACAAGCTCTCTCCACACACTCACTCACAAGGCTTGATTTGGCAAGAGTGCCAAGCCAAGGAGGAGACTCCTCAATTAGGAGCATCTCTCCAACTCCTAGGGTTCATCCATCCAACTCTATATGGATGAAACCCCCTGGATGCGGTGTGGATGTTGACGTCGCAAACCGTGACAAATCTTACACTCACAAGTGAAGCTTTGTGTTTCCAAAAACATTCTCAAGAAACTTCAATGTTATAAGGAGCAAACAAATTTATCCGTATTTTTGTCCGAATTGTGGTTGACTCATAAAGCTCCGTGACATTGTATTTTGTTCCATCTGTTACGGGGATCGCAATTCCTTACCACCGGTTCTCTTCCACTTGATGGTTTCGTGATCTACTACAATAGTAGATTCTCACTCCATATTCCTAGAATTTCCACCCGTTTAGTGGAAGAGGACTAATGATAAGGAACCATGAATGTTGTAGTTGTCGCTTGGAGGTAATTGATAGCAAAGCATGTTGTAGGTTGCTTCAAATATGCAAATGGAGCTTCATATGATGGTCATTGGGAGCAAAACATATATATGGGAGCTGGACTCTACAAGGTTCATCCAAACTATCCTTGATTCCACGCATTCTTTAGGATTGGTCAAGAATCCTTGTAACTTATGTATGGGTTTGTTAGAAACAATCATTTGCATGCCCTATATACACGTGAATTGTGATACACCATTTATAGTATTTAGTGGCACATACATTATTGATGAAAGGTCTAAACTAGATGCCTATAGAACTAGTAGTAGTGCGTCCGCTGATTATCAACATGGTGTTATTTGTCAATATAACTATCTCTTAGAAGTGCATAACTATTTATGGTATGATATTTATCGTAACACATTGGAGTGGTAGGTTGATGATAGGTTGGGTTCTAGTAGGAATTGGTCCTACATGTAGTCCAATTCGTATAGATGTCCACACCACGACACGGCCTATAAGGCTAATCTTGAAGTTTTTGCAAGTGGGGTCTTAGCATGCAAGATTAAGTTGACCAACAAAATGTTTGTGTTGGAATGCATACGTAGTGGCCAAATGGGGCAACTTATTTTGGTCAATGGCGAGACAACAAGATGCATGGTGATGGAACATACATAGACAGAGAGGGGAACTCATGGGCTGGGCAATTCTTCAACGGAACTGGACCTGGTCTTATTTGTGAAATAAAATAATTCATTCAGTTTCGTGTTATTTCATGTTGTGACTCTTTTTGGTCCCAAAGTAGAGTTGACGATTTGCTTACCACATAGTTGGTGCATTGGATAAATCAAGAAGGTTCATTCTTACACCTACCTCATATCTCTTTCAATGCATGCCTCAACAGTTTCAAAATTGATTTATGTTTTCTGGCATCTATTCCTCAATGTTGGATCTTATAAATACTCTTCCACTAGTTGATACCAATAGAAAATGTGGAGCGCTTAGATAACATGCCAAAAGCCCCCGTAACTATGAACATAATGATATATTTGGTAATGGAGCATGATTGTTAGCAATAAACCACATGTGGGAGCAATAAACCACATGTGGGAGCAATAAACCACATGTGGGAGCAATGCTATCTGAAAAGTGGTGGTTCACTTTCCTTTGCAGTCTCTAATTCTGAAAGTGGGATTGGGTTATATATCTTACAAGCCTAAAAGCCTATCCCCCCCCCAACATCAACAGTTCATATATTTATTTCCTTCAGATTGGCATCATTAGATTTCCAATGGTCAATGCAACAACGATTTCAATAGGGATGTCGATTATATAGGGTACGCCAGGTGGGAATTTGGTACAATCTTAGGTGATTGTAAGTTGGAAGGTGGAAGCTCCACTTTGTGCAGATTATGTTCGATGGATACCCGATCCCCATCAACAAGTTAGGAAGATTATAACTTTCATTGGTCAATCAATGATTCTGCTGCACCACCATTGATGAAGAGACCTCACAGCTTGTAACTCAAGCTTAAATATCAAAACAAGAAGAAACGAACAATTCCAAGAAAATTGTGCCATTTATTCAGAAAACTGGCTTTCAGGCATAAATAACACGTATTCTAGTTTTTTGTATTTCAGTAAAAATATTGTACAGAAAATTTGCAAAAAACTGGTCAGAACGGATGAGGGATCTATCCAAAAACTGGACGTTACCAAACAATCTGGAATCTCCAACAGCTAATCATCATACAGAGGAAATGGAAAATGTGAGAGAATGTGGTATTCTCAAAATTTCGCAGATTGAGATTGCAGGTCTTACTCTTCGTCGTACAAATCCTCCACAAAACACTCCCCTGTATAGACAGTGGCACTTCTTGGGGTTCCACAATTCCCTTCGGCAAAAACAGCTCGGTCATTTGCTGCCATATGTGAGATAATCTTGTAGATCATCTCCACCTGCAATAGTTCAGTAGTAGAGATGAGAAACAAAACAAACAAAAAATAGAGGATCTTATGTATATAATCACAACCATGACCCAAAATGGCATCAGAGACCCCAATAGGTCTGGTGGACTCCAATTAGAATGAATCAGCCCTCCACCTTGTAGAAGACTTGTTTTTAATAGAGCCCCTTTATCCACAATATATGAGTTTACATAGACGCC
This sequence comes from Polytrichum commune, assembly GCA_950295325.1. NCBI lineage: Eukaryota > Viridiplantae > Streptophyta > Polytrichopsida > Polytrichales > Polytrichaceae > Polytrichum > Polytrichum commune. Next base: position 64,204,563 of record OX485804.1, read on the forward strand.
ACGAACCCCAAGCCACATTATTTATCAAAATACTAAGTACATATTTGCATCCAAGGACACCCAGGTTGTGTATTTGAACCCAATTCTTCAATATCATTAAGCAATTCAACCAATTTGAAAGGTACAATTTCAAAATGAGTTAATTTTAGATAGGGTCTATATTGCAACAATTAGCTTAAAATGGAAATATGTAGCTGATACACACGTTTCTGTGTAGTGAGAGGCCCAATATGGGTCTCTCACATGCCTAGGGGTCAATCTCTATATTCCTAACAAGCCAAAAAGTTGTTGCTCATGGTTGTGGTAATGCTACTTTTCCCAACCATATGGATGTAGTCTAAAACTTTGCATTTATAACTTTCTCTTGTATGTAAACTTGATATAAGGTCTGGAATTCATTATTTATAATAAATACATTATTTGAGCTGGACCCTCTCAGGCAATTAGGACTAAACAGTAAAGGAAATAGGAAAGGTCAAGATTCAGTACCTGCTCAGGAACCTTACAACGCTTTGCAATCTCCTCACAAGTAAGGGCCTCCACTGGGTCTTTACAGCTGCACATGCAATACCGACGTTGAATCTGTTTGTCTTTTGTCTCGGATGTTTGTAAAAGAGAAGAGATGGCTTATAGGGACAATCATGGTATTGCTTCCTCTTCCAGTTAGTCTGATTCTATATGTAATTTGGAAATGGACATCACCAGCATCAGAAGGACCTTGAAGACTTGAGACTACTGCTTGCTTTCAAAGGTTACTACTCCCTTGCACTGGCAAGGACAAGCCGACCCGCATCTAATCTCCCCAAAGGGTCCCCCCACCTGGTTGGTTAAAAATATCCAATTCACCTGATGCTCCCACTGTGATTGGGTGGACCATAGTGGAAGGGTGCACCAAAAATCCATTACTAGGAAGGTCATCCATCTGAACCCAATTCTGGCCTTAAACCCTAAGTGTCTAGGAGGCCCAATCTGGGCATTTGCATGTGCAAAAACATGTGTTTGAGCTATGTATTTACATTTTTAGCTAATTCGAGTGCACTTTTTAAATCGGTTGAATACCTTAATGCTATTGAAGATTTGGGGTTCAAATACACAGCATGGGTGCCCTTGGATGCAAACACATACATAGCCATTTCGTGTATAATACTTAGTGTAGGCCACATGTGAATATATTTTTATTTTCTCCTTGACAAAATATAACATTAAAATAAAGTTTCAAACCCATAAATATAATGAATCTGATATTTAGACTTGGTGAAGACTTGTAGAAATTGTATATATAACTATATATTGAGGCCCCCTATGTCCTTTAAGGGTTAGCCTTGGAGTTCCCCTGGGATCCGGGTTAAGGCCTTCAGTTTAAGCCACCCCAGATGCTTGTACTATCAATCTACAAACATCACATCCTGTTCAAGTAGACCAGGAACTTCAGGACAAGTCATTGTTTATCAATCGAAGGGCTCCATTGATATACATACTGATTGATCGGACGATGATCTGTAATTTTATTCACTCTCAATCCAAGAAATAGCAGAAATATTTCCAATCAATTATGTAAACAAGAGCACATATCAATTCCTATTCTCTTAGCAGAGATCATAGTGCCACTCATACACACCTGGCTTCATTGAGCACAAACTGGACTCTCTTTTGTAAGGCGAGCACTTCAGCAGCCGCCTTCTTACCGGCCTCCACACCTACAAGCAGGTTAAAAAATTCCCGATAGTGAACAGATAAATCAAGACCACAAAAAACAGATTCTTGTAAATATTTTTAGATTAGAAGCTACAAGAAACTACATCCCAAACTTCCAAAGAGCAGTTTGATACAGTTCAATGACACAAAAGTAGTAGGCAGTTCCCTCCTGAGACTATTTTGTATTCTCCAGTGAGGGTGCTCTTTAGCAAATCTGTTCATTTGACCAAGATAAGAGGTTTATGAGACTCAGTCCTCCCCAATAAGGCAATTGTAGATAGTATTGTTACTCCAAGCCCCAGTTATCTTTCATTTTATAGATAGTAACTTTAATTTCAAGATGGACCCTCTGTCACCCTAGAATGAAAAAAATTGATGGGTTAAGTTTCTCTAAATTTTTTTTTAGGTTTCATGGAGTGCACAACCTAAATATGTCACAAAGAATTGTAGAGGAGCAGGAACTGGAGATTTTGCTAAAACTTCTTAACCATCATGGGCCTCAAGGGTGTTATATGGAGGGGTTTAATATTGCTTCTTGATAAATTTTGTTGAAAGTATCAGAAGTGACCATATCTAAAATTAGAACATTTATCACATGCATTGTTTCAATCAGGACATACATTTATCTATCTATCTTTATATATATAATGAATTCTAGGGAGATTTGAGCTTATATAAACAACCTGACTCAAATATATATTCTGTGTAACTAATCACTGTTGTCAAGTATTATTATTTCTTGATCAAGATTATGATATATATGGATTCAATACCATAGACTAAAAAAAAATGTCCTTTGAGCACTTGTTGGGTTCTCATAAATATTGTCACATATCTCGTATAAACAAACCATTGGTCAAAACACCATTTAGAGAAGCCAGACAGACTGATTGGTACCTGGTTGATGATAGGCATTGATGTGGATAAGACTTGCGTATAGCCCGACCGCACGCTCATACAGAGCTATCATGGCCCCAACAGATTTGGGTGTCACCTCCTCGACTGTCAACGTGATAGACTCTCTCTTGTTTGAGTATAGTGCAGACCTTGTGCCCTTAAAAAACCAAATCCAGGCAGACAGGGAAGATGTTAGACAGGATGATGACGGATAATAAACATCAATAAATCTCAAACTTACATGTAATTGAACTTTACTTTGAAATATATCTGAAATATAAATTTAACTTATATTTCAGTAAAAGAAATCTTATTTGGACTATTGAATTGGACTATGTATATGATTACCAAAAACTTCAGATGAAAATTACATCGAACGCATGTAAATTTGAGTACAGTGATGTTTTGCGCAAAGTCTTTAAAGAGGGACAAAACTGTGGGTTTTTAGGGGATTTTTTATTCAAAGCTCATTCACTTGCCTTATGTCGGAGCCTAATTTTGAAAGACATTTGAAACTCCTTTTTCAATCCCTTCCAATCCCAAAAACTTAAGAGAGGAAATCTAAATGGTGTTTGCCCATGGGACCCACCATCCTTAATCCTGGATTGGCCTATGCAAGGCTAGCTTGGCCCACCCACCCTAGTATGACAAGCTAGAAAGCTGGTTTTGTAAGCCTGACACTCTTTTAGCATGTCAATCTAAGCCTTAAGAAAGCTTGGGTGACTTACCAATACATTCTCAAACTCACCTCTATTTTTCTTTCTTTTTCTGGAGACAGAAGCACAACAAGCCAGCGGCAAGACAAACCCACTTTTTAGCCAACTCACCTGGAACTTGATCCCAAGACTTTACTCTAATATATCTGAAACTTGGGTTTTGACCAAGACAACTCAACAGTGAAGAGTCAGAAAGTATGTGCGTAAAATCTTTTGGAAGTGATTCCAACATACCTGAAGCATTCCAAATAAGTAGTCACCGCATGTGACTCCTGGCTCCAATTCCCAGTCCTGACCAGGAGGTCTATCTCGTAGGACTTCGATGAAAGTGGCAAAAAAGTTGGGTACGCCATCTCTTAGTTGTTGAATGTACCTGGAAAAGTCACCGATCCCATCAGCCTTGTCTACAGTGTCCTCTTTATCAAACTAAATCTGAGTTGTTGCATTTCCAATCAATTTCTTGATATTCACTCACTCTCCATTCCAATCTTTGTAGAGACTCATTAACAACCAGTTATCAGCAATGGTGATGAGCACTTACATTGAACCATCTGTATTACTTCAGGGATATATTTGAGGGAATCGTGAGTTCTATTTTGCTTATGAAAAATAGAGCTGCAATTACAATGAGCCAAGAGACTTCCTCAAAGATTCTTCACAAACTATCCAGGATTTTCAGCTAAGAACAATTACCAAACATTGTGGAATGGGAGAGTATCAACTTACGCATGTTGATCAGTGCTTCCTTTGTTCCCATAAACAGACAGTCCTTGATTCACCTGCAACCAGCCATGTTCATCTCATGAAAAGAAAGGACATTTACCCTACACACATCCAACCTATAGATAGAGGGAAAAATGCCTTATAGAATAGCAAAGAAGACTTGGGTGACATAAAAATGTCAACTTTATGTATACAGCAACACCAATATGTGCTTTCACCGCTTTTGCAAATTCTGTTTGACAACATGATCGAATATTCTCTATTATGCTTACCTTCTGCATTCAAAGGTTTGCTCATCAATCAACTTACAAGTAAAAGATGTAAATTAGAAGTCAAATACCTTATTCCCATCCAAGTCGAATTCCTTGCCTATAGATTCCATCACAAGCTGCTGCAAGTACCGGCTGAACAACAACAAACTGTCTTTGTACGGTAGCACCACCATATCCTGGAAAATAGGTTCAACAAGAAGCAAATCTTTTAGGTGAGATAGTAGATGATGCAACTGCAATATTATCTGGAACTACATAACATAAGAGAGTAACCTCTCTACCCTACTCTTGCACTCATTTCCACAAATCATCAAATTAAATAACATCGTATCAATCTGCACATTATGTGCATCCTCACTAACTGAAAAATACACTGAATGCTAGAAAAATATGCAAGTTACTCCCACAACAATCTTGATTGCACTTTGACAAGGAATATCACCTTGGCTCCAACGCCACCAGTGGCCCAGTACCAGCTCAAAGCCAGAAGTGCAGCTGGATTTTTTTTAACCTGGCATTTCATAATTGAAGATGTCTTAGAATCTAAGGGTTATGTTGAAAATGAGACCATTCTAAACCTTAAAGAACCAAGTGGTCAAGTCCTTTGATAATACAATGATGATACACAACTTGGTTTATATTTTCTTAAGGTTATATCTCTGTCAAAAGTAAGGCAGATCAAGAAATGGCACTTCGAAATACTAAATGCAGAAGGAGCGCAGCTGGGGACAGAGAAGGAGCTGATGATGGTTTTGGTTCACTATCCTCACAAATCCTGAATATGTACTGGATTGGAGATTATTTAAATTCTACTTGAAACTTCCATATCCACCAAAATAACATAAGAGAATTCTAGGGATCCAGGCTGACAGCATCTAAATAGAATATAATGATTTGTGGAAGACAGCCAAGTACAAGCATGGGATGTTATAAAATCTGGAATTTGTAAAAACAAATGTAGAATTACAGCCTCCCCTTAGTTATAACCAATCATTGTTATCTTCCTTCCTGCGAGCATATGCAATACTTCTCGGGTTGCCACTTGCAGAGATCCTCATGATATTCTATTTTAAAAGGTTTGTTGGACTTTAGAAAAACCTTAAACTGCAACAGTCTAGCTGTTGGCATTTTGATCCTTTCTTATGTTTTAAGAACTTCATATTGTCCAACTTTACACCAGCTGTAAAGAACTGCTGTGGTCATAAAGGAGTTGCTCTCAACTTGCTGTTGGATTGAATATTGAAACAATAGCTTAGGTGGACGTCAAATCTTATATCACAATTCTACCTGTACTCTGCAGAGTTGACCTGTGTAATTGCATTTTGCATTGAGGTAAAGGTTGTCTGAATCTGTTCAATCCATGATATTACATTCAGCTTAGCAGTGGCCAAATAATGTGATTAAAGAATTCCAAAGACCATATTGCTAACATCCAGAGTTAGAGTACTCCTAGAGCAATCCAATGGGAAAATATTGGTTGATCCTGTAAGTACGAAAGTGAGGATTCAGAATATACACTAACCGATGGGTTTCTGGTGGTTTCGTCCATGGCAGCAGCACCAGCCAGCATTTCACGAATATCAATACCCTGGTCACCAAAAGTGTAGCTTCTAGTGATGAGTTCTGAGACAAAAGGATCAAGACATAATCCTATGTGCCACTCATAAACAAATGCTTCTCTTGTGCCATGCAAAATAGAACGACTGTAAGTTAGAGAAAAAAAAAGGCTCACTTGTAAGGCAGCTGGGAGTAATCCAACAGCCGACATCTCAGATGTGCGGCCTCCCACCCAATCAAACATGGGGAACCTTGCCAACCAGCCTTCTATCTTTGCAGTTTCATCCAGCAACGATCCTTCTTGAGTGATAGCCACACCCTGAAATTTTGAAGGAGCTAAGAAAACTGATATTTCAAATTCACAAGGATGTCGACTATAGCTCAAGCTTCTTTCCTTTCTGAGCAGGTCTTTCAAGTTTTTCTACATCTGGGTCACAGATATAACGACCAGTAGAACTGCACTTGATTGTTTTCCAGATCACATAGTGTCTCAACCAGAAATTTACAATTCAACTCTTTGTGCATCAGATTGACATTCCTCCCTACTGCTCCAAGGTTTCCAGACAATTATTGGACAATTATCAGTACCTGTTTGGCAAAGTCAAGACCCTTATCCCGAAATGCCTTCTGCACTTCCAGCAATCCATTGCGGGTTTCTGGAGTTCCCCCACTCTACAAAGTCCACTGAGATAGCAGATAAGTTATCTTCGAAGAAAGCTAAGTATCCGCTTACTTTGCAAGTTCTTGCAATATCCAGTTGAAATAGAAGAGGAAGAGATATGTAGAAATATAATGTAACTAAGAAAGGAAGAATAAAGCAAGACACTTAAGTATGTGGACTTAAAAAAACCACAACAAATACTATACCATGTTCAGCAAGGCTGTGATAACTTTATAGTCTCTGCTCGACGACTCTGTTCTGAAATAGTTGCTGTCAAACTAATGCACACAAAATAGGAAGAGCCAACAAAAAAAAAAAGTTCTTTTTGCGCAGTGCAGACCTTTGAAATGACAACAACAAGGGTCGAAGAAAGCTCTGGACCCAGCTGGGCAATTTGATGATCAATTCCAGCAGGATCTGTGTTGTCAATGAAGCGCAACTGCAGCAGTATAAAGAAAGGCAAACTTGGAACATAAGAACTTCCATTGCATAGAATCCATCAATATAAATGAAAGCAAGCAATGTAGGCACATCTTTTCAGACCTGTTTTTCAATACAATAGAGGTATCCTTTAACTCGACATGGCTTTTGATCAGGAGTCGGTTGGTTTGCATACAACACCTCCCATGTTTAGTAAGTTTTTGGTGCACACATGGAGGTAGTGTGGAGGTTTGAGCAAAGAGCATTCTATGCAGGTTTGTTGAGAGCCAGACTTGTTTTGGCATGCAAAGAGGTGCTAAAATAAGTTTGGCCCTCAATGAACTGAAGTAGGTTGCTCTTCATTCAAATGAATACACTACTTCGAGCATGCACTTCAAGTGGAAAGAACTTATTGATATTGTATGCATAACAACCAACAGAAAATCAGAACGGACCAACTCCCAGTGAAAGTCCCATTGAGTTAAACAAGAACTCTAATTACTCTATAAAATCACAGTTTGCAAGTGAAAATTTGGCTGCCTGTTTACCTTTAGGGGAGGATTATCCGGTGCCAATGCTTCAGCAACAAATTGAGGACCGAGAGCAGATCCTCCAATACCCACTGAGAGGACTGAGGTGAACCGATCCATTGGGCAGGGAGGTGGCTTGATCTGAGAGGGAAACCCCAAGTAAGTCCCCACGCAAATAAACATAGGAGAAGACAACAACACAAGAAAAGAAAAGAAAGGCTTCAGCTAATGCTGTGACCCTGCACAGACTGCTAAAATTTTCAGAAGAAGCAGCTCTTGGCAAGGATCAACACAACCATGGACAGTGTGATTGGGCTTTCTGAAGTAGTTTGCACATCAGAGTTACTCTCTAACTCAGATCGCATGTTCTACTTCTATATCGGTTCATGGAGGGTCAAAATTATTTTGGTATGCCAAGAGATGATAAATTGAATTTGACCCTCACTGAACCAAAATAGGCTGCTCTACATTCAGAATGAAACACTACCTCCGAGGATGCGCCACAACTGGGAATAGATAATATGATTTTGTATGCAAACCAACCTGTGGAGAATCATAACTCTTATCATTCATGAATTAATACAAAATTGTAAGAATCCTGTAAAATGCTGGGTACCTTCCCATTGACAACACCTTTGGCAAAGGCCATCACATCCTCAAAAGTTCTGGCGACCAGGTTCTGGAGGAACGGAGTTGGGGCAAGCTCAGGCTTCCGGAGCCAGTAATGACCCACCATACGACCCTCATCTGGATTCGCAATGGAGCCTCCTTCAAGCTCAGCCATCGCCTTGAACGCATGCTCAAACCGTGGCTGCATGGAATCATAAAACTCGTCCGTGAATCCAATTCGGCTCACATCCAAAGAGAGACCCAGCTCCTTGTCCTCATATAACCAATGCACATACCTCTCCCACAGCGCAATTGGGTCTGTCTCCAATTCGGGTTCCGCCCTTGTTGATGTCTCCGTGGTCACCACATCGGTCGACACAGCACCAAGTCTCGTTGGCGCCATAGATCCGGAAACCGGGATCGATGACATTGCATTCCTCGCAACCTGAGCCCGGAGAAAAGGATAAGCTCACATTCTTGAAAATTGCAATAAACCTATGTTGTCTCTAGACGAACCGCCAGTCATTGTCGCAAAACCCTTACACGAATTAGGCACTCTTTTCGATGGGCTTCAAACTCTTCATTTTTTTTCTGAATTGAGCTTCGTACTGATTAAGGAATGTGGTTTACATGCAGATGAGGAGAAAACCTCAGAGAAAGAGTTTCGGAAGTCTGCCATACATGTGTTCTCACTAATTGTAGTGGTTGTTGCATTCCTTGCATATCCAAACCAAAATCAAGTTCCCCACAGTTTGGCAGAGAGACCTCCCACAATAGGTGCTTCGACACAGAACGTCTACAATTTTGGGTCCTACAACATCTAAAGAGCCCGTAAATGAGCTCCTGCAATCGAACTGTTAGCTACGTGATCAGCGATGCGGGACAAATTTGTGTCGTAGAACTTTGTGGCGAACTTAACCCTTTGATTGCAGGAGCTCGTATGCGGGCTCTGTAGCTGATGTGAGACCCAAAATTGCACACATTCTGTATCCTGGCACCCATTGTGGGAGCTTTCTCTGCCAATGTGTTGGGAATCCGGTGTTGGTCTGGGTATGCCGGTAATATGCTGATCACGTAACCACATAACCCAACGGATGCTTACACAGAATGTCTACAATTTTGAGTTTCCACAACAGCTACAGAGCCCGCATATGAGCTCCTGCAATCGAAGGATTAAGTTCGCCACAAAGTTCTACGACACAAATTTGTCCCGCGCCGCTGATCACGAAGTTGACAATTCGCTCATTTACGGGGTCTTAAGATGTTTTGGGACCCAATATTGTAGACATTCTGTGTCTACGAGACAAAACTCTACCCCAACACTGATCACATAACCCACGCGACCCGACCGGCAGCGCCAGAACAAGAACTACCGCAATTCATTTCCCTCCCCACACACCCCGCATTGCCCCATTACCAAAACAACGATTCCGCAATCCAAATAAATAAACACGAAACCAAAACCAACAAAAAGACCCAAAACACCCCAAACACGAAACCAAAACCAAAAAAAAAGACCCAAAACACCCCCACCTGACCCACTTACCTTGGCATTACTCTTGGAGGCCTCGCACCGCACGTGCACGGCGAGCCTGCCATCCTCGAAGTCGGCAGCCAGCGAATTCCCGCAATGCACAAGTCCAGGATGGGCAGAGCCATAAATCTGCGACGCACGTCCACACCTATCGATCATTCCCATGGCGGACTGCAGAGCGGCCCCCGCCGTGCACACGGAGCCTGCCATCATCCCTGTTTGGCTGCCCAGCCTGCCTGCGCGCACTGGCTGCGAACCAAAGCTCTCCGAACTCGGGGCCGAATGCGCTACATAGAATAGAATGCCACAATATGAGAGAGAGAGAGAGAGAGAGAGAGAGAGAGAGAGAGAGCTCTATGCGGTTTTGCAATGGCAGGATGGATGGCGAGCTGTGGCGGAGAGACTGCGAGCTCGGTCGGGCGACAGCGAGAGGAGGGCCGGAGCTTCGACGCGCGCAGATCGGACGGATGTATTTCATCCACTTGGATGGGAACTTGTGGATGACACCTGGATGATGCGTTTGCAACTTGTGGGTTTCAGTTAAAACAAAAGATGTTATGACTCCGATGTTGTCGGCTGTGTGAATCATATTATATTATGATGGCACTTCGTAAGTAGACGATGAAAGGAGGGTGCACAACACTTTTACAATGGGTGGGAGACCATTTTGGGGGCGGAGAGTCTCCTAGCTCGTGCCATGCCTATACTATACTATACTAGGGTCAGTTGCTCCTCCTTTGGCAATGTGAGGAGTCCTTCTTGATAGGGAAAGTTCATCTCTTTTTGAAATCTACTGATATCAGTAAGGATGTTTCATCCTACTCGCAATAACCTCGTTGAATGTAATGTATGGAGGTTTCGCCCATTCACTTCATTGCATACAAGGCATAAACTCCTATCAAGATAGAAACTCTCTCATTGTTGTGGACCAGGTGTTGGTCTTAGTTTGGGCACTCCGGTTGAGTGACACACAATAACAACTTTCGCTATATTCACCAAGAGAGGACAACAGCTTCAAGGTGCGCATATTAGATAGATGTGTGTCATCCATTGGCATGTTGCGAAATCCTTTGTTGGATGGGACCTTGAGGATGAAACAAGAAAGAAAAAAACCAAAATGACTCCAATGTTGTCGCCAACATGAATTATGATATTGTTTCAATTTGAGTTGGTCTAAGTCCATATGTAATCCCAAATCGAGCATTACAAAATTAGAAGGTCCCTGAAGATTATTGTCTCCTTTCAAAGGTGAACACCTTGAATGGGCACAAACAAGTTGGGTGGCACCTTGTCACCCTCAAGGGCAAGCACCTAGGTTCCCACATTTTTGGTTGGTTGAAACTCTTGGTTCACCCAGATACCCCAACAAGGTAGATTATTGATGGTAGGGTGCACTGGAAGGCAATGAAACATGATGATACATTGTAGTTGTTGTTGTTGGTTTCAAAAAGAATGGCTATGATGTTGCCACCATTATGAATTATAGTATGGTTGTGAAGCTCTCCTCACTTGAGGCCAAATAATGCATCATGAATTGCAATAGGATCAATGGAAGAAGGTTACACAACAATTTGCAATCGCTAGATGGAGGGGAATTGTTGTTGCAACCCAAATCCACAATTAGTTCAATGGTAGTCCATAATGTAACAATGGTAGTTGCCAAGCAAAATCAAATTCATTTTGCACAACCAAGACCACACACAAATTACTCCAATTTCCCTTGATAAACCTAAGTGCATAGCCCATGGAATACGCCCCACTACAAGATGCCCCAGATCCTGATATGAATGGGGTTTAGAGTCACAAACCACCTTGACTTCACAGTTATGGACATGCCTTGAACTCCCAGCGAGTTATTCTCACACTCACTAGACTCACTGACCCTCTATTGGGAGTTCATGACAACCCTTACTAGTGCGGATCACTAAGGAGCCCAAACGGTTCCACCACGACTAGCTACATTAATCACGAATTGGGGAAAACATTGGAATACCACCCCATGACTTCACTATCCTTCCCACTCCTATAAATTTTTAGTCCTCCATGCATGGCCCCCACCTCACTCTCAAAGAATGCAATGTCCACCCCAAGTGAGGCAGACCACCAATTGTGGGGTTAACTCTCCTACAGACTTTGTCAGGCTCTACATGCCACATCCTTTATCCGATCGGAGTGTTCATTACATCATTGGAAAGCCCTTGAAATTACCTTCCCAATTGTAGTTTAACATATATGAGTTGAATGAGATTTCAAGTTAAGGGGATGTTGTTGCCTTCTAGGGGGTAGCATGAGGCTCTTTTCAGGATAACCCCCACACTTAGCCTTCACAAGGCTTAGTTTGATTTCTTAGCCCTTCTTTAACGCCACCCATGTATTTGACCACCATTCCATATGGGTGACCATTGCCTCATCTCCTTAGAGTAATTGGGCATCACTCCAAGGTCCACCCCCGCAAGCGCCATGACGAGTCATTCCAATTATGGGTATGACATTCGTGGTGAAGAGTTTGTGAGCTTAGTTGGGGCACAACGATATGCCACAAGAGATTAAGGGAGAGGAGAAACTTCCATGCACACAACAAATGGATGTAATTCATGAACTCTTGCGGCATTTTGCCATTGGATGGGAGCTTATGGATAAAATCTAGATTATGTATTGCAACTATTGTTCTTCCTCTTTAGTATGACACATTTGGGAAACACAAAAAATGTCGTATTATAGAGGTGTCGTCTTCTCATTAATATGACAATTGTTGTATTATCGAGGAAAGACAAAAACATAAGCAATATGAGCTTAAAAGTATATACAACGAGTTTAAGCAATTTAAATTGTATGAGATAATAACTTATAACTCCAAAAAAATACAAATATTCTCAAGAACTCTTGGAATAGGAGTTCAAAGATCTTTGGTGTTGCCTACCCAAGTTAGCAATTGTCATCTTATCTAAATTCCCTACTAGCTTTTGAAAATTAATAATTTCGTTAACACCAAAATTTAAAGAGTTGTCCAGTAAGACATTAGACAACAATGATGCATGACGTTTAGCATCACCAAGTTTTACTGTAGGTGGAGCAACATCATCCACATATATTGAATGTAGATCAATATTAACATCAAAACCTTGTGCATAATCAATTCCCAAAGTAACATCCACCAACTCGTCAATATTCAATTCTAGCTTCTCTTCCCCTTCCATCTGAATGTAAGTCTAGATTGACATCTCATCATCACCCAATTGCAACTTTGAAATCAAAGCACAAAGTTCATTTGATTCTTCTTGCATTTTATTCTCCTTCCTTTCATCAACTAGGGCAAAATCAACATTCCAAGTTGCAAGTAATATACACACCATCCTCCGACAATTCTTGACTATCTCTGCATCCAACGCACTCCATACTTCATAACTCCACATGATAGCAGGTCTGATGTTGGGCACCACCCTCCTTAAGTCCTTCAATGTAGCATTGTCATACTGTGATAAAACCCACTCCAAAAGTTTCTTCTTGTACTAAATTGTGAAAGATGTTATTATACCTTGATTCAAAGGTTGAACTACACTTGTAACATTGGGAGGAAGGAATACCAAAGTTATGTTGCTCAATTTCAAGGTTGAAAACCACGAGACTTACCAACTTTGGCGGAGCTAACAACATGTGAAGATGCATTATCCAAAATCATAATCACCTTTCGATTTTGGCCTTTGAATTGATTGTTGAGCTGCAAAAACCAAACTTCAAATATATCTCCCTTCATCCAAGTTATTCTATTTGAGTGCCACCGAACATACTCATGAGGCTGCCACCTTCCAAAACATAATGGTTGCTTAGACGTGTAAATCACAAGCAACTTCAACTTATCAGCCTTAGTTGAATTAACAACAAAAGCAAGTGTTACACGCTCCTTTTGTAACTTCCGGCCCTTCACCTTCCCTTGTGCTAATATTTTATTAGGATGTGCTCTAAAATATAATTTAGCCTCATCCATGTAAACATCTCCAGGTTCATGATCTAATAAAAAAATAGGAAGGAGGCCACTCTAACCCTAACCAAGTCCATTCTACAGAAGTAACCCTAATTATCATTAAGTTCTCAATGACAAATGAAGTTCCCAAGTAGTTCCCAAGTGAAAATGAATGTATTTTAGATGTACATAACATAGATGAAAATAATTTTAACATTAACCACCTCTTTACGATGATTATGAATATCATATTATCAAGTGTCGTAGTCGTATAAAAGAGGGAGTTTTGAGCCAAAAAGTTTGGTCACGCCAATCTACCATTACAAATGGTTGGGGGCGTGGTGGAAGGTGCCAACTTTGATAATCTAACCACAACGATTACCAACTTCATTAACATTTATGGTGGCTTTGATGACAAGAAACATGAGGGCAAAGTTTTTTTGTTTTGTTTTGGGTGACAAGGTAGCATTGTTCCACAATGTTTGCAATGGTGTCACATTTCAATTGCAACAAACAACATACTCATTCATGGCGGGCATGCATTGCATGGCCCACCACACAAACTTTAATTATGTAAATGTTGGTAAGGCATTTTGTTGGTTGGGAAGCTTGAGGCTTTGTTGTCGAGCTTGTACACTCATTTCTCCAACTCCCCGAAGCATCATGTGGAAATATCAACGGGTGGCTTTGAAACTTCAAACAAAGGGCCTAAGAATCTTATGCAACATAAAGACCCGGTGGATTAGTATGGTTTCTCCGGTGAAGTGAGTTCTCTTATAGTACAAAATCCTTTGCAACAAAGATGTCCGGAGATGTTGATGTTCGTGTGCAAGGGGAACCCAAATATGCTTTGCAATGTTGAGTTTGTCTTGGGCTTGACCATTATTTTGCCAATCCTTGATGTCGTCCATCTACTCATCAAGTTCTTTCAAGGGAGAGACATCTACATTTGGGACTTTGTTGCAACGTGAAAGTCCATCTTTATTGACGAGGCTAAGAGCATTGAGCTCAATGAGTACCCGTTTTCAATGACTTCATTTTGGAGGATTAAGACTTTGCCTCGATTAAGTACTTGTGCAATTTGAATGCATGTGATGACTCATTGGGGACGAGGACTGGGGGAGTAAACTTCTAGATGCCTATGGAATGTAATTTTCCCATTACCCTCCTTCGTGGATGGACTCAACCACGTATACATGAATGACCTAGTTTTGAGCGTGATCTCCTAGGCTACATGCAAGGTGCAAGTATTGATAACGGGCAACATTGTAACTATTGTTTTGGATCCTATATGACCATGTAGGTATGAAAGGGCTTCCCATTGGGTGAGCATGTTTTTGTGTGGGTTCAATGGGCTAGCTTGAGTATTGAGCATTACGCCTTGGAGGTTTGTGTCTCAAGTTTGCACCGGCCCCAAGGTATGCAATGTGGAGCATTACATGGATTTTGGAACTCACCAACATACTTGAATTACACAAGCGGGTGGCAACATCAATGGGCACATGGGATGTATGTTTTGGGTATCGTGTTGAAGTTACTAATGTTAACATGTGTGTTGTGGTTTGCCAAGGTGCATAGTGCAAGGGGTTTAGGGGTTCGATCCACCCCCCCCCCCCTTTTGACTTTTGGTACCATATATTGTGTATGTGAGTTCAAGGGCGGGATTATAAAGATTTGTGTGGTTTGTGGTTTATGATTTGTGTTGAGAATTCTCATGTGCAATGCAATTCCCATGGAGTGCACCGGATTAAATAATGTTTGTGAACACTTATGAACACAACCTAAAGCTCAAGTACCCACCACGCCGTATGGAAATGTCTAGAAATACCAAAATTTAGCATCGTATTTATTTGTAGTGGCCTTAATGCTAACTCAACTTATGCGAGACACTTAATCTATCACCTGAATAACATTTTGCCACACCTGAATATTATGTTCGCCTCATAAGATGCCCTCACACAAATAATAGAAGCATGTATGCCATTCATATATGACATGTGAGGCCAACAGAAGTTGGTTGGCGATTCAATCCATTTGTATTTTTGTCCATTTACGTTTTGCCCAATACGGCTTGGGGTTCTATGTAAACTCATCCATCATGGATGAAGGTGTTTTAGTAAAAACAAGGTTGAGGATCAATTCATTTTAATTGGAGTCAATTGCATTAACACATGGTTTCCGATGCTAAATCCGGAGTCAAAATATCTCAAAATAGTTCAAACCTTGGACAACTTGCCAACTAGCATCACCTATCTAAATTTCCCGGGGCCATATTTGTCACTTAGCTTTAGCTAGCTAGGTACACTAAAAACCTAGGATTTTTACTTAGCTTTAGTTAGCTAACTTTTACGGAACTCTCATTCTCACTTAGCTTCGACTAGCTAAAAAGTTGTGTGACATGCATATTCATTCTAAACTAGAGAGAAATCCATTCAAATGAAACCAAATAATAGATATTTTGGTTGTATTGCTATCGGTTGACTTTGTATTTTCATGTTGTTGCACAAAGAAATTGAATGGCTTGAAATCAACACGTATAGTCATCTTCCTCACTTTCGACTGGCAAGGGTGATAGATCTTCATCTTCATCATCACCGTCATTATCATCATCATGTTCTTCTTCTTCATCATCATCATCATCTTCTTCTTCATTTTCATTTTCATTATCATCATAATCATCAATGTCATCTGACAATTCAAGACAATATGGAATCAAGGTGTTCCAAATCGGAGAGTTCGTGAAATCTGCCGAATTATTACGAATCAAGCTCATGTTCAATTTCAAAAACATCACTACTTCAACGAGTCTGGGTCTAAGAGATGGGCATTTGGGTGCAATGAGATCATTCATTCCTCCGAGATCACATTCAGATTCCAGCTGGTTATTAACTAACCTCAACTAGTTAACTTTCCTCGCCCAAATTATGGCACTTAGTTTTAGCTAGCTATTGTTTTGAGGCACCAAATTCATGCATAGCTTCAGCTAGCCGGAGTTTTGAACTAGCTAGCTGCCCACTTAGTTAGTTGTCTGAGGTTTGAAATAGTTGTTTCCAGACTAGACAATAGTTTTATGAGTTCTCACCTTGATAACATATGAGTTTACCTGGACACCACAAATCCCTGGCCACGTGATATTGTAGGCTATCCAGAATGTAAATACTGGAAAGAAAACGGGAAATTTTAATTAAAAATTAAAAATTAAATAAAAATGCTGCTGGGAACTTTCAAAGGTCCACAAATGGTGGTGGAACCCTAAAACCAAGGCTGACGAAAGCCGGAGCTCGGCCATGCATGTGATGATCTCAAGCACCGTACTTGCCCACCATAACATATTTCTTCTTTGGACTTGCACGGACTTTACATTAAGCACGTGTGGTCTAAATAAACCCGTCTTTGGTCCTCGGTGTTTTCAATGTCAACAAAGTAGGCTATGTATTCATCTCGGGCACACAAATCTAGGATCTTCACATATAGTTTTACACATTTTCACATCCTAAGCTTAACCGTGTTTTGGGCATGGAGTCGGCCGGAATTAGGGCAAACCTCCATTTGGCAACCACTCCGCCGAAAGAAGTAAGACTTCCATGAGGTTGGTGAAGTGTTGGATGGGACCGATGGAACGTATATTTTGGGCGACACTTTCATGTTGAGGACGGGTCAAGTTATGAGAAGAGTATATTTCCCTTGATGTCAAGGTGCTAACCAAATGTGGCCCTCGTCCTACTTCCTCATTCTTGATGGATGTTGCTTAGATGGATCGAATTGTATTTCGTAGCTCAAAATATGAAGTGAGTCCAAAGAAGCATGATTTTTTCGGGGAGATTTCAAGAAAAGAAAAAGATAAAGATAAAGATAAAGAAAACAAACACAACCAAGCATGAAATGATTATGTATAATATGACGATCTCGAACTCACACCAACATATTGTAAAAAATAGATTTTAATTTGTTTTTTTGCTTACTTTGAAGTCAATGTCCAATTCTAGAGCAGAGAGGTGTTCAACTCCCCTCCTCAAACTTCAACTTCTCCCTAAAAATTGTGCCAGTCAATGACCCTCGTTATTTGGATAATCGTTAAGGACACTTCCATGTGAAATTGGGGGGGGGAGGTGTCACTTTTTGTTCTTGTCATTTAGTCCCCTCGATGGTCTTCTCCAACATATAAGGATACATAAGTCTTGAACGGTGTTTTTTTTTTTTTTTTTTTTTGACTAGCCCACTTCTCCTAGGATGTGTACGAGATGATTAGCAACTCCAAAGGAAGGTTGTAGCCACTTTCTTCGTAATTGTCGGAGTTCATGTGAGATTCCTATCCATTATCAAGGTGAAGATGCGCTTGTTAAATGGCAACATACAGGCGGAGATCATCAACAACTGAGTTTGGATATCCCATGCCATTCTTTGAGCTCATGCTGAAGAATTTTTGTGGAGGAAAGCAAGACACAAGATAACATGTATACCATAAGGTCATAAGTTGACAAATAAATGTCACTTCCAGCGATATTTTTAGGGTTTTGTGGTTTTCAAAGATATAAAAACAAAGAACAACATTGTCGTGGGATCGTTATTGGGCCTGTATTAGGGTTATACGGGAAGTCCCTTAAAGAGGGGCAAAACTGTGGAATCGATCCTTCTTTGGGAAAAAAATTTCTATTAAGAGCTCATTAAGCATGGTTTCAAAGACGATAAAATTCTTTCCTATATGTTGCTATAATTTGTTGGCTAGGGTATCGGACACTTGGTGAGGGGTATTTAGAGTCAAGTTAGAGTAGAGGCGCCCATAAGCAATCACTTAAGAGTTCATGCACCATACTTGGAGAAGTGTTAGGCAGTGCAAAATTTTCTAGTGTAGGAAGATAGAAATAAGGAGGATTGCAAATTTTGTTGTACTTCTATTCCTACACGTGAAACTACTGTGAAAAATTGAAGCCAAAAATTGGTCCGAACATATTACCAATGCCTAGAGTCTGCCATAACCACTCATTTTGCAACGAATTCCTCCTCGCTTTAGCACTCAACACTAGGAACAAGTCTCATGGCACCAACGATTCCAGCGTGATCAAAATCTAATCCCATCTTGATTGGAATTCTGGTACCCTATAGATTCCCGACAGGGTCATGATAGAGAAGAGGTGGTTCTACTCTAGTGTGTAATTGGCTCATTAGGTGTGACTCGGTTCCAAATCTATGTAAAGATAACTTTGATATCATAGATAAACAAAATTTGATTATATGAAAGGAGTTGTTCAATTCTAAAACGAGACCTTTTAAATTTGTCACAAAACACCCTATCATAATAGTTTTTAATTTCATAACTAATTCCAAAATGATAAATTAATTAAAAAGAATGTGACAAATTCTTGCATGGCATCATCTACATAAAAAAAATTCATACCAAAATGCCAATGTACATAAATAGCAAAAAGTACTCGAGATGTACAACTCTAAAATAAGACATGTTACCTTAAATTGTGTTGGGAGTTGGAACTCCTCAGGAGCCGGCAGGGATAAGATATCATTGCATGTCCTTTGAATGGATAATACTTTCAAGGAAGGACGGAGTACTACACTAAATATGATATTTAGTGTCATCGGGTATTTAATGTCATTATGGTAACTTTCCGGATGACACGTCGTATGAATAAGTGAACAAATACCGTCATGGATGATGGATGAGTTCATCCATTGGCCAAAACCCTACCTTTCTCTTGTTAGCAACTTGTGATGAAATATTGTCATGGATGATTGAAATTTGGATGAAAATTCACTCGGTAAGCGACATGAATTGCAACACTGTAAATGTATAATCCCCCAAAAAATTTACAAGGAATGACAAATAATGTTGGGTTAACATGTAGTGTTGGTGACACTATACCACGGTTTACAATTAGTATTGAGCAAAACAATTAGAATTGGTGACACTAAATATCATATTTAGTGGAAGTGCCACCTGCTCACCGGACGCCACCTCACCAATATTGCCACCTAAGAACATAATTGGGTCACTTGCGGCTGAGGTGGAGGGTGACCTGGCACCCACAACTGCTGAGCCTGAAAACTCTGGTGCCAGCTATTATGCAGCATTAGAAAGCCACAATCCAATGAATCTTAGTGGTCTTCACTCATCCACCGTCACTCTTATCTAAGGCGTTGTTTACACTATGGACCGTGAAGTCGTCCCAAGGTCCTGTAAATTTTGTGATTGGTTGTTGATCTCCTCCCAGGACCACTTCGGTTTACATCAAGGAAGAAATATCAGGGTGAGCATGGAGTTCGAGGTCCTTAGAAGACATATTTTAAGGCCTATGCTATCCACTAACATGGTCCAACTGGTTTTGCGGTGGGAGAGGCAAAAGAGGTGCTATGGTAGAAAAAGGCAAGGGCTCATGGCAAAGAAACATTAGTATGATAATTTTTGAATGAAGTTTCTTTGGGGGGAAGAGAAGACGAAGACCAGAGCACAGAAGAGAATGATCAAAAAAATAGAATTTTAGTTTTAAAGTGCCCTTTTTGGACACATATTGTAAAAAAATAAGCACATTCACAT
Source organism: Polytrichum commune (assembly GCA_950295325.1). Taxonomy (NCBI): domain Eukaryota; kingdom Viridiplantae; phylum Streptophyta; class Polytrichopsida; order Polytrichales; family Polytrichaceae; genus Polytrichum; species Polytrichum commune. The sequence continues at coordinate 64,224,685 of OX485804.1, forward strand.
TCTGGTACATGGTCATTCCTCTTGGTCCATATTTGGTTTACACCTCGTGAGGAGTCCAAAGACTTTGTAAAAGTTGTTTTTTAAGAAACTAAACCATGAAAGTTGGACCATGAAGTCGGACCGTGGAAAAAGGCCATCTTTCATGGTCCGACTTCGTGGTCCATGATGTAAATCGGCCCTAATGTCAACCCTTTTGAGACCACTACCAACGAGATGTTCCTAAAAGGTGAGGATTAACTTGCAGTGAGCGGATCATAGAACCACATGATGTGATGCATCGCTTTGGGTCAGTGATAGATTTTGAGTAAGTAATCTTTTTGAGCTAGATCAGAGGCTCTGGCATGACAACGAGGATTGAGGATGTAAACGGAAGTGTAAATAAGAAGTATTATTTTAAATTAAAAATACGCATGTATCATAATACCGGCATGAATGTGAGCTCGTTGGCTTTGTGTTGATCACGGTGTTCCATGATGCAACAAAACAAGAAGTACATACTTGATATAATAAGCTATAACTATATGGCATGACACGAGAAGCTTCATCAATATTATTGTGGGGAGTACTCCATCTTGCGATTTCGTGTTTTAATTCGATTTTTTAGTGCTCTACACAATCTTTAATTTCATCCTTGTGCTAAACATGAGAACTAAGAGGTTCATTTTTGGATGGTTGTTGTTTTGGTGCTCAGTGTAGATTAAGGGCCACTTTACACACGAGCCAAGAGCCGTGACCATGAAATTGTGAGAGCCCAAAAGAAAGCGTCCAAAGGCCATCCCAACACACCTTCAAAATAATGTAGTGTGGTCACAAATCCTCAAGTGATATTGTGAAGTCATATGTGACCGGGCCCTCAACTAAATGCTATTTTAATGAATTTCTACTCATGCGGATCTTCGCACATGATCAAATAGAATAAATTAACAATTGTGAGCAATTTGGAGTGTTGTGTGTCTCCAAGTTTTGTGTTAAGCCTACCTCCAAGAGGTGGTTTTTGAAAATAATCCAAGTGACCATAAACACATGATACATTGGATGTCATGTAGGAATCCACGTAGACTTTGCATCCATCTTGCATTCACATACTCTATTGGTCCTTCAAGCATAGTGTAAGGCGAACTTGGACAGGCTATGCCTTTTCCACCAATGAGAGTGCTTGAAGTGTAATGGTCACGGGTTCTTAGTCTTGTGTGTGAAGTGGCCCTAAACAATCAACAACCTTTGCAAAGTTAGGGCCGGTTCCCATGGGTCTCAATCTCCCAAGTCCTGCTCATGTTAGCAAGTTCCAACATGGAGGCAAAGTCCCAACTTGTGAGCCTCAAGTAACCACTAATATATGGTTAATTACCATTAAAGTCATATTTTGGATATTTTATGCAAATATATTTGTGGGATTTGGGTTGAGAGTTGGGTCTAGCTATTTGCTCAACCTAACTCACAACATAAGTCCCAAGCCTCAACTCCAAATTGTGTTGCCATGTGCACATCCATGGCATACTTGGGACTTAGGACTTTGGGACCCCGTGTGATGTGGTAAGTCCCAACTTCCATGCTCTCAATGGTTGAGATTGCACAAATTGACCTCACGTGACATGGGACTCAAGACTTCGGACCCCGTGTAAATCGGCCTTTATTTGAATTCTATCTACTTAGGGTTGGTCTCAAGTCCCATGTCCCACCCATATTAGTCCCAACATGGAGGCAAAGTCCCAACTTCTAAACCTTAAGAAAACATTAATATACGATTAAAATCGGATCTTGATTCTTTTATGCAAAAATAGTTGTGGGACTTATGTTGAGAGTTGGGGTCTAGCTATATGCTCGACCCAACTCATAACACAAGTCCCA